>CM076100.1:12339269-14739269 GCA_038048805.1 Hipparchia sbordonii | reverse complement strand
GCAGAGTTTGGGAAGAATCAGTAATTGGGAATGTGTATTAGGAATTTGTTAGTAATAATTTTCTTTCATCTCAACACATGTCAAATCAGAACGGTTTATATGCCCTTGTCAATATTACGTCATTTGAGATGGGTTTAGGCCATAGGCCACAACGCCGGCCAAATGCGGATAGGCCAATAAGTAAATAATAGCCAATCGTATCCTTCATGACTATTACATTTTTGGAATAAAATTTAAAACTTCCGTTTATGCCAGCCGGTCGATTGTGGAAAAGCCGCATCAGCCACTGTCTCAATTGTGCTGTTGGCTGAATTTATGGCGTTCTTGATGCAACGATTTAAGCCATTAGTGATCGAGAATCGCCCAATCAAAGGTGATTGCGTTCCTGACATTCTAGTAATCATTTTTAGAAAGTCAGCTGTATACAATACTCTAAAAATAATTGCCATCATCTCTGATTGGCCGTTAATCACTCGCTATTGGCTAAAAAGCATTATTGCGGTAAATTCAGCCAATCACCGCAACGGAGTCTGCAGCAATCGGGCTGCTGCTCTCTATAATGCGTGTTGGCTTTTCCATCGTTGACGTGGTGTTGGGGAGTGTCGTCAGACCGGTTTGCGGCGCTGGCCGAGGTAGGTGGCGGAGAGCGCGAGCAGGCGGTAGCGCTGGCGCAGGTTGCGCGCGCGCACGTGCGGCGACGCGATCTCGGCCGTGTACGCGCCGGGGAACCAGCCCGCCTCGCCGTCCCGCGTGCGCTCCCCGTAGTACCAACCTGAATATCAACAAAACAAATTTTATAAAAAAATTACCAATTATTTCGTTACGTTTCGTTTCGTTTTTAGTCTACAGTACAATCGCGATAATAATCTTGTCACTGCATAGTTTCCTGCCGACATTTTATCTGACACGTATCAGTACAAGTCTATGTATCAGTAACATAGAAGCGTTTAATTTTGGACACAATAAAACAATTCCACCAGTTCGTAATTCTGATATATAACAAGGAACTGTAAACAACGTTGTCGATTACTCCAAAATGTAGTATGTATTTAGTAAAAAAAAAGTTGCATCGCTGAAAAAAGTTTTGCAGCTGCAGTGCATAAGTAGCTCATTTTGTATATTTTGTCGGTAAACTTCTTGAGTAAGTATAAGGTGAAAGAGTGGGGATAAATTGGCGCAAGGTTGGCGCATTTGGAAACGGTGCGGGGAAGCAAGTATCGGCTGATCTACCAATCACGCGCTCGATACTATATTCCCCGCTTTCTTACCACAAATGGGACCTAAAATTTGCAGTCAAGGTTATTGCTCAAGAAGTTTGCCGGTAACTATACAAATTGACTTATTGAGACCTAGGATCATCCGACTCGAAGGAAGCCAGTTCGCCATGCTGGTCTAAATTGGTTTACCAACGTTCAGGTGAGACACCAAGTAAGGTGTTCTGTATAAAACAGATTTCAGATTTATTGAGACCTAGGTACATCCAGCGGTGGACGTCGATCGGTAGATGATGTGATGGTGATGAAGAGTCAAAGTCACCTTCGCTGGTCTTGCGGGTGACGTTGACGATGTCGCCCTCGGCGAGCGCGAGCTCGTCGGGCTGCGCGGGCGCGTAGGCGTACAGCGCCGCCACCTGCGGGCAGTCCCAGCCCGCGTACAGCGTCTCGCCCGCGTCGGCGGCGGGCGGCGCCAGCGCCTCCGCCCAGCGCCGCGCGTCCGTCTCCGTCGGGCACGACATCAGCTGGAAATAACGATACTTATAAGTTTGCCGGTGGGAGACGTCCTCTCGTCCAAAATGCTTCATTGTCTGAAGACTGAAAAGCCGGCAACGCATTGGTGGTGCCTCTGGTAAGTACTACAAGTGTTCATGGGCAGCGGTTATCACTTTACATCAGGTGACCCGCCAGCTTATTTGCCCGTTATTCATATAAAAAAAAGACTGCCTGCGCCTACTTGGTCTTGTCTTTTTGTGCAAAATGCTTCATTATCTTCCGAACCGAAGTCTTCGAACAGAGCTACCAGTGGTGACATAAATGGCCTCGATATACTTAATGGTCATTAAATGTATGGGCGGCATAAGGAAATTCAGAGGAGGCTATGTTCGGAGTTTTTCTACTTAATCAAATCGGAAATGAGGGGATTCGAACTTCGTAACCGACATAGCTCTACGAGTCGCGCAGCTGATGTGGCAATACGCATAATTCGAAGAACTCTATAAACGTAGGGGTCCTGAGGTGCTGGAGCGACGACACCCACAAGGTGGACAGTCGATATCGTATTCAAGCGGCAAAATACTGATGCGTATGGTTGGCCAGATAAAAGATAACTGGCAGCAGAGGATTTCTATCGGAATATCTCCATTTTCGAAAGAGATATGCAATTAAAACCTATCACGAAGATCAAATTGACGGGTTTCAGATAGTTATTGCCTCCCAGTTTTTAAGGAAAGTAGCTAGATCTTATAAGATTTCGATTTAGGATTTTTTCATAAACTAAAAATTACGTTGTGGAAGGTAAAAGTGTTTTAACTTTAGCGGATCCAGTGATAGTATTTGAATGTCAGTTACCATCTCCACGGTGCGGCCCTCGTGGTTCTCGAGCAGCGTGAGCAGCAGCGTGTGCTTGGCGCCGGCCGCCGCGTCGCTGGAGCACACCTCCACCAGCGAGCGCGGGCAGTGGTCCACCGCCACGAAGCACTCCTCCCTGCCACAAGAGAGCACGTTAACCTCCTGTAGGCTTGAACATTACCCTCCTACAGGTCTGAAAATTACCCTCTTGCAGGCTTTAATATTAACCCTCCTGCAGTCTTGATCATGATTCTTCTACAGGCTTGAACATTATCCTTCTGCAAGCTTGAACTTTACTCTTCTGCAAGCTTGAACAGTACCCTCCTGCAAGCTTGATCATTACATCCCCGACCTGTGTATCTAACCTGACATCCTGTTACCCAGTTTTCTGTTTCATCATCAGATTCTTTTCGATCCTCGATCATCATTTCTCTAACACCTACTTATTAAAACCATTCTAATGAGCCCAAACACGCTATATCTGGTGTAAGATGCTGAGGAGTTAAGTACTCACAGACTACTTGATGCTGCAGCATCAGCTCAAGATAACCATGCTTTGGCAATAATCCGAAGTAACAGTACACAAAATTTTAAATGAATCGTACCAGTAGAAGTGAAGTTATTGAGGAAAAACCGGAGTAAGGTCGAAAATTTTGAATTCTCACCCCTTCTTCTTGGTGATGACGAGGTGGTCGTTGAAGAGGAACAGGTGCAGCGGCAGCTTGTGGAACTTCTTGCCGAAAGTCAGTTTCAGCTCGTCGGCCTTCCACAGCAGCTGCGTCATCTCGCCCGAGCGCACCAGCCAGCGCGTCGGCCTGCGGGACCAGCGCTTTTACTACTAAGCCAAGAGAATCACTTCGTTTTACTACTAAGGGGTCGTCCATTAATAAGCCCATATTTTTACTAACTTTTTAACCCTCGTTGGCGTTTTTCAGTTCAGAACTCGCATGCTCATCGAAATAAGTGTCAATTAAAAAGTTTATTTTAAATAAACAAGCTTAACTGGCTACATCATCAGATCTTGGGTATTATCTAGGACCAGACTACCCACTTTTGTCAAGATGGATGAAACGAGCCCAAACTCGATGGAATTATGTGGTTTTATTACAGAATTCTCAAGGACATCTACTGGCTTTATAATTAGATCAGTTATATGTCACAATAATATTGTATTGTCAAGTTCAACTCAATCGAAAACCTGGAAGTGACAAAAAGTTTAAGAGGAAAACAAAAAAATATCCAAAGAAATGTTGAACACGTACCTCCGGTCTCGCCTAGAGAGCGCCGGGCCCAGGTCGGGCGCGTGGCGCAGGGCGGGCGGCACGCTGATGGCGCTGGCCACGCGCCACAGCTCCTCCACGCGCTCCGTGTTGCGCGCGCCCTCGTTGCACTGCGATACGAACTGGAAACATACATACATTTACTTGCTTCAAGAGAACCTTCAATCTTATGATCCTCGCCGGCTGGGATCTTTCTTTTTAATATATAGACTAGCGCTTGCCTAGAAGATGCCAATTTATTCTAGATTTAGAGACACCCAAGTTATAGTTAGTTGGAAAACGGAAGGGCATCCCAAATTTTTGCGGTGCGTGAGACATTTATCCACTATCCATTGGATTGCCTAGCAGCTCTATAACGTCAAAATTGGACTTTTTCAGTAAGGGCAAATCCTGGAAACATGATCAGAAGTATCTTGATGCCACAAATGTCTTACGTCGTTGAGCGTGGCGAGCGCGTGCATGCAGCCGTCGTACTCGTGGTCCTCGGCCGCCAGGTTGCGCAGCACGGCGTCCAGCAGCAGCGGCAGCCGCGTGATGCGCTGCATGGGCAGCATCAGGAACGAGTGCAGCGACAGGCTCTGGCACGCCGGGTGACTCTCTAGCCTGGACAAGACATCTCCACTTGTAAGTTCTACCTGTACTCCCCAATTCCCATCCATCATTTCGAATCACCCTCGGTCCATAACTGTCACTGGTGTACTCTTAAATGAAAGGGGCTGCAAGACATCACACACTTCTGAAAAAATTATGGGAAACTCTCAGGCGTGCAGGTTTCCTCACGATATTTTCCTTCACCGTTAAAGCGAGTGACATTTGACTTTGGCCAGCGTGAGAATTCAAATTCAAGAGTCTGCAACCAGTAGTGGGCGGCGAACGTCGAGATGAATGAAAGAATTAGTTAATTAATTCACGACGAAGTCGCACTTTAAAGGTTCAGTTTGACCATTAACGGGCTGGCTAGCTCACCTCTTGAGCGCGGCGGCGAAGGGCGCGCGCTCGCGCAGGCGCTGCAGCGTCTTGACCATGAGCGGCTGGTTCTCGCAGTACTTGACGTAGGCGTGGAAGCGCGCCTGCGCGTGCCGCTGCACGATGTCGCAGATGCCGTGCAGCAGGATGTTCTCCTGCCAGCAGCGCTCCAGCTCCGCCATCAGCTGCTGCGAGCATTTGCGCACTGGGGACAAGAACAAACTCAGATTCATATACGTGAAAAACTGCGAAACTTTTCAGGCTTCATAATGAAGGATGCAGAGAATTTAGGAGTTCTTATGTTGATAATGGGGTAGTTAATTCGATTTATAGTATTTTACTGAGATAGGATTTCTCTAAGGTCAGGAGCTCGAACTTCATTGCTTGGAGCTTCATGAATTTTACTCCAAGTTGTGACGTTTTGATTCAGAGTGAAAGTCTGAATACCTAGTAGTATGGTGGAGAACAAGGTCCGCTTCGGAACTCGAACTCCGTCGGTTGGAGCTCCTTTTATTCCGAGAAGTATTTATTGAGAGTTTACCTGGTAGTATGGTGGAGAACAAGGTCTCCCAATCTTCCCGCGGCAGCACGTGCGGGTCGCGGAAGGCGGGATGCGAGGTGAAGTGCGCTTCCAGCACGCTGAGCGAGTTGAGGTACGACGCTTCGGAGGTCAGGAGCTCAAACTTCGCTTCTTGGAGCTTCTTCTGAGCTGGTGCCAGGGAACCTGGAAACATTTTAAGGTTTTTATTCAAAGCACCATAAAAATACAGAACGCCATTGTAATAAACAATAAAGCAATAAGTATTTTTTTATTGCTTTACCTATTTTGTAGTTAAGTTAATTGGCAAATGCAAGACATCAATTAAAAGGTAACATTTTTCATCTTTTCGTCTCAACCCATCAAAGCCCATTTCAGGACGCGTATCTCCTCTCGAATGACAAGCTTGGCTTTAGGCCATAGTCTTCAGACTTCACACACCTCTGAGAACATTATGGAATACTTTCCGACATGCAGGTTTGCAGGTATTCTTCAAGATGTTTTCCTTCACCATTAAAACAAGTAATATTTAATTTCTTAAAACGCACATCTACGTAAAGGAAGATAAAAGGTAGGTAAAGAGGTAACGCTACTGCTAAAGTTATTATAGGGTTATGATAAGGAAGATCTCACTGAGCACGGAGGAGTTGACGACCTCGGGAACCTCGCACCACAGCGTGCGTGCGGGCCCGCGCGGCGCCACCAGCGCCATGGCGGACGGGCGCGACGACGTAGTGCTGCCGCCGCCGACGGAGCCACCGCCGACGGAGCCGCCGCCGACTTCGTACGCGTCCGAGTCCGAGTCGCCTGTCTCGCGACACGCCAACTGCGACATACAACCAATTTTTTTTATTCGATGTAGTCATCAAAGGACTAGGGGTCCTTGACTGACTTGACTGCGATCTCATGCGATTAGGTGAACCTGATGGTAAGTGACGATGCAGTCTAAGATGGTAGCGGGCTAACTTGAATGGGGTATACCAATTATCGATTTCTACCTACTCGCCATCGTGCCGGAACGTTAAATCGCTTGGCGGCACGTCTTTGACGGTAGGGTGGTAAGAAGCCACGGCCAAAGCCTCCTACCAGAAACAATTCAGTTATAAATTCCCAAATTGTCTCCGCCGGGAATCGAACCCGAGATATCTCAGTTATAAGACCACAGCGCTCACCACTAAGCCAGGGAGGTCGTCAAAAATGTCTTCAATGGAAAAGTTTCACGGTGTTTACAATGTAAGTTGTGCAAAACTTTTTGAAGAAATGACGATGAGGTGGACCATGTTGAAAATTTTTGCGTCGAATTATGGTTGCGTGGTAAGGCATGTTTACGACTGGCGACCATTTTCCATTTCGCCAAACAATTATATTTATTATTAATATAATTTTTTTTTATTTAGAGAGAAAATTCAATATTTCCTACACTATCGTATTTTGTTTATATTTCATTTTATATTGATAGGTACATAAAAAAAAAATTATTTAGATTTTAGATAGGCATTTGATTGAAATCGAATATTTGTGCATTCACGTGACGTGCGGCGTTCTACTTTATTATTTCAAGCTATTTACATAAAATAAAGTTAACAGGAAAAATTCCAACCAAAATTAGCACTTTAATGGCATCCTTGGCATCCCACGTTTAGAATTAGTTTGGGCAATTGATAAAAACAAACAGTTTTATCTGCGCCACTAATTGTTCGGTTAATTACACCTGATAATTGGCGAGGCCTTGCCGGCGCCTGTTAAACTTGACCTTACGACGTATTTGTGATGTTGTTGTGGTCTAATTTGTATGTATTTGCAAATAGTAGAACTGTGAAATTATTTATTTACTAGCTGGTGCCTACGACCACGTCCGGGGGAGTTTAGTTTTTGAAATAAAGAAATGGAGATGTCTTTCAACAAATTTTTATAAAAGACTAACTCATTGAATAATCTTATTACAATATAAAGGATTAAGTATTTTAATGACAAAAAAATCTTGGGAATGAATTGGGTATGGGTTAAATTTACAGTGCCACGTTACCACCTTCCAAGTTAGCCCATTACCATCTTAGACCGCATCCTCACGTATCACCAGATGAGATCGCAGTCATGTGCCGTATCACCGAATATAAAATATAAGTAATATATATACTTACAAAAAGTTGTTATTTTTCAAGTATGATTAATTAGGTAACTAAATGCATACCGACGCAGTCACACAGTAATCAGTAAGAAATTAATATTTGTTTACGCGTCAAGATATGTAGGCATTAAAACACGTGTATAGTACACAATAAGTATGACTCATAGATGTCTTCGCGAAATTTCTTGAGTGACGCGGTAAAATCCCTTGACTTATACTGTTTCAAAGTAAATTCTTCCTGTAGCCTAAGCATGAATATATTTTTACGTTTCGAATAGTAAAGGTAAAGTTAACGCCAGCAAGAAGCATTGGCTCTAACTTCACCTTTACTATTCGAAAGTTAAAATGTTCGTGGTTAGGCTACTGATATAATCTACTAGTCAACGAGAATTGGTAGTTTATTTATATTTTATTGGATACGGGCTTTACGGCCTTTAGGTACTTTTTTGTATATCGCTAAACTCAGGTCAGGGGCTATTCCGTTGTGTTTAGCTCGCTCTATCAAGGTTTTAATACCGGGAAAGTTGTTTCTAGCTCGGTCTAATGTCGGTCACCCAGATTATATTGTACCTAATAGAAATACAGTCGCAATAGTTAAAAAAGTGATGAAAATTATTTTTTTCATATCAAATTTTATTCACTATTAAAGATTCGAAATCTTAGATAATTAACTCTATCGGGAAAAATGCATCAATAAATTCTAAGCGTTTTTCTAGTACCTACCAAAGACTACACTTTTATTTGTAACAGAAGTCTCCCTACACAGCACTTATACACAGAGGTTTGGTTCTTATTTTGCCAGCGACTTTTGAAAGTTACTAAGTAAGGTTGCTAAAAAACCCGCGGAAACCTTCTGGTTTTCCAGGATAAAAGGTAGGCCTAGGTATATTACTCTCCAAGTCCTCAACTATACATAATCCTAGGTTCCTAGATGATTCCGTCAGTAGGTGCGGCAAGGTTACCTCAACTTTGGCGGCGTTGTAGAACTGGTAGAGCGGCTCGTGCGTGAACAGCGAGTGCGGCAGCGGCGAGGCGGGGTGCGAGCCCGACGACGCGCCCGACGACGACGAGATGTTCCCCGCCTGGTACAGCCCGGCCTCCGCGTACCTGTCAGAATACACCACCAATTTATAATATAAGTACTGTATGTACCCTTATTGTTACGGTTCTTATATCTTTATGTTGAGGATATTGCAATTTATAAAAGACGAACGAAATATTAATCTAGGAGAAAAAAAATAATATTAATCTACGAGAAAAAAGGTAACACAAATATTCTATGGCAGTGGAACTGTAAAGCCTGACTTACATTTGCATTTGTTAAGTAGCGAGTTAACTTACAAAACGGGGGAGTTAAGAAAAGGGGTTTAACTGTGATAGATATATAATTACTAGCTGCAACCTAAATTTGAGAATAGACTCATCATCATCATCATCATCTAAACCTTTCGACGGCTCTGCAAGAGTTTCTTTTCACCTTTCAGGATGAGAAAGGATTGGATACACCTATGAAGAACATTGTAGAGAAGATAAAGCATATAACTCCGAGACGTTACAGATGCACTCTTGGGATCGAACGTTTGACGTTTGCTGGCGTCTGTTACTGTCGTCAGTCACTGGATCAGTAAATGCCTTTTCACCACAAAATTTTACATAACATGGTCAAAGATTATTATTATGGAATTTATGTGCGTTCCGGAAACGGATCTCACACCGCACACGTTGCCGGTGCGTTTGATTTATGCGTTTATTGTGGTAATGCCACATCCCGGTGTGGGTCAAAGAAAGTCACGTGAAAGTTGCAGCATCAACGACATGTCCTTTACAATTCCTGATAAGGGGCTTCATGTCAGAATAATATTACACGACTAGCTTTTGCTCGCGGCTTTGCTCACGTTAAGTTCGATTTTTCAAACCCCTATTTTACCCCCTTAGGGGTTGAATTTTCAAAAATCCTTCCTTAGTGTGCGCCTACGTCATAAAAGGAACCAACTGTAAAAATTTCAAGTTTCTAACTTCAGTAGTTTAGGATGTGCGTTGATATCTCAGTCAGTCAGTCAGTCAGTCAGTCAGTCAGTCAGTCAGTCAGTCAGTCAGTCAGTCAGTCAGGACTTTGAATTTTATATATTATATAGATGATGAGATTAAAGTAGAAGAAATACTACATGGCAAACCCGTTTTGTGAATCCTGTACTTTTTTTAATATACTACAATATACATTGTACAGTATACAATAGTTGTCATTGGTTATGACTGGCTTTAGTTTGCGATTTCGTCCTTGTAGAAAAAAGGTGCGTTATCTCTGAAGGTGAGTGGAACGGGCACATGTTACAGAAAAAGCCGATTTTATTTATAAGTAACGTGATAATTTTATTACATATTTTGATAGATATCAAGGATGATAGATACAAGAAGTGATCTATATCCCGGAAAACAAATAGTACCTACCTAAGTGTGGATGAAAGAAAAGCTGCACCCACGTGGTTAGAATTACAGGCATCAGTAGAAAGATAAGGTTGGACAAGGGTCAAAAGTTAAGAAGGATGGTTTGGATAGTACTGAGTAGGTTCAGGTAATCAGGTTTCAATCTCTTAAATTGTATGTTTATTTTTCGTTTTTTTAAATGAATCTTATAGAAGGAGGTAAGTACTGTACATAGGTGTAAAATGTTTCTCTTTCCCAATAATTTTAAAATTATGTACTTATTTGAAAAATAATCGCACAATCACAATACCTTTTTTGAAAAAACACGTTTTAAAATATCTTGTTGAACATTATTTCACGCAGCACGCAACGGTTTCGACAAAACCAGTCCCTTCGAATTGATTATTAAGAATAAGAAATTATGTAATACCATGCTTATTTACGGTAAAATGTAGTTAAGTAATCTATATAATTATATAAAAAGGCTTGCCCTGACTGACTGACTGACTGACTGACTGACTGACGATCAACGCACAGCCTAAACCACTGAAGTTAGAAACTTGAAATTTTGACAGTAGGTTCCTTTTATGACGTAGGCGAGCACTAAGAAAGGATTTTTCGAAATTCGCCCCCCAAGGGGGTAAAAAGGGGGGTTAAAGTTTGTATGAAACTCCGTCATTTTTCGAGTTATACTCATGAAATTCGGTATTTAGGCTTTAAATTGAAAACAAAAAAGTAGGTGTTTCACAGTTTTTAAAAATTCTACCCCCTAAGGGGTTAAATAGGGGTTGAATGTTTGTATAATAGTCCTTCGTTCTTCAAGTTATTTTTCAAGTTACGTTTATGAAACTTGATATTTTGGCTCTTGATTAAAAATAAAGAATTACGTATTTTACATTTTTTTTAAATTCTCCCCCCAAGGGGGTAAAAAGGGGGGTTAAAGTTTGTATGAAACTCCGTCATTTTTCAAGCTATACCCATAAAATTCGGTATTTAGGCTTTAAATTGAAAACAAAAAAGTAAGTGTTTCACACTTTTAAAAAATTCTACCCCCTAAGGGGTTAAATAGGGGTTGAATGTTTGTATGATAGTCCTTCGTTCTTCAAGTTATTTTTCAAGTTATGTTTATGAAACTTGATATTTTGGCTCTTGATCAAAAATAAAGAATTACGTATTTTACATTTTTCGAAAATTCTCCCCCCAAGGGGGTAAAAAGGGGGGTTAAAGTTTGTATAAAAGTCCGTCATTTTTCAAGTTATACCCATGAAATTCGGTATTTGGGCTTTCAGTTAAAAATAAAAAAGGACGTGTTTCACGGTTTTCAAAAATTCTACTCCCAAAGGGGTTGAATGGGGGTTGAATGTTTGTATGAAAATCCATAATTTTTCAAGTTAATATCGAGCAACGGATCTACGTGATTCTTTGATGGGTATGGTTGCAGACAGTGTGTTATAGGTTACTTTTATTCGGACAAAATCAGGAGTCCGCACGGGATTTTCAAAGAACCTAATTCCACGCGGACGAAGTCGCGAGGGGACAGCTAGTAAATCATAAAGCTATTTTAATAACATATGTGCTCAATATGGTTTGAAAGATGTTCAAAAAGTGAAAGAATAATGAAAGTCCGAAAGTTTTATGATAGGGAGTGCATTGAGTGGATTGGAAATTTTAAAATGTTTTAAGTACCTACATTGAAATTATTTGAAATCATGAAAGTTCTTGGGATCAAATCAAATATTCTTTTTGCAAATGTTATTAATATACCGAATTGAAAATATTTGAACACCTAAAAATTCGATATTCGTAAAGCATGCATCATTACATTTAGATAAAAACAAAGGAGGTGGGTTGATAAGGCCCAAAATCCGCCCCTCATACACTCGAAAAAAAAAGTTCCAGATTCCGACAAATTGTAAATGTATTTATATACTTGAAGATATAAACTTTATTCTAATATAAAGTTTAGGTGATAAAAAAAATAGTAAGTTACAGAAAATATTACCCAAAAAGAGAGTGTCTCTTTTACTTTTCTTACATTTTCATAAATTTTAGTCGTTTTTTAAGCTTTAATTTAATATTTTAGAATGAGGCGCTCCATGAACCATGGTAAACGTAACTGATAATGATGCTCCTTTTTATAAGCTTTTATATGAGTATTAATTTATTTTGGTTCATGGAGCGCCTCATTCTAAAATATTAAATCAAAGCTTAAAAAACGACTAAAATGTATGAAAATGTAAGAAAAGTAAAAGAAACACTCTCTTTTTGGGTAATATTTTCTGTAACTTACTATTTTTTTTATCACCTAAACTTTATATTAAAATAAAGTTTATATCTTCAAGTATATAAATACATTAATAATTTGTCGAAATCTGGAACTTTTTTTTTCGAGTGTATGAGGGGCGGATTTTGTTGCCTTATCAACCCACCTCCTTAGGATTTATACTCAACTTTTCAACCACAAAACTTGAACAATCTTAACAAAGTAGCTTAATATAGGATAGAAGAAAAACCGTTCTTAATGTTGTTTAGTAATACCTGCTTAGATAACAAAACAATAATAATTATGTTCTGACCTTGTGTCCCTCGTAATCTCTCGTAATACTGAGCAAAAACGTGGCCCATAAAACCAAACTAACTGCCAGTCGTCGAAGAAAACTGAATTTTAAATCTTCAACAGCAGGTAACTTTATGTTTTTCACACTTTTAAGTTTGGTTAATGTTTTTAGGACACCTAATCTGAGGTTAACCGCAGAAAACCTTCCAGTCGAGTTGTTATCTGGAACTGCACAGTGTACGAAACTCAACCGACGAATATTACTGAGAGGATTCGTAACCGGCTGATGACCATTCGAGCATGTAGGTATAGGTAGTAGGTATACTTTAATGTACAAGTTGAATCGGTTGATGCTCCAAGTTATAAGAGCTTTGGACCAGTTTGTACCAACTACATGCTTATAAATAATAGACTTTTTCTTGCTTTTCTACGGTCATATATTATAGTTTTAAATAGAAAAATGAATCTTTATTTATTACTTATTTTAGTTATTTAAATGTCACTATGTACCTACTTGCTGTTATTTCGTTATGAAAATCGTGACATCTACTTTATAGCAGCAAGAAGTACAGGAAATATTTATACACTAAAGGTGACCTTATCATCAAGAGAATCCAGGCAATTTTTACTTGTCTTATATATCTAATGAAAGCATTAATAAACGTCTAAAACATAAAAAAATTTGATTCCTCCATGGTCTAAAGTTCTAAACAGATCCGATCAAAACCAAGATAAAGGATGTCAACACAATCGTCGTAGATATTGTGACGTCACTTTTCTTGGCAATTTTAAACGCCATCGCTTGTAAGTTACGGCAAGTCATAACGGTGGTACAGAACAGGTCCATGAGTCAGACCCGCTTCACTAGCTCCCAAAGCTCCCAGATAAATATCTTTTGCAATTAGTTCACCCAGTTCAATGAGAATTTTTCAGCCTTGTTTTTTTAATTAGTTTATTAAGCAAATAGACGAGCAACAGTTCCGACTGCTGGGACTTCACACTTTTTGAGCCCTTTTTCAATTCAGTTCAATTTATTTGCATAAAAATTGTGAGATACAGGTGCTAACAATTGGTTATAAATGAGAACAATATTTTCAATAATAATCGGCATGCTTTTTTGCAGTTTTCTTTTAATACAGAAATAGACGTGTGACACTCCCGCCTGTTATGTCTTCACTTTTTTCCCGGCAGCTACAGTCCTAACTGCAGCAACTTAACACTTTTTCAACACTTTTATCGGCTTATCGTCACTTATTACAGCTTTTGTGACGTCACTGTTCGAACTGCTCTCCCGGCACTTGCAACCGCTTTCGCTCGTGAGTTGCGGCAAGTCGTAACGGTGGTACAGAACAGGCTCGTGAGTCAGCCCCGCGTCACTGGTTCGCAGCGTCCCGATAACAATCCTCAATCAACTCACATCCTTTGCAGTAATTAGTTCACTCTAGACTTCAATGAGGATCTGGGAGACTCGCAATCGTGATTTTTACCCACGACGCGACGTAGGTATAGTACGGTAGGTATGTACAAATATTGGTATATACCTACCAGGCATACCCTCCCCGTACCCGTATTACCTACCAATATCTCATGTTTTTGTTTCCATTTTCCTTTCCTCAAAACGAAGGGAGTGATGGAAGTTAACCTTGATTAGGTATTATGAGGAAAAATTTAGTGTCGTATTATGTATTTAGGTTGACCTTAAGATAGTAATATCAAGGTTTTGGTAGGTAAGTAATTATTTTACTATCAAAACCTGAATAATATTCAAAATCCTTGAGAGTCAGTTAGTCAATTCGGTTTGATATAATCATGATTTAGGTTTTCATTATAAATGAAAATCTGACAAAACTTATACTGGCGGGCATAGAACATGATCTTGAGTCACTCAGCGGAGATTTTTTCATCGGTTTTTTCGTGATTTTTTTTTAAATTTATTACAACATGGAATCGTGTATGTAACCTATCTCAATTTGATTTTATTGGAACAACGAGAAAGGACAATAATATTCAACGATATAATAATAATAATAGCGATCAGCTGTTTATCAAAAGTTCGAAGCAAGTGTACCTATTGCGGCTGTAGGTATCGGCGCTCGTTGTTCGCGATACATTGCGTGCTATAACATTACAATATTGGTAACCCATCATTTCTGAGATGTCTGGCATTTATAATTACATTAAGTGTAACCTATTCACAAAGTTTTCGTTAGTCTGTCCCTACCCTGTACACTTGCGACGCCGCAACGCACCTTTTGTAGTGTATTAAGTGCTACGAATAAATAATAAGTAAGGAAGTCTAACTGTGTAAAGTGGATGGAGATTAAAATTAAAGCCGTTAGAGGAGGCGATTAAAAACAAAAATAGTACGTCAACAGTTCGTCATTTTTCTTGCACGTCAAATTTCCATAACATCGTCCAATGACTCAGCTGTCATAGCAAGCATAGCAGCACGCGCGCGAACCAATCATTGCTTTCGTTCTGAATTTAAAACGATCACCAAGCATGTCTACCTGTAACCTCGGAAGTGATTCGTATTTTGAATCATATGTCGTTTTGGTTTGAAGTAGGGCCATTTTTTGAGTGGATTTTGTTCTGAATTAGACTTTCTTACTTATTATTTATTCGTAGATTACGTGAAATAAACTCACCAGGACGAGGTGGAGGTGTGTGGGGGCGCCGCGTCGGCGCCGCACTCTGCGTACCACGACGTGCGCGTGCGCGCGCCCTTGTCCTTGCGCGAGAGCGTCGGCAGCAGCCGCTTCAGTTCTGTGCGTTACCACACTTCTATTAGGAGGCGTACACAGGATTGTCGTATACAGAAACACCCAGGGTCCATTCTGTCTCACCACAAAAATATGCCAGGACGTATAGCGACTTACGTCTGTTTTCTGCATCCAACTAACCTTACTATCCTATTATTTTAATATTATAAATGCGAAAGTTTGTGTGTTTGTTACTCAATCATGTCGCAACGACTGAACCGATTTGGCTGAAATTTGGCACAGAGATAGATTATAGTCTGGAATAGCACATAGGCTACTTTTATCTCGAAAAATAAGAGATTCCCGCGGGAATTAGAAAATCTCAATCCACGCGTACGAAGTAGCGGGCATCAACTAGTTTGACCTAAATTAGCAGCAAAAATAAGTTGTAAGTACATAAAACAAACACTACTGCGAAATAATGAAACCATAAGTAAGTTTCTTGTACAGTCAAACTAACGACATACATATTACTGTGTACAGTGAATGACAAAATATTTCCGAATAAAAACCGCATTTCTTCAATACTTGGAAATTTTTGTCATAAAGACCTAATAAATACCCTACCTACGTAGTCAATGATCGAATCACGACCTACATTCGAAGTCATTCAGTGTACACAAAGTAAACAAAACGATGTGTGGGTGCAACATTTGTTCATTGTGCTCCGTGCACGCTTCCGTGCACAGATTGTATCATCATGCATACTTTGAATAATCATCATTACCCACAAGTTGCTATTAAGTCATGCGGTGACATAGATATAAGTATCTACTCAAGGGCGTGGAAAGAAAACCTGTACTTGATATTATATACCTACAGTTTCACAGCCCATTAAACTCAAATCAATTTTTTTTATTCGATGACAAGATAGCCCTTGACTGCGATCTCACCTGATGGTAAGTGACGATGCAGTCTAAGATGGTTGCGGGTTAACTTGGAAGGGGTATAGCAGTGTAAAATCAACCCAATCCGAATTATGTTTTGGGTTTAATGGACTGTGAAAATGTACCTATCTCAAATCAACGTTATTACAGCCTCAATGGATTAACAGTTAAAAGTGCGGACTAAAAACTGAAAGCTCGATGATTCTCTTTGATTTTTCGTAATAAAAAGTATCTATGTCGCTCTCCAGTAGGGCACGAGACGCCCACACATGCGCGCCACGAGAAAATTTTGTCTGCACGTTTACTCGTAATCTCTATAGAGATTCACGTTCATATTAGCCCTACTGGTCCCCAAACTATACCCATGCATATACGTTGATCCGTAGCTTTTTTGTGATGTATCTGAGGGACAATTAAACAAACACACTTTCGCATTTATAGTATTAGTACGGATATAGATAATAACATCAGAAAAACAGGTAACTTACGTCCCATTTAAAGGCGTTTGAAATACAAGGAAGTTGTGAGCGCAAACCACTTATAATAACACCACATTTACGTGAAGGATACAAAAGAATAAACGTGTTTCGCGTATAAACCGCGAAGTATGACTGAGAATCGGTTAGCAGTGAAGAAACCTCGTCGGAATAGTGACTGCCTACACGCGGATTGCACAAATGACGCTAAGTAAGGACGCTGCAATTATCTGCCGCGGAAAATTATTATTATTGCTCTATTATCATCGTTCCTAATACCTCGTTGGTGTAGTGGCTAATTTCGGGTGCGGATCGTAAGATGGCGGGTTCGAGACCCGAAGAAATTTTCAGTAGAAGTTCGGGATTGGGACATCAGCGGTGTAACATCCTAGTGAATCGGAATTGAAAATAGCACTTGCCCAAAACTTTTGGAACATGGTCAAAATATAGAGATTTCCATATGAATTTTATATAATATTATACTAGGTTTCGCGCGACTACGTCCGCGTGAATTAAGGTTTTTAATTCCTGCGGGAACTCTTTATTTTTTCCGGGATAAAATGTAGCCAATGTTTACCAAGATACCAAGATTAATATCTTGGGTATGAGCTATTTCTATTCCAAATTTCTGCCGAATCGATTCAATCGTTGTGGCGTGAAGGAGTAATAAACATACACACACACACACACATACAAATCACTTGTGATATGAAATTCGTTGTGACGTGAAGGAGTAATAAACATACACACACACACACACACACACGCATACAAATCACTTGTGATATGAAATTATAAACGGATATATCCAAATTTTTAGTCTAATTTTACATCATGACATCTTTGTGCTTATACCTAAGGTTTATGCACTCACCTATTTTAGTTTTTTTATTCTCACAGATCCACGAAAATTGTATCTATCTGTTTTCTTAATTATCACTACAAAACAATAATAACCTAGCAATTTTATGAAATAACCGCGTTTATTCCGGTCTATTTAAAATTCTAATGTTCACCTTCAAAGTAGTAAAGTTTATAGTTAATTTTAGTAGGTAAAATAAAATTACAAACTCGTCCGCCCGCTACACTCTGTAACATTTAATATTTTAATTGGAGACGATGACCAAAATGGGTGTCGTAAATTGGAAAGGCAATTACAAGGTCATTTAGGTAAAACGAAAATATTATACAAATGAATAGTTTGGCGCTTAACCAATAAACTAACGGCCAAATACTGAGGCTGAGATCTATAGAGGATTCAAGATAAGAATTAAAACGAGACACAGATATGCTCCAATATAAATCTGTCTCGTTTTATCTGTCTTGAGTCTGAGTAGAGCGAGAGTGCGGTCTTTAGATTCAGCCTAAGACTATCTTAGACACCGAGAGCGATCAAAAATGCTGATGCCCATCGAAAATCTCTGGGAAGACCTGAATTAAATTAAGTATCGCTTAAATCAATTCCGATTCACAAATTTTTAACGGATACCTACTTAAACGTTACGGACGATGTCTAGATTAAAGCAAAATTTTTCGCTAAGGGACATACGACCGCATTCAGAAATCCATTAAATTATATTTTTTATGCTAGTGTTTTGAAAATCCCGTAAGAATCCTTCGTTTTTTCGGGAACCCATGAACAAAATTACGCCGATCTTTTGCTTCGTCGCTGCGTGATTGAAGGAAAAATCAATAAACCAACCAACCCACTATCGCATTTATAAGCTTTTGTCCGGACTACGCCTACGTGGAGTTGATTTGTACACGCTTCGATCATAGAAAAATAAGTGTACACGTGACACCTTGAATAAATAGATTTAAAACAAAGTTACAAGTATGAATTGGATCTAAAATATTTTTTATGGGATACTAAGTTACTTAATATGTTTGTAGTAAGGACGGCGAATAGTTGTCTACTTCAAGTGGCTAGTGAATAATACTACAGACATATAAATTAAAAAAAAAAGTATACAGAACCGGCTTAAGAAGGACGTGTAGCATTTAAATTAAAACTTGTCTTCAAATGATGCAACCTGGCTCATAGAAAGCATAAAGAAGGAGAAAGAATACGGGCAATAATATTAATTAAGTTAAACAAAAACCTAATAAAATCAAGTGATTTTCGTAAGTCGGTTCTGGTAAAGTTACACCGCAACCCAGAAGTAAAGAGAAACATGTAAAAGGTGCTATGCTAGGTGCTATGGTTTGTTACGAGTATTATATGTGTACACAATAAATTGAGACTATGGACTGTCTGTAATTTTTCATGATTAAGAACGTGTCACCTGAGTTGCGTGAGTTTCATACGATGTGGCATATAATCCGACACAGCTCTCAAGTTATCGTGCACGCTAAACTTACATTACTACCCGTTCACTGCAAGTTGGCCGCTCCCTCGCGTCGCGCTTCCCCGCACCGCACCGCAAGTCAGACCCACTTTGTACAGATACCATACGTATCACTCGCGTTTGTCACTACCGAGTTTATTCAAACTTTTGTTATTGTTACGTTTAAAATGTTTTTGTTAAGTTTTAATTAGTTATTTATTGTTGTTTGATTAATTATTTTTCGCGTGTCGTTTTCTACGATGAGTTAAAAAGGAAGAGTTTGCGTAGCGCAGAGTATTTAATTACTTTAATTAATGACTTTCTTTGAAGAGGAGAAACATAAGTAATTAAAAATAACGCTCTTCGTCATTCAAGTCGTCATTGCGATGAAAGGCATTGCCGGAAAAGAAAACTTCCGTGACAGTTGGGGTTATAGTAAAAAATACAATTATTATTTTATGGTCAACGGTACCATATGACGTCATTTTGTTACGGTCGATGACGGCCAACTTGGAGTGAACGGGCAGTATAGGCAAATAAGTATAGAACAAAGACAGTGCAAACGTATAATGAAGACATTCACGAAGCCGTGAGGTGTTCCCACAACCATACCTCATGTCGCTGAAAATAACTAATATTTATTAATTTATTAATATTTAAAAATAATTAGAAACTGAGAGTACCTTGCAAAAAGGGCGAAAATGTTTGAGCAATTTTCAGGTAGAAACTTCATAATTAAATTTTTAAATACACAATATGAAAAATCGGAATCAATCCCACATCTCTACAGAATCTAGCCCTGAGTGTTCTGATCATTACACTACAGCCATGTTCCAATTACGCGTCAGCGGCGATCCTAAAGATATGTACTTGTCTACATTAAATCAGTTTAAGTAACTTGTTGCTAGAGATATATTGTAGCGATATTGTTATCGATCTACATTGAAAAAATGTAACCCTAATAAAAATGGAACTTTCATATTTATAATTATTACTTATTTAAAAATTCGACCTAAAATATGCATGCTTGCTCTTTATACTGTACAAGGTTTCTCATATCTCTTAATTAAAAAATAAAAGAAAATAGAGAACGTACCTACATTTTTATTGATATACAGACAGACTATACATATAGACATATTATATTATGACTTTTTAAAATATCGAATATTGCTTTCAATGTTCAACCGCCAATGATCGGAATTTCGCCCTTTCTACATCAATATTAGGCTAGGGACTAAACCAGCCGAATTCCGCGTGTGAAATTTTACCAAACTCCACATTTTCAGCATTTTGTCCGCGCATTTAATCATGGGGTGAATCTCAAATATTTATATCAACATGTCACATCGTAAAGGGAATTTGTGCGCGGACTTTCGACCGATTTGTCTCGAGCCTAGGTCTGCTAAAAATTATTTAAATTTTAGGTAAAGTTGGTAATGTTTACTGTGTTGGATAAAGTTAAATTGAATATAATTTACTGGAATATATTAGTTATTTACAGGACAGAGGTTCTGACCTCTGTTTAGCGCTGTCTTCGTTTCCGATATCAAGTTCCTTTTAATTGGAAATAATTTATAATATTATGTGTCAACAATTGGAGAGACGTCAACTGAAACTGACATTATCCTGCAATTAAATCAGCCTTTTAGTATATACCAGCCAAAAATATCTACAGTACTTTTCTTTTATGAAAGAACATATAGACATTGGGATTCCAAGGTGCTCGTTTGGCAACCTTACACCTATTATGATATTCTAGAAGGGATGAGTTGTATACTCACAAAACAAGCGAAAAACTTGTTCCTAACGACGAAGAGTATAATAGAGTACTTCATTGTTAAATGGCATGACAAATTACGACAAATATCTGCCATTACGCGCTTCATTTACCGCACGCTCGTAACATATTCACCTCTTTTTATACATATACTATATCATAGCCCTACACTTGTAAACACAGCTTTGAAAGATCCCCAACTATATAGGTGGACAAAATATCTCAAGTGCGTCACCAGGAGACTCTGGACACCATGTTCTGTGGTGATCTTTGCGAGATACATACAGCATTTTGCTGAGTTAGGACCTTTTTACCGGGTTGTGCCACACATGACTTAGTTGTTCCGGCGCTTCTTCTGCTTGGCGACTTTTGTCTTTATTGTTCGGTGGAGGCGCCGGGACAACCTAATCTAGGTATACCTATTGGGTGATGTGTGGCACAATTCATAAAATAAACGTTTCTTTCTTTCTTTCTTTTAGATACCTACATATATCCAGAAGACATTTCATTCAATAAATCAGATTATTCTAGTGAAAGTTAACAAGTCCACAAATTAAATAAAATGCTATTACTCAATACTTCACCCTTCAAAGAATATCTTCAGAACTTTTTGTATCTATTTTAGAATAATTGGACAACACAAAAAAAAAATCAGGATCATAGCCTACTCTGGCACTTAGACGACCTATCAATTTTTGTATCAAAATTCAGTCGACGTCCGTCTCCGAACACCCCTCAAGCCAAAAGCAATGAACCCCGACCTTCGTTCACAGCGCTAAGGTCAGTGTGCATGGGCGGCGGCGGCGGCGGCAGCGTGGGCCGCTCCAGCGCCAGGCACGGGGACGACTCGGACCATGCCCGGAGCGTACCGTCGCGGCGTCGGTTCGACGGCGACAGCGGCTCCGCTGCGCCGTTGTCGCTGCTGGAACAATATTCTGGTTGAGTATTCGAGAATTAAGGAATTAAGGCTTGGTTTAAGTTAAGCTGACATACCTCAACTCATAATAATCATCACTAGGTGAGGTCGAAGTCGAGGGCTATGATTTCTATCTAGTCTTCTAAATGTATAAAACACACACACACACACACGCGCACACACACACACACACACACACACACACACACACACACACACACACACACACACACACACACAGTCATGCACCCAGTGTTAGTAAAATTTCATATACTTAATACCTATTTTTAGATAACTTTAGCTACTTAATAAATAAGGAATTTTGTATCTTGTATCTGGAAGGAACTATCCTCTGCAACATAGGTTTTCCTAGCGCAGAAGATAGGGACTTATAAAATTTTATACGTCAATAAATAAATTCTTATACTTATTCTTAAATTCTTATCCATTTCTGTGAAGATTGGCCGCCGTGGCCGGATTCGGTCGAGAGGACTTTTTTATTACATAGCCATCTGAGATTATTATTTCGTTATCGCGATGTAGGATCGCCAGTTGTAGTGCAGTTGTGCTTTGGATGGCAAAGCGCCATCTAGTTTCATCGTTATGAGTTGCTTGAAAGTTGAATGGATTAATTTTTAATTTTTTATTTAAGTGTTAACCTACACTTAAATGAAATAACCTAATAGATTTATAAATACATATCAAAAATTTCGAGGCCGGCGGGATTCGAACCCACGTCTCTCTGGGAATCGCGCCCGAGTATGTTACCGCTACACCACGGCCGAAAATAAAAATAATACCCCACCAAAACGGCTAAAATCTCGTCGCGCCGCGTACTCTGATGCCCATGAGATGGCACGTTTCAACCTGGCTGAGAGCTGGAAAGAGGAATGGAGGGCATCTGGTGAGCCTGCAGCGCACATCCCCGATCCTACAATAAAACCGAAAGGTTTCCATCTGCCTCGTAAGTTGTGGTGCCGCCTAAACAGACTACGAACAGGACATGGCCGCTGCAACTACCTTTTGCACAAATGGGGGTGGAGACCTTCCGCTATCTGTGACTGTGGAGAGGAGGATCAAACAATGGAGCACATCGTTCAGCGCTGCCCTTCCCGTTCCTACCAAGGATCGTCTAAAGATCTTTTTGACCTCCCTCCGGAGTTTATCACTTGGCTGGGGAACTTGGACATTAATTTATAATTTATAATTATCAATTATATCTGACATTGTAATAATGACACTAACATTATGCTGTTATAGTAAAAATATTATAATTAACGCTTATTAGTCTAAATTTTGCCATACGATTAAATAAACCACGGCCGAACCATACGTCAGCCACGAAATTAGTGATATGTATCTACTTTTTCAATCAATTTTATAGCAACTGTTAGCGACATCTAGTAGCGACACATTACAGTTGTCGATCTACTTTTGAATGGATTAGCCACAAAGGCGTTAGTGAAGAAAAATCTTACCAGTTGCTAAAACCGGAATCTCCATCCATGGAGTCAGTCAAGTAGAAGGTGGAATTGGTGATCTTCAGCGCGCTGGGAACGTCTGAGTTGATGTCCACCGCCATGGAGGTGGCTCTCCGGAACCTCGATTTGAAGGAGAAGTACGCCTTGCGGGACAGCGTCTCACCGCTTTTGGTATCACTAGTGGGAGTGGTGGGCTTTTCTGGCGGAGGCTTGTCTGGGAGAGGCGGTGGCACTTCGCCATTGCTATTCCTTTTCTCGCCCATACTAGACCTATTAATTAATTATTATTATTATTGGCGTAAGTGTATGAAATTGATACTTTCCTTGGTGAGTTATCTTTCTTTTTTAACCAATCCAAGTGAATTCTTTTTTTTCGTAAATAAACCAAAAAAACCCATGAAATTAGGGCCAGTTTCTGTCAGGCTGTTATACACCCCAAAGAAAGAGATAGATGTATTATCAAATGTCTACGCTAAAAAGCAATTACCAAATGGTATCTGAACAAGTATAGTCTGATTTTTAATTCGGTGGAATTCTGACAGTTGTCATTTTATAAATCGAGCGAGTTATTTGTATGAAAAACAGTATTACCATTTACCACCTGTAGTTCGATTTTACCCCAAAATATCTGTCAGGCATTTGTCATAAATATCTATATGCGGCAATTGATATTTAGTTTTCTAAGTTTAAATTTGATATCCTTTTTGTGGGATTTTTTAAATCTCTGGTAATATTAAGATACGTCAGAATTCCACGCAATTAAAAATCAGACTATAGGCTGTTCTAAAGTAAATATTCGATTGTGCATCTATCTCTTTTGTTTTCAAAGCCCTGAATTTAAAATTAAATAAAATAGGTAAGTGAATTAAATTTAACATACTTAAATAAAATAATTTTAAAATTTAACTTAAAATAAGCAGCTTATTTTATACATGTTATAATATTTTATTATTATTACCTATTAACTCCTCTTTCTGGTACAATCTTATTCGTAAATTTTTCTACCCCAGATTTGTCCACTATCCCAGTCTTGTTTACCCCCTTTTCCCCTATCACAGTTTTTAGCTCCTCCTTAAAAGTACCAGTGATCTTTGCCAAGGGATTCTCAGTCTTATTCAGTGCATTTTTGGTGTCGTTAAAGTTGACATTTGAATAAACATGCTGGATTTCAGGTTTTTCACAGTTCGCGTAGATATTGGATGACTTGGTTTTTGCCTGATTCTTCGGGACGTCATAGGTTCCGTTTTGATTATTCGATGATTTTGTAAATGGTTTGCCGTCCATTGCAACTGAAAAGGAAAAACACATTTTATATTTTTAAAATTACAATTATTCGTGATACAAATAAAAAAATTATTTAAAAATGAACGTTACATTATAAGTTTAGTAATATCTATGTCGTTATTTTTAATGGACCACAGAGATCCGATATGGTCTAGTGGCTAGGATACCTGGCTCTCACCCAGGAGGCTCGGGTTCGATTCCCGGTATCGGAATACATTTTTTTTTAATTTATTGATTTTTAAGAATTCGTAGTAAATCAATTTCTTTGGACTAGTGTATAATTTTGTCCAGTCCGTCTGTTCGTCCTAAAACTTCAGAAACTAGAAAGATTCTAATTTAAAAAAAGTATTCTTTTTTCATTGAACTTTTATTTTTCAAACTCAAATTTTAATTTTTTGTGAAATGTGAATTAAACAACACATTCATGTATACTAATAGTTAATAATAGAGATTTTTGTTCATAAATATCACAAAGTTTTTAGTATGACTACGGAATCCTCTATTACTCGTAGTGTTAGGGCCTTTGCACACCACAGAGCAGTTTGTTGTCCTTTGTATCGATACACACGCACGTTAGCATCGCGTTTGTATGGCTACAAACACGCGTCAACGGCGCGTTTAAAAAACGTGGTGTGCAAAGGCCCTTATGAATACAATAAATAATAATAAAAAAAAAAATTATAAATAGAGTTTTCGTTTTATCCTCCATGTCAACATTAGATATTATGAAGCTTACCGGAGTACCGCTTGGTGAGATTCCGTTTGATCTGGCGCATCTTGCGCTGCGCGGCGTTCGCGATCTTCGTGAGCGTGTAGGGTCCCCCAGCGGTGGGCGGCGTGGGCAAACGCGACGCGGGCAGAGCGGGAGGCGACTGCGGCTGTAGAGTCTGGAAACAATTCAGTCATTTTTCAAAACTGAACTACTAAGACTACACGGAGAGCATTGAACTTGTTTAATTCATTCAAGTTTCCTTTTTTTTTTCCTTTTTTTGTTTCGTCTAATTAGTGTAAGTGGCACTGCTGTGCTAATTGGACAATAAAATAGATAAATAAATAAATCAAATTTTTTAAACTTATAAGTCGCTCTCTATCAAGTTTGTCGTCAAGATGATGTTTAGAGATTCGAAAAAATCGAATCGGTACCTGAGTAGTATCGATACGATTTAAAAGCAATTAGCAACAAGGACTGTATAGGTAATATTGCAAATGGCGCACCGACCTCTACAATTTGACGACCTCCCTGGCGCAGTGGTGAGCGCTGTGGTCTGGAACTGGGAGGTCTCGGGTTCGATTCCCGGCGGGGGCAATTTAGTAATTTATAATTTCTAAATTGTCTCTGGTCTGGTCTGGTGGGAGGCTTTGGCCGTGGCTAGTTACCACCCTACCGTCAAAAAAAAACGTGCCGCCAAGCGATTTAGCGTTCCGGCACGATGGCGTGTAGAAACCGATTAGGGGTATGGGTTGAATTTACACTGCTATACCCCTTCCAAGTTAACCCGCTACCATCTAAGACTGCATCGTCACTTACCATCAGGTGAGATCGCAGTCAAGGGCTATCTTGTCATAGAATAAAAAAAAAAAAAAATTAATCTATGATTTCATTGTTGTTGTTGTATGATTTCATAGATTAATTACAGAGGTCGGTGCACCATTTGCAATATTATTAGTGCAAGAATACTCGTACATATGTCCGAAGTGGCGTTTCAAATTAATCAATAATTTCCAGTGTTAATCATAGATTAAACATAGAGGTCAGTGAAGAAACCAAAGACCGTTAAGGTCAAAAGGTATGGGATTGACGACCTCGCACCGGAAAGCGCGCTTTTGGCAGATACCTCACAAATTGATTGAGTAGCAGGGGGCGGCGCGAAACCACAGCATGTGGAAGTCTATACAACAGACCTAGCAGTGAATGTCTATCGGTTAATAACAAAAACCTTAACCTAAACTTTGACGTGGGAATGTGGCGCACGGTTCAGAATATTAACCTTATCGTGTTCATCGAAGTCGCTGTCGCTGTCGAAGGAGTCGAAGTCATCCTCTATGGGCGCGGGCGGCGCGGGCGGCGGCGGCAGCTGCGGGGCCGCGGGCTCCAGGGACTCGTAGAAGTGACACGAGTCGCTGCTGTCGCATTCTGGAAAGAAGGGGCAAATTATACATATGGATAATATGGAACTGATGTTTTGTCTGGTGGGATGCTTTGGCCGTGGCTAGTCACTACCCTACCGTCAAAGACGTGCCGCCAAGCGATTTATAGCGTTCCGACACGATGGCGAGTAGAAACTGACTTGGGGTATAGGTTGAGTTTACACTGCCATACCAAGTTAGTCCGCTACCATCTTAGACTGCATCGTCACTCACCATTAGGTGAGACTGCAGTCAAGGACTATCTTGTCCTTGACTGCGGTTGGACTTACTTGCTAGTTGACACTTTGGCACCCAATTTGGGACACCACTTTTAAAGTTTTTAAACTTTTTTATTTTGTGCAGGGCCCTATTTATAAATTTATCGAAAATTCTGATAGATCAGGATACCACGCTCACCTAATCTGCTTGGTGAGTACGTTTAAAACTTACCTCGGTTTTTTTAATGAACATGAACTCTATCAGACCCACGGAAAAAGTTTAGAATCCCTATAAGCAGTGTACGAATACTGGTTATCGAGGAGCATAATACTCTATTTTTGTTATAAAAAAAAAAAAAAAAACAGAAAGGACATGGCAACAAACAACGTGTAATGATAATGAAATTCCGAAGTAATACTGGAGGAGGTGAATGTGCTCATGAAACTGGACAACTTTCCCCAAGGAACCTAGGTCGAAATATGAAAAAACAATTTTTACCTCCCATAGTAAATCAATCAGCTGATCGTCAATTTTGTATGGGAGGTCCACATTTTTTTCACATTTCGACCTATGTTCCTTGGGGAAAGTTGTTCAGTTTCATGAGCACATTCACCTTCTTCAGTATTATTTCGGAGTTTCATTACACGTTGTATATTAAACGTCCCTCAATCTAAAATTGTTTCAAGCAAATATCACGAAAATTCACAAACTGGCGCAATAAATGACGAATGTAAACGTTTAATTTTACAAGCAGAGGCTATTGTGGAGTCGGCACTCGTGTTGCGAAAATCTGCCAGACGTGCATGTTCTAGGTTGCCTCACGGAACGGCCGGGTTATGTAAGAGGGGGCATTCCGAACTGCAAGACTGCGCACGAGCCTTGACATTTTGTCAATGCATTTTGTGACAGGTAATAGTTTGAGGGCGAAACCGTGGCGAAACCTTTAGAACTGTCTTACTAAAACCTATTGTTAATATCTCTTCTTCTTTTTTATCAACCGATAGCATCGATGTATAATAAACCATCATTCGCTGACCGATAGACGCCACTGTTGAACAAGTTTCTTGCGTGTACTTCCACAGGCCTCATTCTTCCTCAGGCTTGCATCCAGCTCCCTGGAATTCCTTTGATGTCGTTGGTCCACCACTTTTTGGAACTGCCAACACTGCGCTTCCTTCTTTGCTAACATATTCACAAAAAAAAGTCCCATTTGACTCCAAATAAAGGTAGATAAATTAGAAATGAAGAGAAATCATCATTTCAAACCAATTATTATTAAAAGTAAAACTACTTAAAAACTAATTAACGTAATAGCATCGTTATATCACACAAAACTGATAAAGACACTGAATCAGTGTAGATGATCATAAAGATAGTAATTAAAGTCAATAGGCTACACTTACAATTTGGCAATATTGGTTAGCCATAATTACATGCTACGTTTATTCTTGTTTACCATAGTAATTATGAATCAACAATATTCAAAGGTAAAATAGCAGCGAGTACGATACAAATTATTAGATGACTACGAAAGTTTTATGTTTTGAACATTTTTCGAATTGAAAATTCTGCGTGTAGATTTGTAGACAGATTTTATAAGGTCTTGCTTCGTTCAATATACGTAATAATAGGGTTATTCATTGTAAATGTTCAACGCCTTACACTCTACAATGTATTCTCCACTATACCAGATACTGTACCATCTTTCATTCTCCACAACGAGTAATGTCTTATAATGTGAAGTAGCACTTACCATATTATTATTGACAAGTTGTTTATGACGTAGTTTTACAAAAATAGCATAGCATAATGCCATAATAGAAAAAAGCTTATTTCGAATCCGGTTGTGGCCACAAATAGCAGAAATGACATAATCAAACTTTATAACCTGCTTTTGTCTTTCTTTTTATCAAACGATAACCAAATAAGCGCAATAGCATGAAGTTTTGGGCTAGCATTGTTCCCCGTAGCAATCGAATTTATACATTCCCGTAACTCTACCTAGTAACAATAGATCTTATAGGTCGCAATTAAGCTAAGCCGTTCAGAAAATCTAAAATAATAATAAACTCTATTACAGTTCCAAAATAGCCAGGCATTTAACACTAAAAATGAAAACACCTATTTTCTAATAAGGATTTAAATAAGTATAGGTCTGAGTGAAAGTGATTTTCCTAGCCATTAGAATAAAACCCACACTACCATGCACCATAAACTAGATACAGAACTAGTAACATTTGTATTTATGGTTATTAGATCTAGTTATACTTTACTTTTTCTTATAAAGAAAGATGACCTGAACCCTGTTTGAGTTATTATGGACATAAATTATAGAACAGATAGGTGTTTAGCTCCAAAGTTGATGAAATTGACTTCATACCAGGAAGCAGAGTGTTGGACAGAACCACACTAGGTGGACCGAAGGCATCAGACGAGTTTAGGGAGCTGCTGGATACAAGTGATGAACTGGATGTTAAGTGATTTAATTCAGCACAATATTTATTTCATGTTAAAAATAAGACCGAAGTATCAAACTAGTGATATAGGTGTGACTTTCTTATTTACAAAAGCTAATATTTCTTGATTCTGAAAAAAAGCAGGAATGAAGTACAACTAGTTGATAAAAATCTAACTGCAGGAAATTAATTTTAGGGTAGCTAGGTCCAATAAGTTTTTATTTGATTTTGAAGGTAGTGTCGATATGTATTCAAATATTGAGCAATAAAATTATTTCTGTAAATCCCTTTCGATAATCACCGGATTATTGAAATATGTAGATAAAGTAACTACGAAGTGGCCACAGGTTGCTAGAAACTTAAATTCTAAAATATATCACTATAAAAATTAGTTAAATTAGTGCATACCAATAAATGCAACGAGATCCTGTATCTCGAATTCACCATCGCACAAAATAGTTCGCACGCTCAACCACCAAGTCTCTTCGAGCACTTCAATTAACTTCACTTTATTCTCGACGGCTTTACGAACTTTTTTGTTAGATGTCTCGTCATTCTCACTGTAGTACGTGCACTTTGCGTTTGTATTTATGTAAACCTTTGATGGTGACGTCACAGACACTAAAAGAACGGTCAAGGTGATTTAGACATTGATTCCGCTTTGATTAAAAATATAAATTGAGCGAGAAATGGAACATGATCGCGGCATTTGACTCAGTTCATTGTGATGGGTAAAGACAATTTTGAGCACAAGGATTTAAGATGCCTTTGAAGATTTAAATGAAAGGCTCATAGACACTGTATTAGAATGTCGTTTGCCACGAAATTGCTCTAACAACAAAGGCAACTGTAGGTTCAATTAGCACGTGTGGTTTGTAAGTGAAATCGGAATGGGCATGGGCATATTTTACTGGTTGTCACAATAACTGAGTCATTTGGGACCCAATACCGGTCTCGCGTCATGTTTGCCGTATATGTTTATGCTAATGATTAATATCGATAAAGCGGATCGAAAAGTCTATAGCACCTTGATCGCCACAATTCCTTCGAAAAGTCCTCGGCCTCGGCGTCGTACCGCCGTTTAGCGGGGATCTGTCCGATACCATTTTTCAACATTTTCCACTACATCTCTTTAACACTTCACTGTAAACTGATGCACTCGCGCTTCTATTTGTCGAAATCGTCAGTATTTGCCACTCGTTACAAGATCTTATTCAAAAGACATGTCCGAATGGTTCGCAATGATTTCAGATACTAGTTAGGTACTCGATGTAGGGAAAAAATTATATGAGACACCGGCAGCTGTTGTCCGGTTTCAGGGTCAACCGGTGCCGATCGACTTCAGATCGTGTGCTGATTTTCTTCATTTTATATTCGTAATATCGCTGTGTTATTAAAAACTTTGCGTATTATTGTGTTTTAGTACCGTGTAGTCTTAGATCATTATCTGTTTATGATGGTTTCATGTTGGCATTGTTTTTAAACCTTGAATTCGGATTAGCGAAATATTTCTTTAAAGATCACTTTCAGTTGCGAGTCTTAAGTTTCAGATTACTATGGTTTCGCAATGAGATACACGTCGATACGCACCACTTAGTTTCAAGTTTAAAAATAAATCTAACTATCGTACCTTGCCTTTTGTAAACCTTTGTTCTTTATTGGTTTATAATTAATCATTTACACGTAGAATGTTTTTATTATAGCCACCTTAATTAGTTTTAGCATTGGTATTGGCACGTTACTATATTTTGCCAATTTGAGCTCAATAACTTTGCAATGTGGTTTGATAAATTCAAGTGCAATACTAAAACTACAAATATTATTAACTCAAAGGATACGTTTGAAATTGAATGTGTCCAAGCCGGTTACCAAAACTACATTGTCTAAATTGACGCAAGTTACGAAATCAAATAGCTACGTTATCCCTCTGTATTCAGTGTTTGGCGCTGCATAATATTATGGCGATGTTTGCAATCAGAGCATTAAATTGCAACACAATGAGCCTAGCGAGTAATCTGTTTCGTTCAAAAACCGGTGAACCAATGTCTTGCTGCTTTTCAATTCAGTTATACGACAATTTATTCTCCAAATCTTTGATTTATGTGATTTATGTCTTGTTACAATGCTTCAATTAGGGTTTATGTCCTGATTTGATTGGATGAAATTAGTTGTTTTGTTACTCAAGTTTAAGACCAACCATTACTACGGCTAGATTGTTTAGTTAAAAAAAAAGGAACTGAAAAAAGAAGCTGTTACTTTATAAAGATTTTGCTAATAATCTAAACGGTGAATTACACAATTGATTTGCACGGTACTGGAATGCTGGTTAGTTGCTCAAAATATTTGAATTCGTAATGAATCAATATGAGCAATTGTATTGTTAATGTAGGAAACATTTTGAATAGTAACTCGACTGCTTCGTTGTAAATTGTAATGTGTAGCTGGATAATAAAAAACAACTCATTTTGTATGTCAATCAAATACATCATTCTACAATTTAATCAGCACTAACCTTGGCATTAACGGTTTGAGTGTAAGCTAATGAGTAATTGGTTAAAATGGAAAACTTGTAGATGGCATCTAAACCTTTGTTTCTATTTACATATGTGCTTCTGTCTCTATGCTTTTTTGTTGTAAGAATTAGAAATATCATAATTGGTAGAGTAACATTCTACACTTGCCCAGATAGATCTCGTACTTTGAAGTACATTGGTTCTGGTTTTAGATGTGTCTTTTCATATTTTTACTAATCTATACTGGACTGCTGACGTACACAGTTATAGTTAGTTATTAATTTTAAAGGTGTTTAAAATTTAAATATCACTGAAAATATTCAAACTAATTAGGGCTCTATGAACCCTAATGTCTCTATCGTATGTTGTACAATGATCTAGCTTCACTACTATTTCAATCGTGATATTTATCTAGCGTTCGACATGCAATGCACTTTCTAAGTGGCAGCGATGGAAAATGCAGACAATACTCGCTTTGTTCCACTCTACTGTACGAGATTATTGAAACCACCCTGGTTTGTTTGTTCACTCAGTAGAAAACAATTATTACCTCGAGAGTCAAGAATGCAAACAATTTCTTTGTCTTAGCATATTTCCCGTATTTAACCAGGTTCTAAATTACAACATGGGGTTATTCAAGGGGCGGACCAACAAATTCCTAAAAAGCCGGCAACGTATTGGTGGTGCCTCTGCTGCTACAAATGTTCATGGGCGGCGATAATCACTTAACATCAGGTGACCCGTCTGCTCGTTTGCTCGCTAAAAATATATAAAAAAAGAAAGGTTTTGCCCATTACCCCTAACAGTTTTGAAGGGCTAATTAGTTTTTATGTAAGAAAGTTCAAACTTAAACTTCTTTGGAATTACGCACATTTGCTTATATTTCATATAAGCAAACGTAACCGTAACCTTAACTAAGTTGATGTAACGTCTCTAAATGTTTTATTTATGCTCTGTTTACATTAATATAAATAATAAACCTCGTATGTTGGTCAAAAGATTTTGTCTGTGCGATTCAACTAACACTTACTTTTTTTAATTATTCATTTCAACAACGTGATCGACTAAATTTTTTTAGTATGTACCTAATTAAACAGACTTCTATTTAATAGCATTATTCGCCTCTAAAAATTTACAGTCGTAAGTATTTATTTCGAAGTTATCCAACGAACTGGAAAGGCTGTTTTTTATTCATGTTTGCTTTAGGAAGAATGTGGTATCAGATGATCTTAATCAGATCTTTATGTAATTAATACACTCTTATGTCAGACTCTTGAACACACCTAGCTTTACATTAAATATGCTACGACGCAATTCCATCGTTCCGGCCAATTGGAGGCTAACGGGTCGAGACCGATAGCCGGATGCAAGTCAATCCACCCTAGATGTTTATTAGCTGTCCTCCTTGTATCTTCTTTTATAGACTTTATAGGTTTAAGTAACCTTTCAAAGACATTACTAGAATTTGAAAATTTCATATTTAGCTATCTACCGGTGTAAATTATAATAGCTAAGTTTTATAATTAACTGTATAATTAGACACAAGAATAGTTATTTGTTCAACAAGATAACAAGGTTCACTTTTGTTGCGAGTGCCTAGTTTGAACCCCGAGCGAGTTAAGGATTCTAAGTTAGAATCCTGAGTGTAGTGAGGGATTCAAAGGCACGAGAAACAAAACCTTTGCTATCGTGTGATACTTACAACTTTTCACCAGCAAAAGTGTTGAACCTTTTTTGACACTTTTTCTCACTGAGTGAGCAAAAACGACTTTTGCTCTCTGGTTTTAGACAGCAAAGGCGCCCTTTTTGAGCTAGTGTGATGAAAATATAAAATAACACACAAATATCTATTTTCCGTGTGTCTTTTATGTAATGTTTGTCCGACTTGTTTCTAATTTGTGTAATTTGTTATTCATCCTTTCAGTAATATTTTAATGTTATGTCACAGTAAGTTGATGTAATGGTTTAATTATGTAGAATTTTATGTGAATCAAATCATTTGTGAAAGTATAAAAACAGTTTTACATTTTTTATCGCTTCCAGCTGTTGGGCTACTGATAAATCCTTGTTCTAAGAATCGGAATGTAATATGTATTCTATTAATTCGGTCGTGTATGTTATGATGTAATTGTTTCAAGCTGATATAATATCTCCAGATCGATGACAAGAGTTAAGCTCTTTGACAAATCAATCTTTATGGATTGGTTTAGGTTAACTTTCACAGGTGAGAGAGTGCGTAACATTAAGTATGTTACTTATTAGTACGTCAACAGTATCCCAGATGATGCTGTAATGAATTTAAAAAAACTAGAAGCTTTCAAGGAAATAAAGGATCGTTTTTCTTCTTATTTTCTTGGTTAATATGTAATGACTTTCCAAGCCAGCAGCATTTTGCCAATGTCAAGTAACTTTAGAGAGGCACAAATCAGATAGGGCCAAAAGATGTGCCAATTTTACTCTAAAGGATCGTTGCAAAAGAAGCCAAGAACCATGTATCGAAGGTTGTAGCGTTACTTAGAGAAGTACTGTTAAGAATTGCAAGGAATTAAAATTTTCTCATAGTGTTATAAGCTAATCTAGTATCATAATCTACAACTGTCTGCAAAAGCAAAATCCCAAAGTCATCTGAAAAGCTGATTGAGATTCACCGTCGTTCAAGTTACTCTTATTCTGAATCGGTGGAGGTAATCTGTTGATTTCAATAGATAGTACAAAAGTATACAATTGCTTTTGAATCATTAGGTCTGCAAGGAAAAACACTGTTTACTTTTAATTGGTAATCTTATTAGCATTAACATCACCGGTAATTATGTTGAATAGCAAGTTTTTATTTAAAAACTTTATTTTAATGGTCTCAAATGAGAAAAATATACGTTAGAAATCAAATTATTACGAAATCAAGTGTTAAATAACCATCTGATAAATGATACCTAACCAAAAATGCAAAAGGCCATAATGAATGTATAATTTTACGACCAGTATTGTCTTACTTCGGCATTTGCACTTCGAAGCTAAACAACATAATCTTGGCCTTAAGCCTAAGTAAGCAATTACACTACATTCTAATTAAATTTCGTGTTCTCATTTACGAAGGTGTTAAAGATAAGTAGGATGAAGCAAGAGCAAACATAACTTTAATGGACCGAAACGAAGCGTGACGAAAAGTAAAGCGCAATTTTTGTTAAAAGATAAAGAAAATACATACGTTGTATTTCAGGGGCATATGGGCTGATGTACCCATTTTCTACTACTGGTAATGGTATACCGCTATCGATATACCGTTTCAAAGATATGATGATGCTTAATGAACCACATAGTCATGTTACTCTTATCAACAAATGCGGTTTATTTGCTTCTGTTTATTTTCTACTAGTTGATGCTCGCGCGGGTAAAAGTAGCCTATGTGTTATTCCAGACTATAATCTATCTCTGTGCCTTTCAGCCAAATCGATGGAGTTGTTATTGCGGGGTGATTGAGTAACAAAGATCCATCCATCCATCCATCTATACATCCAAACTTTCGCATTCTTAAGTAGGATTCCTCTTTCGAAATGGCCTTTAAGGTTTGAATATTAAACCAAAGTACAACAGATGCAGACGGAAGCCTTCGTCCAGGTACTAGTACCTACATATATAAATAAACCGCAAAGTGTTTTAATTGGTATTTATATTTGGTCCCCCTTATTCAGAACCATATAACAGACGTTTAAGTATACTGATTTGTTATGTTTATTGTAAATTCAGAACAATATAATAAACGTTCTCCTGCAAACTTGGAAGTAACGACATCGGTCCAAATGCTTCTACATATATTTTACTTCTTAAACGTAGTACGTAATAAAAATAAGTTTGTAAATAGTAATGCAACGTTGTTTTACGAAGATTCTCAAGTTTCTTCACACCGATGTACAAATAAACGGAACCGGTTTGTAAGCGGTCCGTAGGAAACTAAACAAATACTGACGTTTTCTACAAATAAGCACACACAACTAATCCAAAATGTACGTGTGATTTTACGATTGCACTAGTTTTTAAACACTTTCACTGCAAAACGCGCGGCGCGTCCGCTGATCGCGCAATCGGAGGGCAAACTCGCGCGCGCTCCCCTCTCCGAACGAGCGTAGGCTGCGGTCGCCGGCTGCACACCTGAGTAATCATTTACGTAGCACCCCTATAAGCCTCTACACACGGAACCGACCGTATACTCCAACTTACTTTTCAACCTGGTAAGTAATAATACCCTCCTCCTGACCTAATTTCGGCCATGGTGGCCGATCACAAAGAAGATTAGTCTTCATCATTATAACAACCCATCGCCAACCACTATTGGGCCCTCTCCTCTCAGGATGAAAAGGGATTAGGCCATAGTGATCACACTGGCCAAGTGGGGATTGGCAGACATCATACCGCATTGAGAAAATTATAGAAAACTCTAGACATGTAGGTTTCCTCACGATATTTTTCTTCTATATTGTCATTTTAGTTTCACGACGAGTTGGAGTGATCCGGCGAGGAGCCACGAAAAACAGGCGGCTAAATGGGAGACAATTCCCAAGAAGATGAAGTGCTTTATCATTTCGACCGTTCCGTAGAACAAAGTCTCATCTGCTAAATTCATAACTTGAGATTTGATCCTTGCAGATGTGACTTTTAAGGCTCAAATTTCAAGTTGTAAATTTAGCAGATGAGACTCTGTTCTACGGAACGGTCGATTTACTCAGGTAGCACAAACTTACAATTAAGTTGCTTAGCCTAACTTGCACTCTGCGCATCCTAACATCGAAGGACCAAACTTAAAACAAACGTTTTACACACGAAGTTAGTACATAAATTGGAAACGAAGTCGGATTAGTATGTAAGGTCTTGCAACTTGTTCATGTTTCATATTAGCGAGAATGCTTGGACAAAGGCATTTGGCTACGTCATCATAAACACCGTGTTTGGTATCTTGAATTATAACTTGAGATTATTTTAAGAGATACCTGTAGGCTATAATTTGAATATTATGCTCAACGATAGCTGTGTTTGCTTTACTATGATCTAAGTAAGTTGATACATATAAATTAACGGAGTAGATGCATAGACAAGTTTATCAAGCACAAGATTAACTCGCGGAGTGTAATTATTTGCAGTTAACGGGGCATTACGCCAAACACGCTCTCTGCTTACCATAGTTTAACCCAGTAAACAGATATATTTTCAAGAAAAAAAAATTTATGTAGCTATTTCGATAGTTGAAGTTTATTCAACAACTTTATATATGATACAAGTATAATACTTATTGAGAAAAAAAATTTCAAATATCACTAAGAACTCACTTTTACTAGAAAAACTACTTGTGGAATTCCTAAGAGCGTGAAATGTTCTACTGATATAAACCAGAAAAATAATTTCTTTTTCAAAAGTAAAGGAATCAAAGTATATTCAGCAATTTTTATTTTAGACTTACATCTTTTCATTATTTAATGAAAAATATAATCATAAAACTCTTCTACAAATTAGTATGGGGAGCGTTATAATAGACAGCGCCAGCCCTCCAATTTCATTCCCATTCGGGCTTTCAAGGAGGAAGGACGCTTCTCGGCGCAATTTTTTTTTCCAATTTATTTTACGCGCGAATTTGTATGTCGATAGTGGAATCCGTACAGTGCGTACCGAGGTAGGGTTATCAAAATCGAGGAGGAAGGTTTGTATTTTTATAAAATGTTGACTTTGTTTTTTTCTTAGGTTTTTATGTATTATTATTATACTTACATAATAATATAATATGTAATACCTACCTATACATTTCTAGCGCATAGCGTAGCACCTGTGATGTGTGACGTTGTGATGTAGACGAGGTCCGAGGTTCGATTCTCGGGTCGGGTCACAAAATGTACCTACTTATTGGATTTTTCTGTCAAGAAATGTGCAGTCGGTAGGTACCTAGCTATTAGCCCGCAGTTTGAAAGTTGGCGGTGATCCACCGCCATGCCTCGAAGAACATGTAAAGCCGTCGGTCCTGCGCCTGATCTCTCTCCGGTCGTGTCAGATTTCCGTCCCATCGGGCTATGAGAGTGAGGGAATAGAGAGTACATCTGTGTTTGCGCACACACTTGTACACTATACCTATTATCTCTCGCGCAGAAGGCTAGCCTCTAAGGAAGCCACCATGATTGGATTCGGTCGGAAGGACATTATTAGGTAAGTATTACAAGTATAATTTGCTCAAATGTGTTCACTCTATACCATCAATTTTATACTTTTATTTGATGGTAATGTGACTTGAAAGAGATCAGGCGCAGGACCGACGGATTTATTACCGTACCGTACCTACCCACCTACCTACCTACCTACCTACCTACCTACCTAAGTACCTACCTGGTGTATACAGAGAGGATATAACCAATAGGTGTATATCACTGATAAAGATCGTACCTACCTACTTAGATTTTTTTTATATGAATAGCGGGCAAACGAGCTGGCGGGTCACCTGATGTAAAGTGATTACCGCCGCCCATGAACACTTGTAGTACCTACCAGAGCTACCAGAGGCACCAATTTCTTTACGAACTGTCATGGTCTACCTACTACCTACCCTGATCTGCCTGGTCTTAGTTTAAACACAGAATACCTAATAGTTTCTACCTAGTTTTAATTCGATTGATTGTATAAGAATTTGATGACATTAGTGTCAAAGTAAAATGAACCTAATTTGTAAAATGTTAAAGTCACAAATTCAGTACAACTGATTTTAATTTGGAACGTATAAGAATGCATACATGAATTTTTTTATTCGATGACAAGATAGCCCTTGACTGCCGTCTCACCTGATGGTAAGTGACGATGCAATCTAAGATGGTAGCGGGTTAACTTGGATGGGGTATTATAGCAGTGTAAATTCAACCCATACCCCTAATCGGTTTCTACACGCCGGAACGCTAAAACGCTTGGCGGCACGTCTTTGACGGTAGGATGGTAACTAGCCACAGTCAAAGGCTCCCACCAGACCAGACCAGAGACGATTTAGAAATTATAAATTCCTAAATTGCCCCCGCCGGGAATCGAACCCGAGACCTCCCAATTATAAGACCATAGACCATAGCATAGTCGGGCGAGCATCGTGTATCGGTTTCATTAAACGTATTTATTTGAACTGGGTAACTTGCACGTGCTCGCTTTATATTATACTTCGCATCTTTCCCGAAGATGATTATTGTTTACAAGCAGCAGATCGCGAGGTTATGCTGGAGAAACAGAATCAGATTTCGAGTTCTATGTCTATCTGTAATTGGCCAAGAAGTTATTAAAATACTAAGCGTTGGAGGGCGATTGCTGTAAGCAAACAAAAACAAGATGTATAAAATAATAATTAAAATGCTATAAGGCCATTTCTACTTCTCAGAATTGAGATTTAACAGCGATAAACCAAATCAGCTGCGCTCTCAACCGAGTGTTTCGATTTGCAACCCGGAAACTCTAAACGCACGGGGGGCTCCGCGTCGAGACGCGATTATACTTGCACTAGTATCAGCATCCCCTATGGCGGGTACCACAAGCGTCTGAGTCCGCGCCATGCGAGTGGGACGGGACACTTTAGCGTTCGACCCTACGCGCAAACTCCAAAGGTCCTTTGTCACAGGTACAAAAAACAGAAAAATGTTTGACCTATCGCTGGCAGACTGCCAGTATTTTCATCATGACTGGGAATGATAAAATCATTTTGGATTATAAAAATTTTACCCTTATAACCTATAAAAATTAAAAGGTTAAAAAATTCCATTTCATAGTTCTAGAACATCAAACAATTAATAAATCTAAAATAGATCGTATTCTCTCAAAATCAGTGAATGCATTACGGAATTGTTATATTCAGGTTATATTTTGATTTGCCTTCTGGGTAAATTCATCACACAAATCTTTACAGTCCCTAAACCCTTGGTTTATGAAATTTAAAAGATTTTAATAATCTATGCCATTCACTTGAAAATTGATACGGCATTAATGTTGATCTATAAAATTGGCTTCATGGCCACTTTAGACAAAAAATGCATATTTTTTACTACCAGTGGCTACAAGTGATAGAATCTTCGATTTACATGAAGCAATCGACTGTATTCTACCCTCCTCAAGCTATAACGCCGTTAACCAACATTTGACCAAATACGATTTTTTTGTTTTTTATGCTATCTTACTTAAAAAATTCTCTATCAATCCATCTAATTGGCATTCTCTTTACTGCTGTAGTTTTTGATATAGCAATTTGAAAAACGCAATTTCTTAATAAATTGCAGCTTTTTGGATCATAGATCGAAATACGGTTTTGGTCGTTAACAACACTAGCTTTATTATTAACTGTATGAATTTAAAGTTTGATTGTTTTTCGGTTGTACTTTACTATCTCTTATGTATATTACAAAAGATAAAGTTATTGAAACCTTTCCTCCGTCTTCAAGTTCGTTAGGTCACTTATCAATAATTCTTTTTTGACGATTTCTTGTGTATTGGAAATTTTTTACGCATAATGTAAAAACAATAATTTTACCAGTATTATTTTATTCAAAGATTCATAATGTATACAAATAAGGTTTTTTAACTAATTAAGAAAATAAAAAAAGTCAAACTTGGCCCACAGAAAAGATATTTATTTGTGGGTTTTAAATTTAAAAAGAAAAAATGGATAAGTACAACGTAACGTAATAATGCGTACCCTTGAACTATCCAATACTGAAAAATGTACCTACCATCAGAAAACTAGCTAGTTATGTTGGTTTGCTGACGCTAGACAGCCCAGTGACTATGGATGGGTTGTTTATAAAAGGAGAATTTTTTGGCACTCAACTATTTTGACAATTATAACAAATAATATATAATATATATATTATTTGTTTTTTAAGGATTATATTGATTCTGCAGGTTCCTCATTTTAAGACTTTTCCCTAGTAGAATAATTCACAAAATACATATATCGCCTTCTTCTCGTCTCACCTTGCTTGTAGCCTTTAAAGTCTCAGTCATGCATCATGACTAAGTAATCGCAATATCTTATGAGGAATAGACAGCTATTGCCTATATCAATAAAATGGGCGCTATATTCTCGCATCTTGAATGAATTTACACTGCTATACCCCTTCCAAGTTAGCCCGCTACCATCTTAGACTGCATCGTCACTTACCATCAGGTGAGATCGCAGTCAAGGGCTACCTTGTCATCGAATAAAAAAAAAATCTTTCAAATAAATTTAGGTGCCTTCAAATCAAGAGTGAAAAGGTTCTGGGCAGGCGCGTTCCATCTTAGGCTGCATCTTCACTTACCATCATCGCAGCCAAGTGTTAAAAAAAAAAAAAATACCAACACAATCGCACGTAACATATGGCAATGGTGTGAAGAATCCAATTTATACTTTTATTGCGTCAGTCCAATACGAACCTAATCTCAGATTTTGAATCTCGTCAAACGGTTAATATAAACACTGAATAGATTACGCGTTTCGTCAGATACAGGAATTTTTTGATACACCTGATTTGGATTTATTTACCAATAATCAAAATTATGAATGTCAGAGATACGCTGCATGGAAATTAAGCTTAGTCTGAAATTATTGATGCATTCAACTTAAATTTTTATGTTTTTTTTTTTACAGATAAATCTAATTGCTACGCCACATTAAATGTGTCAAGGCAGAGGGCTTTGTCGTACTGCTATATTGGCACATTTAGCCTTGTGCCCGGTACAGATCAACCTGCGGGTTTCGAAACCACCTAACCTATATTAAAATCCTACTTATCTGCTCTTTCAAAGAGCATCGTCCTTTCCATGTTAATCTAACCCTAGTGGCAGGGAAATTATTAGACAGTCACTACTGAGGCGCGATGTCTCTAATGCATCGCTAGACATAGTAATGGTTTCATTCCTAGTACGATTAAGTCATGGTTGTTTTATGCAAGAACAAAGGTTTAAATTATTGTGGTTCTAATATTATATTTTTATTTCAGGAAAACAGTTATCAGTTCGCGCTATCTTTTTATCTGGCCAAATAAGCGAAATCTCTGGTCATAATACTACGGTATAAAGGTCTTTAAAGGTGTCTGGATTTCCTAATCTAGTATCTATTAAAGTATCTACAGAATAATTTCCCTAATGAATTAATCTCTCTAAAAGACTTGTCTTTAAACACATTAACTCTTAAAAAAGAATGCAAGCATCCTTAGCCTTATAAATATTCAAAATATTTCCTTTTGAATCGGAAAATATTCGTATTAAAATAATATAAATTATTTATATAAGATTTTAGAAAGGCTCAAAACCAAATAGTTTTTAACCGTTCATTGTTTTGCCATATACTTATTAAAGAAAATTTTAAAGTGTATCCAGTTCTCCCTTAAAACATTTTGAGATAAAACCTATTCCTTGCATCAGTAGGAAGGTTGTCTTTTGTCAGTTAAAAAAAAATCTCCAATTTTATCTCATTGTGTTAAATCAATTCTGGATATGTGGCATTAATTACGTATAACATTAAACGGTGCCCCTAACACGTGACATGCGTCGAAGTTAACTGACCGCAAGGCAGGTGTTTCTAAAAGCAGCAAGTTAGTCTGAATCCTCATTTAATATATTTTAAAGTACTATTACAGTAGTACAATAAAACTTCTAAAAATCAGGTAAAACTGAATTCTTCGATACTTAATTTCAAAGTAAAATTATTATTCAACAAATAACTAATTTCTACCTTAATACAAGAATAATGTAGATGTTATTTAATGACTTATAGTTTGGTATGTAAATTATTTCTGTCGATTAATTTGTCAAGTATCAACGAACAAGAAATAATTTATGTAATGTTGTTGCATTTTTTCGATGCTCTAAACATCTGCTTGTAAACAATAATCATCTTCGGGAAAGATGCGAAGTATAATTAAGAATCAAACGAACTTACCTTGTGAAGTTTGATATCTAATTATACGAGTGTCTTGACCGAAGATGATTACAAACCCACCCACCCTAATTTTTTCAAAATCCCTCGACCTATCGAAAAAATACGGCTCTAACGAATGACACTAAGCGGGATTTCAAGCGGCCGGATGGTGTGTTTGGTGGGAGGTTAGTAATACTCAGTGGAAGTAAATAAGAAACTTTTTTATCATAATAAAATTTAAAAATAATAATAAAATTATATATTTTATATATATTAAATAGCTCTAAATGTGTGATAAGGACAGCATAATCTCGCGATCTGCTGCTTGTAAACAATAATCATCTTCGGTCAAGACACTCGTATAATTAGATATTATCAAACTTCACAAGGTAAGTTCGTTTGATTCTTAATTATTTCTGTCGATTAATTTGTCAAGTATCAACGAACAAGAAATAATTTATGTAATGTTGTTGCATTTTTTCGATGCTCTAACCATCTGCTTGTAAACAATAATCATCTTCGGGAAATATGCGAAGTATAATTAAGAATCAGTAGGTACCTACAATAAATACTTTAAATTATTATTTGTATAAGTATGTCATTTAATTTTAAAAGTGTATCTACAAATCTTAGTTTTAATTTATTAGGTGCTTGTTTCATTTACCGAGCATACCTGGACATGAGTAAAAACAGATAAAATGCCCACCATTTGAACAAATAAACTTGTATCGTCGTACCTACCTACCGACTCAGACTAACTTTTGTGTTTTATAAATTCCCGTGATTTCGTCCGCGATTTATTTTATGCTTATCATTATCATAACATTGTCACAATAATACTCCGATGTTGCAGGATCTAAGTCTAATCAGAATCTTAAAATATCCACTGTATCTATTACAATGAATTCAGAAGAGTCATTTTTGCATTAACCTTTTGTAGGTACCTACCTATATTACAGACACAAAGATAAATTTCTAAAAAGTCAGAGATGCGTGACCGGGATCGAACCCGCGACCTCCCGAATACCCCTAGGTAGTCTCCTAAGACTGCAGTCCTAAACATGGCTATCACAGCTTTACTAGCTAGTATACTTGTTTCATTACTATAGTATAAAAAGGAGCCTATGTAACTCTCCCGGTCCTCAACTATACCCATGTAAAAAATCACGTCGATCCGTTCGTTGCTTTGTTGTGGCGTGATTGAAGGACAAACCAACAAACAAACACACTTTCGCATTTATAATATTAGTAGGATATTTAGGATTTAGTTTAAATTTTTATTATTAAAAACATTATATGTTTATTTATTGTTATCATTATATATTTATTGTTTTTCAGTAGGTGGTTAAAATAAACTTTCGAAAACTTCAGTTTAGGTAGTTCACCTAGTTTTTCCAAACTTCGGAAAACGATAATAGTTTTATTATTTGTCAAGTCCCTGGTTTTGTACGAGTTCAATGCCCACTGTTCCTGCATATAGTGTGAGCGAGAAGGAGCGAGCGCTCCGACCGATTCTGTGCTGGCGCAAATATACCTAAAATCGACAACGAGCCGCGCCGTAATGAACCCTTAACTCGTTACTGTTGAGAAGTTAGAGAAAATTTTGTTTTCAAGAGAGTAGACTCTAGACATGCATCGGTTGAGACGATTTATAAAATCCTTTATAACATCAGAATTCAGCAAAAGAAATAGAAAACACTCAAAGAATATAATATAAAGTAAAGTCTAAAGAGCAATCTTTTTGAAAAGAAAAGTAAAGTATTTAATAACAGTAAACGAAACTCTGTAAAAGGATTTAGTTACATAGCATTCAGTTCAATAAGTCGAACTGAATCTGAAAATGATATTCAAGTAGAGCCACATTTTAGCGAACTGGTTTCTGACGGTTAACACAATCTAGAGCAATATATCTACGGTGTAGGTATAATAAATTGTGATTTCGACAGCTGACATGGTTGAACGTCTTTGGTGATACAATCGTAGAAATAGTCTCGCAGTCTCGTTTTAAGCTAAGCCAATTCTTCAGTTATTAAAACTCTTGTGTGTAAGAGAATTTAAGATATCATAGATCGAGGTTATTGGAAAACTAATAATAATTAAAACATTGTTGTTTCATAAAACTATGAAGAAATCAATACAGACCTAAGAAAAAGCAACAGCTATGCTAATATTTCTGATCAGGACCTGATCAGAAATATTATTTAAATGATAGTGTTAGAGCCAAGTAATAGCAGGAAAGTGAAAACAACAAATAAGCCAATTTAACGTAAGATAGAGGGAAACAAGTTTCTCGGCTGCAAACGGCAGCTTCAAATTGGACCATTCAACATTACAATAGAAATGGAATACGGGAGATTATGATTCACAATTCAGATCTGTCAATTATTAAGTATTGCAATTTGCAATGCTCTTACTTTTCCTTACTGCTTTGTTGAGCTGAAAAGTCTAGGTCTTACGCAATCACTAATGTTGCTATTAGTCTCAATAAACGCAAACGCAAAAAACTGGAATGCCTATGACATAACCGAAAAGTGGAGCAGCACAGGTAAATTGTAATGATCTCACGTTTCAATTTCTTATTGGGCTGATTTGTGGTGCATTGGAATTCGTGAAATGTATTTAGATGAGACAAGGTGTAAACGTGATTTGGGATGATTGTGATTAAGTAGAAAGATTAAGATTTTTCAATAGCATTGTTACGGAATCCTTGTTTATACTTATTCCGACCAGTAATTTAAACCACTTTCGTCAGTCGTGTTCAGGCTGTTGAGTGGCGGAATTTCCGTATTGCCCAAGGAAGGTTAGCGAATCGATGACTTTACATTTCCTGTTCGACAAGTTGGGATAACCGTATGAGTCTTACTTGATTTGGAAACTGTAACCGGGATGTCCACATCGCTATAAACTTATTCCAATTAAACAGCGGTATGACTAGATAATGACAACGCTACCAATTTATTCCAATTAACTAGATATACATACGCGAAATTCTTTATTTTCCGGGATAAAAGTAGCCTAAAGTTTGAAGTTACGATAACTTGAAACCTTAAAGCACAGACCATAGCTTCATTTGCCTCAACTTATAATTAATAGGGAAAGTATGATCTAACCGTTAGTAGGTAGGTACTAGGTATTGCATTCTACTTAAAATGGGTAGCTTGGTGTGTTCATATCGCAATCCAAAGACCAACCACAATACAACGGTAGTCTTGTTACAGTTCATTAGTATGAACGAAGCTATCTCCTCTTTAGATCCAGATATTGACTAACCTTCTACCGAAATAGATACCTGCTAATGAATAGATCTGTGCAACACCGTGTACAGTTTCAATTTTGGTAGCATATTTCCTTATTATAGAATGAATGAATTAGTAAATGCATTACATATAAATTACATTTACTTCCTCGTGAGTATACTACCGTAATGTGTGGCGTAAGGTTTTTAAAAATTGCTCAAGAAAGGAAAAGGGAAAGGTACTGGTAAAAGGAAACGTACTGGTAAAGGGAAAGGAATAGGAATAAAAAAAACGCCAATATGTAAAACGCCAATGAGACATGATAATCTTGGTGGCGATCCTTGCGACCTACATAATGTCCAGATGTGAATTGTTAACAAGTGTCAGTACTTCAGTAGAGAGGACATGCTTTCTTTAAAAGAAAAGTTAACATGATCAATGAATAGCAGTGAAAATATTGCAAAAGAAGTGTTCCAATATAGGTATATAACTTCGAGACGAGAGCTAAACGTGAGACATTAAACGAAGAAATCACAGAACTTTTATTGTTATACAATAACACTTAACAGTGGGCAAGTACTTTCATTTTCACCAAGGTGATACTGCGCGTAGAGTTAATGGAATACGTAGTGGATGCAAGTAATGAACTGAAAGTTTGAAGGCTGCCTGAACCATTTATTGTAGAATCCAATGTTAAGTTACGCATTCAAAGCGCAGTGATATAACTTCTTTCCATTTCTTTTAATGAGTTACTTGGTGCTAATTCTATCATTCAATCTCAAAACAAAAATAAATTAGAAAGTAACGCTCATTTTTCTCCGCAGGAAACTTTGTTAACAAGATTTCAGACATGTCAATTAATTTAGTCTGTTTATTTTTTAGTTAATGATAACTTTATACGAGTATGATGCAGTTTTAGCGGCAGAAGCACATTTGGCATTAATGATGGCATCGATTTATCTACTTAGTAAATTCGTAAATGAATGAATAATGGATCTTATTTTATAAATATCTACTTTGATATACTTAATTATTATTAATACAAGGTCAATGTTATCATAGCAATACATAGGTTTTTACCACCAAAACACTACCAAACGTAAATAATAAACTAAAATAGTTCACTTGTTAAACCAAAATTCCTTTTGCAAGAATTCGTTTCTTAAACAAAAAATAGTTCCCATGCTATTTCAAGAGATCAAACAAGTATGATTTTCAACGATAACAAACATATGTACTGACTGCTTATTATTACCAACGTTTGAGGTTTAAGCAACTTCAAGACTTGTGGAATTTGATCATCGGATAGTCTAAAGTCATTGAAGCGATTAAACCGCCAGTTGAGTTTGACCTCACTGCCCAAAGAACTATCAACGATCTGCGATTCAATGTAAAATTTGTTTGCATAACGTGGCCATATTTTTTACGGTCAAGGATGAAGCATAGCATAGGTTACGTGTGAAGACAGTTGGAACGACGATGAATATTGTTTTTTATTTCCTTTGTTTGGTAGAATGTCGTAGGGGCCTTGAAATATGCATTTATATGGTAGAAACAAAACCTAACTTGAGTTTATGTTTGCGTTTCCAAAAACTAAGAATTTATTGTAGTACAGGATCTAAAGATTTTTAAAAGATTGATGCAGGTTCAAGATAAACACAGCACATAGCTCGAAGATCTTATAGTCGTTGTGAAGCCTGGTGCTTGAATAGCGACCTAACATCGGGGAACGCAGCGTTAGAAGACCCCACAATAGGTGCAAGGAAGATCTCACTCCAGTCTCTTGACACAAGTGGCACAAGATGGTGTTCTATGGCGATCCTTGTAATAGCGGACTTCTTTCGGTTGAGACGATTACGCGACGAAGAAATTATATCCTTTATCCCAAGTTATTTAAGTTGAGATCGCTAAGATTTTGCTTTCTTCATGAAAGAGACGTTGAAAATCTGAAATTTTTTTTTTTTTTTACAAGTCCAGTCATACTTCGAACGGCTTGACCATTTTTAAGGCCAGTGATGAAGCAATAAGATTATGTGACCTTTCACGGATCACTTTAGTGGGCGAGACATCTAGGTATTGATTTGGACTGAAAAGATATATATTTATTGTTGTATTTTGTCATTTTTTGTTGAAATAGGCGTTGCAATAGAAGAGGAAAACGAAGGATGAAGGAATATTTTTTTTGGGCATAATTTTTTCATATTGCAAAATAGGCTTGCGCTTGAAGACAATTAATGATGGTAAGCACTGATGAAGTCTAAGTTGGATCGCGCTTGCCCAGAAGATGCCTATTTACGCTTGCCTTGAAGGTACTCAAATTATAGGTGGCAGGAAACACGGATGCTGGGAGGGCGTTCTACACCAGATTTTGACTACGTAAGGATGCCAACGATACCTTTAAATTTACAAAACGATAACTTTTTTTAACCTTGTAAAGTCTGTGGAATGTCACATCGGCCTTGGAAGGCGGATGGCGGCATGAAGGGTAGATCCATATCGTGCGCTTCACGCTTACAATACCATTTGTTATGGTATATTTTATCGTTAATACTGTAAATAATGGAGCGAAAATATTTTAGTTAATAGACCATTGTGAGTGTATTGAAGGAAATAATGTTTCCTTTCGAGTGGGGAACATTTTTTGTTGCAATCGTTCGAATTTTTTTTTTTCATACAATTTTTTTTTATAAATGCTACCGTCAAACTACAAGACAGTTTGTTGATGGTCAGCAAATATTGGCGTGGCTTTGGGAGCAATAATTAAAACTCAACTATATTATTTATAGTCATTCGAGAGCGCCACCAGTAGAGCTAACTTGCGCACTACGAGAAAATTTTGTCTAGACGTTTACTCGTGAATCTCTATAAAGATTCATAGAGATTACGAGTAAACGCATAACGAAATTTTCTCGTGACGCGCGTGTTAGCCACTAATAACCTATTTTTCTTTGGAAATCAAAATCCGTTGCGTTGTTTAGACAACAGACAAACGCGGATAACAACTTTGTTTTATATTATTTAGATTATAAAGAAGTTCATGGACCTCTAGTTAAGGGTTCCACAGACTACCACTTCGCCGCACCGACTCGGCGGTTTAGCTCAGCGGATTTAGAACACTTTTCACTAGGCTTTGAGATTATGGACAATCCGATTGAGACATGTCGTCATCATCAGTCATCACTTATCACGCAGACCTAACTCGCAGCTATGACCACTGCCTCAGATGAACCGCTAGATACGTGTGATCCTAATACGAATAACGGATCAGCTAATTTTCCGGCCGGTGCAGCGGCTTTGATGTACTGCTATGTGAACTGCCGATCGAGGACTGTCGTCTAAAAACTAACAGTTTGTAGAGATTGTCCATTTTTCCATCGGTAAGTATGTGATGCTGGGCTTCTTAGGATTTCTTGACAGAAAAATCCAATTCATTTTATGGCCCGACCCGGGAATCGAATCTGGGACCTCGTCATCTGCAGTTGAACTTGCTAACCATTAAACCAATGAGGCAATTAAGAATGACGAAGGATAAATAGAACTTGTATAAAGTCATCACACCCAGACGGTCTCAGAAATATTGGTCGGCCAAAACTTCACTGGTTGGATGGGGTTAGCCAAGATGCATAGCGTTGTGGTGTGAGAAATTGGAAGACGAAAGTGACAGAGATAGATGGAGGAAGCTTCTGAAGCAGGCCCGGGCTCACAGGGGGCTGTAGCGCCGCTGATGATGATGAAATAGAACTTGTCCGGCAGGTCGCCCACTCAGATAGACCGCTACAGAGACGGCTGTTCGTCTGAGGGACCCTTTAAGCTCGCATAGCTTGTAATATGCTCAGGCGCACGCACCGACAGGCGGTGGGCGGCGGTTTATGTGATTGATGCCGGATTCCTGCGCCCGCGCCACCACTCCACTGTTACAGACCGGACAAGATCTATGCTCAGATTATATCAATTGTTTAAAGCACTTTTGGCTTTTAAACTTACGTGGGTGTCGCTATCCAGGAGCTATATCTACAGTGAGCTTAAGATATCTACATTTTCAAGGGCTGTATGTATATCTACATTTTTTATTACTAGAAAAAATCTTAAAGCAAAACTATAGAATTTAAATATTCAATGTTATTGTATTGGAAAGTTTTGAAATTCGATATATTACTACTTATAATATTACCTAACTAAATGATCGCTGTTACCTGGCAAAAGAAATAGAAAAAGTTGGTCCTAAATGTCCTAATCACAATGAGATAGCAGCTCTCGCTATCGTTCATTGATACCCTGAGCCTTATGAGGTCCGTTGTTATTTATTAGCGACCTGTCAATTTAGTTTAGAATCTTTATGCAGCCGAATCAATACCAAACTACCAATCCGTTATCAATAGCCAACACAGGTTTTATACATCATACATGGTCTTATGCAACTAGACAGGCAACTTTTATAATTATATCTTATTTGTTTAATTTCCGATAAGTTTTAAACTCTAATAAATATAATTAAAAAACATCTGAATATTCATGACTATGAGTTACGTGAATTGCAAATACAGTTCTCGTTCAGCGGAGGCAGTTTTAGGATCAATTAATTATGTACATATAATATGCCTCAATTAAAGTACCTAACGGTTTATTTATCGTGTAACATATTATTAAGTATTCTTCATTGAAACGGAGTGATGGCATAGAAGATAAACATGCTAATTACACGATTGGTAATTTTTTAGGAAACAGTTGCCATGTGGTTGCCATAAATCTCGGCAAATTCTAGGTTTTGTATTTTTTACTTCATACATACTTGTTAAATAGTAGTTAATTATTTACGTAACAATCACGGATTAAGAAGTAACTAATCCATAACGTAACTTAACTACTAATTTAAAAGTTGAAATCAAAAATACGACAACCTTTGAAAATTGAAATTATGTAAAATGATATTTTTGAAAGTTATGGAATGAAACGCCATCTTTCGGAGCTTCACTGAACTTCATCACGATACATAGGTTCAGAAAGCGTAATTGGTCTCAGTTCATAGATGGCGCCTATAGTTTTTAAGTATTTAAAAATGTCAAACGGTTATCGATTTAAATCCTTTATGGTTAGCACTAAAATTAAATAAAAGTAATTAATAATTATTATTCAATTAGTTTCTTACCTTTATCTTTGTCCCCGCTTTGTTTCGGCGAATTCTGCCACTGATGCCTCACTTTCTGCGACCAGCTGACCGGACTTTTTCGACTTCTCTCGCGCACTCTGAAAATTAACATATTTATTAAATTAATTCGCACAACTGCAACGAATTATGTGATGATAGTGTTGAACTTTCCCCTAACTTTTCCACACTGGTAATATCGGTATTAGATAACGCTGTTTACTCAACTCTCTGGAAAAATGTTATTCGTTGATAGGTAAGTAGGTAGGTACTTGTATCAATGGTTAATTTATAGGTCGCCAGAATGTTCATAGTAGAGATGATATGATAGTGAAAGCATGGTACGTACTACGTTATTAGAAATGGGTAATAAAGTAAAATTTATTGAGAAATGTGTTGAGTGATCATTATCACGTTGATTGAAATTTGCTCGGGTCGGGAGAGTTAATTATAATTTATGCAGTAGATGACTAGCAACTATTACGAAAACTTTTATTTCATATAAGTTGCCTATCTGGTCCGGGCCGGTCATTGCGTTGGTAATGCAAACTATGATGGTAAAATACTATCGGTATTTACCAAAATAACGTTTGAATATTTATAAGGAAGTTGATCTCCACAATATAACAAAGAGAGCTGTCCACAGTGTTTTTCTACGAGATCAAATCAATAATGACGTATTGGCATATTATGAATTCATGACATCAACCATTAAATGGACAGTCAACATATAGCAAACGGAACCCTGTCCGTTATCAGTCTCCATTAAAGAGCTAAATCCAGCAGTGGATGTTTATCGGCTAACGACCAAGACGATAACCATCTAAAAATTTAAAGAATATCAACTTACATGATAATTTTCTTTTCTTCAGTCTTTTCTTCGTCGGATACATCAACCCAATCGTCACTCCTGTCACTTCGATCGCTCACACTTGTCTCGCTACTCGGTACTTGAAACGCTATTTCTTGTCCATTGTAACTTATCACAGACCTTTGCCCATAAATGCTGTTGGTTTTCTGCTCACTGGATAGTGTCGATTGGCTTATGTTCGAAACATTATCGAAGGATAACCGTTTTTGGACAGCGGACGCTAACTGCTTTTTCAAATTAGTCCTCAATTTTACCATGCTTGGACTGTTAGGTATACTCTCGTAACAATGGGATAATGACGTGCCATCGCCATGTTTAATGGTGTCATAGATATTCTCATTATCATTGTAGCCTGTATAATCTGAAGACACGATAGAATGTCTGTTATAATTTGGACTACTTTCTTTTGATTTTGGCGGCCTCGGTGGAATTTTCTCGTAAATTCTATCTGAGCCTACTTTTTCGTAACTAACTGTGGATGTTCCGCTGATAGATTTTGAAATTGAATAGTTTTTGTTATTAATATCCGGACTGTAAGGATTGTAGTGTTCAGCAATTTGTATACCAGAGCTGGAGGTAAGGCAGTATGGTTTGATCGGTGACCTGCAATATTCATAACCATCGTCACTGTCGCCGTCACCTCTTGTTCTTTCCTCGAGTTGACCGCACGGCTCATAGTTATGAAGACTACTTTCGTCTCCTTCAGGATGTGACCTCATTTCTAAAAGACACTGATAAATGTTTTCTTTAGGATTTAATTTCGCTTGATCAACTTCTTTAGGAATTTCTGGTAAGGGGCAGTTAATTTTTGAAGTTCTGTCACTCTTCACAGATATAACAACAACATTATCAATGTCCCGAGGTTCTAAAGGTTCATAATCATCTTCAATAGCCGGGTTGACTTTTGCTTTTGAAGTATACCCAATAAGAACTTCCTTATTGCAAGCTTCTATTAAATTACTTTCAAAATCTGAATTTTGGTCCACATCAACTATGGGGGTTTCACTTTTATATTGAGATTCGTCCGTTTCTTTTTCATGAGATTGCTCAATTTGAATAGATTTATTAGTATCACTATCAGTACAGGTTACAGTCGTCTCGTTCATTATCACAGTAACAAATCCATAAGTACTTTCAGAAGTAGATCTATCGTTTTCACCATAAATCTGTGAACTTTTCCTCCGCCATAAAAATGAATCGTTGGGAGTCACTGGCGTGTCCAGGACCTGGTATAAGTTATCTTCTAAGCTTTTCACAACTACAGATTCAGAAGTTATTTGCTCTGCAGAATTAGTATTAGAATTTTCATTCACATCTTCTTGTATAATTTCAACAACATGTAATGGAAGTTTTTCAGAATGAATGTAATTCGTTTTAAATTTATTCCGTACATAAATTGGCTCTTTCTTTTTAGGACTTTCAGGTTCTTTGCTCATGCTCTCTTCTTGTTTTATTGGGTTGGAATTAGTGTCACTAGAAACGCCTTTAATACTCTTAATTTTAGGGACACCATCTTTTAAAACTAAATTTTTTGTTAACACTAATGAAGATTTCTTTTCAGGTACTTTTGGTTTTTCTTTTATCGGTAATATATTTGAAGGTTGACTGTTAAGTCTTTTAGCAACAACACTACTCGCTTGGGCACTAATTTCATTTTCAAACTTTTTAATAGCGTCTTTAACAGCATTTGTTTCCGCTGGAATGTCCATTGCACTGTGCCCAGGAGATTCATTTGTTTTTGGTTTTGCCGGACTGCCATCAACGGAATCAGAACCGCTCTGTTGTTCACTCGAGTCTTGGTATTTTAAACGTTTTTTAGGAGACTTAGGAATTTTAGTACCATCGGATTTTGAACGTATTATTCGAAGTTTGGCCGCAGACCCCTCGGATAAAATTAATTTATCTATAGAATCTACACTTGAACACCGTTTTTTATGCCCACGTTTTTTGGAACTTCTTCTGTGACGTAAAACTATTTTAATATTGGGACTGGAACTAAGTGTGGATGAAGGCGTGGAACTGTTGCTGGTAGTGCATCGGGAGGCTGTTTGTAGATTTCCTATCGTTTTTGCTAACTTTGATGGCTTCATTGACACGTTTGATCCTTCACTCATTAAATTATTAAACTTTTTTGTTAATTCTGATACTTTACTACCGGTTATTGTCATTGTTGTTTTTGTAACTAATGGCGGCCGTCGATATAATGCTGAGGCGTTTTTTATTTTGAAACTCACTTTTCTTTGTTGTTGCTCAACCCTTCTCTTGTTATTTTTTGGGATGTCTATTGGAAGTGTGGATGATTTAGTTTTAATTTTCTCTGTTGTTTGTGATTCCTTTCCTCCACCAGTGCTTCTTGTATCATCACTTTCAGTAACTGTCGCTATTTGTGCGTAATGCAATATAGGTTCTTTCATTGTTTCCTTTGCATGTAAAATTGTAGAGTCGACAGTGGCGTTTAAGAAAGCATGTTTAGCCTCGTTGATTGTTTGTTTTCTTTCACTTGCAGGTGATAGGGAAGGTTTCATCGGAACGGAGTAAATGCATCTGTCGTTTAAGCTTTGTTTCTGTTTTATAGCCATGTCTGTGTCGGGTAGAATAAAGTTCTTTAGGAGAGCTTTTATAGCGCCGTGTTCTCTTTCATCGGAGTTAAACTTTTTGATTGTGGATAAAAAGGTTTTCGTGGTCACCGACTCGCCTTCCATTAGATTGTCTAATAGCATTTGTACTGGATATCTCCGACCGGTTTTCTACGCCATCTGAAACAATCAAAGCGGGACAGTGAGCGTAGGCAGTAGTAAAACGAACGTAATCATCAAATATCGGTATTATTTCAAATCGAATGGATGTAGTTATAGTATTATATCACGTATTTTTTCAAACTTATCAAACACATAAGATTATTAGAGCGGGTCGTGATAAATTATTCAAAGGCGAAAGTAGTTTGAATTTTAGAATATATCTAATATTATGTCGTGCTTGTATTTAATTAATAACAGCATCTTCAAATGTATCAACAAGTCAGGTGTTGACGATTTAACCAAGTCAAACCCTTTTCACAATGCACCGCAAGACATCGAGAAGGCTAAATGCCCTCTCGATATCCTTTCGCCCCCATCTACGTGCACTATGCGATTTTCATTTCTCTCTTCCTTCCTAGATCTTTTTTACCGACACTCACGATCCGGGATGTTTATAACAAGAGGTACCACCTTACTGGTAAACGAGTTCCGTCTTAGGTCACATCAACACTTTCCATCAGGTGTTGTTGTGGTTATGCGTGTGTCTATTAATAATGTATAGAAAAAGAAACAAAAATCAAGTCTGAAGCTAAGTCAGACCGACTCGCCAATTAACAAACGTACGATACCGACCTCAAAATTGGAGTTTGAAATTGGCATGAAGATATTTATTGCGTGTTCCAAATAAGATTCAATGTTAGTGTAGGTTTTTTTATGGTTCCATAGTAAAACGAATTGGAACACATATCGTTTTGCAAAGTCCGTTCTCAGTTTGTATGTCCGTCTGTCCGCAGTTTGTATTGGTAATACTAAATTAGTAATTTATATATTTTAAAGTATTTCAAATTATTGAAATTTCGCATAGTTGTTTTACTTTATTAATCAGGTCCATAAAGATGAAAAATAAAATCTTAAAAAGTGCAAATCTTTTGGGTAGGTACTTCCCCAGCACATGAAGCGGGGATGGTTTTTGTACTTGTCTTTTTCACTGTGTGGGGTGTTGTTGGATAGGTTTTTCAATAGTGGGGTATGTTATAAAGATTTTTATATATTCCCTACTCTACTAAGTAGGTACGCATATTGTGACAGGCAATTACGAAACCTCACTCTGTGCGTAGTTTGACACTTAGGCGTTCATTCTTTACAAAGTAACAAGACAACCCATTTATCTTCACAGCAGGGGCCCAAGTCTGCTATTGCAATTGTAGTTTTATTGTCTATCAATGACATGACAATTGTTATTTTTAGCAATTGTCATGTCATTGATAGACAATTGAACCCCTGGGCCCCAAGTCAAATTGCTAAAAGTAGCAATTGGGATGTCATTGATAGACAATAGAACTACAATTGCAATAGCATTGCAATAGCAGACTTGGGCCCCAGGTTATTAGTGTCATTGCTCGAACCATGAAAGCAAAAGTACGATCAAGAATGTGTATGAAAGTGTTCACATTTGCAATACATTTCCACAGTTTTCCTGACATTTCTGCAATGAATTGCTCATTGTTATTATTTCCCACGAGATTGCATCTAAGTCCTAAAAACTGGGTTGGCTAATATATCGCTTACTACTTTTTGCCGGTAGAGTAGGTAACACGTAGAGTTAGGTTTTTAAAATACCCCGCGCGAACTCTTTGTTTTTCCGGGATTAAAAATAGCACTAGGTTTTTAAACTATACTCATGCAAAAGTGACATCGATAGCTCCATTACTACGTGACTGAAGGACAAACCAACAAACAAGCTTTCGCATTTATATACAATTCGGAGACACCAGCAGTGCAGGCACGGATAGGTAGCCCTCTGGGGCCGAGCATCAGAAGTGGAGCGGGAGAAGCTAAACTAACTAACCTTACGAAATCTCCGATATACAAATACCTATTAGAGCTAAATATAATATTAGTGCTAATTAATTATTATCATTGTGATAATAATAGTTTGTTAGCTTCCATCAATAAAAAATCACATAATTTCAGGAATCCTCAAGTACATATTTTAGACCACTGCTTTCATTTACCACGAGTACCTACACATGTGAGATTTAATGTATAAAACCTGTATCAAACTTAATTCTATTTTTATTTAGTGGCTTGCTTGTTTGGGCTTGTTTGTTCACCCACTGCTATTTAAATGAGGTTTGATGGCCAAAACTGGTAAAGTTCAACGACCGCATCAAATTCTATTAAACTATACATATGAATACATACACATTAATATGTAACTATACATATTAGGGTGGTCCTTATTCCTAAGATTTTTTTTTCCCAGGCAGGTGATCAGTCCTATGTCAGGTCAATTCCTCTCAATACCCCGTGTGTGGACACAGGTTACTGGTAACCTACTAAGTAGCTCGACCACAAAGGATCTCGGGCCCTTAAGAGGGAAAAATGTGTTTTGTAGTCATTTCAGTTACCACATCAGACCGTCTCTATATTGCCCCCTCACATTCATACACTCGCATTGAACGTGTGTCGGCAATAAAGACGCGTCTGTTCGCAAGTGGGACAAATTAGCAGTTCTCAAGCGTTAAGTGTTCATTGCAAGTTTCAGCGCAGAGCATTGTGCTTGATACGTGCTGTACGCGTTAAATCCATTCCTTGGAGTCGGAAAATTGCTCTTTTTTAACCCCCAATGAAAAAAGAGGGGCGTTATAAGTTTGACGTGTGTATCTGTGTTTCTGTTGTTCCCTCGTAGCTCCCTAACGAATGGACCGATTTTGATGCGGATTTTCTCTATTTAAAAGCTGTTATGATCGAGGTAGTTTAAGCGGTAATTTGTGGAGATCTGCTCGGGCGTTTGAAGATCATCAGCTCATTTCCTACTTGATTAAAGAGTTTTACACACTTTCACTGTCACGACTGCCGAAGGATGGTAATATTTTTCCAGCGTATGTATTTATTTATTTATTTTAAAGTAATCAAACAGCGTTTCATCACATTAATATACAATAAAAATATAGTTCTAAAATAAGGCCAAACAGATTACACAATTTATACAAAATTTGTTTAAAGATAAAAGATAAAAATGTAACTACAATAAATGGGTATAACACAAAAACAATGGACAATAGGATACAGTAAGTAACAATATGAGTAAGTATCTATTGATAATCAAAATATATAAATTATTAATAACAAAAAGAAAAAATAATATAAATAATCAAAAGTTACATATTAAAATTAGTGTTTGTTACACATATTATAATTGTGTGTGCGCGATGTTGAGTGAGAGTGTGCGTGTTGTGTGTGTGCATGTTTGTGTGTGCATGTGTGTGTGTGTGTTTGTTGTTGAGAGTATGTGCATACGTATGTATGTGTGTGCAAGTGTTATATTATAATAGGGGATAAACATAATAATGTTTATCCCCTATTATAATATAACACTTTCACTAGTATATTATATATAGTTATGTAGATAATAATATGTGTATTATTTTTGGCATACTCTGTAATCGGAACGTACCTATTACAGCTCTTACCTCTAGCTAGGTGTATTTGTTTCATTAAAAGTGATAATCGATGAAGTTTTCCCAGGGCTCAGCGAAAGCCGGTCTCAGCACGTTTGCGCGCTGACCCTTCAGGTCAACAACCCGAAGCATCTAAGGTAATGTTGTAATGACAATAGAACACCTACAATTTTCAGACTGTTTAGATGTTTACGACTATAATCTATCTCTGTGTCACATTTCAGCCAAATCGGTTCAGTCGTTGTGGCGTGATTGAGTAATAAACATGGATCCATCCATTCAAACTTCCGCATTTATAATATTAGAAGGATGAAAAGTGGCACTAAGGGCACTGTTTCCTCCGGAAGGTTGCGGAACGATCTCAGGCGAATTGCACAATGCAGTGGCGCGTGCGCCGATGCCAATTACGAATCTGACATGCGCACAAAGCTCATAGAAAGCGGATACGTGATAGAAACGTCCATTACATTTCTAATAGGCCACTTTCGTTACACAATTTGCTGTTTATTGACGCTGTTTGGCAGACCTATCATTGTGGTAGGTACTGATATTGATATCGGTATTGATAAAGTGATGAATAATTTTTTTCAATGTTATTGACAGCTGCGATAAACATAATTAAAATGAATCAAGTATAGTTCTTGCAATTCACGAGGGCGCGTGGCTCATGGTTGTGTGTGTGTCGTTTTTATATAAGTGGGAGCGAGAGCTAGCTCGCGTCGGACCGCTCCCACCTAGGCTCCTGACAGGCACACACACTTACGCAATGTACACGACGTAAGCACAAGTAAAGCTCACGCGCCCTCATGGATTGAAAGAACATAATGTTTTAGTTGGAACTGACCAAGAAGGCGGACACATGTCAGCTTCAACTTGACTTGAAAGAATTTCAATCAAATTCAAAATCAATATTATTTATTTCATGTATGCCAACTCGTAGCTCTTATGACACGTCATGACTCTACCACCGCTTCGGATAGAAGTTCGAAAAAAATTGTCAATACGAATCTCAGCAAGCCATGTGGGACTAATCCTGTGGTCGTACCACAGATGAGCGCACTCGTAACTGTATTGATAACGGCTCTCGTGCGCTCGATGAATCAAAAATAACCGAACACGCCGAACATGTTAAAATTACTTCGCAGCTCGCTGTTTCTTAATGTTCACGTCAAGTTGGCCGCTATCTCGCGTCACGCTTCTCCGCACTGCACCTCAAATCAGACCCCGCTTAGATAGCAACGTATTAAAATAGTAACACTAGTTACTAAGTTTAAAGGCCTGTCGTGCCACGGCTTGAAATGCATTCATTTGGTACATCAATATGGTATCTTATAATAGACGACTCCGACGATAGTCACTAATTTAGCAAAAAACAATAACATATTACTTGTATTAAAATCATAGGGATCCCTATGATCACGTATTATCTGAGATCATTCTACCTAACAGATTATAGCGATTATCTCTACAAAGAAACTCTTATCTGACTTTTATGCAATAATACGAGTCATGATATCATATTTAATTTTAATCTACACTTTAGTCTTGTAGAACCTTATCATTATCACGTCTGTCGTCATTATAATTTAATGAGGTAAGTACAAAAAATTTGATTCCTCCATGGGTAAGTATGGTTTTTGTCCTAGACCGAATTTTATTTATTTCGTCATGGTGAGACATACATCATAATTTACTGTTAGCTTAGTTAATTTACTATTTTGTATTTGATTTGGTAAGACGTCTTAAAGGAGTGGTCCAAGAATGTCATATTCTTGTCATATTCAATGATAATATATAATCAACTGTCTGTCTGTTGGCTGTCTTTACCCAAATAAGCGTTTAATTTGAAAACTGACAGTAACATTATATGTTACAACGATAGAATATACTTACAATTATTTACCACACTTCGATCTTACTAGATCACTGATCAAGACCAATCCTCTCTTAAAAAAAAAAAACAAAGATCTTCACAAAAGTCTGAAAATATTTCTCGCGAATCCACACATCTGACTACAAATTACCATTTCTGTAAAGACGTGTTCTATGATTTTGTCTCGACTTAAGTATTATTATCGAAGGCATTATATTCTTATACCTACATAGATTTATACGGTGGAAACGATGAAAATAATGCCCTGACCTGAATAATGAATTAAGTTAATTTTAACTTTGTTGTCGATCATTAAATATACTAAGTAATAATTAAGTTTTCAAAACATTACGATTATCTTGTGTTGGGTAAGAAAAACTATCGCAAATAGCATGTATTAACTAGTAATGTCTATTTCACGCTCTGATACTCCGCGTAAAATATTCCGCGGGTGATTGTTGCGTCTACCTTGAATCTAATGCAATTTAAATGGGGGTACTTCGATTTTAATTCTTCTTATATGTTGGCCTCTTCGTTTACTTATAGTATGCCCCATGTATTAGCATCGTAAGCTGGACTCACAAAATAAAGAATGTGGAAGTTCTGCGACGCACAATCAAAACGCAAACATACTAAACAAACCGTCAAGATGAGAAAAGTAGCATACTGCAGCATATAGGTACTCACTGCTCAGGCACGAAAGAAACGATCTCCTACCATTCAAGATTTTGGGAAAAATTACTGGGAAAAGACATGTTGGTCGCAGAAGAAAGTCTTGGCTTCGTAATCTCCAAGAGGCGAAAGGATACAGCTGTGTTCGCTTTTGTTCATCGGTATCGGTATCCGCCATTTGTGCTATCATTTATTTTAAGTTAATTCATGTTACTGTATATATTATGTTTCTGTATTTATGTGGTGTACAATAAAGTGTATTTATTTCATTCATTTCATTTCATCTAATTTTTGAGCCTTTGCATCAATGAAGCTATCGTCGCAAATAGCCTTATTTTTTTCTATATTGGTTTAAATTAACGATAGCGCCATATTTTCATCAATGTAAGGTAAAATTTTGTTTTAAAGTTTAGACTGGTTTATAAATGACTACAACTATTTCAATAGAATTCCATGTCACATAGATTGAAACAAAAGATACGACACCCGCTAATGACGACACAGCTATTATTATTGGTATAATAACATAATATGGGCTCATTGTTTAACTAACTTGGTCTGCGCCCATATACGTCGTTAATGTAGCAACTGAGTCTGACTATTTTGGCTCAAAGTCAAAACACACACGTGTGATTATAATTGCTGTAATGCACGGTATTTAACTTAGATAGTGGTCAATACTGGTAAGGCCTTCAGAAGATAGTGTGTAGTGAACTGAAACGATTTACAATGACGATAAATGGATCTCTACAAAAGAAAACGGTTACTTTTAGATTTTAGTAAAGAATGAGAAGAGACCTACTCTTGCAACTTTGCAATCTTTGTTGTCAGAAGATATAAAGTAAAAATGAGGTGTACAAGTATGATAGTTATAGCTGAAGTTCTGAAGAATCTTATGAGGATGCTTCGATGGAACATCTACTAAAAACAATAGATAGATAGATAAAAACTTTATTGCACACAAGAAAGGAACAAAAAATTAATACAACTTAAAACTACGCATGCAAAGGCGGCCTTAGTGCTACTAGGAGTGAAATAGAACAATGCAGAAAAATTGTAAATATAAACTCGTTGGAATGATTGCAAAGTACTCACAAATCATACAATCTGTATTTTTAGGGACGATTACATATAGTGGTTCAATAACAACAATGTCCAAATGGCTCTTAGGACTGATCAAGACTCTATCGGCAGCTCGCAAAGCAGATTCTTCCAAAACAAAATGTGACAATATTATATTTCAATGTAACGTTATCTCGTGGGCAGCTGAATGCAAAGCCGATTGCTTTTAACAAGTTATGATTGCACTGTCCCTAATCTATCCTTTTCATTGTTAATTGTTGATTTGAGGCCAGTCTTAACTCTCTCAAATGAGGTAGGAGGCACCTTCAAGGATGTACAAAACTAATGACGTAGGCCCTTCGCGTTACGTAGCATCACGCAGTTACGCACCCTGCACTTTATTTTTATGGTAAAACAATGTGGACCGGTCTCCGATCGTACTAAATTTGGCCAATCACTTTCTCTCAACGCCGCAGAGCAGTCACATAAGTCGTGACCAGCCCCCGGAATCTGAATAACATTTATATCTGGCCATAAAGAAATGGCAGATTCTTGTAAGTAAAGCCAAAAATCAGTCCAAGGTAGTATCGGAACCTTATACAGAGAAATTACTAAGCCAGCAATGATTAGTTCTGTCAACTTAAGTTAAGTTTAGAGATTGTGTGCAACGGAATTAACCACATTATTCCTTGCATCTTTGTCTATTAAAAGAAGCCTATACGCGATAGGTAGGTAGAAAATCCCAAGTCTTAACATGGATACTTCAAGGCTGTTGTAACGGCCGGACGTGTCCGTTTGTATAATAAGTATTGTGTGGCGAAACAATGCCGCGCACTCCGACAAACTTCAACGTGTAAGGGAAGGAACATACGATGATAAAAATTCGGGTATCGATGGCTCTTTTTATACGTATTGTTGCCTAATTGGTCTTCGCATTGTATTGATTACCTCGGTTAATCCGGTTTTACCATCTAATATCTCATCACTCACTTATAATAATAAGTACCTTCTTCTTCTTTATCAACCGACAGACATACACAGCTGGACTAAGATCTTTGGCATGGATTTTGACAAGCTTCGGTGTTACGCTGCCTGAATTCAGCGGCAGTTGCTGGATAACAATATACCGAAGATCAAAACTATGAAATTGAAGAAATACACGGGAGATACTACTACAATAATTGATAAAAATTTTGCAAGATTGAGAATATGAAAATTTTGCATGAAAACTCAGACTACTACATGTAGATCTCAATAAAGTCTCACAAACCAAAAATCATGACATACATGGAATTTTGTTTGTCTTTCTATTAAACCATGTAAGCACTCTCTTTTATGTATTTATATCTGAAACGTAATAAAGTTTTATTAGTCTTGAAATAGACGTAACGTCTAAATAAAATATTAGATCACGTAACATATGCAAAGCTTGATTGCCTAATTAAATCGGTACATATGCATTCGGTATAGTTCACTTGAGTGTAATAACTTGTAATAAGATTTACGATTATGCGTTTATTATTCACATTATGGCATCAAATAATTTTTAACGTTTAATTGTAAGAAGGTAAAACAAACCTGTTTTTGTGATTGATTCAGCAAAAGCAAAAGTTTCGAATCGTTAGAGCCTCAGAAACCAGTTTTAGGAGCGAACAAGCCCTTGAAAAGTTAACACATCTGCCGATCTAGAGAAGATAACGCAGTAAAAATAAACCAAAAGAGAGCGTTAGAAATAGCAAATGTATAATTTAGAATTAATATTACTTTATGTTTTTGTAAATTTTTAGTTAATAAATTAATAGTTACATATGGTTACCCCATTTGAAATGGAAAACAGTTGTTAGAAGAAACTATAAAGAAAACAGTTCGTTAACTGATTAGTTATTTATTTCTTCAAATATTTGAACTGTGATCATCCCACAGAGTACTAGATGATCACTATTCGGATGGGCTGATGACCATAAGGACAGAAGAGCGTGTTATCACATTCAAAAGCAATTTTTAAAAGCTATTTGAATAAAAAACTATTCTATTCTATTCACATGCTCTTAAATACAATACACCATCATATTTTTGAAAAGGCATAGGCATCGGTTAATGATAAATAGCATAATAAGAAACAGATTCCTTGTTATTACCTTCACGGCGAAAAGTCATTATCATCGGTCCAGCAATTGAGCCGCGAAAAGTTAACGAACAGACAGGTCTGTTTCTAATCCTATTATCCTATTTATATTATAAATGCGAAAACTTGGATGGATGGATGAATGGATGTACGGATGTTTGCTACTCAATCACTCTGCAAAGACTGAACCGATTTTGCTGAGGCACAGATATAGATTATAGACTGGAATAGTACATAATAATATGTAGGCTTTTTATCCCGGAAAATAAGAGAGTTCCCACGGGAATCCAAAAAATCCACGCAAACGAAATCGCGGGAATCAAGTAGTCTATAATATTTGTATGAAGAATGGAAAAGGGTACAAAATGTGATAGGTACTGTGTCAATTTAGAAGTTTTGAAACCGACGGATAACGAAACATCCTATTAAAGTCCCACATAAGAACAAGAGATTAGAGGAAGGATTGCATCGATTGACGCACACCTTACTTCACAGTAAATAGCTTGGCGAACCGCTTGCGTGAAACACTGACCTCATTGCGAGTTGCATGACCGAGAGGAATTCCAATTATCGCTAGAAATTAAAAAAAAAATAACAAATGTCTGATTGATGAGGAAGAGCCAAGGATGCGTGTTATGTTCAATACGCAGCTGATTCAGGTCCAGATTTAAATCTTCTAAATGATAACTTACCATCAATGATACGAGATTAAGTTATTCAACAATTAACCAATCTTGCCGTTAGTGTAAAATGGTTTAAATAATATTCGGAGCCTTAGATAAAAGCAGTGGTAGCTTTCGGGCCAAGACTTCGAGTCTCTTTCGGAGAGTTCGGTATTCAAATCTGAGACACCTCTAACTTTTCAGAGCTAGGTGCGTTTTTCAGCAATTAAATATCTCTTGATTTAATGTAAATCAAAATAATGTAAGGAAGCCTGCATGCCTGAGCGTCCTCCATACAGACCATAAAGGTTCTCAAAGGTGTATGAAGTATGTATTTCAATCCGCACTTGGTCATCATGGTGGACTTTGGCCCTTCTATTTCGAATGGAGACTTGTGAATAGTAGTGAGCTGGCGGTGGGTTGAGATGATGAATTATATTCGGAATCTGGAGCAGGCAGCATTCATTGAAACTTTTTCTACCATGGCTAAGAATAACTAAGCTGTGAAATAGAGATACCCTTAAGATACTTATGGGTTTCGCAGCACTGTATAATGTACATATAGTCTTCATGGAAATTGGAAAACTACCTGAACACCACCTGACTATGGAAAATCCATTCTAGGGAAAACAATTATTTTATATATTTCATATAATAAAGCAAATGTTTTGTGCAATCAATGTTAGCAATCGGTATAATATTCTTCATGTTGCAATAAAATAATACTAGCGTAACTGATGCAATAATACACATTGTTTTAGAAGGCCATCGATGCTTGGTGTGGCCACTGATGATTTGATACGCTGAGGAATTTATTTGGATTTAATAATCCTGTAAGGTTTATGATTTCACTGAGTCGCTCGCCGTTTACGGATACTGTAGTTTATTGATTAGATTGGAACAGGCAGGGAGGGAGGCTTTCGCCAATGTTATTCAACATTTTAGCAATAAAATTAACGATTTCATAATGGTAAACTTGAAGTACCAACGTGATTTTCTTCATCTGCTAATATTTCTCTGAGTTAACCCTTTACCAAAAACTCATTTGATTTTACCAATTGGAAACTTCATCATCAATTTGAGCCGGTAAAATTGCAAGAGCCTCGTATTAATCTGAGGCTCCACATACGCTTTACCTGGTCCAGGTTAAAGTTTTCCATTTTAAATAATCAACAAAATCAAAACCTTCTCTTTTATTAAAGTTATAATATCTTGAGCAACTTATCTATTTGATTCTTGAGCTTCTGAAAATACGTTTAAATATAAAATGCTACCTGATACAGAATTAATTTTTTAAAAATTCCGAAGGAATTCTTTGATTTTCCGGGACGAAAAGCCTATGCCCTTCCTCAAGATGCTAGCTATCTCCTTCGCACATTTTGTTGAAATCGGTAGAGCGGATAAGGCATGAAAATTGAACAAGCAGACAGACAGGCAGAGTTACTTTCGCATTTATAACATAAGTTGGATATGTTGCAAACATGAACACTATAAATCTCACAACTAGTCCAAAGTAATAACTAATAACATAATTAGTTTATATCTAATCCTCATAACGCAATAGATACACATTTCACAGCTGTAATACAACGCAATAGGATATCCCTTTCCGTTCCTAATCGTACTTGTTCTCAATTATTTCATATTCCTTTTTCAATGGCAGTCGGAATTCCTCTTACGTCGAGGCACATGCAACTCATATCGGGTATAATATGGGTATAATGGACCGCACGAATGCGCAAGAATAGTGTGATAAACTCGATTATTTTCTACCAAAAGGATTGGGATAAAGCGGTGATAGTCTGGTTCGGCTTTGGATTTCGGATTCCTTTTCGGATGTACTTCAATCTAGCCGTCCCCCCTGGAATAGATTGATGGAATAAGATGTAACCGGTGGAAACTCGTAGAGGTTTCAATATACTATCTTATGAATTTAATGATTAGATCCAATAAAATCCTCCGCCTCTAAAATCAGCGTCAATCCAGCGGGACCCTTTTTTGTTATGAGGTTGGTAGATTTGAGATATTTACCAAAAGAAAGGGCTATGTATTTATTCAGAATTATGTATTCAAATTATAAAATCTTTGCGAAATTCTCGTGTCGTTGTCGTGTCAGAAAGTATTTTATTGTATTTTCTTTGGCGTATAAAATCAAAAACAAATGAATATTTTGTAAAAACAAAATAAGCAACTTGGAAAGCACTCTGTCGGCATTTTCATTTTGGTCCAACCTGTGCTTCAGAGTACTTTGCTAAAGTTGCAGGACTGTTCAAAGTATATCAGGAACAGATGTTTTTCATGCATTCATTGAACTCTTGAACCAAGATTACTGTCTGCCTGGCGCCTTGTACAATGTACACTGCACAGTGAATAATGTGACCACTAAAAATAAGTACCTATAGATCTCAATGCAACTGCAATAATAATTAATTTTAATCAATTACCAGTTCATGATTCATATTTGTCACTTGGTGTATTTACCGTTGCAATATTTCATTTTGTTCATTATAATTATTGTGATATGATTATAATACTGCAACAATTTGTTGAAAAAATCTATAACAAGCAACATGAGATATAATAAGTCTACCGGTTTGGCTTGTTCTAGAAATCTAATCTAATTTTAAGTATGCCTAAAGATATCACCGTATGGCATTTCCGATGACATAACAAATTAATAAAATCTAAGATAACGTTAAGTAGTTTCGGATATGGCGACCAATAGACACGCTAATGGACGTTTTAGATATTGAGATGAAGCGGACAAAGATCTAAAAGTCATTTGAATAGCCTCTTACAACTATGTCATTGGCACAAAATAGATATAAGTTGTAGCTTCAGTAATATTCTCTTTGGTACGCTGAGTCGGTTTAGTAAGTAACATAACATAGCGTTATACATATACAGATGACAAGATTTTTTCCAGTTGAATTCAGGGGGAAACAGTCATATTCCTCAAGGGTCAGGACTCAGGACGAGGTGAGGCAATGCTATTTGGATTACGTTAGGTAGTCTAGAAAACCCTGCGAAGATTGCTTGTCTAAGAAAATCAGACTTCCTAACTACAGGATGGCAATAATTCCAATAGGGATTATGTTGGATGGATGGATTTTAGACTGAGGCTCTATTAATACATGATCTGGATAGATATTAGATAGGCAAGTATATTAACAAAATAATGCAGCATACGCTACTCAAAGTGGTTAAGAAAGATAGCGTTATTAGTTACGAAAGAAATACAATTCCATGTGTAACAAGTAATAAATGTTGCACGGTTCACGGAGTACGTGTAAAATGTGTGCATAGAGTAAATGAAATTCTTAGCGGCTAATTGAGCAGAATTTTAATATGCAAAATAAAAATCAGAATTGTAAGTCTACAGTACTTTTTATAGTGAAAATTATTTACTCTCAAGGAAAGTAGAAAATTATAAAAATGCAGATGAAGTTATGGGCATCAGCTAGTTTACGATAAATAAATAATCGTTATCACGAGGGAAAAATTTTACCTATATTGCATTTGTTCCCGCGTGAAATTACACACTCTGATAACATACACTAAGACGCAATACATAGAAAAAGATCAAATAACAGCATATTTTTGATAAAATTTACTTATTGAAAGAAGTTTTTTAATATCCGAATTTTTGCGGATGCCAGAAACAGACGGCAAATCTCTGTATCAAAGTTTGAATGAAGAACTAGATGAAGAAAGAACATAATATTATGTAAGAAACCTTTGTTTCTACTTTCAAGTACAAACTTTTATTTTCAGGACTTGCAAATAAAAAATGAAATCGTTCGAAGTTATGAATACAACTGATAAAGAAGAACGTAGGTATCTAAATACAAAAAGGATATAAAATAAGTATCATCAAAACAAAACAAAAGAAGGATTTCGAAACTTCTTAGAAGCGATATTATGGGAGTTAATGAATGAACATTCAAGTTAAATGACATTTAGGTAACTAGTTTATAAGTAATGATAAGTACTTTAACTTAGGTAATGTCAGAGTAATCGTGGAAGTACCAGTCGGTAAAACCCTCAAAAATAAGAAAGGCTCAAATGTTCGATCTTAATAATATTTTTATTAGAACTGCTAGTAACTAATACTCATTAAAATATTGAATAATCCCATATCGATATAAATCCATAACTTTCCCCGTTTCAAAAAAGGGACTGGTTTAAGGAGTGGCATAGCATGACTTGTGCTAAGTGATTATGGTTCCTTTAATCTTAATGTAAATCAACGTGGGTTTTGAAGTAATTTAGGAGACATGAAGCTACGATGGCAAAAAAAGATTATAGAAACAACATTGTAATCTTAGGTTTTTGATAATTCTTAGTATAGTGTACTAGTATAACAGTAATTTGCACTTTCAAATTCTATAAAATAAACTACAGTATAAATCAAGCAAACAAATACAGTTGAACGACACTTGTGAGACAATTTCTTTGATCCGTAAAACAAAACAATAAATATCGTAATAAGAAAAACTGTTAACAATAAACTTACCGGTAGAACAAAATCCATTTGAACGCACTACACATTCACTTAGTAACAAATCATTGGAAACAATCACTAGTCACTGAAGAAAGTCATCATTCCGGTACTCTGATGATATATCTTGTTATTAATAGAATCTTCTTAGCGGGGGATTTTATAACGCGAATAAATCGATCGTAACTGTACACATGTTGTCTTCACAACGGTCGACGTAAATGTGTAGCGTCAAAACACGCTCGCTGGCTATCATGACCCAGTCCAAACTGGGTGAAATGTACGGCATATTATACCTGAATTCTTTAAAGCCTTCGTCGATGTTAATTACCTAACTGTATAGAAATTTAAACTTTGTAACTTGAGCAGTAAGAGCGATAATCCTTTTTAATTTGGCAGTATTGTACGTGAGATATAAAAGAATGGGAAACACGCAAACTTAGAAGCTAAAAGGATTATGGATAACAATGCGGTTTCGCAAAAATATCTCATTACTGTTACAATTAGGTAGGTCATTGGATTAGTAAAAATAGTAAAAGTAAATCCAATATCCTAATTACTCTATTCTATTGACGTTAATTTAATTCCATGAGAACCAACGATGTTGTATATGATGTCGGCAAAAGAATAAAGATTTCTTAAATGATAATCATCGACACAATCTGAATACGTTTAGTCAATGGTTCAATCCACTATCCAATGACCAGAAGACCTACATTTCTTGAATTGAGACGAGTCAGCCACTTAGTCTAGGAATGCATGTCAATAGCACTCTAGCTCGCGTTTAACTTGTATTGAAGATTACACCGTCGATTCCTTTAGAAGTTTCCTTCCTGTTATTATAACAGATTCTGAACAGTTTAAGGAAACATCAAGCAAATGACCATGACATTAAAGCCACGATGATGAGAATGCATATAATGTACTGGAAATGCCTTTATAAACGACTTTTCGCTTTATAGTTCTTTGCTTTCTGCCGGTCTCTGGAATGCATCCAATAAAAATTCCAAAATTGTTTTTGTGCGGATTCTTCTTGACACAAACAACATATAAATAAAATTTATTGAACTAATTCATTTACATACTTATACAATATACCTACATAAAGATGCTCACAAAATTAATATGCTTTGTGGGCTTATGTCACAAATATTTGCAATATAAAATAAATATGTCCAAGAAAAGGGCTAGAACACTGCTTTTTAAGTGATGCAGAGTTTTTCACTTTGTTATCTAGCTCTAAAGGCAATTAATGTCAGAGCCACTTTGTTGATACCCAGTTGACTAAATAACCCAGTTGGCTTTTTTCTTATATCTGGAAGTATATTTCTAGAAAGGAAAGCAGGAAATGGAATCAGTTACGCTGGGAGTTAAACTTTAGATGTAACATCATAACAGAGATGAATGATCTTCCTTAAATGGATGCCAGTTGCGAGTATATCAATGCACCTTCCTGGACCAAAGAGAAAGGTTATAAGTCAGTCGTGCGTGACAAACAAATATAATATAACTGTAATACCCATTTACCTAGACGACGCTAACTAATCGATTATGATTGAATCGATAAACGCGGTTTTATCCATTATTACTTCACAAACCCTATTATGATTAATATGTAACATGCTTCATGCATGAAATAAGAATTAGGAAAATTAATTTCGAGTGATTTTCATGCATCTCTAAATAGGTATATCACGCACGAATAAGAAAGTAAAGTATTTTCAAGAAAGTCTCGTGAAAATATAACTAAATTATTTTCCATAAATCTAAATGTATTCTCATTCATTTCAACTAATTTATACATCTACAAGTCACAGATCCTCTTACTGTGAGAAGGATTCAGTCCATACTCTACCATGCTGTTAAAGAGCAGCTTCGCAGACATCACACACCTTTGAGAAAGTTATACAGAACTCTCAAGCATTCTGGTTTTCCTTCACCGATAAAGCAAGTAATATTAATTGCTTAAAACTCACATAACTCTGTTAAGTCAGAGATGTGTGCCTGTGACCGAACTTTGGAGGTCAGTTTTAACCACTGTGCTATTACCGCGTATCGTAATGCATCCTAATCCGACCCTTTCTCTACCTAAGGAAATAAACGAACTTGATAAAATAAAAATAAATAATACATTTCATTTTATCTAGTTCAGTCCTTTTTAGTCATATCCTTCAATATTACCTACTGTTACCTTTGTGTTGTATTGTCGTCATCAATTTTCCAGGTGTTTCTGTATTTTACTTTTTCTATTCTCTGTTGGTTTACTTAACTCTCACGTATGTAATAAGTATGCACTATAATTTCTTAAGGTTTTGCTATGATTCTATTGATTCTTTGCCTATTTTATCCGAAATGCAGACACTTCACACTACCAATATCATATCACAAAAGAGAAAGGTACTCAATCAGTCGTGCTTATCGAATCATCACTTTCAGGTATAATCCAGCTTTAAGTTTATGTTACACGTCTAAGTTTACGAGGAAGCCCCGGAAACACTTGCTAAGGTTTCCTTCCTTGGAATCGATGATTGTATAATCGTTAAACACGTCTCGATCATATTTGAAAATCTCCATAACTTAGACATCCGATTTTCAGAAATCCATAATATGTTAGATAGATAAATTGTTTGATCAAAAACGTTTGGCATAGTTTTTAATGTTCTTATAAAGGGTTTGTTACAAAATATCTTTTTGTGGTTTTCAAATAACCTTAACGAGAATAGACGTGATTTCTTGAGAAGCGCTTTCCACTTTAGGCTGCATCATTACAATCATGAAGGAATAGAATAGAAAAACTTTTAGCCAATGAATTTTACTAAGTACTTTCGAATCGTACAAAAATCTACGAGGTGTTGTTAAAGCTGAGTGCAAGCTTATGGTTTAGTAGTATCTAACATGGAATATACGGAACCTCACAGTTACAAAATTACAATATAACATTACACACTCAACGGATTTTATGTGCTATTAACGAACAGTCTGTTATGACGATTCACGCAACGGCTATAATATAAAATCACTGTGAAGTGGAAGATAGAGGTTCCCAATACTGTGAACGGTACCAAATAGTTCAGATTGCTGTATCACTAGCACAGTTATTTAACATTCATGTACTGTGCGTTTCTAGTCAAATGATAATAATAATAAATCATTTTTGACCGAATTTGGATTATGTTAAGTGAGTTTACAATCCGAATCCAAGAAAATACGTTACGGCTATGTTGAAAAGTAAAGTTTCTTTGGGTTTCTTTTGAAAATGGTACCATCGACACATTGAAAAGAAGCTGCAAATGTAACGTACACGGAATAAAAGATGATGTTTTATTAGTGGTATGCTAAGGTGACTCTATCAGAATAGTCTGATGTAACGGATTTTTAATGCGTTATAAACAAAGCAATTTAGATATTAACATTATATGTGAGACTGTAGTTATAGACATTATGTTACTAGGTGACCTTGGCACTGACTAGTTAGTAGCTAGTAGAATTTTATTCTCAGGCTTAATCTGTGAAGAATGCCAACTTATTCACAGGAGGTAAAACTAGTTTCATCACTGATATCACAATCAAATCGCATCTGTGTTACACTAATCAGTACATACCTACCTACTCAAGTGATATGGTTTTAATGTTTTTACAAATTACAAAACTAATAATAATAATTAAAAAAAAATAGACAAAACCAACCAACAAATGACGTTGACTAAACGGACGATCGCCCAATCTTAAATGTTTGATTTGATTCTAGTTATCTATTACTTATCTTAATTTGATGACTGGTAAGTTTTGATATTAATACAATATTGTTTTTGTTTAATCTAAATTGGTTAAATGATGATTTATTTATATTTGATTTGAGCCAGTGTAGTCAGTGTAAAAACCTTTAATGAAAACTTAGGTATAAATCCTATAGTTAGATATTGTGATTGACTGATAGATAGATACTTCTAAATCTAAATAACTGGATCTTTATAGAAATTTAAAAATATAAAAGTCTTTAGTTTCAAATAAACTTTTAAATAAATAGGATCTTTTTGAAATCCCACTCCCAAAGGAGAATTTAAAAACCCTAAATCCTCGTGGACGAAGTTGCGGTTGTCAGCTACTAATATTCCTGTTGCATGTGCTGGATAGAGTGTTTCATGCCAGGAATTATTCATCATTTGTTAAATAACTTTCACTATCTCGGTTTTTACTAGAGGAAAAGGACGATGGACAGTTATATTAATTTTATATACTGTCTATAAATTACAATTTACAGTCATCTGAAGCGCTAGTGTAACGTTTCAAGTTTACGTTAAATGTGCGTAATTTATGGACGAAAAAGGGTTGGAAAAGTTCTCCGTCCCTTTCCCGTCCATATTAAATGGCAGATTTATTATGCAGTTAACGTAAGCTTAAAAAGTTGTAATAGACCCGATGGGACGTTCAAGTTTAGTCTATACACGAAGTAATACGATGTAATTAGATTGAGTGTACATTGAACTATATCGCGTTTCGTTCATCGGATTGAGCAACACTTGATAGGTTTACTGTGGAAACGCTGCAACTTGCAAAATGCTGCCTACTTTTGCTGTAGTCTAACGAGACAATCCGATTTAATTGTATTTGTCGCATGCGATTTTTATAATTGTTTTGTTATCGTACTCTATGTATAGCAATCGTATATTTTTATTTAGTGTACACCCTTCAATGTGTTTTGATTAAAATATCTTCTCTTACCATGGGTTGCCTGGAAGAGATCGCTTTTTAGCGATAAGGCCGCCTATTGTACTCGGTGTCTTTTACTTGTGTATTAGTTATATAAGTTTTTATTCTTTGGTGTACAATAAAGAATATTTTCATTTCATTTCATTTTCGGACCAGTGGTTGTCAGCATTAAGAGAAATCTAAAACCTAACCCACACAGAGATAGAGATAGAGATGTTATAGGTATTTCTCTGTTTCACCGCTATATGATTAGCCTGTATTTTTGTTTTTCATGATTTGTATTAGATCCATCCATGAATGTAAAAGCACGGTATTTGGAAAAAGCCTTCGTTATTCCTGACGTCAGAAAACGAGTAAGTGACTAAATCAATATTCCAAACTTTTTGCATTCGCTTCTCTTCTTAGGAGACTATGAGGAAAATGCGTTTATTCAATAGGTGAGTCACTGATGAACTCTGATAAAACTGAATGGAAAGTATAGACATTGATGTATGTGCTTAATGGGAGGTTTCTTCATGTTAAATGTATAATATGTACTTCTTTCTATTTGTCTATGGAATACATATTAAATCTTCTTTCTTTTTGTGTGGCATAGATCTCAAGTTGGTAGCGTTTTTTGAGTCGGGGTAATTATATTTATTGCGGCTCATATCCCTTCTAATTTACAAGCATTCGTGATACGGCACTTCTCCCTGCTTGGTTTGCCTTGGTGCTGCTGCATTTCGTTCACTGCAGTTGCCGGTGTCAGTTCGCTCAATATCTCTATCTATCGGTGCCCCCTCCATTACTATTTTAACTTGTCGGTGACTTTGATGCCTCTTCTTTGATTTGATTTAAGATTTGAGCACGAAGGGAAACCAGAGCATAGCTCTCTCCACCTCCCTTATGCCGTAGTTAACGAACATGTTTTAGATCCATAAGTTACTTATTATTGTCAACGCTCTATTCAAAGCCTGTTGTCTCCAGGCACTGAGAAATTTTGGACAAAAAGACATCTTTATATTTAGAAGTAGCAGAGGTAAAATTTACTTGAATCGGGGGTTATAACATGTACGTCTTTCCACTTTTGAAATGGAAGCGTCAGAAAAATGTATATCAACTAGCTTTTGCCCGCGGCTTCGCTTACGTTAAGTTAGATTTTTCAAACCACTACTTTACCTCTTTAGTGGCTTAATTTTCAAAAATCCTTTCTTAGCGGATGCCATTTATATGCTCTTCAGCCCAATCCGTCCAATGGTTTGAGCTGTGCGTTGATAGATTAGTGAGTCAGTCACCTTTTCCTTTTATACATTTCATATATTTAGAAAAATACCAGCTTTATGCTCAGGCGGGATAAGTTATTCATGAAAACGAGAGTACCTAATGGATGCTAAGTACAAGTGGCTCAACAGGTTACCTCAACTGTTTAAGTGCGTTCACCCCACTTTCCCTTCTTCCTGGCTAACCTTCCACGTCGTCAGGTGGGTTTCCTTTACTGGTTATGATTATGCCTGTTCGGTTTTTGTATTATCATGAAGGGGTTTGGCCGTGATCGTGTGATAGTGGTAGCATTTTGTTTACGTTTTAAAACAATGTTCCTTGGTCTGTGGCATGCAATATAGGTATAATATATAAAAAAAAAAAGAAGAAAATCCTATTAATCCTATTAATATTATAAATGCGAAAGTTTGTATGTTTGTTGCTCAATCAAGCGTTACGCAACGACTGGACCGATTTGGCTGAAAGGCAGAGATAGATTTATAGTCTGGAATAGGACATAAGCTACTTTTTATCCCGGAAATAAGAGAGTTCCCGCGGGAATGAAAAGTCTCAATCCACGCGAACGAAGTCGCGGGTATCAGCTAGTATCTCATATTTTGATTAGCTAATAATGTACCTGATTATATTTATTTTAATGGGTGGCTTACAGCACTAGTGTTAAGTCGTAAAGTTGTTTAACTGCTCATGAATAAAAGATTTCTTCAAACATTTTATGTATTTCTTTGATGTTTTCTAATAGCATAATATAAAGCATATACCTACTTATTTATGCTTTCTCATTGCATTTTCTAATGAAGATAGAAAATGCGTTTATTACTGTGTAAAATACAAATGACAAACGCAATTTAGGTTTTATTTTTGTTTAGTATCATATATGATGTACATGATGGCATGTAGAAACCGATTAGGGGTATGAGTACACTGCCATACCCTTCCAAGATAGTCCGCTACCATCTAGACTGTATCTTCACCTACCATCAGGTGAGATTGCAGTCAAGGACTATCTTGTCATCGAATAAACAAAATGTACATACTAATCATCGGCCGGATACTTAAGTGGAGATTTGTTCGGAGGACCAATCACATTTGACCACAGGTGGAAGAAGCAAGGGGTTCCACGGGGCATCGGCCGCTTTATTTACATGCCTAATTCCAGTTTAAACATGTTTATGTCGTTTGTAGAAACGTCTTTGCGCAAACAATTTTCGCCCAAACCTGTCTAATTACCGAGTCAGGGGAAATTCGGTGACAATACCTACCTACGAGTAAGAGCGAAAATCGAGAGTCCAATGAATCACGATTAGTCAGTCGGTTATGTAAGCTTTTTTAACGTATGCACATTATGAAACTTATTCTTCTTCTCTTTTATCAACCGATAGACGTCCACGGCTGGACAAAGGTCTCTTTCATGGATTTCCACAGGCCTCGGTCTTGCACCGTCTGAATCCAGCGACTCCCTGCGATTCGAATTATGTCGTCGGTCCACCTAGTGGGGGGTATGCCAACACTGCGCTTTCCGATACGGGGTCGCCACTCCAGCACCTTGGGACCCCAACGACCATCAGCTCTTCGAATTATGCGCCCGGCCCATTTCCACTTCAGTTTCACGACTGAGCTATGCCGGTGACTTTGATTCTCCTACGGATCTCATGTCTGAGAAATGGGATCTCCATCGTCGGCTGAGTAATCCTGAGCCTTCTTATGAGGCCCATAGTTAGCTCTTTTTTTTATTCGATGACAAGATAGCCCTTGACTGCGATCTCACCTGATGGTAAGTGCCGATGCAGTCTAAGATGGTAGCGGGCTAACTTAGAAGGGGTATACCCCTAATCGGTTTCTACACGCCATCGTGCCGGAACGCTAAATCGCTTGGCGGCATGTCTTTCACTGTAGGGTGGTAACAAGCCACGGCCAAAGCCTCCCACCAGACCAGACCAGAGACAATTTAGAAATTATAAATTCCTAAATTGCCTCCGCCGGGAATCGAACCCGAGACCTCCCAGTTATAAGACCACGGCGCGACGCTCCCACTTTTAGAGCTATGAAAGTTGTTTTGATTACCTATTCACCATTAGCAATCCTATCAACGCTCATTATACTAAGCGCAGGTCTTTTAGAGAAGGGACATGGGCCATAGTACATTGCGCTGGCCAAGTGTAGAGTGGCAGTATTTACCTAGGTTTAACAATCGATGGAATCGATAATCATATCTACTTATTATTGACTTATAATCGGGTTCATTGTACAGCCTGTCCGTATTTTACGCCGTCAAAACTGAAAAAAAGCTAGTCCATACAGTCCTTCGTGGCACGCGGAGACATAAAACTGTCTGTAGACTACAAACCATAGTAAAAAAAAACGTGTTCGATGAAAGTAGCGCGATACGAACAGCATAATGCACTTTACAATAATAATTATGTTTGACATTTACGGTTCACGAAAATCCGAGACGCGGTGTCTGGTTTTGCACCTTGCCTTTGCAATGATGGCACCGCTTTCCGGACAGGTTGGTTACACAATGCTGATTACATATTGCTACCATCGAAATATAATTATTATGAACTTCAACTAGCTTATGTCCTTACGTCTGCGTGGAGTTAGGTCTTAAAATCCCGTGAGAACCCTGTTTTTCCGAGATAAAAGGTCATGTCACCCGCCAAGTCTTCAATTACACCCATCCAAAAATCATGTCTAGCCGTTGCTCCGATTTATTCTACCGGTAAAGAATACTTATAATCTACAGGTTTCTTCATTTCGGTATTGATCACGTAGAGAACTTTCTGATCTTGCTCACAATCACGAATTTGTGTATCAAATATTTGTAATTTCAATTATATACGTGATCAAATATAAACATGATCAGAATAATTCATATAATTCATTCATAATTTTAGCAATAATGTGGCTAATGTACAATCACTAAACTAAATTGACAGCTGTGCGATTCTATTACTTTTTCTCTCGCTCTCGATTGCTGCAGTGCATGTGACAAGGCAGCTTCTACATAATCGGCCTGCTGGTCTAAAACTAGTGCTATCCTTTTCCGTCACGAGCATTATGAAAGGGATAATAATAAGAAAATACCCGTCAATTTCGCTTAGAAATTGCAGGCAGCGTTTTGGTCACATTGGTGGCCATTCCAGTGGTTTAGACTTTAGATGATATTTTTTATATTTAGTTTTTAATTTTTAATTTTTAATATTTATTTACCTATTTAAGATATTGTTTTAAAGTCGAAATAAATAACTTCAGTAAATATAATTTTCTCTCACTCTACTCTTTTTGGTTTAATTACTTGGTCGTTTTTGTTTTAAATGAATACAAAGCATGCATACCATATGCGGGAGCGATGTGGTTGGAATCTGAAACAATAACACAATGTCTATATCAGCAAGTGCTAGACATTACAATACATTTCACATGCTATTACGTCAATCGGTGTATTTCTTTGCGCAGTGGGGAAGCACTATTACAAATACATACCTAGTTGAAAGTAGCTCAGTTTCATAAAAATTCACAACTATTTTTTATTTATTTACTTAATAATTAGTAAAGTAGAGTTACAGAGAATTGCAAATAGAATTGAAAGTAGTTTCATAAAAATATTTAATTAGTTGGTACAGTTCTCTAGTCTAGATAGACATCCGAAATTATAGTGCAATGTGCGAAGAAAAGTGTTTAAATCCAGGAACAAAATGTTGAATGTATAATTATATTATGTTCAAATAAGTAGGTATAATAAAAAATATTCCGGTAACGCAGATGTGTATTTATAAATGGCGATGGACGTTATAGGGGGAGTTAGAGGTGTAAATTAATATTTTAATTAATTAAGTATATGGAACCTTAACAATCGATTCAGTGCGTAACAACTTTCGCTTTAAACAGGAACAATGCAAGTTGCAACAATAGATGTCTTCCACACTTCCTTGCGACGAACAACATGATTATATTCCATTCCATGTTATGATTCCATGTCAAAAACAATAATAATTCTTCTTGTTCTGTTCTTCTTATTGAGGGTTCTTTAGCTCTTTGGGCCCTTTTACTAAGCCTCCGCTTTTTTCTATATCTCTCTCGAATGTCTCGAATCCGTGTTACAGCATATCATCATCCATCCATCCATTCATACATCCAAACTTTCGCATTTATAATATTAGTAGGAGTAGGTAGGATAATACTACAGAACCCTTTTGCGTAATTCCGATTCACACTTGTCAAAATTATCATGCTTATTATATTAGGTATTTCCGTCAGTATGTTTTCTATTTTATTTCTAAGTAGGTACATAACTATCTGATTACGTTTGGTTATTTGCATATCGGCCTTTTTAATGCAAAACCATTTTGGCTGTAAACATACGTACGCCTTTCTATTTATAATAATCAATATATATTGCGCAATGCACTTTCAATCAGTACTTTCATTATCAGAAAAATGTTATCTCTATCCAATCTCTGTACCTACAATATCATTTTCGAAAAACAAAGCAGTCACTTTTATATCGGTATTTTTGTGAAGAATAAGAATCAACTTTCCGAACCGGTGGTAGATTCTCGACTTGTCGTCATAATATCTTCTCATAAATACATACCTACCATATAGGTCTACATAACGGCAAAGGAAGCTGACTGACTGATTTGTCAAGTTATCAACGTATAGCTCAAATCATTGGGATTGGGCTGAAAGGCATACAAATAGCTATTATGACGTAGGCATCTACAAAAGAACGATTTTTGAAAATTCAACCCCTAAGGGGCTAAAATAGGGGTTTAAAAAATCGAACTTAACGTGAGCGAAGCCGCGGGTAAAAGTTAGTCTTTAATGTAATTTTAATGTACCTGCTCGTAAGTAACTCCCATTCTTATAATTAGGTAGTATTAGATACATCTACAAAGTAGGTGTTCAAACTTTGTAGGCAGAATATTTATTTCATGGAAGTTAATCGTTTAAATTATTGAAACACAAGGGCCCAGTCAGTGTATTTTTAGCAGATAAGCGCAGCTGTGCACACCAGCTCTATATTACTCACTGCGCTCATTTTTTTAATATCTCAATTATGGAGCTTTTAATCACAACTAGTAATCACAATGTAAGTAATATATTAATCCCTAACCCTGCTCATAATCCGCTGTTCCAGATCTTTTTCCCACGCACTACCAAACTGTAGAACCAACTCTCTTCGACATTCAAGGGGTGGACCAGCAAATTCCTGAAATGCTACACATGTTCACGGGCGGCGGTAATCACTCCCGCCTGCTCGGTCGCTCGTTATTCATATAAATAAAAATATTATTAATTAATGCGAAAACCTGTTCGTTTGTTAGTTTGCCAGCAAACATGCTTTGCATGGGTATGGTTGAGGATTGCGGAACCCCATGGATCGTGGGGCTCTGCCCAAGTAGCACAGATAGCTGCGTAAGTATTCACTTTTAGACCTATTTGAACCTCTAAGCGTATTAAGACTCTTTTAAGAGTACACTGGTGATCCTACAGCTGCATAATAGCTGTCAGTGATATTTAAACAGCTTAGGCTGAATAAGGGTTGTTTAGTGGATAAAATTACGCCAAATGCTGTATAAGAAGGTATTTGTGAACTCCTATTACACTGACTTATTAAGGGGGCACGTGTGAACTATTAGACAGCCTTTGGCAGAATATCAGAGTTTTAACTATTCACGTAGCTGTTTAATAGTTAGGGAGCTGGCGAGCAAAATTTCTATATGATCAGCACACATGGCAGACGTTATTAATAGTGATAATTATACCCTAAGAAACATCAAGAACCTCGTCTACTACCATGATAGATTACGAACTGTTATTGTATGTATCAAGCATAGACTACATCAAGGAGAACTAGGTCCTGGCTCCTCAATCCTGATGCTGCTGGGTAGTGCCTACCTAAACTGTCAGTTTCGAATTGATATTGTATGTATCAAGCATAGACTACATCATGGAGCTCTAGGTTCAAGCTCCTGAACCCTGATATTGCTCACATAAATTGCGGGGATTTTGGAATTGTGGATTGTTAATAAGTAGGTACCACAGGTACCAAGTATAGACTACATTAGTAGCGTTTTGGAGGGAAGAGAGAAAGAGAGCAGGGACAAGTTAAGTAGGTTTTTTCAAAAGATTTTTTATGAAGTTAAGTAAAATGATCATAAAAAGCCAAAAAGATACCTTTTTTTAATCTTTATTATCCAAACATAAAGGAGAAATTGTTACAAGGTTCTTGTGAAAGCCTCCACATAAACCACGCAGGGTTTTTGCGCAGACATAGTATACTTTTACATTTTAATTACATAAAAAAACACAAATAAATTAATTCTAGCAAATAATATCTTTAAATATATAATATTATGTTCTAATTATGTAATATAATATGTATATATAAATTATTTTCAAAATCACCCTTATTTAATCATAAAGTTTGTGATAGTTCTTTTTATTTTGTATCTTATTGTATAAATAAATAATAAATCAGCTGGCAGTTCATTGAGCAGTAAAGGAAGCATGTATTCCCAAGTCATTTTTCCAGAGGTACTGCTATAATTGGCAAGTTTTTAAGTTGTCTTAAGTATACCCATCTACTGTATTTTGTTAGTGAGCTCACATCACACACAGCTTCATACATGACTGACAGTTTAATTTTATTATCTACACTGGCTGAATCGCAACCAACTCATAATTAACTTAGACAAAACGAACTTAATGACTTTTAAGCTCAGAGAAAATGCATCATTTGCTTTAGATGTAAATTATGAATGGAAAACTATCAATGAAGTCAATGTAACAAAATTCTTAGGTCTGAATATTAATTCTACTCTAAATTGGAAAGAACACTTGAGTCATATTTGCACAAAGTTAAATCAATTCTCCTACACACTTTATATGTTGGGGAAAACAGTAAATGTGTCAGCGTTACTGACTGTTTACCATGGCTATGTTGACTCGCTGTTGAGATATTGTATTTTATTCTGGGGTAATTCCACTTAAAAAGAGGCTGTATTAAAGGTACAAAAAAAATGCTTAAGGGCAATATTTAAATTAAAATCGACTGATAGTTGTAAACCCTATTTTAAACAATATAATATTCTTACAATGCCATGTCTGTATGTATATGAAACTGTCATATTTGTCAAAAGTAACTTGAATTTATTTCAAAATCGTCACAGCAAAAGGCATGTACCTAATTGAACTGCGTCCACCACCCAGTTGTTGTGCACATTTTTCTAAGAGTTTCTTCTGCACTGGGCCCCTTTTATAGAAACACAAGAAATACCACTTTTTAAAAAAAGGCTTAAATTTTTGATTGACAGGACATACTTTAAAACTAGTGATTACCTCATGGAAAAATTTTAATTATGAACTTTTGACATTTTAATAAGAAATTTTATATTAGACATTAAACTACTTGACCGTCACTGGAAGCTTTATATTGAGAGAGTAGCATTTCCGTTTCCGTCGATTTCTTACTAGTTTTCGTACTTTTATTGACGTCACAGCCGCTATGTGGCGCCACCTGGCGGCGACGTGCTCACAAAGTTTTCATAATTTGCTGAGCTCGGCCCTTGGCTCATTGGCGTTTTGTTTTCCGTCGAAGCAACAGCTGGCAAGCAGTCTATACGTAACATTGCAAAGCCTATATTTTTAAAAATAATTTTAAATTTAAAATATAATATAAAATAAAATAATAAAGTGAGTGCATTTGTGTGTGAAACTACTTCGCAGTAAGTACTTATACGTGTAAAATAATAATAAGTGATCGTTGTTTTTAACGGTTTTTCCGTTCGGATCACTGATGGTTTGTTCAAAATTTAGATTTTTATTTAAATGTTTTCGTACGTAAAGGTTTGAGTATTTGTAACTACCTTCCTTTTATATTCATTTATAGCTGTTTTTTAACATACTGTGAATTTCAGTTATGAATATTTCAACGAATGACGTGGCCGGTCCGAGTGGACAGGCTCGTAAGCGCACGCGCAGCCGCTCCAGCAGCTCCAGCTCATCCAGTAGTTGCTCGAGTTCTTCTTCGAGTAATAACGAAAAACGGACACGCCGCCACCGCCGTAAGCGAGGCAAACGTGCACGTAGATCGCGAATTATGGGTGACATGGATAAGCTACGCAAGGAGATGGGTGAGTTGCGCAAACATATTGTTACATTAAGTAATAATGAGACTACAGCTAATCATGACGAAATTGATTCTCAAGTTAGTGGTGAACTTTATGAGCTTGTCACACCTGATGAGCCTCAGTGTAGTCAGTGTGAAGTTGAAAATTCGTGTTTGAAGTTTAGTTTCGATATTGAAACGAAATTGAAGGAACCATCCGTTCCAAAGACCTCAGAAACCTTTCTAAAAATGTTACTTGACGTCCAGCGCTTAGGCAATGCTTCTTGGTCTGAGGTTAGGTATGCTGACACACAAAAATGCTATAATCATACTCCAGGTTTCATAGACCTAGAAACAAACGAAGAGGTGAAAATGTATGATACCTTGCGTCATCTAGCCAACGCAGATAAAGCTTATGCAGCTATCACATACTGCATCTTAAAGCAAAAAGTGGCATTGCAGGAAGCCATCGGAATATTATTTTCTTGGGCTAGGCAAAATGATAATATAAATTCTGATCAGTTAGTTGAAAAAGTAGAAGAATTATTTCACAAAGGTGAGTTTTATAAAACTTCATCGGACCTTTTGCAATTAGTGTGTGGCCACAGAGCAGAAAGCATTGAGATGCGCCGTGAAACTATCACGAGCCAGGTTCGCGACCCTTTGGTGAAAGCGTCATTGAATAAAATACCTCCTTCTGCTACTCATTTGTTTAGTTCAGAACAATTTACGACTGCATTAGAAAAGGCCGGTGGGGTTCGCAAAGCTTTTTGGCCAAAGAAGGACACATTTACGCAGCCGAATAACAATCAATCTGACCGTCGCCCCTCGCGGGGGCAAGGTGTTAGATATGTTAACGTTCCATCGCGTGGAACTGCTCGGCATGGACAATGCTCGCAGAATTGCCTGCATGAACATTATAACCCACCCTCGCGGGGTGGATACCAACGTACCAATGATGCCTACAAAAGTCAATCATCCAAAAAGGAATTTGACCACTTAAATGCGAAGGATAAAGAATCCTTTCGTAACCGGGGCTCGCGGCCCACCCGAGGAGGCCACAGAGGAAGATCCTCTGGCCCTAGAACCTCCAGAGGAAACTGGAGAAATTGACTCGACTTCGTTCCGAGCAGGTCGTTTAGTGTACCATCTTTCACAGTGGAAAAAAATGGGAGCACCCGATGTTATTCAAAGGTTAATTCAAGGGTATCGCATACCATTCTTTCAAAAACCTCCTCTTGTTTTTCCCAATACAAGCAGAAAAACATTTCACACTCCTGTCTCAGAGGAAATGTCTGCAATAATATACAAAATGAAAAAACAGGGGATCTTAAAGGTTGCACCATGCACACCGAGCTTCCTATCCTCTCTGTTTCTGGTGCCGAAGCCCGACGGGTCATTTCGGCCAATATTCAATCTCAAGGCACTAAACGAATATGTAAAGGCGGAACCATTCCACTTAATAAACATGCACCGCATTCCAGACTTTCTTCAACCCCGAGACTGGTTATGCAAAATCGACATAACGCAAGCCTACTTTCATGTAAAAATAAAGAAGTCTCAAAGGCGCTTCCTACGCCTTGTATACGAGGAGGAGTTACTAGAAATGACTTGCCTGCCGTTCGGCTTAAGCACAGCGCCCAAAACCTTCTCCATACTGACAAATTGGGTAGCTCAAATACTAAGGGAGAGATGGAACATAAGAATTCTAGTTTATCTAGACGATTTTCTCATTGCAAATCAAAATGTGCACACACTGTGCAATCATGTCAAAATCACGGTACAATTATTACAGAAGCTGGGTTGGCAAATAAATTTCCAGAAATCGGTTCTTCGGCCTCAAAAAAGTGTGATATATTTAGGAATACTATGGAAACCTTGGCAAAATCTAAAAATTCTCCCCAGAGAGAAGTCCGAGGTAATAATCAGAAAAGTAAGTCAGATTCTAAAGGAAAGAAAAATCACTCTAAAAGAATTACAGAAAATAATAGGTATACTAAATTTTGCCAGTTTCGTAGTCCCACGAGGACGGCTAAATCATCGACACTTGCTACTGTTCAAAAACACACTTCCAGACCCATCATCAAAAACCTATCCATTACCGACAGAGGCCATAAGCGAACTGATATGGTGGAATCAGAATTGTCAGTTACCGTCTCCTCTACATTACCCTCCGCCAGAAAATTTTTTAGTGACGGATGCCTCGGATCAGGCTTGGGGCGCAATGCTGAACAATCTTCCTCTATCAGGTGCTTGGTCACCAGAGGAACAAACACTTCATTCCAATCAAAAGGAAATGTTGGCCATACTTTATTCCCTTCAGAATCAAGCTCAGTTTTTACAACACAGTTCAGTCCTGATCCAATGCGACAACAAGACTGCAGTCGCTCATTTACGGAAGGAAGGAGGGACGAAGTCACTACCGCTATTGGAAATAACGTTCCAAATCCTGGATCTATTAGATCACCACCAAATTCACCACAGCGTACAATATATACCGGGTCGTTACAACAACCATGCGGACCATTTGTCACGTCATCGCCTACTTCCAGAGTGGCATTTAAAACCACCTTGCGTGGAAGTAGTGTTTGCGAAATGGGGAACGCCGGTGATAGACCTTTTCGCCTCGAAAAAGGCGCACGTAGTTTACAACTACGCATCACGAGACCTGATGGACCCTCAAGCTCTATTCCACGACGCATTCAGTGTCCCGTGGAATTATCCACTGGCGTGGGTCTTCCCACCACCGTTCTTAATACCGAGAGTCCTGACTCATCTGAATCAGTCGACAGGAATTTTCTTAATAGTAGTACCTCGATGGGAGAAAGTTTTTTGGCGCGCGGACCTCAGAGCCCGAGCACTAGCTGCACCACTCACCCTGAGGAATCTAGACAAGTTTCTCATCGATGTGGCAACGGGTCTACCACCTCCGAAAGTCGAGGACATCGTGCTCGAAGTTTGGAAATGTGGGGGTGGTCCGAAGCGGTAGAAACATGGAACTCGGAACAGTTGTCATTGCTTAAAAATTCTTGGCGAAAATCTACCCTGAAAACTTATGTATCGGCTTGGAAACGTTGGTTCTCTTGGTCTAAAAATAAAAATATTAACACTAAAAATCCTACAGGTTCCGAATTGGCACAATTTTTGGCAGATCTACATTTGAATGATAAATTATCTTATAATACAATTCTGTTACACAAATCTGTGGTCTCGACATTATGTAACGCCGAAACATCGAGCCACTTGAGTAATCATGTTCTTGTTAAGCATATATTAAAATCAATTGCATTAAAGAATCCAAGGGCTTCTAAACCGCCAGTTTGGGATGTTAGTCATTTGATTTCATACTTAGCTAATTATACAATAGATTTAAATAATCAATTTCAAATAGCTCGCCATACTGCAGTATTGTTACTACTATGTTCAGGAAGACGTATACATGACCTAACTTTACTTAGAGTAGATGACAAGCATTGTGTAAAAAATGATGATTTTATAATATTTTGGCCTCAATTCGGTTCAAAAACTGATACGAGTGATTATAGGCAATCGGGTTGGAAATTGCTTGTGAATAAAAATAATCGTAATCTAAACCCTCCTTTTTGGATTGAAAGGTGTATTTCATTGTTAAATGACAGACGTAACGCGGCAAAGTCCAGTCATTTATTTGTAACACTAAGAGGTTTGGCTAAACCCGCCTCGCGAACAGTCATAGCAGGCTGGGTCAAAACTTTGTTCAAAGACGCTGGCATATCTGCTACTCCCGGTACCGTTCGCTCAGCGGTAGCTTCCAAGAGTTGGTTGGAAAATAATTCCCTTGATGAGATCCTGGCTCGCGGAAATTGGCGATCAGCCAATACATTTCAAAAATTTTATAGACGTGAAGTAATTCGAAGTAATGATTCAGAAAGCGTCACTCAATTGTTCAATCCAATAAATTAGTAGTTGGTGTGTCATTGTATTGATTTTATATATTTGTATAATGAGATTTGAATTGAAGTCGTTATGTTTTGGAGTACCTTGAGTGTATTAATTATTAATTTATAAAATAAAATGATTAATATGTTAAATTTATCTTTTATTATATGTAATCACTGATCACATTGGCGTAGAGGCATACCAACATAATGATCTAATGTGGCGTCACCAGGCGAAAACAAACAGGCTCTCAATATAAAGCTTCCAGTGACGGTCAAGTAGTTTAATAGCAGCGTTTTACCTGAAAATAAAACGCATATTAAAATACTTACCTCACTGGAAGCTTTCAGTAATTCCTGCCTGGTGATATTGAGCCAATGAGCCAAGGGCCGAGCTCAGCAAATTATGAAAACTTTGTGAGCACGTCGCCGCCAGGTGGCGCCACATAGCGGCTGTGACGTCAATAAAAGTACGAAAACTAGTAAGAAATCGACGGAAACGGAAATGCTACTCTCTCAATATAAAGCTTCCAGTGAGGTAAGTATTTTAATATGCGTTTTATTTTCAGGTAAAACGCTGCTATTTAAATAATATTGCAATGTAAACACAAAGCTTCTAACTTAAATAAATTAATAATAATGTATTGTAATAAATTAATAGTAATGTAATGAAATAGATTTTAAGCTAATTTTTAATGTTGCAAACTGGTAAAATAGTGGTTTGCTATAGGATTGTTTATAACTGCTGTTTGTATACATAAGCTATGTTGGCTGGGATTGTCCACACATCGTATGAATATGTGATCAATACAACTTTTAGTTATCCTATCCCCTTTAGGTTCTATCCGTGTATACTGCCTTATACTACAGTCAATACCTACTTCACTCATAGAATTTAAGTATAAATTTACACTGGGATCGTTTAACATTATGTTTATATTCATATCACCACTAATTACAAGATTACTTTTACCTGAAAATTGAGAGATTATTTGTTTAAGTTCCTGTATGAAACATACTTGGTTAGTATTCAGAGGTCAGTACAATGCACAAACACTTAATTTATACTTAATTGAAACTTGTGACAATTTCACCAATAACTGATTCAGAGTAGCTTGTATTCACTGTTAACCTGTAGAACAATACACTTTTATGCACATAGAGGATTACAATGGGATTACACCATCACTTCATCGGTGATTCAGTAGCTGCGAAAACATCTTGTAGTTATCTTTGAAACAATTTTGAGTTTGTGACCCTTATGTTAGCTTCAGTAACAACGACAATATGAATTTGGTTCGAGCTGTTCTTTATTATGTATTCCAGGCCCACGTCTGCTATTGCAATTAAAGTTCTTGAGACTTATGTTTACATCCAGAGTACACAAGTTGTTTGTTACTTCTCCGAAGGGTTTGTTACTTCTCCGTTGTCCACGAAATCATTCCATTTAGTGCATTATGAGGGTTGTCGATTGTTAGTAAATATAACCTAACTTCATTTAGTGGTGGCTAGATTCACCAATCTCTCTATATCCTTGCTAGATCGTATATGATGTATTTTGTCGGTTTCATCTTTACGTACTAATATTACGCAGTTCTTACACCAGACAAACTTATAAAGATCCGTTTTTATTTACTTTTTTTCGGACGAACACTCTTTTTTTATATAGGCCTTTATTCTAAGCTATAGGCTTTTAAAATCATATCACCAGCTCTCTAACTATAACATGATATCCACCATTTTATTGTATAACCTCACATAAATATACTGATTCATTTTTCAACTTTTATGTTTTGTGTATGAATTAGGAATGGATTGCATTAGTTTTTACTTCCGTATATCATAATAATAACTTTTTATCTTATAATTCTTTTCAAAGCACTAAAAATTGTTTATTCAAGTTTTCATCACGGCTTATTTATATCACGAAACTAATTAAAAACCGAATATTTTCGTGGCGCACTTAAATTTTCTTAGGTAATATATATGTATAATGTCAGTAAAATTACATTCCCAATCATTTTTCTTACTAATCAGGGAACTTTGAATATATAGCCACGTATTCAATTCACTCCACGAAATTGTGTTTAAGCTACAAGGTTATAATTTGCTAGATTAAAGTTTGCTACTTCACTTTTACGTCATGTGTCACATGACGTAATTTTAACTGAATAAAGAGTAACTTGTTATCTTTTACTCAGTCGTTATTCAGCGCATAGTACTGTCGTTACCCTTTATAACACTGTTATTTTGCTGCTATACAGCTCTTAAGCAGCTATTTGAACTTAAGGCTGTATAATTTGTGCCCATTTAAGAGGTATAAGAGCTGTATACGGCCGTATACAGCCCTTATGCAGCTTTTTTATACAGCTTTAAGCGTGACGGGAATTTGTTATTCAGCTGCTAAGCAGCCTCCGTGTGCTACTTGGGTGCACACTTGCCCAGAATGGCCAATGAGAAAAGGAGCCTGGTGGTCGGCCGGATTTATCTTACTTTTGGATGGAAAACAATTCCAATGAAATACACTAATGTACTTAATTAATTCGAAATACTAAATTAATTTTTATGTAATACTAGCTTATTTATTATGCCATTCTGTATCGCGATACTGTACAGCTCAAAAAGAACACAAAGCATATAGCTAACTTATCAGCAAAAGAGTCGAAAGTACAACAAAGTCAAATATCGATACTTGCGTGATAAGTCTTGCATGTCATCAAAACAGTTTCGACTTCATACATTGACCTACTAACCTGCAAGCTTGGAGCTATTTTATGAATCACGCTAAAAGGCTCCTCCCAAGTAGCACACGAAGGCTGCTTAGCAGCTGAATAACGAATTCCCGTCACGCTTAAAGCTGTATAAAAAAGCTGCATAAGGGCTGTATACGGCCGTATACAGCTCTTATACCTCTTAAATGGGCACAAATTATACAGCCTTAAGTTGAGTAAAAGATTACAAGTTACTCTTTATTCAGCAAATATGTCACGTGACGTAAAAGTGAAGTAGCAAACCATAGATAATACAAATCTAGCAAATTAATATACTTCGTGGAGTGAATTGAATTTGATTGAATACGTGTGGTTATATATTCAAAGTTAAGTGCATTGTTTTCATATTTATAAAAGAAAAATGATTGGGAATGTAATTTTACTGACATTATACATATATATTACCTAAGAAAATTTTAGTGCGCCACGAAAATATTCGGTTTTTAATTAGTTTCGTGATATAAATAAGCCGTGATGAAAACTTGAATAAACAATTTTTAGTGCTTTGAAAAGAATTATAAGATAAAAAGTTGTTATTATGATATCGAGAAGTAAAAACTAATGCAATCCATTCCAAATTCATACACAAAACATCATAAAAGTTGAAAAATGAATCAGTATATTTATATAGGTTATGAGGTTATACAACAAAATGGTGGATTCATGTTAAACAGCGACGTGAATAGTTAAAACTCTGATATTCAGCAATAAGCTTCATAATAGTTCACACGTGCCCCCTTAATAAGTCAGTGTAATAAGAGTTCACAAATACCTTCTTATACAGCATTTGGCGTAATTTTATCCACTAAACAGCCCTTATTCAGCCTAAGCTGTTTAAATGTCACTGACAGCTATTATGCAGCTGTAGGATCACCAGTGTACTCTTAAAAGAGTCTTAATACGCATAGAGTTTCAAATAGGTCTAAAAGTGAGTATTTATACAGCTATCTGTGCTACTTGGGCTATGTATTCGACAAAATGACACCATGTATTTATATAACATTATTCTAGATAGATACAAGGTTCAAATTACAATAAATAATTAATAAATAGGCGTCATTACTATCATTCACGACTGTGCTAAAGAAAAATGAGTCATTATGATTGGATTGGTTAGGTATGTGGTTTTCTTAATATTCTTTGGATAAATGTCGCTACAGCCTGCTCACTCACTCAAGTTTTGGCAAAGTATGTAACTATGTAGGCAAAGTTATAAATGTCTTCAGATGACGGCAATCTTGAAAACCGACGGTTCCCAAAAACTACATCTGCGCATTTAACATAGTAGTAACATTACATTTCTGCATACTTTATTTTAAAATGTTAAAAAAAATACAAGCTCAGAGAAGTCGCATAATAAAAGTGCTTAGATTATAACAATGATTATTATAAGCATAATAAAACAGTTTACACAGTAGATAGCTGTCAAAATAGTAAATTACTTCGGAACATCGACAAGACACGCATATAGCTGATGCTATCTGCGCGGGCGCGCGATATCATCGATCAAAAACAATGATAGTGATGGGCTTCTCGAGCTTCCGGTATCTTATCGATTCATCGATGTACCGATTATTCGATTTCCTAACAGTAATATACTTTGATACAAAAATTTTGTAATTCATTTTTACTATTCTAGAACAAAAAATGTATATTATGATTAAGGCCAGTCAGTCTAATGCAACTAACTTAATATATTTTTTTATTGATATTGGCTCTAATGGCTTCGTTCCACATTAGATTGGGTTTTAGATTTTTACAGATAGTAGAGTTAAACATACTTAAATATAGTGTAGGTATAAAAACCCAATAGCTCAACGGGCAAAAGCCTGAGGTCTGAAAGCCGACGATTCATATCCCACCCATTACACTATCATTGTCGTCGTCAACCAATGGATAGAGGTCGACTTATTTTTTATAGGAATTTCTACACACCCTTATGACTCTTATATCCAGCGGTTATGATGGTCGCTTATAATATGCTATCTGCTAACATTGCGCTTTCCTGTGCAAATTCGCCATTCCAGCACGGGATGTCTATTGTCGTACACACTCTTAACACACCATGCTTTACAGATAATTCAGAAGGAAATTGAAATACGAATAATTGAAGATTAGCTTGGAAACTGCTATTTGAAATTAACCATATTTTAGAAAAGTGACTACAAATGAAATGATGAAGTGAGTACGATGAGTGAGTACGAGTATGAAACAACCCAGAAAATCAATTCCTTTTCAAGTTAGCCCATCACTAAATAGTTTTACAAGGAAAGTGAATGTGCTTCCGCTTGCAATAGCTCACAAGCGAAACTGTGCGAATAATAATGAACCTGCTCAAAGATTTTATCGATTTTTGATGTCGATTGTTAATAGGAACCTGTGTGTTCTCCTGGTTGTAATCTAAGTACTTAAAATCGAAGAAATGTGATTATTATTTATTATAGGTAACAGACTAAACAGATATTTTTTAATATTATTCGTCTAAAAGGTAAAGTGAAAAGTTTTGGGTACGATTCCCGGCTTCCAAACTGTCCTCAGTTTGGAAATTTGCGATTTCTGAAAATCAATCTGCGATCTGATTTGTGAGATACTTTGGTCGTAGTTAGTTACCATTTACCACCCTACCACCAACGACGCGACGTGTCGCCAAGCGATTTACCATTCCGGCATGATGGCGTGTAGAAGCCAATTAGGGGTATGGGTTTAATTAAAACTGCCCTACTCCCTTCCAAGTTAGCCCGCTACCGTCTTAGACTACATTGTCGCTTACCATCAGGTGAGATCGCAGACAATCTTGACATCAAATAAAAAATTGCCTTTGCGTGGTAATCACGTGTAAAATTGTAGACAGTAAAAAAGTTAATTAATGTAAGCCAATGCTAAGGAATGTTGCAAGGAATGCTGAGGTTCACTAGACACCGAGGTATCCACACATACTCGTGTACTCGTGTATGCTACAGGCTCTGCAACCAATCCTGTGGCTGCAACCGGCCGTTCACTCGTGACTGGCATAATACCATAATATCTTACTAGCAAAGGCCTGTGACTCTACATACAGCACAGCTACGGATCGACGTGATTTTTTACATGGGTATAGTTGAGGACCTGGAGAGTGACATAGGCTACTTTTTATCCCGGAAAATCAAAGAGTTCTCGCGGGATTTCAAAAACTAAATCCACGCGGACGAATTCACAGGCATTAACTAGTAACAATATAATTATGTAATACCTAATATATGAACATGTAACATAGTCAAAATATACGCAATGATGATAATGCTGCCACAAAGCTGATGCTGCGTTGTGCGCGTCCATACAAACAAAAAAGCGTTATGGTGACGAAACGCACCATGTAGCTTAAATACAACGTGATTGTTCTAAGGGTACAGGATGCAGCAGAGGCACTACAATGATACCGCAGTCCGCAACGCAATACGGTGCCGCCACAGGCTACAGCGCACCACGAGGCATCGCGTTTAGGGCGCTAATGGCCGCCGGTATATCTCTCAAACGAATACATTTTAAAAACCATTGTTCCAATGCGACCTCCCCAGCTGCAGCAACAGGTCAAGGCATTTTATTGTCATCAAACAATAAGCTAAAGGAAGCCATTTATTTACGATTGCCGATATCTTAAGCCTATCCCTGATCCATCGAAATGCATCAACCATATGATTGATAGCAACTCAACTATAGTCTGTTAACTCATGAGTTTTGAGAGTCAAGAGTTTTGCCATTTATTCCACCTTTTCACAATAATATGTGCATAGTTTAGTTTTAATTAAAATCGGATTTATTTTTATGTTAATTTATCAAACTCACTCATTTTATTCATCGATGACTCTTTCACAATAGGTGCAACCTATTTTTCAATTTACCCATGTCAAATATTGGTATGTATGTATGTATGTTTACATAATTTAATACTATGACATAGTAAAACCATGTCGTCTTTGCAAAGTTCTTTTTGAGGTTGAGTGTAGGTACTCGAACGAATTATAAAAATCTTTTCAGAAATTTCGTCTTCGTAATGGAGAGAAAAGAAATACCTTTGGAATATGTACTAGGGGCACATAAACATAAGTACATTGCTGAATTTAACAATCTACCACGCCACCAAGAAATCGGCTGAGTAAATAAAGAGTAAATATTATAATTAGTCATCGCCTTCGTTATTAGGCAATAATAATGTATTCTACTATTAATTATTTTTCAATACACTTGCTGTTTATTTTTATAAAATGTATTTTCAAGCGTAGTAAAGATACACCACTGATAATAACAGAACAGAGCTAAGCTAAGGGAATCCACTGAAATATGGATCAGCTACTTGGTTATATATGACGATTCCAACTAAGCTAAGAAAACTTACTATACTTACACTTCTGCCTCCCTTCACTCATGCAGTCCTAATCGATCGGCTGCCCGTCATACCTATTACTTTTCGATCTGAAACGACCATGGGACGACACATTTTAGCTCGCATAATTAGCGTGCTAAGCTGAGTTTATAGTTCGCGAAAAATCGATTTACTAGGACAAACAAAAATTCGCCAGTGAGCGAAAATAGTTAAAAATTTAAATTAGTTGATATAACATCTTTTAGATTACGTATATTATCACGATTAATTATGCATAACATTTAACCAAAATCCTTAATTACGATTTGAAGCGTTCAAGTTTCACTTTTTTTATAAGTGTTATTTAATAGGTGTTGAAATTAGCTGATGCGACCTGTTTGAAATCTATACAAATGAATAAAGTTAAAGGGTCTGACTTTCTGATTGTTATCTTTTCACGCCACAACCTCTTTTTGTATAATTAATCTGTGGGCGTAGATATAACCGAAGCGATCTTTGTAACATTTGGCTTTGAGATAATTGCATCCTCGCGACGATCATAAGATACTTTTCATCCCGCAGAAAAAAATAAATCTCATGGGGTTGTTTTCAACCTTGGTCCACAAGGAAAAAGTATCGGCCATCAGCTGGTATTGCATTGCATTTATTATAATTGTCATGTCATAAGGCTTACCAGTTAGCCTACTAGATATCAGATAAATCGTTAAGTTTTTTATCGATGTTTGTAATCTCATTCGATTTCTATCGGTAAGTGACTGATGATTTCAGATTAATTAAATCTAAATTATCTTCATCAGGAACCTATCAACGGTTTATACTAATGAGCACAAGTCTTCTGTCAAAGAAGGGTTACAAGGCCACTCTATCACGCAGGCATGCAGGTGCCCTCATGATGTTTTCGTTCAACGTTGAAACATGTGATGTTTAATTCAATCCTGGCACGCACGTCTGGCTTTTGGGAGTTACGTGCGTTAAATCAATTAATCTAAAAAGTGTCAATTATTTACCGCGACTAGAAACTCTAGCTATAGAAAAGCTCACAACAAGCTCAGGCGGATTTTTTTATTACGTTGTCACAATATCACAGACTTAGAAGAACTATTCAAATAGAGCAATTCAACCCTAAGCTTTTTGTCTTTAAAAAGTCTTTCAATAACATCATTCGAGTTCAAGTCATTCGTACATGTATACAAACTTTTAACTTATTGAGAGGCATCTCCAAAATGTCTAAATATGATGTCTAAGTTGGAATCCAGTGACCTGGATAGACAGCTACAGGCAGAATTATATCCTAGATGATGTCTACGTGGACAGATTTACAAAAAAGATTGGTTCTATACAACCGATAGAGCCTATAACCAGATTGACAAATCTGTGTCAATTTACAAAAGGTTTCCTTGACCGAACCGGGAAACGAACCATGGGCCTATTGTCATTTGTTTACAAGGCGGACATTTTTTCAACAATATTCAAAGCAACTACTTTTCTATTAATTGCATTCCGTTCATTGCAACAAATGTAGCTTACATAGAGATCATTGATTCCTTGAGTTTTTTTTTAAAATGGAAAACGTTTGAATACTTCATACATAAACATGAGTCGAAACGTTCGTTAAATAAAAAATACGAAGCCTCTACCAATAAAATATTGACGTAATTTAGCTAACAGACGACCTAGCAGAACCTGATTGGAAACGTGCAAACACGGCGACAAATATCTTATCATACTTAACTATTTTGATTCCTCCACTTACCGAAGAAAGCCGGGGGAAAATCCAACAGTCTGAAAAGCCATCAATCCCTGTATCGTAAGGTATACAGGGTTGATAACATTCACATTGACACTACACTATCACTATAGGTTACGGGAGTCTGTTTGTGCGCGTGAGACGATGCGACTGAGCAACGGATCGCGGTAGACTGGCTACTGGCGAGACCAAGAGAGGCTTCAAAGGCGATTATCAGATTATTAGCGTAACCGAGAAATTGTAATTAGGCGATAATGAGTTTGAAAACATCTGAAAACCTTGCCATACCCATGTTCCAATGCCGATATGATTTAATGGTGTGTGTGTGTGTGTGTGTTTGTTACTCTTTATATGCAAAATTTTAATATAGTTTGAAGTTACTTTATGATTTTACTAGCTGATTCCCGGAATCACTCTCCAGGTCTCCTCAACTATACCCATGCAAAGAAATACGTCAATCCGTTGCTGCGTGATTGACAAACCAACAAACAAACACACTTTTGCATTTATAACATTAGTAGAGATGACGAGTACATAACGATGATACATATTTCAAGACCATTCACCGACTTATTAAAAGTTTTTTTTTGTATTATTTTGCCCAAAAACTATGAATATGGCAGTTGTGGAAACTGATATTGAATAGGTACGGTTACAGCTAAGATTACCACTTTCAAAACACCTGATATTAGGTAATGTGATCCGCATAGTATTTGTAGGTGTCTCAATACTAATACTGGATCAAACTTGAATATAGTAACTGAAGGAACGATAATAATTTATCATATCATTTTTCTTTCGCTACCCTATGCTATGCTATGCCCTATGATATCGGCATGCTATTGTATTGTTATGATCTTTTTTTACTTCATCTATGGCTCATTGACTTTAACATCGAACTGTATGACTGCATGAGACTGATTTTATGCCATTTAATTTGATTGGACCTTTAACTATAAATCAACGTTTACATTTAAATTCAGAATTATTTATTTCATGTAGGCCAACTTGTGGCTCTTATGACACAACTCTACCATTGGTTCGGTAAGTAATATATAAAGGACCAAAGAACCAATTTTCATCTTAAGATAACGTAATAGACTCTGTTACATTTCCCTAAGAGTTTTATTAAACAGAGGCTACATTAACATCAAACGACTGGCGCCCTATAATCTGATAGCACGACCCAACTATTGCCATAATAGACACTAAAAAGAGAAAGTTTCCAATTCAACCCATTTGCACAACCCGGCAAGGTGTTAAAGCGAATATTAATGGGATAACAGTGTTTACCAGCTTATATGCACGTGAGGTAGCTGCAAAGTGCCAAGTTTGGCCATTTGTATGCTATGGGGGACGGTGTTAAATAATACCATGGACGTTTGCGTTATAAGTGACACTTGGTAAACAGTGAATTGGGTGCGAAAATTGCATTGACATCGTTTAGGTTCTAAGCAACCGAAGCTTTCGATATGCTCTTTATTAATAAAGCTTTATTAACGGGTCACGAAGAGCTGAAGTGGCAACTCCGAAGTGTTGGCAGACCACTATAGCTTCAATGGCCCAACTGTCACAGGTGCGGACTGAAAATTGAAAGGTCTCAGGTTCGATCCCCACCCGTAGCACTATTGTTGTCTCCACGCCTAACACAATGTTTGGAGGTGAAAGGAGTATAGGCAATTTCACCTTGGCTCTTTAAAAAAAAAAAAAAGAACAAATAAAAACCACTAGATACAATGACTATTATGCGAATCGCAGGAAATCACTGGATAAAGGCGGCTCAAGACCGAGGTATGTTGAAGTCTATACCTACAAGAGACCGATGTCCGTATGGATATCTATAAAGAACATCTATTAGTGGAAGTTTATAAAGAGGAAGAAGAGGGACACTTAGCAGTAAGTAGAGAAATAACTAAATATGTAATGGATTTTGAGTAAGTGACAAGCTTTTGAAAGGAGATGATATAGATTTTTCCAAAGCAAGAGGTGCTGTAAATTCTAGTTTTGCAACCTGTTTGAAAACATAAAACATCGTAACGTACCTGTTGTACCATGTGTTCGATTAAGTTCTCAAAATGGAGATGGAAACAATAAAGATGAATTACGTAGCACTTTTACATGGAAAGCGAGAAGAAATGTTCCCAGGCGTCACGAGTAGTTATCTAATTTCGGTAGTATGGAGACAATGAGTGATAGCACAATAGGTGACAATGTAACAGGTGATGCAACCTTCTGGGAACTCGTTGACGAGTTGATGAAGAAGGTATTTACATGGAAATGAAAGATTAAAATCTTATATAGGGATAAATATGAAAAATGATAAACAAAAACGATAAGACTCTGCTATAAATTGAAATTTGAAAATCAGAAAGCTGTATAATGTGATTTAGCACTGCCTTGCAATGTATAACAAATGCGGTAAAAATAAGGAAAACGTATTGACTTGTAGCGACTATTAACATTTTGAATATCAAAAGGTCTAAAGCCTAAATGTGCCTCTCACGTTACATGCAAAAACTAGTATAGTTCTTGCAATTTACGAGGGCACGTGGCTCATGGTTGTGTGCGTGTCGTATCTGTATAAGTGTGAGCGAAAGCGACTGACCGCTCCCATATAGGCTCCTGGCAGCACGCACACTTACGCAATGTACATGTACACGACGTAACCACAAGTAAAGCTCACGCGGCCCTCGTGAATTGCAGTAAGTATACTTATTGTAAAGAAATGATTAATAGCCTTAGGATTTACTAAAATTGATTACTCCAGGCCAATGTGATGATTGGCTAAAATGCATTGTTGCCACTACAATGCCATAAATTCAGCCAATCAACACAGTTGAGACAGTAGCAATGATTGAGCAGCTAACAAAACAAAATAGCGAGTAAGAGAGAGTTATTTTTATCTATTGATTGATGTGGTACATTATTGTAGTAAATGTAGGGTACGAGATTATAATAACCTGCAGCTTACAGTACATTTGAATAAACGTTTATCAACTGATTACCTATCAGTCTTATGTAACTTTTTGTATGAACCAAAAAAAGTTGTTACGAGGTTTAAACGGGCGTGGTCTTTATGTTATCGTAAATATCTACGCATATGTTTTATTTATTACATCATACATGATCGAAGATATAACGAGGCGAACGAGTATGCAATGAATTTTTCCATGTGCTCAATAGCAATTACAGAAGGAAAATTCTGAACCATTAATTGTTCTATCATTCTAACAAGATACTTGATTTTCGTTTCAGAATAATTTGTGAAGGTTGTGAAGTAATTCTTCCATTGAATCATCTCAACACATCACCGGCCCACTACTCAGCACAGGTGTAACAGGGTAAAAATTACATTAAATAACATTTAGGGGATGATTTAGGTACGGTTGGTGAAAACGGGCGTGAACAAAGCATATTTTTTCCAGAATATTTTTACTCTTAATTTACTGATTCTCATTTTTAAATACGTGCAGGTAATCAGATATATATATTGGAGACCTGCCAATACTTTATGGTAACAAACAACAATGGAACATAGCTTCTTTCCTCATAAGAAGGCCGCATAACTTTCCTCTGCACGATACCTAAATACGGTTAAGAGGAAGAGTATTAGTACCTAATGACAAAAAGTGCATCAATAATGTAACAGCATTTGTACGACTGCTGGCGGAAATTACGCTATGTAGACTATTCAAACCTATTTCCTGAGAAAATAGGAACATAACAAAGCACATATTAAAGCACAGCTTAAATCACTGGACAAATCGGCCTGTTTGGCATACAAATAGGTATGATGACGTATAGGCATTCGATTAGGATTTTTGAAAATTCAACCCCTAAGGGAGTAAAATAGGAAAAAAAAATCAAACTTAACGTGAGCGAAACCACGGGCAAAAGCTAGTCATTTTTAAGACCCATCATCTCAAGTAATACACAACCTGAAAGTATAACCAAATCCGAAAGTAGAGCCGAAGCTGCCAACAAGATTTACATAAATTTCAAATAAGTATTAGGCGAAGATCTCAAGATTGCACTCTCACTCTGCTCGGGCTCAAGATAAAGAGTTAAAACAAAAATTATTTATCTCAGGACATATATGTGAGATCAAATCTGAAATGAGGAGATTCATGGGAGAACTGACATAGCTCATCAAATCATGAAACTGAAGTGGAAATGGACGGGGCACATGGTTCGAAGAACTGATGGTTGTTGGGGTCTCAAGATTAAGGACCCTACTGCAGAAAGCGCAGTGTTAGTGGACCGACGACATCAGACAGCTGACAGCAGGGAACTGCTAGATACAGGCAGTGCATGCAAGAGACCTTTGTCCAGCTGTGGACGTCTATCGGTCGATGACAAGAAGAGGATATATCTTCATTTTAAATGTCTGAAGCCAAGCCAGTGTACATTATATAGATTTCAGCCTTAGTTTCAATAGGAAGTTATAAATCTATGAGGGCTTCTAGAAGAAATCTCTTAGAAATAAGCTCTAAGAGCTTGTGCACGTCTTTTGTGATGTTTATGGTTTAGTTTGAGTTTTTGGTACAAAATAAATCAATTTACTCTTCATTGTCTTTACTATGAAGTCTAGAGAACCTTCGAGCCTCGAGGCCCCGATGCGATGGTTTTATGGCAAACATGTTGCTTGAGACGTGCTCGCGAAAAACATTATGCGGTTAAACACCTCAAGGTTTGTTGACTCTGTTCCAATCAGGGCTGCCTGCAGAATAACGGTTTTCAAAACGAGGATTCTAAGAAGCGCAAAAGAAATCATTAAAATCGAAAATGGGTTTCATTAAACATTACTCACTCACTCAATTTTGTTGAACACAATTTCTGAACTAACCTAAATTGACAGCTTGATATTTAATGCTATCCTTTTCCGCAGAATACAGACAAGGACAACGCTATACATAAATCGAGCTGGATGAGGACAAAGTTACACTACCCGACACTAAACACACATAGATTATTTTAAAGAGAAAATCGGCTAGCCTCGGATTCATAGAGCGTCGTCTCGGTCACTATGCATATGAGATGACGCTCTACGAGGATGAAGCCGAAGCCATTCAACTATTCCTTCCGTTCGCTTCTTTTTGAAAGCATAAGCATAATCATAATCATCATAATCTTGAGCATTATGATTGTAATTCAAAATCGCAAAAAAGTGAGTTACGATGTTTTTCCTTGCAGGTGTCATTATGTTTAATCTTGTACGATGATACGGAACCTTCTTGTACGAATCCTTCTCGCACTTGGCCGATTTTTTTAATCCGAACACTGTCAAGGAAAGGTGAGCAGTGAAGATGGACGATAAGCAATTCCTAAACAGCATAACGATATCCAGATCAAATACAGCGGGTTCCAAGCGGTGCTCTACCGAGAAAAATACCATAAAGAAAGTTGAAAGTTGTCCCTTTCATCTAATTAATAATCTAAGTCGTAAGAAAGTTCAATTAAAATGTCAACAGGCACCAACGCGTTGACATGACAACTTGTTGGACTTGCGTTCGACATCATTATTCCTCAAACGCGTCTTACTAGTGTGTCTTGCACAATAATCCTAAACATTAGCTTTCGACTCTCGCGCAAGGCCATTTCAAAGTGATCGATTTACGATTCCAGCGGCGTCTGTACCACCGTAGTAGGTAGTAGGTACACAACTGAACAGAGACTGTTGTGTAGGTATAAGATTAAAAAAGCCTCAATAGCCCAACGGTTAAAGGTGCGGACTGAAAACTGAAAGGTCGCAGGTTCGGACCCCGTCCGTTGCACTATTGTCGTACCCACTCCTAGCACAAGCTTTCCGCTTATTTGGAGGAGATAGGAGAATATTAGTCAACTTCAGCTTGGCATATACTCTTTAAAAAAAATCGTGATAGAGCCGGTAAAGTACTAAATGTATAACATATACCACTGTGTGTGTATGTGATGACTGGTAAATCATCGGTTCGCCGTGAGAAACGTCAGTGTTTTTGAATGAAACATATTAATTACCACCTTTCGAGTATCATTTGCGATGTCTGATGCCTATCACTTTTCATAGAGGCTTTCCAAATTCCGATATTGCTTTATTTATTTTGATATGTTATTCGAGATGCCAAGGTTTTTGTAGGAGTTGAAAACTTAGTTTATTCTGATTTGTTTTACTATTTCTGGCACAGTGCATTGACCCCGTCTATAAACAATACCTTCGCATGTGCCGAATTTTGTGTATGAACGAAGATTGGTTCATTTAATCGAAATATATAAAAGGAAAAGGGGGCTGATTGATTCACTGATCTGTCAAATCACAACTCAAACCATTGGACGGATCGGGCTGAAAGGCATACTTTAATGATCTAGGCATCCACTAAGGAAAAATTTTTTTGAAGATTTTAAAGGGGTAAGATAGGGGCTTGAAAAGTCGAACTTAACGAACGTGAGCGAAGTCGCGGGCAAAGGTAAATCAAATTGAATTTCAGGATGTTGGGTATTTCCCAAAGAAATCTATGTCAACTAACGCTTCGTTTTTATTCTAGTTCCAATTTTTGTCTGGCTTTAATGAAATTAGTATGCCCAAACGGTTCCAAAATACTAGAACGTTTGCTAATCTAGTTTGCGATCGCACGCACGTCGTGCTGGGAGGTGCCAGGGGCGGACAGAAAAAAAAACCTGGTCCTATTGTGCGTGAATCATAAAAAGAACCGGTATGCACAACGATCATTGATCATCTTGAGGAAGAGATATCGACTTTTCAACAAAAGATAACTACGTTGCTTAAATAATTTTTTTCTTCTTTCCGTGATAATACTCTCAGTTTCATCTACACGGTACAATTTAATTAATTCATTACTATAAGTTTTTTTTAATCGATGACAAGATAGTCCTTTACTGCGATCTCACCTAGTAAGTGACGATGCAGTCTAAGATGGTAGCGGGCTAACTTGGAAGGGGTATGGCAGTGTACCCATACACCTAATCGGTTTCTACACGCCAGCGTGGCGAAACGCTAAATCGCTTGGCGGCAAATCTTTGACGGTAGGGTGGTAACTAGCCGCGGCCAAAGCCTCCCACCAGACACAGACTAATTAAGAAATCTAAAATTAAGATATTGAGAGTATACAGCAAAGAGGAGACAACAAACACGGTGGTCGTTAACCCACAAGTGCAGATAACAAAGACTAATTCAGCTCATTAGGCAGACGCGACAGATTGCAGTTAATTATTGTGCCCTATAAATAACTGGTGCACTTTCCATTATCAATTATAAAGGGAAAACACGTAAAATATAGAGTACAACATTGCATTCTGATATAAACTGTGTAGAAACCGATTCACTGCCATACCCCTTTCAAGTTAACCTGATACCATCTTAAACTGCATCGTCACTTACGATTTTCAAGTCAAGGATTTCCTTGTCATCAAATAAAAAAGACGTTTGGCACTCGGGGACTGCCGCGGTAAAGCTATTGCATAGCATTTTTTATCAACGCCATCTAGCGGTGAGAGGAGTCCCGTGTCAGGTTATTTTCATTACGGAATTTGTGGATTCGGTCGCCACGCTCAAGGCCCGCGATAGAAGCTATCCAATAGCTTAAAAACAATTAAGTCGTGAGAATATAATCTGCTCATTACGGAATGGCATATCTATTATAATTCGCAGGTTCAGATATTGGGAATTGCGATGCCGTGCCGCCGTCCGCCGCAGCAGAGTCCAATTTAATGCACGATTGCGAGAGATGATCACTTCAAAGGCGGTTCTCCTGCAACATTCTCGCAGCCCGCGAAGCTTGCGCCTAACACTGCATTTCTATTCGAGCGAACCGACAGTGTAAACTGAAAATGGGCTTATATTGCGATATTAGCTGATGCCTGCGACTTCGTACGCGTGGGTTGAGGTAAGGTTGAGGTTTATTAATTCCCGCGGGAACTCTATTTCCGGGATTAAAAGTAGCCTATGTGTTACTTCAGACTATCTCTATGCCAAACAGTCAAATCGGTGCAGTCGCTGCGGCGTGATTGAGTAACAAACATCCATCTATTCATCCATCCATACATCCAAACGAACAACAAACATTAATTATTTGTACGATGTACTATTGTTTTTACAAGCGCAAGTTTTAAAAACTTTTGTCTGTCTTTTTGTCAAGTCTAATCTTTGAAACTGAAGCTGAAATCTCTTGACTGGGGGAACTTGAAATGCGTTTCAAATATGTCGAAAATATTCCTAGCACCCTGATTTTACACGTCTGCTGCAGGTCGGCGAATAGAAATAGAAATAGAAATATTTTTTATTCAAATAAACTTTTACAAGCACTTTTGAATCGTCAATGAATCTACCACTTGCACTGGTTCGGAATGCCTTTCCTGCCGAGAAGAGCCAGTAAGAAACTCGAATTAACGTAGATTATATACCTACGAGTTAATATAATATCTAGTGAGTCTAGCAGTCTAGTCATACATACGGTCGGACCAGCTTATGTGAATTTTACAGGTTTCGCCATAATGCGATTCGCAGTCAATACCAGAATTATTTACTACAGTTTTTTATAATTCAATCAAGAAAACAGATTGCGCACTGCGCACATCAGTAAAGAGTCCAGCACTGGTAGCATGGGCAGGAGATAAAAGTTTTATCCCCCGATTTTTTCCACGGACAGGGGATAAAATTATCTTCTATTAAAATTAAAATTCTCTATGCTAAAGCATGGCGACAGAGGAGATGGCGATGTATATTTCTATAAGTATATCCACTGAGTGTTATTTCCACCGCTGTGCCCATGCTCGACGGGTGGATAAAGCTAAGCGAGGGGATAAACGTTTTATCCTTTTCCCGGGGATAAAGTTTCTCCCGCCCATGCTACCAGGGCTGAAAAACATTATAAGAGAATGTTACCTGTTTATTAAACCTGAGTTCTGAAATGGACTGGGAAATTTAGACTTTAGAGGTTTAACGACCGTTGTCAGATTCAGTGATGAAAATAATCAGGACAGGACAAACTAACAGCTGAAGGATTCTTCAGCTGTTAGTCACTTTACATATTATAGTAATTATTAGGTCATTCGCCAATATGTTATCGTTATTATACAGGAAACGTTTCGCGGATGCGCGCGATAGCTGAAAATATGAAAACGCAAGGCTGCGATAAGAGATCTTTACAGTGGCTGTGTTTGTGTAGCGTTATCGTTTAATGGACTTATCTGAACACATAATACATGTAAGACTCGTGTGTCATGCTGCTAATAACATGTTACAATAATAGCCTTTCTGACAAGCTTCGTAGTCAACAAATAAACGTCCACAAGGGACTTTGACACTTGCTTTCCAATACTTGCGAGAACTTCTTTGTAGTAACTCCTAGGTTTCTAGTTTCTGAACGGTTTTCTTGTTTGAGTTCACTTCTTCTATTTTATCAACCGATAGACGTCTCTAGACGTCTTTTGCATGGATTTCTACTGCCTTGCTCTGTCTGTATCCAACTGCTCCGTGCGACTCATTTGATGTCGTCAGTCCACCTAGACTGTCCTTCTTTGTCCGCATTTGTCTGGTGGGAGGTTTTAGCCGTAGTTAGTTACCACCCTACCCTCAAAGAGGCAAGTGATTAGCGTTCCGGTACGATGGCGTGTAGAAAGAGATTAGGGCTATTGGTTGGTATCCCAGCACTGCGCTCTCCGGTGCGAGGTCACCACTACTTGGACCCCAATGACTATGTGCCTTGCCCATTTTCATTTTAGCTTCGCGACTCGCTGAGCTATGTCGGTAACTTTTCCGATGGATCTCCTCATTTCTGATTTGATCTTGCTCCTTGCTTATTCCGAGCATAACTATCTCTCAACATGAGCCTTCTTACCGTTAGCGATCATGTTTATTCCTTCAGATTTGTTCCAATCCGAACACTGAAGTTTGCTTTTTCGTTAATATATTCGTTCAATCTTAAGCAGACATCGTGTAATGGCTTGCATGTTAAAAATTAGCAATAGGCGAGTGCAAATTTATGTGTTTTCTGAGCAACATTGCCTTGGCCGCGTTAGTGGTTGTTTGATTAGTTTAGTGCGATTTCTTATCACGATGCTGCCTGTTTAGTAGGTAAGTATCAGAGTTAATTGCCGGGAAACGCAGGTAAGTATTAAGTTATTTTTTGTTGAATTTTTATTTTTGCTGCTATTTCTGTGGTTGTTACATTTTTTATTGACAACTTCCCTAGCGAAGTGGTTATCGCTGTAGTCTAATAACTGGGAGTTCTCGGGTCCGATTCCCGGTGGGTGCAATTTGGGAATTATAGTTTCTGAATTGTCTATGATCTGATCGGGGAGGCTTGGCCGACGCTAGTTACCACCCTACCAACAAAGACGTGCCGCCAAGCGATTTAGCGTTCCGGCACGATGACGAGTAGAAACCGATTAGGGGTATAGCTTGAATGTACACTGCCATACCCCTTCCAAGTTAGCCCGCTACTATCTTAGACTGCATCGTCACTTACCATCACATGAGATCGCAGTCAAGGACTATCTTGTCATCGAATAAAAAAAATATTAGTTGATACACATTTTGCTACTTCACTCAATGTATAGAATAGAACTCATAAGCATGATACTTGTTGGCACTTGCCATTTTTTCCTTTCGCATTTGAATTTGCTCAATTACCAAACCATTAAAGTTTGAATAAATACCTATTAAAATTTCGCAACCTAATGAACAGTTTGAATATATACCTAATTTCACTTAATAACTTACGTAATTATCTAGTGAGTATTTAATAAGTTAACTGATTACTCAATCAGGATTTTAAATTGCATATTATCGTGTCCACGGTCAGATAACATCAGCAATTGGAAGTAAACATGTACCTACCAATAGATACCTGAGTAGGTATACATGAATATTAATGAATAGCGATAGGATTTGGCACTCTTCCAACCAGTCAGGTGATGCAACTTTACGGACACTAAGGTATGCCCAAACCTCAAGAGAATGTCCGAATTCCGGAACCAATTTGTCTTTGCCGATGGCAAGCGGTACCGTGAACTATGACGTGCAGACTGCAGGTACTAAATTAATAAATAAACAATTAATTATGCGTTTATTTCAGTAATTTGCCCGTATGAAAATATCAATAAGCTACAATTAATTTAGTTAAAGACCGCTTGTATCAAACCTTCCTGTCACTTGTCTGACATCGACGTAAACTTGAACAAGAAAACTGAAACTTTAAAGATTTTTATTGTAATCTTCACAAATATACTTACAACCGTTAAGAAGAGGAAATTGGAGTATTTTGGGCACGTGATGCGTAACACCGGCAAATATGAACTCCTTCAACTGATCATGCAGGGGAAAGTGGCAGGTAGAAGGAGGCCTGGCCGCAGAAGGATATCGTGGCTAAAAAACTTGCGCCAATGGTTCGGGAAGAGCACAAAGGCATTATTTATAACAGCGGTCTCAAAAGTTCAAATCACCCTAATGATTGCCAACCTTCGCAAGGAGACGGCACATTAAGAAGAAGATTGTAATCTTCAATCATATAAATACTCTAAGGTTACATTTATTGAGTTGCACTGAAAAGAAGTATCTACTAAAATACCTATTTTAGTATTTTCAATCCTACTATCCTACTTCCTACTAATATTATAAATGCGAAAGTTTGGACGTATGGATTTGTTTGTTACTCAATTACGCCGCAACGACTGAACGGATTTGGCTGAAATTTGGCACAGAGATAGATTTGGCAAAGAGGGAATCAAAAACTCTTAATAAGCGCGTACGAAGTCATCAGTTAGTATTTTATATATCATAGAGCAATGATGTAGATGCAATGTAGATTGTAGGTATCGCTTGGAAGTTGGAACGATAATAAGCGTGAGATCGCATTGGTCTCGGACCTCGATAGTCCGTCGCGAATCTGAGGAACGCGGAGTCACATGAATTGATGTTTACTTTAAATGACCTGGCTTGAAGATTATGCTCCTTCCGTGCTACGGAGAACGCCGAAGTTAAGTACTATTACTAACTAGGTACAACAGTTTGGTTTCTTGAGAGCTTTTTACAATTTTTTTCTATAAATTATGCACCTAAATCTTCTAACCAAATCAGGCTACCATAGGTAGGTAATAGTCGAATGAAAATCAGTAGATTTTTAGATACGCGTACAGGAAGTAAACATGCCGACGGACAGAGAGATGTAAATGACTTTTTTATCTGTACATTATCAAAAGCTAAAGATAAATAAGCTCACTATAATAGGATAAGGAAATTTTATCCCGGAAAAAGTACCCGCGTAATCTTTAAAAATTGAACTCCGCTGAGCCATGGGTTTTGTAGTTCTTAGCTTTTCTACGGATAGCGCAAAACTGGTTTGTGACTCAAATGGGGCAAAACAGTTTCATCGGCAGCGGCTGGACGTCAGAGACAAAAAATAAAATAAAAGCCCACTAGCAAAACTGCTTCGCTTAGCTGGCTACATTACTTGCCTTTCCACTGGTGAGTCATCACAGAAATATTGTAATTACTTTTACATTGAAATTCCTTCATCCCGATATCCCAATACATTGTCGATTTCCAAAGATATGGACGATACAATGGATAATTTATGACCAACGTGCAATGGATAAGTGCACATCAGGCTATTAAACTAAACGCGCGCGTGTCGGTACGCTATAGTTTAGTATCAGAAGGAACGGTATTAGCACATCATACTGCAGAATTCAGAGCCAAGGCGCAAACTGCAACATCTGCGCACACTGTGTAGTGTGGAGCTGAACACCATTATAGTGATATACCTACTTCCTTACATTACAGTGTCTATGAGTTGCGAGTCCGTTACGACGGGCAGGCTAAAAGCTCAAGCAGTTCGTAGGTAGGTAGTTAGTTACTTAGTTTAGTACATGACACAAGCATGTATTCCACATCCCATCCTCAATCTTCTTCATCCAGCCACTTGCCGCCACAATCAATTTCGTCGGTCTCACATGCTGCCGCGCGACATCCTCCTATTGTACTAATATCTATACTTATAATAAAACTGTAAGGGGACGAATTCTGTACATTAAATACCCACCTATATTTTGAAAAGTTTAGTCAGAGGATGCTTTACTATCGATACTGAGCACAAAACAATTTTTTTTTAATTTCTCGTCCGTCTGTCTGTCTGTCTGTGCGCGCATCACGCGAAAACTACTGAACTGATTTGAATGAAATTTAGTATAGTGGTAGCTGATACTCCGGGTCAATATAGGATACTTTTTATCCTGATAAACAATAAGGTTTATTCGGGATAGGGGATGAAAGTTTTTGTTCATTTTGCTCCATAACTTCGTCAAATCTAAACCGAATTTGATAATTCTTTTTTTATTATAAATTGTGTACTATTAGAAATATTTTCTCCAATTTCGGTGAAAATCTATTCAATATTATCGGAGATACAGGACTTCTCGCGGATAGTAGAAAGTCACTCTAAACTTTTCCACGCGGACGAAGTCGCGGGGGTTAAAATGTAGAATCGTGAGTCACGAAATGGGGGGGAGTGGGGAGGGGGAGAGTGGGGGGAGGTGTCCCCTACCCTCCAACACCACTTCCGTAAAAAGATAATACACTGTTCTTGAGAAAAATGAAAAAGAAAATCCCATAGACCTAACCTAACATTCATCATCTCAGGGAGGAGGGGAGAGGGGTAGGAGGTGTGGAGGTGTCCCCTATCACAACTGTAAGGAGTTCTGGGTGGTAAATAAATAAACACGAAGGCTGTGGCGGGAGCTGTGCTTTGCTATAAATCAAATGGGCTATGCCAGAAGACTCGCTCCGTCGCCCCTTCATTCAGCTTCACCTACTCGACCTTCGTTTCGCTACGGAGGTCGCCGGCTCGCTTCGCTCGCCACCTCCCCCCTTCGCTCCACTCGGCCTCGTAGGCTCGCTTCATTCAGGACCTCCTTCGCGAGCTTCTGGCTTCGCGCTTCATAAAAACACTCTAGGGGTAGGGCAGACAAGACTACGTGGAGTCGAGGTTGGCAAATTCGGTTCTGTCACACTATTCGACCTATATCAGCCCATGTCATTTCCGAGTGGAAAAGCTTTCTTGCCATAAGTACTTATTTTTTTCAAAAATAAAGTTTTGACAGTTGACAGTTTTGACAATATAAGACTTGTCTGTGACATGATCTTACGTCCTTGTCACACTTAGCCAAAATTATGCATGCTATCCAGCTCTCACAGTTATATTGCATTCGTTTTTCGATGTTTTACGCGTTTTTAGGTTAAAATGTTTGTTTTTGTTTTGTCGAAAAATGTGCATTGGATTTTTACGCGAGTGGTATTGTTATAATTGGGGGCCAAACCTCCACCAAATACAACACCTTTCTCCCCCCATTTCGTGACTCACGATTCTACATCCCACCCGTCGCGGGAATCAGCTAGTTTGTTATAAACAGCAGTAAGAGAAGATCTACTGAGTACAGCAGCACTTGAGTTAGAGAGTGATGGCTTATTATAAATTGGCAATAATGTAAATTAAGCACGTACCTACTTATTCGTTCTTTTTTATTAGGTAAAATAAACATCTAGTCTAGTAATAATTATTTTTTAATTTTTAAGGACGGGATTTCGCAAAGAGTAGGTATAAAAACGCACTTCTACACATGCACCGTTCACACGCACACACAGGCGCGGGCAAGCTGCGTTAAAAATGAGTGAATTAACTTGTTTTGATACTTGGATATAAATTGTTTATGTTTTATTTTTTTATTTTTTATTTTCGTCCGGACTTGCTGTACACTAAGTTAGACTTAGATTTAGTCTTAGTCTTAGACTTCGATTTAGACTTTTTTAAGCCACTGGGAAATGCATTAGACTAAGACTAAGTCTCTTTAAGTCTAAGCCTAAGTCTAACACTAAGACTTAGACTTAGTCTTAGTCTAAGACTTAGTCTTAGTGTTAGACTTAGGCTTAGATTTGAACTCAGACTTAGTCTAAGTCTAAGTTTAATTCTAAATCTAAGTCTAAGTTGAGCAAACCAAATTGATAATATATTTTGAAAAGAAGAAACTAAGTACTAGGTACCTATGGTACCTTCAATATAATAGCATTATTTTATTATTTGATAGAATTTCGAAATTTCTTGCAAAGTTACATTCCCCGAATGTAGTACTGACCTGCATGTATACCTCGAAAACTTCTATTGGAACACCTAGATCTTTAGAGTAAGTTGTATTGAGTTTGGGCTCGTTTTGTAAGTTATGATGAGATCTTACCACTGGCCTTATTGAAGTGACCTGATGGTATACTTCGAAGACTACTACTGGATCTTCTAGACAGCTACAGCTAGTTATATCGAGTTTGGGCTCGTTTTGTAAGTAATGATGAGATCTTACCACTGGACTTGTTGGAGTGACTTGGTGGTATACCTCGAAGACTTCTATTGGAACTCCTCGATCTTTACAGCTAGTTATATCGAGTTTGGGCTTGTTTTGTAAGTTATGATGAGATCTTACCACTGGACTTGTTGGAGTGACCTGATGGTATACTTCGAAGACTACTTCTGGATCTTCTAGACGGCTGCAGCTAGTTATATCGAGTTTGGGCTCGTTTTGTAAGTTATGATAAGATCTTACCACTGGACTTGTTGGAGTGACTTGGTGGTATACCTCGAAGACTTCTATTGGAACTCCTAGATCTTTACAGCTAGTTATATCGAGTTTGGGCTCGTTTTGTAAGTTAGAATGAGATCTTACCACTGGACTTGTTGGAGTGACCTGATGGTATACTTCGAAGACTACTACTGGATCTTCTAGACGGCTACAGCTAGTTATATCGAGTTTGGGCTCGTTTTGTAAGTAATGATGAGATCTTACCACTGGACTTGTTGGAGTGACCTGATGGTATACTTCGAAGACTACTACTGGATCTTCTAGACAGCTACAGCTAGTTATATCGAGTTTGGGCTCGTTTTGTAAGTAATGATAAGATCTTACCACTGGACTTGTTGGAGTGACCTGATGGTATACTTCGAAGACTATACTACTGGATCTTCTAGACAGCTACAGCTAGTTATATCGAGTTTGGGCTCGTTTTGTAAGTAATGATGAGATCTTACCACTGGACTTGTTGGAGTGACTTGGTGGTATACCTCGAAGACTTCTATTGGAACTCCTAGATCTTTACAGCTAGTTATATCGAGTTTGGGCTCGTTTTGTAAGTTATGATGAGATCTTACCACTGGACTTGTTGGAGTGACCTGATGGTATACTTCAAAGACTACTACTGGATCTTCTAGACGGCTACAGCTAGTTATATCGAGTTTGGGCTCGTTTTGTAAGTAATGATGAGATCTTACTCTTATTTTAAATTAGGGAAGTCGAGGAACCTACTACACTATACGTTATAAATGAAACACGTCTTTCTTCAGTGTTCACACAAACTGTAATGGATGCCATAGGAAGTTATCGGTGTTGCCAACTACAATTTTGATATACATTTACAACACCCCCACTATATCAAAATAAGTAAACAAAAAAAATATTTTACTTAATTTAACAATGCTCAGACACTCTGTATGCCTAAATCATGCATGAACTTATAATGCTTATTACAATTTAAAGCCTTGGTCATTAAATCAGCAGGCATATCAGTTGTCTGTAAATAATCAATACAAACAAACTTATTTGAAATACATTCTCTAGTAAAATGATATCGAACATCTATGTGCTTTGTACGCTTATGACATATGTTATTAGAGGACAATTTCAAAGCACTCTGATTATCATTATACAAGTTTACAACATATGACTCTTTATTTATATCATATAACAGGTTACGCAGGTATATAGCCTCTCTACATGCTTCTGTGATACCCATGTACTCGGCTTCTGTGCTCGACAAAGCCACAGTCTTTTGCTTTTTAGTTTCCCAAGAAACAGCAGATCCAGACAAAACAAAACATAAGCCTGTATATGATTTCCTATCAATATGATTGCTAGCCCAATCAGAATCAACAAAACCTATTAATTTTTTATTACCATTCTTCGAATATTTCAATCCAAAACTTTTAGTTTTCTTTAAATATCTTAACACTCTTTTAGCATATAACCAATGTTCATTTGTGTAACAATTATTAAATTGACTTAAGTAGCTAACAGAAAAAGTTATATCTGGCCTTGTCAATACTGACAAATACATTAAACTGCCAATAAGCTGTTGATAAGGAACATTTTCACATTTTTCACTACCCTTATCAAGCATTAACTTTTCTTCCATAGGGGTTTTACAAACTTTACTTTCAGTCATGTTAAATTTATGTAACAATTGATCTATGTAACTTTCTTGACTCAAACTAATAACTCCATTTTGTTTATCAAAGTTAACATTCATTCCTAGACATTGTTTTACTTGCCCTAGGTCTTTCAACTTAAATTGTGATGACAATAACATTTTCAAATGTTTAGATTCCTTCAAATCATTAGAAAATATAAAGAAATCATCCACATATAATGCCACAATAGTTCTAAGGTTATTTTTCTGTTTTATATACAAACATGGCTCTAATTTAGACCTATTATAACCATCATTAACTAAACACTCATCCACCCTCCTGTACCATGCTCTTGAGGATTGTTTAAGCCCATAAATGGCACGCTTTAATTTTAGTACTTTACCATCACTATCTGAAGAACTAAACCCTTCTGGTTTCTCCATATAAATAGTTTCCTCAAGAAAACCGTTCAGGAAAGCAGTTGTGACATCCAAATGCGTAATATCTAAATCTAATTGTACTGATAAAGCAAATAATAGTCTCAAGGTTGTATGCCTTACCACTGGGGAGAAGGTTTCACTATAGTCCACACCATATTGTTGTGTGTAGCCCTTAGCCACTAGTCTAGCCCTGTAGCGGACTTTATTATCACTGTCATATTTCTTTTTTAAAACCCACTTACACTGCACTACACTAGAACTTGGTGCACTAACAAGCTCCCATGCATCATTTTGCTCAAAGCTTGACAGTTCCTCCTTTACTGCCGCTAGCCATTGCTCCTTCTCAGGTCCATTCAAGGCCTCCTTCAATGACAGTTCACCAGCATCTGTGCACAAGTTGGCACTGCTGACACACACATTAGTGTAACCATATCTTTGAACTTGTCTTCTCTCTCGCATGGCTCTTCCGGATATAAATGGTGACGATGAAGCTTCTGGAGAGTCTATCTTCTCTGAAGTTTGTGGTGTTTGTGGTGCAACCATCGTCTGATCACCTTCTTCTCCATCTGCATATATTGAAGAATCTGATGAGTCATCTAGCTGAGATACAGGGGTTTTTGGAGTAGTTTCCCCCACTGAATCATGACACCCCTCAGCACTGTTCCCAGGTTCAGCCTGAATCCATACTGAAGATTTCTCATCCTCCATCACAACAACATCTCGACTGACTGACACATCATTCTTGTGTGGGTCATATATGCGGTATCCCTTCACATTCTCTGAATACCCAACCAGTATACTTTGTTTCGATTTTCTGTCCCATTTCAATCTCCGTTCTTTGGGAACATGAACCATCACAGGACTTCCAAATATCCTAATGTGACTTAAGTCTGGCTTCTTATTGTGCCATATTTCATATGGAGTCTTATTATTCAAGCCTGATGCAATAGATCTATTTTTGAGATAAACTGCTGTGTTAACAGCTTCGGCCCAAAACTTTTTTTCTAACTTTGCATCGAATAATAAACATCTCGCTTTCTCAACTATTGTTCTGTTAAAGCGCTCACATAGTCCGTTCTGCTCTGGTGAGTAAGAATTTGTTTTCTGGTGACGTATACCATTTTCCTTTAGAAAATCTTCAAAATCTCTGCTGCAAAACTCCCCACCGTTGTCACTTCTTATTGTTTTTATTTTAGAATTTAACTCATTCTCAACCATAGCTTTGAATACTTTAAAATAAGTTAAAGCTTGATTCTTATTTTTCAAAAAATAAACAAAAGTCATCCGACTGTAATCATCGACGAATAAAAGATAATATCTTGAACCACCAATAGATGTCGTTTCCATAGGGCCTGCAATATCTGTATGCACTATATTGAGTAGCGCATCACTCCTGTTACCTTCTTTCGGAAAGGGTAAACGACATTGCTTGCCTTCGCAACACACTGTACATGATAATTTGCTTATGTCAAACTGTTTTTCAAAACTGACACCTTCTACTGCGTTCTGCATTTTGTTCAAGTAGCCATTATTTATATGACCTAAGCGACGATGCCAAGTTTCGGCAGACACTGCCATTGTAGTAATTTTTGGTAAATTCAACTTATAAACACCGTTCGTTAATGATGCAGTAGCTACTAATACGTTTTGCTTATTGTGTATGTAGCAAATATCATCCTTAAACGACACTTTATTGCCCTTTTTAATCAGTTGACTTACTGACAATAAGTTTGTGGTTATGTTCGGAACACAGAAAACTTCTTGCACTAATATTTTGTGCTCGCCATCTTTTGTGCAAGTCTCGAGCCGTACATCACCCGTGCACAAAACCGAAACACGATTCTTGTTAGCGACAATAATTTCACTTATTTTCGGTTCATAGGAAACGTTCTCTAACCAAGACTCGTGCGCCGTTAGATGCGCACTCGCGCCGGAGTCAATATACCAGTCATTCTTATCGAATACTCCGTTCAGGAACACTGCACTGAATGCATGCATCTGTTTACTTTTACACTGACTTCGGTAATGTCCAATTTGTCCGCATTTAAAACACTTTATGTCCATTTTCGAGTTAGGCTTTTTATTAGCGTAATTAGTTTTACTACGATCGCCATTTTTGTTCGAACTCGAAGTGTTGCCATAGACTACCGATTTGTTCTTTTTCTTATGTTGGTACGAACTGGCAAATGCACTTTCAGATTCTATTACGTTCCTATTCTCTGTCACTTCCATGTCCAACAACTTTGTTTTTATGGAATCGGTCGTGATACTTATTCCAGAATGTTCGATGGCCATTATCATTGGCGAATACTTTTCAGGTAATCCTGCCAATAAAAGTGATCCAATCCACTCATCGTTGATGTTAAAGCCTGTTCCACTTAATTTTTGTCCAGTTTCTACTATTTGAGTCACATATGAGGTCATAGAACTGCAGTTTTCTAGACGAATCGATATGAGGTTGCGTAGTAAACTGATTCTTCTTGTGAAACCCGAATCATCAAACAAAGACTTGAGCTTGTTCCACAGCTGTGACGTTGTTTTCACGTCCTTCACGTGGACATATAGCGATGGATCGATTGTTAAAATCAATTTCGCTTTAGCTCTCTGGTCATCGGCAACTTCTGTACCTGTAGTTCCTGGCTCCCTTTTCACATATTGCTGCGTTCCCTCCAGAATAAGGAAATTTTCTGCAGCAAACACCCACTCGTTGTAATTCTGACGTCCTAACAACTTCGGAACGTTCACAACGTAGTTTGCCGTCGTCATTTTTCTCTAGCCACAGATCGCGATCAATACTTTTGAGAAAAAATCTAACGAAATGAAATTAATGCACTGGGCCTTGTGACTGGGCCGCATAACCTCTTATTTTAAATTAGGGAAGTCGAGGAACCTACTACACTATACGTTATAAATGAAACACGTCTTTCTTCAGTGTTCACACAAACTGTAATGGATGCCATAGGAAGTTATCGGTGTTGCCAACTACAATTTTGATATACATTTACAACACTTACCACTGGACTTGTTGGAGTGACCTGATGGTATACTTCGAAGACTACTACTGGATCTTCTAGACAGCTACAGCTAGTTATATCGAGTTTGGGCTCGTTTTGTAAGTAATGATGAGATCTTACCACTGGACTTGTTGGAGTGACCTGATGGTATACTTCGAAGACTACTACTGGATCTTCTAGACGGCTACAGCTAGTTATATCGAGTTTGGGCTCGTTTTGTAAGTTATGATGAGATCTTACCACTGGACTTGTTGGAGTGACCTGATGGTATACTTGGAAGACTACTACTGGATCTTCCAGACGGCTACAGCTAGTTATATCGAGTTTGGGCTCGTTTTGTAAGTAATGATGAGATCTTACCACTGGACTTGTTGGAGTGACTTGGTGGTATACTGCGAAGACTTCTATTGGAACTCCTAGATCTTTACAGCTAGTTATATCGAGTTTGGGCTCGTTTTGTAAGTTATGATGAGATCTTACCACTGAACTTGTTGGAGTGACCTGATGGTATACTTCGAAGACTACTACTGGATCTTCTAGACGGCTACAGCTAGTTATATCGAGTTTGGGCTCGTTTTGTAAGTAATGATGAGATCTTACCACTGGACTTGTTGGAGTGACTTGGTGGTATACCTCGAAGACTTCTATTGGAACTCCTAGATCTTTACAGCTAGTTATATCGAGTTTGGGCTCGTTTTGTAAGTTATGATGAGATCTTACCACTGGACTTGTTGGAGTGACCTGATGGTATACTTCAAAGACTACTACTGGATCTTCTAGACGGCTACAGCTAGTTATATCGAGTTTGGGCTCGTTTTGTAAGTAATGATGAGATCTTACCACTGGACTTGTTGGAGTGACCTGATGGTATACTTCGAAGACTACTACTGGATCTTCTAGACAGCTACAGCTAGTTATATCGAGTTTGGGCTCGTTTTGTAAGTAATGATGAGATCTTACCACTGGACTTGTTGGAGTGACCTGATGGTATACTTCGAAGACTACTACTGGATCTTCTAGACGGCTACAGCTAGTTATATCGAGTTTGGGCTCGTTTTGTAAGTTATGATGAGATCTTACCACTGGACTTGTTGGAGTGACCTGATGGTATACTTGGAAGACTACTACTGGATCTTCCAGACGGCTACAGCTAGTTATATCGAGTTTGGGCTCGTTTTGTAAGTAATGATGAGATCTTACCACTGGACTTGTTGGAGTGACTTGGTGGTATACTGCGAAGACTTCTATTGGAACTCCTAGATCTTTACAGCTAGTTATATCGAGTTTGGGCTCGTTTTGTAAGTTATGATGAGATCTTACCACTGAACTTGTTGGAGTGACCTGATGGTATACTTCGAAGACTACTACTGGATCTTCTAGACGGCTACAGCTAGTTATATCGAGTTTGGGCTCGTTTTGTAAGTAATGATGAGATCTTACCACTGGACTTGTTGGAGTGACTTGGTGGTATACCTCGAAGACTTCTATTGGAACTCCTAGATCTTTACAGCTAGTTATATCGAGTTTGGGCTCGTTTTGTAAGTTATGATGAGATCTTACCACTGGACTTGTTGGAGTGACCTGATGGTATACTTCAAAGACTACTACTGGATCTTCTAGACGGCTACAGCTAGTTATATCGAGTTTGGGCTCGTTTTGTAAGTAATGATGAGATCTTACCACTGGACTTGTTGGAGTGACCTGATGGTATACTTCGAAGACTACTACTGGATCTTCTAGACAGCTACAGCTAGTTATATCGAGTTTGGGCTCGTTTTGTAAGTAATGATGAGATCTTACCACTGGACTTGTTGGAGTGACCTGATGGTATACCTCGAAGACTTCTATTGGAACTCCTAGATCTAATCATCATAACTTACAAAACGAGCCCAAACTCAATACAACTAACTCTAAAGATCTAGGAGTTCCAATAGAACTCTTCGAGGTATACCATCAGGTCACTCCAACAAGTCCAGTGGTAAGATCTCATCATAACTTACAAAACGAGCCCAAACTCGATATAACTAGCTGTAAAGATCTAGGAGTTCCAATAGAAGTCTTCGAGGTATACCACCAAGTCACTCCAACAAGTCCAGTGGTAAGATCTCATCGTTACTTACAAAACGAGCCCAAATTCGATATAACTAGCTGTAGCCGTCTAGAAGATCCAGTAGTAGTCTTCGAAGTATACCATCAGGTCACTCCAACAAGTCCAGTGGTAAGATCTCATCATTATTTACAAAACGAGCCCAAACTCGATATAACTAGCTGTAGCCGTCTAGAAGATCCAGTAGTAGTCTTCGAAGTATTCCATCAGGTCACTCCAACAAGTCTAGTGGTAAGATCTCATCATTACTTACAAAACGAGCCCAAACTCGATATAACTAGCTGTAGCCGTCTAGAAGATCCAGTAGTAGTCTTCGAAGTATACCATCAGGTCACTCCAACAAGTCCAGTGGTAAGATCTCATCATAACTTACAAAACGAGCCCAAACTCGATATAACTAGCTGTAAAGATCTAGGAGTTCCAATAGAAGTCTTCGAGGTATACCACCAAGTCACTCCAACAAGTCCAGTGGTAAGATCTCATCATTACTTACAAAACGAGCCCAAACTCGATATAACTAGCTGTAGCCATCTGGAAGATCCAGTAGTAGTCTTCAAATTATACCATCAGGTCACTCCAACAAGTCCAGTGGTAAGATCTCATCATAACTTACAAAACGAGCCCAAACTCGATATAACTAGCTGTAGCCGTCTAGAAGATCCAGTAGTAGTCTTCGAAGTATACCATCAGGTCACTCCAACAAGTCCAGTGGTAAGATCTCATCATAACTTACAAAACGAGCCCAAATTCGATATAACTAGCTGTAAAGATCTAGGAGTTCCAATAGAAGTCTTCGAGGTATACCACCAAGTCACTCCAACAAGTCCAGTGGTAATATCTCATCATTACTTACAAAACGAGCCCAAACTCGATATAACTAGCTGTAGCCGTCTAGAAGATCCAGTAGTAGTCTTCGAAGTATACCATCAGGTCACTCCAACAAGTCCAGTGGTAAGATCTCATCATTACTTACAAAACGAGCCCAAACTCGATATAACTAGCTGTAGCTGTCTAGAAGATCCAGTAGTAGTCTTCGAAGTATACCATCAGGTCACTCCAACAAGTCCAGTGGTAAGATCTCATCATTACTTACAAAACGAGCCCAAACTCGATATAACTAGCTGTAGCCGTCTAGAAGATCCAGTAGTAGTCTTCGAAGTATACCATCAGGTCACTCCAACAAGTTCAGTGGTAAGATCTCATCATAACTTACAAAACGAGCCCAAACTCGATATAACTAGCTGTAAAGATCTAGGAGTTCCAATAGAAGTCTTCGCAGTATACCACCAAGTCACTCCAACAAGTCCAGTGGTAAGATCTCATCATTACTTACAAAACGAGCCCAAACTCGATATAACTAGCTGTAGCCGTCTGGAAGATCCAGTAGTAGTCTTCAAAGTATACCATCAGGTCACTCCAACAAGTCCAGTGGTAAGATCTCATCATAACTTACAAAACGAGCCCAAACTCGATATAACTAGCTGTAGCCGTCTAGAAGATCCAGTAGTAGTCTTCGAAGTATACCATCAGGTCACTCCAACTAGTCCAGTTGTAAGATCTCATCATTACTTACAAAACGAGCCCAAACTCGATATAACTAGCTGTAGCCGTCTAGAAGATCCAGTAGTAGTCTTCGAAGTATACCATCAGGTCACTCCAACAAGTCCAGTGGTAAGATCTCATCATAACTTACAAAACGAGCCCAAACTCGATATAACTAGCTGTAGCCGTCTAGAAGATCCAGTAGTAGTCTTCGAAGTATACCATCAGGTCACTCTAACAAGTCCAGTGGTAAGATCTCATCATAACTTACAAAACGAGCCCAAACTCGATACAACTAACTCTAAAGATCTAGGAGTTCCAATAGAAGTTTTCGAGGTATACATGCAGGTCAGTACTACATTCGGGGAATATAACTTTACAAGAAATTTCGAAATTCTATCAAATAATAAAATAATGCTATTATATTGAAGGTACCATAGGTACCTAGTACTTAGTTTCTTACCTTTCTTTTCAAAATATATAAAGTATCAATTTGGTTTGCTATGAACTATTTCGTGTTCGTACAGCGATGTTTTTCGATACCAGCATCTGCTTGCAACCAGCGCAGCTTCCACTCAGAAAGGCGGTCAAACGCCGACTGATTGATATTTGAATTTTGAATTTTGAAATGAAATCAAACCGTGACCGAGTAAAATCAAAATAAGCCTTATTGCACATTATTTTAAGATTCGGTTTAAACCAAAATATGTGAAAAAATTACACGCGATGCTATATTTTTTTTTTATACTATTTGTACTATTTTTGATATTTTTCTCTCCAAGATTTTGAGTTGAACATATCTGCTAACAGATAGTATTTTTTAATTACATAAAACCGGTATATTATATACAAGAAATGTACCTAAAGTCGCCCCAAAATCGTGAATTTTGTGTGAAGAGGTGACGGGAAATAATTTTTATAGTACTAAAAATTGAGATTTTGAACAAAATCAACTCCCAAGATTTGGAGATTAAGGACCAATCTATGTGTAGCAATTTTTATTTCCATCTTATTTGGTTTAACTTAGTCACAATATGTACCGAAAGTCACCCGATATGCGGAAACGCACTCTTAACATACAATAATAAATAAACGGTAAGTAGGTTAAGAGTAACTCACCGACTTAAAATATTCCACATTACTGAGAAAATCCTGTTTGACTCCGACTTTATATCATACACAAAACATCCTTTTTGAACGAGTTTAGACAGCTGATATAGAGTGTGTTCATTGAAAGTAGAATCACCGATTTACACAGTAGATTTCTTTGTTCGATTTTCGAATTCTTTCACAAGTTCAATCACAAAATATAATCACAACAATCATGATCATAACACTTCACAAAACAACACGACCACAGATTGCTATAGATAGTACTACGTATAACACACAGATTACTATGATACTACGTATCAGATGGCTCAGTGCCCTACAAATTTTAAACCCTCGAAATCAAGGCCCATGATTGGCTAATGTATCATTTTGGAAAACTGCTGTAACCAATGGCGTAATAACATTTTTTTTTCTATTTTTGTCTATGGATTTTTATTTTTGTTATGAAGGTATCTACCATAGGTATGTACCATAGGTATCTACTACAGGTATGTACCGTAGGTATCTACCACAGGTATGTACCGTAGGTATCTACCTATTGCCATCCTTGCCCATAACAATAATAATTATAGGTTATAATTTATAAAAAATAGGAAATAAAGAAACAAATTTTTTAAAAATATTTGTTTAATTCACTTTGAAATAACATAATACCTATCGCTTTTGTTATACACATTTTTGGAATTTCAGGTAAGTCTTTATGATCTTGTCTAATATATACTTATATGTCCTAATTTTGTTTATTAGATACACCCTACACCAATTAAGACGTCATATTTTTAATAATTTGTTTCACGAAACGTTTTTCAAATTACAACACACTGGTAAACACATAGGATCCTAAACACTTTTATAATATAAAACATAAAACTTTGTCTTTTCTCACACTGTGGAAACTTATAAAAAAAAGCGTCCTTACGCGAATTATTATAACGGGCACATAACACTTGCACTATATTTCAATAAATTGAAATAACAATTGCTATTCTGGGACAGAAATATATGAAAATTAAACTAAAAAAACCAAATACAATAATAATGGCGTCGATTGGGCGTCAGCCATCAGGAGAATCATAGATTACTGTAGATCTATAAATACTTCATACTACATATAGGTACCTAATGTAGATATAGAGATGTCTGTAAAAATTGTCATGCATCATAGTGGAAAAGATTTTGTAAGGCTATGGAAATTTGTATGGGACTGAACTGGCCGTGGTATAACACGACTGACGTGACGACAATCGACTATCTTCATGGCATTAACTGTCAAATTGACGTAAAGTGTTTTTGACATTTTGCATCCCATGTTATCAGTTAAAGAAATTTACCCTATTTTAAGGAGGACTTGAAGAAGGTTAAGTTGGGTGCTGGGTAAACGTCTCTATACAAGATCGCTTAATAAGTTTAAATGAATCGTAAATAACTGGATCATATTCATAGAAGTAAATAGCTGTAGGCTGTAGAAGAGCCCATCCGAACAAAAATGTTTACGGTTCTATGAACAATTAAATGACAGCTATTGCCAGCCAGACAGCAATGTTCCGAGCCGAGTGAATATAGCACAATAAGAACGATGTACTATATTATTATATCCGCAAACTGAATAGTTCGTCCTCCACAGTGTCGGCAATTCATTAATAGAACTTATTAGTACATGATTCTGTATTTTAATGGTAAAAACATTATTTTCAAATTGATCAAAATTATGTTGAGAAGGAAATTAAAGGAAATTATTCAGTTTCTGTGTGTATATTTTAGTAGGCTTTTGGTTTTAATTGTTTGTAGGAAAATTTTGTTTATAAAATGGTAACACAATTTTATCTCCTTGTCAAGATCGAAATGAAAACTTGAATGTCAAAACTTAAATGTCAAATTGTTGTCAAACCAAACAATACAAAGTACTATAATATTTCGTTTTATAATAAAATGTCTATAGTGACTGATATTCGGTGTTAATTCTAGCCATAATGGGAGGAATGAGCAGATGGTTAGACGTAGAGGTGGGAAATGACGACATAGACATCAATACGTTGCCTTCCAACATAGCTCTTGTGGATTTACAAAACGACAATGAATTCAAACTTGTGGTCGGCGACTTGGGACGAGGCGAAGAGGGACCTAGATTAAAGGTACGTTTGTTATAATTGTTGAAAACCTGCTTAAGTCTCTATAATTGTGATTATAATTATGATTACCTCTTAGTCTTACTCGGCAACCGATTAACGTCCACTGTAGGACATATTATAAACCTTTTGTGTTTTAGAAACGCAAGATAAACTACTGCGCCCTCTACTGAGTATTGTTGTATATCCTTTAAACGCCTAATGCTTTCACGCGTAAACTGTATGTTGCAGAAAACCACATCAAGAATGCTCCAGTAGTTATACAGAATGTTAGCCACACTAAAAAATTAAAAACCGAACATGTGACCTCACCGTCTTGCCTATAATCGTATAATATATTATCTTTCAATGGATTTAATTAGAAGATTTTTGGGTTTACAGATATTCAAGGGTGCAATGCAGGTATCTGATATAGGGTTGCCAGATCTGCCGTTGGGTGTGGTGAGCCTGTACACAAGTGAGACATCACCGCGGAGCACTCCACTGATAGCGGTGGCGTTCAGCACTTGTGTGTATATCTATAGGAATTTGAAGTTGTTCTATAAATATTACTTGCCCACGGTTGAGTTGAACGCCAGTGAGATGGAAGTTTGGAAACAGGTAATTTTTTTTCATTCACTTTATTGTACAACATACCTGGATGCTAGGCCTTATCTTTCAGTCTACCTTTGGGCATGCAATATCACCTGTAGGTGTGCAAGTGCACAACAATATAGCTATATAAAGGTGAAAGAGTGTTGGTTTGTCCTTTGTATCTCAAAAAATCAAAGAGTTCCAGTGGGGTTTTAAAAACTAAATCCACTCAGACAAAGTCACAGGCATTAGCTAGTACTTAATATATTAATTATTTATTCAATAAATGTATTAGAAGCAAAATTAGAGGTTCTTTTAAAGCATTTTGAGTGTGAAATACAGATCTTCGCTTCTATCGGGTCTTCTCAAATCCTCCGGACGTTTTGCATCTTCATTTTCTTTATCTAGTTAATAATAATATTATTCTGCTTTTTCAGTTAAATAACCCAGCAAACCACAAAGAAGGAACAATACTAACACTCACAGAAACTCTGCACAATATGCCGCAAAAGATTCTCAGCATACAATCTCGCGACTTTCTCTCTCTAACTCTAGAACAGCAGATGGAGTTTCTGGAGAATTCCACAGATCTACCAAAGAAACGGTACAGAGAGGTTGCGTGTATTACAACTTTGAGGATGAGCTCTGTTGATAAGTACTCTGTGAGCTGCTTGGTAGTAGGAACTGAAGATGGGGAAATTATAATATTGGATCCACAGACTTTTACACATATTTGTTTGGTGAGTTTGAGTCAATTTTTAGTCATTTATTAACCAACTTTAAAAAAGTTAAGAAAAAGATATGCTCTTTGGCAACTTTGTGCACTTGCATTGCCTTGCAATAAATAAAAATTTATTAATTATTAACAATCATATTTTGCTTAAAATTTGAGACTGAACAAAAGTACTGTAAATACTGTATGTTATTTGTTTTATTTGTCTATCAGTTTGTCAGGGCACAGGGCCATTTGGCCATTTTTCAAAAAAAAAAAAAAAAGAAAACTGTTGATCTGAGAGATAATATACAAAAGAGTTAATACATTTTCGCAGCTTAAACCGTGAAGAAATCTTGCCGAAATTTGGCACAGAGATAGCTTGCATTCCAAAGATGTGAATCCCACAGGATTTTGAAAACATTAAATCCACATGAACAATTTGTGGGCATCGGGTATAGCTTTTTCAATTCACGAGGGCGCGTGAGCTTAACTTGTGGTTACTCGTGTACACGCACATTGCGTAAATACGCGTGCGTGTCAGGAGCCTAGGTGGGAGTGGTCAGGCGCGAGCAAACTCTCGCTCCCACTTATGCAGATACGACACACACACAACCATGAGCCACGCGCCCTCGTGAATTGCAAGAACTATACTAATTGAAACAATCATGAATAAGATATCATTTAATCCAGGTCAAACTGTGTACAGTAAAGAAAACGCCGTACCAAATGGTAGCAACAGGACTTTATAATGTAGACTACAGAATAACTGTAGCAACAAGGTGAATTCAGTATTAATTGCTTCTCAGTGTTCTATTGCACTCAAGCACATATTGCCACACTGTATGCCCTGTGAACATTCCAAAGAAGCTTATTATGATTATTCACCTATCACTGTATATTTTTTTTATATGAATGACCAGCTAACGAGCAGGCGGGTCACCTGATGTTAAGTGGTTACCGCCGCCCATGAACGACTAGAGCACCAGAGACAGCAGCAATGTGTTGTCGGTTTTTTTAGGAATTTGTTGGCCCTTGAATAACCCCATGTAATTAAGTGGGGTTACCGATACACTGTTTTGATCATCGATGTAAAATGTTTTGATAGTAAATAATATTATTATTCATTATTATTATTAGTCATATTTATATATAGTATACTGCAATTTATTTTAAATAAAAAATAACTTAAAACTGGCTATTGCGCACAGTCAAAGGCTTCTTAGAATACTCAATACTTTTGCTTTTGTAAAATGCTGTGTTTTTGGCACACTAATGTGAAAAAATAATCCTTCATAAGTTCCAGGTAAAATATTTCATTTAATCATTTTGAAACTATTGATTCCTAATTAATAGTTTTTCACAGGTTTTGATTGATTTTTTTAAGCCCTTTTAAAAAACCATATTGACCATGATACATTCTTTAATGGTAGTGTATTCCATCATTCTTTTTTATAATTGCACTAACATTTAAAACGATCATTACACTTTCAATAAAACCTAACATGAACTATATTTAAATAACTATTGAGCTTCTTGCTGATTCTTATCAGCCTACATGGAATTTTTTGAGTTTTGAAATAGATTTTTAAACCGAAAGTGCCATGGTATATTATGTTTTCTTTGTGTGAACAAGTGAAGTTTATTTTTTAACCAACTTCCAAAAAAGGAGAAGGTTTTCAATTTGTCGAAATCTTTTTTTTATGTATGTTCCCCGATTACTTGAAGACTCCTGGACCGATTTGAAAAATTCTTCCCAGATGGTTCCATTGTCATCAAGTTAGGATCTGATGATGGAATCACGGAGATAGCGACGTTTGAAGTCGGTTTTATAAAAAAAAATTACGTTTATATTTATTCTAATTGTTTTCAGAGAGAAAAGCGTTTTTCTTTTAAAGAGGGACTGGAAGGAAGGTCGCCAGTTGTTCAATACGGAGGAACACATAGTTGCCATTGAAGTGTTGACTGCAGACAGCAGCATTATGGTCATATGCGCAGATAACACCCTCGCTTGCTATAACAAGAAGGTAAGTTTAAATGATTATGGGAGCAACTGCATAGTGCTGTATATTTGCTAGTGTAGTGTTTGTATATTTGGTAGCAGTAATAGAAAAGGATTTACGTGATTTACATGATGCGCAAATGAGAAATCTAAATTGGCTTGTGATTCAGAAGTTAATGGGAATGGGTGTGACGTTCTATAATGAAATTCCGCAATCTGCCTTTAAGTTTAAGAAATCATTTAAAAGTGTGCTATAATATAATATAATATAATATAATAAAGCACTGAGGGTACATAAAAAATGTGCTCAGGATACTTTTGGTGCTTCTTGTTGTTTTGCTCGCTGTTAAACGGAAGCCAATGTTTCAATGCTCTAAACTAAAGAGCAAATAGACAACTTTGTGCCCATGTTTGTGCCGTCATTTCATTTTATTTTAGTATCCTGAATAAGTTCGATTAAACCATGTTCAACCAGCATTCGAGCTTGTCATCGAATAAAAAAAACTGGGATTGTCTTATTCAGGGTCGAAGGTCAAGTTTGTTCTTTTCTTCAGGGTTGAAGGTCAAGTTTGTTCTTTTCTTCAGGGTTGAAGTCAAGTTTGTTCTTTTCTTCAAGGTCGATAGTCAAGTTTATTTTTTTATCTGTTGTCACAGGGCAAAAGGCAATGGTTGATCAGCTTGGAACATCGTCCGGTCGCGATGACTTTGGTGCCGGTCCTGCATCTCGGGGTGACGCTGGTCGCCGTCGCTGTCGCCTCCGGACACTTGCACCTCTACGATGGAAAAGCTAGACGAGACTCTATGTTTATAAGAGGTATTTGACAGTTAAGTTTAAAATTTCTAGAGTGTTTCGGGCCTGATCTGGTGGAAGACTTTGGTCGTGGCTTGTTACCACTTTACCGTCAAAGACCGTAAAGGGATTTAGAGTTCCGGCACGATGACGCTTAGAAAACGATCTGGTAGGGTTAGCATACCAAACTATGTACCAGGTCCCGGTTGTGTTCTTAAGAGATCTCGGAGCCTTCCAGTATGCGCTGAGGATGGCTATGTAGGGGATTTTAGTGGGTAAAAACCCCACATAACCCGGGACCCTACCCCACGATGTAGATTTCCCCCTCGTTAAAAAAAAGGGGTTAGTATAAGACTCAATTCAGTCGAATCGTTTTCGATCGTATTCGATTATACTTATACTAATCCTACAGCGGTATGGCATTAAAAGTGTTGTAAGAACAGAACGCAACACAGTCTCTTTAGTTTTCCCACCAAGGGTTTTGGGTTTGACAATATTTATGTCATGTGAATATCTCATTATGAATAAAAGAACTTGCTACCTAAAGTTAATATCATAAATAGTTAAATTCTAAAACAAAACAAAAACAACCTAACTTCGCTTGGTTAAAAAAGAAAAAAATTACACACTATACTGTTCTGTGTTCATTAATTGGCATTTATTTATTTTCAGATGTGGTGTCAGTGATGAAGTTTGGACAACTCGGTCAAGAGGAGCATGTTTTTATCGTCGTCGCAGCTAGTGAGCAACGTTTGAATTTTCTTTCTAATATTTCATTTCAGGCTTTAATCATATTGACTAGCTTTTACCCGCGACTTCGTCCGCGTAACGGGAACCCTTCTTCGAGATAAAAGGCAGTCTATGTCACTCCAGGTCCTCAACTATACCTATGCAAAAAATCACGCCAATCCGTTGTTGCTGCGTGATAGTAGAAAAACTAACAAGCCAACAAATAGGGAAAAAAACACACTATCATATTTAAATTGTCAGTACTAGATTATGATCGCGACTTCGTCTGCGTGGAATAAGATTTTTTGGTTCCCGCAGGAATTCATTATTTTCCGGAATAAAATGTAGCCTATGTGCTAATCCAGTGTTTAATCTATCTCCATTCCAAATTTCAGCCAAATCCGTCCAAGGAGTTTTTGCTTGAAGGAATAACAAACAACAAACATACACGCATACATACATACAAACTTTCGCCTTTTTCATATTAGTGATAAAACTGACTTATGTCCAAATCCCCTAGAAACTCTTGATTTGTCGGAATAAAAAGATACGTGGCAATTAGCGTAGGTGCAATAGAGGTTCCTCTTTTTTATCCGAAATCGGCTTGCGCTTGACGACAATTAATACTGGATAGCACTGATGAGGTCTAGGTTGGAGCGCGCTTGCCTAGAAAATGCCTATTCTTGCCTTGAAGGTACTCAAATTATAAGTGGCAGGAAACACGGATGCTGGAAGAGTATTTCCACCTTAGCGGTTCTTATCAGGAACGTTGAATTGAAGCGTTTCCTTCGAGTAGGTTGGATTTCTACCACATAAAATTAATCCCTCTGTCTATTATGTCTCTTCTGTGCTCCGCTATGGGCTTGTTATTTGGGGAAATTCAACTAGCGTCAATAAGGTGTTCCTTGTCCAAAAAAAATGCCTTAGAGCAATTCTAAGTATGGCTCCCTATGATTCATGTAAGCCGGCCTTTCTAAAACTTAAAGTGTTACCGCTTCCATGCATGTACATCTTGGAAATTTCAAAATTTGTTAAATCAAATAAACATATTTTCAAGAGCATGTGTGAAACAACTCGAACGCGATCTTTAAGATATCCAAATAAACTCATCCTTACAAGAACGCCACAGACAGCGCTATTTAACAAAAGCTGTTATGCCATGGCAGTTAAAATTTTTAATAAACTACCGCCTGATATACAGTCACTGCCAATCAAACAATTTGCGCTAAAGTTAAAGAAATGGCTGCAGGGGAAAAATTTCTATTCCGTTGAAGAGTTTTTCCATCATGACAAAAAACAATTTTGACATATTATTACTTACGCCCTTATTTACTTATTAATTCATGATTGACTTGATATTATTTCTTATTCAACTATGACATTATTTTAATTCTAATCTTTATTATTGCTATATAACTTACGTGTTCTACTTCATAACATATTATTTTATTTTATTTATTGAATTATCTGCAATTTACTTAATTGATTAAAATGATTTGTTTCGACTAAATGATTTGTATACCTAATTATTGAATTGTTAATGCATGTTCTCGTAATTGTTAAGAACCGCATGTATTTAGCTTTTTGTATACTTACCTACCACAATATTTGTACGCCGCTACGGCTAATGTGTTGAACTTTTATTTGAATTGTCATCTTTTGTTACACACACATTATGCAAATAAAGAATTCTATTCTATTCTATTCTATTCTATCCTATACTAACCATTTCTAGATGGTAATCTGATGCTGAAGATCCTCAAAAGGACGGCTGACTTCAACGCGCACGCGGCGGGCGTCGAACCCACTGGCTCCACGGTCGCGCAGAAGCCTTGGCTCATTCCCAAGAAGTCTAAATTATTCCTGGAACAGTCTGTCAGGGAACGGGAGAATGCCATAGGTTGGTATTAACTAAGGTTCTTCATCGACGTCGTCACGACCGGCCGACAAATATCGCCACAGGGAACGATCTTAAGCCGCTTGTGTCCAGTGTATGTCAGTATGTAGTGTCAGCTATTAGGAGTTTTACCAACGCTGCCTTTTCTTTTGGACGGCGCTCGGTTTTTATCAATAAGTAGGTATAAATAAAGGGATATAATAAGTCGAGCCGCAGATTTTTTAAGCTATTGTATAGCTTCTATCGCGGGCCTTGAGCGTGGAGACCGAATCCAGAAATTCCGTAACGAAAATAACCTGACACGGGACTCCTCTCACCGCTAGATGGAGTTGATAAAAAATGCTATGCAATAGCGTTACCGCGGCAGTCCCTGAGTGCCACACATCTTTTTTTTGTCCACAAAACGTAATTTATAATTTTATAACTTATCCACGGGAAATTTCTAATAAAATTCCAATAAGCTAACTCGCCTTTTTCACAATAGCAACAAAATATTCCAAAGAAAGCGTCAAATAAAGAACCACAATTATTATTACTTGTCCAACAGATTTATACATCGCCATCTAATTTGCACTACTGTCGTACCCACTCCTAGCACAAGTTTTTCGCTTATTTGGAGGGGAGAGGAGAACATAAGTCAAGTTCAGCTTGGCTAATATATTTTTTTTTAATAAAAAAAAAGACGTGTGGCACTCGGGGACTGCCGCGGTAAAGCTATTGCATAGCATTTTTTATCAACGCCATCTAGCGGTGAGAGGAGTCCCGTGTCAGGTTATTTTCGTTACGGGATTTCTGGATTCGGTCTCCACGCTCAAGGCCCGCGATAGAAGCTATGCAATAGCCTAAAAAATTAGAGATCAGTGTTCTTGCTAATCTTTGCTTGGTTTAACTTTATGTTACTTCCAGCGATGCACGAAAGCTTCCAGCACGAATTGAACAGGTTGCGGCTTGTCGCCGCTAGAACCCTTCTGGAAGCGCACACCAAGTCGGATAACTTCATAGGCGCGGGCGCCATGGAGCCTATAAGACTATCTGCTGAGGTAAGCAGCCCTACTAATGTTATAAATTAAGTGTGTTTGTTTGGTTGTCCTTCAATCACGCAAAAACGGAGTAATTAATCGACACACCACATCACCGATCACAGTCCTAACCACTTGGCTATCACAGCTTATCTGCCTTCCTCAAGCTATAATTTCGTAGACGAACATTTTGCCAAATACGATTTTTAATGCTATATTACTTAGAAAAAATTCTCTATCGATGGTGTGCGTTGAAGCAAAATGTCTTGTCGTATTTCAAAGGCCTTTAGAATGCCGGGAAAAATCGCTGACGCATCTGACTAATCCTTACTGATATTATAAATGAGTTTGTTGATTGGTTTGTCCTTCAATCATGCAGCAGCAAAGCAACTGATCGACCTTTTATACCGGAAAACCAGGCCTAACTCAAGTTTAATTTCTTTGTAGGTGGAAGGTCTAGGGCCAGTCTTCCGCGTGACCCTGGCGGTGGAAAACACGTCCACAGATAAGGCGGTGATCGGTCTGTCCATACTGTTTCACGTCCACGCTACCAATTACAAGGTCTACAATCCATATATAAAAGTGCGTATTTTTTTAACTTTTTGAAACTAACTCAGTTTCTGTCTCTGTTGTATCTGTTTGTATCTGTTTGTCAGGTTGTATCTGTTTTCATGAATCTCAACTTCTGTCTATGATTTATCTATCTATCTTTTTCTTTTTATTCCCATTGTATACTGATTGTCGCAGGTTGTCTTTTCTTTTTCTTGTAACAGCAAACAATACTACAAAAATATAAAGTTTTCTTGCTAGTAGGAACGTCGAGAAGTTATTGTAGCTTACAATAAAAACGCCTTCAGCTAAAATCTATACTAATATAATAAAGTGCAAGAGTTTGTTTGTTTGAACGCGCTAATATCTGGAACTATCAGTCGGATTTGAAAAATTCTTTTTGTATCTGATAGGCCAATTCTTGAGGAAGGTTATAGTCTATTCAATATCTCGGTACGACTCTTAGAAGCCGGGCAAAAAGAAAAAATAGCGCGGATGAACAATGCGATGCGGTAAGTCGGTGGTCGAGGGCGGTCACCCGACGAGAACTGAACAAGAACCGAACCGAAGGCTATTTGTTAATCCAGAAGATCAAAGCGTTCCCACGGGATTATTAAAAACTCAATTCACGCGGACGAAGTCGCGGGCAATAGCTAGTTACAAAGTAAATCTCTTTTCTAGGTACCGCTTCTGGGCCCGGGCAATCAAATAAAATTCCCCACCAAAATCGAGGAGGTTTTTAACGAGAACATAAACCCGGATATATTTTTCCGCAACGTCACAGGCCAAGCCGGAGAAGGCTCGCTGATCAAAGTGCTGCTCTTGAAGGAGGGGAAATCGAACCCCGTACTAGCGGCGACCGTCACCATGCCGTCCACTGATCCTATGATGATACCGTATGATAAGATACAGACGGCGGGTTTTGGGCAAAATGATCAATAAATAAGTTTTTACCTAGAAGTATATAGTTTTAATTACTGGCTTCAAGTGTGTGCGTGAGTATGCGGGTGCGCGCGCGCGTGTGGGCGCTTGCGTGCGTGCGTGCGTATGTGCGTATATATGTATGTATTTTTATCCACTCATTTCTCGGAAACTATTAATCGAATCTAATATAAATATCACGAGCCCTTATACGTTGTCCGTCTGTCTGTCAGTGTGTCAAGACCCTTTTTTACATTTACTTTACATACCAATTTATAAAATACATTCAGCAACATTCTCGTAGAAAATTTTGCTAAATGCATTTTGCAAACTTGTGAAGTGATAAGAGGCCCTCCTTCGATATCATAATCTTTTAATCCAATATCCATCACTCTTATCAGTTGCACTGGTAGATTTGCTAACTGTAAGCAAAAGATACTGGGATCGATACCCTCTTGGTTCCTATATTTCGTATGGCTATTACTACCTACTTACTTTGATAGAAAATTGGAACGAGTCTATTTCATACAACTGTTTAACTATACCCACAATGGTTTGGCTAAACTAAGGGCCGGTTGCCCGAATTGACCGACAAAGTTACGTTACGGCTAAGTTACGGTTAAAGCTAAATGTGACAGCCGAAACAAGCAAAGTTGCACGAGTCCTTAGGAGTCACGTTACGTTATCTTTTGATTTTTTGGAATTTTTATCCAATTGTCATGCCAAGTTGGCACATGTATCGATACACACACTAATTACACAGGCCTGCGATGGTTTTCCCCTTTAAAAACTAATTAGCAATTTGGGTAGGTATTAGTTACTAAGCTACGAAAAAAATAATAAAAAAATTCCATCACGTAAGTTTTCTGAGAAAATGAATTTTCATTTTTCTTAGTATTAACGCGCATTACTAGCGTTAACTTCCAATTTCTTTATTAATAGTGCATGCTTGTAGAATTGATGACATTTAAATATTCACCTACCCTCATAAGTCATTGTTTGTCGTGATTGAAATCATATTACAATACATATGTATCAACTACTAGATGATTCCCGCGACTTCGTTCGCGTGGATTAAGGTTTTTTATTCCCGCGGGAACTCTCTTATTTCCCAGAATAAAAAGTAGCCTATGTGTTATTCCAGACTATTATCTATATCTGTGCCAAATTTTAGCCAAATCGATTCAGTCTGTGCGACGTGATTGAGTAACAAACATACATAGGTAAATAGGATGATACGATAGTTTTGTGATTTAATTCTGCTACCTCCACTTCATATTAACTTAGGTATTATAAAGCCATTTTTAAACGCACTAGCTAAAGCTGGTACCTGTGTTAATTACCTTTGTGTTTTTAAGCATTTATCGGATTCCAAGATCAAAGAAGGCATTTTTCTCGGGTCTGAAATAGGGAAGCTCATGCAAGACGCTACCTTTGAAAAAATCTTGAATAAAATTAAAGATAATGCTTGGAATTTACTTAAAGATGTAGTAATTTTTTTTAGAAAACAGTAAAAGTCCAAATTATGACAATATAGTGAGTATTTTATTCAGCAACTTTCATAAAGTGGGTTGCAATATGAGTATAAAGTTACATTTTCTGCATTCTCAAATTGACCCCTTTCCTGTGAATTTTGGGGCTGTAAGTAAAGAAAAAGGTGAAAGCTTCTACTAAGATATTAAGGTCATTCAGAGCAGATACCAAGGAAGGTGGAACCCAAACATGATGGCTGACTAGGTACTGCCAGATATTGAAGAGAAATAAACCTGATAGAAAGCATAGGAGAAAAAGATGAAATAGGAGTTTTGAAGGAAGTAGAAAAAGAAATAATAAGTCTTTTTGATTTATTTAGTCTCTTTAGCGTTATTTTTAAATAATGCTGTCGGTTTTTAAATTTTAAATTCGTTAATTTTTGTTTTTTTCATGAAGTTTGTTAAAATGACCTAAAATATGCATGTCATCTGATGTCATCAATAAAAAAAAATCTCGACGTGCTAGAAAAAAATCAAAGATATATTTTAGTTTACCATGCCTGGATATTTAAAAAAATAACATAATTATTGAAAGGGGGAAAAAAAAGTTAAATTTCGCAGGCCTGTGTTATTAAACTAACAATAACTTGACTACTAAAAAGTACTTTACTACTGTAAAGTACCTATTATTAATGTAGGTACACAGGATAATCTTTATAGAACTGTCTGCAAATAGGTGTGACAGTCTACCAGGTGTGTGCCCAGCGAAATATTCCATAAGATAAGTTCTATAGCGATAAGCACACTTAAGATGACCTATTTTTAACCGAGTTCTAAAAAAATTAGATTTTCAATATGGCTGACAATTTTTAGGGTTCAACCCTAAAGATCACCTTTTGTGTTACACTGTGTATTTGCTTATCTATACATATAATAAAATTGTAGAAAAGTGGTGTCTGTACAATGGAAATATATAAAAAAAAAGTAGCAGGGGTTGTTATTATATCGATGCCGAAACCGAAGTTGTAATTAATATTTTTTTTGTCTGTTTGTCTGTTTGTCTGTGTGTTTGTGCACGCTAATATCAGAAACGGCTTATTCGATTTAGATACGGTTTTCACTAATATATTGTAGTAAGCTTCACTTAACATTTAGTGTTTATTTCATGTCAATCGGTTCATAAATAAAAAAGTTATGTCAATTTAAAGAATCACGGCGAACATTTTTAACGTACAGAGTACGTACTACACGCCTCGCGCCTGAGCGCCCGTGGCTATATAAAGCGCGCTGAGAGCCGCGCCCCGAAAAGTCACTATTCCACGCGAACGAAGTCGCGGGCACAGCTAGTTAAGTATATATTTTATTCTTTTTTTTCAGGCAATAAAGTTGTATAAATAAATAAATAATATTTTTGATATCGTCACGCCATCGTACGTGTAGTAAAATCTTTAGCGGTAACCAAACTTTAACTATCTAATGTGTTACTGGTCTTTTGTATCTACTAATCCCTATTTTTTATGATTAACAAGCTATTTAGTTATTTAAAACCCAGTTAGGTATTTATAACATCCGAAATTACTGATATTTTTAGTAATTAGATAAGTTAATGAAAAATGGGCCAAGTGCGAGTTAGCCTCGCGAGTCGATGGTTCTGTACCTTTGAACGAAAGGTATCCTATTATTATTAAATAAGGTTATATGGGACGACGTAACGTAAGTTTCAAGGATTATTGCAGTTTTCGCTTATTATACGACTTCAGTCATATGAACCGATGGAACGGTACGGAACCCTAAAAAAATGACAAGATATCAATAATATAAGTTTTATAAATCTTCCATTACTTGTGAAATTTTTATTATCCACCTGTATTTGGTACTTAGTAGGTACCTATTGGAAATTCCTGTATAAAATTAGGGCTGTCATTACCATTTCGTCAAAATGAAAATTCAAAAATTCAAAGCTTTTATTTAAAAATGCAAAAAATTCAGCCTGTGATTTCAAAGTAACTGCCCTTTATTCAATACAAGTTGATGCCCGCGACTACGTTCGCGTGGACTAAAATTTCTTGATTCCCGCGGGATCTCTCTTATTTTCCGGGATAAAAAGTTGCTTATGTGTTATTCCAGACTTCCAGACAGTGCTAAATTTCAACCAAATCAGTTCAGTCGTTGCGACGTGATTGAGTAACAAACAACTTTCGCGTTTATTATATTAATAGGATAAATAGGATAATAATAGGATTATAAGAACGTAGAATTAGCATAGCCATAAGAACCCAAAACTTTTTAAATTTTTTGTGAATGTGTGCCTGTTTTACGGACTAATCTGTGAAGCGGTGCAACCGATTTTGAAATTATTTTCACAGACCAGTAGAGATACAGAAAAGTTTGACTGACAAACCAGTTTCCGTAGTTACTATAGTTATCGTATTTCATATATTCAAGTTCAATAAAAATCTTTTTTTTGTGACGTCAATTGTACCTCGATGTGGTTAACAATCATTTTCGAAAAAAAGTATAGTACGTTTATCTCACGAAGTTACGAGCGCTTTACTTGTGGTTACGTCGTGTACATGCACATTGCGTAAGTGTGCGTGCCTGTCAGGAGCCTAGGTGTGAGCGGTCAGCAAGCAAGCTCTTGCTCGCACTTATACAGATACACACACACACAACCATGAGCTGCGAGCCATCGTGAAATGCAAGAACTATATTTACTATTATGCCAACTTTGACAACCCTAATGCAATCAGGCAATCTGATAAGGAACGCCGAATCGTGAAAATTTAATGTGGGGGCGCTTTCAAAATAAGTCACTTTGGTGCTTGATATTGTACTACTTCCACCTTACGGTAAGTTTTTTTTAAGATTTTTTTTGAAGAAAATTAGTAATGCTATGAATTACTCACATATTTCCAGTTTCCCTCCACTAATATAAGGTGTAAAGCTAGCGGTGATATAGACAGGCATTCGTGATCGTGATCCGTCCAGTGGTTGGAACTGTGCGTTGATAGATGAGTCAGTCAGTCAGTCACCTTTGGCTTTTATATATTCAGAAGAAGTATCCCTTATTTTAACGGTGAAGGAAAACATAATGAGAAAACCTAGACACCTGAGTTCTCCACAATGTTCTCAAAGGTGTGGTGAAGTATCCCAATCCGCACTTGTGCACAGCATTCTGATTTAAGTATAGGTATTTTTAAACCCATTAGTCAAGTAAATTGGTTGATGTTTGGTGCTTTGGTCCGAGTTTAAATATTATAGTGGCAATGCTGGAATTTGGGTGCCGATAATTTCGAGAAACTCTCCTTGTGTAACTGAATCATTACAGGAGACAGTAATTGTTGTACTTAACGCATACGAGTGGAGCCGTGGCGCAGCGTCTTTTTATGATAATGTCTTAAAACTCAGCTTCATCAACTCCGATATATTTCATATATTATAGGTAAGGCGCGCAGCTTTCAAAGTCCGCCGCTACGAGTATGTAAACAGTATAACCATTGTATATAGCTGATTTTGAATTGCTGTCTATGAAAGACGCTGCGCCTCTCAATTTTACTCCATTGGTGAGCGTTGCGCCTAAGACTTTAGCGCGACAGTTTTACATAAAATTAGGTACGAATTCTAGCACGCGCCTAATAACCCACTTTCTATTTTACAGATCTCATTTCACTCTCCAAAATGTCTCTCGACGAGGTAAGTGTGGAATTACATTCCAACGAATTATATAGTTAATTTTGACAGAATAATACCTACTTAATGCAATAATAGAATTAATTAATTAATTAGAATAATGCGAGTTGCGAAACTGAAGTGGAAATGGGCGGGGCACATAGTTCGAAGAGCTGATGGTCGATGGGGTCCCAAGGTGCTGGAGTGGCGACCTCGCACCGGGAAGCGCAGTGTTGGCAGACCCCCCACTAGGTGGACAGACGACATCAAGCGAGTCGCAGGGAGCCGCTGGATTCAGGCGGCGCAAGACGGAGGCTTGTGGAGGTCCATGCAGGAGACTTATGTCCAGCAGTGGACGTCCATTAGTTGAAGAAGAAGAATACCTACTTACTGACTCTATATTTAATCTATGACTAACACTGGACTGGCTACTGCGATTTCTATTTTGCACAGTACTTGATTGACGCCATTTTGGCGCTGTAAGCCCATACTTGCCGACACGAGTGTCTCCGGAATTAATAATATTGCAAATGACGCGACGTCATAGTAATCTGTGACGCGACCTTTACGCGGCTTACATACATATGAAAGTTATAAGGAACATGAATCTCTGGGAGCTTTTCAAAGTAAAATCATTCAAGGATATTAATAACTCTTGAAGTCCTCCTCCTTTCCTCGACTGTTGAGAAAATTGGATTGGGACTTTAATGATTTACCTGTTAGTTTTGACGTCATTATCCAATTATTAGATATTATTATTGGTAGGAACCATATGAGAACTGAGAATAATTAATTTTTCATTGACACTTCACTGACCAACAACACAAGTATTTACCTATATCAAATAGGTACCTAAGTAGGTATACCTACGGTCTACATTATTAATCAAAGACTAAAAGCATCCGTTATAGTGAAAGAACTTTCTAGTTATATGCGGTTTAAAAGATTTTCATCAAACGGCTACGAAAAGTCAAAGCTGACTAAGCCAAAAAGCCGCATTGAAATCGATCCATCCATTCGAGACTCGATTACGACTTTCGACTTTTGTGAGTGCTACTACGTCACAGACTATAAAGTCTAGTCTCTATGCTAATATGACTATGCTACAGACCAAGTACCGTCAGTATGCAAAGTAGGTAGGTTAACCTACAAAAGTTTGTATAAAGCTTTGGTATAAAGTTTTGCTCTCCGAAAAATCTTTGTAGGTACTTATTTAGTTTACTAATTCTTATAATTATATTTTACCATATTTATTTTTAACTGACTTCAAAAAAAGGAGGTTATTAATTCGACAATTATGTATTGTAATTAGATATGTATGTAATATTAAAATAGCGACATATGATAATCTAGGGCTTCAAACAAATATATAAAATTTAATAGATGGGTGTATGTATATATATGTTTGTCTACGCATTTCTCCGAAACTGTTATTCCGATTACGTTTTTTCTTAAATTGTAGTTTGTTTCTTGTTTTGGGTTCGTAATATGTAATATTTTGATTCAATCATAACTACTAAGTGCCTATAGTTAATTGTAGGTACATAATGATTTCGTTGTCTACGCAAGATTGATGACTTGCTCAATGACGTTTCTTATTTACTTATACTGTTTTTAATAGTGACTCTCATAAAAAGGAAGGTTAATATTAACTGGCCGAAGGTCTATCACATAATAAGTATATGCACAATTTGTACCTGGTTTCTGGTTGTTTCTGCAATAAGAATAAAAAGTAAAAAATGTAAATACTTAGCAAAAATATTTTTTAAAATGATAAGCTGTAATTCAAGGTAACATTCGGTTATGCGGTTTAGCGAAATATTTTTGAAATGCTTATGACTTACTTACTTATGCATGTTTTCATGAATAAATTATTTATTAATCTAGCTTTTGCTCGCGAATTTGTCCGCGTGGAGATAGGTTTTTCAAAAATTCAGCGGGAAGTTTTTAAGCAAAAAATTATATCAATTCCTCGGTCAATGCGTTATTGAGTGACTGAAAGATAAACGATGAGTAACATGCTTTCGCATTTAAATAATAGTTTAGGTTTTTAAATAAACTTCAGCAATGTAATTTTGAAAATATATATACCTACATTTATATTTCCTATATATTTAATATACCTACCTATATATTTAATAGATTGTTAAATAACATTCCTTTACGACAACAATTTGAATTAGTGAAAATATTATGATTTTATATTTTTATAAATATATAGAAGGCTCATAGATATTATTGCTTATCCAAAAAATAACTTTTAATAAGCCCATATTTAAATGATAAAATGAAATATCATAGATTACCTATACCATAAAATTACTGCGGTAGATATTGATGAAGTGTGGAATCGATCAATTTTCCGCTAATTATGTGTTAAGTCGATAAGATTGGATAAAGACATGTTCTTTATCAAGTATTTATTGATAAAGACGTATATGAAAAATAAAATTAAATCTATTTTTAAATTTTTAAGCTATTCACTAACGTTTCTTTTGCACGCGACTTTGTCTACATGGAGTTAGGTTTTTAAAAATCCCGTCACTCAAAATGTCACTCGCCATGTCTTCAACTTTAGTCATGCAAAAAATCATGTCGATCCGTTGCTCCGTTGTTGGGAAAGATAAACCAACAAACAAACTAACAAGCAATCGCACTTTCGCAGTTATAATATTAGTAGGTAAAGCTTCTTAGCATTACCAGACTGAAATATTATGTTATGCTCATTCGACAGAAGAGAAATAACTAATTTAACGACTTTCTTTATGTTTCAGCAATTCACAAAAGTCGCCGAATCTGTGAGGAACTGGAAAAAGAAACCAAGCGACAACGAAAATCTCGCGCTCTACTCTCTATACAAACAGGCCACTCTTGGTGATGTTAACATTGGTGAGCACAATGACACGATTTAAATGCATTAAGTATAATCTATTTTCCCCTAATTTTCTTAAAAGGTAAACTAATCATAGAAAACTTTTCGAAGAAAGGCGTAACCGACGAACGTAGCCGTGTGCTTACGACGTTCTTAAGTTTGGATTTTTCCATTTCTAGCACGGTTTCATTGTCAGTATGGTAATAACGTTCTAGACACCTGTGCTAAGCGCGTCGCTTACGCCTTTCTGAGAGAAACGACTAGTTTACCTTTTAAAATAGCTAAGGAAAAATGGATTATACTGTTACGTTCTTACTTCATCTTTAACAACTGAGACGTCCGCTGCTGGATATAGGTCTTTTGTTTAGATTACCACATGTCTCGGTCTTGTGCCACCTGTATCCAGCGGCTTCCTGTGACTCATCCGATTTCGTTGGTCTACTTACCATCACCTATATTGACCCAAGTAGATTCGGAAAAGCTTCGTTTGTTCGAATAGCGTTAGACGACTAAAAAATATGACTAATTATATACTCGATTTCTTTTCAGCTGAACCAAGCGATATAGTCGGCAAGGCGAAGTTTAAGGCATGGACCGGTCGCAAGGGCATCTCTCAAGATGATGCAAAGAAGCAGTACATCGAGTTATCAGAAACATTAAAATCCAAATATGCATAAGCCTGATTTAGTATTAAGTTAGTTAAGTTAAAAATGGTAATTTAATTTGAATCAAAATTTCGGAATATTTTTTCCTTTCTCAACTTAATATACCTACTTACTTATGTTCTGGCAAAATATGTTTTGTAAGTTTATAAATTATAAATTTATAATAGCCTAAAATTGGGTTTTAATTTAAATGCAATACAGTGGTTAGCTAAACTCTGAAAAGTTACGATCAAGATTTGGAGAGTGTGCTCAAGAACTATTTAATTTAGTTCCCCATCAGCCATCTACCAGTGCACTGCAAGGCATTCGCATGGATCTGCACCGCTACGTGGTTGAAATTCCTCTACCACATACTAATCACTTTTTATTGCCAATATGCACCGCTAAATTTGGATTTTTATGGTTTTTCCAACTAACTAGAATGAATAGGCATCTTCTAGGCAAACGCGCTCTATCTTCACCTGACATCAGATGTAATCGCATCCAAGCACTATTGATTCAAATTAGCTATCGCCTTCGCACGATGCCGCCACGACAATATTCAGTGGTTGCATAATGCTCAACTGCGCAAGATCCCTTAATAACTGCTAATTAAGCCCCTGAATTGATTGTGAGATGAACATTTTTCGCACTATTGTCAGCTAGGTAATAATGCAGAGGTTGCACATGCAAAGATACTGATATATTTCAGGACACGAGCACTTAAGAGTACTTAGGTAGTAATAATTCTACTTCTTACTAATATACTCCACTATTCTACTTTTTACTAATACTGAATTACATGAGGTTATTCAAGGGGCGGACCAACAAATTCCTGAAAAGTCGGCAACGCATTGGTGCTGCCTCTGGCAATACAAATGTTCATGGGCGGCGGTAATCACTTAACATCAGGTGACCCGCCTGTTTGTTTGCTCGCTGTTCATATATAAAAAAATATTACATGCGGAAGTTTGTGAGAATGGATGAAGGGTTGGTTGTTAGGTAATTAGGTACCTACTCTTTCACGCAAAAACTACTGATGGATTTTGATGAAACTTCACACTGTAATAGCTTTATAGTATAGTTTATAGCTATAATACTGTAGAAGGGATAGAATATTTTATCCCGGAAAAAAAAGAATTTGCGGGAATCAAAAACCCTTAATCCGCGCGATGTGGTGGGCATTAGCTAGTAAAAATATTTTAAGTAATTATTTTCCTTCAAACATTATTTTATTTTAATGTTTAAAACATACAACAGTCGGTAGGTACCTTCCAACCTATCTCGTTCAATATGTATGAATATTATGGTGCTCATAGCCCATGAAGATGATTTGGGTTAATTTATTTATAACATTAAAATTTCAAAATCTTTTTTGCACCTTGTACCTACTTTTAGTTTTTGACTTTTAGTTTTGACAGGTACGTCAGTCACAAAAAGTGACATTTGAAAATTGAATTTGATGATAAAATACATATAAAAAAATACCTATTTTATTTGAGTAACTAGGTTACTACAATTTACTTGATAAAATTCAGTTCGATTACAGCTTGATTACAGTGATTGGCCGTTGTTAGCACACCAAATGTGTTGAATCATGCTATAGACCACGTAAACGGCGAGAAGTTGGAAACTTGGTATTCAGTCAGTCCGCCTCGGGCCTATTCAGTTTGTGTGAGACTCTTGTTGTGAGAGGTTGATCTGTGACTAATTATTATTGAAGTAAGTTTTATGATTATACATTTGCTAATTAAATCCTCGTATTATTAAAAAAACTAATCATTTAAACAATTAAGTAAAGTCTAGTTACTTTGGTCAGTATCTAGCTAGAATTTTTATGTATTCGATCTAAATAAAAGTAGCTTGTTTGTTGGCTAAAACTATTTAGATTAGCCGGTCACGTAGATTTCTTTTTGAATAACTGCTTTATAATACTAAGTACTTATTTTGTTTTACCAGTACTTAATGTAGGTACTGTACACTTTGGTATTTTCTTTTTTAGGTTACCTAATTGCTGAATCATCCGATCATGTCTCTACAGGAGGTAAGTTTTAAAGGTCATTTAGATGATTTTTAAGTAGTAACTAAGTACCTAACTTACAAATGATAGTGCATTTTCATACTCGGTGAAGATAATATGTGTGTACCTACTGTATTAATTATTATATTATACCTACATAATATAGATTAATAGTTTATTGACATTGGAAAGGTAATAAGTACTTTATTTAAATACAGGAATTATTTTAATGTATTTACATTATTTATCATGGGATTATACTATGCTAATGTTATTCAGTTTATAAGACTTGCAGTAAAGGCTAAAAAAGTTGATGTAATTGTGACTTAAGTCTTGTGCATTCTTACAACATTTATACCTACATTTTTTTAAACTGTACAGCACAAGGTTACCATACATATTTACACTTTATTATCTTAGGTGTGAAACTTCATTTTATGCAGTTTTTCATGTTTTGAATTTGAATAGGTCACCTACCTACTTCTAGGTACTTCTTCTTTTATTTAATGGCTTTTACTGCCAAGCCAGCCTAATGCACTTCAGTGTTAAATAGCTTAAAAGACTCAATAGGCCTGTAAAAATGTGCAGATTTTTTATGCTCTGTAATACAAGGGTTCTATCAAGGGAATAACTATCGTTAGTTAACTACACTACATATTACAGTAAGTTTTAAATATACATACACAAATATTTAAAAACTGCTGGACAAAGGTCTCCTACGTGGACTTCCACAGGCCACAGTCTTGCTCAATGAATTCAGTGGCTACCTGTGACCCATTTATGTCATCGGTCCACTTAATGGGTAGTGGGTGCTGACACTGATGAGCTGATGAGCTTAATAAAAGACAGTTATTTCAAATAAGGCTTCCAAGTTAGCCCGCTACCATCTTAGACTGCATCGTCACTTTCCATCAGGTGGGATCGCAGCCAAGGGCTATCTTGTAATCGAATAAAAAAATAAAAAATAAAAATAACAAACAGATTCTTCAATTTCATTTATTTGTGTAGATAGGTAGGTATTAGTTATTCGTGTTAAAGATTATACAGAGAAAGTTAGCATACTAGGTTAATAACCAGTCAGCTGTAAACAGAGAATTAAACTGGATCAGTATGGCACCACACATTATACTAATTGTTTTTGCAGTTAAGTTGGATTTTTCAAACTCCTATCTTACCCCCTTAGTATATAGGTTTATGTAATATAGGTTAAACAAATAGGTACCTAATAAATTTAAGTATAAATAATAAATATACATTGTACATTGGTACTACAATAAAGTGGAATATTTATTTTATCATATTATAGGTATCTAATATGATTATATTTTTTTATCACAGATTTTTTTTAAAGATAATAATTGTGATACCACAACTAAACTTAGTACCTAAGTTATAGTATAACTTACATGATGATATGATGATATCATGATATACTATAATCTACATGATATTAGGTGGTAAACATGTTTATGCTATGTACTCTATTTAGGTATAATATGTGGTAGGTAATTTTCAGTGCAGTGTGTAAATTCACGCCTTCGAATATCATTCTGAAGTCCGAATATATCTCTGCTCTAGTGGAAATGCTTCCTAATAATATTCCACAGAACATAATATCTCCATTCCATTCCACTTCACTTCATTGGTAACGTAGAATAAGAGCTAGCCCGCACTGCAAATGTCCGCGCGGTTTTTACTCTTGCGATTTATATTTCACGTAATAATTCACCTTACACGTACTGCAAATAAACCTCGTTTATGGAAATTGGAAACGGCTTGTATCAAACTGAATCATTGATTTTTTACCGCGCGATTATTAAATCGTTTTCGATTCGATCGCAAGTCTTATAGAAATAGGGGAGAGGAGAATATAAGTCAAGTTTAGCTTGGCTAATATTCTTTAAAAAAAATCGCGCGATTTTTTTCGCAGTGCGAGCTAGTTTTAAATGCGCTTTTACATAAGGTTGCCTTCTCATTACAACTACTCATAGTGGGACGTCGATTTACTTTTTAGTATGGAAGTAAGCCGTTGCGACCTATAGGGTTAGGATAATAAGATTTAATTCGATTGATCGTATTCGTATCTGATGACATGAGCGTTAAAGTAAAATGAACCATAACAGGATTCGTTAGAGCTCAATTTCGTGCATGGATTCTTATACGTAAAGTATACGGATACGCTCTAAATTAAAATGGGTTGTACTGAATTTGTGCCTTTAATGCAATACAGTTAAGGTTCCTTTTACTTTGACGCTAATGTCATCGAATACGAGTACGATCAATCGAATTAAATCTTATACTAACCCTAATAATGTGAAAGCGCACTAACGGTGGGAATTCAAAGCGGTTCTTTGCTTGTTGTCTTGGTCTAAACTCTAAATCGAAACTGTTACCCTTCCAGCAATTCGACAAGGCCGCTGCCAACGTTAAGAACCTGAAGTCTCTCCCCAGTGACGCTGACTTGCTGGAGCTGTACGCTTACTTCAAACAGGCCACGGTTGGCGACGCCGACGCTGCTAGTGAGTGTCATTTGTTTAACGATTTATTTTTATTTACTAGCTGATGCCCGCGACTTCGTCGGGGTTTAGTTTTTAAAATCCCACGGGAATTTCTCTTTCTTTGATTTTCCGGTATAAAAAGTAGCCTATGTCGCTCTCCAGGTCCTCAACTATACCAGTGCAAAAAGTCACGTCGGTCTGTAGTTCTGTTCCAGCGTTATTGAAGGCCAAACCCCAAACCAACGGTGGGGTCGAACCTGCAACTTTTCTGTTTTCAGTCCGCATCTTTAACCGTTGGGCTATTGAGGCTATAAATTATATTCTTCCTTAAGCCAAGTCTTTCCTGTTTGTATGTTAGTTTAAATTATTTATACTTACAGGAAAATCCATGTTTACGTACGCAGTCGTCATTGCAATTGAATACAACATTATTCATAGCATTGCAAGAACACTAAGATCCATTGTCATACAATTTAATTAAAAAAAAAAAAATTATTTTACTCAGCATTTCAGGGTTCCGTGATTAAAACTACAAGGTGAACCCTTATAACCCTTAGTTCTATAAGGATTCCTAGTTTCGCCAAGTCCGTCCGTCTGTCCGTATAAAATGTAGACTATGTCACCCGGAGCGTTCATCCTTATTAATACCTATTATAAATACGAAAGTGTTTGTTTGTTGGTTTGTCCTTCAATCATTCTGTAACAGAGCTACGGATCGACGTGATTTTTTATATGGATATAGTCGAGGACCTTGAGAGTGACATATGCTAAACTAGTCGAAGACGACGAAGTCGCGGGCATCAGCTAGTAAGTCATAACGAATCGGCTGATACCCCATTCATCAAAATCTGCTCAGTAATTCGCTACGGTAGAACATTCATAAATAGTTACATACATACATATATACACTGCTATAATCATAACCCTTTCTTTTGTAGCAGTTGGGTAAAAATGTTTACAAGTAGGTTTTTTATATCATATCGGTACCTACTTTCACGAGCATTAGGCTCGTGATAGCCGGATTATGATAAGGGTTTAATCTACTTTGTTTGTAGTTATCTATTTTTGTTACATGTACTTGATTTTTGATTATTATTTGTGGCCCTTGCTGTAGAAATAATTTAGCTTAGGTAAAAAGGTTAGGTAAGTGGGTAAAATAATTTAGCTTAGGTCACTGAGGCTGAAATCTATAGACCGCATTCTCACTCAGCTCAGACTCAAGACAGAGTTTTACAAGAGAGATTTACGTCAGAGCATATTTGTGTCTCGTTTTAACCTCTATCTTGAGTCTGAGCTGAGTCAGAGCATGCTCTATACATCTCAGCATTAGCTCCATAATTAATCTACGATTAACTTTAACACTGTAGAGAATGACCTCATATTTTGGACCTACTCTTACTTGGTTGACGCCATTTTGGAAGTAATTGATGCCACTTTAGAACCGATTGACGCCATTTAGGAATTGATTGACGCCATTTAGGAATTGATTGACGCCATTTTGGAACTGATTGATGCCATTTTGGAATTGATTGACGCCATATTGGAACTGATTGACGCTATTTTTGAATTGATTGACGCCATTTTTGAATTCATTGACGCCATTTTGGCACTGTAAACACTAAGCAGACACGAATGTCTCTGAAACTAATAAGTAATATTGCAAATGGCGCACCGACCTCTATAATTTTATTAATCTATGAATTCAATGTTGTTGTTGTATAATTTCATAGATTAAATTACACAGGTCGGTGAGCCATTTGAAATTTTATTCGTTCTAGAGACACTAAGTCACAGGTGACACTAGACTTTGATCCATAGGTTAGGCTGTCATTTGAATAGAGACAGCAAGTCCAGTTTTAATGATAGGTTAATTATAGAGATCAGTGGCTTATACAGAGTTTGCACTATTATCACACAAACCACTCTGTTTGACATCTCTTCAATCCGTATTATAGACCTTATTACCTACGAATTACAAGCTTTTATTTTATGTAAGACATACGCACGGTTCCTTACCTAATTTGCGTCTGGAGCGTTAGTTATAAAAACCTTCAATTTATCATTTAACGAAGGTGTACAAAGAAATACCTATTAAGTAATCATTTAATTAAATTGTTATGCAAATCTTATCTAAGGTCTTGCGATTGTGTCCCAAGTAGGTACTGAATTACAGTAGGTAATTATTATGATGTGATAAAATCATTCTTGTCCATAAAAAGTTTAAAATAATAAAATGGTTACGTAATTATATTTTATTATTGCTAGCTGCGGGGACTTTAATATTTACTTCATAATATTTACAAAGTGCTTATAATCTATACAAATAAATAAAATTGAAGTGTCTGTTTGTAATATCAAAAGCACAGCTTTTTACTAACTGCATACGAAAGTAAATACGGTACTAATACCAAGAAAACAATTTTTAACATTTTTGTTTGTCTGTCTGTCTGTTTGTTGCCGCTAATCTCGGGAATGGCTGGACCGATTTTGACGGGACTCTCAGTGGTATACAGCTGATATTATCGGGCAAAATATAGGCTACTTTTTTAACAGACTTTCGAAAAAGGTGGAGGAGTTGTGTCTTTCTACCTCCGTATATCGATATCTCCTTGATTTCTTAACCGATTTGCGTGAATCTTTTTTTAATCGACATAAAAACTTTGCGAGATGGTCCCATAAAAACTTGGGTTTCCAACTCCTCAATCCTGATGCTGCAGGGATACTGCTCCCCTAAACTGTGGGGATTTAGGAACTGTTGATTATGAATAGTTATTGTAGGGACCAAATAAAGACTACATCGTTAAATTCCAGGACCCAACTCCTCAATCCTGATGCTAAAGGTGATTTAGGTTCGCGGACGAAGTCGCGGGCGTCCGCAAGTATCTGTATACAACACAGTTCAATGTGTAATACGTTAACTCTTGGAATACTAGGTATTGTGAGACGGGTAGTCTAGTTTCGACGTTGCATATAACATCAAAACTGCATTTAAGCAACGTTGATCAAAGTTGATACCTCGATGGGTGACCAAATAGGTAGCGCAAGGATATATATTTTTTTTTACTCCTTGTATTCGCCTCTTCCCCCCAAATAAGCATAAAGCTTGAGGATTTCTGATAAATAAATCGTCATGATCGAACAGTGACGGATTTGCAGGTCAAAATGACTGGCATATTTGGACATTTAAATAACAATAGTTATTTGTTTACTATTATGTGCATATTGCTACACATTTATTATTTAAAGAGACAATAAAACTTCGGAAATTATTTCAAATGGCTGTACTGTAGTTGCTAAAATGCAGATCGGTCGTTGTTCTACGATCATGACGAAATGTTTGTTAAAATGCATTTTCCCTTTTTTTCAGGCAAACCTGGCTTGTTAGACTTTAGAGGCAAGGCGAAGTTCGAAGCGTGGAGCGGCAAGAAGGGCGTGTCAAAGGAGGAAGCACAGAAGGCATACATCGCGAAAGCCGACAGTCTTGTCGCGTCCATCGGTCTTCAATAAGCTAGATTAAGGTTACAGGATAACACTACCAAAATGTCGAGTTGAAAAAATGTCATGACTTCGAACATCCCTTAAGAAGTTATGACACAGAATTTTTCTGGCGACACAGTCATTTTGTTATTAGAAGTGATATTTTTATGTCAAGTTATGTCATGACTTACAAGTTTTTTGGCGACACAGTTACTTATTTTTAGGAGGGAATTTATTTATATCATGTTATTTATGGGTTTTGGCACAAAAATTTACTAGCGACATAAGCGAATTCGATTTATGTCAACTATTGACATAATGATATTTCTGGCATTTAGGCCAATATTAATTTGTAGTGGAGAATTAATCAAAGTAAATTAAGGGTTTATTATTAGTAATGATGTGTTGCTAGTGTAATTTTACAACCGACATAATAGTGTTATCAAAAGTTTATAAGTTATTTTTCAGTCTTTTTTGTTATTATTTTTTGATTTATAAGAGGAAATCAGTATACTTCCTATGATAGATAATACAAATAAGCGCATTTTCTATAAAGTTTATAAATTAAGTGATTTTTTTTACTAATTTCATTCATAGTTATCTTCGATGTGGCAACGTCTGTGACATAAAGAAATTGTGTCAGAAAGTATCCTAAAAAGACACTTATAAATAAACAAGTAATGATACTTATAATATTTTGACACTAATTTTTTAAATGTCAGAACCACTCGTAGACGTTGTCCCTTCGGAATTTTTGGTGTATTTAAGTAAATGTCAGACTTTTATGACTACCTCTGTCAAAAAAATTCGCACAAATGACACCAACTAGTTCGCAAATATTTTTGTATTTTTTAACGTCGACTAACACCTTAAAAGACTTGTAACTAAATTATAAAGCTATTTAATATATTTATTTACTTTTACGGTAGGTTATGGTAATTTACATCACAATGTTCCTTCAGAATGAAAGTGACCTAACCAATCAATTTTCATTTCTGAGAAATCAAGAATATCCGGCAGGATTTCTAGTGCCTTTTTGATGTTTTACTTTTCTCATTATTTTTATTTGAATAAATAAAAATATTTGTCCATATTTTTTGTCTTGTCACTTGAATTAGGTCACTTTTGTTCAATTAGTGCGACATAGAAACTACAATAATTGAAGTAAAAACGGTGCTCTCAGATATTTCCTTTGTTACTCTTATGGATGGGTCGTGCATATTTTGTTAACTTTTTTTACATTGCCGTGAAATAAATCTTGTGGAGAATATATTTTTGTCTTTATTATTTTTTGTAAAATATGAGCCCATCTCAAATTAGCAGTTGAACAGCTGCATACTGACACTATCTTAACGCTAAGCGGCTGCTCTTTGTAATTTTCATCTTCTTTATCAATCGATAGATGTCCACTGTAGAACAAAGATCTCTTGCATGGACTTCCACAGGTCAGTCTTGCGCCGCCTGTATCAATTTTCATCTCGCTACTATGGGCGCCGTCTACTAGAGAAGGATTATCTATTATTATTATAGACCATAGTCTTCCACTCTGACTGTTTTGACAGTGTTATTATTAATAATTATCAATCACTTTAGAAATTATATTTATTTTTAAAATCGTATCATAATATTTTCTCAGGACGCTATACCTAGTGGCTTTCCACAGCCACCGTACCGATAAGGGCGTGGTTGCTTTTTGCGGCAAACGCAGCGGAAAACGCATTGCGATTTGGCGCATTTTAATACATATAAAGCAATTTCGGTGAATTAACTTTTACGTTTGACGCAGCGGCGTTCGTTGCGTGAAACGGAATGCATTTACCGCACAATCAAAAATAATTTATCTTCCCATCTCTTCTTTAGGTACCCACTCCTAGCACAAGCTTTTCGCTTATTTGGAGGGGAGAGGAGAATATAAGTCAAGTTCACCTTGGCTAATATTCTTATAAGAAAAAAAAGGAAAAAGTTTTAATGCTAAAAACAATATAATGCGCTTCACGCAGCGTAACGAACGCTAAAAAGAATGTCGTCTATTCGTTACGCACACGCGGAAAATGGATTGCGCTCGCCGCTTGCCGCAGCGTATGGGTAAAAACATGCCGAAGATGCCTCACTGTACCGCGATGTATCGCAGTGAGGTATCCTTCGACGTGTTCGCGCTCGTCTGTTTGCATACATTTGTTTTTAATGGAGGTGACATCGAGGTAGCGAGCTAAACCGCGACCGCGAGGTATCGCAGTGAGGCATCTTTGGCATGTTTTTGCCGCAAAAAGCAACCGCGCGTTTTATTCATTTAATGCAAATATCCTATAACACCACAGGCGATGGCCGGACCCGCTGTGCCGGTGAGGGCGCTGTCCTCGGTACCCGCTCTGCCATAGTCATCCTCGCTCTTCGTGATGGCTATAGACCGCCCCACTATCGACCTGGAAGGAACAAGAAATAAGGGAGGGATTTTGTCTGGTGGGAGACTTTAGCCGTGGCTAGTTACCACCCTACCGTCAAAGACGTGCCGCCTAGCGATTTAGCTTTCCGGCACGATCGCGTGTAGAAACCGATTAGGGGGTATGGGTTGAATCTACACTGCCATACCCGTTCCAAGTTAGCCCGCTACCATCTTAGACTGCAACGTCACTTACCATCAGGTGAGATCGCAGTCATGGACTATCTTGTCAACGAATAAAAAAATTATAGACTGGCTATTTTTAAACTGAGCGAGGGGTAAATAAAACTGAGCGAGGGGATAAAAATTTTAGCCTTTCCCCGTGGATAATATGTCCTGCCAATGCTCACACTGCTGGGCCCTCCTTTCATCGGGTCATCAAAACAATGCTAGTAAAGTAGGTAATGTACCTGGGGCCAGTCAAAGAGATGAGGTGGTCGAAGATTTTGACCTTAAGCGGGGTATCTTCTTCAGCTTTGATGTTGCCCAAATCGCCCACGTGGCGAATATGATCACGTGGGCCTCCGTGTCGACCCTGAAAATATATCTTTCAATAAACAAATGCTTATTGCTCCAAGCAAACATACAGTAAAATTCTGTTATTTACAATGAAAAATCTTAATATGCTAGTTTTAATTCCCGCGGGAACTCTTTTATTTTCCGGGATAAAATATAGCTTATGTGTTAATCCTGGGCATGAGCTATCTCCGTTCTAAGTTTTAGCCAATTCGATTCGTTTGTTGTGGGGTGAAGGAGTAACAAGCATACGCACACACACACGTATAATACAAAGTTTCGCCTTTATAATATTAGTGTGATAAGCGAGAATAGTCATCCAGAAAACCAACTGCTCCTAAAATATCTATAGACCTGTGTTTTAGGAAAGGGAGTTCTCCATAAATAAAAGTCTCATTAAAACTTCATAGATGGATGGTCTTTGGATGATTCTTTCATATAAAAAAAAACCCGTCCGCAAAAAATGCTGTCGCAACTGGACTTTAAAATGTCAATTTTGATCAAAAAATTCAACATGGATGCATTTAATTGTGTGACGTAATCACCCTTCCCCTTCCCCATCCATCTACTTACGTAATAAGCTATGAAGTGAGGACCGATCTCCAAACAATTGCCCTTGATATCACCACTCTGGTGAACATGCAGGCCGTGGAGACCAGCCGGCAGGCCGGTCACGTTGCCCTCAATCGTGACCGGACCGTTGGGGACGATTTGCGTGAAGATCAGGTCGCCCTCTACCCCAGATTCTTGGTCCGCTTCTAGGTGGACTATTGCTTTGAAACCTGGACCCGGGTGGTGTGGTGGCTGAAACAAAACGTATTTACCTCTTAATACTTGCTATTCATTGGCTTTGTTGAATAATAATGTTACACTTATAATTTATATTATTTAATCTGTCATATTGTGATTGTCTATGTCTGGTCTTTAGTCTCTGGTTCCGTCCTTTTGTTAAAAAAACCCTTGGCGCTGCATGTGTGGCTCTAACGAAAATTACCTTGTTAATTCGTTTCGTTGCCAAGTACATTACATACATACATTATTCGTGCTGTTTTACTTCCCCACGGATCCCTAACAACAGGTTTCGTGCTAGCCCTGTAGGGTTAAACAAGATTTAATTAGATTGATCGCATTCGTATTCGATGATATTGATGACAATAACCATCTAATATAATGGAAGCCAGATATTATTAGGTATACTCGTACCTATCAGAATGATCTTTTCGCTGAAAGACAATTCACGTTGGATGACATGAAAGCAGGCAGTCCTTGACACAATGCTAAGAGGAAGGAGCAGCAATTACACACACGCAATGCCTATGTCTCTGTACTTATCTACAGTTATTGAACTCAGATCTCATGAGGGATGACATCATTGACTGCGATCGTACGATCAGGTGCGATCGCAGTCAATGACTATCTTGTCATTGAATTAAAAAAAAAGCAATCGCGTAATCGCGGCTTCCGTATTATGGAGATGTGAGATATGATCACATGGGTTAATTGTTCAGCAATTACTGCTCAGATGCTATTAAGGTAACAACATGGAAACAGGAAACCGCGAACAATTAAAATGCCCCACAGTTTTAATTGATTTCGTAATCCTCGATTAAAAATTAAAAAAAATTAGGTAACATAACTTGTTTTTTTTTTTTTTAATAATATTCGCCAAGTTGAACGGAAAGCTTGCGTTAGGAGTGGGTACGACAAAAGCGCAATGGGGGGATCGAACCTGAGACCTCTCAGTTTTTCAGTACCTTTAATCGCTGGGGTATTGAGGCTTCTAATGAATTTTTATTATTTATTTAAATGATTTTGCAGAGTGAATCTTTCTACTGTTATGTATGCTGTGTGCATCACTCAGTGGTGATATCCTGCCTAGTGATTAAGTTCCTAATTTTAGGATGTGGTGAATGTCAATCCAATGTTTTTATATCCTAACAGTGCGATATTACCTATCGCTATCAGAGCGATATGACCTAATTTGAAATAAATGAATATTATAAAAAAAACTAAGCTAATTTTATCTGTCTACCTTTTCTAAAGACGCCCTGTTACTTACGCCTAGCCGTGATTTCCGAAAATCCGATTAGTTACATGTAACGAACATGTAGCTTAGCCAACATAATTAAATAACGAGTTTCTGCTAATTAAAAGCCTATTTAAGGCGGCGAAGCCTCCTAACTTCTAACTTTGAAATCCAGAAACTACGGCTATAACTACTTGCACTACTCTGCAGGTCAAATACAGGCAAACTTAGCGAAAATTAACGCCGCAGACGCCTGGACCGATTTGGAAAATTCTTTTTTGTTTGAAAGGGTATACTTCCCAGGTGGTCCTATTGTCATCAAGTCAGGATCTGATCTGGCGTTTGAAATCGATTTCGTAAAAAGAATTTTGAAGTTTATATTTTAATAAAATATAGATTGAAAACATCCTATTTTTTATTTGGTCCAAAAGTTATAAATAAACATCAAATGATACAGCATACAATTCAAAATTATGTAAATTGGTAATAATAATTGGTACAAGGTACCTATGAACCTTGAAAATTAAAGCAATTAGCCGTAATTATAATGGTTTTTATGGCCGCACTTTAATTTTGGAAGATTTTCTCGATTTGTGGAATGGCAATGAAAATAACAATAAAAGCCATTAAAATTACGCATACCCACGTATTAACTAGTTACGTTTATTTTTGTTTTGGATTTATTCTTTTTTAGCTTGGTTGCTGCCATAAAAAATGATGTATTTGGCTTTCCTTAATCAGGTGCGAAATAAAAAAATAAATTTAATAAAATCCCCTGCGTAATTGCGATATTATTAGATATTGCAATTTCACACAGTGCTGCGATAATAAATGTTTGAAACAGAGATTTAAATCTCCGGTTTGGAAGGATATGTTTGAAAATCCACCTATGCAGTGGAGTGGCTGTTGTGTGGGAGGCTTTAACCTCTTAACTAGGGTTGCCAGATTTTTTTTCAGACTATAAGGGACAAATGGTTAAATGGGTAAAAAATACGGGATTTCAGTTTTTTACCCGGGACAAATAAAAACAAAATTATTTAGTGTCTTTTTTTGATATTTTTCCAAGTATCGAGTCAGTACTCAGTTTAAACATATTTTTATTCGTTTTAACATATCTGCAAAAATCAATACATTTATAATCGTAATTATATTTAAACTGTCATCAACTCGCTTTTTCAACACGTAACGACTGTTACGTGTGTGAATATTTGGATCGATTTCATAATGAAAAACGAAGTACAATTCAAATACGGGACATAGCCGGTCCCGCCGGGACATTTTAAATTATGCCTAAAATACCGGATGTCCCGGGAAATACGGGACGTCTGGCAACGCTACTCTTAACCTAGAAGGACGTTTGGGGCATTTTTTTTATCGGAACAGTACCTAAGGGAGTTTGATAATAATAATCTACATCTATAAAACTGCGCTGTAATATACTGACACCACAACCACCACATACAATGCACAGCCTGAACTGGTGGACTGAGAGACCTTGGACGGAGGAAATATTCTTTGAGCAGGTTACACATTATGCAGAAGGAGGGTATTTTTGGAATCACTGAAAAGTGGTAAGATTTGTAAGAACAAACATTTTTTTAAACTGAATCCACGCTGAAGATGTCTTGAACATCCACTAGTAGATTATTTCTTTGAAATAAAATAAAAATCCGTTCTCTTCGCTCGCGTTTTTTAGCTATTCACTAACTCAAAAACTTACCTCAGCTAATTCCATTTGCTTTTGTGATCGATCACCTACAGGATAACCTGTACCGAGTTCCTGTAAAGAGATACTTTTTATTAAATTATTATCCTTCTTTTATCTGAATTCAGGATGAACCTCTATGAGGATGAATCTTATTCAGGAATTATATTTGTTTTCGCTGGTAAGTACATACGATTTTTAAGGAAATCGATTTATTTAGAGAAATGAAAAGGTACCCAGACAAAGTTATGATATCTTTGCACAAAGTAGTTTAAAATGTGTTTATATGTATCTAATAAAATAATTGCTTTTTGTCGGAAAAAAGTACGGACATTCCTACCATACTTAAGTACTGCGAGTTTTGTTTTGGCTTTTAGATTTCTCACAGCTAAAACAAATCTCGCAATTAAATTGATGTCTACATACATTGAAAAGATTTTTTAGAGTTGTCACCCTAAGTGTCATACTACACGGGCGGTTCTCCCGCCGCGGGAAACCGCTTCTGAACCGCTCTAGTCATAATTTAATATGAAAGTTGTATGGTGCATACTACACGGGCGGTTTCCCGCTATTACGTCATTCTGCGCGGGATCTTGGCGCTCGCTGGTCGTTCGTGCGCTTGCGTGGCTACTGGCTACTGGCTAGTGACGCGTCAAAATGTTCGATACGGAGCGTTTTATTGTAGAAATACAAGATCGACCAGCTTTGTATGATGTGCAGTCGAAGGATTACGCCATTAATAATTCTATTAAAACAAGAGCTGCAAGCGCAGTTATCAATGGCGGATCCATGTTGAAATGAACAAAAGACAGCGGTAAACCGCGTCCCGTGTAGTTTGATGGTCTGCGGCAGCTTTGTCGAGCGGATTCCCGCAGCGGGAGAACCGCCCGTGTAGTATGAACCTAAGGTATAGAACCATCTACTACTAACCAACCACCAACAAGAACCAACTAGATAAGCGTCCGCTGTCCGTCGGTCCATCTGTCTGTCAGCATGCTATACCTCGTGAACCTAACTCTTATACAATGGATGGTACGGAACTCTTCGTGTACAGGCCACTTCGCACTTGGCCAGATTTATTTAAATAACTACAACTTATATGTAGAGATACTTTTGATAACATATTTTTAGCTTTCAATAGAGTTGGATAAAAATCGTACTTACGTAGAAATAAGGCTCCATAAACACTTCGTAAACATTGCTTTGGTAATCTTCGACGGCCGGTATTGCCTTAATTACCAGGTTTCTGCCGTACCCGGGTATGCCTTGCAAGTTTTTACCGTTCAATACCGATATTAGCCAAATGAACTGACCGAAAAATATTTGCAGTCGAAAATTCATTGTAGGAAACTGTTTTTTTTTTTTATAAACTTTAGAGGCACTTACAACTTGATTTAAAATGCAACGGAAACTCGATTATTTAACAGACCAATTAAATTTTTGTCACAGGTAATTTGGATGGTCGAAAATCTGTCACTGAATGTTGACTAAACAAAAGTAAAATATGTAATTGGTGTAAGAAGTAGTTATATTGATTGTTAAAATTACCAAAAAAAAAAAAAATGTTTGAAAAAACGTGAAAAATCTCGGAAAAACAATTTGTTTGCTAAGATACGTGTTAATTAGCTCGAATTAATATTGAGTAAAAGAAAATAACAAAAAGCACAGTGTTTGATACGCGGAAAATTCGTATATGATCCAAATAACCGAGTTTCTACTTTAATTAGTAACTTTTTGTTTACATACACGTTGTCTTAGCAAAGGTCTTGTGAACAATGAATTGTTATTTAGGTGCGAGGTGGTTTAAGCTTTTTTTTTCTTAGCTCGTGTAATGAATCCGTGAGGATGGTTGTCATTAGATCTTCGTGAGTTGCCAAGGCTCTATGATTGAGAGGCGTAACGTCACCCCGGGCCACGGTGTTTGGCGACGCGATAAGCGCCTTGCTTATGTTTCATTTTTTTATGAATATTACCAATGTTGAACATGACTAATATTCTCGTTTCCCCTTCAAATAAGCGTGGGGATCAATCCGTCGACTCTACAGTTTTCACTCTATTGAGATTATTTTTTGTTTTTACCCGTTAGACTCTTGAGACTATTTACTGATTACGTTGCAGGGTTGTGCATTTACTTAAAATCAAGGTTGTTAATTTTTTTTGTAGAAATATCATAATTGTTTTTGTCCATTTCCTCTTAGACTCCCGTCGATGTACATATTATTATTCTTTCTACTTAACTTGAGATTCGTTTCCGAAAGTAGATGATGTCCGCCAGTTCGTCGATTTTGTCGCTTGTGCAACTGAATTTGGCTACAACAGTCGTAAATCATTCAATAGTTTGAGCAAAGAGCTAGTCCACTCGGTAACTAAAAGTGCCTAGTTGTGCGGTGGTTCCTCATTTCAGTTAAGTCCCTAGTTATTTAGGTGGTTAGTCACTTCAGTCAAGGTCAATTTCATCAAATTCAATTTCGCTCAAGCGACTACTGCTTTGGCGATAACTACTCATGCGTGGCCAGCGGGTGTGACAAAGCCGTGGCCTAGGGAGAAGGCCGTTTAGATACGCTTGTCGAAATGGAAGTTGGCAGTTATGTCGTGCAGGTGCTTTAACTCTTAACATAGCAAATAATAGCTTTGCAATTAATCTCAGTCAAGTATTACTTATTTGATACTTAGGAGGTAGGTAGGTACTTGAATATTAAGTTTGCCGCATGCCGGAAGACCTCAAGAGACTTCAAGAGAGCATCAAATAGTATAAATGAAAAACATAATCATTGACATAAATGGCTCAAAATGTCATCCGACGTCAAAATTGTGTAGTGTCAAAGAATTTGATAAATAATAAAAACAACTTACAAAAATAATTAATCCATCTTCTGTCTTCATACAATCCTTTCCTCTCTACGTATCTGCTATAATGGCTATCGACTAATTATTACCGAGTAACTAATAAAAACCACTCCAAGAAAGGACTTTTAGATGGAGAGTTTCGGTACAAGTGAAGCATGGTTATAAGATGGTTGTGACGTAATGAATCGCGACTTCGTGTTCGACAATGAGGACAGGCCGACCGCTTGGTCCAGGGCGGGCAGCACCATCAACAAGTGGCTGTGGGGGGCGCTGTGCTGCGGCATGCCGGGCATGCCGTGCTACTTCTGCACGTGCTGCGACAAGATGGATGACGCTGCAGACAGGGAGCGACCGAGAGTTAACCGTATGTTTCATTTTGCGTCCGCAAATCACTAGTTGTAGGTAGTTTTAATCTAGGCGTGTCAATACAATTTTTTTTTCTTTTTGACTTCAAAAAGAAGGAAACTCTCAATTCGAAGCGTATATTTTTATTGAGCTTAATTGATTGACGCTATTTTGGATTTGATTGACGCCATCTTGGTGCTGTAAGCATAGATATGGGTGTCTCTGGAACTAATATATTTATTGCAAATGGCGCACCAACCTGTATAATTTATTAACATAATAATAATATAATGATTTCATCATCAATTTCTTTATTTCAATAATAAATAATTATAGAGGTTGGTGCGCCATTTGCAATATTATTAGATCTAGAGACACTCGTATGTCAAATGCGGCGCTTCAAATTGATCCATAATTAAGGTGTCGTTTGTTTTGGGTCCAGCAAGTCCAGTGTTAATCATAGATGTTAGTGAATAGTGATTGTATCTCATTGTTATTAGAAGCGACGGCGACAGCAGAGAGGATGTCGCGGCAACATCGCCCGCACGCGCCCCGCGGGAGGAAGTCTACGCCAGAGATGCTGTCGGCCGTGCGCTGCGCACTCTCCCAGCTCCAGGGCGAACCCGCGCCCGTCGCACCCGCAGCCTCGCGATCTGCTCCCAACTCGCCTGAACCAGGTTAACACCCCTATGAGAAGATAGAACCACTATTAAGCCTTTGAAACACAGAAGTGGTAGAACTATACTCTTGCTTACTTAATAAGTAAAAGCTACCAGAAAGCGTTAACCAATGAAGTACGAAGAACTTTTCTTTCCTTCGTGATTTCTTGTTATAGAGAATAGTCGTAAATATGCGAATTTTTTTCGTCGTATGGGGTTTGTCCATACCAGAAATGTAAGCTGTACGTTGCTCTCTCTTAACTCCAGGGCGAATCTGTCTCGTCTAAAGACTGGCAATCTGCACCCAACGCGCCTGAACCAGTTTAAAAAGAGCAGATAGAACTACTTGAAGTACAGAGGTGGTAGAACTACAGTTTTCTAAGTAAAGGCTGCTTTAGAGCGAACTCAACCATTGACTATGCGTAAAACTTTCGAACAAAATGGCTGTGCATCACCAGTTCAATCAATGAAGTTCTTACACCAGGCATTTTGGACGTAGAGTACTCTACATCCAAAATGCCTGGTGCTGGCCTATCTGATGTCAAGATCTGTTAGCTCAATTTTATTTTTCTTTTTTATTTAAACAATCATTGTACAGTTGCAGTATTTTATTAAAGTTATTTTCCTACAACTCTATTAATTTAATGAAATCCCTTTACGTTTTTGAAAAGACTTTATTTCTTCCTACTTGATGTTTACTGTACGTTTTTATTGCTAGTAACAGCGGGTGGTGAGTGAAATATGTCGATGCATACTTATTTTCGCCTGCTGTGGTAAACTTTGGCCTAGCTTAAACAATATTCTTAACAAAGTCTCAACGCATCACCAGCCTAGAGGCTGGTGATGCGTTGAGACTTTGTTAAGAATATATTGCTACATCAAAAGTCAAAACCAATAAAGTACATCTTGGAAAATAATTCACACTTTTCTTAGATCTGTGACTTGGATCTTGTATCTCGTACGAAATTATGTAAATTTCGAAATCGAATTTCGATGTAGAGTTGCTGAGTTTAGGTTTTAACCGTGGTACTACTGGTAGTCCTACTATGTCGACTACGATCTACGGTTACGCGTTTTTCCGAAACGTTTTCCTCTGCCGTTTTCACTGTAGGGTTCCGCAATTGCCCATCACTATATTAGGTATGCATATTTAAAACTAGTAGGGCGCGTGGGTGCGCGGCTCGCTAAAGCGAACCGCGGTTTTTCTGTCCACCAAGTAGACCTTCGGGTCTCGATCATCTTTGTCCAAGAAATTACTCTTCCATCTTTCATAGTCTCTGAGATATACACCGACGAAATTTGTATGACCGCCACCATGAATCCGCCATTTTGGTGTTTTTTTTTTTCAGCATTGCCAATTGGATGAGGTTTGAGTGATTTTTGTTTGGGCACCCTCAACCTATCTTCAATACCCTGACCGTGCTCCTCACCCGTCTCCGAAATCCTCAATCATCAGCTCCCTCTATATTTTTCATCCAAATGAATTTTTGTCCTCTAAAGTCTAAACGAAACCATCAGCGGAAAGGAACGTATCAAAGTCTTGCATACCTTTTTTATGAAAAAAAAATCTTGATTTTTTTTCTATTCACCACGTAAACCATCGGGTCCTGATCATCTTTTTCCAAGAAACCACTCTTCCATCTTTCATAGTCTCCGAGACAGACATCGACGAAATTTGTATCGGCGCCATCTTGAATCCGCCATTTTGAATTTTTTTTCGGCTCTCTGCCAATTGGATGAGGTTTGGAGTGACTTTTGTTTGAACACCCCCCACCTATCTTGGATATCCTAGCCGTGCTCCTCACCCGTCTCCGAAATCCTCAATCATCAGCTCCCTCCATATTTTTCATCCAAATGAATTTTTGTCCTCTATACGAAACAATCCGAAATTTTGGAAAGGAACGTATCAAAGTCTTGCATACATTTTCTATTAAAACAATAAATTCCGCCATCTTGATTTTTTTTTTCTATTCATCAAATAGACCTTCAGACCCTGATTATCTTTTTCCAAGAAACCACTCTTCCACCTTTTATACTCACCGAGATAGACATCAACGAAATTTGTATGGGCGCCATCTTGAATCCGCCATTTTGGATTTTTTTTCAGCTCCTTGCCAATTTCATGAGGTTTCGAGTGACTTTTGTTTGAATACCCTCCACTTATCTTCGATATCCTGGCCGTGCTCCTCACTCGTCTCCGAAATCTTCAACCATCAGCTCTCTCCATATTTTTCCTTTAAATGAATTTTTATCCTCTATACGAAACCATCAGAAATTTTGAAAAGGAACCGTATAAAGTCTTGCATATATTTTGTATGGAAAAAATTTAATTCCGCCATCTTGAATTTTTTTTCTTTGCATCAAGTAGACCTTCGGGTCCTGATCACCTTTTTCCAAGAAACCACTCTTCCATCTCTTATAGTCTCCGAAATAGACACTGACGAAATTTGTATGGCCGCCATCTTGAATCCGCCATTTTGGAGTTTTTTTTCGGCTCTTTGCCAATTGTATGAGGTTTCGAGTGACATTTGGTCGAACACCCCCCACCTATCTTCGATACCCTGGCCGGTGCTCCTCACCCGTCTCCGAAATCCTCAATCATCAGCTCTCTCTATATTTTTGTTCCGAATTAATTTTTGTCCTCTATACGAAACGGTGGGTGAAAAAAAATTTTTCCATACAAAATTTTACAGGAGAGGTGATCAATGAGTCAGTCAGTCAGTCAGTCAGTGAATCAGCACGAGCAGCTATATATATATTATAATAACTAGTAGGGTGCGTGGGTGCGCGGCTCGCTAAAGCGAACCGCGGTTTTTCTGTTCACCAAATAGATCTTCGGGATTGGTCATCTTTTTAGAAATTTGTATGGCTGCCATCTTGAATCCGCTATTTTGATTTTTTTTCAGCTCTCTGCCAATTGAATGAGGTTTCTGGTGATTTTTGTTTGAGCACCCCCCACCTAACTTCAATCCCCTGGCCGTGCTCCTCACCCGTCTCCGAAATCCTCAATCATCAGCTCTCTCCATATTTTTCCCCGAACCATCAGAAATTTTGAAAACGAACATATGAAAATTCCCAATTCGCTATATATTTTTTATGAAAAAAAAAAATCCGCCATCTTGAATTTTTTTCTATTCATCACGTAGACCGTCGGGTCCTGATCATCTTTTTCCAAAAAATCATTCTTCTATCTTTCATAGTCTCCGAGATAGACACCGACGAAATTTGTTTGACCGCCATCTTGAATCCGCCATTTTCGAAATTTTTTCGGCTCTCTGCCAATTGGATGAGGTTTTGAGTTACTTCTGTTTGAACACCCTCCACCTATCTTTGATATCCTAGCCGTGCTCCTCACCCGTCTCCGAAATCCTCAATCATCAGCTCCCTCCATATTTTTCATCTAAATGAATTTTTGTCCTCTATACGAAACCATCAGAAATTTTGGAAAGGAACCTATCAAAGTCTTGCATACATTTTATACGAAAAAAATAAATTCCGCCATCTTGATATTTTTTCTATTCATCAAGTAGACCTGCTAGTATTAATAATCTTTTTCCAAGGAACTACTCTTCCATCTTTTATAGTCTCTGAGATAAACACCGACGAAATTTGTATGGCCGCCATCTTGGATCCGCCATTTTGAAGGTTTTTTTCAGCTCTCTGGCAATTGGATGAGGTTTCGAGTGACTTTTGTTTGAACACCCTCCACCTATCTTCAATATCCTGACCGAGCTCCTCATCCGTCTCCGAAATCCTCAATCATCAGCTCTCTCCATATTTTTTCTGTGAATGATTTTTTATCCTCCATACAAAATCAACATAAGTTTTGAGAAAGAACTATGTTTTAGTCTTGCATATATTTTGTATGGAAAAATTTTTATTCCGCCATCTTGAATTTTTTTTCTATTCATCAAGTAGAACTTCAGGTCCTGATCATCTTTTTCCAAGAAACCACTCTTCCATCTCTTATAGTCTCCGAGATAGAGACCGACGAAATTTGTATGGCCGCCATCTTGAATCCGCCATTTTGGAATTTTTTTTCGGCTCTCTGCCAATTGGATGAGGTTTCGAGTGACATTTGGTTGAACACACCTCACCTATCTTCGATACCCTGGCCGGTGCTCCTCACCCGTCTCCAAAATCCTCAATCATCAGCTCTCTCCATATTTTTGTTCTGAATGAATTTTTCTCCTCTATACGAAACCGTGAGTGAAAAAAAATTTTCCCATACAAAATTTTACAGGAGAGGTGATCAATGAGTCAGTGAATCAGTGAATCAGTGAATCAGTGTGTCAGTGAATCAGCCCCAGTAGCTATATATATAGTAATGGAGTAGCCACATAATATTATGTAATTTTCATTTTAGTTTTAATAAATGCGCCTAGTTTAAATTAATAGCAAAAACGTAAAAATTTTGTATACGCCTTGAGAAGCTGTAGTTTTACACTCAAGTTAAACAAGAAACTTGAAATTTTCACAACATTAAGAGACCATTGACCTTTGTATTCAGTATTTTCAACTTAGTAGGTACTCAAGCCGTTTCTGAAAAAAAGGGTATTTTTTTTTCAGAAACAGCTTGCGTATCACGTTTTTTTCAGAATCCTAAAAATCACACTAATATTATAAAAGCGAAATTTTGTGTGTGTGTATGTTTGTTACTCCTTCACGCCACAACGAATGAACCGATTTGGCTAAAGTTTAGAATGGAGATAGTTACCATCCAGGTTACACATAGGCTACATTAAAATGAAGCCTATGTGTTATGTATTAATCCTGGATGGGACTCGAGTTCCCGCAAGGATCGAAAAACCTTAATCCACTCGGACGAAGTCGCGGGCATCGTTTAGTAGATTATAACAATAGATAAGTTTTGGTGGTGCGCTACTTTCTCATAGCAATCTGTCGCGGTTGCGAAGGTTTTTTCTTATCAACGGCTTCCCACTGTACAACCTGTGAGTCAGTGTTTCGCGCAGGCTTGTTCTTAGCGAGCGATGCCAAGTTGTTTCTAATTTATTTTGGTGTTATTTGCGACTGAAAAACATTGATATTTTTTGAGTACTGAAAAGTGTGGAGTTACAACAGTGTCGTGAATCGTGATAGAGTGGGTGAACTTCGCTAGTTTTCGGAAAATTATGTAAGTTTGACTTCATTATACACGAGTAAATAAATAAAACAATAAAGAATAGTTTCTAAGTTTTAAGTAAGAGTCAACTGACGTGACCTAATTCCGACAGAGCTCTAACTTTTCGCAGTTATGTGTCTTTATAAGCAATTAATTATCACCTGCTATAACGGTGAACGAAACCATCATACCTGAGAGTCCGCCGTAATATTTTTTAAGGTGTGTGAAGTCTGTCGATCCGCACTTGGCCATCGTAGTGGGCTACAACGTGAAAGCCACCATCGTAAGGAAACCTGCATGCCTGGGAGTCTGCCGCAATGCTCTTTAAGGTGTGGGACTGTGTGAACTCTGTCAGTCCGCACTTGGCCATCAGCGTGGTAGGCTGTGGTCTAAACCCTTCTCATTCGTTGAGCCCAGTAAAGGGCCGATAATAGGTTGATGATGTCAATAACTTGTTGATATATTAATTAATACACACTTACCCATATTATGCGTGTGAATAGAACCTCTAACGTTACATGTACGTAGCATGTAAAGGAAGTACCTAGGTACATGTTTATGGTGCAACCAAGGTGATTTTGTACGTGCTCAGGGTAATAATTCTCTAAAAAATATTGTGTATTCTGAATGATTTATCAACTAATTATTTCACAGATTTTTCAGTAAACGAGCGGGAATCTATCCAAATTTTTATAGAAACAATACATACCTAAATAGTAAGAGAGCTTCGATTTCTAGGTCTCAAAGTACAGGTTTAATAGGTGCGCCTGGTGTATTTCTACTCATGACAGAATCGTTTTCAAAAATCCCTGAGCCTGGAGCCTTTCTTGCTATTGCCATTATTGCAATTATAACTGTTTGATATATGTATGTTCGCTCGCAATATCCTATGGTCACTAATAATCACGTTCTATTAGGACGAGGCCTTAGGCCAATCGTTCGTTTAAAACTGGTCTGTTTTCTATTACCGTTGCGTTTGAACTTTGAAAGTAATTAGATCAAGGCGTTCGAGTCATATTGATACATTTTTCAAAACATGCAATGTTTACTACTTACTAGCATAATAATTGCTATCGTTTCAATGCAATTAGTATGTGGTTCCCATCTTGGTAGACTCGTTTTCAAATATCCCTGAAGCCTCCATGACTATCGCGCAAATGCCAACGATTAGATTTTCACCTATGTTGTTTACCGTGGTTGTTTATAATAATATATCTACCTACTAGCTGATACGACTTCGTACGTGTAGATTGATTTTTTTCTGGAGTCCCGCGGGAACTCTCTTAAACTCTCTCTTATTTTCCGGGACAAAAAGTAGCCTATGTGCTATTCCACTCTATAATCTATCTCCATTTTAAATTTCAGCCAAATCGGTCCAGTAGTTTTTGCGTGAAAGAGTAACAAACATACACACACACGCACAAACTTTTGCCTTTATAATATTAGTAGGATTAGTAGGATTGCTAGGTACCTACCAGAAGCAAACTTCGTTCGCGTGAATTGAGGTTTTTTTTAATTCCCGCGGAAAATTATTTTTCGGGATAAAAAGTAGCCTATGTGTTATTCCAGACTATAATGATCTATCTCAGTGTCTTTCAGCCAAATCGGTTTAGTCGTTACGGCGCGATTGAGTAACAAACATCCATTCATCCATACATCCAAACTTTTGCATTTATAATATTAGTAGGATTTAATAGGAGGATAATATGAAAAGTCAAGTCTTCATACTTAGTTTCCAACCAAGTATGTATGGATTAAAATCCATAATTGAATTATTATCAATAGTGGAATTTTTGAATTTAGATTTTTCGTATTAGATTAAATACGTGATAAAATCTATAATATAATAAAACTGTAACGGGACGAATTCTGTACATTAAATATATTTTGAAAATTTTAATCGGGGGATGCTTTATTATCGATACTGAACCCAAAAAAATTTTTTTTGATTTTTTTGTCTGTCTGTCTGTCTGTCTGTCTGTCTGTCTGTCTGTCTGTATCTTGGCCGCGCATCACGCTGAAACTACTGGACGGATTTAAATGAAACTTGGCACGATTTAAGTACATACCACGAGGTAACATATAGGATACTTTTTATCCCGAAATTCAGCACGGTTCCCTTGGGAGAGGGGATGAAAGTCAAAATGTGTATTTAGTTGTAATTCATTAACGCGTACTCCGATTTCATTCATTCTTTTTTTATTAGAAAGAAGATACTGTAAAGATTGTCCTGTAATTATTTCAAGGTCGTCGGTTCAGTAGTTCAGAAGTTATAGACATCACAATCCTCAGTATAAGGTCCAAAATAACTTGAACCCCGTTATGTACAGGAAACTTTGAATCTACGGCTCATCTTAGGCTGGCATAATACACTATATAGTGGATAGCCTTATTTTTAACCGACTTCGAAAAAGGAGGTTATCAATTCAGCCGGTATCTTTTTTTTTTCAATGTATATATCCACCGATTACTCCTGGATTTCTGGACCAATTCAGCTGATTTTTTTTTAATGGACATTTTTTTACCTTCAACTCCTCAAGCCTGATGCTGCAGAGGTACTTTCCCTCAAAATCATGAGGATTTAGGAACAACTACAAATTGGTATGCTTGGCCTAAGAATATACTAGATCATAGAGCTCCAGGTTCTACTCCTCAATCCTGATGCTGCAGGATACTGCCCATCTAAACTGTGAGGATTTAAGAACTGTCGCTTGCGAATTAATATTGTAAGTATCAAGAATAAACTACAACATGAAGTTCTAGGTCCTAGCTGCGCAATCTTGATGCTGCAGGATACGGCCCACCTAAACTGTAAGCATGTAGGTACTTTCGATTACGAATTGTTATTGTAGGTATAAAGCATAGACTACATCATGGAGCTCTAGGTCCTGGCTCCTCAATCCTGATGCTACAGGGTAGTGCCTACCTAAACAGTGAGGATGTAGTTTTCTACATCCTCATTGTCAGTTTCGAATTGATATTGTTGGCACCAAGCATAGACTACATCATGGAGCTCTAGGTCCAGCTCCTCAATCATGATACTTCCCACCTAAAGTGCGGGGATTTAGTAATTGTGGTTTGTTAATAAGTACCGTAGGTACCAAGTATAGATTACATTTACGCTACGCTACTGCGTAGCGTAGGAGGGAAGGGACAATGAGAGCAGGGACAAGCTACATGCCGAGCGATCATTTTCAAAATTAAAATTGATAATTAAACTAAATTCTTTGGGACAAGAAAGGTTACGCTCAATGGCAGATTTACCAAAAGACTGAGTTGACTGGAACCAAGCGCCAAAAGTGTACGACTAGATATGCAATTATAAAAAATTTTGCGCTCGCTTCACTCGCGAAAGAGTCACTTTTACGTTTCTATTGTAAGTGCTAAGTATAGAAAATTTCGCGCTCGCTTCGCTCGCGAAAATGTCACTTTTACGCTTCTATTGTAGGAGTCAAGTATGGATTACTAAGTGCCGTAATGCAATCATAAAAAATTTCGCGCTCGCTTCGCTCGCGAAAATGTCGCTTTTCCATTGCTATTGTAGGTGCCAAGTATAAACTACTAAGTGCCGTAATGCGGTCATAAAAAATTTCGCGCTCGCTACGCTCGCGAAACTGTCGCTTTTACGTTGCTATTGTAGGTGTCAAGAATGGACAACTAAGTGCCGTAATGCAATCATAAAAAATTTCGCGCTCGCTTCGCTCGCGAAAATATTGGTTTTACGTATATTGTAGGTGTCAAGAATGGGCAACTAAGTGCCGTAATGCAATCATAAAAAATTTGCGCTCGCTTCGCTCGCGAAAATGTCGGTTTTACGTTGCTTTTGTAGGTGTCAAGAATGGACAACTAAGTGCCGTAATGCAATCATAAAAAATTTCGCGCTCGCTTCGCTCGCGAAAATATTGGTTTTACGTTGCTATTGTAGGTGTCAAGAATGGACAACTAAGTGCCGTAATGCAATCATAAAAAATTTGCGCTCGCTTCGCTCGCGAAAATGTCGGTTTTACGTTGATTTTGTAGGTGTCAAGAGTGGACAACTAAGTGCCGTAATGCAATCATAAAAAATTTCGCGCTCGCTTCGCTCGCGAAAATGTCGATTTTATGTTGCTATTGTAGGTGTCAAGAATGGACAACTAAGTGCCGTAATGCAATCATAAAAAATTTCGCGCTCGCTTCACTCGCGAAAATATTGGTTTTACATTGCTATTGTAGGTGTCAAGAATGGACAACTAAGTGCCGTAATGCAATCATAAACAATTTCGCGCTCGCTACGCTCGCGAAACTGTCGCTTTTACGTTGCTATTGTAGGTGTCAAGAATGGACAACTAAGTGCCGTAATGCAATCATAAAAAATTTCGCGCTCGCTTCGCTCGCGAAAATATTGGTTTTACGTTGCTATTGTAGGTGTCAAGAATGGACAACTAAGTGCCGTAATGCAATCATAAAAAATTTGCGCTCGCTTCGCTCGCGAAAATGTCGGTTTTGCGTTGATTTTGTAGGTGTCAAGAATGGACAACTAAGTGCCGTAATGCAATCATAAAAAATTTCGCGCTCGCTTCGCTCGCGAAAATGTCCATTTTATGTTGCTATTGTAGGTGTCAAGAATGGACAACTAAGTGCCGTAATGCAATCATAAAAAATTTCGCGCTCGCTTCACTCGCGAAAATATTGGTTTTACGTTGCTATTGTAGGTGTCAAGAATGGACAACTAAGTGCCGTAATGCAATCATAAACAATTTCGCGCTCGCTTCGCTCGCGAAAATGTTGGTTTTACGTTGCTATTGTAGGTGTCAAGAATGGACAACTAAGTGCCGTAATGCAATCATAAAACATTTCGCGCTCGCTTCGCTCGCGAAAATATTGGTTTTACGTATATTGTAGGTGTCAAGAATGGACAACTAAGTGCCGTAATGCAATCATAAAAAAGGAGGTGGGTTGATAAGGCAACAAAATCCGCCCCTCATACACTCGAAAAAAAAAGTTCCAGATTTCGACAAATTGTAAATGTATTTACATACTTGAAGATATAAACTTTATTTTAATATAAAGTTTAGGTGATAAAAAAAATAGTAAGTTACAGAAAATATTACCCAAAAAGAGAGTGTTTCTTGTACTTTTCTTACATTTTCGTACATTTTAGTCGTTTTTTAAGCTTTGATTTAATATTTTAGAATGAGGCGCTCCATGAACCATGGTAAACGTAACTGATAATGATGCTCCTTTTTATAAGCTTTTATATGAGTATTAATTTATTTTGGTTCATGGAGCGCCTCATTCTAAAATATTAAATCAAAGCTTAAAAAACGACTAAAATGTATGAAAATGTAAGAAAAGTAAAAGAAACACTCTCTTTTTGGGTAATATTTTCTGTAACTTACTATTTTTTTTATCACCTAAACTTTATATTAAAATAAAGTTTATATCTTCAAGTATATAAATACATTTACAATTTGTCGGAATCTGGAACTTTTTTTTTCGAGTGTATGAGGGGCGGATTTTGGGCCTTATCAACCCACCTCCTTTGCGCTCGCTTCGCTCGCGAAAATGTCGGTTTTACGTTGCTTTTGTAGGTGTCAAGAATGGACAACTAAGTGCCGTAATGCAATCATAAAAAATTTCGCGTAAATAAAAATACAAAGCGGAGATTCTCTACGGTAAAACTGCGTCGATATAACTTATTCCGCATATTTCCTAATATGTAATCGTAAATGGAAAAATAATTCACTTGTCGCGTGTAAGGAGGTTCGATAAATATTTGTTTGCTGCAAAAGGAATGCGTGCCTACTTTAAAACAATCTCATTTCCATGTGGTTCCATACATAGGTTTTTTCTATCCTATTCTTACCTACCCGTAAAGTACTAGGTAGGTGCTTAATTTTTAATCCCCGACGCAAAAACGACAGGTATATTGTACATGTGCGTGTGTGTGTCTCCGTTTGTGGCATCTTAGCTCTTGAACGGATGAACCGATTTTGATTGTTTTATTGTTTGAAAGGTGAATAAGTCGGGAGTGTTCTTAGCAATGTTTGTTGAAAATCGGTCTAAAATGGCCGCCGCCACAAAATAGCGGGTTACATATTTTTTCATAACTCCTTCAATATCAAATGGAAGGGCTTGACTAGTAAAATACTAGTAGAATACTATAATACACTATGATAAATTTCAAATCCAAGATGGCCGCCACCACAAAATGGCGAAATTACTTTTTTTTTAATTTCACATTTACACTTGTTGATTGGTGGATAAAAATCAATGAAAAATTAAGTATTAAAATCAATCAAATATCAAATACATACATACACGTAGCAGGTGGTAAAAATATACTAGACTAGCTTTTGCCCGCGCCCTCGTTTACGCTAAGTCGCTAGACAATTAAAATACAACTTTTGTATAATGTGTTTATTTTGTATTGTTTTTTGTTATAATTTTCCTGTCGGTAGGTAGGTATGTAGTGTACGCCTGACTAGAACCAGACCATTATCATGCCTACAGTAATTTTTAGACAAAACATAAAACAACATACAGTATGTCTGTAATATAAGCAATGTATGTAGGTAATGTAAGGAGTAAAAAGTGTAACCCAACGACATTCTTACGCCATGGAAAGGGCATCGGAACATGCTAATGTAGTTCTTACATTATATTGTGCAACAATTTACTTACACTTGCCTTACAAACAGGTTTGGATTCACTCTTCATTTTGTTTCGATCTTTCGAATGTTTTTCTTTGTTAAGTATTTATTTATCACATACATATTAGCATACGAGATAAGCTGGGTACCTTTAGGTATATCGCATTAAGTCTTCGTTTACTCTAGGGATGTGCGTCGGAACCTACGATACGTTATCGATAGGTAAGTTATTTTTATTGAGTTGATTTTTTTTAATTCTTTACTTATGTGGTGATAATGCGGATGCTAATCAGTACAAGTATCCACAGTAACCGAAATATCTCAACCAGGCTTAGGCCTGGTTGAGTTCGGAGTATACTGGTATACTTTGGATCTCCAAGGTGCCAGAATTGTGACTCCGCACCGAAAATCGCAGCATCGGGAGACCCGTCACTACGTAGACGTACAGAAGATCTCAAGCCGCTCAAGACGCAACAATTTGAGACAGCCGTCTCAAGACACAAGCGGCCCAAGGTCGTGTCCTTTGGCGATTCATGAGAAACTTCTTGAAGAAGAAGAAAAAGAAGAAGAAAGAGTCTTGAGACGTCGATCCCAACTCTATATACTTTTCAGTATGCCCTAACTTAAAGAATCTAATTTGTTTTCTAAATTGCATTTATTACACAGATTTGATTGTTTTTCATTAGCGGGATGTAAAATATAGCATAATATAATTAATATAAATATAGCATAATACAATTAAGCTGTTCAGTTTCGATAATCTACGTAGATCTCTATTTGATCTCTGAATTTAATGGCATCCATTACGTAACATTGCGTAATGAATACTATATAAATATATAATATGTACGTCAATTTAAAATCGAGATCGTTTGTGACAGTCCACACCACACACTGAGACAAATTTATTAATAGAGCGGTGAGATGACTTAAAATTTAGTTCTTAAGTAACATTTAAACCTTAAAACACAATTTAATTGTTAGTGGCTATAGTTTGCTAACTGTTAGTTAGCCAAGTTGCTTTATGAGATAGATTCTAGCATCTGGTATGTTCATTGCAGTTCCTAAGGCTGAAATATATAAACCGCACTCTCACTCAGCTCAGTCTCTCAAGATAGAGTTAACACGAGACACATTTATGTCAGAGCATATTTGTGTCTCGTTTTAACCTCTATCTTGAGTCTGAGCTGAGTCACAGTATGCTCTATAGATCTCAGCATAAGACTTAAAATATCGACAGCTAAATTTATTTTATCGCTGTCGATATTTTTTGAAAATAAATTAATGACTCATTTAATTGATTCCACAAATTTTCCATTAAGATCATTTATTTTCTGTTGAGTTGAGAAAACCTAACTAGCTAACTACACTATTGCACATCCCTTTTGCGCTCGAAGTTTTTGCCACTTACATGTATAGGTCTGTTAAACCGGTCCATAAAACCATAATACTATGACCTCTACAACTAGCCCCCCGATCTCGTATCATATTCTGCATCTGTTATGCGGTGGAGCAAAATAGATCAAGTTATAATGGTCAGTTACACGCAATAAATGAGTATGTCTTTAGATTTCATTGAGACACTTAAGATCGGACCCGACGAAGGTAAGTCGTGTTCTTATACTGAGATAAATATTATATTTTATCAAGATTATTTTGATAACTGTTGTCGATCTTCTGGGAAATGTTCTTATGTATAGATATCTCCTATATCATGTCTTAAATACGAACATCAGCTGACTTTTGAGTTTTTTGCGTGTATAAAAATATTGTGATATCAATATGAAGCAAAAGTTTTCCAGTAGATACCTACCACTTTTTGTGTTGTTTAAAGTATATTTATAAGTCTTTTTTTTCATGATTAATGTGCCTTTACCCCTTCAACTATGCGAAAAGTTTTCGTAAGTTAGGAGTAGGTACCTACTAGGTAGGTACGACAATAGTGAAACGGGTGGGGTTTTAACTGTGTCGTATCGGCGTCCTCCTGTTATTATTTTAGTGAACATTCTTAAGTTTATCACCATTCAGTGCTTAGATTATATTCTTAGATTCAGTGTTATTTTTTTTCAAATCACGTATCATCGTTATCATTCAACATTTAGCTAACAGGAGAATTTTCATTTATCACGTATCTACCTACCTACTGAGTTTGCCTAGTATTTTCGTAGAGCAAATCAACCGCTAAGTTTTTTTTATACTTAACTAAGAACTCTACTTATTTTTCCTGAGGTATTTATTTTGAAATATTGTTGTTGTATTATAATAACTGTTTAAATTGCTCAGTTATAGTAATAAAGTAAGAAGATAAACTAAAAATAAAATAGAAATATTTAGCTTGAACAATTTTTTGACCCATTTTTAACGATATTCGTACCTATGTAGGTAGGTATCTAGAACGTTATTCAAAATGCGCGAATCTGTAAATTGTAATAAAATTTTGTAAGTTATTTCTTGTAATAGGTAGGTATTTACTTACTCTTACAAGAGTAAATAATATTCTTATCTGTTGATAAAGGGTCAAACTCTGGTATTACTATCAAAATAATAAACAAAAACAACAGGTAGGTAATACAAACAATGTAACACGTACAGTCACTAGTTCACAGTTCACACACGCGCCAAGTAGCTAGATAACGTAGGCACCATACTAGTACAAACTAACCTAATATTGTACCATACTAGTACTAACCTAATATTATTTTAAAAATTTTAACCACTATAGATCGATCTCTACATTTTCGATTTTATTGTTTTAAAGAATATTTCATGGAAAACTAGCTGATGTCCGCGACTTCGTTCGCGTGGATTGAGGCTTTTTAATGCCTGCGAGGACAAAAATAGTAGTTTATTTGTTACTCCAGACTATAATCTATCTTTGTGCCAAACAGCCAAATCGGTTCAGTTGTTGCGGCGTGATTGAGTAACAACCCATCCATACATTCAAACTTTCGCATTTATAATATTAGTAGGATTAGTAGGATTTATTTGCATTTTTTGCATACAGGAATTTAAATAGCACGTAAACAAGATTCTAGAAGGTGAAGTTCGTTGCAATAATAGTGCTGACTCATACACAAGGCTAGGTACAGTCCGTTTATTTTTCTTGTTGATTTACGAGAGCTTGGAGGAGGGACCAAGCTATTGCATAGCATTTTTTATCAACGCCATCTAGCGGCTCACCGTAGAGGAGTCCCGTGGCAGGTTATTTTCGTTACGGAATTTCTGGATTCGGTCTCCACGCTGGCCCGCGATAGAAGCTATGCAATAGCTTAAAAACACAGCCCTTGAAATTAACCACACGCAGATCGAGCCTTTACTCATAAAGTCAAGTAGGGAATCTTTTGGCCTCCACTTATATTTCTCACAGTGCATTGCACTGGATAGTTTCAAAGTGGTTTCAAAGGTCGTAAGTAGTACTTGCATATTTCATAACTGCGTTCGCGGTCACTGACCTCTACAATAATACTCGTTAATTCCTTCATATTTATTAATTATTAATTATGTATTCAATGAACATTCTTAAAAAATAGCTATGCGCATTTTTTCACTCTACACTTAAAGCGGCATAGCAATATTATATTCCCTCTTAAACTATTTGTTTTTCCGGGATAAAAAATTGCTTATGTCACTCTCTATGTCCTCAATTATAGCCATGCAAAAAATCACGTCGATCCGTAGCTCTGTTGCGGCGTGATTAAAGGACGAACAAAAGAGTAAAATCATTATTTTACACATTGTCTTAATTTTATACACATAAATATACAGTGGTTGTGGCTTATATTATAACAGTAACTGGAGTACTGGACTATTTTAGATTATTTGAAAAATTGACTTTGTGAAAACGTGTATATACTGTACTTATATGTACATAATAGTCAAATAAAAATATTAAATTAAAAAAAATCAAAAACCCGTGCGTACTGCGTAAATATTGAACTTAAAATACAAACTGAAAAAGACAGAACAAATCCAGTAATCTAGAATTCTGTTAAATTATACCTATTGACTTACAACAGTCGAGAGTCGGGATTGGCAAGATTTGAACTAATCTAGATTTCTAATAATTTAATTACATCATAGGTAATTTTCCTTTATTAGGTAATTCCTCGTAGTGTTAATTTATTACAGCATCTTTTTTTTTTCAAAAGAAAATTATACTAATAAAAATGTATAATACGCGGGTATAACCGTAATCGTGATGCGTTGTTGTAATTTAAGGAATCTTGTTATTTCCTTAATGTAATTTATTACAAACTCGTACGATACAATAGGAATATACCTACTTAAACCTCCTTATGAGATCAGGAAATTAAAATCAGTTGTCATTGCAATATCGATGTGATTATTGCATGATTGTGATTGTGTTATAATAATATGCTATGCATTATAGAAAAGATGTTCAGAATCACTTGTACTTGTATTCACTACAAGCTGAAGCCCGCGACTTCGTCCGCGATTTTCCACGATAAAAGTAGTCTATGTCACTCTCCCGGTCCTCCACTATACCTACCCATGCAAAAAGTCACGTCGATCCGTTGCGTTTTTGCGGCGTTATTGAAGGACAAACCAACACACAGACTTTTGCATTTACAATATTAGTAAGGATTCTGTGCTTTAGGTTACTTAGTACCTTGATACATGTAGCCTTTACCCTATCACAATAGATTACTTGCAAGATTAGTTAACTACATCTTGTGATAAATTAGTCATTAATACTTGATCGAGCTGTGTAGCGTAAATAATAGCATTTTTAATTGATCGTTACCTAATTGACTATGTAATTGGTAATTAAACCTATTTATTTGCATGCAAGTGTGTATTGAATGATTAGTATAATCTATGTTAATACACACAAGCTTAAACTGCGTTGATACTTAGTAATTATACTAAGAAAGAACTCGTTAATTTCCATTTTTCTTTAATTATAGTTAAGCCGCATTCGTTTTCAACAGGATTTATATAGCCAAATAAGTTGCCGACAGCACAGAATAGATGATAGTCATAGATACACGTATAGAACAGAATAGACGATAGTCATCTATTCTGTGCTATACGTGTATCTATTGCGTGTGTCCATTTCAAATGAGAGGCATATGGCACGCATAGAATTCCATGTTACGTGACCATAACATATCTTTCTTTCCGTAATTATAAATTAATTTCAACAAACTTTTTATTTAGATCAGCGATGTTTCCACGTAGGATTTAGTTAACAACATATATACCCCACTACTTTAGCATGTTACTTTATTGGTATATAAGCCTAACGTAAATTGTAAATATATCGCCACTTATTATCACTCCACTGTCACATTCAGTATATTGTATTAGTGCGAACTCGCCATCCTCAACATAAACGCAAAGTTTGTTGCAGGATGGTAGATAAAATAATTGAAAAATGTATTGTTGTATGGATCTTGAACAATAAAAAAAAATTAACAGTATACAACAAGCCTGTGTTTCTCTACTCTATACTTTAACGCCCCTCTACAATAGCACTCAGTTATACTGCAGCCGCAGTGTAACGCAACAAGGCACCTCATGAGTAACTAGAACGATGTCCACCCTCATCCTCACATAAAATACAAGTACTAGTTACCCCTGACTATTTGTATTGATTTGTTTACAGATAGCATATAAATAAAGATGATGTATCAGTTGTTATTCCTGGCCTCTGCGGCGCTTCTCGCGGCCGGACACAGCGGCCATGTAAGTATTCTTTTTTACAATATTAATTAATTTAATTCATAAAACTTTCTACATTCGTCTATGTACCCTCTATAATGTATTTTTTTTATGAAATAGTTTGTTATTATCCTATGTGAAAACTTTGCATACAATTTTCGCCCGCGATTATACGGTACATTAAATTATTATACATTATGACAAAAACTCGTATCAGTTAAGCAATGCTTCAATGTGAGTGCCGAAAATTTCGCTCGCATTCGAGAAACTCTCCTTGTGTAACTGAGCCATTATTCTACAAATCAGCCTTAGATTACGACCTTGCCTAATGATATATGTGCCGATGTAGTCGGGGTATTGCAGTTTTTATTATGGATTTATATCAGTACCTTCCCGCTTAGAAACTGATAACAGTGTCTAAAGCGGGAAGGGTTAGGTAACAAATAACAATTAATAACGATTTGGATTAATAGTGTTCTGTGGTCATTATATGATGATAACTATATTATTTAGGTGATCAAAAAATTGATTAAGTATCATAGCTGAAAACTATTTTGTACTTAATTTAGTTTTTACCAGATAATACCCGTGACTTCGTCCGCGTGGATTGAGGTTTGTAATTCCTGCGGGAACTCTTATTTTACGGGATGAAAAGTAGCCTTAGATGTGTTATTCCAGTAGAATTTCCATGTTAGTTTTAATTGTAAATGTAACGTTATTTGACAGTGAAATTAAAAAAAAAAACGAGTTTGCAGGGCAGCCATTTTAATATTAATTTTATATCTTAATTTTATTTCATTTAAATATTCTTAGGACACACACGTAGCCAGTATCAGTACGGGGGGCGCCCCCCTGCGCGCAGTGGCTCGCCTGGCCAGCCCGGACGGTCTGGACATCCACGGCAATGTGACCTTCACGCAAGAGGGAGACAGGGTCCACATTCTTGGGCACATCTACGGCATGCCCAAGGGAGAGTACGGGTTCCATGTCCACGAAACTGGGGACATCACTGGAGGGTGTCTGTCTACTGGAGGTCATTTCAACCCTGAAAATGTAATTTATTTTTTACATTTTAGTATGTAAGCATGCTTGTGACAAACAACAAACACGGAACATAAGCAAATTCAGACAAGGCAAAGATCGACTACACGATTTCGAGTAACACCAAAATTCGTGAAACACTAAACATGGCGGATGTTGAAGTAAGTAAGGCGTGAATCCAATCAGACCGGCTAAAATCCGCCGAACCAGAAAAATCTGTATGATAACACGCACCACCCGCACCGCACACCGTCGTTTCAACAACACAGCAACACGTAGCACCACAGAAACTCCTTCAAAACACACTCGACGTAGTTACTAATGATGCTCCGACACCGGAGCTTCATATGGCGTGCAAATTTCCTCACGAGGTTTTCCTTCTCCGTTGAAGCTTGTGATATTTAATTGCTTAAGCGCACATAATTCCGAAAAGTCAGAGGTGGATGCTTGAGACCGAATCCGCGACCCCCCAAATAGGAAACCACAGACCTAGCCACTGAGCTGATAGCTAATGGTTAGGTCTGCTTAGACTCTTATCTTTTCAAAGACCCTTACATTTGGCTGTATAGACCCTTACATTTGTCGTAATCGCAGAAACTACACGGCCATCCCGAAGACGAGAACCGACACGTCGGCGACCTCGGGAACATCGCGTTCGACGACGAAAGCCTCAGCCATATCGACTTCTACGACAAAATGATCGCTCTGCACGGATCCCACAACATCATCGGCAGGGCCATCGTCCTCCACGCAATGGCCGACGACTTCGGCAGATCAGAGCACCCCGACTCCAAGAAGACTGGCAACGCTGGTGGCCGCAAAGCTTGCGGTGTCATTGGCATCCTGTAATTTCCTATTTTTACTTATGACTCAGTTACACAAGGAGGGTTTCTCGGATGCGTGCGAAATTTTCGGCACTCATATTCGAGCATTGCTTTACTAATACGAGTTTTTTTCATATGTAATGTAAAATCGCGAGCGAAAATTTTATGTTTTCGCATAGGATAATCGCAAACTATTTCATGCCGCTCGCATTCGAGAAACTCTTCTTGTGTAACTGATGCCTTTAAAATCCTAATGTAGATACGATGAGCAAGTTTGAAGGTCCTGTCCACTGGATCGGAGCGGAGATGTGTCCAGTGGATTAATAAGATTTTTGTGAGATAACCTATGAAAACTATCAAGTGATATTTAATAATAACTAGCGGACCCGACAGACGTTGTCCTGTCTTAAGTTTTTTTACATCCTCTTTGACGAAATTGGCAGCACGCATTCTGTCAATGTTATGTCAAACGCCATAAGGTTACATCAAAAAAGTTTGAATTGTAAAAGCGGTTACATTAGAAATAACTTAATATGGTGGTTAATATTTCTTAAATTTTCTAATTTTCCGCGCAATTTTCTTAATTTTTTCTTTCATAAGAACCTTCTCCTAACAATAACAAACACAATAAAAAAAGAATTAGCGAAATCGGTCCAGCCGTTCACGCGTGATGCGCTTACCAACACATTAAGCGATTCATTTTTATATATTAGATTATTCTTTGGTCTACGCTCCGCTTCGCTCTGCTTCAATGGACAGCTACCCTTATACAACGCTAATTTTGTTATTAAGAAACCTGAATATTTTGTTGTAACCGGAATTGTTTCCTAATCGATTGTTATAATTTTTAAACTGTTCTAAATTATTTTTTGTACAACAATTGGGAATCAATTTTTTTATAGGTGTTTCTTCTTTCTTATTAACAAACATTAACGTTGTACAGAGGGACGGGGACGTTCCGTAACAAACACGTGGATAACTAGCTTAACTTCCGAATATTGATACACTTCCTAAATATTTTTCCTTATGTAATTGATAATAATTTTGACAAAATATTATTAATTTTAAGATGATATCAATAAATTATTGAGTGGCGTTTTATTATTCGGTCGTAAATCTCTGTTTAAACTTTAAAAGCATTTTTAAGTTCTATGACATTGAGCTTAGAAATCATTTTTTTACAATTTTTTGCAACCTGTTTCATTAAGGAAAAAATTTGAATGCTATTTTTTAAAGCGTAGATGCACCTTCGATAACGTATTTTGATCGTTTTTTTCTTAATGAAACAAGTTCTTAATTAGGTAGAAGCAGCTAATTTTTTTATGATATAAGGATAAATATTTTTTATTAATCAAGTTTGTTTTTCTCTCTCCCCTGTCCGTAATAAACACTACAAGAATAACGAATAACATAAAACTCAAAGTGGAACTCTTGAAGAAGTTTGTACTTACCTATATTTAGTAATGTGGACAAACGCAAGACGGTTAAAATAAAGAAATACGTCATAAAATAATATGTAATAATGATCTAATATAGAACTTTTCTTGAAGACAAACATGCTAACTGGTAATTAGTAACCATAACTTATTTTTCTTCTGTGATCGAAGCCATAACTAATCTTTTAAATTAATTATTACATAGATAACTGACAGCTATTGTGCCTGATCCGTTCAGTGATTAGAGCTGTGTGTAGATAGAATAAGGTTACACTAAGGTTGCTGAATCATCGTCGTCAAATATCCAGATTAAATACAAAAAATATACCTGGTCAATATCTAGTTTTTTTTAATACAAGGAAATGTCATTGTAATGTGTTGAACCTTGTGACCAAAAAAGTAAAATAATGACCATAATAAATAATTAATAATTCACTTGGACTACCTACTACAATTTTGGAGAAGTCAAGTTTTTTATGTAGTTTTATCAATGATCATTGAATAAATATTTATACGAGAATATACTTACACAATGTAGCGAAAAAGGCATTATGCAAGCATTACAGATTAGTGATTACAGATAATCAACCCATGAGAATAATGAGCAAAGAAAGCAAGAATATGCGACCATATATTAAGTTTTATGCTCTTCATCAGGTGGTTGCTTTTCCAACATGCGGATAGAGTTTTCACACGTCAGCGCTTTTCTTACGAGACGCTTTTTATTATAGCAGTGTTAGATTTTCAACGCTCGGCCTTAGATTTCTACAACAGGTAGCAACGAAACGACTACATACTTACGTATGATTTGACTACGTACTGATTTCCTTCATTTCCAACAAAACCCTGTTGTTGTTGTTTTGGCTTTCTGGCTTTAGCTAGTGCCAGTTCAGCACAATGCACTTCGCCAATGTCACGTTGAATAGAAGAGCCACAGGGGGGAGGTTCAGGGTTGGCGAAAAGAAAAAAAAAATTATACTTGCAGTAGCAGGAGAATCTGGTTAGTCACAATATCTACAACAGAACAAAAAAAAACACAGATAAATACAGAATTATATACAAATATATAAAACCTGTTGCATATTAAATCTATTCGACGTTATTTAATTTTTTCTGTCAATCAGTATTTACGCTGATATATTATCATGTAGTAGTCTATGATGGAAATGCCTTAAACTGTAATAAAGTATTCTGTGGCCATTACACATTCAAGCAAGCAAAATCTCACAACGATGACACTAGATGGCGCTTTACGATTCACAACAATGTCCAAAGCACAGCCACACTACAACAGGCGATCCTACATCGCGATAGCGAAATAACGGCTCTATAACCATTTTGTGTTTCACAGCTGCCATTTTGGGTTGTCTAGCTTATAACTATTGCACGGTCTAAACAATTTAATAGCCACCTCTCTGATGCTGAACAATACATAGGCGTAAAATACTCTGTCTTTGCCAGAGGCGTAACTACAGGGTGGCATGACGGCAAAATGCCACGGGCCCCAGCCGGCAGGGGCCCCTGGTCAGAGAGGGCCGGAAGCTCAAGATGATCATAACATTTATAGCCATTCCTGTGACTACGGCTAGTGCTGAGCGATCATTTTCAAAATAAAAATTGATATAAACTAAACTCTTTGGGACAAGAAAGGTTACGCACAGTGGTTTTACCAAATGGCTCATTTGACTGGAGCCTAGGGCAGCAGATTTTAGGGGCGGCGAATTTGGGGCCAAAATTTTTATTTATGTCTTACAGAAATTAAAAGGATACATATTTGTAATACCTAAATGTCATTAGGTCCACAAACACATTTTAAAATAACCCCAATAACAATAACTAAATAGTTGGTAGGGCCGACTTTACCTACGATGCCGAGTGTGCGGCGCATACAAGCGTAGTGTCTCAAGCGCCAAAAGTACAGGACTAGATATGGTGTAGTGCAGAATAAAAAATTTCGTGCTCACTTCGTTCGTGAAAATGTCGCTTTTACGTTGCTATTGTAGGTGCCAAGAATAGACTACTAAGTGCCGTAATGTAATCACAAAAAATTTCGTTGCTTTTACGTTGCTATTGTAGGTGCCAAGAATGGACTACTAAGTACCGTAATGCAATCATAAAAAATTTTACGCTCGCTTCGCTCGCGAAAATGTCATTTTTATGTTGCTATTGTAAATGCCAAGAATGGACTACTAAGTGCCGTAATGCAATCATAAAAAATTTCGCGCTCGCTTCGCTCGCGAAAATGTCGCTTTTACGTTGCTATTGTAGGTACCAAGAATGAACTACTAAGTACCGTAATGTATTCATAAAAAATTTCGCGCTCGTTTCGCTCGTGAAAATGTCACTTTTATGTTGCTATTGTAGGTGCCAAGAATAGACTACTAAGTGCCGTAATGTAATCACAAAAAATTTCGTCGCTTTTACGTTGCTATTGTAGGTGCCAAGAATGGACTACTAAGTACCGTAATGCAATCATAAAAAATTTCACGCTCGCTTCGCTCGCGAAAATGTCATTTTTATGTTGCTATTGTAAATGCCAAGACTTAGTAGTCCATACTACTAAGTGCCGTAATGCAATCATAAAAAATTTCGCGCTAGCTTCGCTCGCGAAAATGTCGCTTTTACGTTGCTATTGTAGGTGCTAAGAACGGACTACTAAGTGCCGTAATATTACTTTATATCATACTTGCTCAGTAACTAGGGATTACTATGGTGGAAAGTCTCCTTGTAAGTTGGTGTTTGCAATTCAAGGCAACATTACGTCGCACTATGCTTTAATTGTAATGTTCACATTACAGTTCAAGCTATGCAAAACTCCTTGGTAAACTCGCTCGCTGCGCTCGCTCGTGTGACTAAATATCTCGGGTGCACGCGATCCATTAGCGCCCTATGCGAGCTGCGCTCGCACTGGCGCCAAATTGGATCTTGTTCTGTAATAGCTTACTTACGTCCCTTGTGTAACAATCTACTATTACGGCACTTAGTATAAATACAATACGCTCCGACTTAAAGGTTATTAGAAAATCAAGTAATTGTAATTGCGTTTGTATGTACCTACTTCACGTAGTGATTTATGAAAAAATAAAAAATACTATCTCATTGGGTGAGCTTCTTTATATTGGGGGAGGGAGGGCCCCATCCGATGAATTTGCCACGGGCCTCAAACAGTATAGTTACGCCTCTGGTCTTTGCTATAGTGCAATTGGGTCATGTTAATATTTCTTTATCCTACTGCGGGGTTGTCTAAAAATGATCACTACAATGTAACGATCGCAAATATTGATTGCCTAAATTTTGGCGTTCTTGCTGTATGAATGCATTTTAACCAATAACGAGAGAGTACCAGGCGATCAAAGGTAATTGCGATCGTCACAATGTAGCAATCATTTTTAAACAATCCCACAGCAATCCCATCATGTTTTTTTACAGGAGCCTCGTACTTTTGGTCCTGTGTTTTGATCGTGTTTTTTAATACTCATCGATCATGTTCATTGTTTTGTCTACTATGACACTGTTACTGCAGTGAAAGTCTCCCCTTCAGTATGTTAAGTTAATGTTAACCTCAAAAGTAATTTACTCCAAGTTTTTCTGTTTATTCATTTGATTCATAAAAAAAATGTTATTGAAAATGTGCTCTCGATTATTCCGGATATATTATTACTATACAAGTTAGGTACATTTCTACTTATATACCTATTAGTTTCGTAAGGACTGTTTTTAATATTATCCTAATTAGTTGATTTATAGTTCTGGGTACTTAATACATATTTTTAAGAGTTAAATATATGTATAGTATTAAAAATAAAGTTATACAATCATTAAACAAATATTTTATTGGCCCGATCAATGGAATGCCCCTTTCGCGAATAAACTTTGTCTACGTCACTGTCGCCACGACGCCGTACAAAATCTTAGCGATGATATGGCTAAATGATATTATGTATACCAGATCTATCTCTCTAATGTAATATTAATAAATGTAAAGGTAATAGTGATTTGAACTTAGAATTTTCCGTATTTTATTGATTGATGACACCCGAGGCTGAACGATTACTAAATATAATTCCAACAAATAAAATCAATATTTCTTTGATGGGTGCTTTGAAACAAAGACAGTTCACAATCGATGAGAAAATGACACATGTTTTCCCACGCTCTACATTTTCTTGTTGCATTCCAAAGAAAAAGATATGTGAAAAGTAGCATTGCATCAATAATGTATGCAAATACAACAATGGTGATAATACTGTTATCATAAACTTAGTATTAGGTTATACATAAATTAAATAGACAGTCAAAATAGTGCCACATTAATCCAATTATAAAATTTGAAGAAACACATATCTATTGCACTATTGCTAAAGTAAGGTTAACGTTAGAGATAGTTGACTAATATTTCTAAATGGGCAAAAGTTAATCACAGGATGTTCAACACTTTGTATAAACCAGGTATAAACCAATAGAGAACAATTTCTTACGAAGAAAACCAGAACGAATTTAAATTTGTTGACATATTCAAATCAACCCAACAACAAAGAAATGCTTTCACACATTTCCGAATAGCAAGCAACGCCTTAATAATAGGAAGCAAAAATTACCCATGACTAAACCCCGCGATTTAAAAACAAAACAAAGCTATAAAAGCACGCTCCGCTTATCAGTCCATCGCGGCCAGTAATGACCAGCGGGTGAATGCAATGATCGATACCATACCTACCACCAGCCACCTCATTCTACGCCCCCACGTCAGCGCCACCGGACATCTCGAGCGATCATCGTGGTAAGAATTCGAAAAGCGTGAGTGGTAGATGTAATAATTATTTATGACTAGCTGTTGCCCGTGACTTCGTCCGCGTCATCGATGTAAATGTACTACGTGTACGAAGTGCCGTACCGAACTTTAACTTTGTTCAAGTAACCTGCACTGTCGATTGTGCGAAAGTTGTCATCATTCTTTTTCTTTTTAAATATACAGAGTCTAGCGCTTGACTGCGATATCACGTCATGGTAAGTGAAGATGCAGCCTAAGATGGTGTGCAAGTGCACACAATTTTAGCCTAGAAGATGGATTCCTTACATACTGTATGACGGGACATTGCCGATCGTGCCCGCGCGATGTAGGTACAAGTTTTGTGTTCTGATATGCGTTTCTATGTATATTTTTTTCGATGGTCTGCGTGGATTCAGTTTTTAAAATCCCGCGGGAATTCTCAAACTTTCCGGAATAAAAAGTAGCATAGATTGCAGTAGCCTCTCCAGGTATTCAAGTACACCTACGCAAAAAACACACATGGATCCGTAGCTCTATTGCAGCGTGATTGAAGGACAAACCCGCAAAAAAGCACACTTTTGCATTTATAATATTAGCAAGGATTAGTAAAGATCAATACGATACAGATAGATGTTATATTCAAAATTGGAAGGACCGAAAATTCGTTAATCAAAGGTAGAAGGTATACTTTTACCAGACCGAGGAATTTATTAGCTAGTTTCGGCTTTCTTAACATAAAATCTATGTGTAATTTGAAACTGGCTGCAATCACGTCTCCTTCGTCCATCTTCTCCATTTCGAAACAGATGACCATACGTCAGGATTGCCAATACCATTTCCTTCTAAGTTGTTCTTCTACTGTCCTAAATGAGTAGTTGCCTGCAAGTTGCTAATGACTATTGTTGGCTGTTGTGGTAGACCCATAACCCATGGTGGATTGTCCACTCATAGTATAGTTCTTTCAATTCACGAGGGCGCCTGAGCTTTACTCGTGAGATGCAAGAACTATAACGATACTAACAGTAAATGGAAGAACCACGTGTGGTGAGCTAAAAAATTTCAACCAACAGGATAAATTCTCAACTAAAAGAATACCAGACTCTTTTTCGCACAATTTTTTAGCCGTACACTTTGGTCCTTATAGAGAAAATCTCAAAACTAGTAGAGCAAACTCAATAAAGTTTTAAATTACAGCCAGTTTCACATACCACTTGTTGTTTTTTGCTTATTTACAGTCAGTCACCAATAGAAGAGTTAAGAGTGAAAAAGGTTGACATATCACATCAAAGTTTTGCAATAGGGGAGCAGAATAATGAAGCCTAGAAGCATTCGTTGTATGAAGTTTTTCCTTGCTCTGTTCAACATCGCTTTCATAGTGAGTTATCGAGCGGCCCTCTTTTAATGGTCTCTAATCACGAGGTTCACTTAATTTGCACATATTTTAATTAATCAGCTTACAGCTTTTAACTGGTCTTATTTCGAACTCTATACAAGGTGTTAGTTAATGTCCCTATCCTACCGAAACACATAAGTTGGGGTCGGTGTATAGATACATGAAAAAATATCATGAGACGTGTAGCTCATATCCTGGCCAAGTTATGAGGACTTCAAAAATTCACCATAAATGTATAGGTGGCAGCCCTTTAACACAGCTGATTCAATGGCAATGCACTGCCAACGATAAAAATATGAATGAAAAATCTTAAAAGTACTTCTATTCTACTGCTGCGCTGGTATCCTAGTCTCGGCCTACAACGTACTACTTGCTATGCTATAACGTTGCGATAAAATATTCCAGATGCGATACCTAACCATTAATCGGCATGTAATTAAACCTGTAACCTGTAGAATTGTTCAGTAGAGTGAAAACCGATTAGAAATCTCATATTTTTGCAAGAATATTCCCGACTACTTTCGGACTCCATAAGTTAAAGTCCGTACCTACGTAATCCATAAAGTGACTGCCGCCTCTTTATTTGCAGGTAATTAATATCTCGCGTTGTGGTTTTGATTAACAATGACTGTATGTGAATGAACAATGTGTGTGAAATTTTTAATAATAAATCAATTGCAAAACGATACAATAATTATTATTATCGCTTGCAGTACAGTGCAAGCATAGTACTAGCATTGAAGTTGAAAGCGAGCGGTATTCGGCGTAGTGATTTGCACCGGAGAAGTGATTTTTCACCGGAGAATCACCGGTGAGTCTCCGGTGAAAGTAATCGGTGTTTAACCGATTATTATTGAATCATAACTCAAGTAATTTTATTATTTAAATAAAAAGAAGTTTGTTGATCAACATTGTTAATTATTTAATAACATTTATTCAAATACAATTACTTTATCATTATTTCCTACCTCCTTAAATAATAATTATCATAATAAAGTAAAATATTTTTTTCTTAATATTTTTTTTATTTAAAACCTTTACAATACATCTAATATCATTTTGAGTTCACACAATATCGATGCGCTTAAAATTCCATTGTACTAGAACATTAAAAGTTAAAAACATTTTAATTGATGCTAAATCTGTATTCGAATTCACCGGAGATCTCCGGTGAATCTCCGGAGAATGGCAAATCACCGGTGATTTTCACCGATGCTCGAAATCCGCTCTAGCTAGCGGCGGGCGACGTCTCTTTGGCGGCGTGCTTTGGCGGCGGCGCCCGCCGGTAAGGGCGAGCACACATTGGGGTGCGAAGTCGCAGCATTGTAAAAATCATAGACGTCGCACAACGCACCGTGGAAATGTCCGCTGTGCACCGCAAAAACCTGTACCATTCTATCGGTATCCACACTTCCCAGCGTGTGCATGTCAAGATGATTAATTACGATAACGATTATCTGATTTTCTTGATTCAGGAACGTCCTGTCCTTTGGGAGAAACCAATGGAAGAATACAAAGATAAATTTCTACTAAAGTACTTAGTGTGGTCCATGTCTCATTAGAAACTAAACTAATGGACAGAGTTTTCTCGTACGATGTCCTATGCGATGAAATTTTTCGTTGCGTAAACGCAACCGCAAGTCTTGTTTGTAGCCTCGCCTTTACTTGCACGGCGCGTCAAAGTAATATTAGTGTATCGTAAAATTACGTGGAATACTAGGGCACCATGAAAATAAGGAGACTTAGAAAATAATATTTTTTGATAGTGTTTGTCTTTAGAAATTTTGCCTTTACCTCGGGAAAAACAACACAAAATACTTGTATTATGCAAGATTTTTGCTTAACTATTTTTAAAGGAATTGGTGATAATTGCGAGTGCATTTAATAATTTTGGAATCTAACAGTAAATACCAAATGTTAGGTAAGTTCCTGAGATGAAAATGTGGCTTTTCAAATGTAACACTTTTGTTAATAAGTAATTTTTAAATTGTACCTAAAAAAGTATTCAGTTTTTCATTTTACAAGTTATTTGCCAAAAGAAAGTCAAAATATTGTTTTAGGACTTGGGATTCGATGACCTCCCTGGCGCAGTGGTGACCGCTGTGGTCTTATAACTGGGAGGTCTCGGGTTCGATTCCCGGCGGGGGCAATTTAGGAATTTATAATTTCTAAATTGTCTCTGGTCTGGTCTGGTGGGAAGCTTTGGCCGTGGCTAGTTACCACCCTACTGTCAAAGACGTGCCGCCAAGCGATTTAGCGTTCCGGCACGATGGCGTGTAGAAACCGATTAGGGGTATGGGTTGAATTTACACTGCTAAACCCCTTCCAAGTTAGCCCGCTACCATCTTAGACTGCATCGTCACTTACCATCAGGTGAGATCGCAGTCAAGGGCTATCTTGTCATTGAATAAAAAAAGGGATTTTTTTTTAAGAAAAACGGGTAAAATCAAAATCATGACTGGCAACACTCGTCTTGCGGCTTTAATTTTTTGGGATTACAATTTACAACGCAGTTGCACGTGAACGGTTGCGGTATAATCAACTATTGATTGCGTCTCTGTTAAGTGAACTGTGGAATGGAGTATTTATGACATAACCATTGTGAGTGTTGTGTTGAGTGTGTGGTTTACATGTTCGGTTGCAAATCTGCTGCGGTCTGAGTTCGAATCCTGCGTAGTCGGTCATAACATTTTTAGAGTTGAGTTTCTGCCAAGAAACCCCCAGTACCGGCCTAGAGTTAGGAAACTAGGGGCGGCTCTGTTTGAGCTTCTTGAGTCTAAACTAAATCAATCTGGAAGGGAGACCTGTGCCACTCGCAAGTTATTTAAAGATGAACCTAATTAGACCCTCCAATCCAAGTACATCCATACCTCCAAGCTGCTGCAGCTGCGGTTGGTGGACTTTAATTAATCTTAAAATTTATCATTGATGACATGTTCTCCGAGGAACGGGAGTGACACAACGCCAACTTTGTAATTTAACTCCAGGCCGATACTTACTGATAATTTCTTGTCAGAAACCCAATAAGGCAAGGCGTGTGTAATTTTGAACCGACCCGGGATTCGAACCTAGACCTCGTTATCCGGTCATCACCACTACTCTGCCCTCGTAATTGAAAACACAGTAACTTAAAGGTAACTTCTATTTAACTTACTGTGTTTTCAATTACGAGGGCAGTACTGACGTAGTGTACATAGTAACGAGGCAAAGTGGTCGACTTGTCAGTCGTCAGCAAAGGTCGTCAGTGATTTCGCGCTGACCTATTCCGAAATAATTAAATTATATTTTATAATATAATAATATATAATATAAAAAAAAATTATATTATATATTATTCCGAAAAGACATCACGTGACATCAAGTGCGCGGCACTCGGTAAGAATTTACGACTCTTTCTAAACATCGAACTTTTTTGTACTAGGGAATCAGGAATTGAAAGGGATTTATGTGGCGTGTTGTTATTATGTCTAGTTAGGGTTTCCAAAATGTTTCTTTCTTAATTAATTAATTATTTTTGTATGAAAGTTTTTGATAATTAATTTTCACTTTTTACCACCGCCATTGTGTTTATAGGGTCAAAGTGCATGGGTGGTTGCTGGTAAGTTATACACATTAACAAACACCTTGTATAACCTCTCAGATCAGGCACTTCATCACGTTTTCTTTTATTACTTTTCCATCTCAAGTTGGCCGGCGTTGACCGTTACAAAATGACGTCATACCGTACCGTTGACAAGAAAATTAATTTGCATTTTTTACTGTAACCACAACTATGACGGTAGTTTTCTCCTCTGGCCAATGCTTTTCATGGCAATGACATATTTGGGAGCCCTTATCATACAAACGTGTCGAAATGATAGCCTTCCTTTTTTTAAGTCATTTAAAAAAAGATGTTACAATTCTATTTTTTCCACACAGTTGTTTGGGCTGGTGTTGACGGCGATATGCGTGATAAACATGCGCGAGCGCAAGTCTCGCCCGGAGCAGCAGTCAGCCTTGTCCCGAGGAGTGCTGGCCTTCCTCATCACCCTAGCCCTTGGACTGGTGGTGACCGCCATACTGGGTTGTATTGGCGCTTTGAGGGAGAACGTCAAAGTTCTTTACGTGGTATGCAAAGGTTTTCTTAATTGTGCACCAAGTAACCAAGATAATCTTTTCCACTTATAGACTTGGATTAGAAAATTTTCTTTGCATTTAAATCTTTAGGACTATGTTTAATACGATTTATTAACCCTCGACGCAAAAACCACGGGGTGTTATAAGTTTGACGTGTCTGTGTGTGTGTGTGTGTGTATGTGTGTGTCTGTCTGTGGCATCGTAGCAGCCGAACGGATGAACCGATTTTGATTTTGTTTTTTTTGTTTGAAAGGTGAATAAGTCGGGAGTCTTCTTAGCTATGTTTGATGAAAATCGGTCCAAGATGGCCGCCGCCACAAAATGGCGGATTAAATATTTTTTCACAGCTCCCTTAATATGGGTATCAAATGAAAGGGCTGGACAAGTAGAATACTATACACCATGATAAATTTCAAATCAAAGATGGTCGTCACCACAAAATGATTAATCACATATCGACCGTTCTGTAGAACAAAGTCTCATCTGCTAAATTCACAACTTGAAATTTGAGCCTTAAAAGTCACATCTGCAAGGCTCAAATCTCAAGTTATGAATTTAGCAGATGAGACTTTGTTCTACGGAACGGTCGATATATATTTTTTTAATTTCATATGCAGGGGTGGTTTTAAATTTTCAATGTACACTCGTCTAACTTTTGGTTTCGCGAGCCATATTCGCTCCCCTAACCAGTTCTGACGGACCCCCAAGGGCCGCTGTTGACGGACAGACTTCGGACACGTCAAGAGGGCGTTATCGTCGTCAGTCGTGTTGATGATATGTTTCAAATAGGTACCAAAACGCTCTAACCGATATTTCCGGACAAAGAGAATTCCGTATGGCATGAAAATCAATATTAATCGAGTGTCTATTGCTTATAAAATATTCACAGATGTTGTAGCCCTCATTGATCCGTTGCGCGGTGCTGTTAATTTGTTCCACTTACGCGAGACTTATATATCTTTTTTAGAATAGATTAGAAATTCAGACGAGTTACAGAGAGTCGCTGGATACAGGCGGCGCAAGACCGACCCTGTGGAAGTCCATGCAAGGGACCTTTGTTCACCTGTTCAGCAATGGACGTCTATATTTATTGATAAAGAAGAAGCAGAAAATATTTTATAGAATTTTATAGAAATCTCTCCCTAATCTTAGAAAAATATACTTAGTCAAAAGAAACCGTTTTCTAAGAAAAAAAAAATATTAAATCTCTTTTCTCATAACTAATAAATTTTTTAATCTCAGCTTGTTTAGTCCAAACCAATTTGTCTGGTATGGATCAATTTTGATATTCGGTTTTTGTTCCAGCACGCCTGCTTCTTGATATTCCTGGTATCTATAGAAGTAGTCGTGGGAGTGGGGGGAGCTGTGCTGAGCGCCTGGGTCGGCGCGGCCAGTGAACTCAGAGTGGAGTTCTATAGGAATGCTACGGTGGATGATGACGGCCCCAACCAAACGGTGTACTGGGATAATCTGCAGTCTGAGGTAAGATATTCATCATCATCACCTTCACCATTTTCATCACCAATCACCATCACAATATTTATCACCATCACCATTTTCATCATCATCATCTTCATCTTCATCATCATTTTCATCATCATCATCACCAACTGAACCCGTCGCCATCCCTCTACTGCATATAGGCCTCCTCTCAGAGAGAAGGTTTTAGGGTTGTAGCAGCTCTACCATGATGGATTCTACCAAGTGCGGATTGGCAAACTTCACATACCTTTGAGAACATTAAATGAAGAACTATTAAGGAGTGCAGATTTCCTTACTATGTTTACCTTCATCGTTAGGGTAATCAGTGATTTAAAAGATCAGTTTGCTAATGATTTGTTCTGTGCCAGTAATTTTAAAGATACACTAATTATTTATTTATTGCAGGATTAAGCTTAAATAAATATACTTTATAATATTTTACAGGAATCTATGCTAAATTACAGGAAATTGAAATGTAGGCTTGAGAAAATCAACAGCTGCAAACCATGCATTTTTAAACCTGTAAAACTTCTACTTCATGGTAGTAAATAAATGATGAACTCCGTGTATTACCATATTGTCAAGTTTTTATAGTGAAGGATTTAAAATTTTATAACAATTGGAAAATAAAATAAAGCTGAACTTGACATTAAAAAAAAAATCAGTACTTAGTAATACGAGTATTATCGTCAAAAAGAACGAAGCGTATAAATTTACAATACATGCTCGTAACTTAATTTTTACGAAATTGAAATAAACGTAAACTGCAAATGCCTAAGTCTAGAACATAAATTTTTACTGAAAAGTCATTTTTAAATTAAAAAAAAAACTTGTAGAATGTATTTTCAAAATACTTGTGTCTACGAATTTTAGTCTTGATTAAAACGGAATGATTATATTCTTTTGGGGCTTGATATTATTAGGAGTCAGGAGAATGTAATCACTCCGTTTTAGTCAACATTGTTGTTTCCTTATTATTTCATATTAATTTTACAGCTTTATGTTCTCTATATGTGTGAGCAAAATTGTTCTTTGAGAATTTTATTAAATCTAAAGAACCGAAATATAAACTAACTTAAGCACTGATCAGAATAGAATAGAATAAAAATATTTTTTATTCAAATAAACTTATTTAAGTGCTTTTGAATCGTCGATGAATCTACCACTTATGCCGTTCCTGCCGAGAAGAGCCAGCAAAAAACTCTTTTGCTTTTGGGGTTGCTCTTTTCAAAAAAATTTTTTTTACAATAGTTAACAAAACTAGGCTATGTACACAGTGCTTCCACAATGAAGTTTCTAAAATGCATAAGACCTACATTTGCATGTTACAATCTATCTTAAGATCAAGTGATCATACATGGTTCGTCCACTCTTCACAGAACCAATGCTGCGGCGTGGACGGTCCCCAGGACTACGCCATCCTCCAGCGCGATATCCCCACGTCGTGCTGCGCGCGCGCACACCCGCTGCGCGAGGGGGACGCCCGCCGTCACTTCCACGCCACCTGCCTTAGCACCAAGTCCTACTACATGAGGGGATGCGAGGAGGTCCTGAGGCAGAAGAAAGCGCTGAAGGGGAACATCTTCATATCTACTGGTGTGATCTTTACTTTGGCAGAGGTGAGGTTGCTTTTGAAATTAACATTCTTACTAAGTCACACTTATTATAATGGCGAAAGTGTGTTTGTTTCTTGGTTTATGGGCAACGGATCGACGTGATTTCGTGCATGGGTATAGTCGAGGACTTGGAGAGAGATATGTCTCTATCTTTTGTGTCGGAGAAATAGAGAAGAAAGATTTCAAAAAACCTAACTTCAAGCGGGCGTTATTAAAAAGGCAAAGAGATATTTTTTTGCCTATTTAATACATAAGTGGAAAATTCCTCCTATCGCATAAGGAACCGGTGCGATCTTAAAAGCTCTCAGACTTCCCAATGTCCATTGAAGGGGGTTTAAGTGGAGAAGAATCCCACAAAAGTATGGTATTACAAACGAGTTAAGATGAATTAGTGTTCTAATAATAACGATTCTTGACTGCACCAGTCAAGAATCGTATTTTGTTCTTGCATAGTTTTATCATCTGCAGAATATATTCTATCTATTTCAGATCGTCTGCATTATTCTTGCTCTATGGATGGCAAGAACTGTGAGGAATGAACGCCGAAAGCTCCAGCAAAACCTACAAGCGCATTTCGAGACCTAATGACAGTTAGATTTGAAAATTGTAAAAGAAAACAGCTGGAGTCACACTCTAATCAATGTAAACCTTACTAGTGTTGAACCCATTTGGGTACCGTAGCTGGCATGACTGGCACGCGTCCCATACCCTTCGACAATTCAGCCGGGGCGTGGCAAGCGCACGCATTCCCCTCTGTAGAAGTACATGTACAAACGTACGGTTCAGCTTGTAAGTATGACAGCTTTTGAGATAGTGTGCGTTCATAGAGACATTAAGTACATACAAGAGTGTGCGGAAGTGAGTAAATGTGTGCTGTACGTGATTACCCCACCTCACCGCAGAAAGTGGCAGAATATGTTCAGTACTAAATCTGCGTAAAGGCACGTCCCAGCTGAATTGTCGAAGCCCATACCAAACAGAAGGCTACGGAATCTGAATGTGTTCAGATCTTTCAGATTTATTATTACGATACTGTATGGCACGTATGCCCCACTCATAATAGTTTATATTCTAAGATAGATTTTATAAGTCAATGTTATTGATAGTTTTCGAAAATTTTAAAAGGAATTTCACTTTTCGATGTCGGACTTTTTATATGGCATATTCACTGTCTAAATATTCACCTACTGTGTTCAAACTCACGAGAAAATTGTTCTCAATAATCATAAAATTTATTTAAAGTACTCACTTAGAATAGGACTTTACTGTGTATTTATAAGTACCCATCGTAACGTTTTAGAGCCTTAGGCGGCGTCCTAATTGGGAGCGATCGTACGATGGCGCGATGCGTTTTTCATCTCCCGATTAAAGAGCAAAGCAAATTTCATGTGCTCGCACGATTACTTGCGAGGTTCAAATAGGACACTCGGATGAAATCTGTATGTTTGAACTCATCGCACGACGAGACCGCATCGTGTCATCGTGCGATCTTCGCCAATTAGGACAACGCCTTATTCTTATGCTGCGAATATTGTTAATTATTATAATAATATTAATAATGTACCTATCTAAGCCACAATAACTCAACGGGCAAGGAAATGAAATGAACACGAAATTGTTAATAATGTATCAAAGCCACAACAACTCAACGGGCAAGGAAATGAAATGAACACGAAATTATCTATATATATAAAATTCAAAGTCCTGACTGACTGACTGACTGACTGGCTGACTGACTGACTGACTGAGATATCAACGCACAGCCTAAACTAATGAAGTTAGAAACTTGAAATTTTTACAGTTGGTTCCTTTTATGACGTAGGCGCACACTAAGAAAGGATTATTGGAAATCCCACCCCTAAGGGGTTTAAATAGGGGATGGAAGTTTATATGAAACTCCGTCATTTTTCAAGCTGTTTCCATCAAAGTTGGTATTAGAGCTTTCAGTTAAAAATAAAGAAGTACGTGTGTCACAGTTTTTGAAAATTCCACGCGGACAAAGTCGCGGGGGCAAAAGCTAGTTATTAATGTATCAAAGCTACAACAACTCAACGGGCAAGGAAATTAAATGAACACGAAATTATTAATAATGTATCTAGATTCTAGGCCACAATAACTCAACGGACAAGGAAATGAAATGATTTTTATTTGCAGGAAACATTGTAAACAGATGATACAATAACAATATTAATAAATGTATATTCAAATATGTGTAGATATGGACTGAAATCAGAAAGATGGTTGAGACTTCACCCATTGCACTATAATATTGTCGTTCCCACTTCGAGCACGTGATTACGCTTAGCTGGAGGGGAAAGGGTCATATTGAGAAATCATCATCATTTTGATTCATCTTTCTTTAAAAAAAATTTAAAAGGTTTTTATGTAACAATTTGATATTTTTAGAATAATAATTAATTATTTTAATTTTAAGTTTAGAATAAGTAAACTCGCTATTCTTCACATAAACGCTTAAGTTTCATGAGGATGGCTTAAACTGTTTAGTAGTTTGTTTTTGTAAACATTGTGAACAAAAAATTAAAAAAAAAAATGAAATGAATTGAACGGAGTTAACTAATAGTTAACTCCGTTCCACATGGATTTAGGTTACTACAACTACACTAAATTATTATAGATTATGACAAAAACTCTTATCAGTTAAGCAATGCTCGAATATGAGTGAAGAAAATTTCACTCGCATTCGAGAAATCGGAGAAACTGTCCTTGTGTAAGTGAACCATACGGCTACTTTCGATGTATGTATTTTTAATAGGTTTATACACTCACGATAAAACCTTGTAACGTGATTGTACTATTTTTAAGTCTTTATGCACTTAATTTATTATTGAATAAAAAATCTATAAATGTAAAGTAGTAGCTGGTAACTGTGATAAAAAGTAGTGAACACAAAGATGTGTGTAAAATAAATATTAAGTTGTGTACATTGAATAGTACTTTTCTTTTACTCTGACTAGTAGCTAGTACCTAGTCCCTGTTTGGTGGAAACCAATTATTGTAGCTTTGGTGTAGAAGCTATCTCGGTGCCTTTCGTCAAGATCGGTTCAGTGGTTGAGACTTTGTAAAGGTATCGGACAAACATACAGATTAGACGAACTTTCGGATTAATAAAATGAAATTAATTATTAAGCTTTTGCATAGCTTCTATCGCGGGCCAGCGTGGAGACCGAATCCAGAAATTCCGTAACGAAAATAACCTGACACGGGACTCCTCTACGGTGAGCCGCTAGATGGCACATTTTTTATCAACGCCATCTAGCGGTGAGCCGCTAGATAGCGTTGATAAAAAATGCTATGCAATAGCTTTACCGCGGCAGTCCCCGAGTGCCACGTCTTTTTTTATTTATTATATATCCCTGTATTACGTTTTATAAATATTAAGGCAAATACACATGTTTAACTCGTCTTGAAAAATATGTATTTCCGCTCTTGCGGTTTTATTGTCTACTACCTAGGACACAGAATAACTGATAGTACCTAAAGGTAAAATAATTCAAAGTCACTATTTTGAACACTGATATTTTATTTAAGAAGATATATCAACACACTAATAAAAATATCTTTAAAAAAAGGAAGTTTTACTTACATTAAATTTTTAAATTTATAATTAAATACATAATAACGACCCGGACGATTAAGTTGCAAGGTTTAGGTTTATTTCAATGTACTAAAATTATATTGAATAGGGAAACGTAATTAAAAACTAATTATGAAAGCATAAATTCTTAAATTAAAAATGTATAAATTAAATATTAAGGAAGGAATTCAGATTTAAGGAAGGAATATAGTTACGATAAATTAACTTTCAAAACAGCACAAAAATGGAAAATTCTGACAACTTGGTACCTACAATACGTTATGAAGTATCAAGGGAAACAGATATATCAAACAGATACAGAATTACAGATTTCTATAGCGTTTTTTACATTTAAGAACTTTCAACAATCAAATACGAGTATTTTTTCTATGGGATGACTCTGGTTAATACTAACACGTAAAGTACGTCAGTGATTTGTAAGGAAAGCATTTACAAAAATTAATACCGAATAATTACAAATTAAAAACAAAATTGTGTAAAAATCGCACGAAAATGGAATATCTACTTTCTACATTGAACTTAGTCTAAAAATTAGGTACATAACTTTAATGTTTAAAACACACTTTTGGTTGCTTATTTGACTAGTAAATGCTTAGTAGACACACATTTATACTATGTTAACTTAGTCTTATTTCCTTTTCAAATGCAACTTAGTACACAAAACCATTCATTCCTTACTCGTTCGATTCTTTACAACATGGAGCTACCAATACCTTCTAGGTAAAAAGCAGATTGTTTTTCATTGAGACAGTTTTTGCTTGTTGATTTTCACAATAATAAATACCCATTCTCTCACATAATAACATCGATTATTATATTTCACTAAATAAAAGTTTAATCAGTAATATAATTATTTAACTAGGATATGCAAGTAAATACAAAGAGATTTCAATGACAAAGTAATTAATTGTAAATAACTAAATGATTATAGCACCAATAACAAATTCAGTGCGTCATTCTGTACCAACTGGTTTATGTTGATTAAAATATTTATGTCGACTAATAATTATAAAAAAAGAAATTTTATGTTTAGGTAATTTCGTCATTTGATTTGACAGTAACATTTCTTACCGACGCGACATAATATTATTATTATCGTAAAAAATAAAAAATCTCACACACCTAACACGTCATGTTAACTTACTATATAATTGGTAAAAAATACAGCGAATGCTTACAATTCAACTTCTACTAGGTAGCTACTTTATGGGCTCAAAATAATTATTATAATCAATAACAATACCTACAACTTTATATAAAGTTTACAAAATCATTACACAATAACTTATTGCTTTTAATATTTGAAATTTTATATGTAGTATGTCAAAAAGTACTTAATTGAGTTGTAACGTAGTAATTAATTCAATAGCAACTATTATATCTATTCTAAAATAAATAATAGTATAACTACGACTATAGTGATGCTATAGGGTAAGGATGCCGAATATGAGATACCATTTACATATTCGGCCATAAAAAATAAATTATAGCACTAATGACTATGAAAATTACTTATATTCGATAAGTATTTAATGAAGTTTATCCTTGAAAGACCGTTTAGTGCTAGGTATAATAGATTTTTTGTTATATCAGATAATATTAGAAAAGTCAGAAATTACGTCTCAGAGAAATGGTCTCCTATTATGAGATACCAAGGGTTTTTAATATGAGATAGTATAGATTTAGAGAAAAAGGAAAGAAATCAATTCAAAAAAACTTTTTATTGGCGATATTTATTAATCTACAACATCATACTACTAAATAAAAAGGTTTTAGTAACAACTTAATAATATATTATCATGTGCTTGTGCCAAGTGCTTGATGTTCTTCAGATGTAGATGTAACCCATAAAATCGTTAGTCCAACTGTACAATATTTTTCTATTTTTGCTTCTAAATAGTCAGAAAAAGCTGGAGGTCTTCCCATGAATCTTGACAAATACTTCTGCATTAGCATCTTTTTTGACATAACGTTCTAGGATACTCTTAGGAACATCGAAAGTTTTGATGCTATTAGGTAACATATTTGTTTGCTTCGCACTGCACTCACGGCCCGTATTATGGCATTGTGGTCCTAGGACTTCCTTGATCGACGGCATCTAGAAAAAGAGGTTTTTAAATAGTCGTATTTCTATACATCCTAATATGAGATATCTCATTTAAGGAGCCCCCACGTGTCTCATATTAGGAAAACACCCAAATTTAAAAACTAGGCTGCCTATTATTTCTTGACGAAGAAAATACAACTAAACTGCAAATGCATTGTAAAATTAATCATATAACTGATACAATGACTGTAAATTTAAATCATTTAGTGTGACTATAAAGTTGTAACATACCTCGTTAATATTTGGTGTCAAAAATCGGGTTTTGTGGTTTCGTAAAAATCCGCACGTACACAACCTGACTTCGCCTCGAACTGGGAAGCACCGACACATGTTTCAGTCTGTTGCCACGCGGCTTCTGGTGACAGTATCGCCAAATAGCTGCGGCGATTAGTTTCGCCAAAACCTAACTATCTCATATTTGGCAACCATCTCATATTCGGCATCCTTACCCTAATTTACGTAGAAGGTACCGTTATATTTTACAGCTTTGTGTAAAAATAAATCTCTTAAACGGTGCTTCTTAATGGTAAAATAGTTTTTTTAATAATAATCTCTTTAAAGCGCTTTTTTAGTTTTAAGCGGTTTCCCGTCCCTTGTCTTCTGTTTTGATGGTGTGCGCCAACCATAGAGCAAGAACGATTCCAGCAACCTAGAATATAAAACAATTGGTAAGAATTGAATAAACCAACATGACGTGATTTATAATAAACTAATTTATTCTTTTTATCATTTATTAGTAAATAGCATAGTTAGGGGATGGAGAAGAGTGAAAATGATTCACAATTAAACCTGATTATTAAATTGATTAAAGCAGTCACTAACAGTCACCAAGAAGCAAAAAAGGATGCTGTAGATAATGACGATCATATCACTAATGTTTGTGCTTCATTTTTGTACGTAGTATTTGGAGCCAAAAATGAAGCGAAGCAGCCAAAAACCTTAAAATGTAAAAAAGTAGCTTACCTCCAAAAAGCAGAAAAGGATGCCACAGACGATAACAGTCATGCCAGCGCTATGGACTGTGCTAAGTACTTTATCCTCGCAACCTTCTTGGTAGTATTTGGTGAGGGAGATACAGTCGGAGCGTTTGGTTTCCATCGTGTGATCCGAGTCGTCAGGGGGGCAGCAGCTGTAGGCGGGGTTGAGGCGGGGCTCGGAGGCAATGTAGTTGTCAGGACCTGTGACACCGCAGCATTCCAGCTGAGGACCAAAATTGTTATGAAAATGATTTTTTTTGCTACTTCGTCTGCGTGGATTAAAGCTTTTTAATTTTCCGGCATAAAATGTATGTGCCAATCTTGGGTATGAGCTATCTCCATTTCCAGCCAAATCGGTTCATTGATAGTCGCGTGAAGGAGTATCAAAGACACACACACATGCAAATATTAGGCTTTATAATAATGTTAGTGTGAAGTGTGAAATAATAGAAGCGGTCTGAAAATTTTGTTTAAAATTCACTTGAATGTCTTTAAAATGGAAAACATTAATAAAATTAACAGATTTGATTCCATCATCGGAATGCAGTGACGGTGTAATTGTTATTGAACAAAAGAACCCATTGAATGATTTTTTCATAATAATAATATTACAGCAAAAGTTAAGACAAACGATTTTGCTATGTCAAATAATGCTTGCGATATAGATGGTAATCATAGAATTTCAAATGAAAACTTACTTTAGTTTGGATACCGTCCCAGAAATCTTTATACGTGGAATCCTCCTCGCGACTAGACTTGTTCTTGATGAAAGATGCTCGGAGTTGGGTCTTCATGGTGCCTTCAATCTGTGGTCGTAAAGCTGCCGCAGCAATGCCAACAGACAGCTCCAGAAGAATGATTAAGATGAGACAACCGACGAACTGCAAGAGGATAATGACACTTCAACAAAAACAAAAAACAAATTCAAAATTCAATATGAATTATTTCAACTTGAAACCTCAAGTAAAACCTTAAAAGATTCAAGACCAGTTCGGAAAGCAGATTCTGCTGAGAAGGGAACACTTATGTTTTTCGAACTCGTCTTATTCTCTGGAACAAACTACTGTCTGTAATGTATAATTGTATATGTAACTATGTATGACTGTCTAGTAGGTTATTTGCTAGCTTGTTCGGCTGCAGTCAATGAGGTCTTGGCTTGCTTAAGATACTGGATACGGAGTGAGGCTAAAAAAAAGTAAGTGATTTTCTCTGTCAAGAAATTCTTAGTAGCAATCCAGAATTGGCAAGAAAACACCTCGGAGAGCTCGTAATGGCATCTGTTTGCGTCTTTTGAGACTGAGAGAAAAGAGTGTCTCTGTGTTTGTGCACGCACTCGTGGACTATAATAATATCTTCAGCATAGTTGACTGGTTTAAGTCGATATTGGCTGCCGTGGCCGAAATCCGGCCAAGAGTTGAAAATAATAAAAGTGCGGGAAGCGCAGTGTTGGCAGACCCCCCACTAGGTGAACCAACGACATCAAACGAGTTGCAGAGTGCCGTTGGATTCAGGCAACACAAGACCGAGGCCTCTGGAAGTTCATGCAAGAGACTTCGGTCCAGCAGTGGACGTCTATCGGTTGATAAAGAAGAAGAAGAATGGAAGTATTGATGAAACTTACAACATAGAGCAGTTTCGGGCTCTCCTTCCAAGCACCGAAGCACCCGAAAGCGGCAACGATGAGGATCAGCACGCCCACCACGATGAGGACGATGTCGGTCTCATGCCCCGTCGTCTCCATCCCAGCGAACCCCTTGATCATGCCCAGGTCCACGCATGCTGCTGCGATTATCACTATGCCAAAGATCTGGAACAAAAACGTAAAATTTGTAGTAGGTATATCTTCCGTAGCAGGACCAAAGGAATGATGGGTAAGAGTGGACCCAGACACAAAGTTAATAGGCATGATGACAGTAACTGTGGATCATTGATAATTATGAATTTTTCTCATGAAATAGGATTCATGGAGTATAAGATCTATTTTGAGCGAGATTGATGTTTATTTTGATAAAAATCCATAAAATACAGCCATCCGCCATATTGGATTGAACACCAATCAGAGTGATACGTCACATCTATCTTCAAACTTTAACAAACTACTATGAATCTGGGTATGGCAGGGAGCCCATACAAAATTACCCATTATCCTTTATCGACCTAGCTCATCTTGGCCAGCTTGGTGGACTGTTCCCACACTGAACCCTTCTCATTCGTGGGCCGGTGATGAATTAAAATGGTTTGGTGGGAGGTTTTGGCCGTGGCTAGTTAACACTCTACTGTCAAAGTCGTGCCGCCGAGCGAATTAAGTGTTCGGGCACGACGGCGCGGGATTAAGGGTATGGGATAAATATACACTGCCATACCCCTTCCAAGCTAGCCCGCTAACATCTTAGACTGCATCGTCAGTTACAATCAGGTGAGATAGCAGTCAAGAACTAGGTATCCTATTATCGAAAAAAATAGAGTGGAGTATATTCCACCCCACAAAGGATTTCTGTACTTTGCGTAGGTACCTTGTCGTAGACAAGATGACGATAAGTGATTTTTCACGGTTCCGTCGTTACATTGTGATTAACGATACCCTAAATAAAACAATAGTACAATAGAAGTTTTTATTTTTACTCCTTATAAAACACAATGCTACTTTCCTTTAGTTGACATACTTTTTTGTGATGTATGGTTTAACCTCCTTTATTTGCGTGTTTTGTATGAGTTAAGACTTAGCAGTTTAGGTACCTACCTGCTTGTAAATTATAATTCAACACGATATTCCATTTAGAAAAAATTAGTTCATAAATTAGCAAAAAAAGCTCTTTTGTTACGCGTTGTTCCAAAAATCTTACAATATTGAGCCTTCGCAGAAACTGTGTTATAAAAATGAAGAAAAACTTGGAATTAGCTTTTAGCACGAAAGGTAGGTAATGGATCGAAGAGTCTCCTAATTTTCACAGCGTGATTTTTCCCTCAAAATTCTATGACGTATGAAACGTGATTCTTAGAGCGAATTTTATATGCACGATGAAGTTATACGCCGCTATGCGGAAACTTTGAGACATCCTTACTATTATAAATGCGAAAGTGTGTTTGTTTGTTGGTTTGTCCTTCAATTACGCCGCGACAAAGCAACGGATCGACGTGATTTTTTGCATGGGTAAGTTGAGGGCATGGGTATAGGAGAGTGATATAGGCTACTTTTTTAGCCCGGAAAATTAGAGTTCCCGCGGGATTTCAAAAATTAAATCCACGCGAGCGAAGCCGCGGTGATCAGCTAGTTTAAAAATATATAAAATCAGATGAGCTGAATTGATACACCGATTTTGCGTTGATACTAGCTGAAATCAAAAGTTTCGTCGGACACTAATGATTTGCAAGAATAATCCACACAATCTATTCTGACACTTTTTTAATGTATTCTTAAAAAAACATCAATGGCGTCAGTGTGTTACCAACAATGCAATTGAGTGATGAGTCTAAATGAACGCCTGTTACCATTGTTACGACGCGGCCACTGCAAGGACAAATCGTTTTAATTGAACCATTACATGTGGACAAGTGTTTACAACTAATACCTTGAGTTACAATTAATATGTAGCTCTAGCTACAAACAAACACATTTTTAGTATAAGGCTCGGGGCGACGCGTGTTGCCATACAGTTCTTTTTCTGGTTTGGCAGTTTCTTCTGCTTCTTCTTTATCAACTTCCACTCCACTGACGTCCACTGTTAGACATAGGTCTCTCGCATGGCCCTCCAAAGGCTTCGCTCTTGCGCCGCCTGAATCCAGCGGCTCCCTGCGACTCGTTTGATGTCGTCGGTCCACCTAGTGGGGGGTCTGCCAACACTGCGCTTATCGGTGGTCGCCACTCCAGCGCCCATCGACTATCAGCTCTTCGAGCTACGTACCCCGCCCTCTTCCATTTCAGTTTCGCAACTCGCTGATCTATGTCGGTGACTTTGGTTCTCCTACAGATCTCCTCATTTTTGATTTGGTCTCCATCGCCCGCTAAGTGATCCTGAACCTTTTATGAGACTATGGCTTGGCGGATTACATAAAAATATTACTTTTTATTTTAGTACTAGCTTAAGTTTGATTTTTCAAACCTCTTTTTTATGCCCTTACGGGTTAAATTTTCAAACATCCTTTCTTATCGAATGATAATAGCTACGTGTATACCATATTTCAGCCTTATCGGTCTAGTGGTTTGAACTGTGCGTTGATAGATCAGTCAGTCAGTCAGTCAGTCATCTTTGCCTTTTATATATTCAGATTATCATGGAATTTCGCAACGTAACGCCTGCTTCTAAAACCTTTTAAAAGACCTTGGTATCCCAAAGTTTACAGTTCCCAGCCCACGATCGGATGTTCCGCGCCAACGCTTTCGCATCCGATGTACCCATTATTTATTGGTTAATCCATCCCATGGCTGCATTCACACATGAGCGAAATGTGTTGGCGTGTTAGCTATGCGGCAATGTGTGGAACTGATTGTTTGAACTGTAGGTTTGGGTGTTATGTTATATGTTTGTATGTACATACATATACATATAACCTGTATATTGCACAAGTCTTCTCCAAATAAATTAGGCGATGAAGCAATCAATCAGCAATCGGAATCTGTGTGCTTATTCTTAGTGGCTTTGTTATGATTATGAATCTCTTCATTGAGGTTGAGCTAATAAGTTAAAATAAATCAAAACAGGAAAATGGAATAAGGTCTTCCCGAAAAACTTACATAAGTACCTATCTCTTTTTCATTGTTTGATTGATTTCATGTTTGTATGATTTCATAGATTAATTTTTATAGAGGTCGGTGCGCCATTTGCAATAATTGTTAGTTCCATAGACACTCGAATGTCAAAAGTGGCGCTTCAAATTGATCCATTATTTAGGCTGTCATTTGTTTAGGGACTGCAAGTCCAATGTTAATCATAGATTCTCACGAGACAATATGTTATTCTGCGTCTGTCTATAGACTTTCGTAACTTTATGGCGGTGTGCAGGGATATAGTTCATCCTCCATGTTGACCTCATTTCCTGCGACCTCGTTCAGCGACAGCTGATGGTGGCCTGAACTTTATTGCCCTGTAGCCACAGACTAAAGAAAAATGTAGATGCGGCCCTTTATTAAACATGAAAAAGGCTCGGAGGCTTAGCTGTTTCAATTTTAGTGTTTTTCCCCGACGGAACAAAGGAGTGTTATAAGTTTGATGTGTGTATCTATGCATCATCTAGACATCTAGTTTTCTCGTTGTGTGTTTGTAATGCGCTATTTTGTCTTATATAAACTAGTATGGAAATCTCCGCGATAAGTAACCACTTAAAACTTGTCATTCCATTTCGACAGTGTCAATTTAAAATCAAGCAAGGTCCATTTCGCAGGTCTTTCTTTTCCTTTAGTCTATGGCTAAACCGAGTGTAGGTTAATAGGAGCAGTGGTTAAAAATGGCTACCACTAGTGATGTAAGAAATTATGATGAATAGTCAGAAATAGTTATCAACCGTATAGTTAACTTAAATGTTTAGTGAAATTAATCGTTTCCAAAGAATTATGAAGTAATTTTAATTTTTATAGCTAATCTATTTCCCTTCCGAATTTCCGAATTAGCGTAAATCTTGTCTTTGGAGTGGGTACGATATTAGTTGAACGGGTGGGTTCAGTTTCAGGCTTAAAATCAAAATTATTCTATTCTACATTGGTATTACAGGTCAATAAGTCGCAACAAAGGTCATAAATGGTACAAAGTCAAACATACAAGTACCTACTACTAGTAAGTCAGATCATGCCATGAAATCATTCCCACTTTAGACTTGAATTGCGCCAATTAGTCAATTTACTAAAAGACACGATATGACGCGCGTCCTATTAAGTCCGTTCTCAATGACAAAAATTCACGGACTCGAGGTTAATTGCGTAAAACAATCATCATAGTCTCTTTCAATCGCGATCACATTCAAGAATTGCTTGAAACCTTTGAGTAGAGGAGAAGGGAAAAGAGTTAAATACTACGTTAAAAGGGATTTTAACGCATTATGTTTGAATACATTCTATCCTTACCTATTTCCTTATTATTAAAAACTATCTTAATTTTACAATTGTGAAAGTTAATCGGTGTGTTGGTTTGTCCTTCAATCTTACAGATCGATTGACGGGACCACCCATGCAAAAAATCACGTGGATCTGTCGCTGCGTTGCGTGATTAAAGGACTACTACTAACATACAAACACTCTTTCGCAAGTAGGTACAAACAAGTAAGTAGTTTATTTCTTAAAGATCCTCATTGCTATGTATTTTTCTTTGTGATCGATATTTAATACGCGACCTATTTTCCTGACCCTACTGACACGGTAATGTCATTTTGTTTTTATTAAAGAAAACTACGTAACGTTATATATTATCGTGTACTCCTTAAAATTATAAAAAGGTATCTTACCTAACAGTTAGGCTTCATGTAAGATATAATCTATTTTATTTTCACGAGAAATGACTCCCGTCCGAGCCCCATTTTAATGAACTTTGATTCTTCATCGAATATTAACCAATTAAAGACTTGGTTGTTGCTGCGAGAATATGCATCCTTTTTCCGTGCCACCGCATTAGCGCAAGTTGTTAAGCCTATATAGTGCCCATTTTCACCAGCATTTCCTAACTTTTATGGGCTAACTAAGCTAAGTTAGGTGAAGTTAGGTTGATTTCGTTTTCACGAACCTTTAGAAAACACCTAATGACATTGGGTAAGGGATTGTATTTAGGAGCTACCTACGTAAGGGGACTGCTATTTTTTTGTTGAAAACGGACATAAACTGACTTTTCTACGGTGGTCTGCTCTGATTATTTTTCCTTGAATTATGAGCTGCAGGAGGTCTCATAAAAGTAACTGCATAGAAATAGGTCTATTGACTATTCGTTAGATTCGTTAGATTGACTCGGTTGGAACGGCATTCCGAACCAGTGGTAGATTCATTTCACGATTCGAAAGTACTTGTAAAAGTTTATTTTATTTGAATAAAAAAAATTATTCTATTTCTATACGAAAACAGACACCGATGCAAATAGGGGTGGAATTTCATCACTTTATAAAGTGCATTTGCATCGGTGGTTAGTGGTTACAAACAAAAAAAAATATATATACGCGATGAATTGAGAACCTCCTTTTTTCGTCGGTTAAAAACACTATAAGATTCGAATATGCTAACCAGGTCATCGATTAACCATCAACCGATTGGGAACAATACCTTCCACGTCGAACGGTGAATGTACGGGGTGCTACGTAGGGCGGTCCAAGTTGTAAATAATAGATGTAGCTATCAGTCAAATGTGACACTTCGATTTGTGTTTCCGGAAAATTCCACCGCTTTTAATGGAAACTTTCACGTTGTTAATGGTTTTTTGGGGTTTCAGTTATTACGGTGAAATAGTGGATGCGCTGGTGTAATTTCATCCATATAATTATGTTTGTACCTAATAATGTAAATTTCTACCTAATAATAAAAACAAAGATAGTCACGAACGCGTCCCATATAACGAGTTTATTTCGTAGCTTTTTAATAACCTAATGGTTAAAGGTGAGGGCTGAAAACTGAAAGCTGCACCAATGTGCAACAATTTGCAAAAATTCACAAAATCACGTCACGTTTTCTTTTCACGTTTTTCCGTTGCAGTGTGATTGAAGGACAAACCAGCCAACAATACGTCGATGAGAAACACATTTCTCAATTAAAATATTAATGACGATAAGGGCATGTTACTAAGGTAAGTACTTATTACAGACTATGTCTAAAAGAAATGTTTAAAATTGACAGTAAGAAAATTTCAAGCCTCAATAGCCCAATAGCCAAGGGTGCGGACTGAAAACTGAAAACTGAAAGGTCGCAGGTTCGAACCCCACCCGTTGCACTATTGTCGTTACCCATTCCTAGCACAAGCTTTCCGCTTATTTTGAGGGGATAGAAGAATATTAGTCAACTTCAGTTTGTCTAATATTCTTAAAAAAAAACTAACTGGATTATCTACATCGGTATCTACTTATAATTTTCAATAAAAAAAAAAGACATGTGGCACTCGGGGACTGCCGCGGTAAAGCTATTGCATAGCATTTTTTATCAACGCCATCTAGAGGTGAGAGGAGTCCCGTGTCAGGTTATTTTCGTTACGGAATTTCTGGATTCGGTCTCCACGCTCAAGGCCCGCGATAGAAGCTATGCAATAGCTTAAAAATCTCTTCTGTTCTTCGCGTTTTAAGCTGCAAGACCTCTATAACTTTTATAATGTATGTAGATTGTAGGTATGTGTTAAGGTTACACCCACGTTACAGGTTTAAACAACCACACATAATCAATGTTATTCAATTTCATCGTACCATACCATTAACACGACACTATTGAAGAGATAAGTTACGCTTCATTGATGAATAGTGATGGCGACTTTTTAATTTTGTCGCGTTACAGATGACTCACTACTCACTAGGCATAGTAAAGGCGCCTAACGGCCGGTTTCTGAATTGAGAATTTCATGCTGAGTCCGTCTCAAACTATACTTAAGTGCTACTCAAGCTAATTTTTGTTTCTGAATTGATATTGAGTACAGTTTGAGAATTAGAGCTTGAGAATTCTCAAATTTTGACATTTCGAAACTTAAGTTCATGCTTAACAGCAAATTTCAGCAAATTTGCATTTCACAACGCATTTGACAGTGCTCAAAGTTCTCTTTTCTCAAAATTGAGTACGTGATTTTTAAGTAACGGATTTCGGCTACTTAAAACTATACTCAAGTTTTCAATTTATTGGATTTTATCGGAATTAAACAGACTCTTTGTGAAAAATCCAGCTTTTGCACAATGTCTAGTGAAGATTCTTCGTTGTCATCTTTGGAGGACCCTGAGGTACAACAAAGGCAACCCCACAGGCGACAAGTTGTAAGAAATCGGCCAAATTTTTTTGAAATTCTCAGCGAAGAACAATTCAAGGACAGATTTCGCTTTTCTAAAGAATCTGTTAGATTCATCTTCAATAAAATAAAGACCAAATTACCAGCTAGAATTCAAAGGCGGGACTGCATTTCACCAATGTTACAAATATTAATAGCATTGCGATATTACGCAACGGGCAGCTTCCAGGCCGTAGTAGGAGACACTGCGAATGTAAGCAAGGCAACAGTATGTCGGGTGATTGGGAGAATCTCCAATGCTAAGGCCGCAATAGTGTCGACTGCGCACCGGGAAGCGCAGTGTTGGCAGACCCCCCCACCAGGTGGACCAACAACATCAAACGAGTCGCAGGGAGCCGCTGAAATTCAGGCGGCGCAAGACGGAGGCCATACAAGACGTCCATACAAGATGTGTGTAAAAATAAATGAAAGAAAAAATCCCTGTAATCATATTTTGTTAGAAATAAGGAACTCTTTGTGGATGTAAATAAAAGTTTTGTTTTTTATAATTATATGTTGTTTAATTTAAAACTTTATTTTTTTACAGGGTCATTAAAATTAAACCATTGTCTTTATAATAGAATCACGAATTAAAATATGAACTATCCTAAATTAAATTTTTACTTATATTAAGAAACAATAAAAAAAAACATCCATACTAGTATTATAAATGCGAAAGTGTATCTGTCTGTCTGTTTGTCTGCTTCGTTTTAATGCCCCATCTCTTCCACCGATTATGATCAAATTTGACACAGAGGTAATTTAATTCCGGGGGAGGATATAGGCTTTTCCCGGAAAATTAAGGAGTTCCCGTGGGAATTAGAAAACCTTAATCCACGCGGACAAATTCGCGGCCATCATCTAGTTTACAACAATTCTCTCTGCGCCTTTTCTAACTTTTTTTTTAAATTTGCATCTCCATCTCATGTCTTTGTTTCTCATTTCTAAATTTTAACATTTCATTTTTTTTTGATAGAATGTTAATTCTATTTTTTTCTTAAAATAAATTTTTTTTAGCATCTCTGCAGATTTTTTCATGTATTCATTGCCTACATTATTCTTTGGATTTTTTTTTGTCTTCATGCTGCAATGCTGATTATTTAACAATTTTCTTTTTGGCATTATATTTTTAGGTGAACACTCGTGCACTGGAGGTTCCGTTAATTCTTGAATTGAGTCTTCTGTAAAGAAAATGTTAAATTACAAAATACATGCATAAAATTGAAAATTGAAATTGGCAGACAGATAGATCACATTTGAGACTACGTAATAAGGATCTGTTTTGGGGTACAGAATCCTAGAAGTACTTATGTAGTACATGGCACTTATCTATCTTTCATCAAACAATATATAAAAAATCGGTGCATACTAACTACTACTTAATAGTAACCAATAGGAAAAAAACTGACCTACGAGTTATGAGCTACAAGCAAGCGTAAAGAAAATGTGAAAAAGATTAGGTACTTACTTTGCAACGAGTGCGAGAAGCGTTTCTTTCTCCTCGTTGGTGAAATTTGGGGATCTTTTTTTCTTCTCTTTTTCCATAATTGTGAGATATTATTTTGCAATTGAAACAAATAAGATTTGTAAAAAACCGACGTTTCTTTGATGTACGCTATTTGAACCGTCATTGTCATGTACGTTCCATTCTCTATCACGGTAATTTAACATCAAAAACTTATAAACGAGTTTTGCGAGATAAAAGTATAAAATATTTAAAATTCATAATTCATTAAATAAAATTGAACAAAATGTACTTTTTAAATTATTTTTCATAATAAAATTTAACAAAATCAGAAATAAATATTGCTATCGGTACTTATTCGGTAAATACCGGTTTTTGTACTTGTAACGAAACGTAAAGACAATATTTGAGAATACTCAGTGAAATACTTATCTGATTACTGTTTGAGAAATTCTAATTTTATGGTGTGAAACACAAAAAACTTAAGTCATAATCAAATATTTGAGCAAAACTTAGTTAAGTTTTTGTTGAATGCTTAATTCAGAAATCGGCCATAAGTCATGCATAATGTATGGATTAATATAAATAGACTATAGAGAGTCAAGTGCGAATCAAGCGATTCCAGTAGGTTCCGTACGCTTATTAAATGAATGTTGGTTAATTGACTATAGGATTGATGGACGTATACTACGGGCCCGTGGATACCTAGTGGTGGCGCCGAGGCGCAGCGTTTTCATGCGATAATATCATAAGCAACTTTATTAACGTATTTTATTAAGATAAATGAACCCGAAACCTCGTGTGAAACGCAACAAACAGATGCTAGTGTAGTAAGTGCTAGTGTAGTGTTTGAAATTTTTGAAAGTCTGTTAAAAGCTTTGATCACATGATTATATAATTCTCTACCTGGCTGTAAAAGCTTCGTCAAAGTCTGTCCAGCCGTTCCGAAGATTAATGCGTACAAACAGAAACACAGGATTTAAAAAAAAAAAAGACGTGTGGCACTCGGAGACTGCCGCGGTAAAGCTATTGCATAGCATTTTTTATCAACGCTATCTAGCGGCTCACCGTAGAGGAGTCCCGTGTCAGGTTATTTTCATTACGGAATTTCTGGATTCGGTCTCCACGCTGGCCCGCGATAGAAGCTATGCAATAGCTTAAAAATACTTATGATATTGTTCAAACAAATGCTTATGAGCTTAATGGAAACAAGTTATTGAATTTTTTAAGGAAGCTATCGATTCTCCATCAGTTGTTATTTTAAACAAACATAAAATAGGTAGGTGCTTATCCGGGAAAGTAAACACACTATCTTTAACACGCTCACTGCGTAACAGGTCGATTTCGGCCTGTCGCGGTATTTCAGCTGGTGCGGACGAACAAAACTATGTCCCTCTCGCTAGTGCGGAACGATTATCTCAGGTGTTTGTAAAAATTTTACAGAGACAAATATATATTTCATCTTGCGGTCAAAATTGTAGGTGTTCCCCATCAAAACATAACGGTAGGCCTTTATCGACCTATCGACGCACTGACGGTGAAAAACATCCGCTCAGTGCGGCAGTGGGCCTATTTCGGCCCACCGTGCTAACAGGCTGCCGGCGACCCGGTACCGCACAGAGCGCGCGCCCCGCCAGTTAGTGTTGTGCTATCTAGCTGATCTAACGTAGCGATATTATCAACGACGACAAATAAAAAGACGTGTGGCACTCGGGGACTACCGCGGTAAAGCTATTGCATAGCATTTTTTATAAACGCCATCTCACCGCTAGATGGCGTTGATAAAAAATGCGCCATCTAGCGGCTCACCGTAGATGAGTCCCGTGTCAGGTTATTTTCGTTACGGAATTTCTGGATTCGGTCTCCACGCTGGCTGGCTGGCTGGCTGGTATAGAAGCTATGCAATAGCTTAAAAATAAAAGAAAAATACAAAATAGAATAATTCACCCTGCAGTTATTGATATCGGCAGCGGTGATAGTGACAGCAGTGAAGAAATATTCTCCCCAATTAAAAATAAAAATAATTTTGAAACAAATGTGCACGGAAAACGAAGCACAAGCGTTAAGTTTTGTTTATTATCTACACATATCAACATAATATCAGCCTTAGACTCATAATGACTTGGGGATTTTATATGCAATACCATCCTTTATGAAAATGATTATTCTTAAAAACTAGCCTTCTACAGTGAATAGTCAATTACAGTGAATAAATAAAAACATTTTTCAGTTCTTTTACAGTTTTAAATTTTTCAGTTTTTATTCTGTTTTATTTTCGATATCCCCTTATTTTTCTCTGTCTCATCACTACTAAAAATACTTTCTAGTGCGGTACAGGTCGATATCGGCCTGGCGCTTTTCCTGCTTTATTTCTCATTTCCTGTTTGGCAGATCCCGGGGCGAATCAAACCTAAGGAAGTTGGGTTCAAGGTCATTCCAACAGTATAAAGAAAAATTGTATACATTATGTTTTCACAAAGTTATAGCAATTTAATCTATCCTAGTGCTGGTGGGTTTAGAAAGACCTGTTACGCACTAGCGGAAATATCATTGGGGGCGCATTTCGACCCGTCGCCGCACCAGATGAAAGATTATGATTTTACTTGCCGCAGTGAACGTGTTAATCGTAGGTTAAATATTTAATGAAAGTAAACTGAAATAGCCCACAGCATAGGGTTGCCAGGTCGCCAAACCTAATAGCCGGACAGACCAGCCAGTTTGGCCGGACATTTGGGTAAAAAAGCCGGACACCCTATATTATTGAGGATTTTGTCTCAGTATTAATAGGTACGACAAAATTTTTTTATGTAAAATCAAGTTTCAATCAAGTCGCCTGCGCAGGCTGCGCTAGGCCACGCTCGGCGCTCGCTTGTTTGCGAAATGTGAAAAGCCTAACAAAAGCCGGACAAGACGGACACCGTTCATTTTGGCCGGACACGCAATCAAAAAGCCTACCTATATCCGGCTTTATCCGGACGCCTGGCAACTCTACCACAGCATATGGAGAGAATCGGGGACATAAAATAAATAAACAATGTAAAGAGCCGCGCACATAATTACATTTGTCGGTACCTTCTGTTTTTTCGGGATGAAAGATATTCCAAGTTCTCAATTCTTCTCGCAACAAACAAAGCATGCACAAAATCACGTCACGTTGCTCCTTTGTTGCGTGATTGAAGGAAAAATCAACAAACAAACATAATATACCTTCGCATTTATAATATTAGTAGAGATTAGAACCGTTTGACACTTGATGTCAGTCTCGTCTACAACATGCAAAAAACTACGTCGATTCGTTGCTCCGTTGTTGCGTGATTCAAGGAAAAACAGCTTCGCATTTATAATATTATATTTATAACTATCTCCATCTGATACTTGAGGAGGGTCGCTGCGCGACGTACTGACGGATCTTTTCTCTCTTAGGCTGAAATATATAGACCGCACTTTCACTATACTCAGACTCAAGACAGAGTTAAAACGAGACAGATTTATGTCAAAGCATATTTGTGTCTAGTTTTAACTCTATCTTAAGTCTGAGCACGCTCTATAGATCTTAGCATTAGACTTTAGGCGCTGAAAAACATGCTATGCTTCGATGCAGTGAATGTTTAGATTTTGGGCTAACAGCAAATGCGATGCAGTACGTCACGAGTGTACCTAATTAATGTTCGCGAACCTTTATCGAGTTCATGACGTCATATTACGTCATTTTATAGTCGATACTACGTTACATCATCATATAAATATGATAAAGCATGACTAGTTATGAATAATTCATTGATAGTTGATGGCCGTGACTTCGTCTGCGTGGATTTAGATTTTAAAAATCCCGTGGGAACTCTGATTAAAGAGTAGACTATGTCAATCTCTGGTCCTCAACTTATGCACATGCAAAAAAACAGTTCGATCAATCACACAAACAAACATTTGCGTAAGTATTTTATTAGTAAGTATTTGCAAGGGATAAGACAGGTAAGGTTGTTCGTTCGTTTAACCGATCGCACAACGCCTCTGCCTGTACATTAGATTTCCAGCGGCTTCTAGTTGTTTCAGCTATGAGAGCTCTTCCAACGCTGTGTTTCCAAGTTAAGTGAGGATTAGTATTATCGCAAATAAGATTTTACTAGGTACATACAATATTAGTGGGTATCTACTTGCATAAAAAAAGGCTTACAAAAAACTCTTCAATTCTTTCTTTGCATGATCGAATTACCATCTAACCACATTAAATTATAAGTAAATTTTTTACACTATTATTTAGAGCGGTATTAAGAAATTCGATATATCATTGAGGCAGAGTTGACTAAACAATTTAACAGGACTTTGAAATACTTCCGCATTGTTGAAGAATTAATGTGATGATAAAATATTTATAATGTAGAGTTCGGTAGATTCTCATAAATGTTTTCTACAACAGTTAGAATAGAGCTTCCTAGTAATTAGAAAGGATGATATGTGCTTTTGTTCCTCTGAGAATCAGGCAGGATAGTAGGTACCCTATAGGGATAAATCGTGATTACGTGTAGCGTATTAATTAGACTATGTAAGTACCTAGGTACCTTATACAGGTAGACTTTGCAGGTGGTCGTGTATCGTATTTAGGGTTTATATTCACAGGTATGAGCTAAACCTTTTTTAAGGATTAACCCCTTTAAGCTTTAGCGTATAGCTTACGTACCTACTAGATAATATTTTGTTCCTTGACATTTTATTAATAATACTGCTTGAAGTTTTATTATTTTGCATTATATGTATATATAACTAGCTTTTCCCCGCGGCTTCGCTCACGTTTAGTTTGATTTTTCAAACCCCTATTTTATCCCTTTAGGGGTTGAATTTTCAAAAATCCTTTCTTAGCGGACACCTACGTTATAATAGCTATCTACATGCAAAATTTCAGCCTGATCCATCCAGTGGTTTGATCTGTGCGTTGATAGATCAGTCAGTCAGTCACCTTTGCTTTTTATATATTTAGATTATTATAATAGCGGTTCAGTTAAACACAATCTTCAGCTTAATAAAATCTATTTTTTTACAATGTTTCTTGCGGAAAAGGATAATTATTATTGTTAGCCATAGATTTAGGATTATGTAGTCTATGATTGTAGCATTACGAAGCGTTAACCTGTCAATTGCTTAGGTCAATTGAGTTTAGCTTATCAAATTATTCAAATACTAACATGCACATTCACCTTCTGCTTATTTCACTGATAAAAATGCATTTCGCATTGGCAACATAAAAAAGTTGCGGGTGAAGTTAGCAGGAGGCCCGCAGCCATTAACGTTTGAATTCGGTAATGGAGATAGTTGTATAACTAAACAAGTATCATTATAGCCTATACCAAGCTAAATCTGGCTAAAATATTAGCATTCAAGAAAGGCCTTATATACAGGTTAACCTCGTGCAAGTACGCGATTTTAGACTAGTGTTAGGCATAGTCTAATAGAAGAGTGTATAAAATCCTATTTCACAAATATAGTTAGGTAAATAAAACAGGAATCATGAGGAACAGGGGAAGACCTAAGTCACAAGTTTCATTTTTGTTTTGCCAAAGATCAACAACCGATAGACGTCCACAGCTGGACAAAGGTCTTTTGCATGGATTTTTGCAGGCCTCGGTCTTGCTCCGCTTGTATCCCGCTGTTTTCAGCGATCCGTCTGATGTCGTCGGTCTACTCTGTACGCCGGTCTGCCAACATTGCGCTTACCGGTACGGGGTCACCTTGGGCCCCAACGACCATCAGTTCTTCAAACTATGTGCCCCATAGGTGAACGCAATGACCTTTGGAAGATCATTGGGTGCACGGATAAAATGCCAACCCTAACCAATAGAACTTAACCCGTATTGTGATAAAAAATGGATCAACCTTCACGCGCCGCTTGGTCTAAAACAAAACACATCAGGCATTGTGCTAGAAACAATATCCTTTGTATGGGATAAAGTCTAGAATAACTAATATTAAACCTATTCATTCACCTATGCCTGTGGATTTACTAGATTCATTGATAACATTATTTTTCCTCCATCCGTTCATTCATTCATTTCAAAGAAATACCCGTGTCAGTTTTGTGAAATGACTCTTGCGATTAGAGTTTTTTTTCTGAGACAGCGGAGGCTTAGTATTAATAGGGTCTCGTTCCTAGGGTTACCTTCGGGTACGGAACCCTAAAAAAGAACCGAAGGAATTTTTGGCCTCAAGGTGTAGAAGTGGCGGCTTTGCACCCTGAGCGCAGTGTTGGTAGACTTTCCATTGCATTTACCGGCATCATTCGTATCGCAGGGAGCCGTTGGATACATGCGGCTCAAGACCGCGATCAGTGGACATCCCTGGACCTATGCCCAGTAGTGGACATCTGTAGCTTGAAGACAAAACATGTTTCTGATAATGGTATCTAAAGTCTATACTTTCAGGTGAATTCAGGTGAAACCAGAAAATGGACTTTGAATAAATTAGCCATGATTGTGCTATCGCGTGACTCCATCGTGGTCCGCACCTTGATACTTTATTTATTTCTTACATGAATTTTGCACAACAGGATTTTCCTACTCCATTGTGTTAATTAACTAATTGATGCCCTAATTCTTAGCAAACAACAGAATGATATTTCAGATGGAATGTTGGTATGTTAATCCATTTCTAGGTCTCTGCGTTGCATCCCACATCAATTTGGCTTGTGACCCTTTCACATAATTATATGCCTTTTTGTTTGCTCAGGCACGAGAGATACGAGCGGTAGAAGCTCTCTGGGAAAAGTTCCTGTAAGATGCGTTGGTCGCTGAAAAAAGCCTAGCATCGTAAAATCCGGTATTCGACGATAATCGTGAATGCAGCCGATCTCTTTCGTCTAGCAAAGTACAAGCACCTATAAAAAACTGATTGCTAACTTTTAAAGAGGTGAAAAGCAGTAGTTTGTGTAAAGAAACATTTTGTTTCAGTCATCAGCTAGTAGTAAATAAAATATCATTCAGGGTCGTCTTTCCAATCACATATGCAAGTAGGTATAGGTACGCCATAGATTGTAGGTAGGTATAGCATTAATGACGCATAGCTACTTAACTACTGAATGAGCGTGAACGTGCTCAGTTCCTCTGATCGAAGATATGGCAGGTGCATGGGTTTACTCATCGGTGTTTACCTTCCACTATGGTATTATTGTTATGAGTAGAATGCTTTTAAACAGTTTTTTCCATAATCTAACTGCAATTACATGAAGCTGTCATTAAACTAGAAACACCATCATGTCGCCTGCACAAAGTTCAGAAATCCTTTATGGGGCTGAGCGTATTATTCTCATTGTAGTTTATATAAAATACTTGACTTCGTAGTTCGTCCACATGGCTTAAGGTTTTTTATCCCAGAGGAAACCCTTTACTTTTCCGGGATAAAATGTAGCCTATGAGTAAATCCTGGTTATGAGCTCAGCTCAGCCAAAACGGTATAAAATTTGAAGAGTTCCCTCGATTTCTCCAGGTTAGCAACATGAGATCCTGACTTGATACTGACTATAGGACCACCTGGGAAGTATACCTTTTCAAACAAAAAAAGAATTTTTCAAATCGGTCCAGACTCCAGGCGTCTTTGAGTAATCGGGGAACATACATAAAAAAAAAAATTAGTAATTCCGACGAATTGAGAACCTCCTCCTTTTGTGAAGTCGGTTAAAAAATGTTTATGACGCCACAGATCACTATTTCATACAAGATGCCATACTTTGCGAGAGTTTTGACGCTTGATAAAGGGTTGCCGGTTTTATTGCCGGTTGGCAACATCCATAATTACTTTTAATTATGCAAAATATAATATTTGTCGTGACATAAACAAGAAACAACAATATTTACTGACCCATACTTATTCACCTTAATCTTAGGTCATCGATGCGCAAGCAAACCAATATATCTATGAATAATATAACATTGAAATTGTTTAGCACACCATAGTTTAATAGCAAAGCAAGTATGAATCACTCACAAGTTATATTTTCTGCAAATTACGAGTATTAAAGTTACTGTAAGTTGCATCTTCTATACATACAAATAAATAAAATTGAAGTGTCTGTTTGTAATATCAAAAGAACAGCTTTTTACTAACTGCATACGAAAGTAAATACGGTACTTATAACAAGAAAACAATTTTTAAAATTTTGGTCTGTCTGTCTGTCTGTTGCCGCTAATCTCAGGAATGGCTGCACCGATTTAGACGGGACTTTCACTGGTAGATAGCTGATATTGTCGGGCATAGTATAGGCTACTTTTTTAACCGACTTCCGAAAAAGGAGGAGAAGGAGTTGTGTTTTTCTACCTCTGTATATCGATATCTCCGTGATTTCTTAACCGATTTGCGTGAATCTTTTTTTAATTGAAACAAAAACTTTGCGAGATGCTCCCAAGAAAATTTCGGGTTCCAACTCTTCAATCCTGATACTGCAGGGGTACTGCCCTCCTAAACTGTGGGGCTTTAGGGACGCGGACGAAGTCGCGGGCGTCCGCTAGTCTTTAATATGTGAATTATTGTTTGATCAGCTTAATTGCCGGAAGATCCTTTTAACCCTATAAAGGCTAAATGCCTAGCTTACAGCTAACATTAAAACGAACTTAACAAAGCTTCCATTTGGAAAAGGGACGTTGCACTAATTCCGCGTGAAAATAAATATTGCTCGTCATTTTTGATAGAACTACAAGTTAAATTTTCCATCGTGGGATGAACAGAGAAATTATTTATTATTGAGTAGGTAGTCGAATTCCGTAGAAGGGTTACGAAATATTTTTGACTTACTACTTACTTATTTTTGACTTACTTTTAGAAAAGCCAACAATCAAAAATATTTCGTATTTTTGATTGTTGGCTTTTCTAAAAGTTTTACTATGTACTAGTTGCTGCCCGCGGCTTCGCTTGCGTTGATTTTATTTTTTTTAAATCCCGCGGTATCTCATTTATTTTCCGGGATAAAAAGTAAAAAAATCAGGTCGATCCGCGAGGTTGAAGGACAAATCAACAAAAAACACACTCTCGCATTTATAATATTAGTAATTCAAGACGTATAAGTAGTTAGGTACATAAAACTTTAAGAACTGTTTACAACTTCCAAATTTACGTGCGCTTGCTTGGCTTGTCATCAAAAATATTCGATATCGTAGTTGACCGAATCGAAATAAATAATTTCCTATTTGAAGCCCAATATTTGAGTAAATATAAAATGAAGAAAAACTGCGAATTTCATAGTAATTTGTTGCGTTTACTAACAAGCTAATTAACATACAAATCATGTCCACGTGGAATAGTTCCAAGGATGTTTCGTGGAATAGATTTCCGTGATTGTCCGCTACGACGATTCTTTGCCCAAAATAAGACTGGCCTTCATTGAAAAAAACGTGACAATTGGGTAAGCGTATTGGCGTATTGACATGTCGCTTTATTTTAAAATTTAACTTTAATACTAAATTAAATAAGTATCTAATTTTTTTATTCTAATTGTCTACACCATAAACCTGGTACGTATGGTAGGTACTTTCAGGTAATAGCTATCTTAGCACGATCCGTCCAGTGGTTTGTCCCGCGGGAACTCTTTGATTTTTCGGGATAAAAAGTAGCCTATGTCACTCTCCCGGTCCTCAACTATACCCATGCAAAAAATCACGTCGATCCGTTGCCTTGTTGCGGCGTGATTGAAGGACAAACCAACAAACAAACACACTTTCGCATTTATAATATTAGTAAGGAAGTAAGGATATAGTAAGGATATGCTGTCCATTAAAATATTTTAACAGCATAGGTAACAGCTAGGATATAAGGTGCCATAAGGTTTTTAAGGACTGTTTCATTTGGGTCTAAGAGTAAAAACTACAATAAAATCTAGTTAAGGCAAAAAGTAATAGACGCTTATAGATATATACATATATAGCTACTATAGATGGTCTAGTAAAGGTACTGTATGCCTTATTTAGTTCCTGGTGCTCCTAAACTAGAATTTTATAAGGCAATCCACTTTTATATTATGAGTATAGGCCTCGATTTCCGATATGGTTCTGTTACTAATGAAGTAAATCGGAAAGAGGTTGTTACAATAAACATTTTTAACCGATGAAAAAGAAAATTTGTAAAATAATAGAAATTTTTCTTTCGTCCGTCCATCCGTGAAAATGTAATAGAAAGTTGAACATAATGGTGATTGTATTTACTGCGACTAATAGATTTGGTGAGATTTTTTTCTTTTCTTTAATATTTCTTACTTTTTTTGCCATAAATAATTAATTAGATTGAAAGTATGGCTCGAAAGCGCTTGATTCCAAACCCTTAAATTAAATTTAAAAAATTAATTAAAAAAGTACTGAACGATTAACTCAAAATATAATGATGGTTCAACAATCATAGGATATAATTTATTTGTTTGTATATGTATGTACATCGTTTATTATTTAATATTTACATTAAAACAAAAAAACAAAATTAGGTGCTTAAACAAGGCATCGTTATATTGTTTAATTTTTTTTCCCAAGTTTGTTTATCTTAGTATTGGTAGGGAAATTTTTATCACAAATGTTCGTAAAACACAGTGCAATAAAAAAGAAATCACTATTTGCAGCTGGTCGTGAAATATAAATAAGATCGAGCACTACTAGGGCAGTATGTTATTATTTTCATCTGTGACTAGGGCACGCTTTTCTCGCCGGTACAAAAATAAACCACGAAAATACAACTGAAATGTCCATTGAAAAGAGACAGCAATGTTGATAATTAAAGAAAACAGAGACAAAACTTACCATAAACAACGCGTTAAACACAACCAGAAGGAATTTTATACAATTCATCCCGCAGCCCTCCATATTCGAAATTCAAACAACCACTCAACAGATTAAAAATTAAAAACAAATGAAAACACTGTTCGAAATTTGAATGTTATTTTTTTAAACGCGTTCGCGCGCTCTACCGGCTCAAGAACTTATGGCTGTTTCGGCCAAGCGTCTAATGTAGTTATTGTCGGTCAGATGTCGGCGTTTTGTCGGCCGTCGGCCACTTCGGAGTTGGATTATCGCGTGAGGGGGTTAAAACACGCACTGAAATCACCCCCAAAATTACTTTGACCTCTAATTGTACTGTCGTAAAGTAGAGATAGGGATCTGATTAATTGGTATTTAGTACCGAAACAAGCAATATATTTTGGATCTTAGGTTATCAGGATTTGTAATAAATTATTATTTAGTCGTTAATGAAAATTCATCAGTGTTTAAAAATGTTTAACCTTGTTCTAGGCTCGAAAAACGCTCAAAAAATGAAGTACCTAGGTACATAGTTATAATGTAAATAAATAGCGATTGTTTTCTTATCATGGGTACCTTTTTGGGATCAGATGATGATTATATACTTACAGCCTAACCTGAGCAGAAAGTTTTTTTTAGGGTTCCGTACCGAAGGATAACCAATGGGCCCCTATTACAGCGAGCTGTATCTCATGATCCGGAATAGGTAGAGTTGAAATTTTCAGAGAATGTGTACCTATTTCTGTTACACAAACAAATATTTAAAAAAAAATTGGCGTATTTTTGGTATGGAATCCTTCGTATACGAGGCCGACTGACACTTGACCGGTTATTTAAGATTTACTATAGTTTTGCCAGTGACATCTATCGCATTAAAAAAATCCCGTACGAATCCTTTGTATTTCTAGCATAGAAAGCATCCTATATGTCAACTCCCAACAAATTAGTTTCGAAAAATATACTGAATAAAATTTTAAGGCGTGTATATTTTGATGCGTACACTACAATTCGACAGATTTCTTAATTATAAAAACTGTCAAACGCATTTTACCCAATTTTTGATTGTTGTAAGAATTCTTTGTTTGGGTTTTGATAACATGCAAAATGAATTCTCGAGATCAACAAAAGTTACTTAATACACAACCAGACACCTTAATTCTATTTATTTTTATGAAAAAAAAAACTAGTTGATGCCCGCAACTTCGTTCGCGTGGATTAAGGTTTTGTAATTCCCACGGGATCTATTTTCCGGGATAAAAAGTAGCCTATGTGTTATTCCACACTATAATCTATCTCTATGCCAAATTTCAGTCAAATCGGTTTAGTAGTTTTTACGTGAAAGAGTAACAAACATCCATCCACCCATCCATCCATCCATACTTACAAACTTTCGCATTTATAATATTAGTAGGATGTTATAATACTAATCGTACATTACAAGTTGAGAATTACCTATGGAAACGCGGATAACGTTTCAGTACTGAAAATATGTACAGTTATATACGTACTGAAATGTGCGAGTACCATATAAATCAACGAACTCTATTGGTAATCTCTCAGGGTCACACGACAGTCAAACTTAATAAATCTTTGACCCCTAACATCATGAAATCCGGTAACACCTTCCCAATGACTTGAAAACAGAAATTATTACAAGAATTTCCATATATTTTTTTCTATCATAGGCAAACTATAATAATAGGAAAACTCGATGACAATAAAAAAGTTATATCTAGGATTTTCTGATTCGATAATCGAGGATAGCTTAAAACATAGCTACGGAATCGAATAGCTCTAGGTTTTCCGGGAAAATTAACTCCTACAAACAATTCCCTGAAGAAGGATAGGTACTTATTAGGATTAGGAGGACTTAGCGCAAAATGTCACCTAAATCTAGACTTCATGCGGAGCGTTTAGGTAAACGTGGATGAAAGTGAAATCGTAATTAGGTGCCACCTAATTGGGTTTAGGTGTTCCCTAAAATTAAGTCAGTGAAAACGGGCTACTGAAATTTTTTTTATAATTTATACGTTACATAAAACTTACTTAAGTAAGTTAGTAATTTTAACCGACTTCAATTTCTCCTGAAGCACTAATTAAATTATGATCTTTTCTCTTTTTATTTCCTAATTTAATCTTTTAAGTTGAAGTAAATCAAAAGAGTTACTTACTTAAGATTTCATCGAAATTGGTTCAGTATGATATGGACCCATTTCCCCTTTCAGTTATTCTTTAACTCGGTATAATGAAGTCGGTGTATTTTTTTTTTAAATGATAGCTTGTTTTTATAATCAGGACGTCCCACGTTTCCCGGGACGATTGGCTACCCTTTTTCTAGCAAGTGCTACGACAAATCGCTATGGCAACGGATTCTAACCACTATAGAGTGCTCTCACCCTGAGGTCAACAGCTCACTACTCGCCTTAACACTTTCTTTGATCTACGTTCGATGACTTATTAAAATACCTATGAAATTTTGTTGTACCTGGCTTATTACAGATTAATAACAAGCTATGGTAAAATATAACAGAGTGTGTCGAACCCAGCAACAGCCAGACTGTTGAGGTCTCCCCACATAGGTATGTTATATTTTGCGTCCTTGCCTCATTACATCCGCGTCCTTACGTCTTGCGATATTGCAAATTGCAATCCTAAAGCGCAAGTTTAGACGTTTGGCTGGATAGATGGACTGATGGATGTTTCTTACTCAATCACGTAACAACAACTGAACCGATTTGACTGAAATTTGGCACAGAGGTAGATTGTAGTCTAGAATAACACACAGGGTACTTTTTATCCCGGAAAATAAGAGAGTTCCCGTGCGAATTAAAAACCTCAATCCAAGTGAACGAAATCGCGTCCGTCAGCTAGTAAATTTATAAGTTCCTTTTATATTAGGATGCATTCGATCTTTCGTTGCTTAGCTTTAACTTTTGCCCGCAACTTGGTCTGCGTCCTTTTTTAAAAATCCTGCGGGAACCATTGTTATTCCAGGATAAAAAGTCTCCTTTGTACTCAAGGGACCAAATCAACAAACGAACACACTTTCACACATTTATAGTATTAGTACAGATCAGAGGGCAGGTAGGTAAGAGGTCCCCGGAATTCATGTTTTTCGCATTTATCTCTGCAACAAATTGAAGTGCAACGGCGCATAATACGTCTCCTGGCTAATTACACTAAAAGTTTAAACAAAAGGAGCAGCTTTTATATGTTTATTGTAATGTTATTATTTGTATTATAGAGGAATTTTATGCAACAACCTAACAAAAGTCATATCGCATTCGCGCCCATAGTTTTTGGCTATGTAGCGTCGCGTCGCTCGTTTTGAAATCACACGGCAAACTTTAATTTCCCGGCAAACAAATACACTTTCGCGCTTAAATATTAGCAGGATATCGCAATAACGCATTGCGATTTAAACGAATCAGTGTGGGGGAGGCTTTATACGTACGTAACAATTAAAATTAGTAGTTAGCTTAATTTTTACGAAAATTAAGCATTATATATTTTATTTAATAAATTATGTTTCATATAAGTATTATTATATTACTTGTTATGAATATTTGAAATCTTTCGACGGATTTTCCTTTTGAAAAATTTCTTCTGAACCGATTCTTTTGATACTTTGAACATCAAATTAGTTCAGCAACTCAGCTTTTAACTCTCTGCAATCGGTTATCCGGTAATCGACGATATCCGATTTTATCCGAAAGACACTGCAATAACCTATCGTCTGAAGGACTCCTTACGTTTCCGAAGAGCAATTATGTCTTCAGAAGATAGCCATTTATGTTTAAGGATATTTTGCCATAAATCAGCAATAATCTTTGGTGGATGTGTGACTTTTGAGTCTGTTGAATAATTTAGCCACTTTTTATAAATTTCCTTCCATGATACGGAATCATAGCTCCTGGGTCTGGCTCGCGCTTGGTCGTTTTTTTATTGTTTTCGCTTGCTACCTATTTATGGGCATTCCAAAAGAGGTTATAAAAAGTTCTTTAGATGTCTATCTATATATCGAATAAATTAAAGTAAACCGTGTCAATGAAGGTGATCCAGATTTAGAGGAATTAATGTTCGTTGTTTTGGTGAATTATAACACTATTTTTATAAATGTACCTACATAAGTAGGACTTTCGTGTATGATTATTTCCCTTCTCTCTTAAAGTATATATGCACCTATATAATATGTACAAACTTTTGCCCGCGACTTCGTTCGCGTGGAGTTAGATTTTTAAAAATTCCTGGGGAATCCTCTGTTTTTCCGAGATAATAGGTAGCCCTGTGAGGTAGCCTTTGTCACTCTCCAAGTTGCTACGTGATTGTAGGACAAACCAACAAACAAACACGTTGTCACATTCCCGCGGGATTTCTAAAAAACGTAACTCCACACGGACGCAGTCGCTAGTAAAATTATGTCAATACTAGCCGATGCCCGCGACTTCGCCCGCGTGGATTTATTTTTTAAAATCCCGCGGAAATCTCTTTAATTTTCCGCCATAAAAAGTAGCCATAAAATTGTAACCTATGTCACTCTCCCGATCCTCAACTATACCCATGCAAAAAGTTACGTCGATTCATTGCTCCGTTGCGGCGTGATTGAAGGACAAATAAACAAACACACTTTCACATTTATAATATTAGCAAGGATTAGCAAGCATTAGTCATCATTTTTATAAGTACAATGTTTTTTTTTTATTCGATGACAAGATAGCCCTTGACTGCGATCTCACCTGATGGTAAGTGACGATGTAGTCTAAGATGGTAGCGGGCTAACTTGGAAGGGGTATAGCAGTGTAAATTCAGCCCATACCTAATCGGTTTCTACACGCCATCGTGCCGGAACGCTAAATCGCTTGGCGGCACGTCTTTGACGGTAGGGTGGTAACTAGCCACGGCTAAAGCCTCCCATCAGACCAGACCAGAGACCATTTATAAATTATAAATTATAAATTCCTAAATTGCCCCCGCCGGGAATCGAATCCGAGACCTCCCAGTTATAAGATCACAGCGCTCACCACTGCGCCAGGGAGGTCGTCAAAAAGGGAGGTGTTTCTCGCAAATAAACAATTTATGTACTTACCTATTTTTTAATTTAAAAGGTACATAGTATTTGTCTATAATTTACTTACTGAAATCCATTGAATCGATCTGAAAATTACGGGTGAAGTAGCAGTTTTGTGCTCCCAGAATAGGTAAGCGCAAATTTCGCGTCCTTGGGCGACAGCCTTGAAGGTGGAGGCTAGGTGGTATCGGTGGTGGTGGTTGGTACCTTTCAATTGTGCGTAGTGTTTGTGCTTCAGTTGCCATGACAACGCCGATGAGTCGCGGTAACTAATGTAAGCCTTTACAAGCATGAATGTGCTGTGGAAGGCTATGGTCTTCGATCACAAACTGTGGTAGATTCACTTCTTTTTTTATTCGATGACAAGATAATCTCCGATAAATCTCACCTGATGGTAAGTGACGATGCAGTCTAAGATGGTAGCGGGCTAACCTAGAAGAGTCATGGCGGTGTACATTCAACCCATACCACTAATCGGTTTCTACTAGCGTGCCCGAACACTAAATAGATTGGCTGCTCGTCTTTGACGGTAGGTTGGTAACTAGCCACGGTCAAAGCTTCCCACCAGACCAGACCATAGACAATTCAGAAATTATAAATTCCCAAATTGCCCCCGCCGGGAATCGAACCCGAGACCTCCCAGTTATAAGACCAAAATGCTCACCACTGCACCAGGGAGGTCTCAAACTAGATACTACTGATTCAAAAGTACTTTGTAAAAATTTAATTGAATAAAAGATTTTTCTCTTCTACTCGATTCTAGTCTAAAAAATTTTTTTTTAATTTAATTATTATTATACAAAAAAAAAATAACATAAATTACTTCTTACATCTCCAGCCGAAACCACATACGGTTTATTTGCCGGTGTTAAATTAGATAGGTCATAAAAGAAACGTAATTTTTTCGGCTTTTTGTTTGACCTTAACAATCGGTGCTACAATGGTACGGAACACTTTGTGTGCGAGTCCAACCCGCACTTGGCCGGTTTTTTCATTACTGAATAATGAATTTGTAAATTATTCCGCAAAATTTTTGTCAAACAGGCATAAGTTTGGTGTGGTATTTTACGATAGCAATAACACGGTTATTAAGATTTTATGTTTCAGAAGGAAAATCATTTTGCTTGAGTTTTCCTGAAACGCGTTAAAAGTATTTATAAAAAAATGTTTTCCGTAAAAATAGACTCATGAAGTTATGAAATACGACGTCACCACCTGCAAAAATTGTTTATTCAAACAATAAACAGATGATAACCGCCACATAAAATAAACTCGCGAATTTTAAGTAATGTTATTATAATACTATAAATCCGCCATTGTAACGTAATATGAAGTTATCTTATTATTTAGCGTACATATTGACGCAAAACACACATTACAAGTGTTAATATATCTTGAGCGAATAGCTATTGTCGCGTATCGTTGAAGAACCTAGTATCATCACATACTTACCTACTATTAGAAGTGCACATTAAAAAGAAGCTATTAAAAAATAATTTAAAAAAAAATGTCGAATTTTTACGGTTTATTTTTTTTGTGTAGGTAGTAGAGTCATAGAGTTTAGTGATTTTTAAAAACGTAGAAATAGGTACTAAAAATGCGAGAACTCTTTGTACATAGCACTGAAAATAATAAAGTTTTGATTCATAATGTACGCAGTAAGTTCATTTTATTTTACTTAATTTGATTTACTTACTACCAATTAAAACTTTCCAGGCTTATTTTTTATCAACTGGGATATTGTTTTTATTAAATCCTACGATTGATATCATATCTTTAAAAGTCAATACTAATATTATAAAGGCGAAAGTGAGTTTGTTTGGTGGTTTATCCTTCAATCAGCAACGGAGCAATGAATCGACGTGATTTTTGCATATATACACACACACATACATATTCTCTTTTCGGTGAGTCAGTTGACTTACATGAGTTACTTTTTACCGTTTATTCTACCTTACCACATTAACGTGTGCATCATTTATTTTTAATTTAAATCAGATTTATTTTTAACCGACTTCTTAGGTTTTATAAAACTGTTCGATTCATTAAAGACTCCTTCACAATGTTGCTACCGTTGCTACCTTGCTACCACCTATTTTTCCAGTCATCCTGGATGTCAACTAACTTATTGAACAGATTCTACAAATAGTTGAGGACTTGGAGAGTGACATAATATGTTTTAACCTAAGTTTAACCTCTCTTGAGTCTGAGCTGAGTCAGAGCTCAGCAATAGACCAATTTCCACGGCGGAAAAACAAAGAGTTTCAGCGGGATTTTTCAAAAACCTAATGCCACGCAGATGAAATCGTGTGCAAATCTCTCTAGCTTAGTGTATTTAAAAAATAAAAATCCTCAATCACTTGAGAACGGCTAAACTGATATGGCTGATGTTTTTTTTGTGTTCGAAATTATCAGGACAAGTTTGTATGAAAGAAATTTTTTGAAAAATCCTACGGATAGAATGGTATTTTTGTATGAAAATCTCATTAGTAAAATGCATCCGTGCGAAACTGGAGCGGGTCGCTAGTTATAGGTAATTATATCGTTCATCAGCAGCTGCTCTTAAACACCAAGTTACGAGTGCAACCTACTTAGGTACAAGCGCTGCGATAAACGCGAGTATGTGTTACACAAGATGTAATTATTACCTATATGTATACATATCGTATTTCTTTAATGAATAGACAAATAGAGATTTAACTGATATAAGCGGCTAATATTATATTTGTTGGTTTGTCATTCAATCATGTAACAAAGGAGTTGTTCAATGACGTGATTGTTGTCTGTGTAAAGGTGAGGGTATGAGGATCTGGCGAGAGACGTAGGCTACTATTTATTCCCGTATTTTTTTATTTTTTTTAATTTGATGACAAGATAGCCCTTGACTGCGATCTCACCTGATGGTAAGTGACGATGCAGTCTAAGATGGTAGCGGGCTAACTTGGAAGGGGTATAGTAGTGTAAATTCAACCCATACCTCTTATCGGTTTCTACACGTCATCGTGCCGGAACGCTAAATCGCTTGGCGGCACGTCTTTGACGGTAGGGTGGTAACTAGCCACGGCCGCACCAGACAAAACAGACAGACCGTATTCCTCAAAAAGAAAGGGTTCCTGCGGAAGTAAACTGATAATCGGTCAAATCCGAGTCGGACTCGCATACGAAGGGTTCCGTACCAAATAACGCCGAAAAAACACGTTTCTAGTAGGGTAGGCTTTAATTTTTTTTTGTATGACTAGATGATGCCCGCGACTTCGTCCGCGTGGTTTAAGGTTTTTTAAAGCCTGTATGGACTCTTCAATTTTCCGGGATAAAATGTAGCCTATGTTTTAAACCTGGATGTGAGCTGCCTCCATTTCAAATTTCAGCCAAATTGGTTAATTCGTTGTGGCGTGAAGGAGTAACAAAGATACACACACACACACTCATGCATACACATACACATACAAACTTTCGCCTTTATAATATTATATTAGGATATTAGGATGTTCTACAGTATTTTTATAGGGCTATTGTTATGAACGATAATAGAATTTGAAATTAATAAATCAATGTCCATGAATGCGGTAGCGGCGTACCTGAAGCCACAAGCTCAACAGAACTAAGTATGCCATTTTTTAAAAGATTGTACCAAAATCTTAATAAATATCAAAGTCTCTAAATATTAAGCCTCAATAGCCCAACGGTTAAAGGTGCGGACTGAAAACTGAAAGATCGCAGGTTCGAGCCCCAGCCCGTTGCACTATTGTCGTACCCTCTCCTAGCACAAGCTTTTCGCTTATTTGGAGGGAGAGGAGAATATAAGTCAAGTTCAGCTCGGCTAATATTCTTTTTTTTTTTTTTATTGTACCTTAATTATAAAAAAAAACTCAATTTGGGTAAAAATGTCGCTTACGATAAGTTGGCTCAACTCGATGCTGACTTGATGTCATATTTTTAACCGACTTCAAAAAAAAGAGGAGGTTCTCAATTCGACGCGTATGTTTTTTTTTTTTTTTTTTTTATTTTTTTTTTTTGGCGATGTTACTCCATAACTCCGTCAAATCTGAACCGATTTTAATAATTTTTTTTTATTTGAAAGGACGTATCGTCAGGTTGGTCCCATTTAAATTTGGTGAAGATCTGATGAATATCTTCGGAGATGGAGGACGGAACTCCTCAATGAATAAGAGCAAATCGCTTGTGATCAGAGTGTGTGTTGGATTTTAACCATGCATTCTTCATAGCATACATACATAATGCTTTTCTATTCGGCATTTCAATATAATTTTTTTTAACCGAATTTTTGACGATGTTACTCTATAACTCTGTCAAATCTGAACCGATTTCAATAATTTTTCTTTATTTAAAAGGGCATATCGTCAGGTTTGGTCCCATTTAAGTTTGGTGAAGATCTGATGAATATCTTCGGAGATATAGGATGGAACTCCTCATTGAATAAGAGCAAATCGCTCGTGATCAGAGTGTGTGTAGGATTTTAACCATGCAAACTTCATAGCATACATACATATGCTAAATTTCTATTTGGAATAATATATTTCAATACTTTTTTTAAGGAGCAAAACAAATGGTCTAGTGAATTGGTCCCATGAAGCTACACTAAAAAGCTTAAAATAATAATATAAAAAAATATTTTAAAAAAACCGACTTCAAACGCCACTTAAAAGTATAAAATAATTTTAGTTTGTATACGTATGTTGAAGTCGGGCCAGCGTTGCGCAATGGTATCATCGTTTCTATATTTTAAGCCCGTCCGACTTCAATATACGTGTACAAACTAAAATTATTAAATCGTAAATACTATTAGGCCGGTATACTTGTTGAATTAGCCCGTGAGACGGAGGGGCCTAAATAGAAACGATGAAACCGATGCGCGACGCTGGCCCGACTTCAACATACGTGTACAAACTAAAATTATTTTATACTTTTAAGTGGCGTTTGAAGTCGGTTTTTTTTAAATATTTTTTTATGACAGCGTCGACTTCTTTGAGTAAGTATATTCGACTTGTACCTATATATTGCGTATTGAAAGTGAGTTGATCTCTGAAGTACGTAGGTACTTCGATATCAATATACCTAAATTCCGATTCGATTGAAACGCAAACCACATGAATAACTTCATAGCCCATTATATTCAGCCAAGCGTTGGTCCATGGCCATGACAATTGTTCAAACATAGTATGCAGTGTATTCTCCATATAAATACAGGGCCCAATGACGCGCTCGCAGTCCTAGCGTATTGGCCAGCCATGGGAAACGCGACGGCTCCAGGTATGTTCCTTATATTTACCACAATAATATTATATAACATCATACTTGCAAAGAAATAATAACAAAAAAATCTGCTAGCCCTAAAATTTGACGAAGTTGGATTTTTTTTAATATGAATAGCGGGCAAACGAGCTGGCGGGTCACTGATGTAAAGTGATTACCGCCGCCCATGAACACTTGTAGTACCAGAGGCACCACCAATGCGTTGCTGCATTTTCAGGAACTTATTGGTTCACCCCTTGAATAACCCCATATTGTAATTAAGTGGGAACACTGTCGAAGGGAGATGATTAAAACAAAATATGTAAAAAAGAATATTAAAGAAATTAAAGTTAACAGTAGCACTCACACAAACATACATAAGCTCACATACACACAAGCACACACACCACATGCAGGCAGAAACGCATGCATCGTATTAAGTAAGTACTAATTTTATTATTTATTATTATTCCTAATTGAGTTATGGTCCTAAGTTTATATAATTAATTATTATGTTATTATTGCTATGAACGAGCGGATTCTTAAAAGAAGACTCCAGCGATTGCAATAATTTTAACTTATTTGGTAAAGAAGCTTAGGGAATTAGCACATATATCAACTCGGAAAAGGATCGTCTTCGTATCGCCTTTCGCCTCGCCGTCAACCAGGCGTCAACCTAATGTAAAAGCAGATCAGCAGCTCCGGTAGGTTGACCCGGCTACGGCTAGGCGACGCCGCGCTTACAGCTCGCCGATCGCAGGTTGACGGCTAAGCGGCACCAGTTCAACCAAGAAACGTGCTTGGATATGGAGAGATGACGACAAGCCGTACGCGCGGGAACTGCAAGTTGACCATGCAGTCCCACCGCATCGTGGTTCTCACGCTTGTCACGAGGCGAGGCGATTACGATACGGTTCCGATTAATATGCGTTGCAGTAAGGAGTTTCATAAAAATAATACTCGACCATTACTGGACCGCTCGAGTTGATATGGTGACGATCCCTTTCCGATTTGATAATATGTGTGCTGTGACGTTTATTTGTATTTGTACAGTAAAGGGGCAGGTCTTGGACCCCCAACCTTCGCAGCAGCACTCCGAGGGCCTGGGCAAACTGTTCGGCTCCGCGCCGACTACGTCACACACCACGCAGACAGAAAATGCGGAGGTCACCAAGAAGAAGAGATGCAGTTTGATCCTCAAAATAATCTATTTGGTGCTAGCTGTTATTAATATCGTGAGTAAATTGATTCCTATGAGTTTTATTCCAACAGAATTGGGAATTAGGTGCCCACATGGGATAAGAAAGTTCATATGTACAGTCTGTTAGATTATTTTTACTGTCATTTTCTACCGTTACTGCCCAAGACTATATAGTATATACTGCGTTCAGGATGCTGTTGGCACTGCCCCGATTCTGCAGTGCGTCAGGGATGTTCGCCGACGCGCGTGTAGTCTACTTCTACACCACCACTTGAGATAGTTATGAACCGTTTTAATATAACGATCTACTGGTTCTACATTCCTAAGGATAAAACTACATATTTTTCAACACACTTGCTCATAAAATGGCTCCCGGTTCACCGCAATTAGGCACACAATGACACCTTTAACTCAAACTGTGACTTTTGATTACTATTATTCACAATGTGAGTTATAGAATTTTTTTTTTTAATTTTATTGGTTGAGTTGCTTTGTTCTTAAAAAAGTTTTTATTACAAAAAAGATCCTACCTATTGCCAAGATACCTATTGCTTGCTCATTTCATACAACTTCGTATTTAAATAGATAATTTCAACTTGTACGTGTTTAATAAATAAAACTGTCACTCAAATATAACTTTTGTTTTTTCTGTAATAAAGAAAACTGGAAATTCCCCATTTTGTACGTGGCTATAAGAGAAAAGCCAAAAAAAAGGTACCTCATTCTTTTAGTCTATGGCCATTAAAGGTGCGCGCGCATTTCGGAAAACTGATTAAATCAAATAGACACCTGAATAGGCTGTATGGTCGTTGATCTTTGCCTGCCCTCAAGAGCATCTCAAGAGGGCGAACAAAAGAACAACATTAATTTTTCCCGCCATTGCGAAAAAATTTTCACAACTCGTTTTCACTGTTTTGTACCATAATGTACTATTTTAGTATTATTTTCTTCACAAGTGTGTTGAAAAACGTCGTATGATACACGTGTACATTGATGATTACCGTCCTCGGCTACCTTAAGACCCTCACCTGACGGCTCGGGTCTCAATAGCGCCTCAGCGGTAATCACCAACTTTTACACTTGTACCATAATGTACTAATATCACGGCTACAGCCATCTGACTGCGAAAAATACAAATCCTTGCAGGTGAAGTCAATAGCTCTGATAGCGGTAGCAGTGACCACGGCGATCGCCATCAAGGTGTTCACGGATGAGCAGTCGGGGCGGCGGGTTGCGATGATCATCATCGCCATCTCTGCGGCCATCACCCTCTCCATAGCCATCTACGCCATCGTTGCTGTGCTCACGAACAAGACGCAGCAGCTCATGATTGTGAGTATTTTACCCAAATGGAGTAAATTATTCCACCGGGAAGCGCAGTGTTGGCAGACCCCCCACTAGGTGGACCGACGACATCATACGAGTCGCAGGGAGCCGCTAGATTCACGCGGCGCAAGACCGAGGCCTGTGGAGGTCCATGCAAAAGACCTACGTCCAACAGTGGACCGCACTCTCATTCTACTCAGACTCAAGACAGAGTTAAAATGATTTATGTCAGAACATATTTGTGTCTCGTTTTAACCTCTATCTTGAGTCTAAGTCTTAAGTCTAGTCTAACCTGAGTCCCAGCACGCTGTATAGATCTCAGAATAAAGACGTTACAAATTCAGTCTCTTCCAGAGACTCATTCGGCTATTAGACACTCCCGCGTCTAGGTCGTTGAATTTGATTGAGGGATTGCGATAGCAATCGCGCCCTAATCGAATAATATTTATTCGTGCAGTGTTTCGTCCGACACGGGCACGCCCCTAAAACTTAAGATAATAAATTAAAAAAAAAACCAAACTAATTTTCGGGTTACAGATTTCAAACTTTTTTCTTGTTAAGTTTAGATTAATTTACAAGCGGAGTGCCGTTTATATGGTGGTGGTGGTGAGTGGCGGTGAGCCACACGCCACCACTCGCGTGATATGCCACTGCCTTCCCCATACCGTGGTTTCACTGAACTTGAATATATTAGTTCCCAAGGTGAAGTGTTAAGTGTTATTTGCCTTGATTTTACTTGGAAATTCTGAGATAAGAGAGGAATAAAACCGGAGGTTTGAATCAATACAAAAGGTAGGTAACTGCTATGAAATTAAAAAAAAACTTTGAAATGTCCTTGACGGTAGTTTTATATTTGCGCCTTTAGGGGTGGAGAACCTGAGGTCGTGAGACCCCGGGACTCGAGCTCTTTTTGAAGAGCTTTCAAAAAACTCATCGAGTCTACCGGGGATCCAAGAGCTGGCAACTATTTATTTATTTATTTATTTGATCTACTAACGGACACTTACAATACATACACTTAAATTAAAACATTCTAAAATTAAAGCTTGCGAACTGTAGTGACCACTTAAAAGTAAACACAACATTTCCAGAAGTTCGTTACATATAAAACAAGAAAAAATTAAAAGAATTTAAAAGAAAAATCTAATACAAGAAGTGTCTATATAATCTATTAAAAATTATAATTTGGAATTATAACTATTATTATTTAATGTGGGCCAACTTAAATGAGGACAATGTATTTAGTTTTTAATTGCTCTTACTCCAAAATGATAATATTTTTTCCCGAAACTTGTACAGTGAGTCGGAAAAAATATCGATGACAGTGCCATTAATACATGAACATTAAGAGTTTAATACAACCTTGGGATGGGAGAATTTGCGGGTAACATATTGATCCCTGACATGTGAATATATTCACATATATTCACATGTCAGGGGTATTTTAATGGTTTTTAATACCTACTTACAGGCTTCCGTGGTGCTGCTAATACTCGCGATCATTCAGGCGGTACTGATAGGGATCGCCTCTCAGCTGAATGAAGAGGACGAGGTCAACTTGAGTCGAGCTCTGTCGGACTCCTTCCGGCTGTCTCGAGATGACTCTCCGCGTCACGTCAGACTGTGGAACCATATACAGCATGATGTAAGTTTTTTTAATTGGATGACAAGATAGTCTTTGCGATCTCACCTGATGTTAAGTGACGACGCTGTCTAAGATGGTAGCGGGCTAACTTGGAAGGGGTATGGCAGTGCACATTCAACCCAACCTATTAAAATTGCTTGGCGGTACGTCTTTGACGGTAGGGTGGTAACTAGCTTCGGCCAAAGCCTCCCACCAGGCCAGACCAGAGACAATTTAGAAATTATAAATTCCCAAAGTGCTCCCGCCGGGAATCGAACCCAAGACCTCTCAGTTATAGCGCTAACTGCTATAGGCTATAGCGCTGACCACTGCGCCAAGGGGGTCGTCAGAGGTTGTGATCCCATCTACTTGCAGAAGACTGGTGGAAGGTGCAGTCACTAGCCAGTTTAATGCATGTATATGAGTTGAGGATTTTTGCCCTTTTTTGATTTGCCCATTTTTGATCTTGTCTTGTCCGGCAAAAGGTTTTGAGAGCATATTAAAAGATTTGCTAGACACAAAACAGGTTCGTCTTTTTAAGTTTTTTTTGATTAATTGAGATTTTCGTATTATGAGTAATTTAAATATTTGCATGCTATTTAGTAGAATTTTAATACATTTTAATTTTTATATAACCAAAATGAACGCGGACGAAGGCTAGTGTACTACTCATAATATTCATCAAAAAAATAAAATTTCATATTTACCTCTTCAAGTTAACTTGCTGCGGAGTGTACGGTCCGGACGACTACCGCAACCCGAGCGTCCCGAACTTCTTCTCGCCGGACGTGACCGTCTCCTGCTGCCCCGGATACGACCCGGACCGCTCCAGCCTCGTGCAGGAGCGAGAGAGAGAGTCCTGCAAGGCCAAGAAAGAGCACTTCGATGTTGGGTGCAGGGACTCCATCATTGAACTGTATCGGGACACCTCGAAGACTGTACTAGGAGTTACTATTGGACTGATTGTATTTATGGTGAGTTACGAGATTAGATTATTCGTCTAATAGGTTTATCTTAGTGCAAGTCAACGTTGAAACAATTATAATTGGGAGGTTGCCAATATAAATCAATTCACTCGCGTGGATTTAGTTTTAAAAATCTCTTTGATTTTCCAGGATAAAAATTAGTCTATGTCACTCTCCCGGTCCTCAACTACACCCATGCAAAAAATCACGTCGATCCGTTGCTTTGTTGCGGCGTGATTGAAGGACAAACCAACAAACCAACAACAAACACACTGTCGTATTTATAATATTAGTATGGTTGATCCTTTTTCAGTACCTATTATCACAGAACTACCTTTTGTCCACGACTTCGTACGATTTTTGTAACCCCTATTTTACCCCCTTAGAGGTTGAAGTTTCGTAAATCCTTTCTTAGCGGATGCCTACGTCATAATAGCAAAATATACATACCAAACATATGCCAAACATCCCGATCCGTCAGCAGTTTGAGCTTTGTGTTGATAGATTAGTCAGTCAGTCACCTTTTCCTTATATACACGGTAAAATTTTATTCCCCGTAAACCCTGAAGGAGGTGAATGTGCTCATGAAACTGAACAACTTTCCCCAAGGAACATAGGTCGAAATATGAAAAAAATAAATTGGACCCTCCATACAAAATTGACGATTAGCTGATTGATTTACTATGGGAGGTCCAAAATACAGATACAGTACAGTACAATACAGATACAGTACAGGTAAAGTCTTATGCAAAATATCAATATTTCAGGTATCGCTTTCAGTAGTGGGCTTTATCATATCGAGGACATGCAAACCAGAAGATATCGCGCCTGCGCCCCCGCCACCAAAGAAAGCACCGCCAAAACCGCCCAAAGTATAACGCCAACTATGCCTGCGAAATGCCTTTGTTTTCGATCTAAAACACAAGAATAAAAAACCCACTGCTCTAAAGAATATTCAACTGAAAGAAAAAAAAAGATACCGGCCGAATTGATTACCTCCCCCTTTTTGGAAGTCGGTTAAAAATAGCCAATGTCGCTCTGGATGCCGATGAGGAATTTATCGATCCCATACATTTAAATCTGTTGAGGCATTTAAAAGTTATGGTGGAATAAAGACCTATAAAAAATTAAACCTCTTTTTTGGGAGGTCGTGGAAAAAGTACGGGCATTTCAAAGGTCAGAACAAAATTAGACATCTACGAAGTTAATATAGACTTCGATATGGATCTCAATGAACAAAGATGGCTGACACAATGAACGTGATTGATAGTTTACTATGTTGTTAATTATTTAAGTGAAGCATGTTTTGTAGGAATCGTAATTTAAGTTAATAAGTAAACAACTATGAGACTATAATATATTGTTTTATTTTGGTTTCAATGCTATTTGATCATCAATATTGACAAATTACTGTTTTTTTTGCTGATTTGGTTTTAAATAGACAGATTAGCTGAGTTCACGTAATAAAAACCAATAAAAAGTAACAAGCAAGGGATAACCGAGTTTTTAATATTTTTTGTGGAAATATCTCTATAAAATATGAAAATACTAAAAAATTTTTCGTAAAAATCGTCGTTGTACCGAAAAGTTTTTTTTAACGCCATCTATTTTTTATTTCATGAACTTTTATGTTAAGCGCCATCTATGCTACTTAGCAGAAATTACGTCTTAAGACAGTGTCGTTGGACAAGCAAGACGGTTACGTTGAAGTTCGGTAAAATTATAACAGGTGGCGCTTAAACCAGAATGCAACATTGATTTAATTTTAAATTTTTCTTACAATTTATATTATGCAATTAATTTATATTATGTGAGAAACATCCATCTCTGTTTTTCTGTGCGACTGTTACCTTTTTTTTACGCCTAAGCTACTTTTTTCGACATTTGATAATAAGATCAAGCCTCCTGAGAAAGGACCTATTTTATCTTTTTAATTTTATTTAGGAATTATTTTACATTTTATCAAATCTACATAAAATATAAAATAATTTAAATAAATAGCTTCATTTTACCATTTATAACACCAGCATCGATGGTTCAGTGGTAGAATGCTCGCCTGCCACGCGGGCGGCCCGGGTTCGATTCCCGGTCGATGCAGCACTTTTTATATTTTTTTAATTAGGCTTCAGAGACAACAGAATATAACCTCTTCCATCATCTATGTTAGGCTCTTAATCATCTTTTATTTCAATTTTGAAATAAAATAGTAATGGCACAAAATATTGTTGCTATCGATTAATTCACTGATTCTGAAATAAGTTGAGGTATCTTTAGCTTTTTATCTTATATTGAGTTATTACCCACAGGCTCCTTACGATTGTTTTGATTCTTCGTTGTACGCAGGACATCATTAAAGGATTAAGATTTACTACCTCCTAGGGTCTATGGAGAGATAGTACAGATTTATAGTCATTACCAGTGGTTAGAGGCAAACAGATAAATAAATCTAGGGTTTTACTATTATTCTGTCAATTATCGATAAGCAGATCGAGATAGTGCCGATAGTATCGATTTATCAGTATTATCGGCTTGAAGATTGTGTTTAGTTCCTATTAAACGGATTCTTATAGATGATAGTTATATACCTACCTATTATTCCAAAATTAAAAAAAGACGTGTGGCACTCGGGGACTGCCGCGGTAAAGCTATTGCATACCATTTTTTATCAACGCCATCTAGCGGTGAGAGGAGTCCCGTGTCAGGTTATTTTCGTTACGGAATTTCTGGATTCGGTCTCCACGCTCAAGGCCCGCGATAGAAGCTATGCAATAGCTTAAACTTTTAACCTTTTAACTTTTGACCCTACGTCATCGAACTATAACGCGCAGAACAGGAGTTTTTAACAAAGTTCCGCTTCAAACGAAGGCGTAAAACAACCATTGAATGTGTGAGTGCTATATAATTATTTTCTGTACATGATAATTACGTTTTTGATGAATATTGTGATGAACTATGACATTCTTTCACAGCACAGTACGACATTTTTTAGTAATTTTCTGCGAGCTCGTCGTACTAACGCCACGATACTGCGTAGTCGGCCTTTAAAGGCTTATTAAAATGCCTTATAACTGCATTGGCTATTGCGCTTCTAACAGCTTCTAAGCATTATAGTTCCATGCCCTGCGCTGTTTTTCCCTTTTGAGCGTTAATCTCTAAAACCTCCTGTAAGCATTTTCATAGCGACAGATTTCACCAGCTGCAAGCAGGATTAGGTATAGGTAAGTAATATTTTTAAATATAGTTTAATCCCGTGGTTTGAGCTGTGCGTTGACAGAGCTGTCAGTCAGTCATCTTTTCCTTTCATATATTTATTTTTTAGATCAGATTAGATATCACGCCGAGGCAGCTATGTACCGTGCAGTGGTTGCATTATATTCTAGTTATGAAAGCGTGACGTGTGCACATACCGTAATGCATATTGGTCTGACGAACATTTAGCTCATAGTTAAGTCTACAATCTAGATATACTGAGAGCGATGTCACACGTCCAGTTGCCGCGCCGCTACGTAGTTTTTTAAGCTTTTGCATAGCTTCTATCGCGGGCCTTGAGCGTGGAGACCGAATCCAGAAATTCCGTAACGAAATAACCTGACATCGGACTCCTCTACGGTGAGCCGCTAGATGGCGTTGATAAAAAATGCTATGCAATAGCTTTACCGCGGCAGTCCCCGAGTGCAACACGTCTTTTTTTCATTTGACGATTCGAAAACACTTTGTAAAAGTTTATTTGAAGAAAAAATTACGAGTATTCTATTCTATTCTATTAGTAGGAGTAGGACTCTCAGGTATGCAGGTCTCCTCATGATGTTATATCGTTAAAGGTTTGTTTTACCGGAATAAAAAGTCTCCTATGCCACTCTATAGATTTTTATCTACATCCATGCAAATAAAGTGGATAGATTTGTTGCTGCGTGATTGAATGACAAACCAACAAACAAACCCACTTGAGCAATTAGCTCGAAAATGTGTGTTGTAACTGGTATCAGTGTAACTCCCAGGTATTAAGTAAACGTTGTAACGTTTGTAACCAAACCTTTGGCACGGCATTTGCGGCTTTTCGCAACATTTGGTTTCCTTGTACAAAACGATTTATTACCTACCAATTTGCGCACTTTCTATAAAACCCTAATGTAATAAGTAATTATTACTTTGTACCTACTAGCTAATGCCCGCGACTTGGTTCGCGTGGATTTAGGGTGGAATCATATTTGTGCGTATCGATTTCCATAATATAAGAGTGCCATTTTGTATGGAGTCGCGTACGCATCAATTCGGCCTTTCGCATCTATTCGGGTTTCGCATTTTTTATACCTCGAATCCTTATAAGTGATAAGTGCAACTCTCTATACGGATGCGTACGCATGCAAACGGATCCGTAGCTCTGTTGCAGCGTGATTGAAGGACAAATCAACGAACCAACAGACAACAAACGAATAGACCAAGAAACAAACGCACTTTCGTATTTATAATATTAGTAAGGATAAGGGTATCAAAACGGTGATGTACGTCGGTACTACCGTTCGGCACTTTCGTGTCGAAAACAATCGTCAATCTATGAACCACGAAATTAGTTTCATGACCTTAATTTCATCAACGATGATGAATAAATACATCATGAAATTAGAAGTTTACACGTGAAATTGTTGATGAAATTTATGTCATGAAACTAATTTCGCAGTGTAAATTCGGCTTTAATCGTGTGTGTGTTTTTCAAATGTATTTTGATGGTTCATAGACTGACGATTTTTTTTCGCAATGCGCACTTAGCCTTAGACATTCACGAAATTGGCGATATAATTATATTTCCCAAAATTGTACCTACTACCTAGTAGGTAATTCCATGTAACAAAATCAAATAAGAGCTTTGTTACTCGCTATTCCCTAGCTAACGATGTTATCAAGGGCAACCCTTTATATCACCCAGCCAAGGTCACGGTTAATGGCCGACCCCTGTCGAGAGGGTGCGAAATCAATAAGTAAATATTCACTGTTGTTTTAATATTATGTTAAAGTAGTACTTCTCAGTAGAATCTGGTTTCCTACTGGTGGTAGAGCCTTGACTTGTTATAAGAGCCAATAGGTAGCACACTAGCACACGTGGCCTATATGAAATTAATATTTTTGAATTAGAAATTGAATTTGATAAAAGGCTTAGCAGTATACAATAGTTATTTGTGCTACATGGGGCCAAAGTGATATTTCTTTCCTCGAAGACGTTATTTTGAATTCAGAGCGAAGCGAAGGATTCTATAGTAGAATCCTCCTAGAAATCCTGGCTGCGCTCGGGATTCTAAATTTGAATCCTAAGCGTAGAGGTAGCGAGATATATGCCGCTCGAGAACAAAATATTTTGGTCCCTTATGACACTCACTATTTTCATCACTACTTATGTGAAAAAAAAAAAACTCCCTACCTAGTCGGAAATCATTTTTGAATATTATTTGCAATAACTTCCTATGTGAAAATTTTTGAGAAAATAAATGAAAATAAAAAGATGAATGCACACTGCACATTTTTTTTGCCAAAACTTAACCGGCTAATAGCTTCTTCATACATCATGAGTTCGACTTCTTTGATGACTTTCTCTTTTTCTATTCATATAGTGACTTATAATTTTTTTATTTATAAAATATTTCGTTATATGCCTGCAAGCATCGGTGGTTCAGTGGTAGAATGCTCGCCTGCCACGCGGGCGGCCCGGGTTCGATTCCCGGCCGATGCATCGTTTCTTTTTATTTTTTTAAATTTTTATTAATTTTAAAAGTAAGTACCTACTAATAGGTTGCATATTAAACCTTATTTCTACTTTTATTTGAAAAACTACAATCATCAGCAGTCCATCCTTTGTCTGCCCGTCTTAACATGTGTTGGATTATATGTTGTGGAATTGTGGAAGCTCTGTATACATAGTATAGTTTTGTTACCTATTGTAAAAAAAAAAAATTTTTTTGAAAAGAGCAACTGCTGAGTTTCTTGCCGGCTCTTCTAAGCAGAATCTGCATTCCGAACCGGTGGTACGGTGGTACGATTTATGACGTGTTATAAGAGCTACAAGTTGGCCTACATGAAATAAATAAATTTTGAATTTGAATTTGAAGGGTTATAGGCCGTAGACCAATACCCGTGATGCAAAAAAAAAAAAAATTTGAATTTGAAGGGTTATAGGCCGTAAACCAATACCCTGGTATGATGCAATTAAAAAAAAAACACAATAGAATTTTCCAAATAGTTCAAGAGTTAACGACCTCTGTATTGAAACAATCTTAATAGTAAAATGCATCTGAGCCAACAGTAGGTATATACTATGCATTGTTTCCCGTGGGCCACATTACGTTCTGTAGGCGTTTGTTCTCGCATTGCTACGCTGATCTATCAAAAAGATATGACATCTGTTTAAATACATATAACCTACTTTAGTAGAATGAAATTCTTAGCTCCGTGAACGTGATAGTGTGATAATGAACAAAAGTACAGATTACAATAAGGGGAACCATAGTATAGTACGTTTATCTCACGAAGTTACGGGCAAATCGGTTCATTCATTGTGGCGTGAAGGACTAACAAACATCCATCCATTCATCCATCCTAACAAACTTTAGCATTTATAATATTACTAGTTGATGCCCGCGGCTTCGCTCGCGTGGATTTAGTTCTTAAAAATCCCGGGGGATTTCTTTGATTTTCCGGGGTAAAAAGTATAGCCTATGCCACCCTTCCGGTCCTCAACCATACCCATACAAAAAAGCACGTCGATCCGTAGCTTTGTTGCAGCGGGATTGAAGGACAAACCAACAAACAACACACTTTCTGCATTTATAATATTAGTAAGAATATATTAGTGAGGATATAGCAAGAATATTAGTAAGTAGTAAGAATAGTAAGGATTTTTGTTAAAATGGGTAGGTATCTACGGTTCATGAGATACATGAACATGAACCGTTTTAAGTGTCTCATGAACCATAGAGCGGAGGGGCATAGTAATAGCCCAATAAAAATATAAAATAAGGTCCCGTCGGCACCCTTTGCTACAAAGCAAAGAGAAAAAGAATTGAATTGTAATCACATCTTAATTCAAGGCCTGTTGAATATAATTGGCCGTATTTTCTTCTAGTAGTAGCCAGAATAGCTACCTATCAGACCGATAAATGTATGAGACAATATCCCGTGCTCTGGTGCCAATGACTTGCTAATATGGGCAGCTGCCGTTTATTAAAATTTTATTACAAATTAATTCAGAAACTAGGCAATTATGCGGCCAAGAGAATTTTATTAATGAAAGTTTTATTATAATTAGGTAGGTACTACCCGTTCATTTCAAGTTGGCCGTCGTCGACCGTTACGAAATGACGTCATACCGTACCGTTGGCAAGAAAATAATACTTGTATTTTTTACTGTAACCATGACTGCGACGGAAGTTTTCTTCTCTGGAAATGCTTTTTTTCATACCAATGATATCTTGAATGTCGAAAGTCGTGATTTTTAATTTTATTTTTTGAAAGAAAGTCATTAATTAAAATAATAAGTACTTAGTCTGCCTTATGTTAAAGTAAAACTTTTCCTTTTTTACTCAGCTCAGAAAACGACATGCAAACAATAGTAACCAAACAAAAATAAATAGAAAACTGAAAAAAAAAAAATTGGTAGTGACAATCGCCAGCGGTACGTTGCTATCTGTACTAAGCGGGTCTGACTTGAGATGCGGTGCGGGGAAGCGCGACCCGAGGTAGCGGCCAACTTGACGTAAAACAGGCAGTACCTATTTAAATTCTGTTGTAAATGACATTTGTTTTTGATTAACTGTACATTAATTTAAGGGTCTTTAAAATATTGTAGCACTGCACTGGTCCGAGTAATAGACCGCTTTCAATTAATTTTAGACATAGCTCATCAAGTCGCCATTCTGAAGAGACTATGGGCGGGGTATAGTCCTAGCACCGGAAAACGCAGTGTTGGCAGACCCCCACTAGATGGATCGACGATGTCAAACGAATCGCAGGGTGCCGCTGGATACAGGTGGCACAAGACCGATGTGGAAGTCGATACAAGAGTCTTATGTCCACGTGTGGACATTTATCGGTTTATAATGATAAAATGTGTTAACATTTTGTTTTACAGAAGAATACTGGTTCAAACGACACTTTAGCTAGCAATTCCTACCACGAAAATATACTATAGAGCCATTTTTAGCTTTTTACACTTTTGAAACTGAAAAAGGCTCTCGTGGCAGTAGGAATAACTCAGACCAAATTTTGTCTGAGCTGCAAACAATAATTCTATTATTATAATACCTTCGGACTAATTTTATTGGAATGTTCTAAACGTTCAAGGTCACCACTAGATGGCGACAGCTCGAAAAGGCGCCAAACGAACAGCTGATCGACTGCCGCATCCGTTTCCGAACACCTGAAAGCCAAGAGCCAACCGATCAAACAACAAATCGAGCAACTGTGTGGAAAACTCGAAGATAAACCTCGATTTTTCCCTCGATCTGCGCGATGCCTTTTCAGTTACTAGTCAGTCAATCGACAGTCCGCTCGCGACGCTTATAAAGAGCGTATGTGTCAGTATACGATTCCAATACAATTCTACAAATCGATTACAAACAATTGATCGATTAAGAATTAACTATTGTTAATTGAATGATTAACTAAGAGTGGATTATCATGTAGCTGTAGCCTTAATTTTTGGATTCGGTCCTATAATGTTATCGATTACGATATCACAGATAGGAAGGTATTGTCTAGGTCACTAGGGTGTTTTCGTATGACCTAGGTAAAAGGTGCGAGGATAAATAGGTTTAAGAGACAAAGGTGCAATTATTTGTTGTGATCAGTAAGAGTCAATGACATAGATATTTAGGTATTGAGTGTTAGTAAACTGGGTATTGCATTGTGAGTGGGTGTTTGAGTTTGTGTGAAGTGGTATCTATTTGTTTTCGGATCTCAGTTTCGTAATATCGCCGATATGTTTGGAGTTTTGATGAAGAAATGGAAACCTAAAAGGTGAGCTATGATTTTATGGCAATGGCTTAGTCAAACAATATCCAAAAGTTGTAGAGTTCGAGATATGTTGTAACTCTACTTTTTTAACGTACCCTATATGTAGTTTATAGGGGAGACCGGGGATGGTTGACTAGGTTTTTACTAAATGGTACATATATTTTTTGTTTTAATATTTATAGAAAAGAAAACCATGTTAATTGATAGGAAATCTATTAACCTAATAAAAATACGTAATATCTAGATCCTAATTTAGTAAAATAGTGATAATTTAATGCATTTTACAAAACAAGAAATCTTAGTCAACCTACCCCTGGTCCGGGGTAGGTAGACCATACACCAGGGGTAGGTTGACTTATGTATCAACTACACGATGCCCGCGACTTCGTACGCGTGGATAAAGGTTTTTTTATTCCCGCGGGAACTCTGTAATTTTCCGGGATAAAAAGTAGCCTATGTTTCAATCCTGGGTATGAGCTATCTCCATTTCAAATTTCAGCCAAATCGGTTCATTCGTTGTGGCGTGAAGGAGTAACAAACATACACACACACACACACACACATACACATACAAACTTTCGGCTTTATAATATTAGTGTGATATTTATAGAAAAGAAAACCATGTTAATTGATAGGAAATCTATTAACCTAATAAAAATACGTAATATCTAGATCCTAATTTAGTAAAATAGTGATAATTTAATGCATTTTACAAAACAAGAAATCTTAGTCAACCTACCCCTGGTCCGGGGTAGGTAGACCATACACCAGGGGTAGGTTGACTTATGTATCAACTAGACGATGCCCGCGACTTCGTACGCGTGGATAAAGGTTTTTTTATTCCCGCGGGAACTCTGTAATTTTCCGGGATAAAAAGTAGCCTATGTTTCAATCCTGGGTATGAGCTATCTCCATTTCAAATTTCAGCCAAATCGGTTCATTCGTTGTGGCGTGAAGGAGTAACAAACATACACACACACACACACACACATACACATACAAACTTTCGGCTTTATAATATTAGTGTGATAGTGTGATAAGAGTAAAATCGTGGGAAGGAGCAAATAATTAAACATTTTTTAAATATAATTGAGCCTTTTATTTAAAAAAAACTTAAGTCAGCTATTCTTTATAATGTCTTTAAAAAAATTATCAAAAAAATAGTCTTATTTTTAATTTTTTTTAATTTAACTCTTTTCTTTTAATACCTATTGTAAATCATAGTCAGACATAATTTCTATAACAATAAATTACAGGTTTTTGTCGGAACTTAATAACAATGTAGTTCTACTTGTTGTATCAAATATAAACTAACGTAGTTTGTAACGTAATGATGTAGCTCTAGACAGGCTTGTTGCTGAGGTTGGATTGATAGAGAAGGATGACGTTTTAGAAAGGAGTCCAACCAATCTTCACCAGCTAACAATTGTCCTCCAAGTATCAGGCATAGTTTTGTTTTCTTTTTGCGAACTTATATGCTAATTTTCCAGTTTCATATGGCGTCATTCCATAATGAATATCAGCTGCCTTCTTTATATAATTGGCTAAAGCTTCCTCTTCTATATTAGTAAAAATTTGCCTATTTCATAATATATGCAACTGTGTCCAGAGTTAATTTTGGTGACGTTTTGATTTTTCTTTTGATTTGACCATGTAACGATGTTATATTTTTATTTATCAGGCGTGTTGTACTGTTTTAATGTGGCATTAATGCTTTTTTCGTCAAAAAATACAGTATGACAAGCTCCTTCTGAAACATCTATCGCTCGTTCAGTTATACATATAATTTATCTATGTCGTTCAGTAGTTTTTTATAGGTCCTCATTGTTCTGCAACAACAAAATTGCTATAAATATTTAAAAGTCCAATAAAAGGATAACTAAAACCACCAAAACAACCATTTTTGATTGGTTGACTGATTAGTCAACCAGCCCCGGAAAAAATTAGTCTACCAGCCCCAACTGCTATTTTTTAGTTTGATCGCATGGCTAGCCTAAACACTAACAGTGACTTGAAAAGCAACGTTTGATGGGTGCAAAATATGCACCCATCAAACGTTGGGACTAACATAAAAATGGTTCGCATAAAACTTGTAGGCACCAGATCAAAAAGTGTAATAAAGCAAAATATTACTTACGTGGTTAAAAAATTAAAAACCTATCACTGCTCAAAAACGGCGCACGACTGCGTTGCGGCGCTCCAGACACCTGAGCGGGATGCAGAGTGTAATACTCGGCTGTATTCGGATGATTCAATTCGTACAGTTCGGACGAGTTTTTGGCAGTTAGTCTACCTACCCCTATAGTCAACTATCCCCGGTCTCCCCTACTATCCTACTTTATACATACATTTTACATATCCTATCAATATTATAAATGCGAAAGTTTGGATGTATGGATGATGGACTTTTGTTACTCAATCGAACCGATTTGACTGAAAGGCATAGAGATAGATTATTATATTTCACCCTCACCACCTGGGTGCCTGGAGCACTTCGACCATCCGTTGTGTAAGATCTTTTTTCCACGTACTTTGAAACTGTGGAACCAACTTCCTGCGACGATGTTCCCACTTAATTATAACATGGGGTTATTCAAAGGGGCGGACCAACAAATTCCTGAAAAGCCGGCAACGCATTGGTTGTGCCTTAGGTGCTATACGTGTTCATGGGCGGCGGTAATCACTTAACATCAGGTGGCCAGCTTGCTCTTTGCTTGCTAAAGAAGGCTATTTTTAATCCCAGAAAATAAGAGAGTTATTTGAGATTGAACCGATTTGGCTGAAATTTGGAATAGAGACAGAGTTTATCCTGGATTAACATATAACCGGAAAATTAAACAGTTCCCGCGGGAATCCAATAATTCCAATCCACGCGGACGAAGTCGCGCGCATCATCTAATTTGTAATAAGCTAATAAAATAAACAAGTTCGATAGTTTACCGCCTCCCTAACAAGTTGCAATTAGATAATAAAGCAGGTGTTGTTCTAGAGAACCAACCGAAGGTATTCCAACAGCTGTAACGAGCTAGGCAGGTGGTCGCTACATTTAGATCGATGCTTACATTTCTTCTAATCCACTAACACCTGCCTAGTAATGGGCAAATAATAACAATCCCAAATAGTATCGCGACGCCATCAACTTCTGAGAAATATTTTCATATACCTTCGATTGTACGTGATACCTTTCGTTTACATATAGTGCAGCCCATATATACGATGCAATTTAAGAGGATGCTAGCAATCTTAAAATAACGCACGCACGCAAGCACGCACGCACGCACGCACGCACACACGCACGCACGCAAGCAAGCACGTAAGCACGCACGCATGCACGCACGCACGCACGCCTGCACACACGCGCTCACGCACGCACGCACGCACCCACGCAGGCACGCACGCACGCACACACACACACACCAATTTTATAATATTAGTGTGATGTGATAAAAACTATGACTTCGTTTCTCTCCCAAATCAGGAAGAATAACTAATGTGTTCATTGATCAGGTTTCACTGATGAACAGTTACTGGGTAGACACCATATGCTTCCACAGCTGCTTCTGGAATGCTTATACTCTTAATTGTTTTGGTGTCTTTTGTTGTGGTTCCCTTAGGGAGTTGTCAGTACTAAATATTTAGTAACGTGTAACCTTTATTAAAGTGCGACTATGCGTTAGCAGAACGAGCTTGCAGAAATTTAAAAAAAAAAATGACGTACTGTGAAAGGGTGTCATAAGTCATAACTCATCACAATAACCACCAAAATCGTAATTATCAGTACCAGTACAGAAAATAATTACATTACTCTCATACATTTTTTGTCTGGAGGCTTTAGCCGCGGCTAGTTACCACCCTACCGTCAAAGACGTCCCAAGCGATTAGCGTTCTGGCAGGAAAGCGTGTAGAAATCGATTAGCGGGTATGGATTGAATCTACACTGCCATACCCGTTGCAAATTAGCCCGCTACCATCTTAGACTGCATCCTCACTTACCATCAGGTGAGATCGCAGTCAATGACTATCTTGTCAACGGACAAAAAAAACATCATTGGTTGTTATGAGCCTACATTTGGAGCAAAACTTTGTAAGAAACTTCCATTCTAAGCGTAATTAATAATAATTTCTATGAAAAATAGCTTAAAATATAAGACTTGTTTATTGAATTCACGCAACCGGAAGCAGCATATCATATCATATTTCAAGCTACGTTGCAAATTGTAATACTTAATTGTAAGTAGGTTGTTTTTATAATATAAACATTTTTGCTTACTTTCAGTTGATTCAGCTAATGTTATCCAATTTCAACAAATGCTGATGTCCTTTGTTTATATTATAGTACCTACCTGCGTACATATTATTAACTACTAGCGGACGCCCGCGACTTCGTCCACGTTACTAAATCCCCACAGAAACCCTGCAGCATCAGGATTGAGGAGTTGGGTCCTGGAATTCAACAATGTAGTCTTTACTTGGTACCTAATATAACTATTCATAATCGGCAGTTCCTAAATCCCCACAGTTTAGGTGGGCAGTACCCCTGCAGCATCAGGATTGAAGAGTTGGAACCCGAAATTTTTATGGGAGCATCTTGCAAAGTTTTTGTTTACTCTACACTCTAAACATTTTGTTTTTTTAGCATTTAAAAGCAAGTAAATAGAAACAGAGATTGTTATAAGTTATAGTCTTTGAGCATATAGTAGCTGAATTGTTTGAGAGACGTTTCTCATTTAGGTATAAAGTTTGTAGATAATTCGTAAAAAATATTCCAATTTTATTTAAATCACAGACATTTATTTTATTTAACGAGATATTAACGCGGTTAATTACCTCATCTGGCTCTTATTTCCCGGATACTACGGAACTCTATCTTATTTACCCGGATAAAAAGTAGCCTATATGTATTCAAAACTATAATCTTTGTACCAAACAGCCAAATTAGTTCAGTTGTTGCGGAGTCATTAACTAACAAACATCCATCCATCCATCCATAATATATCCAAACTTTCGCATTTATAATAATCCTTCTCTAACGTATAGGTATATAAAAGTTCTACGGTTAAAAGTACATAATATTAAGTTTTTAATACATTATTATGTTAATTTTATTAATTTTAATAAAATTAATTAATATTCTACATGCAAATATTAAAATGTTTCATGCATTACTTCCAGGTTTTTGTAAATTAATATGATACGATGCCTCCAAGCTTAAGGAAAATACAAGCGCGTGTATTAATAATTTCAAAATTTCAAAATGGATTATAAGATTTTTATCAAAGTTATAAAAAGACCGTTAGTCGTAATTAATGAAACTCATAACTCACTAGTAGTAGTGCTGTAAAACAAAGGTGGGAAATTTTAATTAGTTGGTACTAAAAAGTGCTCGAAATTCTTATTTCTAGTTCGTTAACCAAGGACTTTTTACGTAGAGTTCTCAAATTATTGCGTGAGAAGAATACTTTACGCACAGAGACTTAAAAGAAAAACGAAATTAGCCTAGATTTTAGTTAATTACGTAGGTACATGGACCTATAAGCACTTTAGGTCCACGGTTAACTTAAGTATGGTTTATAATCATACTTAATATTGGATAGATGCAAGCGTTACCTACCTCACGGAATTCTAAGATGCTCAAGGAAAAATAAGATGCTTTTGCTATACTGCCGTCATAAGGAAAAAAGACGCATCTGTCATTTTTTTCGAAATAGAGTTAGACACATATTTGGCATCAAAACAAAAAAAAACGCATCTACCAGTATTTTTAAACTTTGTTTAAACTTATTCCTGTGATATGTTTAAACAAAATTTAAAATTCTGGTAAGTACTGGTAGATGCGTTTTTTCGTTATGACTCCGAATATGTGTTTAACTCAATTTCGAAAAAAAATACAGATGCGTCTTTTTTTCTTATGATGGTAGTATAATCCGCCAAACCTAAACAAATCTGTATGGTATCTGTTGTCCTTCAATCATAAATCATAGTATTCCTTACTATTCAATACTACTCTAATACTACTCTATCTACATTCTTATTAGTTCCATCGGATTTTCCGATTAAATCCTATGGGAAGTCAATCCCACAAGATCGGGGAAAGACAAAAACTCCCTACGACGGTGTTCCCACTTAATACACCTACAATATTCAAGGGGCGGACCAGTAAGTTCCTGAAAAGCCGGCAACGCATTGTTGATGCCTCTAGTATATACTACAAGTGTTCATGGGCAGCGGTAATCACTTAACACCAGGTGATCCGATTGCTCGTTTGCCCGCTATTCATATTAGAAAAAAAAAGACGTGTGGCACTACGTGTGGCACTCGGGGACTGCCGCGGTAAAGCTATTGCATAGCATTTTTTATCAACGCCATCTAGCGGTGAGAGGAGTCCCGTGTGGAGAGGAGGTTGTTTTCGTTACGGAATTTCTGTATTCGGTCTCCACGCTCAAGGCCCGCGATAGAAGCTATGCATTGCTTAAAAACTCAGTACCGAGTACAGACGGCTTTACGTGCTCTTCGAGGCACGGGGAGTCACGGCACCGACAAGCACAGGCAATTAGGTAATTATCAATCGATGAGAAAGTGTGGGGCGATTGTCTTATGAGCGCTCATTGCTTAACCTCAAAACAAAACAATGCGCGGAAGATTTGCGACACGAAAAACATGAACAATGAATGAATGAAAGCCGTGAAACAAAGCAATGAATATTAAAGTGTGAGGCTGGCCGCGAACCGTCATCACTTACTACTTGTCATAAGCATAACATTTACATTACACACTGCGAGTTTTCAAATAAAACAAGCTTTTTCCCGCGACTTCGCTCACGTTAAGTTCGATTTTTCAACCCCCTATTTTATCCCTTTAGGGGTTGAGTTTTCAAAAATCCTTCTTAGCGGACACCTACGTTATAATAGCTATCTACGTGCCAAATTTCAGCCTGATCCAACCAGTGGTTTGAGCTGTGCGTTGATAGATCAGTCAGTCAGTCACCTTTGCCTTTTATATATTTAGATGTAAAGGCAAAATGCTGAAGTGAAGCCGCTAGATTTCTCCTTAGTCTTTTTACCCGTACTGCGCAAAGCCAAAAGGAGCCTCAATTATTGAGGCTCCATTTCTGCACCTTTAACCGTAGGACTATTATAGTCCTACGGTTAAAGGTGCAGACTTAAAAAATAAAGGTCGCAGGTTTGATCCCCACCCGTTGCACTCAGGTTGCATTATTGTCGTACCCAATCCTAACACAAGCTTTCCGGTTTTCCGCTTAAAAAAAGGGTTACGACTTTAGCAGTCTATCTATACGTATGTTCCACTGTAGCGCCTAAACTACTGAGCTGACTTTGATGAATACGGTGTCAATTGATCCCAGGTGACATAAGCTATATTTTATACTTAAGAGGCCTCGGTACCCAGGTCCTGATTTGGACGTACCTTGCTATTGGGTTTATGCTTTAGATATTATGATTATAATAATAAAAAAAATTACATGCTATGGATCCAAAGCTGCTCACCGGAGTAACGAGAATAAAATTTTAGTTTAAAAAAAAAAGAATTCAAATCGGAATTCTCGTGAAAGACTTTTACGATTTTTACGCTTTTGAGTGAGATTGGGACACAAGAGTTATCCTTCAAAAACTTTTATAGGCAATTTATAAAAAATATCACTGATATAAACACATTCTCTACTCCGGAGTAAAAATCAATATGACGGATGTTATCCTATCAATATTGTTAAATGCGAAAGTTTGGATGTAGGGATAGATCGATATTCGTTACTCGATCACGCCGCAACGACTAAACCGATTTGGCTGAAAGTCACCGAAATAGATTATAGTCTGGAACAACACATAGGCTACTTTTATCTCGGAAAATAAGAGAGTTCACGCGGAAATCCAAAAAACCTCAATCCACGGAACGAAATCGCGGGCGGTTTTCAATTTTTTTCCTTGTTATAATAGAAGTAATAGGTATAATTGGTAAAACCTGCTATCTACTGAACTTTAGTTTGTTTAAGTGACACTATCCCATTTTAAATAGGTTACTCCAGCTTCGTTATCGGTCGCTATCTTTCATCATGGAGCTAGTCACACGTGAAACTCTACTATCCATTGTTATCAGTTGTTATCAGACAATGTACTTAGCTGTTGTTACTTGTTTTATTTCAATGGTCAAGGCTAGTACATAATAGCTTAAGGCTTAGTAATTTAGGGTCCGGCACCCTGATTACGTAAAAATTTGCAGTAGCGAGAGCAATAGCGACGCGACAGCAATCGCTACGCGATCGGTCGCAAAATGTCATTAAAAATCGTATTACGGAAGCCAATCGAATGTCTATAATTGCTCGCCTGTCAATACTAGCGCCACTCGCGATAGTAGAGCTATAGATGTGAACAAAATACACAGTTTTTATCGTCATCAAGAGAAATGATTCCACAATTTGGTAGTAAGTGGAAAAAAAGATCTGGAGGAATGGATTGATGAACGGATTTTTAATGACATTTTGCGACCGATCGCGCAGTGATTGCTGGGCAAGCCCGCGGATTTTCAGTTTTCATACCTGGCAACCCTAGTAGGTATAACATAAAGGGCAGCCACGCAAGGTATTTTCTCATTAATTCCCCACGCCTGTGTACCTAGGTTTTTACACACGGAAAGGACAATAGACCATTGCAACATTGAAGACAAGTTTTTCTAGAGCCAGTCAGCACCTTGTTTGTATTGCGTAAGAAAGTTGCATTACCTATTGACGTACGCAGTAGGTATAAGGGAATACGTACGTAACCTTAGCAACTTTTTTCACAGAACCTGATAAGGAATCTTGTCTCAATTGGCATTCAGGCACCAAGCAACCTACTCTTGCCTTGTTTCCTAGCTTGTTTCAAATCAACGTTAGAATAACGTTAATGGAAGCAACGTCAGTGGTGACAAATCTGAGTAAACCTGCCAAGTTAACCCGCTACCTAAGATGTATGGCAGTTTTGGTTAAAGCACTGCATCGTCACTTACCATCAGGCGAGACGGCGTCGAAAAACAAGTATGAAAAAAACTGTAACCTCGACCACGAAAAATTGGATTTCAAATATTGATTTTATTCGTATTTATTTGTCTTTCAGAGAATTCATCACACTAATATAAAAGAAAGATTGTATGTTTATTTGAATGTGTGTGTGTGTGTGTGTGTGTGTGTGTGTGTGTGTGTGTGTGTGTGTGTGTGTTTGTTTGTTACTCCTTCACGCCACAACGAAAGCACAATCTGTGGTGTCGGTCCAAAGCTCAGCATGTGTGTACTTACTGTTCGGTAATGCAGCCAAGTTTTGTATTCGCAGAAGGGTATGGGAGCGATTGGTTCCGGACCCACCACCTTCAGCGTTGAGGCTCGCCGTGCTAGTTCGTCGGCTGCGTCGTTACCAATGTTGTCATACATACATAATATCTTCTTCCTTCTTTGTCAACTTATAGACTTCCACTGCTGGACATAGGTCTCCTACATGGAACTTCACAGGCTTCGGTCTTGCGCCGCCTGAATCCAGCGGCTTCCTGCGACTCGTTTGATGTCGTCGGTCCACCTGTTGGGGGGTCTGCCAACACTGCGCTTCCCGGTGCGGGGTCGCCACTCCAGCACCTTGGGACCCCATCGACCATCAGCTCTTCGAACTATGTGCTCCGCCCATTTACACTTCAGTTTCGCGACTCGCTGAGCTATGTCGGTGATTCTTGTTCTCCTACGGATCTCCTCATTTCTGATTTGATCTCTCAGGGATACTCCGAGCATAGCTCTCTCCATCGCCCTCTGAGTGATCCTGAGCCTTCTTATGAGACCCATAGCCAGCGACCATGTTTCGGATCCATAAGTCATCACTGGCAACACGCACTGTTCGAAGACTTTAGTCTTCAGGCACTGAGGAATTTTGGACGAGAAGACATCTCTAAGCTTCCCGAACGCTGCCCAGCCCTGTTGGATACGGCGATTGATCTCTTTCTCGAAATTGGACCTACCTAGCTGGACTGTGTGGACATATACATACATATATAGACTGCTAAAATCATAACCCTTCCTTTTGTCTTTGCCGTGGTCTAGTAAGAAGCAAGAAGTCTGTAACAGTACAGAATTCTGAGCCACAAGGCTCATTACAATCATCGCAATATAATAAACAATGGGGGACTACCTAGCACTTGTACCTCTAGGCGGTATTAATTCTCTTTCCATAATGAATACTTAGGCTAAGCTGTCCCCCGTATGCAGAGGCGAACTATTTCATTACTAGTGCTGCCCTCTGGCGGGCCACCTGCCGAGATTTTAATTGGCAATTGGCCCTCTACTCGTGATTCTCTGAAACCTTGGAGGGATTCACGCTGTGTGGCCACCCCACTAATTTTTAGAGTTCCTTACCACTGCAGGTAAAACGGCGGGACGATTCTGTAAAAGCTGAATCAATCATTGTTATAATCATCGATATCTTCTAAAAATATAGAACGAAAAGGTGACTGACTGACTGATCTATCAACGCACAGCTCAAACGACAGAACGGATAGGCCTGAAATTCGGCATACAGATCGTTATTATGACTTAGACATCCGCTAAGAAAGGATTCTTGAAAATTCAAATCCTGAGGGAAAAAATAGGGGGTTTGAAAAATCGAACTTAACGTGAGCGAAGCCGCGGGAAAAAGCTAGTATATATATACATCTAGTCTAGATACTAGATATGGCGTTTCAAACACTCATTTTGTTCTACTGAACTGAACTTCAACAACAGAATCCACATTTTAGACAACAGTCAAATACCAATTTGGCTATACATGTAAAAATAACATTTGTAAAAACAGAAAGTAAATCGGTCAAAAAACAAATTAGTTATAAGCTGTTTTACAGCTTCGTTTTACAGCGACTCTTTCTCCGTATCCGTCTCTTTCTAAAACGATACTTTAAATGGAGAGCGTATGGAGCTACTGAATCGTGACGTCATATTTCTCTTCTCTCATCTCTCGTCATCTTTTTATAACAGGAAACTTAAAAGCTCTACGAGACCTTCTTCTTCTTGAGATCTTCTTCGAGACTAGCCTTGTGTATGTGTGTGTGTGTGTGTGTGTGTGTGTGTGTGTGTGTGTGTGTGTGTGTGTGTGTGTGTGTGTGTGTGTGTGTGTGTGTGTGTGAGTGGTGTGGGGTGTGTGGTGTGTGTGTGTGCGTGACTCTGTGGCATCATAACAGCCGAATGGATGAACCGATTTTAAATTTTAAATTTACACTTAGAATAACAATTCTAAAGTACAGAACACCCGCTCAACAGAAGGTTATGCCTTCACTTTTCCGATTAGTTTTTTTTTTTTTGGGAATAATCATCAACGTCGAAGTCCAGGGGACCTCCTTGGGCCAAAGGACATGCTTATTAAAATTGTTTTCTCCATCATTATAATACAATGTCGTAGATTTGTGTGTTACCATCAATTTCTTTATTATACACGCTTATCGTTTTTTATTACATAATGATAATATTATTCAATTAAGTAGAGTCGGGTGTTTTTTGTGTGTTAATTTTATTACTTTTATCTTTAGTTTATAATCTTTTTACATTATTACTGTGATAATACGAGATTTACCTGTTGTTTTATCCGTAAATTCACCAATTTATTTTTAAGCTATTGCATAGCTTCTATCGCGGGCCTTGAGCGTGGAGACCGAATCCAGAAATTCCGTAACGAAAATAACCTGACACGGGACTCCTCTCACCGCTAGATGGCGTTGATAAAAAATGCTATGCAATAGCTTTACCGCGGCAGTCCCCGAGTGCCAAACGTCTTTTTTTAAATAATTTCCCAAAAATCAGGATGTTGGGTGATTATTTTCCTACAAATTAGAGACAAAAGGTTTTTTACATGCTTTTATTGAGTTGCAATGTGTATTTTGTTTGTTTAGGTCAAGTCTTGCTGAATTAGAACCACTTCCCGGTTATCAATTGAGCTGAAATTTTAAAATAGTTTTCATTCGTGTTATTGCAAAGGTTATTGCCTTTCTTAATGGATAACATACAACAAACAATTATTTCAACAACTTCTTTAGCTAAGCATGTATTTAAAACAATAAAAGAATTATTGTGAGCAAATTGTAATGCCGTGCGCAGTTAATACATGCTTATTGAATCTTTAAATAATATACACGATTAGAGAGGCCTTCGACATTATATTGATTGCTTAAGTAAACACTGGTAAAAAGCAAAGTTCAAGGCGCTACACGGCTTTATCAAGTTTGTGATTTTGTCTCTCAAGTCTCACCTAGGGTTACGTCAGAATTCATTTATAAGGTTTATATGCGTGGGACATAAAACTCTAAGAGCTATTAGGATATATCTTTTAAGTGTTGGTTAAAAACTTTTAATAAAAAAAAGACGTGTGGCACTCGGGGACTGCCGCGGTAAAGCTATTGCATAGCATTTTTTATTAACGCCATCTAGCGGCTCACCGTAGAGGAGTCCCGTGTCAGGTTATTTTCGTTACGGAATTTCTGGATTCGGTCTCCACGCTGGCCCACGATAGAAGCTATGCAATAGCTTAAAAAATCTAAGACCTAGCGATCGTGTCACGGACGCTGCTAGCTATAAGCTACTACATGCTAAGCCTCAATAGTTCAACGGTTAAAGGTGCGGACTAAAAACGAAAAGCTCGCAGGTTCGAGCCCCACCCGTTGCATTATTGTCGTATCCACTCCTAGCACAACCTCTCACTCACGCAGCGACGGAGCAATGGGCCTAGATTATTTGTCTGTGTATAATTTTTGACTTGGAGAGTGACAAAGTCACATTTTTATCTCGTAAATACTTGTACAAAGGGTTCCATGAGATTTTTTATAAGCCTAACTCCATATGACCAAGTCATGGGCAAAAACTTTTAGGAGCTTATAATGCACGTGGCTCATGGTTATTTGTGTGTCGTATATGTCGTAGTGTGGGCGAGAGCTAGCTCGCGCCTGACCGCTCTCACCTAGGCGCTTGACAGGCACCACACTTACGCAATATGCATGTACACGACGTAACCACAGGTAAAGCTCACGCGCCCTCGTGTAATGCAACGATACCTTCCTACTATTTTTTTAGTTTTATCAGTTTTAGCTGGTTCAGTTTACATTTAAGCCCACCAGCTCATAGTCTATTACAGACGTAGTGTTCGAAATGACTCGATAACTTCGTTTTGAATCTAATCAACTTTAAATAGCCCAATATTACGGCAGTCACGGCTCGGATTCTTGAAATAGTTCTGACTGTTTCACACTGCTCTAATAACTCTGGCGTGAACTAAGCACGGCATTATAAGTTAGATTGCTTTTTACTATTACTATTATTATCAGTGCTCAGTATAATTATGGCTAGAAGATTTATACTAGAACAAAGAGCATAGTTCATCCAAAGAATACATAACTGTCTAACTAGGGTTGCCAGCCTGCCTTAAGAATGTCTTCCTGCGAAATTCGACCGAAGTAGCTAATCTCCACAGAGATTACAATCAGAACTGCGCAGGTGGTTCATTCTCTATTCCTTCACTCTCATAGTGCGATATTTATCCAGAGATATTAGGTGCAGAACCCGCAGTTTTACGTGAAGCGGGGAGTCACAACTGAATTTAGCCATCTGCTACGGATATATTATAGTGTACTTGAGTGTGTACGCAAACACAATAAAAAAATCGGATGAATCTGGTCGGGAGACATTATTATCAATTAGCAATAACAAGTTAAGTACCTATCTATGTATGGTATTGATAAGGTTGGTCTAAAAAAACACTCACTTAATATCTAAAAATCAAAACAAACTTCTTGCAATTCACGAGGGCGCGTGAGCTTTACTTGTGGTTACGTCGTGTACCTACATGCACATTGCGTAAGTGTGCGGGCCTGCCAGGAGCCTAGGTGGGAGCGGTCAGGCGCGAGCAAGCTCTCGCTCATACTTATACAGATATACGACACACACACACACACACACACACACACACACACACACACAACCATGAGTCTGCGCCCTCGTGAATTGAAAAACTTTATACCTATGTTTGGAAAATCTTATCTACATTATATTATGGACGGTTTCTAAGCGCGTTAACTGGGCAGGCATCTACCGTCATTTATATGCAAATAGGAAAGCAATTCTCTTCATAATGGCAGAATCTCATGCGATTGGTGCAGAACAATAACCTTAATTAGTATGTTATAAAGAGATAAAAGCATAATTAGTGCTGTTTCACTTTATGAATTCTTCACTATAACGATGCTTAAATTAGCCGTGTTAAATATAAACCCACAATTACTAGTGAAAATCACAGTGAAAATTAAATTATATTTAATAATTGATTAATTAAGCGGCGAAAGGTTAGTGGTTAAGACTTATATGTCTCCTTATCGGGGGATCCAGGGTTCGGTTCCGGGCACGCAGGCCAGACAAGAGACAATTCTGAAATTATAAATTCCCGAATTGCCCCGGTGGGGAATCGAACCCGAGACCATACAGTTATAAGACCATATGCCACAGCGCTCACCACTGGGTCTGGGAGGTCGTCATATTATGATCTAATATATAAAAATAAGTCGGGTTTTCCTTCCTGACGCTATAACTCCAGAACGCACGAACCGATTTCCACGGTTTTGCATTCGTTGGAAAGGTCTCGGGCTCCGTGAGGTTTTTAGCAAAGAAAATTCAGGAAAAACTTCAACAATTTAAGAACGTGGACGAAGTCGCGGGCGTCCGCTAGTTATGATCTAAATGCTTAGTAGTATATGCGTACTGAAAAAGATTTTTAAGTCATTTACTAAGGACCTATTTCACCATCCTCCGCAAGTTATTATTCCTTCTGACAGAAAGCCAATACAAAGACTGTCAAAACGTAAAAATCAGCCGGTTAAAGTTTACATGGTGAAATCGGCCCTTGTCTAACAAAAATCCTACCCAGTATTACGTAACGATTGATACTTACGTATCGCGATCGTTGCATTTGTATGCCGTTAAATGCTAGTCGATAGCGTGACTCAGGTATTCACCGATAAGGTAAGTAATAGATAACAAGTGGGGTCAATCACTTTTCTATCATGAGGTTCTAATGGATTTCTTTGCGCTCTTTATGAATACGTTGAGAATTAAAACGAGATATAGGTATTATTATATTTACCTAGGCACTGATTATAAGCCTGAACCTACCGGCGTTTTTTGCTCGACCTTAACAATCGCTGTTACGATTGTACGGAACTCTTCGTGTGGGCGTCCAACTCGCACTTGGCCGATTGGATTTTTTAATTTAATTCGGGATAAAAAGTAGCCTAGGTCACACTCCAGCACTGGTAGCATGGGCAGGAGATAAAAGTTTTATCCCCCGATTTTATCCACTGACAGGGGATAAAATTATCTTTTTCCTAATGCTAAAGCATGGCGACAGGCGATTTATATTCTATAAATACTTATCCACTGAGTGTTATTTCCACCGCTGTGCCCATGCTCGACGGGTGGATGCTTTATCCACGATTATAAGCGAGGGGATAAAAGTTTTATCCTTTTCCCGGGGATAAAATTTCTCCCGCCCATGCTACCAGTGCTGGTCCTGAATTACAGCTAGGCACCGCTGCAAAAATCACGTCGATCCGTAGTTCCATTCTGTCGTGATTATAGATGTAAAAATACCGTATAATACCAAATGGCTATGAATTTTTCCGGTATAATTCAATAGATTACCGTATTTTTGGTATTTTTGGTATTTTATTTTTCCATACAAAATTATAGTTAGATTTTTTTGTAGTTTTGTTTTTGACGTGTTTTTGAATGAATATTTATTGCTTGGTGATCATTAATCAGATTAATAAAGAATTGGCCCGCCGCTTGCTGCTGGTGCTGATGCGGGTGGATGAATACTTTGTCATACAATGTAATAAAATGTATAATAGGTATATTATGAATAACTAGTGAGTAGGTGACTGGTGGTGAGTGGTGATGAGTGGTGGTGAGTGGGTGGTGATGGGTGGTGATGAGTGGGTGGTGGTGAGTGGTGGTGAGTGGTGGTGAGGGGTGGTGAGTGGTAGTGAGTGGGTGATGATGGGTGGTGATGGGCGGTGATGAGTGGTGGTGAGTGGCGATGGGTGGTGATTAGTCGGTGGTGATGAGTGGTGATGGGTGGTGATGAATGGTGATGAGTGGTGATGAGTGGGTGGTGATGAGTGGTGGTGAGTGGTGGTGATTGGGTGGTGATGGGTGGTGATGAGTGGGTGGTGATGAGTGGTGATGGGTGGTGATGAGTGGTGATGAGTGGTGGTGAGTGGTGGTGAGTGGTGGTGAGCTCGCACGCTCTATGATTATGATTAAATCATTGAAATTTTAAGTCTAAGATTTTTTAATAATTTATGTTTGAATCATTATGTTCTAATTTGTTTATAAATCATTTTAATGAAATAAAATTAAACGCAGAACCACGTTTTTTATATTCCTTGCTGATTTTATTACAAACAAAACGTATCTGCATTGAAAAACATAAGATAATCGTTAAATACGAAAAATACCATGAGAAATGGAATAATACCGAAAAATACGGTATTTTTCGTATTATACCGTTTTGCATTTTTGGTAAAATACCGGCTTTACATCTATAGTCGTGATTGGAAGACAAACGAACAAACAAAGTTTGTTTGTTTCTTGGTTGGTTGGTTCACTGCCACGCACACATCTTTCGCATCTAAAATACTAAAGGGCGTGGTTGCTTTTTACAGCATACGCAACAGAAGATGCACGCGACAAGCGCAATCTTTTAGCCGCGTGTGCGTCACGAAGAGACATTGTTTTTGGCATTAAAACTATATGGAACAACTAAGGAGCAACCATGTTTCATGCACCAACCAGTTCAAAAGACATGTGGCACTCGGGGACTGCCGCGGTAAAGCTATTGCATAGCTTTTCTTATCAACGCCATCTAGCGGCTCACCGCTAGATGGCGTTGATAAAAAATGCGCCATCTAGCGGCTCACCATAGAGGAGTCCCGTGTCAGGTTATTTTCGTTACGGAATTTCTGGATTCGGTCTCCACGCTGGCCCCCGACAGAAGCTACGCAATAGCTTAAAAATTTCAATTCACGGTAATAGCTTTATATGTATTAAAATAGTACGCTTCAATGGCAGTGTGTTTTCCGCTACGTTTGCCGCAAAATGCAACCGCGCCCTTAAACAAGGATAAATAAACCAAATGTATTGAAAATCTAAGTTGTAAAGACGTATTACTTATTATTACTTACACTTAGGTATATTGTTTTCTTAACAAGTTAGCTCGTTAGCATTTAGCCATGAAGTTTCAATCAAAACAATGCAAATAGGTACGCTAGTTCATTAACTTAAACCAAGTATAGGATACATTATAATAAAATTAGAATAGAACAGGTTAACGAGTGGATATAGGGTTGCCAATATTTTTTCTGCTATTAATTATTATTTATGTAAGTATGTAATGTAGTCTTTTTCAAAATAAACTAAGTATTAAAATACTCCACCGGATGAAGTCTGGGACAAAAGATAGTTAAATATAAAGTATAGTTAAGCCTCAATAGCCCAACGGTTAAAGGTGCGGACTGAAAACAGCAGAAAGGTCGCAGGTTCGAATCCCATCCGTTGCACTATTGTTGTACCCACTCCTAGCACAAGCTTTCCGCTCATTTGGAGGGGATAGGAGGATATTAGTCAACTTCAGCATAGCTAAGCCCCGGGGTAAGGATAAAATGTTTATCCCCTCGCTCAGTTTTATCCACCTGTCGAGCATGAGCAAAATGGTGGAAATAATAATATTATTATAATAATAGATAATTTTATCCCTTGTCATTGGATAAAATCGGGGGATAAAACTTTTATCTCCTGCCCATGCTACCAGTGCAGCTTGACTAATGTTCTTTAAAAAAAAAGTAAGTTAAGTAGATAGGCATAATAAATAATTTATACATGAAGGGGAAGCGATGCGAGTCTTGGTTGAGTTGTTACTGTTACCACGGCTCGCTTCTCATCGCTGCACTGCAGGAAGCGTAGTAACATTAGTAACACTGTAACTGACCTATCTTAACATCAGCAAACTTAGTAAGAGTTAGTCGGCCCATCTCGATAACGTTGATAGTATAGGTCGTGATGTACATTTTTGACCTATACCACTCTATAATTTCACCTTACTCACTTTCAAGGGAAGCTAGAAGAAATTTCTTTTTTTTTAGAGATAAGCTTCACCTATGTCTACTTTGACAAATATATGTTGTCTTGTAAATCCTTATATGTACATAAAAAATCAAAATAAATAAATAGTACGTTGACCAGTATCGACATTAAAATTCGTACTACATAATAATGTAAATACGAAAATACGTTAGTTTTTTTGGATTTTTGGTTTGTTTTTCAATGATGCAGCAACAGAGAAATAGATCGACGTGATTTTTGCATGAGCAGGTATAGTTGAGAATCTGGAGAGGGATGTAGAACTAGGTACTCCCGAAAAAACAAAGGTCCCAGCGAAATTTTTAAAAACCTAACTCCACGCCGATCGAGTCGCAGGGAAAAGCAAAAAGAATAAATGACAATAAATTGAAATGGTATTTATTGGTAAGTATAGAAAACATGAAAACGAATTTAATTTGGGAGTTAGAATTCAGTCAAACCAATGTACCTACAAACAAACACACTTTCACTTTTGTAATATTAGTTACGTATTTAAAATTACAAAGTTTTCAAGACGAATGAATGACTAAATATCAGTTTACAAGAAGGTATGAACTATAATTTTGAAATACGTCTGTTTAGGTCAATTTTACTGTAAGTATGTTTATTTGCCGTTCGAAATCTATCAACTTTGTCGAGATCTGCGAACTCTTACTAAGCCTATAACGGTGTGGGTTTTGGTTACGTGTTTATTGAATTACGTCGTAGGGGAATGTTCATAATGGACCCTAATTTACCAGTACAATTAAATCTTATGTTAAGTACCTTCATGTCATTTTTAATCTGTGACGTCAAAAAAATTTAATACAAAGTAAAGTTTGTCCTTTGATTTCATAAAAGTGAATTCAAAATTTTTTAACTAATCTGGAAGTCGAATTCGTTCTCCAGATTAATTCGGGATGAAATAAAAATAAAAATAAAAAATAAAAAAATGTAAGTTCCGATACCGGGAATCGAACCCGAGCCTCCTGGGTGAGAGCCAGGTATCCTAGCCACTAGACCATATCGGATGTTGACAACTGTGTCAAAAATATCGGTCATTTTCCTATGAACAATGCACAAAGTAGCTCTATTTTTAACTTAGAGCAAATGCTCTACTATACTTTAACATACTTTAGAATAAATATTCTAAAGTGTGTTCTAAAGTATGTTAAAGTATTGTTGCTCACGATATTGTCCTATAGTATAGTATATTTAATTAACACTTTATCAATCATTGCCACAATCTCAAGAGCAATGTTGCCCACCGCTATTCTAACCAGCAACTCAGGCATTGTATGGGAACTTGTATGAAACGTTGTACCTATTGTGACGTCATAAACATCTAACTATCGTCATACTTTAGCAATCATTTTAGAGAACCCCGCGGCTGGTTTCTTTATCGCATATCTATCACAGAAAATCCATAATTTTTAGGGTCCCGTATACAAAGGGTGCTAGCGGCCCTATTACTAATTCTCTGCTGTCCGTCTGTCTGTCAGAGCGGGCTGTATCTCATTGAAATTTTCACAGAATGTGTACTTATTACTATTGCTGCTCTAACAACTAATAATCCTATTGATATCTAAATATATAAAAGGCAAAGGTGACTGACTGACTGACTGACTGAATGACTGATCTATCAACGCACAGCTCAAACCACTGGACGGATCAGGCTGAAATTTTGCATTTAGATAGCTATTATAACGTAGGTGTCCGCTAAGAAAGGATTTTTGAAAATTCAACCCCTAAAGGGATAAAATAGGGGTTTGAAAAATCGAACTTAACGTGAGCGAAGCCGCGGGAAAAAGCTAGTTATAAATATGAAAGATGGATAGATGGATGGATGTATGTTTGTTATTCCTTCACGCCAGAACGAATGAACCGATTTGGCTGAAATTTAGAATGGAGATAGCTCACACTCCGGCTTAGCATATAGGCTACATTTCATCCCAGAAATTTTTTTGGAGTCCCGCGGGAATTGAAAAAACCCTATCCACGCTGAAGAAGTCCCGGGCATGAACTATTTAGTAAAAAAAAAGTTAAAAATTAAAGAAGGTCTCCATACAATAAACTTTTTGTTTTTTGTTCGATCTTAGTAATAGCTGGTGTTAAATCATTTACGATTGGTACGAAACCCTTAGTAGACGAGTCCGACTCGCACTTGACCGGTTTTTTATATCTGGACTTATATGATGCGGGGGCGTTCTAAAGGAATTGTATTTAGCTCGCACATACTAAATAGAACAACTGTCCCCATTTGTTATTTGTTTACTAATATTTTATTTGATATTTTCGTGTTAGAAAAAATATTTTTTTTTTGTTATTCATTATGTCACTTAGTTGAAGAGATATGAATAGGCAATAACTGGGTTAGTTTATTTTAACCGCCCCGTTTACTACGCCCCGAATGATGTCGTCGCTATTTTAACTTTAACTGGGCGATCGTGTGCACAAAATATGTGCTAAATATTGCTATAATATTATTCTCATGCGTTTATAAATGGCCTCAATAGCCCAACGGTTAAAGGTGCAGACTCAAAACTGAAAGGGCGCAGGTTCGAACCCCACCCCCCCCACTATTGTCGTAATCACTTTTAAGCTATTGCATAGCTTCTATCGCGGGCCACTGTGGAGACCGAATCCAGAAATTCCGTAACGAAAATAACCTGACACGGGACTCCTCTACGGTGAGCCGCTAGATGGCGCATTTTTTATCGTGGTGAGCCGCTAGATGGCGTTGATAAAAAATGCTATGCAATAGCTTTACTGCGGCAGTCCCCGAGTGCCACACGTCTTTTTTTTTAACGTTGGGAAATGCATTTACGCATCCCGCCCATCTATAAGCACAGGCTTTTCGCTTAATTGGAGGGGATAGGAAGGAGGATATTGGTTAACTTCACCTTGGCTAATATTCTATTTAAAAAAACATTTATTGGAATTATGGTAACCAAGTAAATGTTTGTTTATTTATTTTTCGTATATATTTAGACTATCACACCCGCATACAAAATAAATTCATATAAAGAAAAAGCGAAACAAGTATAAAAATACTTGAAAAAGTAAAAGTGATTTACATCGGCCGGCATCGAACCCGAGCCGCCCGTGTGGCAGTCGAGCATTATACTACTGAACCTCCCATGTGCATTACGGTACGACGAAATCTTATAATTTTTTTTTTTAATTTTTTCTTACTAAAAAACTTTTATCCACGATTTTTGAAATAACTATTATGTAAATAAAGAGCTTTACCATTTTGTGAGCCTTTCATCAAGCTCCCAGCCCTAGGGCGTAAATAAATAGTCTAGTATTTACATTTCACCGCAATACAAAGTTTGAAGCGACGCCACACGGCGCTCTGCGGCGTCGCTGCGGTGCTTCTGCGGGGCCGCTGCGGTTTTCAACATAGAAAAACCTGTGGCGTACCGCACGGTGCATTGCGGCATCGCGATGGCTTGCAGCGTCATTGCAGTGCTTCTGCGGCCTTTTTTTATTCCTTTATTTCCCTGGGGATTTCGTTATTTTTGACAATGTCAACCCCGTAAGTTCAACAATACCTACATAAAATCTAAACTAAAATAAGAACTGCCCTTAAGACGGGGTTCTGGAGGAATTTTAGGTATTTGAGGGGGTGCTACAGAGGAGAGCGCGCGGTATTAGTCCCGCTCACCGCGGGGGGAATGTAGCGCGAGCGCGAAATATTAGCTTGATAGCGGCAAGAAACGACTCAGTCCGGCTGACAAAACTATATTAGGTCTGTACTGTAACTTATTTTCGTCAACAATATTGTAACGTATATGGCTCGGTTGGTATGGCTACAGTTTATTTTCAGAGAGAGAGTACAGGTTCGATTCCTAGCCAACACCAGTAATGTAACATTGTTTTTTTAATTTCCTTATTCATTTTTAGCCTTTTTTTACCATAGTATGTATTTCAATATTACTTACATTTTTTTAAGTACATAATTTGAATAAATAGTGTTTTAAGTTAGGTGTTGTATTTTTTAATTTATTACCTAATTTTTTAATCTATATTCTATATATTGATATATTGATATATTACTAGTTGATGCCCGTGGCTTCGCTCGCGTGGATTACTTAGTTTTTAAAATGAATTCCTATTTCCCTTGTCGAAACATCACGCTTGAACGGCTGGACCGATTTTGATGGGACTTTCACTGGCAGATAGCTGATGGTAGGAGTAATATAGGCTACTTTTTAACCGATTTTCAAAAAAGGAGTTATGTTTTTACCTATGTACCTACTATATCAATATCTCCGTGATTTCTAAACCGATTTTAACGGGACTTTCACTGGTAGATAGCTGATATTATCGGGCATAGTATAGGCTACTTTTTTAACCGACTTTTGAAAAAGGAGAAGAAGGAGTTTTGTTTTTCTACTTCTGTATATCGATATCTCCGTGATTTCTTAACCGATTTGCGTGAATCTTTTTTTAATTGAAACAAAAACCATGCAAGATTTAAAATTAATTAATTAATATCCTTTATTTTTTTTGACGACGTCCCTGGCGCAGTGGTGAGCGCTGTTATAACTGGGAGGTCTCGGGTTCGATTCCCGGCGGGGGCAATTTAGGAATTTATAATTTCTAAATTGTCTCTGGTCTGGTCTGGTGGGAGGCTTTGGCCGTGGCTAATTACCTTAATTTAATTAATTGCTTCTTGTGCCTTTGAATCCCTCACTACTCTTATGATTCTAACTTAGAATCCTTCTCTCGCTCGGGATTCAAACTAGGCACTCGCAACAAAAAAAACTTTGCTATCTTGTTGAACAAATAACTATTTCGGGCAAACTATCAATTTTAGAGAAAATTTTTATTTCGTCCCATAGTGCCGCCGCCGCACTATGGGACGAAATAATATAAACCGTCTCATAAATGGTTGGGACAAATGTTATGATTCCAAAGATTTTTCCATGGATTAATATTCTCAGATAATAGGACCTTTATGAATAATGTTGAAAAATAAAAATATTTTAGTTCTAGGTATATAAAATTACTAGTAGGGCGCGTGGGTGCGCGGCTCGCTAAAGCGAACCGCGTGTTTTCTGTTCCCCAAGTAGATCTTCGGATCTTGATCATCTTTTTCCAAAACCTCTATTTCATCTTGTACATTTTCTAAGATAGACATCGACGAAATTTGTATGGCCACCATCTTGAATCCGCCATTTTGGTAGTTTTTTTCAGCTCATTGCCAAATGGATAAGGTTTCGAGTGATTTTTGTTTGGGCACCCTCAACCTATCTTCAATACCCTGACCGTGCTCCTCACCCGTCTGCGAAATCCTCAATCATCAACTCCCTCCATATTTTTCATACAAATGAATTTTTATCTTCTATACGAAACCATCAGTTTGGAAAAGAAACCTTATCTTAGTCTTGCATATATTTTGTATGAAAAAAATAAATTCCGCCATTTTGAATTTTTTTCTATTCATTAAGTAGACTTTCGAGTACTGATCATCTTTTTCTAAAAAAACCACTCTTCCACTTTTTATACTCTCCAAGATAGGCACCGACGAAATTTATATGACCGCCATCTTGAATCCACCATTTTGGATTTTTTTTTAGCTCCTTGCCAATTGGATGAGGTTTCGAGTGACTTTTGTTCGAGAACCCTCCACCTATCTTCAAACCCTGGCCGTGCTCCTCACCCGTCTCAGAAATCCTCAACCATCAGCTCTCTCCGTATTTTTTCTCCAAATGAATTTTTGTCCTCTCTACGAAACCATCAGAAATTTTGAAAAAGAGCCACATAAAGTCTTGCATATATTTTGTATGGAAAAAATAAATTCCGCCATCTTGAATTTTTTTTCTATTCATCAAATAGACCTTTGGGTCTTGATCATCTTTTTCCAAGCAACCACTCTTCCACCATTTATAGTCTTCGAGATAGACACCGACGAAGTTTGTATGGTCGCCATCTTGAATCCACCATTTTGGAGTTTTTTTTCGGCTCTTTGCCAATTGGATGAGGTTTTGAGTGACATTTGGTTGAACACCCCCCCACCTATCTTCAATATCCTGGCCGTGCTCCTCACCCGTCTGTGAAATCCTCAATCATCAGCTATCTCCATATTTTTGTTCCGAATGAATTTTTGCCCTCTATACGAAACCATGAGTAAAAAAAATTTTTCCATACAAAATTTATAGGAGAGGTGATCAATGAGTCAGTGAATCAGCACGAGTAGCTATATATATATTAACTAGTAGGGTGCGTGGGTGCGCAGCTCGCTAAAGCGAACCGCGGTTTTTCTGTCCACCAAGTAGACCTTCGGGTCTTGATCATCTTTTTCCAAGGAACTACTCTTCCATCTTTCATAGTCTCTGAGATGTACATCGACGAAATTTGTATGAGCGCACCTTGCATCCGCCATTTTGGTATTTTTTTTAGCTTATTGCCAATTGGATGAGGTTTCGAGTGATTTTTTTGATTGGGCACCCTCAACCTATCTTCAATACCCTGACCGTGCTCCTCACCCGTCTCCGAAATCCTCAATCATCAGCTCCCTCCATATTTTTCATCCAAATTAATTTTTGTCCTCTATGCGAAACCATCAGCGGAAAGGAACGTATCAAAGTCTTGCATATATTTTGTATATAAAAAAAAAAAATCCGCCATCTTGAATTTTTTTCTATTCATCACGTAGACTAATGGGAACTGATTATCTTTATCAAAGAAACCAGTCCTCCATCTTTTATAGTCTCCGAGATAGACACTGACGAAATTTGTATGGCCAACATCTTGAATCCTCCATTTTGGATTTTTTTTCAGCTCCCTGCCAATTGGATGAGGTTTCGAGTGACTTTTGTTTGAACATTCCTCACCTATCTTCGATACCCCGGCCGTGCTTCTCACCCGTCTCCGAAATCCTCAACCATCAGCTCTCTCCATATTTTTCCTCCAAACGAATTTTTGTCCTATCCTATTTTTGTCCTTTGTCTCTATACGAAACCATCAAAAATTTTGAAAAGGACCCGTATCAAAGTTTTGCATATATTTTGTATGGAAAAAAATAAATTCCGCCATCTTGAATTTTTTTTCTATTCATCACGTAGACTAATGGGAACTGATTATCTTTATCAAAGAAACCAGTCCTCCATCTTTTATAGTCTCCGAGATAGACACTGACGAAATTTGTATGGCCATCATCTTGAATCCTCCATTTTGGATTTTTTTTCAGCTCCCTGCCAATTGGATGAGGTTTCGAGTGACTTTTGTTTGAACACTCCTCACCTATCTTCGATACCCCGGCCGTGCTCCTCACCCGTCTCCGAAATCCTCAACCATCAGCTCTCTCCATATTTTTCCTCCAAACGAATTTTTGTCTTATCCTATTTTTGTCCTTTGTCTCTATACGAAACCATCAAAAATTTTGAAAAGGATCCGTATCAAAGTTTTGCATATATTTTGTATGGAAAAAAAAAATTCCGCCATCTTGAATTTTTTTTCTATTCATCAAATAGACCTTTGGGTCCTGATCATCTTTTTCCAAGCAACCACTCTTCCACCATTTATAGTCTCCGAGATAGACACCGACGAAGTTTGTATGGTCACCATCTTGAATCCGCCATTTTGGAGTTTTTTTTTCTGCTCTTTGCCAATTGGATGAGGTTTCGAGTGACTTTTGTTTGAACATTCCTCACCTATCTTCGATACCCCGGCCGTGCTTCTCACCCGTCTGTGAAATCCTCAATCATCAGCTATCTCCATATTTTTGTTCCGAATGAATTTTTGCCCTCTATACGAAACCATGAGTAAAAAAATTTTTCCATACAAAATTTTACAGGAAAGGTGATCAATGAGTCAATCAGTCAGTCAGTGAATCAGTGAATCAGCACGAATAGCTATATATATAGTAACTAGTAGAGCGCGTGGGTGCGCGGCCCGCTGCAGTGGACCGCGGTTTTTCTGCTCTTAGACTTTCAGGGCTTGATCATTTTCTACTAAAAAACCACTCTTCGATTTTTTATTCTTTGTCAAATAGGCACCGACGAAATTTATATGGCCGCCATCTTGATTCCGCTATTTTGGTTTTTTTTAGCTCCCTGCCAATTGGATGAGATGACCTATCTTCAATACCCTGACCGTTCTCCTCACCCGTCTTCGAAATCCTGAATCATCAGCTTCTTCCATATTTTTTCTAAGAATGAATTTTTGTCCTCTATTTGAAATCATCGGTAATTCTGAAAAAGAACCCTAACAGTCTTGCATATATTTTGTATATGAAAAAAATTAATTCCGCCATCTTGAATTTTTTTCTATTCATCAAGTAGACCTTCAAGTACTGATCATCTTTTTCCAAGAAACCACTCTTCCATCTTTTATAGTCTCCGAGATAGGCACTGACGAAATTTGTATGGCCGCCATCTTGAATTTGCCATTTTGGAGTTTGTTGTACAAATTTTCAAATCAAAATGTCAAGAAACAAAAAAGTTATTGATTTTCGAGACGGTTTATATGATTTCGTCCCATAGTGCGCCGTCGCCGCACCGCTGCCCGCAAGATTCGGAGCAAAGGCTTTACTCACTCTTGCAATGTTGATGGTTCCTCAGAATTGAGCTTCAAACGTTTTTTCCGACTGAAAATTAAATATAACTTATTATAATTAATTTTGAAAAAAAAAAAAAATACTATTGTCCTAAAAAATGCGCTTAGAAAATGCAAAACAAACACGGTAGAAGAACCGAACCCGTAACTTCTAGCTATCAACTCTCTCCTACACTGACTATTACACCACTGGGGTATTACACCATTATTATTAGATACTTACCTTCTTCTTCGTCAACCCATAGACGTCTACTGCTGAACAAAGGTCTCTTACGAGGACTTCCACAGACCTCGTTCTTGCGCCGCCTGAATCCAGCGGCTCCATGCGACTCGTTTGATGTCGTCGGTCCACCTAGTGGGGGATCTGCCAACATTGAGCTTCCCTGTGTGAGGTCGCTAGTCCAGCACCTTGGAACCCCAACGACCTTCAGCTCTTCGAACTATGTGCCCCGCCCATTTCCACTTTAGTTTCGCGACTCGCAGAGCTATGTCGGTAACTTGGTTCTCCTACGGGTCTCCTCATTTCTGATTTGATCTCGCAGGTAATTTGAAAAAACGTAATAATTGTGAAGAAATTACGTAAGTTACCAAGTAATTGAAAATTGATGATGAAATTGATATTTCATGATCCCTTACATAATGCAATACCTTTACAAAATATTGAGAAAATTAAAAATAGGTAGAGACGTACTTTACAATTTCCATCATCTGCTTTTGATATTTTTTATATAGTGAATTCTTGGATTTTGCTTTTCTTTAGGACCCATTTTCAAAATTAGCCTCTACTACCTAGTACTTATTTATTTAAAACTTCATTTTATGGATTATTTATTTACAATTGACTATAAACAAACTTATAACTAGGTAAACTCTATTTAACTTCACTAAAATATACAAAATAGTCTTCAACATAAAACAAAAACAATTTTACTTATTATAATTAATTTTGAAAAAAAAAAAAAAACTTGTCCTAAAAAAAAAAACATAAAACCTTTTTTTAGAAAATGCAAAATGAACGTAGTTGAGATTCGAACCCGCAATTTCTTATTATCAAATCGCGACCAAACTAACTGAGCCAAATTTCTATTAGAAAGAATGACGAAAATAAGGTACATTATAGTAAAGTTTGATTAGCCGATTTACGTCACATTTACGTACTGTACGATAAAATTAAAAATAGGTAGGTAGACACTTATAACTATCACCATCTGCTTTTGTTGTTTTTATTTTGTTCATTTTCTTTTTCGGACCCATTTTCAAAATTTCTACTACTTAGTACTTATTTATTACAACTATATTATGGTTTATTTATTAACAATATATTGTATACAAACTTATAACTAGGTACACTCTATTTGACTTCACTAAAATATACAAAATACTCTTCAACATAAAGCAAAAACAATTTTCAATTATTATATTTCGCGATGTTATTTGATAGCCGAGCGAGAGCAGCGCAGCGCAGGTCCAGCTAGCAGCACGCCTCAGCGATCACTGTCTAATTGAGTACGAGTGACAAAGAAGCCACTACTGGAAATAAAACGGCCAAGACACAAATTGTGATAAAAAAAGATTAAATTATAATAGTCGCTGTAAAAAAAATCTAAAACTGCCATTTTTTGTAGTAAAATATGACAAATAAATTGTACTTAAATTTTACAAAAATTAATGTATGGTAACTGAGAAAAATGGGAATTCATGTATTTGCAGAGGCAACTTTGCAATTTTTTCTATTGAAAAAAGTTTACGTCATTGTGTTTTGGAAACAGGCATCAGGCCAGAAATATGATCAATTGTAACTCCCTTTTTTTTCATAGTATTATGACCAATAGATTTTGAATAAAACGATCTTCTTTCGGCTCTATTTAGCTGATCACAGAACCTTAAGTGTGTTTGCTAAGTGACCTCCTTTGAGAGTGGGGTTGCTAAGATGCTGCCTTGTACTTAGAAAATTCGTGGGGTGCCACACAGTGCTGCCGCAGCGTGATGAGTTGTGACGTAACTGCGATGCTTCTGCGGTGCCGCTGCGGCCCCGTATTTAGAAAATCCGTAGTGCGCTGCACAGTGATCTAACTATACCTAGTGCATTGCGGTAGCGTGATGAGTTGCGCTGTTATTGCGGAGCCGCTGCGGACTCGTACATAGAAAATCCGTGGTGCGTCACATGGTCTAGTATTTACAATTCAATACCTAGGTTATGCGGCGTCGCTGCGGTGCTTCTGCGGCGCCGCTGCGGCCTCACAACACGCGTGTGTAAACTCCATGCACTGCGCGGCGTGACGGTCGCAGGTTCGACGCTCCGCTGGTCACGAGGCCTCGTTTATAGCAATTGAGAATGATTACAGCTAAAGGCTATTTCATAAAGTCGAAATTCGAAGACTTTCAAACATCGACTTCGACAATACGCATTACGTCATAATGAAACGGAGATTTAGGTACATCCCTATTTTCCCGGTGGGTTTTGCACTAAAACAAATTTTTTCGTGAATTCGATCTTTGACCCATCCGCTACCATTTTAGATTGCTTCGTCACTTACCATCCGGTGAGATCGCAGTCAAGGACCATCTTGTCATTGAATAAAAAAAAATATTTTTAACTTACCATAATAATAATATAAAGGGTACAGAATACCTCCTTGTTCTGTATCCAAAGGGTATAGTGTGATATAGCTTAAAGTATGATAATAAAATAGAAATAAGTGCTAAGGTCTAGCTAAGACTTAGCGATTCTTAGGTAGGTATAGTACGTTTATCTCACGAAGTTACGGGCGCTTTACTTGTGGTTACGTCGTGTACATGCATGCACATATTGCGTAAGTGTGCGTACCTGTCAGGAGCCTAGGTGGGACCGGTAGCGCGAGCAAGCTCTCGCACACATACAGATACGACACACACACAACCATGAGCCACGCGCCCGTCGTGAATTGAAAAAACTATAGCAATTATTTGTAACCAAGTGTGCATAACTCTTTACATAATCTTGCATTTTTGCATTGCGTTTATTATAGTTTACCCCATATTGAACAAAAGCGGTGCATTGAACTTTGTTTTACTGTGTCGGAAGTCGGAACTCATTAGCAACGCATAAAAGTTTTTTTTTAATTTTTATTTTTAGCGAGCAAACAAGCAGGCCTGGGTATTAATGTAACTGTTTTGGTAATAGTCATAGTAGATTGTTACACAAGGGACGTAAGTAAGCTATTACAGAACAAGATCCAATTTGGCGCCAGTGCGAGCGCAGCTCGCATAGGGCGCTAATGGATCGCGTGCACCCGAGATATTTAGTCACACGAGCGAGCGCAGCGAGCGAGGGTGAATATAGTTCGAGGGTGTAATAGCTACTTGCAATCGAGGTAAGCATTCTACTTTATATCATTCTTGCGAGGTAAATAAAACATTGGTAATGCAAAATGAAATTTTTAATTAGAATAATTAGCAAATTTAGAGAAATCCCTTTACGAACAAACTTCACAAACTTTCAGATCAAATGAAATGCCGCCATTTCCAATTTTTTTCGTAAATAGTTTTCCATTTTTTTTTTACGGCTCTGAGTTCCAAGGAGTTTTGCATAGTTTGAAATGTATGGAAATTAAATGCCGCCATGTTCAGTGTTTTTTTTTTCAGTAAAAGTTTTCTTACCATTTTATAAGAAAAGAGATTGTTTACCAAGGAGTTTTGCATAGCTTGAACTGTAATGTGAACATTACAATTCAAGCATAGTGCGACGTAATATTGCCTTGAATTGCAAACACCAACTTACAAGGAGACTTTCCACCATAGTAATCCCTAGTTACTGAGCAAGTATGATATAAAAAAATTTGCTTAACTAAATTGCGGTTTTTTAATCGACTTCAAAACAAGGTGGAGATTCTCAATTCGTCGGAATCTTTTTTTTTTAATTTTTTTTAATGTATGTTCCCCGATTACTCTTTATTTGTTTGAAAGGGTAAACTTCCCAGGTGGTCCCATTATCATTAGTTCAGGATCTATATGATATTTTCATAGTTGTGTGCGTTTAACCAATTAAATATCAATTAGAAAAAAATGTACTTATTTAATTTCAGAAAACATTTATTACCACACGATTGTGGTTCCAAAAAGAAGGCAAAAAGGCGATATAGCGTAGTTGCAAAAAAAACTCTGCCTTTATCTGTGGATGGCATATTTCATGACGGCTAAAAAGTTTGCAACCCTTTTAACGTTTACAATGCAACAGTGTAGGTAAGTTTTTTTTATTCAATGACAAGATAGTGCCGATCTGCGATCTCACCTGATGGTAAGTGACGATGCAGTCTAAGATGGTAGCGGGCTAACTTGGAACGGGTATGACAGTGTACTTCAATATATACCCCTAATTGGTTCCTACAGGCCATCGTGCCGGAATTCGAAATCGCTTGGCGGCACGTCTTTGACAGTAGGGTGGTAACTAGCCACGGCCAAAGCCTCCCACCAGACAAATTCAATTAATAATATAATTAGTCGCAATTAGCAACCACTGTGCCGCGCGTCCGGCGTCATGCATTTCTATGCAGCGCCGCTGCAGCTTTGTGGGCGCGCGTCATGAATTTGTATGAATTTTCAAAGCGGCGCGACTAATTTGAATCGATCGAAGCCTCGCCTCGTAAATAACCAAAAGGAAGCAGACACTGCTAGTATAATTTAGCTTTAATTTAGGCCCCACGCCTTGGCGAATGCAATTGGTGGTAACCAATACAATGCCTTAATCGGGGGAGGAAAAATCGGCGCACGCGTTTGGTCTTCAGAGCGTCACAAACTCATACATACATAGGCTATAATCTGATTTTTAATTGCGTGGAATTCTGACGTATCTTAATGTTAGCAGAGATTTAAAAAATCCCACAAAAAAGATATCAAATTGAAACTTAGAAAAATAAATATCAATTGCCGCACATAGATATTTATGACAAATGCCTGACAGATAGTTTGGGGTAAAATCGAACTACAGGTGGTAATACTGTTTTTCATACAAATAACTCGCTCGATTTATAAAATGACAAGTGTCAGAATTCCACCGAATTAAAAATCAGACTTTAGTGCCATCCTTTGCGTCGTGCAGTCGGGTAATAAAACAAAACGGGTCAAGGAAGTAGGCACATCCCAATGCTACACAGTTACCATATAAGCTTATTCTCCAACGAAATCAGCTATGTGCCTACTACATTCTTGTATGGTAGTTATGAATTAAATAAGGTTTTATAATGCTGCTGCGGAAAATGCAGCCAGCGCCGTCTGAGGCTTTCCTTCAGAGGTTGCATTACCGTAATAGCCAAGCGAAACCACTCCAAAATGTATAGGGTTGCCGCCTTGATCACATATATTTTATCAATAGGTTTACCTAGTATAGTTCTTTCAATTCACGAGGGCATGTGACCTTTACTTGTGGTTACGTCGTGTATACATGGGCATTGCGTACACACACAATCATGAGCCACGTGCCCTCGTGAATTGCAAGAACTATTCCTAGTTTCCTGTTTTTACATTTTATAGATATTAAATTATCCATCAGTATTTCATTTTATTTTATTTGGTCTGCAAATATCCACTGATTTTGAATGACTAGTTCGAACAATGTATTACATAGTATTATGTGATATACGATAGGTAACTATTTAAAGTACCGGTAAAAATGCTTAAATAGGTACCTAATTGATAAAAGGTAGGTTTTGTAAATTGCGCAAGTTTCAGCAAGTTTGCAAAAAAAAGGAAACTATCATGATGTCAACATTACACACTGAAAATTGACACTGAAAACCTTAGCTTCGTTTCTGAAACGATGAAGCATTTTGCATGAGTAGGTTAGATTTCAACTACGTAAGGGTGTCATTGCTCAAGATTTCTCGAAGTTCTGTCGTAGAACGGTGGAGGAGCACAAGGTTGTGAAGTTCCTGAGTGCACTCTCGAAAGCATATCCGATAGAAGACCGATAGACAAGCGTTATTGCGTCGGTGCTGGAGACAGCATTTTCGCCTGCGTTAGTGACTGGTCGCCTATAATTAGGCAGGCCCAGCGATTCACTGAGTCTAATGCATCAAGTTGATACTTGACAGAGCCATCCCAGAGGCGGCAGCAGTACTCCATGGTTGAGCATAAATTATTTATAAGCATGTTAAGTTAAATAGCTGGTGCACGTGGCAGCCCTACACTCTTGACATTTCCCAAGAGGGGTGGCCAACGGTGCGACCCAGTTTCGAGACCGTTTGAGCATTTTTTTAATATCAGCTTTTCAACTTTGTCTTTAGAATAACGGTAACCTTCGTGATAAGCGCTGATATAAGACTTTTCTTAATATGAAGTTTATATACGACACGACCTTTGGCACATCGGATGCCAATCTCGTCGGATATTGAGTATTAACACAAACTCGAATTATTACTGGATCTTTTGGAAGTTTTATTATGTGTACACGAGTATCAACTAAATGACCCCTTAAAATATCACGCTGCCTGATGAACGCGAATTCTTTCACGTGATTTTAAGTTTTTAAAAATACTAAATATAAAAAGTTTGTAATCGTCCCCAAGATAAAATGTACTTCTATATCTTTGTCAAGATTGGTTGAATGGTTGAATCGTGAAAAGATAATACACAAATGGATAGGATTGCGACTTTGTCCAAGCGGGTTCAGAATTTTTAAAAATCCCTTGGGAACTCTTTGGTTTTCTTGCTTAAAAAGTACCCAATGGCCTTTTCTTCAGGATGCAAGGTACGGGTATGTCCTTGTAAATCTTTACCTTATCGGTTCAGCGGAATATGCGTGAAAAGGTAGAGATTACATTTATATAAATAATGTTATATGTGTATAGTATGTATGAATATTATGAATTCTGGTACCAGTATAGTATTTACTTTGTACACAAGTGATATTTCAATAAAATATTCATTTGCCAACACCATTGTACCGTTCGGTTTCTATTGTGCGAAATACACAATGCCTCTTGTATTGTTTCTTGATTTGAATTGCTCCTATAACTCCCAGTTTTTCCTCTATTACAAAAATGGCTTCGGGCTGGGAAAGTATTGAGGTCGAAAAAACCCGAGAAAATGCGGCGTGAGAGTAATTCGTGTAGATATACCCGTGGAACCATCCGCGAAATTAGGTCACCTAGTTCATCACTTTCTTACAAGATATCGATTTTTCTTACAACTACTGCATCATCCATATTATATGTAACTACTTCATGTTCTTCGTCAATTAATTAAGCATCAGGTAGAGTGGATAGAGAGTACCTACTCTATTTGAAGATTTTCTTTTGTTTTTATTCCTGCTCGGGAATAGTTTAGTGTTTGTAAACCTCGATTCAGTTATGGGCATGAATTATATTATTTACATCCCTCTTCGATTTTATATTCTTGGATATTGCATGGATTCAAATCAAGTGCATTTGTATACAGTTTATAGAGCTTACGTTTTAAAGTCCATTGAACTTTTTTGATGATTTTCGCTTGTTTTTATTTTAGTTAGTAAAATTACGACTCGGTTCAGTTATATTTGCATTTTTAGAACTGTTGGGATTTTATTTATGGACATTCTCCACGTAATCCGAAGCCATTGTCGAAATTCCTAATAAATCCAACGATTAAAACATGATAAACTGTTCGCATGGTGTAATAAATGCCCCGTAACAAATCAAAGAACGCGATGCCGTTCCATTCAGCCTAAACTAGCTTCGTAAGCGGTTGACATCTAAAATTTATTAATACAAAGCCACTGGGGTATACCAGCTGCATGCTGCAAGTGAACTGAGCTGTGAGCCAGTCAGTCGCCTTGCATCCGTCGCGAGCGAGACTCGTGTGCCAAGCGCCTGAACACGTTTCAATTTCTGACGTTCACCAATGTCAACCGAATTAAAAACATTCGATAAACCGATATCATCAAATCAATCTACACGTTCCGCAACCCTAGGTGTTCCGGTCACGAATCTTATCGGTTGTTTGTAAACAGTGATGGGGTGATTAAAATTAGAACCGTTTTGAACGTGCTTGATTCATAGGAGAGTTTTATTTTTCGAAAACGCATTCTCGTTGCTATTTTCGTTTTCAGTGGTAACTATTGTGTTGGTGATTTGAGTGGTAGTGATGTGAATAACTGAGTCTTGGATTAGTGCGTCAACATGTTCGGCGTGTTCATCAAAAGGTGGAATAAAAGGTATATGTGCCCTAGTTATGGGAACAATGCCCACTATTCATTTGCGTTATCGATACAGAATATTAAATGCGAAATGAGTTCTTGTATTAAATGACGGGCTTATTGAGGAACATGGTTCGCTTTGTGTTTATTCGTTTCAATTATAGAATGCAGATTTTTATTATGTTGACCTATTACGCTGTTAGCTGATACTGAAGTTAAGTCACTTCCGAGTTGTTGATTTACGATACTTTTTTTAGCTCTAGTTTCCTAATTTATGGACGCAGAATGGATAATGTAACATTTCAGCTAATTTTTTATCATTTTAAGATTAAATGCATCATGTTCCAGTACGAATCTGACCTGTATTAACATTTGTTTAGACTCCACATTTTATATTATCAGTTTCTTTTTTTTTAATTAACTGAATCGATGCTACCATCATGTATCATTTTCAATTGGAGTCTGGATTATCGCTATCCTGGATTTTTCGCACCTAGTTCCACCTTTTAGCCTGCGCATGTTCATCGTTCACCCTTCACGTATCACTCTACCCTTCTCGTATCACGGTCTTCAGATTCTCTCATGCAATCATATTTAATAACAATAATATTCTCAACTTTCAACGCTAACTTCAATGGAGTCTGGTCAACTATGCAGGAGACAGGAGTTATTATAGTTTACAAGCGTGTTCGCAAACATAGGTGGACTCTCTATAACCTCTTTTACAGTTCCATGGGACAGCTATTACTGTGATATGATCAGCGAGTAATCAGGGCTAAGAAAAGGTCAGTACGTGTCTCCAAGGTTAGGAGAAATGAGAATTTGTAAAGTAACAAATTTTTGGTTTGACTTGAAGAACACGATTAACTGCCACTTGATCTAGAAACTGGTAAAATCTACTTAAATGATGAAATTAAACAAGTAGCTCAAATAAACCATCAAAGGATTGTTCTTCTTGCTTTTTGCAGCGGAATGAAGCGCTAAGATCCTCAAATAGTATGATTTGTATGAAACATCACAAATTTTGATTATTAATGACTACTATAGTAAATAATTTCGTGATGATTTTTATGTGATACTTTTTGAGATGATGACTACAAATTAAATTATGTATCAAGCAATTGTTGAGGGTTGTCTCTCTTCGTACACCGTCCATCGTGGGATATTTTTATTTTATGTATAAATGCCGATCAATGTAATACTTATTGCTAATTCGCTTCCATCAAATGGGTCTTTTAAATATTTTTTTTCTTGCAAGGAAATACAGTTTTTCTATAAAAATATTTTTTGTTGGCTAATTGCAATCATTTATTGTAATTACTAAGCAACCTTCAATGAACTTTGTAGAACCTTGTATTGCCTTGATGGAATGACTGACCATAATTTTAACATTGTGAAAGCATTTAATTGAACTACGCATTTGACAGTTGTTTAATCGGTCGATAGGAAGACGTGAAATATCTTGATAATAGCATATTAAAATGTCTATTAATACAGTCTCTCTATGGGTGGTCTGAGATCTTTTTGTTTTTCTTCCTATTGTATGTTTTCATTGTAAAAAATTTCATCGACTGTAGATGTAATTAACCCTTTAGGACGGTAATTGCGCAAAGCAACAACCATTTACATAACAATGAATAGTATATTCCGAATTCTGATGATGGATTTGAAAACGAAATTATTTTGGTTTCTTCAACAATTATTACATAATTTTCAAATTCAAATAAGATTATTTCTACCTCGTACATGCAAATTACAAACTCTAAATGGAATTCAACTTCCATTGACGGGTTTCCTCAAAAATACAATATGGGGTTACTCAAAGGGCGGATATACGAATTCCAAAAACCAGCAACATATTTCCTTTGGTGTTGCCAATTTGGTGAGAATCGTCTTCTCGTTTCCTCTACATTTATTTTTTACTTTTTCTTAACAAATCTCGGAAATACATCACAGACAATCTGCTCTTATGAAATAATCTTATCTTAGATTCTGGTCCGAAACTTTATTTGTTGTGTAGATAATAATATGAGTCGATAGATACTACCCGGTATACTTCGTGTTCTTTCATGCTAGACGGGGTAAGTAAAGTTATAGTGTACAGCAAGTTTTTATCGACCTTAGACATCGACAAGTGCGAACTTACGGTAATGTTGCTTTGCTTCTGTATACGTTCATCTGGTAGAATTCTGTATAATTCCACGAAAAAGGAAGAAGTGTGAGCGTTGGCATCCTTATGTGGTAGAAATCCAACCTAATCGTACGAAACGCTTTAATTCAACGTTTCTGATAAGAACCGCTAAGGTGTGGAACACTCTTCCAGCATCTGTGTTTCCTGCTATAATTTGAGTACCTTTAAGGCAAGAGTGAATGGGCATCTTCTAGGCAAGCGCTCCTACCTAGACCTCATCAATGCTTTCCAGTACCGATTGTCGCCAAGCGCAAGCCTATTTCGGGTAAAAAAAAAAGAACGCAGGAAAGGAACCAAGGAGAGAATTTATTTTTCTTCATATAGTTGTATTTTTAAGCATAGATATGGTCCTTCCCTAACAATTCAATACAAACATAAAAACCAATCGAGGAAACGACAGCCCTGATAGACTATTTATCGTACAATTAGTGCGTGGGTCGTACTAACTCAGGGGTCACATTGGAAACAACTTGTCTATTAAGTGTTAATGATCTTTTACGACTACCTACAAGAGGCCTTGTACTGCTACTCAATATATTTAAAATCCCGGAATAGACTAAATAGCTTTTTAATAATTATGTATAAGAGATATCGACTGTCTTATCGTAACCCTACGACGAAACAGAATTTTTAATAATTTTGCTCATAAAATCGATAATATCCATTTTATGACCGAAATTATTATTATATGATTAATTATACGGTTAAAATGTAAAGTAGACTTTTATGAGGTCTTTAAAATGTAATTCTGTCATGTTACATTACATAAAAAATTATTTCATATCAGGTCGAGAAAATTCAGAATGTCTTAAATATTGAAAAAAAAAAAAATGCAAGCGTTACTTTGGGGACCTCCATGTAATTGTAAGCATTTTAGATATTATTTTTATGAATTATGTACTTATTAGTAATAAATAATAATAATAAAAACAAAGTAATAAATAAAATAAAATAAAAATAAAAAATACCTACAGATTTTTTAATATATTCACATAGGTACCGAAATGGCGGAATATGTTTGAACTGACATCATAAATGAAATCTATTTTTTTTTGTATCCGTATTTGAACAAATAAAACTGGTTTCTTTATTTTTATCGGAAAGCAAAAAGCATGTGCTACAGATTTTTTTTAATTTGGCGGAATACATAGCACAGAGTAAGAAAGGTTCATATAATATATTAAAATAAGTTTGTTGTTTGCTTTTTGTGGATGTATTTTAATCCAACGTAAGAAAATATGTTGTCTTATTGTATGTGATGTGTTGTGACTGTACAGGCAGAAAATAGTACTGTGATGTAGTGAAGTACTTATGTGTAATTTCTCAAGTGCTTTGAATGCTCGTCAAAGCGCATTATAAAAACATTACGAGGGTCCTGATTACATACTACACGTAAGAAATATAAGAGTTGCTACTTTTAAGAATTTTATTCCTAGTTTAGTGTTTAGTGTAGTGTACGGTTTAGTCACTAGGTATGCTACACTAAACACTTAAATAGATAAAATAATTCAGTCTTTAAAGTTTAGTGGATAAGTTTCCGCGGATTTGGGAGTTTTCCAGTGCTGGGAGGCAGAAACAATAGGATTCCACAATATTATTAATATTATAAATGCGAAAGTTAGGATTTATGGGTGGATGGATGGATTGATGGATGGATGGATGGATGGATGTTTGTTACTCCGATTTGGCTGTTTGGCACCGAGATAGATTATAGTCTGGAATAACACATAGGCTACTTTTTATCCCGGAAAATAAGGCAGTTCCCGCGGAAATTAAGAAAATCTTAATCCACGAAGTCGCGGGCATTAACTAGTAATAAATAATTATTATCTGTTACCGTGTTACGCGCACAAAATCGCGGGTATTCGTTAGTCGTAAATATGCAATGCGGTCCGTTTTGGCTTCAGCCCAACTATGTAAATATATTCATTCACAATCCTCAATTAAATCCTTCATGATTCAAAATTTTGGCACAATGTTATTCTGATAGCATGATTTACGGCTCGCTAACTGAATTTTGACGTAATTGACGAATTATTGACGAAACCTAGTTAAGCACTTGCAACTTGCAGAAATCAGTTCTGGCAAGTCACTTGTACTGTGTAAATATTCTTCTTTCGTCACTTGGACATAAAGGTGGCTCTCCACCGGAATTGTTGGCAACTTCTGTGTTTCCAACAATTAGCAACTCTACAAAAATAAGTACCTCAAGCCGTTTCTTACTGATTCGTTGGTACTGAATATATCGCTCATTTGCGACAAGGGTGGCATAATTCAAAATTCACTCAATTCAATTTTAGTGTCGATAATTTATACTTTTTGCTATAAAAACAACATTACGCTAAGCACAAAAAAATAAGAGCGAGAGAGATTGTGACTTAATGCTCTGTCGCTTTGTTGGCCGCTGTGTTGTTTCGAGACCGCAGCATCCACAAAACATTACTCTCTAACGAGAGAATTCTCTCATCGTCGATTTTGAATTATGTCACCCTTGTCGCAAATGAGCGATAAGTCTCCTGTAGTGAAAACAATTTAGGGAACTATTTATTCTACGGTTTTGTTATTCTAGGTTCCATATAGAGATTTAGAATTTTATTTTTGTAAAGTTTATGCTGACTGATATAATTTAATCAACATAACGAGATAATTAAAGCCTAGCAACTTAAAAAACTTGTCAGAAAGGGCAACATTCGTAACAAAAAAGTTCAATTTCAGGGCACGCTAGATACCTGCAGCTACGGCCAAAACTTCGGCCTATTTTGGCCAAAGCCGAAGGTTCGGTCGGATTTTTTAGCATTGTCCTCTTGTTCAGTGAAACAAATACAACACGTCCTGATAGAAGGGGAAAACGAAAATAATTAATATAGTAAATACTCTTAAAAAAACTCTTCATCTAGACGGCCTATACAGTATTTTACCTGTCAAAATATCACTTTCTTCACTTTCGAGAATGCATGGGATAAGATCAGGTGCTCACGCGTTGAGACGCGTATATCATTCCCTTTGAAAGCTGTCATTATACTTTTTTCATGCATTATGTTCAAAAGAATTCATTCAAAAGGTCGTTGCTCCTGCACTAATGCCTGATGTGAATCCATAATAATTGTACTCAGCCATAGCGCTCTGTGGAGTCAATGTTATCTTTTATCTTTTGTTTAATGTTTGAATAGGTGTTGCATTTATTCGTTATAAGATAGTTTTATCAAACTTTTCTTTCTTTACTTTTTGTTAAAGTTTTTTAGTATATAAACATTTACTTTGAGGATTTAATAGATTATGATCTAAATTTTGACGAAACTGCCATAAGTGCTAACGAGCGCGGCCCATACGAATGAAGTTCGGTTTACTTATTTATTCTTTACTTGAACTAAAACATAAACATCACACGGATGGCTTATCTCTAAGGAAGAAATTTCCAGAATAGTAAATAAAGAAATTCTTATTTGATAAAATGCAGAGTTAAGCGTGTCTAAAAAATTTCATCGTGATAAGAAAGAAACTTCATACGTATATTATAATATTAAACTTATTCTAAGATTGTTGCTTACCAAAGGACAAGTAAACAAAACATTTCCAAAAGTTTGTTACATAACAAACAAAAAAAAATTAAGAGGTTCAGCAAAAAAAAATCTGCTACAATTTAGGTACACGTTTCACCGCAAATATCTTTCAAATATTGATGGGTAAATAAATAAAGATTTTTAAGCTAAGTGTTTTAAAGCTAACTTAATAAATTGCATTTAGTGTAATGCCCGTGTGCTCGTGACCCATATACTTGCGTTTTCGAATTTTACAACACAAACTTGTTGCGAACTCGCTAAATTAATTAAGTCCCGTTAGGGCGTCGCGCCGTTCCGAGAATAAAACAACAATATTAAGGTAAAGAATCTTAATATCATCTTCTTAATTATAAATATCATCTCAGGATTTAAAAATCCTTACTTAAATAACTAGTTTTAGTCTGCGACTTCATCCGCGTAGAGTTATGTTTTTAAAAATCTTGTGAGAACTCTGTTTTTCCGCGGGTAGTCTATTGCTGAGATCTATAGAGCGTGCTCTGACTTAGCTCGGACTTAAGATAGAGTTAAAACGAGACACAAATATGCTCTGACATAAATCTGTCTCGTTTTAACTCTGTCTTGAGTCTGAACAGAGTGACAGTGCGGTCTATATATTATTAGATTTCAGCCTAAGTCACTCTCCAGAGTATACCTATGCAAAACATCACATCGATCCGTTGCTGCGTGATTGAAAGACAAACCAAGACACCAACACAATTTAGCACTTATTTACTTATCGCATTATATTAGTAAAAATATATAGGACGAGTGATGTGAGTTTAAAAATACTGCGAGTTATGCTTTTAATAATGCTTTTAAAAAAGTAAAACTTACATTAGTTTAGGAGCCTAGCTAGTAAGACTAAGAAGATTAATTATATTTTATTTTTCCCTTTTTAGTTGCTTCTATCATCGGTTAATTTTTTTTGTAAAAAGTAATTATTCAACATGTGAAAAAGTGAAGTACACGCTTTTAAGGTTTTGTGTTTTTCTCAGTTTACTGTAGACTGACACGGTTGGTTTTGTTTGGTTTCTCAGGAAGGACGCGGTAGACCTGAACGACCTTGAAGCTGTTAATTTGCATAGATTGTTAATAAGTACCTTAACTGTCCATTTATGTTAATATTTTTTTCAAGGTACCTATAACGACTTGAAGCTTTTTAGATGATGGTTTTACTGCTGGGGCTTAGGTTTTCACACTTTTTCAAGATATTTGTACCGAGTACAGTACTATTAATTTTATTCACATTTTAAATCAAGCGATGCGCGATTTCGCAATGTTTTTTATCGATTGCTCGAACAATGCGCCGTTTCTCGATAACTTTCTAATGCTTTCGATTGTTTAAATCATTGGACGCGAATTTTGTAAGACTGCATATTCTTTCAAATCTTCTTCTTCTAGTTTTCTAGTTTAAAAGATAGCAAACAGACGGATAGAAACACATTTTATAATGTTAATAGGTTTAAAGACTTCTATTAATAGTTAGGTACTGTCATTGTTACTTCGTGACCCGTCATCGTTATTGTTTGCAGTTTTTTGTTTTTTAATTTCAAAAACGCCTTTCCATTAGATACCGTACCTTGCTCATCGTACTCTAAAATTGACAATAAAACAAAATCATTTGAACCCATTTAGTAGAAAATCTGTTGACCCAAAAGATAATTTTTTATTCACTTCCACGTCAATTAGTGCTAAAACATGTGATGAATCATTGTATTTTTTTACCTCCTCGTTTTTGCATCCAAAGTGTGGGCTACAATGATTTTTGCAGTTACTTAAATTCCATCTATAGCCATATATGATAGATCATAGAGTCCATTTTTCTCTTTAATTTTGACGGAAGTAAAAATGTAGGTTAGACGTGGTGCCAATATGAATGGTGGATTTTTTGCTCCTGTCATTAACTTATTATATCGATATATTTACGATTTGTATTCAAAAGGTTTTTTGCGAACACCTTTTAAGATAAAGCGTTCATCAAAGTTTCTTATTGTACAAAGTGTTCATCATTAAAATGATTGAAATTGATAGATTCCTGTCTTTATAAGGGTTATTAATAAACTTCTTACAGAAAGCAGACACTGTATTCTAATAATAATTTCTTACATTGAATGTTTATATTCATATTCAACGGTGAAAAAAGATATCGTGAGAAAGCATGCACGCATGAGAGTTCTCTAAAATGCTCTCAAAGGTACGTGTTTGCCAATTTGCATTGGGACAGCATGGCGAATTATGTTTTGGCTATAATTCTTCTTTGACCTGCGCTCAGTTGATAAGTTGGTGATGATTGATAAGAGTTTAAAATCTGCAACGATTTAGGTCTTTGTCATGGATACAAAAATTAATGTTATAATCTAATATCATGTCAAACACATGTCGAACCTAATGGTAATTTGACAATTTTTACTAGCTTTTATTTAACTTTCAATTTATCATAATATTATGTAAGTATGTTTGTTTAGGTCAAATCTTGCAACCTGAATTAGAACCACTTCTCGGTTTAGCATGTGTATGTAAATGGGGATGGAAATTCAATATTATTGTGATATAGAGCTGATTTGATGATGGAGATGATGGAAGGTGGCTATGGGAACTCTGTAGTAAAACAACGTACTCTGGTTCTAGATGATATCTCGGGTCTGATCATGTGATCAGACCCGAGATATCATCTAGAACCAGATACAGTATATCAAATTCTAGTTTCTAATACATATTAGAAACTAGAATTTGATATACTAATGGGTACAATTGTGGGGAATATTTTAATTAATATACAAGGTATACTCAGTTTCAATTATTTTAAGTTTACGAACATTATATTATGTATAGGAACCTTCCTCGATTTCTGGAAAGTAGTGCAAAACAATAAACCCTCGTCATAAAACGGTAATCTCAACGAGTTAGCTCGACAGAGTAGATCATGTACGATTGTTTGTATATTAATATTTTATCGCTGTGAAAGCGCTTTTTTATTTTGCAGTTGCGTTATTTCACGGCATTGGATGTTAACAAAGTGACACATCAATTCGATTCATTTGAATGACGTTGTTGCGAAAATTGTTGACACTTTAATTTTGTGTGATAACTGTCTATGTATATGATAAAAATTACGTGTCTTTATACTAATTTATGAAGAGAATGACTCTTGTCTGTAAGAGTGTGACTATCTTAAGTCGTGACGTCAAAAGACTTCCAACATGGCCAACAAAAAAAAAACAAGACAAAACGTATCTAGTTTATATACTTATAGCTTATAGATTATTGTGTGGAGTCTGATAATAACTGTGCCTATATGTAGGTATTCGTGTTATAGAGCTATTGCTTTAAATAATGAGTTCCGTCATAGTTGAAAATCAGTAAGTATATGTTTCTTTCCTTAAAATATTTATAATTTTAAACATATTATGAGAGAACATAATATAAGTAGATGATAATTGAGTTCCGATTTTATGAATGTAAATTACACTAAAACATTGTAAAACACGTTAAGTACATTTATTATATTATATCCGACGTTCGTAAAACGTAACATTATATTAATAAAGATTACACAAATATTATGGCGTTCGTCCGCCATTTTGGAAATGCGCCAAACTGATGTAAAACTGAGTGCTGCTGTCAATTTTATGAAGACCCTTCATTCTCACCCTTCTTCCCTGCGATGGCCTATTTTGAGTAATATTGGCAGGGGCAGGGAAGATCTATTTAAATGGTCATGTACTTTTAAATGAAATGCATGCACGCGTGGTGTAGTGTAGGTAATATTATGTTCAAGCAGAGGTTGGTATGCGGTGATTAAAAATATCATATGTTGGATCAATCGTCGTGACTCGTGAGATTTTTGATGGAGTTTTAAAAGATACACTGGTATATTTTAACCCATTCCTAACACGAGCTTTATGTTTGTTTGGAGGGGATAGGGGCAAAACACCCATGGGACACAACTACTCAAGAATGAGATGCGTGATGTTATGCGTGTTTCTATAACGCAGATAAGCGTTTGTTATCTAAATATATAAAAGGCAAAAGTGACTGACTGACTGACTGACTGACTGACTGACTGACTGACTGACTGATCTATCAACGCACAGCTCTAACCACTGCACCGATCGAGCTGAAATTTGGCATACAGGTAGCTGTTAGGACGTAGACATCCGCTAAGAAAGGATTTTGGAAAATTTCAGCCCCAAGAGGGTTAAATAGGGGGTTAAAAAATCGAATCTAACGTGAGCGAAGCCGCGGGTTAAAGCTAGTTAACTATATTATTATTATAGAACTTCAAGTCTCAACAGCCCAACGGTTAAAGGTGCGGACTGAAAACTGAAAGGACGCAGGTTCGAATCCCACCCGTTGCACTATTGTCGTACCCACTCCAAGCACAAGCTTTCCGCTTATTTGGAGGGGATAGGAGGATTTTAGTCAACTTCAACTTGGCTAATGTTCGTTATAATCGACGCGTTAAAAACACCAAAACGACAACACAAATGACGGCACAATATTCGATACTAAAAAAACCCATTATGAATGAATTATGTTTATAAAAATAGTGCTCTAAATGCTTATGAATAAATAATATGCTTGCATAATAATATATACTTAATTTATCAATAACTGGAACGATTTCTGTCCAAGCTAAGTGCTTCGATAGATTCTATTAAATACGTGGGTGGTTGGACTAGATAAGCGTTTCACACGTAGCTTGCTTTATCTCGAGCGTGACAATATCCGTTAGACGCCATACCTGACACCCGCATTATAATATAATAATTGCAAGAGTGTGTGTCGGTTTGTTACATTTTAATCTAAATATATAAAAGGCAAAGGTGACTGGCTGACTGACTGACTGACTGACTGACTGATCTATCAACGCACAGCTCTAACCACTGGATTGATCGAGCTGAAATTTGGTATAGAGGTAGCTGTTAGGACGTAGACATCCGCTAAGAAAGGATTTTGGAGAATTTCAACCCCAAGAGGGTTAAATAGGGGGTTAAAGTTTGGTATACAGGTAGCTGTTAGGACGTAGACATCCGCTAAGAAAGGATTTTGGAAAATTTCAACCCCAAGAGGGTTAAATAGGGGGTTAAAAAATCGAGCCTAACGTGAGCGAAGCCGCGGGTTAAAGCTAGTTTTTAATAAAGCACTGGATCGCTCTGGATGATACTACTTGGCACAGATAAAATACAGTCCTTCCTTATTCTCCTGCCTACCAGAGACACTTTTTTTGGAATATGTTTTTGAAACTTTAGTATTGTAATAATGCTAATAGATTAAGATATACTGGAAAAATAGTAAAAAAATCTTACTTAAGATTTGTATAAGATTGCCCTTAACTTTGCACTGTGTGAGCGCACCTCCACTTGTCTGCCTTCAATCACCATTTTGACAAAATTGACAAGTAGAATTGACACTTTTATTATTTTTTACAAGCCTAGATAGTTGAAAGATATAGCTAGTAAAATATTTTGGGGATACTACCTATTTAAGAAACTGTCACTAGATTTTTTTTAATTTATGTTACAAATATATTATGTTTATACTAGCTTTTGCTCGTGGCTTTGCTCACGTTAAGTTCGATTTTTCAAACCCCTATTTTACCCCCTTAGGGGTTGAATTTTCAAAAATCCTTTCTTAGTGTGCGCCTACGTCATAAAAGGAACCAACTGTAAAAATTTCAAGTTTCTAACTTCAGTAGTTTAGGCTGTGCGTTGATATCTCAGTCAGTCAGTCAGTCAGTCAGTCAGTCAGGACTTTGAATTTTATATATATAGATGACAAATGTAGGTAGGAGGTTAAAGATAAGTTGTCCTTGAGCATGTTCTTTATATGCTTATGTTTTAATTAAAGCCTCAATAGCCGTAACGGTCAAAGATGCAGGCTGAAAACTGAAAGGTCATAAGTAGGCACGGCCATAAAGGATGGCGATAGAACCTGCCTGTGATCTTTCAGTCCACTCCTAACACATCAAATCACTTCTATCACTCGTGGCGGGTATTTGGAGGGGAGAGGAGAATATTAGTCAAGCTTGGTTAATATTATTTAAAAAAAATTAAGTTTTCTTACAAAATAAGCTCGTATAGACGAGTCTAGAACAAACACACCGGTAGGTACACCAGTGCTCGTCTCGCCAAGCCTAGACGCAGCTACAGTAAAAGTAAATCTTAGCAAACTATGATTGCAAAATACGGCTAATATCAGCTATAAACTTTGTACATAAAACAGTTTAGTTGGGCTATAAAAATAAATTTCTTTATATCAAGTTATCACTTTGTCAAAATGATTTATTTTACAGCTGCTTAAGTAGGTAAGTACATAACGTATTTCTTACGATTTAACGACAAATAATTTTAAATAGCTGTTAATATTGTTAACACTTTATACTGCAGTTGTATAAAATGAAAGCTTGTTTTTAATACTATTATTATTATTTAAGTTAACGCGACTAATATATAGAAAATATTAACAAACAAAAAAATAATGGAAAATGAAAGTTTTACAATTAATAAAGACAAATAAAGACAATGTATGGAGTTACTAGTTCTGCTCTATGACAGTGTAATCTGTTGCTGCTGTGGTATTGTCAGGTGTACCTCTTTGAAGGGCCTAAATTCAGAGAGTGCGAAGGAATAAGAGTTACGTGATAGAAAGAGAAAAGTCTAGGTAAATATGACGGTAGGTAAGTAGCGCTGTGTCAACCTGAATTGCATTTTATTGTGTGGTAACAAGAGTCTTTATTTATTTAAATCATATTGCAGAGTGAATCTTCTGTACGCCTAGGTACTACTAGGTATTCTCTGGTATTGTCTAAAAATGATTGTTATAGTGCGGCGATCGCAATTTCCTCTTATTGGCCGACATTCTCTTATTATTTGTTAAGCCGCATTGATGCACGAAGTGCGAAGGCCATAATTATCTATATTCAACCAATCAGAAATGATTAGGATCGTCACATTGTTACAACACCTTTTTAGACAATACCACAGCTGATGCAGGTTTCCTCATGAAATTCTTTTAATCTTACAGCATACTAAATATATAACTAGACTAGATGGCCGTGATTTCGTCCGTGTGTATTAAAGTTTATTAATTCCTGCGAAAACTCTTCAATTTTCTGGCATAAAATAGGCTGGGTATGAGCTATCTTCATTCCAAATTTCAGCCATATAGGTTCATTCTTTGAACTGTAACAAACATCCGTCTCTCCATCCATCCTCATACACATTCGTATTTATAGGATTAGTAGGAAATAGGATTGTAGGATTTTAATAAATTAGTAGTTAAGTAGTACCTATAGGGGGCTGTACCAAGATCAGAATTACTGTAGCGCTCATACTGAATACTGATGGCGATTATATCGAGACGATTACCTAACGAGGCAGCATGAAGCAATGGACGCTGGACATAATCTAGCCTAGATATTAACCTCGTTTACATACGCCCGGTGCGCTAGGCCGGCGCGATTGTAAAATACAACGAGAATCGGCTTCAGACCTTGAATTGCTTGAATGAATAATTAGAATACTTAACCCTTTTAGCGTAGTGGTGCGTTATCTTCTGATAAATAAAAATATTTTTTTAAACAATATTAGCTATTCTGAGCTTGACTAATATTCTCCTCTCCCCTCCAATAAGTGTACTTAAAGCTTGTGTTAAGAGTGGGTACAGTAGTGCAACGGGTGGGGATTGCACAGTCGACCTTTCAGTTTTCATTTTTCAAATATTGTATAGAAACAGGCGTTGCTTTGCGGTATTCCATGATAATAATGAAAGAAAAATTAATATTTTGCTGTAATCCACTAAACCAGAAAATATCTGTATGGCAACACGCACCGCCCGCGTCGTAGGTACACCGTCGTTTCTCCAGAATAGGAGAAACACAGGAACAACACAACACAAACACGTAGCGCCACACCAACTTAATTTTTGCAACTGTGCATTGTAGAGTCAACATCTCCTGATGATGCTCCAGAGGCTCTGATGTGTCGGAGCAAAACGTACGTCGAGTTTGTTTTGAAGGAGTTTGTGTGGTGCTACGTGTTGATGTTGTGTTTCTCCTGTGTTTCTTGTATTCTGAAGAAACGACGGTGTACGGCGCGGGCGCCGCATGTTGTCATACAGATTTTTTCTGTTTTGGCGGATTACAGCAAAATATTACTTTTTAGTCTTAATTTTATTGTTACTTACATTATACTTAACTCTCCTTTCGTATTATCTCAGTCGGTTAGGTTAAAGATGCGTACTGAAAAGGTCGCAGGTTCGAACCTCACCCGTTACACTATTGTCATATCCACTCCTAGCACAAGCTTTCTGCTTATTTGGAGGGGATAGGAGTACATTAGTGAAATTCAGCTTGGCTGATATTCTATTAAAAAAAATGAAACCGATCACGATTGTTCTAATCACAATCGTACCGAGACAACTGCAATGGACGACTTCCACAGCTCGTTAACTTTGGCATCGCAACACTAATTAAACGTTCTAGCAACCGTTCGTGACTCTGTCTCTAGTCCTTTTTAACCCTAATTAGAGTAAAGTACGTTAAAGCATAAACAAACGTTTAAGTAGTGCATAAGTAGAGTAGGAACCAGTAGGTAATAATAACCTTGTTTCAAAAAACCCAACTTTACTTCTGGCCAAAAACTGGGCATCTTTAGTAATAACATATTACCAATGCAATAGCAAAAATGGCTTGATAACATAGTTGTAAGATGAAAAAAAAGAACTGATGTGTAATAAAGTACAACTCACTTTATATGCTAAGATCCGTTAAGCCGTTTAGACAGAGTTCCAAACCTGCAACTTCGTCTTACCTAGAATTAGGTTTTTTATAAATCCTGAGGGAACCTCTTATTTTTCCGGGTTCAAGAATACTAATTATCCTATGTCACTCTTTCGTAAAAGTTTATTTGAACAAAAAATATCCTATTAATCTATGAATGAATGAAATATTCTTTATTGTAAAGAAAGAAAAAACAACATACATTACAAAAAAATTTGACAAAACAGAATACAATAGGCGACCCTATCGCCAAGAAGCGATCTCTTCCAGGCACCAATGGTTAAAGAATCATGCCTGATGCCGTTCAACAAACAAACACGCTTTCGCATTAGGACTTCCTCAAAATGTACGGAAGCAATCGGTTCGCGGAAATTGTCAATACACCGGTGTTCAAGCGTCGTATATCATGAGGCTTTAGCACCGCGGAGCCCTGCCGCTCGACTTTAAGTGGTGTTGAGATAAATAATAAATTTCGCCGCATCGCTACGAACTGACATAAATTAAAAAGTTGTAAAACGAAACGGCACGTGGACGAAAACTTTTTGTCATGTCTCCATTGCATTGGTACGATACGTTGTGAAATGTGTCTACGATACGAATGTACATTAGTACATCAGTTTTTATGCAGATGTAATCGTCTGCATAAAAACTGATGTCGTTTTATTAATTATTTATCTTGAATTCAATTTTTAGGGACTACCTAAGCTAAATTATGTAACCTTACTGAGAATTTTTACCAATTTATAAGGAACATCCAAAGATAATTTTTACAGTTCATTATTATTTATTTTATTTAGACCAGCATGTGGCTCTTGTGAAAAAACAAAACTCTACCATCGCGGGTTCGGAAAGCAGAAGATAATGACTCAAGGGGCTACATTTGAGGTCTACGTTTAGAGTTCAGAGTGTAGTAGCTTTGATGCTCTGACACTTTTTGTATTCAAGTAATATACAAGTAATATTATACAAAATATTTTGTATTGAAATCTGACAAAATAATACCTATTAAAATTATTCATCGGCAAATTTTCACCAAATCGCGTAAATATTATTACTGCAGTTGGTATATACTCTACCAATATTGTCGTACCCTGTCGGGATTGGCACTTTATTCGCATTCGTAACGTTAAGCTGCATCCGCACGCTTGGCAAACCTCGGCAAACCTTCACAAACGCAAACGTGCGGATAGAGCGTTTGCCATGGTTTGCCTACGCTTGCGAGCGTTTGTGGCCGATCCATCGAGTGTCGGTCTTTTGATCGCAAACCAAAGGGAATTTGCCACAAGCGCTTGCGTCTCCGTCCACACGTTTGCGCGCACTCAGTCTCGTTTGTGCACTGGCGGCGATTAGACGTGTTATTGTATTACGATTTACGTATCGCACCTTTAGAAATCTTCATTTTGTGAGTGGGTAAAAACGTAAAATGAATGACTGGTCGACTGAAGACTTTTGAAGACGATTTGTTTATATAATTTAATTAATTAATTAGTTTTATATATTAATAATAATAAGTGGTGACTCCGCACCGGAAAATGGTATATAATGGTATGGTAATAGGTGGACCGACACCATCAGGCGACCCTCAGGGAGCCACTGGGTACAGGTGGCGCAAGACCGAAGCCTGAGGAAGTCCATGCAATAAACAGTCCAGCAGTGGACGTCTATCGGTTGATAAAGAAAAAAAAACAAAATATCTATTGAGTACATACTAGAATAGAGTAGAATATTTTTTTATTCAAATAAATAAACTAGGTAGGTACCAAGTCTTTTCGAACATACTACTAGCTACTACTACTAATCTATAATATTATACTAAAACTGTAACTGGACAAATTGTGCACATGAAATATGTTTTGAAAATTTTAATTAGAGGACGCTTTACTATCAACTAGAATATGACGTCCGCGACTTCGTCCTCGCAGATTAAGGTTTTTTAATTCCCGCGGAAAGTCCTTAATTTTCCGGGCTAAAATGTAGGTATGAGCTATCGCTATTCCACATTTCATTCAAATCGGTTCATTAGTTGTGGCTGAAAGAGTAACAAACATCCATCCATCCATCCATCCATATTCCATTTTAGTAGGATTATTGATCGATACTGAGCTTAAAACATTTGTAAAAATAACTTAAGCAAAATAATAAAGCCGACACAAGTTCGACGTCCGTTATGCTTGCCTGTTCAGAACATACAAACGCCCTCGCAAGCGTGCGGATGATTCCCAAATTCAAGGCAAACGTTTGTAGAGGTTTGGCGTTTGCCGTTTGCCACAAGCATGCGGACGCGGTATTAAATGACAATGGAGCCGCGCACCCGTCGTCCTAAAATACCATCAGCTACCTACACAAGGTGATTTACTGGCAATAAACAGAACATCAGAGAGCAGACGAGTGTGTTTGCCCGTGTTACGTCATTATGCACTACACTTCGTCGAACAAATATGGCGCGGCGCCTTGCCTAATGGAAACAGACTACGATTGGAAATATTTACTTAAAATTTTAATACCAATTTTGACGAAAATAGTATTTGTTGGAAGATTTCCGTCTTCGTCCTCTGGTCGCAAGCGATTTAGCGTTCCGGTACGATGACGTGCAGAAATCGTTTACGCCCAACTAACATTTTGGCGTCAATTAGAGCTTATTTAACACTTATCGAGGTATAAAAGCTCTACAAGACAAGCAATACTTGTCTTGTAGAGCTATATTTTCACTTATAGCTGTACTACAACTACTATACCACTCATGGAGTTAGTATTCACTTATTTACAGCTTACTTTAAGTTTAATTTACACTGCCATATACCTTCCGCCCATCAAACAGGGTGTGGAAGGTCGCCTTTACACTTGGCCGAATTAAGTCTGCTAAGGCCAATAGGCTGAAGGAAGTCGGCCAGCAGGGAGAAGCTGCGAATGCTCGTGTTGCGAATCACATCTGCCGAGACGTCACTTCGTGATGTCTACCTTGTTAACGAATTGAAAACAATTTTTTTCTATGTCCAATTTTCTGTAGTCGGTTCAACAAGTTTTTGTTCAAACGTTCTTTCTTTGGATAAATGCGCACATATGTATATTAAATGGAATGTACCTATTATTAAAATGGTATTTATAATGACCACTTTATCAGCTTCAAGACATTCGGACGTAAACAGAGTCTTCTACGTCGCTGATTTATTGCCACGACGAATGTGATTACGACTGCACTTGTAGGGTCAAGGCCAATTATTACATGCTTGTCAGTTATTCTCTACGTACTTGAGGGGATATTTCCGTCTTATCGAACCATGAGAGTGAGGGAATAGAGAGAGTACCTGTGCTTGCGCACACCCTTGTGCACTATAATATCTCCCGCGCAGATGGCCAATCTCTGCCTGAACTCTCTCTACTATGAGAGCGAAGGAATAGAGAGTGCACCTGTTTTTGCGCACACTCTTGAGCACTATAATATCTCCAGCGCAGATGGCTAAGCAGCGAAAGGTTGGCAATGGGTTGAATGAATGAATGAAGTCTCAGAGTTAGATTAGGACATTACTGATTATGAACAACCTCTTTCTTTCTCAACAACAAAATATATCGTTGTAGACATGTTGTAGATAACTAAGACTCTGTTATCATTCTATTTCCATAGTAAACATGTCCCACTTTCTCTCATACGATGACATTTAAACTAAAAGTAGTCAAGTATATTATTAGCATATTTATAATTACCTGGCTCTTATCGCTGTTGCTGCGTTCAAACAATAGTGTCGCAGCCGTGCCACTGCCACTCGCGTAAGCATTAAGGCCATTAACACACGCGCGAAATAACCGCACCACGAACCGCAACTGCGGTCTGCAACAATCTTTATCGTGATCGTAAAAAAGTCAAAAAATACGATATTCGTGGTTATTCTTTTATACATAATCTCTGAACTGACGTTGTTGGAAGAAAATCCTCATGGATACCATGCGGACTAAAAACCTCCTCTATTATACTGGCACTAAGCATTTCATCAGGAGGAAGTTATGTCTGCTTCTTTAGCGTTTTAATTAACCTTTTAATAGTATTACGAAAGACATCAGACTATGAGAGTGAGGAAATAGTTAGTGCATCTATATTTGTACACACATGTATCAGTTGAGATTTTGTAAGCCAAATATTATTATAAAGCTGAGATGAAAGTTAGCAAAAATCACATAAGTGTGCATACATAACAATTTAAAATAGTAATCTCACTAAAGAATTTCAAGAATAATTGCTTTCTTCAACAAATGAGAACAGGGTGTACTGTGTACCTAATATCAGATCAACTACCTTGAAACTTATTTAAATTTGTTTGAGATAAATATTTGCACACAAATACTTCGAAAGTGGGTGACGCTGCGTTATTGTCACCACGTGAGAAACTGGGACAAAACTATGCATAAATTGAGCGGCACAAGGACAACGATACATGCTGTATAAATACTGCTAGGCATACTTCTACTGAGACTAATGCTGAGATCTATAGAGCGTGCTCTAACTCAGCTCAGACTCAAGATAGAGATTAAAACGAGAAATAAATATGCTCTGAGAGCACGCACTATAGATTTCAGTATAAATGTCGAATACGTAACCAAAATACAAAATCCGATACCGTTGGCGGTGAAGATATGTTCTTGTATGTAGAACTCCAGAGGTGGAACCTCTGGGATGTCTTTACCAAGAACCAACTCGAAGCATTAGATCGCCGTACCTACCCGTAGAATTATTAGGCGATCAATCACTAACGCGAAAAAGCTCGATCTACAATTCTACAGCAACGACGCAATGTCGCCTGTCTATCGGTCTTCAAGCGGATATACCGGTTGAAATTTTAATGGTTGTACTCCCTGAAAGAGGTGAATGTGCTCATGAAACTGAACAACTTTCCCCAGGGAACATAGGTCAAAATATGAAAAAAAAATTGGACCCTCCATACAAACTTGACGATCAGCTGATTGATTTACTATGGTAGGTCCAAATTTTTTTTTCATATTTCGACCTATGTTCCTTGGGGAAAGTTGTTCAGTTTCATGAGCACATACACCTCTTTCAGGGAGTACAACCAATGAAATTTCACCGTGTATTCTGGAAAGTGTGCCTAGGAACTTCATAACCAAATTTTATAACCACTTTTAATACTCAAAGACCTCACCAATGCAAGATTGTCAAGCGTAAGCATAACACGCAATAAAATAAAGAATAAAATGGCAGTGGGAAATAAAAGTAAAACAATAAATTGTTCGCCCAATAAAACTGAATTGGGCATAAATCACTCGATTTCGCCTTTGGCCTTGGCGATAAAGATTAATTTAATTATTTATTACGCGTTTGACCTACTGGCATTGTTCGAAATGCCTATAAAAACTCGACCGTAGCCCACGATACATCTAAAGATCTAACTTATCCACCCACACTAATTTCATTAAACATACACACACAATAACTATGTAACGATGGTATATCAAGTTACGTACGTATAATGGTTTATGTAGACAAAAATGTGCCTAATTTTAAAAATAAATAATTTCTGGGTGATTGATTTTATGATAAAAAAAAAGTAATATTTTGCTGTAATTCTCAAAACCAGAAAGAATCTCTATAACAACACTTGCCGCCCGCGCCGTCTACTGTCGTTTCTCTAGAATAGAAGAAACACAGGAACAACACAACACCAACACGTAGCGCCCACAAACTCCTTCAAAACATGATGTTGACTCCACAATACAGTATTGCAAAGTCTTCTTTTTTTTAGTAGTATTATCATAAAATTCCTCAAAGTAACGCCTGTTTCTAACCGATTTATGAATAAAAATGCAGAGGGTCCTCTGATATACGAAAAGTTATATTTTACAAAGATTTACTGAATTTTAAACTCTCGCTGCTTAATTTTCAACATCTCGCTGCCATCATTTTACTTAATTACTTTGCTTTTAAAAAAGTTTGTCGCCGACTCAAAATTAGTTACATTACTTTAGCAGTTTAGTTTTAAAATTAAGCTCTTATCGTCGGTTTAATTTTATGTTTAAAATATTATTGTTATTGTAATACTCTTGTTTTATTGTTCGCAGGTACCTATTGCAGATATGAAATATGGTGAATACGGTAGGATATAAAACAGTAAGAGTCTTGAACCCGATATGAATGAGGTTTGTCTCCGGGAAATAATCATAAATGAGGTGACAGTAGAACCAGAAGGAGTAGAAGTAGAACCATTCTAGGGCCACAAAGCTGAAGTACTTTGGAAACCGAAGGACTTTGAAACCCTAAGGTGCTCTAATGGCGAACCCACGCTGGGCAGCGCAGCTTTGAAAGAGTACCTAGTGGATGGTCAAATCGCTGAAAAGGCGATACAAGTTCGTTGCATGGCAATCCTTTCTGTTCTTTATTGGTGTTGTCCAACTGAGGATACATAATATCGCTCATTTGCGACAAGGGTGACATAATTCAAAATCGACAATGAGAGAATTCTCTCGCTAGAGAGTAATGTTTTGTGGATGTTGCGGTCTCGAAACAACACAGCGGCCAACAAAGCGACAGAGCATTAAGTCACAATCTCTCTCGCTCTTATTTTTTTGTGCTTAATGTTGTTTTTATAGCAAAAAGTATTTTTCGTTACTAAAATTGGTGAATTTTGAATTATGTCACCCTTGTCGCAAATGAGCGATATATTGGTTGAGACGAAGTCGATAATGACAAATACATAGTTTCTTGCTGCAGTAGAATTACTTAGTGCAGTGGTAGATTCACTTGACGATTCAAAAGCAATTTGTAAACAAAGTTCGTTTGAATAAAAAGCTAAAATCTATTCCAAACTTGATTTCTAGACAGCACGCGGCAAACCAATCGAAACGGAACAAGCTAAAATCATATTCGACGTCGGATCCGGTCTTGTAGGTTTGCAGATTGGATTCTGATGCCGGGTAATTGAATCCGACCAATCCAATCCGAGTTTCACGAAAATTGTTTTACAGAAAATCTGTTGAAATTGTTTCAACTGAGCCCTCGTTTTAAAACTTAAAACTTTGTTTTTAATATTAGGACTACATATTTTTTTATTTGATAAGATAGTCCTTGACTGCGATTTTATCTGATGGTAAGTGACAATGCAGTCTAAGATGGTAGCGGGTTAACTTGGAAGGGGTATGGCAGTGTACATTTGTTTGTCCCTAATCTGTTTCTACACGCCATCGTGCCAGAACGCCAAATCGCTTGGCGGCACGTCTTTGACGTTACTAGCCACGGCCAAAGCCTCACACCAGACCAGATCAGGGATAATTCAGAAATTATACATTCCCAAATTGCCCCCGCTGGGAATCGAAGTCGAGACCTCCCAGTTATAAGACCACAGCGCTCACCACTGCACCAAGGAGGTCTTCAATATATTAAAGAATTCAATGATGATACGATTTTCATGGAGAGCAAAAATGGTAAAAAACACTTCCCTTTAATTATGAGCTGCAGGAAGGAGGCAGGAAGTCTAATTATATGGCTAAAGTGCTCCAACTTCCGTACTTTTATATATTGACTTTATAATATGCTCTGTACCATGTATATGTTTATGTTCTGTATATTGATCAGTTAAGGGTCAAACCTTTTTAGTATTCAAAGAAGGATCTTCTTTTGCTTGTATAGATAGGTCGCATTCAGGAGGGAGACTTACCTAAAAACGGCTCTACAATAGACAAAAAATAGGAATTAGAATGTTTATATAGATAGATAGATAGATAAAAACTTTATTGCACACAAAAAAGAAACAAAATTGAATACATCTTAAAACTACGCATACAAAGGCGACCTTATTGCTTCAGAGCAATATCTACCAGGCAACCATATTGGTGATAGGAGTGAAATTAGGTAAGAGGGTAGTATGGTGCAACATAAAGGATTAATTTTAGGCAATAAACATATTTATACTACATAATAAATACTATAATATTTACTTAAACAAATATATACATACATATACCTATTATATAAAATAGCATATAGTGTCCACACTCGATTGTTAAGGAAGATTAACACCGCGGTTTCACCCACGCTACAAAACAAACGAATGCGAAAGTGAGAATGAGTTAAAAGCGGATTTTATAACTTGAAAACTAGTATTTTATGAATTACACAGTCATCATGCTTAATTACTTGAGTATACAGTAAGTAGCTACTTATTTGTTTTGCACATTTTCTCTTTTTAACCGACTTCGGGAGGAGGTTGTCTATTCAACCCGCGGATTTGTGTAGTTATATCGATTGAAATGAGATTTCTGTACTTTTACAATCTATGGGCAGAGATTATCTAAATATATAAAAGGCAAAGGTGGCTGACTGACTGACTGACTGATTGACTGACTGATCTATCAACGCACAGCTCTAACCACTGGACTGATCGAGCTGAAATTTGGTATACAGGTAGCTGTTAGGACGTCGACATCCGCTAAGAAAGGATTTTGGAAAATTTCAACCCCAAGAGGGTTAAATAGGGGGTTAAAAAATCGAACCTAACGTGAGCGAAGCCGCGGGTTAAAGCTAGTATAAAGATAAAGATTCTATGGTGTCCATTTGTATTTCCCATAACAAAAATCTGAAATAAGCTTTTGAGTGTCACGCTAAATTAAAAATGTACTAATTAAAGCGGAAGAGTTTGTTTGTTTGAATGGAGTTTGTTTGTCTGGAACTGCCAGTCGTATTTGAAAAGTTATTTTTGGATTAGATAGTCCAATGCTTGAAGCTGATAACGTTCTTTTTCATTTTCATCGGCCGTACCGGGGTACGACCCTTACAAAGTAAGACGCTAAGCGAAAACGAAGTAATAACGCGGGCTGGTAATGCGATGTAATGAGTCGGTGGCGGAACCGAACAATAGCTGAACTGAAGACTACTTTTTATTCTGGAAAATCAAAGAGTTCCCAAGGAAAAACTAAATCGACACGGACTAAGTCGCGGGTATCAGCTAGTCTTATATAATAAAGGAAGGTTTGAAAAATCTAACTCCGCGTGGACGAAGTCGCGACCAAAAACTAGTCGCTTATATATTTGAATGTGATTTTCACTATGCCGTATTCAGAAATGTATGCCGAGAACACATTTATCTCAATGTGACATTCAACAAAGTTGCGGGAAACAGCTAGTAAATAAAACAAAAATAAAGTGATTTATAAAAGTCAAACGAGCTATACTACACCCGAATAATCTTGATATTTGCTAACTTTTAAGTGTGTGTTGATGATTAAGGCATTTGTATAAACATGCTGCATGGACCGTAATACCAAACGTTTCGTATCAACACCCACGCTTCATGTATTAAGCAACCGATACTTCTAGACTGTGTGGCGCGAGCGTTATACCGTGCTTTATGTATCTTGATGCTTTTATATTTCATCACAATTTAAGCTGAAGTAAAAGTGTGCCAAGATTACGTTTGTAAATGAAAGATGATGTACGAGTAAAAAATATTTAGAACTTCTGAACAAAAACAGTTTTGTTTGCTCTATCTCTGTTTTTCTGTTTATTTATTTATGTGATGCGAATACGAGTACTTTATACTTGCATACTTTTAATGTTCATCAAAATTGGTTGAGTCAGTCTTAGTTATGCGTAAGATAACTATTCTTATCTTAATCTAAAAACACGAATGCAACCGCGGATAACATCCCAATTTAATAAATTAACATACATAAAGTATCTAATACTAACAATAATGGCATACATAATGGCGCAAGTATCATGACATGAGTAATAGTTGTGTTTACAGTTCATTACCAATCAGTATGCACATACGTATTATGTGACGAACGACGATTGACGGTTGACCTTTATTGACCTGTGATAGTCGAACACGTTTTATTGAAGTACGTTTGTACTCGTACCTACCTAATAGTCTATTAATTGGTATGAGGGTTGTTCCTTCAGAGTAAAATATTGGCTTAAAACCTAACGAGCAAACGGGAGGAAGGAGTTCAAGGAAGACGTAGTGTACTATATTATTTTTAGTCCAGTTGAACATTTGCTGATTCGTTAATTATGTTCACTAATTCTTTTATGAAAATGCAATGCGTTACAAGCTTTTTATTTTATCTTTCTTTACAGTAACCGCATAATATCAAAGGTTATTAGTAAAAACGACGCATAAAGACGATGGTGTTACTTTTTAACGTGACGATTTGACAAGTAATCCAAAAGAATCAGAAGATTCTTGTGACCGCATCGCAAGAGATTTTGGACATGAGAAAAGGAGAGCTATATTTTTCCTTGACGGTTTTCCTGAAACAAAAAGCTGTTAATGTTATCAATAATTACAGAATATTTTACTTTGCAATTTTAAAAAGTTCTATGTCTTAACCTACTTCATTAATGTAAATTGTACGCAAAAGTGTTATCTCTCCTTAAGTAACCATGTAACAGGAAGCGTTTAAAAATTTTCGTTACAATAGCTACTTATTCAGATAAAAGAAATAATGCGGGTGGCTTTTATGGTTACCCACCAAAGATATCTGTAACCAAAACAATACAATGAAATAAGTCCACCTTTTGTGATTCATGTTAAAGCCCGCATGGCGTTTTTAGATACAAAGATATTTTTGTTCAACAATTTTATGCTTGAGTAAGTACAACTTCCTATTATATTTTGATAGGAGTAACTATGCTTCATTAATATTATTAACGAGAAATAGTAGAATATTGATAAATAGAAAAAATACGGATCAAGTATTTCGACAAGATTCTGCTTATTATTAAATTGGTACAGTACTCGTATCTGACTGACTTCAGAAGTTCTCCATTTATTGTGTAATTTTTGGTTTAATACTCTATGCCATTGAAAAACCGATTTCGATATTCGTATTTTTCAAAAATACTAGAAGTTAGTCATTAGTTTGATCCGATTTAAATGTGGTGAAAATCATGTGGTGCTGACTGCTGACCACACGCTCTAACGCTCTCAATCAATTGATTTTAGTATCCGCACAGTAAATTAAAGTCAGTTTTTTTAAACCTATTACAGTTTTAGAATAGAGCATAATTATCTTATATCTAACTCTATTGCCCTTAGAGACATAATTGTACTTAGACTTACAGATACTGGTTCTACTGCATAATAGTCCTTGAGAAACCTTTTTAATCCTATGATGAGATTTCCCCAAACCAGATATCTGACGAATTTTATTCAAGTATCAAAATCTGTCAAATTGCGTACATCCAGCGTGATTGCGACAGTCCATTGAGAGCACGCGTGGGTGTTCAGCAGTTAGTTGATAGTAAATATTTATTTCACATGCCAAAATAAACCCTACGTTAGTCAAAAAAGGTTTAAAATTAAATGCTCTATTTGTGCTATTTTCCGGGATATGCTATAGGTGTGTAATTGCTGTTGCTGCAGGGAGTGTATGGTCTGAGAACTGATGGGCAATTTTGAAAAGATGCTTGATAAAATCTGCAACAGATAACCAGCGATGGCACTGTAGAAGTTTTAATAATAGTGCTCTTAGGCTGAAATCTGTAGACCGCACTCTCACTCAGGTCAGACTCAAGAAAGAGTAAAAAGAGACAGGTTTATGTCAGAGCATATTTGTGTCTCGTTTTAACCTCTGTCTTGAGTCTGAGCTGAATCAGAGCACGCTCTATAGAGCATTAGAGAAATCGCGCTGCTACAGTCTTCATATATATTTCATACCTTTTCTTGTAGGTATTACAAGTTGTAGAATCAAATACGATTCATCAGTGTGACACCTTACGTGACATTTTATGTTTGTTTTAGACCTGAATAACCTAAAAGTATTTAAATAAAGAAAACCAGACTGCTGCTACTACCATTCTGACTGAAGTTCTACTATTGTAATAACATTGTGTATACTCTACTCTTATATAACTTCTAGCTTTTGCCCGTGACTTTGCTCATGTTAAGTTCGATTTTTTAAACCCTATTTTACCTCCATAATGGTACAAACATCCTTTCTTAGCGGATACCTACGTCATAACAGCAAATACTCGATTCATACAGTGATTTGAGCTGTGTATTGGTAGATCATTTAGTCAGTCAGTCACCTTTTTCTTTCATATGTAAAGAAGATAAAGGCTCAACTTTATTGATCGCCAGCTCTCGGGCCAGTAGAAAATGTTGTCGGCATAATTATATGTAACGGTTTATTCTATTGAATGAGTGAATGGTTTATCGCTGCACTTCTCTCGTTGTTATTTATATGCAAGGACTGCGGAATTGCATTTAGATTTTATCATTCATACACTCACGACACGGCTCGATGCCGTGTAGAAACAGATTAGGGTTATGGGTTAAACACTGCCATACCCCTTCCAAGTTAGTCCGCTACCATCTTAGACTGCATCGCCACTTACTATCACGTGCGATCGCAGCCAAGGACTAAAACACATTACATTGAAAAAACACTCGCTATATATTTTTCCTACGGATTCGTTTATGTGAACCTCTCTAATATTTACTAATAAGTACAATCCCCACCCTTTGCACTATAGTCGTACTCGTACTAAGTCGTAACACAAGCATTAGGGAAGAGGAAATATGAGTCAAGCTAAGCATTGCTAATTTATAAAAAAAAAAATGTTTCATGATAATATATATTATTGAGTATTTAATAGTGGAACAATTGAGATATTTAAATCCTCCGGGCAATCATAAATCCCATGCAATACATACAGTGAAGACATTCTGCTGATGTTATTTTTTGGACAACAAAAGGTTCAAACTTTATTAATCGCTCTACATTATGTTTGTGTTAAAATTCGTTTTAGTCTTTTTAGTGATTAGTTGATTACACAAGAGATTCTTAATTCAATTTATAATCATCATAATTTTTTATCAATCAGTCAGCATAATTATAATTTAATCCGTGCAAGAGTTAAATTTTTTGCATGCGTTTAGTTGAAAACTTGAAGAGATATACATAGGCTTCCTTTTAATTAAAAAAAAATAGATAATTTCCGCGGTATTTTTAAAAATCTAACTGAACTAACTAACGCGGGTAAAAACTTGTGATTTATGAATTTTGTTTGAACCTGAGACTTTTTCTAGCAATGCCGTCGACTCACGCAAGTAGCTACGCTTGAGTGATCGCCAGTTTATCACCCGACCAATATAAAAGTTCAACAACCTCTCAAGTGAGAAACAGGAATCATAATAACAGATAACACTAATGTCACCTATAAAACTCTACGCAACATAGGATACGCGATATAAAAATTGTGCATGGAAAACCAGCCTGTATTCCTCGGATTTAGTGGTGAAAACACCGTAATATTTTTTTTAACGATAGAGCGTGCTGAAACCTGTATAATATAATCTATATGGGACCTTTATGACAGCGTAAGTTGAGTAAACTGGAGTACAGCAGGGGTATTGTATTATGAGGACATTGTGAGTACAGAGTTGGATCTTCATAGATAAGTCATGTAGACTAGTCTGTGTGTTTTTTTATCGTGATAGGCCATGACTGCAATATCATCTGATGGTAAGTGACGATGTACTAAGATGGTAGCGGGCTAACTTGGAAGGGAGTAGACCGCAAACAGAGTGGGAGCGGGGCGGCAAGCGGAATCCGCTAGCGGGAACCACTAATGCATAGTTTCGATTATGCGTGCACGGAGTGCAAGCGGGTCGGGTGTCGCGAGCGAGGCATTCGCGTGGTTGTTTGCGAGTCAGTTTGTGTTTTCTGCTCGACCCGCCACCCGCTACCGTTGCCCACCCCACGGCACTCTATCTGCGGCCGTAGATATGACTTTAAATATGGTATGGGTGCCACCAACGGAAATGGGTCTGCTTTGTGTCTTAACATGTGTTAGGTTGTGGTAGGTGTGCATTTTTGAAACTTCTTTGTGGAAACATGTGCATAGCATAGTTTTGTTAACCATTGTAAAAAAATTTTTTGAAAAGAGCAACTGCTGAGTTTCTTGCCGGCTCTTCTCAGCAGAAACTGCATTCCGAACCGGTGGTAGATTTATGACGTGTCACAAGAGCTACAATTTGGCCTACATGAAATAAATAAATTTTGATTTTGATTTTGATTTTATGGTAGAGTCATGACGTACCATAAAAGCTACAAACTGGCCTACATGAAATAAATAATTTTGAATTTGAATTTAAAATATAAAAAAAACCCGTAATCGGTTTCTACATACCTGCTATCCAGTCGTAACGCTTAACCGCTCAGTGGCAAAACTTGATGATAGGGTAACTAGCCAAGAACAAAGGTGAGACAGAAGATAATTTAGAAATTATTATAAATTTTGTTATCACGAACCTTTAGGGGACTCCTAAAGGTGAAAATGATATTGGGTAAGGGATTAAACTTAGGAGCTACTTACATAAACAGATTCCTAATTGGGGGATGATTTAGGATGCTTGGTGATGATGTCCATTTTCTAATGGACATTAGTGTCTTCTTCTTGTTGCTATCGGCGTGTTGCTAGCGTCGCTTTTCTTTGCCGTCACACTATTTGTCTGACCATGCCCTAATTTGTACCTCTTATATAAGCCCTCTTGATGGATATCTATCCCCGATGATTCCTGACAAAAGAATCCATACAATGGGCTTGTATACTAATATCCATGAAGTGGTCTTAACATTGGGGTGGTCGGAGATTAGAGAGGGATGCTGTATTGTTGTGCTCTAGTGTGCACGTGGGCTTATAGATGTTCGGTAAAAATAATTTAGCCCAGCTTTTTGCTACATTGTTCCGTTAATTGGTGCATCCTTCTTTGCGAAAATCTGATATAGGGGCTGCGAATTGGTTCAATATTACCGACTGAGATTTGCTCTTATTATATTTTATCTTCTATTATTCTACAAGATTACGAGTATGATATTAATTAATAGCTGATGACCGCGACGTCGTCAGCGTAGCCTATATCACTCTCAGGGTCCTCGGCTAAACGTTGCTCTGTTGCTGCGTGATTGAAGAACAAATGAACAAATCATCAGACTACCAAACAAACATACTTTCGCATTTATAATATTTAAAAAAAAAATTGGATCGTTTTCACTAATAATATCTACAAAAGACCGGCTAATAATAATACATATTACATATTCGTAGATACTCCGTGTCGTCTGTTCGTCGCAATAATGCCAATACCTATAATTTATAATATTGATGAACAGCGTGCAATATTATAAATCGACTAGGAGGATTAAGCCAAAATTTTTTTTCCTCCGAGTAAATCGATGACTAACTAGAACTAGATGATGATTTTTGAATTTCTATGATTTACGTAGGAGCCTTTGAAATGGAACTCTATTAATTATTATACCTTACTAGCTTTTGCCCGCGGCTTCGTTCACGTAATGTTGTATTTTTCAAAGCCCTATTTTACCCCCTTAGCAGTTGAATTTTCAAAAATCCTTCCTTAGCAGATGCCTACGTCTTAATAGCTGTCTGTATGCCAAATTTCAGCCCGATCCGTCCAGCCGTTTGAGCTGTGCTTTGATAGATCAGTCAGTCAGTCAGTCAGTCACCTTTGCCTTTTATATATTCAGAAGATTAATTAATAATATTTTCATTGAGCCAAATAAAAGCATAGTTAAGCTTAACACTTACTTGTAGTATTTCCTTTATTTTCTAAAGTCAGTTAAAAATGCATGCAGAGGCAGTGTCATCTCATTATTTTTCCCCCACTACAAAGTAGAGCTCAGTCAGTACTTTTATTTGAATATCAAACGTACGCTCCGACCTATGTTATTGTATATTATGTATAAACCCTCCGACCGAATGTCTGTAATGAAGGTCTGTTTTAACTAGATCACAGAATACCTTGTAGTTAAGACCTAGCTAGGTCGTAAGCTATGATGAATTAAAATCTTAGATGCGAACATAGATTACATTCATTATTCCCGAGTTTTTGCCTGCAACTTCGTCGCATGGACTTAGGTTTTTTTAGCCTATATTAGTCTCCATCTCATCAAATACCTTGAGTAAAAAATAGTGTCAATTCGTAGCTCTGTTGCAGCGTGCTTGAGGGATAAATAAAAAAGACGTGTGGCACTCGGGGACTGCCGCGGTAAAGCTATTGCATAGCATTTTTTATCAACGCCATCTAGCGGCTCACCGTAGAGGAGTCCCGTGTCAGGTTATTTTCGTTACGGAATTTCTGGATTCGGTCTCCACGCTGGCCCGCGATAGAAGCTATGCAATAGCTTAAAAATATCTTATGATGACCAGGCAGTCTTGCTTCTATTATACAAAAATGTAACTTCAGTAGGTAGTTTTGCTATATTTTCGCAGTGCAGATCTAATAAACAGGTCGAATAAAGGTTGTGACGTCAACTTTCATAACTCCACTCTTTGAACTTCTTCTTTAAAACCCATTAGATGTCCACCGCTGAACAAAGGTCTCTTGCATGGACCTTCACTGGTATCTGCCTTACGCCGCCGCCTGTATCAAGCGCTTCCCGTTGTACGACTCTTCGAACTATGTAGGTATATGTCCCGCCTAGTTTCATTCTAGCTTCGCGACTTGCTGAGCTATGTCGGGCACTTTGCTTCTTCTACGGATCTCCTCACTCTGCAATTCTGTAGTAGATACCTAATTCAGCCATAAGGCCGCCTTTGCATGCGTAGTTTTAAGATGTATTCATTTTTGTTTCTTTCTTGGGTGCAATAAAGTTTTTATCTATCTATCTATCTAATTCTAGCATAAGCTTCACGGTTACTTGGATAGGAAAAGGGATAATTAGTCAATTTATCTTGGCCATTATATAGGTATCCTTTTGAGAAATTCCTTACAATTAAAGGGAAGTTTCTGGGGCAATTTATAACCTCACCTCGCGTACATCTTCGTAATTCCATTAGCAGTAAATCAATTTGGACTATAAAGGCAATTACAATTATCTAGCGGGCTGCATCTCGAAGAGGTGTCTCACCGAGTATTTATAGGGAAATCAATCAAAAAATAGAACTGAGGGCCGGTGTATACCATTAAAAATACGCTAAGGTATTTTTTTATTCGATGACAAGATAATCCTTGACTGTGATCTCATCTGATGGTAAGTAACGATGTAGTCTAAGATGGTAGCGGGCTAACTTGGAAGGGGTATGGCAGTGTAACCCCTAATCGGCTACTACATTCCATCGTGCCATAATACCTCGAAAAAATTCCGCCAAATCAATAAATATTCAGAAAATTTATGGAGAACTATCACCCATGTAAGTTTCCTTCCGAGATCAGTCTCGGAAGTCTCAGTCTTGTTTGGCGGATTATAGCAAAAGAATTATATTTTTACTTCAGAGTAAAAATATAATTCTTTTGCTATAATCCGCCAAACAAGAAAAATCTGTGTGGCAAAAACGCGCTGTTCGCGCTGCATACCGTTGTTTCCCAGGTACAACACACAACACCACTCAAACTCTCTCTCTCTCTCTCTCTCTCGAAAAATACTCTACGTACCTTTCGGCCCAATACCGGGGCATCCTCAGCACTGGTAGCTTGGGCAGGAGATAAAAGTTTTATCCTCCGATTTTATTCACTGACAGGGGATAAAATTATCTTTTCCCTATGCTAAAGCATGGCGACAGGAGAAGGCGATGTACATATATTTCTATAAGTATATCCACTGAGTGTTATTTCCACCGCTGTGCAAATGCTCGACGGGTGGATAAAGCTAAGCGAGGGGATAAACGTTTTATCCTTTTCCCGGGGATAAATAGCATAGCTAATATAAATAGTATAGCATAGCTTTGTAAAAAAAAAATTTTTTTTGAAAAGAGCAACTGCTGAGTTTCTTGCCGGCTCTTCTCAGCAAAATCTGCATTCCGAACCGGTGGTAGAATTATGACTTGTCATAAATTTTGAATTTTGAATTTTAAAATGTTAACTCAACAATGCAATGCAATGCAAAAAGAGATCATATTTTTCATATTTTTCCTTCAGTGTCACGGAATTTTGCAAAGCAATTACTTATATTAATAATAATTTCTCCTTCAAGTGAATTACAAATAGAAAAAAAAAAAACAAACAAAAGAAAACCGTAACACATTCCAGAAAAGTTTCATAAGAAGTTATAATAACGATATCGCAACGAGAATTTATATCTACGCGTTGCTAAAATGAGCTGTCATTTCAAAATTTTCAAGCATAATTTTCCCATTAGTGTACACCTTGCCTTCGCGCACAGTGCGGCGAATTGGTAATTCGCTTCATAATGCCAGTACCTAGGCTCTAGGATGGCAGTCATTTCTTAGGTTTTGTTTTAAATGATATAACGGATTCTATAATGGGAAGCTCGGCGCGCTAAAGTCGAAGTACGCGCACTGTATATTATGGAGTATGGTAATTTTCTATGACATGTATGATGTATGGTTATCTGGAATGGATTTTTTGCTTGACAAGTTTGAGCTTTATTAGGCTTTATTATGATTTCGTCGTTGCTTCATCTCGGCTGATACACGTCTACGGTGCAATGCACACTGAAAACTGAGCTAACCTAAGTTATTTTAGCTAAGCTAAGCTAAGTTTTTTAAATTTTTAAACAGGGCGTCCTCTTTCATAGAAAGAGATTTTATTGTTTTACAATGCCAGTACCTAGGCTCTAGGATGGCAGTCATTTCTTAGGTTTTGTTTTAAATGATATAACGGATTCTATGATGGGAAGCTCGGCGCGTTAAAGTCGAAGTACGCGCACTGTATATTATGGAGTATGGTAATTTTCTATGACATGTATGATGTATGGTATATGGAGTGGATTTTTTGCTTGACAAGTTTGAGCTTTATTAGGCTTTATTATGATTTCGTCGTTGCTTCATCTCGGCTGATACACGTCTACGGTGCCATGCACACTGAAAACTAAGCTAAGCTAAGTTAGTTTAGCTAAGCTAAGCTAAGTTTTTGATTTGAATTTTTAAACAGGGCGTTCCCTTTCATAGAAAGAGTTTTTATTTGCATGTTTTACAGTTTTCAATTTGATTAAATTTTTGTCAATTGTTGTGTTTTATTTTATTTTAAGCTAATTTTTAAAATTTTTGTCAATTCTATTATTTATTTTCAATTTTCACAGCTAAGCTAAGTTAATTTTACCGAGCTAAGCTAAGTTAATTTAACTTAGCTTACCTCTGTATCTTTTGTTGTTGTTGTCTTCGTACTTGGTTCGTATATAGCTTCACTTAGTATCTAGCCATACCAATTTGAATGAACCAAAACTAAGCTTGGATCGATGTGATTTTTTGTATGGTCATAGTTGAGGATTCGGAGAGTGGTATGCCACTGCCCACTACCTATTATCCCGGAAGAACAGAAGGTATCCACGGGATTTTTAAAACTCACTCCTATTTATTGTATTTTTTAACTTTAGGACGTCTCGACATAAAATACTACTTACCTATTGAATACACACATAATTTCTAAAACTTTTGATGAAAAATCCTTCGTCATCCACGAGTTTTACTTGTAGCATCACTAGTAACGTTCAAACGACGATTTTTAAGACACGATAAAAGATTTATTGGAAGCTGCTATAAAAGATGCCTGTCTCATCTCAAGGAATGCCTTATTTCGGACACTTTAATACGGCTGTACACCTTTCAATAGCCCATAAATACGGAGGCATCGAAACGCTCGTAAAATTGAAAGTTAAGGCTTGGTCATACACTGTACACATAATGAAATGTCAGCTAGAATTCGTCCACGTCCCTTGAAAATTTTCCGGGATAAAAAGTATCCTCTAGGTCTGCCGGATGCTAAATTTGTCTGTGACTCGTGGAAATCCTTTCAGTGCTTTAGCTATGAAAAGGTATAAAAGTGAGATATATGGAAGAAAAGATTCAGTTTCGCATTTATACATGTAGATAATTAGTATGCTTATGAAAATGTTAGAATCTAACTCAAACAGGGCCTATACTACCAACGCTTAATAAAGCAGTATGTCAAAATTGTTTTGACATATAATACAAAGTTAAAATACCACTACCAATGCCTATACTCGTACTACCAACGTTTAAAGCAGTATTTCAAAATTGTTTTAATATGTCGTACAATATCATAAGTTGTCATTATAACGACATCTCAAAACATAACTTATATAATACGTTGATAGGTATAGGCTCTGCAGTTTTCCACTAAAATCTATGACGTACGCACAGATTTTAGTGAAAAATAGATAAATTCTCTGAAAAATAGATAAAAAGATCTTGAAATAGATAAATTATGATAGGCAGTGCCTATTCTGTGTCCACACAGAGTTCAACGCTGATGGAACGAGGATGTACTCGGAACAGGCTTTATATTACGCAGTAGCCTTCCCTTTTACTTTAGACTACTTTTTGTTGCCACGGCTATGAGACCAAGACATTTCCCTGAAGATCAGACCGGCTTTTGTCTAAGGCTTAGTATGAAATCTAGACAACACCTTCACTCTGCTCCGACGCAAGACAGAGTTAAACGAGACAGATTTATGTTAGCGCATATTTGTGTCTCCTTTTAACTCTATCTTAAGTCCTAGCTAAATCAAAGCACGCTCTGATCAGACTCTAATGGTGAGATCTATAGAGCGTATTCTGACTTAGCTCTTACTTGAGATAAGAGTTAAAACGGGATACAAATATGACTTTACAGATTTCAGTCTAAGTATTTGTTTAGACACTCATTGGCCTTTTCACCTGAGAGATATTTTATTTTCAGAACCAAAGTGTAATTTTAAGTACCTAGCATGAGCGGAGATTCTCAGATGACTGAGAATCTCCGCTTAGAACAAAAAAACTACTATCTACGCTTCCGAAATACAACATGTATGACAATATGTTGACAATTAAGAGTTAGCACTACAGAGAAAAGTAACCGAATGGCCTCTTTTTCTACACCTTTGTCAATTTGTCCCATCTGTAACTAAATCAACTTTAAAATATCTTTGTTACGCGAGGAATCATGGCGTTTCACATCTCGGCAAAAGAAACTGCTTTAGATAGGTACGTGATGTTTCATGAGAAAGTCTTATTTATGCGCGGTGTAAGTCATAAGCGATCGCGATTATGTTTATAAAAGCCAAAGTGTCATCTAGCATTAAAATTTACAAAAGTTAACTTTAAAAAGAAAATTACTATTTGCACTATCAACACTCGCAGAAATTCAATTTCTATTTCTTTCAGCTAGTCTGCTGTTATTTACTGCAAGGAATTATGGAATGTTGCTAGTGGAATTTTTATTTTAAGAGAAGCATTCTAACGAAACATCTAAAACGTTACCTTAAATTAAAAACGTTCATTTAAAAATGATTTTAACTGTAAGACAATTCTTAGATTAAAACCCGGTATTCACTAAAGCGATGAGCTTCGTTCACGTCTAGGGAATTCAAGAAATATTGCCTCCAAACAAATCTCTAGAATGCATGGGGTTATTTCATTATTGTATTTCCAAGTAAATCACCAATGAATTTTGACGTTTCTGTACACACAGCTTTTGTATTGGCAATGTGTCAGAACATCAAAATTATTCGTCGTTTAAAGTTTGCTTCGGTACGGTCATGGGACTGTGTTCAAAAAATATAATTTGAACTAGACGATGCACGCGACTTCATCCGCGTGGATTAAGGTTTTTTTGATTCTCGAAGAGTAACAAACATAGACACACACATATACTATCTTTCGCCTTTATAATATTAGTGATGTGACATCGCTACCTCTTGTATATTAAAATTCGTATATGATAATAATATGACAGTAACGTGATGCGTGAGATTATGTGAAGGTATGATATCTAAGCTAGTAAGTTATATAGGCGCTTTCGTTGCCCCGTAACATGGTAAAACAACGTGACACGTCACAATGGACTTTTGGACGTCGCTTGCATCGCAATAAGGTCGTATTACGAGAAGCTATGTATATGTGAAGCTGAAGTGTCAATGGGCGGGGCACATAGTTTGAAGAAACTATGGTCTTTCTGGTGACAAGATTCTAGAGTGACAACCTCTCACTGTTGGCAGACCACGACACAGGTGGACCGACGACGTCAGATATGTCCAAGAGTCGCTGGATACAGGTGGTGCAAGACCGGGACATGTAGAAGTTTATACAAGACCTGTGTATGTATGGAGCAGAAGAAGGTAACTTAAAGGCGATCGATGTCTACTATATCGATTCAAGCCAATTGAATTCAAGGAATTCAAGCCAAACAACAGGTGCGGTGTTGTTGGTGGTTGATATGTGTCGCAACGTCACAGACACAGACACACAAAATGCGCAGACACACGATGCGCTGCGATACCATCGTGCTACTTGTTTGTACACAAGCCTAGCCGCGTGGGATACTATTCTACGAAATCACTCTATTGTGTGCTAGGCCACCCATGCGAAGCTGAGTTCGCTAAAACAGTGTACTACCTGCTCATTTGGCTCAAGTTGGCCGTCGTCGACCGTTACAAAATGACGTCATACCGGAGCGTTGGCAAGAAAATATTAATTGTATTTTTTACTGTAACCACGACTATGACGGAAGTTTTCTTCTCTGGCAATGCTTTTCATGGCAATGACATCTTGAATCTTGAAAGACGTGATTTTTAATTACTTATTTTTTCCGCTTGAAAAGATTATTTAAAGTACTTAATTTTATTTTATTTTACTTTATTAGACAAACCAACAATATTCATGCACAAATGTAAAGATATCAGCAAAAAGACTTACAACTAAAAGACACATAGCAAAAATATCAATAATTGGAATGTACAAAAGATTTAAGAACATACAAAAAGATTATTTTAGATAGTGTAACAAACATTATGGCAAAAATCTACAATTTCGCTCCCTTACGCAGGGAGTCAATGACATTACGACGAAAGCAGGTTGACCTGGAATTAAATAAATTGAGTTGCTGATTATTTTGATTGAGCGTATTAAACTGGCGACAAATGCGATAAAGAAATAAAAGTCTGCGCTATGCAAAACCTTTCCTTTTCTATTCATCCAACAGGCGAGCAATAATAAATAACGAAACAAAAATAAATGACTAATTTAAAGTTAGCAAAAACATTCAAAATGTATCATTAACAAAACTTTGAAAAAATTTGGTAGTGACAATCGCGAGCGGTACGTTGCTAGCTGTACTAAGCGCGTCTGACTTGAGGTACGGTGCGGGGAAGCGAGACGCGAGGTTGCGGCCAACTTAACGTAAACGGGTAGTAGGTTATCTATTGAATTTCTCATCACACAGTAGGTACGTGAGTTTTTGTACTCAGGTCGCGTAGATCGTATATCACTTTTTCTCCCAGAAGCCTACTGATTAATGGTTGCAGGCTTTGATTATGGGAAATTCTTGTGGAGACCCGTTCACTTCACTATTATATCCTCCCTTTCTTTGATCATCGATCTCAAGAGACGCTTGGCAATGCCTTGCTTGATTGCTTCAAACACATGTAGAAAAATGAATATTAGTTTTGTTTCAAAAATGTATATTTATACAAAAAAAAAACAACAACATTACTGATAGTTCTTCACGAGGGCTCGTGGCTCATGGTTGTGTGTGTGTCGTATCTGTATAAGTGTGAGTGAGAGTTAGAGAGTTAACTTGTGGTTACGTCGTGTACATGCACATTGCGTAAGTGTGCGTGTCTGTCAGGAGCCTAGGTGGGAGCGCGAGCAAGCTCTCGCTCACACTTATACAGATATGACACACACACGACCATAAGCGATGCGCCCTCGTGAATTGCAAGAACTATGCCATAAATTCCCATTTCGGGAGTTTTTTAAATTTTCAATTTACACTCGTTCCTGCCTTATCATAAGCCTTTTCTGACAGAGGCCACATACGATCCAGTTTGCCCTCAAGTCTGCATGATGTCGCGTTAATGCCGCGGCACACTTGACGGAGTGTGGCTATCAATGTGCATGAAAAGTCTGCATGTAAAGTTACAGTTACAGTTACCCTATGGCCCTGTCACCATGTTAAATTCTTGAGGACATGTTTATGTATCTACATTGGAACATAAATAGTTGAAGTAGAAACATATTTCAGGTAACACAAGCTCGCTAGAAAACTGAGCTTATTTGAATAAAAATGACATGTTTGTGTGTACTCAAAGGTAGCTTTCCTATGCCCTTTTTGCTTTGAAATTATGATTCTGTGCCAAGCTGACAAAGGTTTGCATGACACAGAATCATAATTTGTACTAGTTTCCGACATAGGACGTATATTCAAAATCAAAATATTGCTTATTCAAATAGTAAGTTCTTTATTACTGGCTAGCTCTAGTGTAGCTTTCAATTCTGACAACTTTGTATCAACAGTTTTGAGTACCTTCTGACATGAATTTGGTATTTATCTATTTTGTACTCTACATACAGATAGTATGTACAATACATACAGAATATAAGCGAAAAGTTTTTATTAATTCAACTTTAACTAACTGTTTCAAATCGCTAAGATATTTGAGTATTATTTTTATATCCAATAGTTTATTATATTTTATATTATTATTTTCTTATCAAAATCAGTATCACATTCTACGGCTAACAGTGTTAAAAAATTTGATTAATTAGTTTAGTTATTTGATAATTTTTTTTTGAAAGTTTTTCGAGATTTTTAAAAATTGTTCTTTTAAAAAAAATCACAAAATGCGGATTGTTCCAGTAAAAAGTGTGTTAAGTAATTAAAAACCTTGTTGTCACGCTCAAATAACTTCAGACGTGGTATAGCGGTATATCTAATACCTATGTAACCGTTGTGTTAATATTTAAAAATTCAAGCTTTGTTTAGTAATTTTGTGTTTTATTCAAATTTCATCCAAAGTAACGTGATCTGCTCCGAATGAGCAAGCCACTAGGGTTGTCAATAATCGTTACATTTTTTGTTGCTATTTGACTGACAAGCTTTATGTTAAGCTTAATAAAACTGTTGAAAATAAAAAAATTGAATCTTTATCAATATGTTATGTAACCTGACCATATCTATTATTTTTCCCTTACGTCTTCTCCCACTGCCTAGATTCACCGTGGTGGAATAAGAGTAAATAAATGAATAAACTTACACTTACGCAATATTGAATGTTCGTAAAAATTTATTTCTCTTGAGCAGGTACAAAATATAATGGAAAGTAACTAGGTAGTAGATACATGAAATAATACAACAGGAAAGAATAAGGTTAGAAGATAGACATGCAACGTGTTTGCATTTTTGAGCAATTGCAAAAGTCTCTTTATATGTACTTCAGGATTAAAATATACATAAAATACCTAATTAAAAGCTAGCACAATAAATATTTCATAGTAACTGTTAATTACAACAGCTGACATATTCTATTTTGTCGTTTTTTTTTTTCTTAGAATATACATATGTATTATTTTAATTTTAATTAAATTGGTAACCCTATTACATGCAGCACACGCAAGGTTCTAATTACATTGGTTGTTGACGCAATTGTAATTTGAAACGTTTCTTAAGCTTACTATACACTTGTCGAATTCCGCAACCGAGATACGTTATCTCACGATCGAAGAAATTAAATACTTTAAAGGACAACGGTCGGGGTCAAAGACCTTTGACATATAAAATTTTTTCTTTGTAAACATAATATTTATTGTACAGGAAAACTTATGGATTTAACTGTATCTGGCGTTGAATTGTTCATTTAAGATAACATCGTTAATACTTTTAAAAGGGACTTTCATCGGAAAGAATTTTCTCTTTAGTTAGGCTGCCGTATTTTTTAAATATGGATAGGTTCCTGGGTCTCATGCAAATAATAATGTTTTTATAGGAAATGCTATTGGTTCTTTCTCATTACGGAAATGACACTTATTAAAAAAAATTGGGCCGACAACTTTGATTGAGTCTGAAACTAAGAAGTGAGTGTTATTTTAATATTCAGCCTTCGGAGAAACTTCGAAAACAACATTAAGATAATTCAGCCATATTTGGTTTGTGAATTGACGTCCGTATGTCCGTATGTATGTGTATAATTATTTAAAATAGAAGAATTTTCAATCTGAGAGGAGCCTCGTATTTAGTTGTGAATCGGCGATCGGTTGAGATATTTAAAAAATAAATCCCTTCTAATTTTCTAAAGCTGCACAATCTATATTATGCAAACTTTAAACCTACTTATTATTACGAGCATAAATGTATAATTGGGTGACTATACTTGCTTTTCTCTGCCAAAACATATCTTGATGAAATAAGAGTTAAATAAAGTGTAATAAAGTTATGGTAACTTCAATTAATTCTATGTAAAAGTAGCTTTACCATCGAGTGTCTCGTCATAGGCTAAAAACATACAGTATGTTTACTTTTAATTTTGTGGCTGACAGTTTGAAATAGTCCTCAAATATGCCTCTGTAGATTCTAAAGCGACGTTGGTAAATTGTTTACTTCGTACAATATAAACAAAGTGGGTATACTGGAGGCCGTAAGGGCATACAAGTAGGTTAGTAGTTGTCACAAGGCGAAAATGACAAATAAGTGTCAATTTGTGACAAATTGTACTCTACAAAGATCCTTGAATAGAAATTATGTGTATGGGTATAGAAACATTGAATATTTATTATGTACTAACTGAAACTATACTGTATATAGAAATCCCTGTATATAGAAAACCTTTTAGTAATGTATCGAATGTTGGGTTTAGTATCACATTCGCCAATGCGAATCTGAATGTCAAATAATACGCCAATATTCACGAATGCGAATATTCGTATCTACTATAGTGATGTGACTGGCGAATCGAATGCGAAAACTTAACTCCAACATTTGCGAATGCGAATGTGAATTGGGATGTCAAATAATAGGCGAATATTTGCGAATGCAAATGCGGATATTCGTTACATCACTACTACCTATAATCTATATGTTTTAGTTTTTTGTACAAAATAAATAAATTTCATCGAGAAAATTTGCGTTTGCTCAAGCCTTAAGCCTTCCGCGTGAAATACCAAATTGGATTTTTAATTGAACAATATAAAACGCAATTATTTAAAAAGTATGTTCGGACGTGTATCGGTGGCAATGGCAACACGTAGGGTTTAATAAAAACGTTTTTTTACGCCTTGAATGCCCTTGTAAAGGTTGTTATTCAATTGCATTGGAAGGTTTTAATTAATTTATATTAATGGTTGTAATTCCTTTATTGCTTGTCATATTTCCAGTACAAATTGCAAGAATTTCGAATAATACAGGGTGTATTTTTTCATTACAAGAGACGAACTTCGTCCAAAAAAAAAGGCTTTTTTAGGCATTTTTCAGGCTTTTATGGTAACTCAAGGCTTAGGAGGCCAAGAGTCCGCGAGGATTTAGGCCTTTTTTTAATTTACGCCCAAATTATTTAATTTTCATTTACATATAATAAATTAAATTCTTAGTGTACCTTAAGAAATATTTCATCATAATTTTAAATCTTTAATGGGGACATTATTTTTGGTTTAAATACTCGTGTAGGTATAGAAAAGCTGAAACAGTTTAATAGCTGTATTTAATTTAACTTCCTATAGGAGTGTTATTGTATAAAAAAGGTCTACTTCAATCCAGAGTTATTTCCAACCAAGCGTGGAAATCGCTGGACTTAAAAAAATTGTGCAAAAAAGCCGTATTAAATTCACTTTTTATAGCGAACACCTATAAACATAAATCTTCACACTATTTATCTTGGCTAAAAAAAGCTTAGCAACAGCAGCAATAAATCAAGCTAAAATCAAGTAACGATAATGCATTGGAAATGCCTTCGACCGCGACCTTCACTGATCTAACTACTTCTTAATACGTTTGTACAACCTATCTGTAACACATCTACGTAAATTTAGCCTCTAATCAAACTTAACAAAAGGATCAAAATCCCTTATAAATAGTAACTAAAACACGGGGTGCGTTGTACGTTTAAGTTCAAAATGTCAAAGTATCGTGTTACAAAGTAGTACATTGCTGGTTTCGCACTTGTTACGCTGTCGCACATTTGTTGTGGGCTGTCGATGTAGAGCGTGTAAGCCGTCAATCTCGCCGCGATGGTGTGCCCGCAGGATGTTCGCGACAGGCGCCGGTAATAACAAATTAGCTAGGGGTGTGTGACTCAAGAAAGGGTGGCCATAAAATTTATGAAAAGCCTAGAGTCTAGACTGAGTTTTAAAATAGAAGTTGGCAATCAAAGCGACTCACTATATTTTGAGTAGCCTTAAATTGCCACATTTTTTTCTTATGACCATTAATATTTGTAATCCTGTTAATTATAATATTATAAATGCGAAAGTTGATGTATGATTGTTAATCAATCACGCCGCAACGCCTGAACCGATTTGGCTGAAATTTGGCACTTAGATAGATTATTTATAGATTGAATTAGCACATAGGCTATCCCGGAAAATAAGAGAGTTCCCGCTGGAATCCAAAAAAACCTCAATCCACGCGAACGAAGTCGCGGGCATCATCTAGTAGATGATACCTACTGGGGATCTTAATTCGTATATCACTGTCTTGAAATCATTTACAGTTTGGCTACAAATTATTAAAGCAACGGAGAAATGGTTCGCCTTAATTTAATTAATTTTATATTTTAATCGCACAGAATTCGAAAAAAATATTATGAACATAATTTTAACCCGGGTGGATTAACGGCATGTGTACGTGAGCCTTAATAACGGTACGCATCATTCGACGATCTTTACAATCATGCGTCGAGTGTAATAAACCATAAATAAATCTGATTTGACATTAACTCAATAACACTTAATGAACATATAATGATATGGAACTAATCATGCATTAACAAACCCGTCCACCATCGTGTGACGAGTTGTCACAACAGCTAACCCGTCTCTTACACATATTCCGGTTACATATTTACATTAATTTAATCACATTGATATTTTTTTTATGTAGTATAACTGAAGACTCCTCGGGAAAAACAATGAATGTCACTTTTTTCGTGAAACTGACCCTTTAATGTCATCTTTTACTAAAATATAGAACTAAACTATATTTTTTGATAAAGTCAAGTAAAAAGTTTAAATAGTAATATGTTATTTCAATATTTATACAAAATGAGCATAAACTAAAAGAAATATAGACTTTGAAACTATAAAAAGTTGTTCTTCTCTTTTTAATCATCTTTTGACATTCATTGTTTTTCCCGAGGAGTCTTCAACTTATATGCGTACTTATTTTTTGGAATTTGGTGAGCCGTGCAAAATGAGCAAAGCAATGTTTTTTCACTGCTTTTTCATGTCATTCACATTGACAAAGCGTTGCTAAACAAAAAATGATATACCTACTTAGATGAATGTTTCGCACTGGGGTGTTCTAGTGCTGCTGTAGATGTCAAATTGTCTGGTGGAAGGCTTTGGCCGTGGCTGGTATAGAAACCGATTAGGGGTATGGGTTGAAGCTACACCGCCATACCCTTTCCAATTTAGCCCGCATCGTCACTTATCATTAGGTGAGATCACAGTCAAGGACTCTCTTGTCATCGAGTAAAAAAAATTGTCATTACTCAGTCGGGCTTTTAATTGCATGCAGTAAACTTATCGCACCTTGAAAACAAAAGTGGCGTTTTACAAATATTGTAATTTTTCAGTATGACCATTTAGAGTTTTGACGCAGCATTTTTGTACAATATCTTAGCAAATAACTGAAAGAAAAGAATGCAATTAATTTCATTTATTAGTTTGACTATCTAATTTAAGTTGTGTACTGAAAACGTGCCAGTAAATTATGGAGTTAATTTAGAAAACATGGTTTTAAAAAAAAAGTTCCACATAGTGCCACTTTTGTTTTCAAGGTGCGTTATGTTTACTGCATGTAATTAAATGTTATATATGTGAAAGTGCATTTGTTTGCTGATTTTGCCTTCTATAACGCCACAACTGATTGTCCGTGATCCGACGTGACGTGTTGTCACAGTAATTAACCCGTCTCGTACACGTATTCCGGTTTCGGTACATTAATCTCATCGACATTTTTTAAAAATCAAAATGATGTTATTGAGTTGGTACTTTGAACTGAATTTTTGTTTGAGGACTTATAAATTCAAAATTATTTATTTTATGTAGGTCAACCTGTGGCTCTTATGACACATCGAGACTATACCACCGTTTCGGGTTTTTTTTAAAGTTCTCTCTAAGCAGAAATGATAAAAACTGATCCTCGATTCAACGTGACGTGTTGTCACAGTAATTAACCCGTCTCGTACACGTATTCCGGTTTCGGTACATTAATCTCATCGGTATTTTTTATTATTTTCAATCAACGCCGGTGGCGCCAATGAGACCAGTTCTGGGTTCCGACAGTTCCTTTTTACGCTTCACACTCGACCTCGACAAACTTGAACAATTTGCATACGAGTACGTACATATTTTATGTAGCTGCCTCCTCAATCACGTATTTACGCTAATTTTATAATGGAGCCTTATTACCCGACTGCGCGGCGCAAACGAGGACAATGTGTTTATCAGTCTGTGTATGTGTATCATGTATGTATGTTTGTGAAGTTCTGGAGACTAAACGCGTGGGCCAATTTTGATGATTCTTACGTAAATCGATTCGTGTTAATCTTGAGAGTGTCACTGAAGACATGACAGCAATCAAAATTCAATATGGCGACCATCAGACGCCATATTGAGACATTAAAGTCGATCAACTATGTTAAGTGGGGTATTATTGCACAGGTATTTGAAAATAATTGTTAGGTTTCTCTTATCATTTTTCAAATTGAATGACCGTTTACAATTTATGACAATGTTTTGTTAGTTAAAAAGTGTAAAATAAAATATTAAATTTAAAAAATCAAGTCCCGATTGCGTACATAAAAACTGGAAAAGAAAAAACAATCCAGTAATCTAGAATTAATAGCGTGCTAACCTGGAAGGGGGTGTAACTAAACCCAAGGAATGGTTTGTACACGACATCGTTCCTGAACGCTAAACGCTTGGGCAAAAGCCTCTTGAATTACTGCCGTTGTGTTCGTCCAAGCCTTCGTTAATTATTCTGCACGTAACTTGATTAGTTGTGAGTCACCGATGACAGGCTCCAAGGGTAATAAGAGCTACACAGGAAGAGTGGCGCGCCTTGTAGGGCGACCCGTGTGACGAGAATAACTTCACTCTCGCGTAGGTCAGTGCAACGTTGTTTATACAAGTAGGTACCAAGAATATACGATCGCTTTACACTATGTTATACAACCACTAATAATATACAAATTATAACTTAATTCCGAAAGAATTTGTACATTTACCATTACCCAATTTAAAAAATGTGTGAAAAAACATTTAAGAAGTGAAGGCACACAAACACATTATATACACACTTTTAATGAATACCTAGAAATGTTGGAAACAATCTGCTTTGATTCAGCTGACCACAAAATATGTACGTCTGTTTTAAAAAGAGCAATTGATGAATTTCTTGCCGCCTCTTCTCAGTAGAATCAACTTTCCGAATCGGTAATTTCACGTGTAAACTGCTAATTTCGTGTCACTAATTTCGCAGTGTAAATTCGGCTCAAAAGAGGTAGGTAGTCAAAATGAAAGCCACGAAACGAAACGAAGCCCACGAAAGCCACGAAACGAAACGAAGCCCATCTTGACATGCGTTGGATTGGTGTACCTACCTACGTATGCATTTTTGCATTTTTGAAGCTTTATTGTGGAAGCACTGTATACATAGCATAGCTGTGTAAAAAAAATTTTTTTTGAAAAGAGCAACTGCTGAGTTTCTTACCGGCTCTTCTCAACAGAATCTGCATTCCGAACCGGTGGTAGATTTATGACGTGTCATAAGAGCTACAAGTTAGCCTACATGAAATAAATAAATTTTGAATTTGAATTTGAATTCGAACATACGAGTGCCACATGTATAACGTATCTCTTGAATGTAGGTAACAGTAGTTTCTCTTGATGAAATCGATAATGCAGCAAATCACATTCGTATGTTAGAGTCAGATTAACACCCGTGAGAGCGCATCCATGGGAAACGCGAGCGACTCATTCCTTTCACATGGGTGTTGCATGTACATTACAATGTACATATACCTAGTATACTAATGTATAGTGACTAATGTGTGCCATATTTATACTAATACTAGCTGATTCCCGCGAGTCGTCTGCGTAGAAAAAGTTCAGAGGGACTTGCTACTTATCGCGAGAAGTTATGTCCTCTATCTCCGATAATATTTAGTAGAACTTCACCAAAATTGGAGAAAATATTTGTAATAGTACACATTTTACAATACAAAAAGAATTATTAAATCTAAATATATAAAAGGCAAAGGTGACTGACTGACTGACTGACTGACTGACTGACTGACTGACTGACTGACTGATCTATCAACGCACAGCTCTAACCACTGGACCGATCGAGCTGAAATTTGGCATACAGGTAGCTGTTAGGACATAGACATCCGCTAAGAAAGGATTTTGGAAAATTTCAACCCCAAGAGGGTTAAATAGGGGGTTAAAAATCGAACCTAACGTGAGCGAAGCCGCGGGTTAAAGCTAGTCGGTTAATATTTGACGAAGTTATGGAGCAAAATCAACAAAAGTTTTCATCCCCTATCCCAGATAGATCTTAAAATTATCGGACTATGAGCGTTGATATGAGGGCACCTGTGTTTGCGCACACACTTGTGTACTATAATATCTCCCGCTCAGATGGCTAACCTCTGTTGAGATTGGCCGCCGGGGCCGAATTCGGTTAGGAGAACATTACTATTACACCATTATAACTTACACCATTATTCAGAAATAAGATTTCAGTGATCCTATAATAACACTGAAAGCTGTTTTAAGCGAGTGATAGCAGCTAGTATACAGCTTTAATGATGAAATTAGATTGAAGTGTTACAAAATACTTATAGCTGTATAGTAGAGTTTTCATATTCTGATATAGAACCCTAAACTTATTTAGAACCCATAATACAGACTTTATACAGCTTGAGCTGTATAGAGAACTCATAAAACACTCTTATAAGAATGCAACCTCTTTGCGACACTCTTATACAGCTCTACAAGCACTCTAAGTTCTATATGGGCTGTATTATTGATGTTCATTACGCTTATTTGCTGCTTGGGACCTATACCTAAATGCAGAAGGAATACACTTTTTGCCACCAAACCGCTAAATTAATTTGGGTAGCTTTCATACTGAGAAAGTATGTACATTTATCTACGTTTAAGTGAGTGAAGACAAAACTAGCTAGTTACAAATAACACACGTGTCTATTTCAAATAGGTAGGTATATTCGCTGGTATCAGACTATCAAAGCTTCGCGAATGACCCAAATAGCTCTGTAATTTAACGCGATTTAGCGGAGTATCATTCTGTGGAGATCGCGCAGTGAAATGTTCTCGCAAATACTACGTTGATCAATCCGATCTGCGCCCCAGATATTGGAATTGAGACTGCTATTTTGTGCCAATATTTTTTTTTCGATGCCAAGTTACTTCTGGGTATCTCACTTGGTGGTAAGTGACAATGCAGTCATGGAAGTGGTCGAACTTGAAAGGGGGATTCGTCAAATCAGCTACCGTCCAGAAGCGAGCTCTAATCCACTTATAAGACCATCGCACAGTTTAAATGAACTGATAGACTGATTGAATTAAATTCATCTAATTTTTATATATATTTGAACTTGGAAGGGTATAAAGAATGCCAAATACTTGGATAGGCATGAAAAACATAACAATAATCAATCGCGAAGTAGTGTAGTGCGGCGGGAAATTTAATCCATGTGGTATAGTTTTTAAGTAAATCAATTTGTAACACTTAACTGACTTTTGTACACTTATGCCATTTTAAGCCAAATAATGAAAAGATCTAAGCTATCTGTCACGCATCGGAAGAGTGAGTGAGTTGCAATTTCAAGTTGGACAACTAAATCGCAGAGTATACTATAGGCATAGTAACTTAGTTGGTTCAGATGTGCAGGCTACTATAAGTCACTACGTCTATTGGTATACTTAACGATTTAGTCGTCCAACTTGAAATTGTGAGTCTGCGGGTTTACTTGCCAGTAATGGCGCTAAAGAATTTCCTAAAATTGTTCACTCAAAAATCGAATTTTAACCAGCAGCGACTCGACACCACAGATCTGAAGAGGTTTTAATTCAGCCGATATCTTGATTTAACGTGATTTAACATAGAATCAATTGCGTTCGTCGACTGTGCCGTTAGTTCTTGCAAATTCTACACAACATAGATCAATCCGATCGCTGGCCTAGATCACAGCCTAGATGCAGTAATTGACAATTTGTGCTAAGAGTGCAAAATAGCGTGGGATACTTGGTAAACGGTAACAACCTATTAATTAGGGAATGCAATCTCGAAATTGACGAGATCTCGCAGTATTGTTATTCATAAACCCGCGAGATCTCGCTTGAGCCCCAATCTCGCGAGATTTGCATTCCCTACTATTAATGTCACACTTGGTGTCTTAATGTGTGATAGAGAATCTGAGTATTAACTTAATGGTTCAGCGATTTAAAGGTCATCTTCTTCGTGACACTCTTGGCAGACTGGAGTGGCTGTTTTTTTTATTCGATGACAAGATAGCGCTTGACTGCGATTTCACCTGATGGTAAGTGACGATGCAGTCTAAGATGGTAGCGGTCTAAATTGGATGGGCGGCGGTAATCACTTAACATCCAGTGACCCGCCTGTTCGTTTGCTCGCTAAAAATATATAAAAAAACTAGCTTTTACCTGCGGCTTCGCTCGCGGCTTAAGTTCGATTTTTCAAATGTCTATTTTACCCCCTTAGGGGCTTAATTTTCAAAAATTCTTTCTTAGCGGATGCCTACGTCATAATAGCTATCTGTATGCCAAATTTCAGCCCGATCTGTCCATCGGTTAGAGCTGTGCGTTGATAGATCAGTCAGTCAGTCAGTCAATCAGTCAGTCAGTCAGTCAGTCAGTCACCTTTGCCTTTTATATATTTAGAAGAAAAATGCACTTAGGTAAGTGTATAATAAACGGTAAGATCATTCTTCTTTACCCCCCGTTATGACAAAATAGTCGACCACCATGTTTAAACTTTAAACCTAATCATTACTATGTAATGAACCGCCGCATGCCACGGCTCCCTCGCTACAATTTATCATTCCGAGTAAGACATTTCAACGAGAGATCGTATTGCCCTCCGACACCGCTGTAATGTTTGTGTCGTGCCTTTGAATTTGAAATTAGGCAATTCGAAGCGGGACTCGCAAGTGCTCAACTACAGAACTTGTATATGGTGCTCACATCACTGTATCACACGCGTATTCAGTGGAAGATTTACACATTTTTAAGCTATGGCATAGCTTCTATCGCGGGCCTTGAGCGTGGAGACCGAATCCAGAAATTCCGTAACGAAAAAAACCTAAGGCTCGACGGGAACACGGACTCCTCTCACCGCAAGATGGCGTTGATAAAAAATGCTATGCAATAGCTTTACTGCGGCAGTCCCCGAGTGCCACACGTCTTTTTTTTTTAATGCTGCGGCTACATTAAGGTTAATGTCAATGCCCAACAATGCCTTTAACTATGCCATATTTTTTCACTGGTAAACTACGCGTAGAACTGAGTGGCCACACATACGGTAAATGTTAATAATGCTATAATTCTGCCGTTGAACCTCTTTGATCTGCCAAAATTTACCGCCACCCGACTTAATGCCAAACTTCTACGGCATTGTCAATGCCATTTCCCGTAGATCGTGGCTACACCTACGGTTAATGGTGATATACGCCATGTTCACTGGCATATCCCATTAATGTGGCCGCAGCATAAAGAATATTAACCAACTTGAAGTTGACTAATATCCTCTTCCAAATAAGCGGAAAGCTTGTGTTAGGATTGGGTACGACAATAGTGCAACGGGTGGGATTCGAACCTGCGACCTTCAGTTTTCAGTCCGCACTTTTAACCGTTGGACTAATGAGCCTTGTTTGAGAAAGAAATAAAATAATTAGGTTTTCATGTCTCATACACCATATGTTACTAACTAAATAAAAAATCGAAGAAGGTAAAGGGCACAATATGAAACTTAATGCGAAGGTCAATATGACCTTCAAAGGATCAGGAGTATCAAATAACGGTCTACTCAGAAAAATAGGCAAAAAATGACCTCCAAAATTTTCGTTTCTATTTTCTTTAGCGCAGGTTAACTGTTTTTTTTTCTTTTTTTATGGATTTTTTGCACAGTTATGACAGTCAAGCGGTTAAGCTACGGTCTTCTTTTGGTCAAGTGCGTTTTAAGTTCAGAAGGAAAACGCCATGAAGTAACCTGCCTGCCTGAAAATTCAATTACAAATGACCTCCAAAATTTTCGTTCCTATTTTCTTTAGCACCGGTTAACTGTTTTTTTTTATGAATTTTTTGCACAGTTATGAATTATGATAATCAAGTGGTTAAGCTACGGTCTTCTTTTGGTCAAGTGCGTTTTAAGCTAAGAAGGAATGTCATCAAGCAGCCTGCCTGCCTGGAAATTCTACATAATATTCTCAAAGGTGTGTGAAGTCTGCCAATACGCACTTGGTCAGCGTGGTTGATTATGGCCCAAACTCGTCCTATCCTGACTACCAAACTATTCCTTCCTTCCTATCCTAGGAGACCTGGCCGACCCACTTCTGGGCACTGATGATTTTTTTTTTCACATTTTTCAGTAGGGTGTCCCCATTCATAGATATAGTCATTGTTTGCTAATTTTTGATTTATCTGTAATTTTTGGTATGTTTCTTCGAGTTTTATTTTAGTCATCATTGTTTAATTATCTTTTCCGTATTTCCATTCTATTATTCACTGGTTGATGCCCGCGACTTCGTTAGCTTGGATTAGGTAAGGCTTATTGATTCCCGCAGGAAGTCTTTAATTTTCTGGGATTAAATGTAGCCTATGTGATAATCCTGATGATGATTGTATTATTATGTTTTCCTATCCATTTATTATAAAATGTAGGCTTCTTTGGTTTCTGTAGTCGGCTAAGATGTAACGATAGGGTCAACAAAACAAAGCTTAAGAAAGATAGCTTGGGCCGCTTACGAAACAAGGTACAAACTACAAACAAATGAAAAAAAAAAGAAAATACTAAAAGCACGGCTCACGTGCGGTCTCGCGTATCGGGTGATGACCTTAACAATGATGTACGCTCATATTCCCATATCTAGGGTTGCCAAAATTATTCAAAATTTGAAAAAAGAAAAAATATATTTTTAACTAAAAATTGACTGTGGAATTGCTTCATTAAAATACAGTCTGTTCTTGTTTTATTATTTTTGGCTCAATGACCAAACTTGCTCGGAGTGTTAAAAAAACGCTCATAACGCGGTGATCAGGAATTTATTAGAGTCATTTGAAGGCGCTGGTCTAATTCTTCACTAACAAGGCCCCCTCTGAGGCCTAAGCGTTCAGTAAGAACAACCTTTGTATTTTAGTGTGAATTGTAACGGAACACTGTGAACTGAATAGTGCTTGTGCCTATGTTCATCGCTTTGCGATTATAATTCCGCGCGGGAATATTAAACTTTGTACGGAAATCTGTATGATGGAAATATTAAATGGACATATTGTTATCAGACAGATTCCCAAAATTATTTTACTGATGCTTCTATTAGTTTTAACCAATGCCTATCAGAATTAACATTTTCGTTGAAAGACAATTCACCATGGATGACATGAAAATAGGGTACCTACCTAGTAGGTACCTTTATTTACTTTACAAAAGTTTTCCTTTTTCTATTCATATATTTTTTTTTGAGCGTAGATTTTTTTGGCATAAATTCATAACTTTTTCTTTAACGTTTTTTTTTCAAATTGCGGAGTTGTACCAACCCTAAGCAAGTTATTGCAGTTTATGTGACAGGCAGACAAAGGGCTTTTTCTGCTCAACAAGCATAATAAAAAATGCCTTTTTAACCTGTCTTCGATTAAGTGGTTAAACAGTTTATCTTCTCGATGCGATGCGCTTTTAATTATTGCTTATTCATTGGTTTGATACAAGACAATAGCAATTAATTGATTAAAGACTAAAACGGGAGATTCTATCCGTTATCCTCTTTTTTTTCTCTTTGCGCCCGTTCCGCAGTCTACCCCTAATCGGTTTTTTACAAAAAAACTTTTACTTAGTTTTTTTATCTTAATTTATTTTATAGGACATTTATACAATACGTATATGACGTATATCTTATTTTTATCATATACTTTCAAATCAACAATAGTTATGCTTATAATTTAGATATTTTTTAAACTTTTTCGTTATTAAAATACATACAAATAATTACAATGTTGTTTATTTGTTGCAGGTACTAATGCTAACTAGAGAATCAAGGTTTGGAGGCTTGTTTTACTGAACTTACTTTAGTAGAACTTACTTTATACTCATTCTACGGTAAGCATTATTAGTTATTTGCTTATAATGTACACAAATCACAAAGAAAACTAAAGAAGAATCTTTTTAATAGATCTAGCAAAAAACGCCGAAAAAAACACATTTCTTGTATGGGGACCCCCCTTTATTTTTTATTTTATTTTTATTATTCGTTGTTATAGCGGCAGTAGATATAGATATTACCAATTGTATGACAATTTCAAGTATCTCCCCATTACGGTTCATGAGATACAGCTGACAGACAAACTGACGAACGGACGGACGGATGAAAAGACATACAGCGGAGGAGGGTCCCATTGGCACCGTTTGGGTACGGAACCCTAAAAACAGGAATTCTTATTATGTGAACAAGGCCTTACTCTGCTTTGCGATAAGCAAAATCTGCATTAGCGAAAATCACTCGCCTAAATATAACTTACATTAGCTGTGCAATGCATACGGGTGTATCGCTACATACGGACAGACGGATTGACTTGTTTAGTCTAATATAGCAATTTCTTAATGACGTCATACCTACAGGTCGGATTACTACTAGCTTAGTAGTTGCACGCGAATTCGTCTGGATAGAACTTCTTATTTACCTCGTATTTTCAAGTGGAAGTCTATAGGTTCAAGAGATATAGATACATATAATTAAGTATAATATGATGAATAAAAAGACTTTTCCAAATCCGCGGGATTTTTCCCATACCGAGATCTGTACGAATTTCCCGATATTTTTAACCGACTTTGACTTAACTGGTTCTCAATTCGTCGGAATCTTTTTTTATGTAGGTATGTCTCCCGATCACTTGAAGACGCCTGGATCGATTTGGAAAATTCTTTTTTGTTTGAAAGGTATACTTCCCAGGTGGTCCCATTGTCATCAGGTCAGGACCTGATGGTGGGAACCTGGAGAAATCGAAGGAATTCTTCGAATTTTATAGGTCGAAGAAATATTGGTCGACCAAAACATCGTCGGTAGTATGAGGTTTAGGGTTGCCAGATTTTTTTTCAGCCTATAAGGGACAAATGGTTAAATGGGCAAAAAAATACGGTATTTCAGTTTATTACCCGGGACAAATAAAAAACAAAATTAGTTAGTGTAATTTTTTTCCGATGATCAAGTCAGTTTTAACATTGTCATTCTGACACTAACACTGTCGTTGGTCGATGCGGGCGGCAAGTGCAAGTTACTTCACACTACACAGTCGTTCGAGCCGAGCCGAGTCAGACAATGTGTGTGAATACTTAGATTGATTTCATAATGAAAAATGAAGTACGGTTCAATTACGGGTCCCGCCGGGTCATTTTAAACTATGCCTAAAATACGGGACGTCTGGCAACGCTAAATTGAGGTTAGCCAAAATGCAAAGCGTCTTGGTGTGAAAAATTGAAAGACGAAAGGGAATGACAGAGATGGCTGGAAAAAGATTCTGGAGCAGGCTTCCATAAGGGGATGTAGCACCGCTGTGGATGATGAAAGGTCTTCGATTTTCAGGGAATATTTTCAACAGGTTGCCTCTTCTCATAAATATACTGTTTTACTTTTGTAACTTGTAGGTATGTCATAGAAGCAAGAGGGACAAGAATTCCTGACATCCTTTATTATGAAAATACGACAAATCTCTGCCATAAAAGGACTTCATCGTTAGAGAAGAGCTAAAATTAGCGTTACAACAACCTCGCAGCCCGTGTTAGGTACTTGTTATTATTCCGGTGGTCGAACCCGCGTACCGTGAAATGACAATAACATATTAATTGCGTATGCACGCGAGCTCCGTTTCCATGGCATATTCTCTAAAGTTTGTACGCATTGTTATGCTTTTTATTTATTTTCTATTTACACCTTTATTTCTGTTGGCAACAATGGAATTTGGTCGCGATAAAAGTCTCCTTCCACCGAAGAGTTTAATTCGTGAATTGACTGGTACTCTCTTGGTAGTAGTTAGAATGCATTGATGCAGTAAAAGCGTCATTAATTCAGCCAATTAGACCTGATTTCGATCGTCACACTCATCATTTTTAGACAATCCCACGACGCATATAAAACACTAGCTTTTGCCCCCGCGACTTCGTCCGCGTGGAATTAGATTTTGGGGTGGAATTTTCAAAAACTGTGACACTCGTACTTTTTTATTTTTAACTGAAAGCTCAAATACCAACTTTGATGGAAACAGCTTGAAAAATGACGGAGTTTCATATAAACTTCCATCCCCTATTTAAACCCCTTAGGGGTGAAATTTCCAATAATCCTTTCTTAGTGTGCGCCTACGTCATAAAAAGAACCAACTGTAAAAATTTCAAGTTTCTAACTTCAGTAGTTTAGGCTGTGCGTTGATATCTCAGTCAGTCAATCAGTCAGTCAGGACTTTGAATTTTATATATATATAGATTACCGTGACTGACTGACGGACAGCGTAAGGTGGAAATATTGCTTGAAATAAGGTATTCACATTTGGAAATTCCATCCCGAAAGAATAAAAAAGCGGTAGTCACTTTTGTATGAAGACATTTTTAAAACCCGAATCGTAAGGTAACAGTAAGCTAGTTAACAGATAAATGATAGCTGTTTCGTTTTTCTTCTACTCAAAGTAATAAGTTAAGCTGTATAAAACACAACGGATGTCCATCCTATTGAATAAAATAACAAAAATATTAATCCAAAAACTGTTAATCATTTCATTGAAAAATATTTATTCCACATCGCGTCGCTGGGAATGAAATGCCGCTTACCCGGTTGGATGTAAGACATGCCAAACAAAACCAATATCACGGCCACGACATCTGGTATTGGGCGACAAAAAAGTAAATTAGGCCTGTCCCACCAAGGGCCAATTTTTTGATAGGCGCACGGATGGTAGGTGTATAAAGTTACTATTAAGGTAAAAAAACAAGCAAATTGGGTTGCACAAATCAATATTTGTGTCAATAGCTTTTGGTTAAAATGTAAAGAATCCTGACTTGCAGAATCTAACGTGGCTTGTTTTAGTGGTTAAATTTAACTTATGCGGCTACATGAAACACGGAAAGAGCAAAGCCTTGTTCTGTCAAAAAATTGGGCGGCTTAGATTTGAAGGCTGCTAGCTAGAGTAGCAAAACGCTCAAGCTACCTATAATAAGCAATAAAAGACCAGCCTATGGTTATTTTACTGCAAGTACGAGCGGTAGCGAATAGTAGTGGCAGTTTTAGGGTTTCGTACGATCACCATTAACTCAATTGTGAAAAAGTAAATTATTTCCTGTCAAATTGTTGATATCCAAAAATTGTACAGTGTACCAATTTTGAATAAAGGAGTTTGGCTTTGACTTATTTGAATCAAATATAATAACTGCCACGCCACTGCAGCCGTTCACATGGCCATATTTCGCTTGAGCAGCTATAGAGCCGCTCAATTATTTTCCGCGCCCCGCCCCGCTCTACATTTGTATTAAAGTTGTGGATAAGCGGCAGCGATAAGGGCCATGGCCCCGCGGCCACTGTGATTAAAAAACTTTATGAATAGTATTAAGAAAGTTGTTAAGCCGGGCGTAAGTCATTTCACTGCGCGAACAATAAAAACAATTTTAGCGCAGACTAATGTGCGTGTAGAGAGAAATTACAGAAAAAGTTTTTTTTTTTTTTACGTAGAGTTAATATTTTTTGCTATTTATCGTAGTATTTTAACGCAGAACACTGAACACTGATATATTTTGAGGCGCGACTAAATCGCGTCGCGCGACCTCGACACGCGACACTTTTGAGGTGACACTTGCATTACTTGAACGTTTGAAGGTTACTGAAATGTATGGAGAGCATTCGACGTCAGCGATAACGTCGCGCGACACTTACCTTTATAGTATTTAATGATAATAGTCGATCACGCGACACTTAGTCACAGATTAGGTAGATATATCTGTCGCGGTCACGCGTCTAGTCCTGTAGGAGTACGTTTTTACCTCAAAGAAAAAAGACCATAAAGTAGCACGTCCGAATTTCTTAGGTACATCAAACTCTATCTATAGTTTTTCTTTTCTTGACATAAGTTAGATAGACGATAGAATAATATTAAGTAGTTATTACAAATCAATAGATTTCATCTTGATATCATTTAGCGAGCGAATAGCAATGAACTTCTCATTACTTGAAAAGAAAGATAAAACAAACAAAACGCCACATCATAACATCGTTAGGTATAAATTAGTGTGTCTCTGGGAAGTTTGGCACGTAGCCTAGGTCATGGAAGAGGACGCGGCGTATATTTACCAGCTAATAGATTTTCGTTCTGAATTCCAAGACACGCCTTGTTTTGTAACGATTTTCATTTTGAGGTACAAAAATGTAACATCTGCTTAGATCATTAAGCCCTTTTTTAGAAATTAATAATATGTCAACATTAACATTGAGTTGTTTATTGTCACATTGAGTGATTTATAAACAGCCGCTGAACAGATTTCGACAGAATTTAGGAAAGTAGGTATTAGCTTGTATTCTGAGGATAGGAGTAGGCCCTTTTTTGTTCCGGGAGATCCCAAAGAGTTGCTAGAATCCCACGGAAACTTTTATTTGAGTACCTATCTATGGCCATGGGCTTATTTTAATAAGTCGCAATAACCCAACGGTTAAAGGTGCGAACTGAAAAAAACTTTCTGCTTATTTGGAGGGCAGAGGAGAATATAATTCAACTTGACTAATATACTTTTTTTTTTATATGAATAGTGGGTAAACGAGCTGGCGGGTCACCTGATGTAAAGTGATTACCGACGCCCATGACGTACCAGAGGCACCACCGATGCGTTGCCGGCTTTTCAGGAACTTATTGGTTCGCCCCTTGAATAACCCCATATTGTAATTAAGTGGGAACACTGTCGAAGGGAGATGATTCCACAATTATTAAAAAAAAAATTAATCGTCATGACATCGATTGAATAAGAACCATCTGTGTGTAATTACACTGTGGATGAAGATCCAGGAAATGCCATAAGAATAAAAAGCATCGAACAGGAAGTGCCTTGCAGGTGCGGCCTGTCCGTCCGTCCGTCCGAAACCAGAGACATTCCGTCCATGTACCTGTACCCTGTACCCGGTACATCAAAGACCTGCCCGCGTCTGTGTTTTGTGCGAATTGCGATTATATCTTTTGTTTTGCGCATGTGCATGTGTTTTGACGACCTCTATGGTGCAGTGATGCGCGCTGTGGTCTTATAACTGGGAGGTCTCGGGTTCGATTCCTGGCGTGCCGGAACGCTTAATCGCTTGACGACACGTAGGTATAACGTGGTAGAATGTTAACTAGCTAGGATCAAAGCCTCCCACCAGACTAACTTATTTGTGCAGATCTCCCTGGCGCAGTGGTGAGTGCTGTGGTTTTACAACTGGGAGGTCTCGGGTTCGATTCCCGGCGGGGGCAATATGGTAATTTATAATTTCTGAATTGTCTCTGGTCTGGTCTGATGGGAGGCTTTGGGTGCAGCTAGCTACCACCCTACCGTCAAAGACGTGCCGCCAAGCGATTTAGCATTCCGGCACGATGGCGTGTAGAAACCGATTAGGGGGTGTGGATTGAATCTGCACTGCCATACCCGTTCCAAGTTAGCCCGCTACTATCTTAGACTTCATCGTCACTTACCATCAGTTGAGATCGTAGTCAAGGACTATCTAGTCATCGAATATATCAATTCGCAAATTGCAAGAACTATACCAATTTTCATAATATTAAGATACTATTAATTATTATTTATAGTTAAATAATAACGGGATTAAGTTTTTCGAGCCAAACCTTTGATGGCATCAAAATATCAAGGCGATAAAAAAATTCAGTCCACCCGTTATGGGTGAAATTTTATTTTTGCGCTTTCAGAAACACTTTCCTCTCGCTCACACATAAAATATGTGTAGCTATAAAAATAAGAGTGGCGCATAAACATTTCTTTGGAATGTGTTTCGATTCTGCATTACCACATAAAAATGGAAAACGAACTATAAAAATTAGTAACGACTTTTTAAATAGGAACATTTCACATAAAAAATACAAACTTTGTTGTCAAGAAATAAAATTTCAATGTAAGAAAAATGAAATGGGATTGCAAGCAATTTATAAAATGGTTCGTACTGAATTTACTTATTATACAATATTGCAAGGAGGTGCTTTTATTCGATTAGGCGATTTGACCTGGATTCACTCGGCTAGGCTTTTTAATACTTGTGTAAATATTATGTGAAAAGTACATCTTTTTTTTAATTCGTTGTCAAGATAGTCCTTGATGCTAACTTGGAACGGGTATGGCAGTGTAGATTCAATCCATACCCCCTAATCGGTTTCTACGCGCCATCGTGCCGGAACGCTAAATCGCTTGGTGGCACGTCTTTGACGGTAGGGTGGTAACTAGCCACGGCCAAAGCCTCCCATTAGACTAGACCAGAGACAATTTAGAAATTATAAATTTCCAAATTGCCTCCGCCGGGAATCGAACCAGAGACCTCCCAGTTATAAAACCACAGCACTCACCACTGCGCCAGGGAGTTCTGCACAAATAAGTTAGTCTGGTGGGAGGCTTTGATCCTAGCTAGTTAACACTCTACCACGTTATACGTGTCGTCAAGCGATTAAGCGTTCCGGCACGCAGGCAAGCATGGAGAGCAATTATCTTATCCTGCAAAACTTTAATGGAAAAGAAGTAGGCTTTATGAAATGTGGATTATAAGTGTCGGATGGGGTATGGGGGTATGTCGACAAAAACTATTAATTTATCCAAACAATGCCTGCAGGTGAGAGACACGTCTGCTCATCAGGATAATTGCACACATACTGCGTCAGACGGTCGATTTATTTCGAATATGGAACAAAAAGCCGACCAATCAGCGAACAGATGGTACCGGCTCGTGCGCCAGCACATGCCTAACGGAGTGTTTTTTTTACATCCTTCCCATTTTAAAATTATACGTCCATTACTGCTTTTCAATTGCTCGATCTCGTTTTTTGTTTTATAAATGTACGTTGGATAGGAAAGTTGGTTGTAGATAGGGTTATCACACTAAGAGAATTTTCCTGACAAATGCATGATTCTATATCAGTAGAAAGAATTATTTTAGTAATAATAGGATCAAGGGTTTCGTACTTAGTTTCGGTTTCCTTGCGGGATCAATTAATCAGAAATATTGGCGAAAAATTAAATCGACGCGGAGCAAGTCGCTGGTTTCATCTCAGACCCAAAAATTAGGCTTCGTTTGTATGGTGTGCGACGAAAACAACACCTCCCAAAACAGACAAATTCCTGATTACATTCCAATTCCATTTAAAATAAAGCTTTGTTTAGAGGTATATATCTACTTGTGCGTTTGTTATTGGATCTGTTAACTGTGTTCGACAGCGGATGACAGCGGACGAGGTCTCGAGTTCGATTCCCGGGTCGGGTCAATAAATGTATTGGATTTTTCTGGCAAGAAATTTTCAATACTAGCCCGGAGTTAGGAAGTTGGTGGTATGTCTGAGGTTGCCTCGGAGAGCATGTAAGCGTCGGTCCTGCGCCTGATTTTTGTCCGGTCGTGTCGGATTTCCGTTCCACCGGATTATGAGAGTGAAGGAATAGAGAATGCACTTGTGCACTATAATATCTCCCGCGCAGATAGCTAATTTCTAAGGAGGTTGGCAGCCGTGACCGGATTCGGTCGGCAGGACATTATTATCTGATCTGGGGCCCAAGTCTGCTATTGCAATTGTAGTTCAATTGTCTATCAATGACATCCCAATTGCTTCTTTTAGCAATTTTGGTAGTCTACTGATTCAATGGCGTCACAATTGTTTTCCGATGGTTTGCCACTGACACATCTAGCTTTGAATCTAGCTTTAATAAACGTTTTTAATATGTAGTTTTTTTTGAAACTCATTTCGGCAAACGCTTTTTAAGCTAATGGCAATACCGAGGTATCATTGAATTACAATCTAATTATAAGAAATCGAACGACCATTGTGAATTTAGTAGACTACGAAATTTTGGACCAATGATAATTGAATTGTAATTGTATTGCGGTTCAATGACAATGACATGTAAAATAGCAGACTTGGGGCCCTGGTAACCCTAGTGAGCAGTTAGTTGTGGATTCCATTTTCTTACGACTTTAACGTGAATTGGAATTATGGCACTCATGTTCCCAACAGGTGTATGTAGCGGAACAATATATTAACCGATGTTTAATATTAACTAGCGATTAAGTCTTTTAGTTGCCAGTTAATTAAAATTGAATGAGAGATGTTTTATTCAACCGTGCTTTTTATTGAGTTGGATAAATTGATCTCCAAGGAAGTCGTGAAGATGGTATCGTTCTTGATTGCAGAAAAAGAAAATTATAACAGTTAAGGTCTATATCAATAACATTAATCAACAATCGTAATTATTCAGACGTTATTCAGACGTTAATCAACAATCGTAGTTATTCAGACGTTAATTAACAATCGTAGTTATTCAGACGTTAATCAACAATCGTAGTTAATCAGACGTTAATCAACAATCGTAGTTATTCAGACGTTAATCAACAATCGAAGTTATTCAGACGTTAATCAACAATCGAAGTTATTCAGACGTTAATCAACAATCGTACTTATTCAGAAGTTAATAAACAATCGTAGTTATTCAGACGTTAATCAACAATCGTAGGATATACAAGAAAATAATTTTAAAAAAACCCCGAGAGCTTTAAAAAAATATCCTGAAAATTTAAATCTAAGATCTTTTTTTATTCAATGATAAGACAGTCCTTGACTGCGATCTCACCTGATGGTAAGTGACAAGTGTAAGTAAGGATAAAAAGTATCCTATATACTCCGGGGCTAGGATATAGGATACTTTTTATCCTGATAAACAATAAGGTTTATCCGGGATAGGGGACGAAAGTTTTTGTTGATTTTGCTCCATAACTTCGTCAAACTGAATTTGATAATTCTTTTTTTATTATATTGTGTACTGTTAGAAATATGTGTCTAATTTTATTGAAGTTCTACTAAATACTATCGGAACTCTAAACTTTTTTCAAGCGGATGAAGTCGCGGGAATCAACTAGTATTTATTATTTTCTCACTTCTCACTTTAACCTTTTCAAATAATTGAGCAATCCCCTAGGACACTCAAAAGTGGGTTATTTTGAAAAAAAAATTACCAGTCATAAATTCAAGACGTGCCATACCTACTCATTTTTTTACTGCAGTCTAGGGATGCCAGCTAATAAATTTTACTGGGATACGTCCCACTCCCACGAATAGTAGGTATCTTTGGCATAGTTTATCTACTGTAATCTACACTGGAGACGGAATACGGACAAAGGTTACTTTTTTATTCCGAAAAAATCATAGAGTTCCCACATAAAACCTAACCTAAATAGTCGCAGATATTTGAGTAGTTTTTAATGAATATACCTACACAATATATTCTGGCTTTGAACTTTAAATATTTCTCACTATTAGCTGATGCTCGGAACTTCGTCCGCGGGGACGTAAAAATCCCGCAAGAATTCCAGTATTTTTCGGGATAAAAAAGTAGCTCATGTCCCTCTCTAGGTCCTCCACTATACTTATGTAAAAATCACGTCGATCCGTTGCTCCGGTGCAGCTTGATTGAGGGACAAATCAACGAACAAATAAACAATTTGCATTTATAATTTTAGTAAAGCTCTTAGTAGATTATCGTTTTGTTTGAATATGTTAACTGAATATGAATACAGTAAAAGCTCTTTATTCGCGGGGGATACGTTCCGTAAATATGCCGCGAATACAGAAACCGTGAATATGGAATGGTAATTTGTATGGGATTATAGGGGATACGTTCCTAGGTGACAAAATAAAAAACAAATATATAAAAAAAAACAATTTAATTTTAGTTTTTGACCATATTTGATTAATTATTATTTTCAGGTTTAGGCAATGGTTTTAAGAATTTTGTAATTTTTTCTTGCTTGACGCTTTTTATTAAAAGCTCTTTCAATTCAGACTGATATTCAGCAGTGGCATTAGCAATTTGCCTCTTAAAAATAAGGCTTTGTTCTATAGACAGATCAGTTTTCATAAAAAAATCACAATGCTCATATGCCATTCTTAAACCTTCACTGAGATTTTTCAAATATTAGTCCATTTGACGACGCGTTTACAAAGGATATTGGGCTTGATACCTATTGGAATCCTTTTTATGTATGTACCGATGTACCGATTAGATCCGCGAATAGAGAAATCTAGCCGCGAATATAGGAATTGGGTCGCATTTTTTTAATCCGCGAATAGTGAAAACGCGAATAAAGGAAGCGCGAATAAGGAGCTTTTACTGTACTTATTTCAGATTTTTGGAACGAAGTTCCTTATCGCGCGTTGTGAAAGGGGGCTAGACGGAAAAAATTCTTACGAAAAGTTGTCACGACACTTTTTGCTATAGGCGTCGCATGTTTCTCTGTCTGTCTCTCTCTCTCTTATAGAAAGCAAGCCAGATATTTTCATTTCTATTTCGCATTGAACTTCGTTCCATCCGGGTGTCCCTTGACACCTCTCAAGTTTTTTTTTGATATTTTTTGTACATCATAGGTGCTTAAAACGTTGCAATAATAAGTGTACCGTACCATACTTACTTCGCTGGCACAGTGACCCAAAGAGTTTCTTGGCCCCCGACACTAGAAGCTGCCTCATGTCTGTCCTACGCCGCTTTACGCTAATCGGGTGTATTGGGCTTGCAGGTCTTAGTCCAACCAGCGATACCTGGGTCGTCCAACGGGGCGTTTTCCTATTGGGCGACCCAAGTATGCTCCATGCCTTTGTTACGTTTATTTTCCATGTTATCCTGTAAAATATATCGACGTGGTCCCACCATTTGAATCGAAATCGACGTTTCACTTTAAACACGAACTCGAATCACGTTCCTTATTCGCTCCAAAATGCCAAATGAGAGATAAAATCGCGACTTCCTTCAATAAAATATTTTAATGGGAAGTCAATTTTATAACGCCGCGCTCGTTCTTATTTGTACGATCTTCCATGGAAGAGATTGTATCGTGAAGATCCGACTGTAAGATGAACGCCAAGTCGGGTTGTAACACCTTTCGAAACATGAAATACCTATTTATTTTATTTCTCTCTCAAAGAAGCTTCAATAGCCCAACGGTTAAAGGTGCGGACTGAAAACTGAAAGGTCGCAGGTTCGAATCCCACCCGTTGCACTATTGGCCTACCCACTTCTAGCACAAGCTTTCCGCTTATTTAGAGGTCAGGAGGTTTAGGAGTCAATAATATATATACTTAATTAAAAAAACATATAACATAATTAATATTATAAAGGCGAAAGTTTGTATGTGTTTGTGTGTGTATGTTTGTTACTCCTTTACGCCAAAACGAATGAAATATTTTTTTTAAATTTGGCTAAAATTTTAAACAGAGATAGCGTCACACCTAGGATTGACATACATGTTTCATTTTATCCCGGAAAATAAGGGACTTCCCGCGGGAATCCAAAAAAACCTCAATCCACGCGAACGAAGTTGCAGGCATCATCTAGTGTTTATGTAATTTTCGCAGACTCTACTTGCAGTTGACATAATTATTAATATTAACTATACCAAAGTAGACTACACTTGTAATAATTACATTAATAGATAAAAGGGAATAATGTGCCTATTGCACGAAAAGGAGTGTCTGTGTTGACCCAAAAACGAACGTATCCCGGGAGGATCTTATAAATACAGCGAGACATGCATAGAAACATGCAACATAATATATTGACTATAATGGTATATGTAGCTGTATCCTTACTAATATTATAAATGCGAAAGTGTGTTTGTTTGTTGGTTTGTCCTTTAATAACCCTGCAACAGAGCTACGGATCGACGTGATTTTTTGCATGGTTATAGTTGAGGACCTGGAGAGTGACATAGGCTACTTTTTATTCCGGAAAATCAAAGAGTTTCCGCGGGATTTTAAAAACTAAATCCACGCGGACGAAGTCGTGGGCATCGGCTAGTAATGTATAAATATTAGCGGTCGCCCGCGACTTCGTCTGCATAGAATAGGTATTTGAAAATTATTGTTAGGTTTCTCTTATCATTTTTCATTTCGAATGACCATTTAAATTGTGATCTATCACAATTCAAAGTTATAATCAGTTGATATAAGAATATCAAGTTGATATATATTAAAGACTAGCGGACGCCCGCGACTTCGTCCGCATTCCTCAATCACCACAGTTTAGGTTGGCAGAAACCTTTCAGCGTCAGGATCGGAAAAGATTTTCCCGCTTTTCTGTGGAAATTTTTCCTGAATTTTCTTTGCTATAAACCTCACGGAGCCCTAGACCTTTCCAACGAATGCAAAACCGTGGAAATCGGTTCGTGCGTTCTGGAGTTATAGCGTCAGGAAAGAAAACCCGACTTATTTTTATATAGTAGAGATAAAGTAGTCGGGTTTTTATTCTTTTTCAATGGCTTGTTAATATTTGCTATTTTGTTGTTTTCTTATTTTATCGTCAATTTTATTTTTCCACTCTGTACCTATCCGCTAACGAGCGGGGTTGGTCAAATTATACCACAATTTAAATAAATAGTCGTATAACAAGTTAATTAACACATGACACGAAATAAAACTACTAAATAAACTCAACACAGGTAGTTAAAGAGATAAACGCATTTTTCTGAGTTCATTCTCGTCTTGATTTATTTTTAGAATGGCTTTGTTTTGTTTGTTTTCTCGTGTGATCTCGTATTGAAAGTAACGATTTATATGTTAACGTGAACATTATTATCTTCTGGCAATGAAGTACTCTATTATACTCTTCGTCGTTCGGCACAATTTTTTCGCTTGTTTTGTGAGTATATAACTCATCCCTAGCAGAAATCATTGTCTTCTGTTTAATAAAATACAGTTTGATTTCTTTCTTCAAGGCAAATCCTCGTTTCTAATACGGACTGAAAAAATTTGGAATGCCCTTCCGGCTTCCGTTTTTCCAACTAACTATAATGTCTTCAAATCAAGATTGAATAGGCATCTTCTAGGCAAGCGCGCGGCATCCTAGACTGAACCTTCACTTACCATCAGGTTAGATCGCAGTCAAGTGTTTTTCTATATATTAAAAAAAAAGGCAAGGGTGAATTGGTATCTTCTAGGCAAGCGCGCTCCAACCTAGACCTTGTGCTTTTCAGTATTACTGTAGTAAAGAAAACACAGGTTGGGACAAAGGCCAGTAAATCGACAGTTGCGATGTATTCGTGAACGTACATTAGTTGCTTTACGATCATCTTGAAAAGCGTGCCCATTTGCAATATCTCTGTTTAACCCTAGTGATAAGACGCCATTACCGGCCGCCATACTTTATATCCGAGTTTAAGTACCAGATAAAAGGTACTTCAATATTGTATTTAATGTATCCAGATCTGAAGGGTTGAGATTATATCGATAAACGAATATTATATAAGCAATTTTGTAAGCAGTGATATCATAGTACTGGGGCCCAAGTTTGCTATTGCAATTGTAGTTCAATTGTCTATCAATGACATCCCAATTGCTACTTTTAGCAATTTTGGTAGTCTACTAATTCAATGGCGTCACAATTGTTTTCCGATGGTTTGCCGCTGACACATCTAACTTTGAATCTAGATTAAATAAACGTTTTTAATATGTAGTTTTTTTTGAAACTTATTTCGGCAAACGCTTTTTAAGCTAATGGCAATACCGAGGTATCATTGAATTACAATCCAACTATAAGAAATCGAACAACCATTGTGAATTTAGTAGACTACGAAATTTTGGACCAATGATAATTGGATTGTAATTGTATTGCGGGTCAATGACAATGACATGTAAAATAGCAGACTTAGGGCCCTGGTCGTTGGGTCCCAAAGTGCTGGAGTGGCGACCCTACACCGACTAGTGTTCGCAGACCCCACAGTAGGTGGACTGACGATATCAGAGTTGCAGGGAGCCACTAGATACAAGCGGCGCAAGATCGAGACCTGTGGAAGTTCATGAGCGCAGAAAATTATTTAAAAAAACTTATTTACTATAACAACGACTAAAGATAAGTAATTGTATTTGTTCTTCAAACTGCCATCTTCCTGACATAGAAGATAAACAAATCAGAATCATCATTACAAAAGTAGTAACTCTTTTTTGCCTAACACATTCTAAACAGCGCTGTACACTGTCAAACTGTACCTAACATTATACTCGCGCGCATATAAACTGTTTTGATTTCGTATTCGGTCTGTGAAACGCTGATTGGAAAGTGTTTGGTTTGAAACGGAATTGGTTCCACACACAGAGTGAACTGGTAAACAGAAGTGCATCGGCGTTTGTAGTAATTGAGGCAACCGGCAACTGGCGCGGCGAATTTACATTTCACACACACTCTTGAAATATTGTGTATTGAAAAGTAAACTGTAAACTATTTTGGGTTGATTGCTCCTTTAGGTAAAACTAGGCTCACGGAAATGAAATTATTATTTTAACTAAGTGGGTGTGTTGTTGTTTTATCATTCGTATTCGTATTTCAACAAATAAATTGATTTCAATTTGAATTTTATAATTCCCTTAAAAGGTTATTTATATAATTTCCGTTTTCAAGGTAAACTCGTAATATACGATTTTATTTCAGTTTTCAATTGATTTTGGATTGGCAAAAATGGAGTTAGTGTCCATGAAGTTACTTCAGTGTGGGTTACTATTTTAATATAATTTATAGTGAGTTTTATAATGAGTTTTATGGTGTATTAATCTAAGTAAAAAGGGCATTGACAAACGGACAGACACGAGCCTATAAAGGTTCCGTTGTTTTTTCAGAATCCTAAAAATATGTGTGTTTGTGTTAATGGTTCTGTTTTGATAATAATCTTTGGCTTATTGACAAGCATTGCGTGGCAATTTACAGGGCATGCACTCCGTGTCACGTGTAGGTCAGGACTTTTCTAGGGCTGGCTCATCTCTGTTCATGTGAAAATATTTTATTACGGAAGTTTAATATTTTGTCTTAGCTCATATATCTGTTCAATTCGTAGGCAGAAGGACTTGGAGTCCATCGCATTGGCTTCGACTCTCAGAAATGAGGAATATGACGAATCCAGCGATTAGTTGTAGTAATTCTTTGTAAAATATGAGATACCGCGGCTTGGCTCACATTTAGATCGATTATTCAAAGCCCCCCTATTAATATTATATATTTAACCCCCCGGTGTTTGAATTTTCAAAAATCCTTTAATATACAAGGTGTTAGTTAATGTCCCTATCCTACCGAAACCCATAAGTTGGGGTCGGTGTATAGATACATGAAAAAATATCATGAGACGTGTAGCTCATATCCTGGCCAAGTTATGAGGACTTCAAAAATTCACCATAAATGTATAGGTGGCAGCCCTTTAAAACAGCTGATTCAATGGCGATGAACTGCCAACGATAAAACTATGAATGAATGTTTTTAGGCCTACAACGTACTACTTGTTATGCTATAACGTTGCGATAAAATATTCCAGATGCGATACCTAACCATTAATCGGCATGCAATTAAACCTGTAACCTGTAGTATTGTTCAGTAGAGTGAAAACCGATTAGAAATCTTGTATTTTTGCAAGAATATTCCAGACTACTTTCGGACTCCGTAAGTTAAAGTCCGTACCTACGTAGTCCATAAAGTGACTGCCGCCTCTTTCTTTGCAGGTAATTAATATCTCGTTAATTTGTGTTGTGGTTTTGATTAACAATTACTGTATGTGAATGAACGAATGAATGTGTGTGATATTTTTAATAATAAATCAATTTCAAAACGATACAATAATTATTATTATCGCTTGCAGTACAGTGCTAGTTTTAGTTCCTTTACCGATGCCGCGTACGTGGGCGTGGTTTGAATATTAAATACGTCGAAACACCGTAAGGGCGCGCCTTCACTGAGGACATTGTAAAAATCATAGACGTCGCGACCACAACGCACCGTGGAAATGTCCTCTGTGCACCATAAACCTGCGATGCGACGATGTACTAACATTCTAGCGGTATCCACACTTCCCAGCGTGTGCATGTCAAGATGATTAATTACGATATCGATTATCTGATTTCCTTGATTCAGGAACCTCCTGTCCTTTGGGAGAAACCAGTGGAAGAATACAAAGATAAATTTCCAAAAACAAGCGTGGAAGGAAGTATGTCAATGTTTACATCTCAATTTTGAGGAGATGAATACGCAGTAGGTACTTTCTTTTGTGTTTTTTCTTGATGCATCTTAACGCAAGCAGAAGTAGTATTTAGTGCGGTCCATGTCTCACTAGAAAGTAAAATAATGGTAAGAGTTTACTCGTACGATGTCCTATGCGATGAAATTTTTCGTTGCGTAAACGCAACCGCAAATCTTGTGTGTAGCCTCGCCTTTACTCGCGGGGCGGAGTCAAAGAATTCTTGGAAATAGTGTAGGGGACCAAAGTGTTTACGTCTTTAGGAATTTTGCCTTTACCTGGGGAAAAACAACACAAAATACTTGTATTATACAAGATTTTTGCTTAACTATTTTTAAAGGAATTGATGATAATTGCGAGTGCATTTAATAATTTTGGAATCTAAGAGTAACTACCAAATGTTAGGTAAATTCTTGAGATAAAAATGTGGCTTTTCAAATGTAACACTTTTGTTAATAATTATTTTTTAAATTGCTACCTAAAGCAGTATTCAGTTTTTCATTTTACAAGTTATTTGCCAAAAGAAAGTCAAAATCTTTTTTCTTCTTCTTCAAGGACTTCTAGGGAATTTTTTTTGAGGGAAAACGGGTAAAATCAAAAGCATGAGTGGTAACACTCGTTTTGAACTTGTTGTTATGTCTCCAGTTAGGGTTTCCAAAATGTTTTTTTCTTAATTAATGAATTAATTTTGTATGAAAGTTTTTGATAATTAATTTTCACTTTTTACCACCGCCATTGTGTTTATAGGGTCAAAGTGCATGGGTGGTTGCTGGTAAGTTATACACATTAACAAACACCTTGTATAATAGCTATATGTATACCAAACAGCCCGATACCTGTGATTTGAGTTGGACGTTGACAGATCAGTCAGTCAGTCACCTTTTCCTTTTATTATTTAGATGAACAAAGTAAAATAATTATAAGATATACTTTAAGATTTATAGAAAAAAAAAGACGTGTGGCACTCGGGGACTGCCGCGGTAAGGCTGCATAGCATTTTTTATCAACGCCATCTAGCGGCTCACCGTAGAGGAGTCCCGTGTCAGGTTATTTTCGTTACGGAATTTCTGGATTCGGTCTCCACGCTGGCCCGCGATATAAGCTATGCAATAGCTTAAAAACTGATAAATCCTACTCTAGATTAAGTAGACAACCCTACAAGTCAGGTCGTCGTGTCGGGTGTCTCAATAGAATTACCGCGCTCTCTTGTTCCGCATTTTTGATTGTGGGAACTTAGATTTGCATTGAATGGTGCATCTGTTTTATTGTCCTTTGACACAATAATCTAGGATGATTATGATATATCATTTGTAGGTGTAACTGTTATAAATATTTAAATTAAATTTCTATTCAGCATTATACGTATTATAATTATCATGTTTCATACGTTCTTACTTTCACCTACTCAATTAAATGTCACTTGCTTTATCGATGATAGAGAATTCCTGAGGAATCTCTATTATGTTCCTGAGAGTTCTCTATTATGTTCTGAAAGGTGTGGGAAGTCCTCCAATCCGCAATTGGCTAGTGTGATGAACTATAATTTGAGAGAGACAAAAGTGAGTAGGCATTTTCTAGGCAAGCGCGCTCCAACCTAAAGCGCAAGAGTTCTTTGCCCTGTAGTTAATTTTATCATTTACTAGATGATGCCCGCGACTAAGTCCGCGTGGGTAAGGGTTTTTTAAATTCCCACGGGAACTCTTTCATTTTCCGGATTGAAATGTAGCCTGTGTTAATCCTGGGTATGAGCTATTTCCATTCCCTGTCAAATCGGTTCATTCGTTGTGGCGTGAAAGAGTAACAATCATACACACACACTCACCCACACACATACAAACTTTCGTCTTTATAAGATTTGTGTGAAAATATTGGTATGATTGCCTGTTAAAAAAAAAATTATGAAGAATTGAAATTGTGGGAGGGTTTCAATTCGGCGTAATTTTTATCGAAGTTAGTCTAAAAGGTGATTCGTTGGTTGAGATTCTTGAATTCGATAATGTAGATTTCCCATCTCTTAATTTGAATGTTGCCATAAAAATAAAGGAGCCCCTTTTCAATGTTTGTTACAAAAACAATGCAAAAACTTGACACTTGAATAGTCCTCTTATCTTTGATCAGGAGTTGGAGCGTCCGACAAATAAAATAAATAAATGGAAGCGTCCTGAAGCGTCCGATTCCCACGGTGCCGCGACTTCGGCGATCGAACGTGACAACACCGTGACATGAGCGTGACAAGGGCGTGAACGTTCCGACAATTCCTTCAATTACACACCTCAAATGACTTTTCAATTTATTTAAGTGATTATTATTTATTTGGGGTCTATAACCGAGGCGATGGACTTCGGGGTTCCAAGGTCATCGAATGTTGACTAGCTATGCGCGGGAAACACGGCATTGAAAGATTCTCTCTAGGTGTACGATCTCTACTTCTCAAGAGAGTCATTGGTAGAGTAATAAGATGAAAAGAACCTGAATAATAACCCATTTTTATTAAGTAACTAGCGGACGCCCGCGACTTCGTCCGCGTTCTTAAATTGTTGAAATTTTTCCTGAATTTTCTTTGCTATAAACCTCACGGAGCCCGAGACCTTTCCAACGAATGCAAAACCGTGGAAATCGGTTCGTGCGTTCTGGAGTTATAGCGTCAGGAAGGAAAACCCGACTTATTTTTATATAGTAGAAGATTAACGAGTATTATGTACCTAATTTATAAAAATAACTATATAAGTAATTAATAATATGAATGTGTATTTTGTTTTTGTTTTTACATTACTAATGTTTTAATATGTGTAGTTTATTTACTAGTGCAGGGGTCACCAAAAGGCTTTGGTAACCCCAGCACTAGGGTACATATCCCTTTACTATACGAAATCGGCATTCCAGCATCTAGGCACCATAACCGCCCATTGCTACTGCTTTCCGACTCTTTGTATTTTGAGTGATACCTTAAAAAGAAAAAAACAGATTGTATGAAAAATTTATGCCCATGTGATAATGTAAATCGATAACATATTCATAACAGTTCCTCCAGCCGTGTTTCGGATAAGTCACCCAAACAAAGCACGCCTGCCCATATAAAGATTAAGACGAACTGAACCCTCGTTACCGAGCTATATATAGCGGTAATTACATAATAAACGTCAGCGGTGAGATATCAACCGGCCGAGCTCTTACAACTCAATAAAAATAACGCAAACGCACACCTCTGTGCGCGAAGTGCACTGAACTGCGTAATGTTGCGAGCAATTACGTACGTAAATAATTGTGACCACAATTTAAGGAACACAAATCATAGATTTTGGGCTTTTGACTAGGTAAGAGTGGTTCGGGTGTAACGGTCAACATCACTCAGGGCGTGATTCCTAAAGAGCTGTGGGCAGCGGATTTAAAGTTTTGCCGCCAAATTTATAGGCTATTCAAATGGCCGCCTCTACCGACCAACCACAAACCAAACTCGACTACGACTCGAAAATTATACAAAAAATTATTATGTAAGTGGTGAAACATAATACCTTAATTAATAATAATATGATTCTTTTTAATTTCTGTAAAATTAGCCCCAAAGCCGCCTCTAAAATCTGCCACCCTAGGCTCCAGTCTACTCAGCCTGCTGCCTAAATATAAATAATGAGTGTTATGTATTCGAAATTATCTCATGACCCTTTATTCATTCCACCTTACTTATGGCTTAGACAAGAGTTTATGATTACCGTTGGATTCAGTTGAAGCCTGTAAATTAGAGTCTATTATCAACATATTCAATATTCAAAATGTTTCATTATTTTTGGTCACCCTACTCGTTCTACCGTCAAAGCTTTTCCGACTAAATATTTGTGGCAAGTTCGGTATGGAAATATGCTATTAACAGCTCAGAGTACATAAAATAAAACTACATCCCATCTAACAAGCTTTTTTGAATATATGCAAGTTTGCACTTTTACCATTTACCAATCTACATGCTCAAATATTGTCTTTTATTACTTCTTTCTGCTTGTTTCTCTACCTTTGGATTCGTAGAGCATCGTCCCTGTCAAAAGTAGATACTGACAGAAATGATGCTCTCTTATCACTTGTCACTTTCTTATTTATTGCCGGTTATTCTTCACGAACTTTACAAATGGGTAAAGTGCTGAAACGGTCTTTATGAGTAACAGAAATAGCGAATACATAGTTAGTTAATGCGATTCAAATGAGAATAGGACTGTCAAACAGCCATTTTATATTTCTGTCCTGCTCATATGTGGTTTACACTGAGTGAGATGGAAAGAGAAAATGGCGGCTTCTCATTCCTATTGTCGTTTGAATCGCATTATATTTAATTCTTTTGCATTGGAAAACTGAAGGCTTGTAAAAATATATAAAAAATTGTCTAACACAAGCTTTTTGGAGGCGAAAGGGGAATATTTGTAATGTTTAACATAGTAAATTAATTAATTAATTGTTATTCTTTAGAAAAATGTATGCACCCAAAGGAAGGTCGCTAGTTAACAGCTTGTATCGAGAAGTATAATTAGGGGTATTAATATAAATAATCATGCTCATGCTCTCTTTAAACATTTCTGTGGTGGTGTCGTGTGGTGCGGGTTGTTACGTTCCCTCAAATATGGTTGAGCGAAGCAATGGCTGGATCATGCGTCATGCTCGTGAACGGGTGCCACCAACGGGAATGGGTCTGCTCTGACTGCCCGTCTTGACATGCGTTGGATTGATGTACCTACGTATGCATTTTTGCATTTTTGAAGCTTTATTGTGGAAGCACTGTATACATAGCATAGCTTTCATTAACTATTGTAAAAATTTTATTATTATTTTTTTGAAAAGAGCAACCGCCGAGTTTCTTGCTGGCTCTTCTCGGCAGGACAGGCATTCCGAACCAGTGGTAGATTCATTGACGATTCAAAAGTGCTTGTAAAAGTTTATTTGAATAAAAAAAATTTCTATTTCTATTTCTATTTCAATAGGTATTTTATTACAATAATTACTGTGGGATTATTTCGAAGGTTTACGACGTAAACGCCGTATTTATTGGCACTTCAAAAGCTAACGCTACGGTTAGGGCAGCCATAAACCTAAAATAGGTAACCTAGATTATGATTTGTGATTCATACATCTCGTTCGGCTAAAATTAGGGAGAGGAACTAATAACTTTCTTCCTACTGACGTGTTCATAGTATTTTAACCGGGAACTGCCGCGTTGGCCTAGTGGTAAGTTCGACTGCGGATGACGAGGTCCCGGGTTTGATTCCCGGGTCGGGCCAAAAATGTATTGGGGTTCTCCGTCAAAAAAATCTTTTTATTTTTTACGTATGTTCCCCGATTACTCGAAGACGCCTGGACTGGTTTGGAAAATTGTTTTTTGTTTGAAAGGGTATACTTCCCAGATGTTCCCATAGTCATAAGGTCAGGGTCTGATAATGGGATCCTGGAGAAATTGGAACTCTCCCAATTTTATAGGCACAACTGATATACTTTGTAGTGGTGTTTGAAGTCGGTTTTGTAAGAAGAATTTTTACGTTTAAATTATTCATTTTAATGGACCTTATGAATGTGGGCGGAATGTATGAATCCGAATAACGTATAGCTAGTCGGTTTTGGTATGTTATGTTGTGCACATAATAAATAAATAAATAAACATTTATTCAGCTCACACATAAAAAAAAGATTAATAAAAAAACTTGCAAAATTTGAGTAATACTAAATCTATGACATAAACTGGGTAAATATTATTTAAAAAAAACATGTCAAAGCTGGAAAGGCTACTTACTGCCTTAGCATAGTGCTGCAGTATTAAGGCTTGAAGCTGATTTTTTAGGCATATTGGTTACGGGCCATTCAACTGGCGCGTAAATCGCTTTATCTGGACATGCTCTTATCCGTCCCCTTATGTACTTGGCTTTTTAAATAGTAACTACAAAAGAACACATACAAAAAAAAGACGTGTGTCACTCGGGGACTGCCGCGGTAAAGCTATTGCATAGCATTTTTGATCAACGCCATCTAGCGGTGAGAGGAGTCCCGAGTCAGGTTATTTTCGTTACGGAATTTCTGGATTTGGTCTCCACGCTCAAGGCCCGCGATTGAAGCTATGCAATAGCCTTAAAGTTAATGACAACAAACCAATATCAAAACTAATAAATACGGTGCGAGTTGAGTCATATCAAACACAAGGCGGCAATCAGCGGTAAATAGACGTCAATCAAACCGCCACAATGGTGTTTCGTTACCAGGGTCTGGCACAATCCGGAGGAATGTACCTTATTACTATTTATCTATCTACTTACACCAGTATTCTTGCGTTGCACAATGCTTACTTTACCGCAGGCTTTTCCCTTCATAGAACCTTCATGAGCCCTTTTCCGAAGAAAACCGGCTAAGTGTGAGTTGTACCCGCACAAAAATGGTTCCGTACAATCATACAAGATTTTACATCAGCTATCAAAAATCGAGCAAAATCTAAATTTTTTTTAAAAGCTCGCTTGAGCAAGCGTAGCGATGCAAGGTCAGGCGAGCGGAGCGGAAATCAACACGTGACAAATAGGTATGTAAAAAATGGTTAAACTTAAAAAGCTTAACAAAAGTCCGGACACCGTCTAATTTGGCCGGACACGCAACCAAAAAGCCTGACTGTGTCCGGCTTTATCCGGACACCTGGCAACGTTATAGGTACTAGACCAGCATTCTTGCGTTGTACAATGCTTACCTTACCGCAGGTGTAGCAATACCTTTTCCCTTCATAGAACCTTTATGATCCTTTTTCCGAATAAAACTGGTCAAGTGCGAGCCTGAATGCACTTGACCGGAACTGAAGTCCAAAAAGGGTTCCGTACAATCATACAAGATGTGACACCAGCTATTATTAAGATCGGGACAAATAAAAAGTTTATTTATTGTAGGGACACCCTCTTTACTATTTATTATTACTTATTTACTTTATACTTTTTTTTAATTATTATTTGTTGTTATAGCGGCATTCGAAGTAGGTACCCTATACATTCTGTGATTTAAGTATCTACCTATTAAGGTTTATGAGATACGTTGAAAGACAGATAGAAGTACGGACGGTTGAACAGTCGAGGTTGTAATAGCGTTCCATTGGCACCCTATGGGTACGGAACCCCAAAAAAGCATCAGTTAATGTTGAATAATGTTTTAGTAAAATTAATAACTTATTAATAAAAAACAATCCTAACTAAATCTTTATCTATTCCCTTCGATCACAGAAAAAATCTATTCCTAATAAATTCTTATGTATTTAAAAAATGTTCTTGTTTGTTTTATCACAAACGCTGATCATATCATTGCAGTCGTAAGAATAAGATGTTATCTTCATAATTACGCTCGGGCGCCGGCCACCAGTCGATTTTATTTATTTTCCGACTCCGCTTAAAGGCATGGGTAGACACGCAGCGCCGCGAATTATTATATAGCTGTGAGATTTTCTAGAAAGTGTGATGATTATAACCACCTTTGATTGGCTAGAATTCAGCCAATCAGAGGGGACTGCAGTCATTTTTAGACACATCTCACAGCTGTTTACTTGAAAAATATAGCTCTACAGCTCCATGAATGTTTATTAATATTATGGGAGCGGAAAGAGTAAAGACTGTCTACTTTTTTACTTGCGGAAAGGTAGCGATCAACGTTTTTATGGCTTTTTGCGTCTGTATCGTGTTTTCGTGATTTTTGAACGCTGATTTGTTTGATATTCGGTCGCTGATTTCTGCGTTTATGGTGTGCCCACGTTAGCGTTGAAAGTCATAAAAACTTAAAAACCAGGAAAGTAAGATGCAGGCTATGGCCTTAAGTACCTACAGATCTCTATGATGTATGAGGATGAACTGCCTTAGCCAGAGACTTCACCCTTTTTGACGACCTCCCTGGTGCAGTGGTGAGCGCTGTGGTGTGTGAGGTATCGGGTTTTTTAATTTCTGAATTGTCTCTGGTCTGATCTGGTCACTGGTGGGAGGCTTTGGCCGTGGATAGTTATCATCCTACCGTCAAAGACGTGCCGCGAAGCGATTTAGCGTTTCAGCACGATGACGTGCGCAAATAGATTAGGGTTATTGGTTGAATGTACACTACCCCTTAAAAGTTAACGCGCTAGCACTGCATCGTCACTTACAGATGAGATCGCAGTCAAGGACTATCTAGTTATCGAATAAAAAAAATCTCTTGACGCCGCGCGTTCTGTCTGTCCAATCCTTAAAACAAGTAGCATACCAGTTACTAACCACTTGTGTATAACTGACTCATCAAGTACTAAAGAGATTATCCTGTGGTTTAATTTGCTATGCTCTTTATTAGCATTATTGGATTGTGGAAGAGAGCTTTAGGTTTTTAGTCCGAAATAGTTCCCACACGTTAACCAGAGCAGTTTAAAGCTACATTACATTAGGGTGCATGTCCACTGAAGCATATTTGGTCGGTACTACTAATATTATAAACTAGACAATACTAATATTATAAACCAATATAAACCAGACAATGCCCGAGACTTCGTTCGCGTGGATTAAGGATTTTTAATTTTCCGGGATAAAATGTATCCTATGTGCTATTCTTGGGTATGAGCTATCACCATTCCCAGCCTAATCGATACATTCGTTGTAGCGTGAAGGAGTAACGAACACACAAACACACACACACAAACTTTTGCCTTTATAATAGTGTGATGTGGTGTGATAAAACAAAATATGAAGTATGTTAAGTGTGGCCAAAACGTGCGAATCGATATTGTCAAATGTGATTTTTACCCATATTGGTCTCTCTCTCTCTCTCTGCATCGTGTTCCCCACTACTGAGGGTCGTGACCCCTTCTTCATATTGGACAAGTAGGCACAATTAATTGCATGGAGTGTTACACTGGGCGCGACTGTACTTCGAAACTAATTATGTAATTCCCTTATTGCGTGACAATATCGCATATTATTTGTTTAACATACAAACACAATTACCTCGGTATTAATAAGTACTCTAAAATAGTTTTCGTCGGAAATGTATCCCGGAAAATTAAAGAATTCCCGCGGTAATTAAAAAACCTTTATCCACGCGGAGGAAGTCGCGGGCATCGTCTAGTTTAATATTTTGATGAATTAATTTTTTATTTAAGACATTTAAATCTATCTTTACAATTTACACCTAATACGTCAGATAAGTTTTATATTTAAATAACTACACTTCCTAAATAATATTAATAACTCTCTACAACTTAATACCTAATATGTACAAAGTTAACACATAATTTAAATAATTGCAAAGTACATAATATACAACGTGTAATGAAACTCCGAAATAATACTGTAGGAGGTGAATGTGCTCATGAAACTGAACAACTTTCCCCAAGGAACATAGGTCGAAATGTGAAAAAAAATGTGGACCTCCCATACAAAATTGACGATTAGCTGATTGATTTACTATGGGAGGTAAAAATTTTTTTTCATATTTCGACCTAGGTTCCTTGGGGAAAGTTGTTTAGTTTCATGAGCATATTCACCTTATGTAGATACGACACACACACAACCATGAGCCACGCGCTCTCGTGAATTGCAAGAACTATACATAATATACATTCTAAAACGACCGGTGGAAAGACAGCCCTATACCCCATTACTCTCAAGCCACACTCCATATAACGTCCTTACCTTCCTTTGAACATATCACATGGGTATATGTAGTAATCTGAATGAATAGATACACAGTGCATGTCTGCGCATCCCTCTTTAAAATGTTCACGTGTAAGGGTGCTTAGTATCCGCCGGCTCAGCGCGTTCACCCTGTATAATGTAGGTACACCCGGTTATACAGGGGGCGCCTTTTGTTTTTATAATTAGCTAAGCTTGCAATATTATGATGTCGAGCGACGTGCAAAGTAAATCTTTCAGATAGAGTTTTCTAGGAATTACGGAGTAGATGTCACCTAAAATTGGCACTTTTTTTTTTTTAATTCTAGCGCTTGACTGCGATCTCACCTGATGGCAAATGAAGATGCAGCCTAAGATGGTGCGCGCATGCCTAGAAGATGCCTATTCTTAATTTAAAGACACCCACATTATAGTAAGCAAAACGTCTCTCTCTCTCTCTGCGTCATGTTTCCCATTACTCTGAGGGTCGTGACCCCTTTCCACCAAGGACTCTTCAAGTAAAACGTAATAAATTACAAAATACAGTAAAAATATTTTGAATCATGCGGAATAAAAGCTCTAAAACATCAAGAAGCGCCTCATCAACCATCGTTTGTTCGCAGTCAGTCTATTTAGTCCATTTCTAAATATGTCCCTGGGAACGGGAAGGAAGCACCCTCTCCTTCCACTAAACATCATAAATCCATCATCATTACATGTCAAAATCGACCTAATTGCTTCAACAATAGGTGTTGTATTGGTTTAGAAGAATTTAGTGGTTAGAATGTGAACTCTTTTGCGGTAATATTTTCGTCACCTCACGTCACTTTATTTTTTTTGACATGTCGTTTGCCAACACTAAATGTATGAACTTCAGTACAAAAAAAAGAAAGGGAAAGATTTTTTTTTTTTCTTAAAACAAGCTTTTTAAGAACGCTGACAAAAAGACGATGACTACGTACTACCTACTTAATAATATAAATATAAAAATTATTTTTAAAAAATAGACTTCAGACTGGGGCTACCTAGAAAATATGACAGTACCCTTTCAAACAAAAAAATAATTTTCCAAAACCGTCCAGGCGCCTTCGAATAAACGGGAAAAAGTAGATTCTGACGAATTAAAAACAAGCTTTCCGCTTATTTGGAGGGCTAATATTCTTTAAAAAAAAAAAAATATTAAGAACCTCCTCCTTTTTTTGAAGTCGGTTAAAATTCAAAATTATTTATTTCATGCAGGCCAACTTGTAACTCTTACGACACGTCAAGACTACCACTAGTACGGAATATATAGATTTAAAAAAAAACATGATAATGATGTTAAGTTCTCAGTGCCAGTGGGTGTTGCGTGACGCGCTTGACAGATAAAGCAGTCAGCAGAGACATCAAAGAGCCAAATCGAGGAGCGGCTCGAGTTCGGCACTTGTTGAAAGGCTTGCCGTGGCCAAAGTAGTCTGTACAGTCTTCTGCGACTCAAATTGCAATTCCTTTCCGTTGAGAGAAGCTCTAATTACACGCGATTTAGGTATCTATGATTAGAATAGAAAGCCGCGATGTCGCCACAAAATTATCAATAAGAACTTATAAACATTTTTTTTTTTCACTTTCGCAATTTCACAGGAGAGCTCAAGAACGGCGAAAATATCACCTTTACCAAAGCCTTTACCAGTTTTATTATTTTATGTGAAAAAAAAAAAATACATTTTTTTAAAGTTTTTAGTAGATTTTGTTATTTATAGTATGCTCGGAGTATCCCTGCGAGATCAAATCAGAAATGAGGAGATCCGTAGGAGAATCAAAGTCACCGACGTAGCTCTGCGAGTTGCGAAGCTGAAGTGGAAATAGGGCACATAGTTCGAAAAGCTGATGGTCGATGGGGTCCTAAGGTGCTGGAGAGGCGACCCCGCACCGGGAAGCGCAGTGTTGGCAGACCCCCCACTAGGTGGACCGACGACATCAAACGAGTCGCAGGGAGCCTCTGGATTCAAGAGGCGCATGACCGAAGCCTGTGGAGGACCATGCAAGAGACCTATGTCCAGCACTGGACGTCTATCAGTTGATTAAGAAGAAGAGTTTTTAGTAGATACGTTCAAACTGAAACAGAAGAGATCTAGCTGTCATCCACGTGGACTTTTTTTTTAAAATGTCGCGAGAATTCTTTGATTTTCTGTGATAAAAAGTGGCCTATGCCACTCTCCAGGTCGTCAACTACATATCACGTCGATCCATAGATCTGTTGAGGCGTGATTGAAGGGCAAACCACCAAACTATCAAGCTAACAAACAAAAACTTTCGCATTAATAACATTAGTAAGGACGATGCCTAAAGACAAAAATTCACAACCGGTAAAAACTGTCTACCGGTAGATAAACCTCAAAAGAGAATTTAATCCTAAAATTCCCCACATTTTATTTGGGGCCACTGTGTAAGCAAACAACAAAAAACTGTCGCCTGAATCCACAAAAATGTAATCCCAGGTAGCCTCAAAAGCCAGGTTGACACATTTATCTAGGCTACTGTGTTTCAGTTTTAACTTATCTTGTGTCAACACTTGCCACTGTTTTCGTGAGATTTAAAAACCAGGTTAGTTTAATACCGCGTCCGCATGCTTGTGGCAAACGGCAAACGCCAAACCTCTACAAACGTTTGCCTTGAATTTGGGAATCATCCGCACGCTTGCGAGGGCGTTTGTATGTTCTGAACAGGCAAGCATGACGGACGTCGAACTTGTGTCGGCTTTATTATTTGGCTTAAGTTATTTTTACAAATGTTTTAAGCTCAGTATCGATCAATAATCCTACTAAAATGGAATATGGATGGATGGATGGATGGATGTTTGTTACTCTTTGTGGTATAGTGTAGGTGAATAATAAACTTTTAGATGTAGGTAGTCAGGAACTTGTATTGACGTTGGAACAGTTTGAAATAAAGTCATTGCTCGGACTGGGCGTATTATTTGCCTATTTTACACTCTTTCAGCCACAACTAATGAACCGATTTGAATGAAATGTGGAATAGCGATAGCTCATACCTACATTTTAGCCCGGAAAATTAAGGACTTTCCGCGGGAATTAAAAAACCTTAATCTGCGAGGACGAAGTCGCGGATGTCATCTAGTTGATAGTAAAGCGTCCTCTAATTAAAATTTTCAAAACATATTTCATGTGCACAATTTGTCCAGTTACAGTTTTAGTATAATATTATAGATTAGTAGTAGTAGCTAGTAGTATGTTCGAAAACACTTGGTACCTACCTAGTTTATTTATTTGAATAAAAAAATATTCTACTCTATTCTAGTATGTACCTACTCAATAGATATTTTGTTTTTTTTTCTTTATCAACCGATAGACGTCCACTGCTGCACTGTTTATTGCATGGACTTCCTCAGGCTTCGGTCTTGCGCCACCTGTACCCAGTGGCTCCCTGAGGGTCGCCTGATGGTGTCGGTCCACCTATTACCATACCATTATATACCATTTTCCGGTGCGGAGTCGCCACTTATTATTATTTATTATTAATATATAAAACTAATTAATTAATTAAATTATATAAACAAATCGTCTTCAAAAGTCTTCAGTCGACCAGTCATTCATTTTACGTTTTTACCCACTCACAAAATGAAGATTTCTAAAGGTGCGATACGTAAATCGTAATACAATAACACGTCTAATCGCCGCCAGTGCACAAACGAGACTGAGTGCGCGCAAACGTGTGGACGGAGACGCAAGCGCTTGTGGCAAATTCCCTTTGGTTTGCGATCAAAAGACCGACACTCGATGGATCGGCCACAAACGCTCGCAAGCGTAGGCAAACCATGGCAAACGCTCTATCCGCACGTTTGCGTTTGTGAAGGTTTGCCGAGGTTTGCCAAGCGTGCGGATGCAGCTTAAGGTTAAATTAATTTTTTATTTCATGGCTTTGCTCTGCTTTGTTTCGCATATGAAATAAAATATTTCGCTATGTATTCTTTATGTAAGTATACCCATAGAATATACACAATAGTATGTTCCCAGCGTAGTTGGACATATTATTATTTAGAATTACTGCCGATTTATTATGTTTTTTTTTAAAATAAATACTTTTATTTAGACAGGTAAGTTTAAAGATTTAAATAGTAGAGGAGCCCCAAATGCTAAATACTTAAAATATTAAGAATATTATGAAGGTTCCTAATGATGTGCTTAATAATTAAAAGTAATTAAACGGTCAAATGCGAGTCGGATTCGCATAAGAAGGGTTCCGTATCAAAAAACGCCGAAAAAACACGTTTCTGGTAGGGAAGCGCCTTTTAATTTTGAATTTTTATTATTTGTTGTTATAGCGGCAACAGAAATACACATTCTCAAAATTTCAACTCTCTACCTATCATGAGATACAGCCCGCTGACAGACAGACTGATGTAATAGGGTTCCGTTGGTTACCCTTCGGGTACGGAACCTCTAAAAAGGAGATCGCTCTAATATTTGAAAACTGGCGCATTGACCCTTGGCAGGTATAATTGCGGAATGTGCGGCGCCGGGCCTGCTTGCAATTATTATTTTTTCTTGCCATCAAACGACATTATTACGCCCTTCATCAAGCAATTCCACTATTAATATCCACTCGTATATAGGCACTGATTGTAATCAATTATTATAAATTGGTTACTTATATTAACGCCATTCATACGAATAAAGTCCTTATTTTCTGTAGACTTAAGGGATATTTTCGTAGTGTCGGGGTTGTGTGTTTCAATAAAGCAATCGTGTTTGATATGAACACTGACAGTTGTAAATAAATTGCCTTTAATAATAATTTGACTTGTTTTGTGTGAATGTGTTCCTACATTTGTTATGATTGTAAATTAAGACATAAGTAACACCCTGAATATTTACATGGGCGCCTATTTTGTTAGATAATTAATTATTCAAAAAATTGCAAATAAATAAATTTTTATTCGATGACAAGATAGTCATTGACTGCGATATCACCTGATGGTAAGTGACGATGCAGTCTAATATGGTAGCGGGCTAACTTGGAAGGGATATGGTAGTATAGATTCAACCCATACCCCTAATCGGTTTTTACACGCCATCGTGCCGGAACGCCTTATCATTTGGTGGCACCTTTGGCGGCACGTCTTTGACAATGGGGTGGTAACTAGCCACGGCCAAAGCCTCCCACCAGACAAACAAACTAAATTAAAATGGCATCAATAAAAAGTCGATGTGCCGTCATAACTCTTATCATTGAAACTTAGTAAAAAGTAGAGATTTTTTTTGTCTATTTTATTCAAAAAACTGGCAATCGAGTGTGTTCTCGCCGCCACAGTATAGAAGTGCTCGAATATTAAACCGGAGCTAAGCTAACGAGTTAACTAAAACCGCGTAAGGTTTATAGAGGCTGCCCAAGGAAAGTGCGCCGCTGGGCCGTCGCAGCCGCGCGGGCGATCGTCTGCAGCGCACGTTACAAGTAGCGTCGCCTGAATACGAGCGCGTGACGTCACGTGCTATAGACCTTCTAACTAGCGCTAGTGATCTAAACAGTAGTGTCGTCACACTAAAGAATACACTTCCAACAGTAAAGTTGACTTGCTTACCTATATACCTCAAGAGGCTGAAAATTCCACAAGCGCGAGTTAGGATTTTCACGAAATTAACAATAGTATTTATAAATTGTTCTATTTTTAAACGAATTCACTTCATTCTTACTTATTTAAGAAAGAAATACAACTTTTTTGTTTTTTCAGACATTTATTTATAAAAATATAAAATAAAAACGTAAATGAAATATTTGACGCTAACAGCGCCATCTAGAATCAACTTTGGCATATATTTTTGTAAGGGGTGCTATGTTATCTTGTATTGATTTTTCCTTATAACTTTATTTTTGGAAAAAGTCTTTAGTTACGGTTTATTTTAAATTTTAATTTGAATTTTTATTTTGTTTCAGAATAACGAACAATGAAAGAAATGAAAGCCCCATTACTGATGAGAGCATCTCTCCAGAACCGCCCGATCGGCCTCCCGGGAAGGCGCGGCAAATTCATCCCGAGCAAAAAACACAAGTTCTAGCCTATGATTCCACGTATCGAAAGAAAAACAAACCAAAGTCGCTCCCTCTAGAAGACAACCAAATGTACAATCACTTGGCGAACGCGAATGTCGCGATGTCACCAATGTATCCTTTGACACCCAATATTTGTATGGAGGGTGGGAAGATTGAGTTCATAAAATCGCCGTCTGGGAGCGCGAGGAACAGCGTGGCGCTAGTGTCGCCGCCGCAAACTCCGTTGTTGATGCGACGTGGTTCTAAGGAGAGACGCGAACTGAGGGCGTGTAGCGATGAACCGGAGAAGTTCGACGGCGATAAGGTAGGTGGCGCTAGCTTTTTTTAGAATCTCCAGAAATAATCTTCAGCTTCCATTGAACTTTAATTTAGAAACTAAGATAAGATAATTAAGGTATTAGTAAGATTGTTGCTGTTGAAAAACTAAAAAAAAAGCAAGTTAGGAGGAGCTTCAATAGCGTGTTTCATACTCTGACTCCACTGTATGCGCAAAGTATCAATACGTAGGTATCAATCTGAATGAAAGTAAAATTACATTTTGTATGGAAACTCGAGTTTACCGACGACACGTAGTATTTTGATTGTAAACAACAGAAATATGTAGTGAAAAGTTAGAAAAAGAGGAAATCCATACGAAAGCATTAGTGACCATAAAGATAGCATTGCGTACTTTACGTAGTAACAAATACTATGTTTGTGGTAGTGACACTACAAAAACTGGCACTTATTGCATCCGTTCAAAATCGGATAAATCGGTATTACGAAGATAAACCTGTACAAACAAACAGAAGTAAGTCAAAATATTTAAAACTAACTGATGCCCGTGACTTCCTCCGCATGGAAATTTTTAAAATCCCGCGGTAATTCTTTGATTTCCTGGGATAAAAAGTAGCCTATGTCACTCTCCAGGTGCTCAACTATACTCATGCAGAAAATCGCGTCGATCGGTAGCTTTGTTGCAGCGTTATTGAAGGACAAACCAGCAAACCAACATACAAACACACTTTCGCATTTGTATATTAATATTAGAATATTAGGATAAGGAAATGATATTAGTAAGGATGAGAATATATGATTAGGTCTTAAGGGCGTTCTAACAATCATATCATGAGATGATTATGATAATGTAGTTATTTAGAAGTCACAGACAGATACTTTCACCATTGTAATGCTTCAAAAGACCGTTCTCTAAAAAGATGATCTATGAAAAGTTTTTCAAATATAATAAGCTACTGATGAATTTTTTTACGTTCTCAAAGCGAAAGATCAAGTTTCCTATTCTCTTTCAAATGAAGATAGAACTTTTAAACAATTACTTGGCCCTCAAAAGTTAAGGATAGCATCAATTTCAATAAAACGCGCCTCGTCTTTTCATCCCTCGTCAAAAAAGGTTCCAAACTTCTCCAATTTGTTTGTCCAAGATATTTGGACCTTTTCCTGTATAATGTGACATGAAACCCGGTAGCTTTTATAATTTTTATCACAGATCGCTTTCAGAAATACGTCAAGCTTGCCAATAACAGTTAGAACCTACCCGGATTCTCTCTTTCGTTTCACCCAAGTATACCTAATTGTTCCTTCTCTTTATTTTCCATAATTTTTTTAATTTTGTTTTTTAATGACGATAATAAGTTCATTTAGAAGAGTTCATAAGTGCTATGCCGCCATTTGATTTAGCGTTCCGATACGATGGCGAAAATTTTCAATCGTGTGCGCATCATCACTAAGAAAATATTTCCCATGGCAAATGTTCCTTTAAAATATTTTCCTCTATCCCTGATCACAACGAGCGAGGGTTGGATATAAATAATTGCCGCTATATGCCCTTAATGCGTATTTAGTCGCACCAAAATTGTTTTCCAAAGCCTCTATCAAGGTTGTGTTCGTAAGATTGTGTCTGAGATTACATCACGAAAAGGGGATTTATTTATTGATAGAAACTGTCTAGTAAAGCTTCAGTTTTGAAGAAAAATGATGAACTTGTTTGTTTCTCATGTTGTGATTTGGCAAAATTGGGGTAGCTTTCTAAGTAGGTAGTAATATATACTTACATACAAGTAAATAAAATTGAAGTTTCTGTTTTATTTTAAATTATTTTCATTTATGTTCATAATATTATGAAATTAATATGAAACTCATAATTTTTTTTCGGAGCATGACTCAAACACGCTTTACAATTATTTTTTTGTGTCTCTGTTGTTTTTTTTTTTATTCTATGACAAGATAGCCCTTGACTGCGATCTCACCTGATGGTAAGTGACGATGCAGTCTAAGATGGTAGCGGGCTAACTTGGAAGGGGTATAGCAGTGTAAATTGAACCCATACCCCTTATCGATTTCTACACACCATCGTGCCGGAACGCTAAATCGCTTGGCGGCACGTTTTTGACGGTAGGGTGGTAAATAGCCACGGCCAAAGCCTCCCACCAGACCAGACCTGAGACTATTTAGAAATAATAAATTATTAAATTTCTCCCGCCGGGAATCGAATCCGAGACCTCCCAGTTATAAGACCACAGCGCTCACCACTGCGCCAGGGAGGTCGTCAGGTGTTTGCACGGGCTAAACTTCAGTTTTTTAATGTTTTGTTTAATAAAGAGTTTCAAATTATTCTTTTTATAGATAAGATATTATATTGAAAGAAAGGATTTATCGCAAATCTGTCTAAAGTTCATTAGACATCTGCATTGGACGTTAGAGTCGTTTCATTTAAATTAATGCAAATCTCTGCAAAGGCGTCTAGAGGAAATGCAAAGGAGATTGAACGTAAAATGAATTAATTGTGGCCCTAAAACTGAATTACAGTGAGCGTAAACGCCCAGAGAATTCTCTTGTAACTATCAGTACCTAGTGGTAGTAACAGTGTCTATACACTTGGCATATCCTTAAGCCTAGTTGTTTGAACTCCGGTCTACTATTCAGGAGGTGTCGGGTGAAATCTTAAACACGCAACTCTGACTATTCGGAGTTACATTCGTTTTAACAAGTTTTAAGCAATTAAAATATATGCTTTAACACACACATCATTTCACTCCTATCACCAATGATTGCCTGGTAGAGATTGCTCTGTAGCAATAAGGCCGCCTTTGCATGCGTCGTTTTAAGTTTTATTAATTTTTGTTTCTTTCTTGTGTGCAATAAAGTTTTTATCTATCTATCTATTTATCTTTAACGGTGAATGAAAATATCGGATTTATGTCGATAGTCTGTTTTATTTTAACACAAAAAGACAGCCTGAGTTTAATAAAAAAATACTATAGATCTCTTAGCCGTAGACTCTTCCAGAGCTTGAGCTCCGAAACCTTGAAATGTTTTAATATTTAGGGACTTAGCTAGCTGCTAGAGCAGGAAGGAAATCCCTGAAGTTTATAAGTAGCAGGCGGAACTTTCTACTAAAATATCTTCATAATAACACCAAGGGATTTCAGCATTAGATCGCAGATAAGCAAAGCAAATGGCTTCCCAATACGAGCGTCTTCTTCCTATCATGTTACAAGCATAATTCCAGTATTAATATTAATGGTATGTGCACTTTGGACGTGATTTTACTCTCACATGGCTGGGAAATTGCAGACAAAATGTAGACGACGTATCTAGCGAGCACTTTTATTATGCACATCATTTTGTTTCTTTTGTAACTTTGAGTCAGGAGTTTAATATTAAATTCTTGTCAATCTAATTTATTTTTTGAGTACTTCATAAGAGAGGACTGGTCGCATAATGTTATTATTTTTTTAAGAACATTAGCCATGCTGAATTTTATTTAAATTTTCCTCTTCCCTCTAATAAACGTAAAAACCGTCCACCACAGTTTTCACTACGCAAAAACGTTGTGCTATTGCAGTTCCATTACTGCCGTCCAGAATATTCTTAGCCTTAGCACAAGAAAAGCTTCCCACCGATGTTTTGTAGTAGTTTTCCATTAAAAACTTCAGTTATTCGGGCCTATATCTTGTCGAATAGCGGTAGCAACTTTTCAGTATATAACCTTATTTAGTTTAAGGCCAGTGTGTTACATCTAATCCATGGCATATCTGTGTTTATAATCCCTAATCTTACGTTATCTGTGTAGTGTATGACATCAGTCAAACATCAACCAACCTCCATAATCAGTGTCAGTCCAAGATAATGTAATTGTCAGTTAGATTTCAAGCTAAAAACAGGCAAAAAAACTGCAAAGAAAAGTGTAATTTTGACTAAATCTAAAAAATGGCAAAAAAAAATTTACGAAGATCTAGGATCTGAAACTACTAAAAATATTACTTATTAAAAAAACAATTACAACGCTAGAATTCACTAAAGGGTTTGATAAAGGTTCAAGAGAACACGCTGAACATCAAAGTTCTATAAAACAAGAATCCAAAATTCCAGAAGAATCAAAAGGAAGGCTGAGGTTCCATGAAACAGGATAATGAAAATTACCTATAGCAAGTGATTATATTCTTTTGGCTTATATCAAAATCTGGTATCCGAAGCAGATAATGAATTTTGTGTCATATATTGTGGAGACTTTAGAAGAGAACTGTTATGTGATTTGGACAATTCTATTGGTCATATTTTTAATACTAATAGTTTTAGACAGAAGAGAACAGAAAGTTCTGTGTGTGAAACCTTCAATGTGTCTTAGCCGAGAAACCAGTACGGTAACTCTGTATGTTAGGAAAAGCGAAAAAAGTGATACTGGAGAGTAATTGAAAATTGTACTGACTGATTGATTTTGTACAATATTATTTTTTTGTCATAGTGGTTTTGTTTAGCCATTATTAAATTTAAGCTAAGACTTAGTTAAAGAGTTTTGTTTTTTTTTTTTTTTATTATTTTTAGAGAACAAACTAGCGGGCGGGTCACCTTTTGTTAAGTGATTACCGCCGCCAATGAACATTTGTAGCACCTGAGCCACCACCAATGCGTTGCCGGCTTTTTAGGAATTTGTTGGTCCACCCCTTGAGTAACCCCATGTTGCAAAGGTAACCAATGGGACCCTATTAATAAACCTCCGTTGTCCGTCCGTCCGTCTATCCGTCCGTCTGTCTGTCAGCGGGCTGTCATGATCCGTAATAGTTAGCCGCTATACCAAACAATAAATAAAAATTAAAGGGAGCCCCCTTTCAGCCCCCCTACCAGAAACGTGCTTTTCGGCGTTTTTTTTTCATCGACTTTCATTTTTTCTTTTTACAATATGGCGTCTTGTGGTCACCATATTGAACTTTGATAACTGCCATGTCTTTAGTGACACTCAAGATTATCACAATTTGACTGACGTAAGAATCAATACAATCGGCCTACGCGTTTGGTCTCTAGAGCGCCACATACATATATACATACATATAATAATATAAACACATTACCCTTCTTTGCGTCGCGCAGTCGGGTAAAAAGATGGCTCTTGGTAGGCCGAATATCTGAGAGTGCATGAAAGTGCGACACCCCAATGGCTGTGTACCAAAATACAATGGTACACATAACCATAACATGGGTAATGACTGCTCCCCATTTGTTGCTTGTCTATCTGGCGCTATTCAGGGGGGCATTAGCTAAAGTGGCCCATACGTTACGTGCCCTCTGCGTTTGATGCAGTAATGTACCGTGAAGATTCAGAGCTCGAAGAGTACCTATAATACGTAGGAGTAATGGCCCGGTTAAGATGATTGCTGTTAATTGCTACTTTCAGTTTTTGTTACTCAAAGGCTCGATAGCTGTACGGTGAAAGGATCAAAATAAAGCGTAAAACTTTTGTTAAAAAGGAATAACTGTAAGTACTTGTTACATTAAAGAATTGGAGAAATGACAAATAACGGACAGCCATTTTGATTTTTGAATGTTGTCCCAAATATGGAATTACTGGCACTCAGGGAGAAAATCTTTTGCTAGTAATTCGCCAAACCAGAAAAAACTGGTAAAAACTCGCGCTGTATACCTACAGTTGTTCTTCGAGGGCTTACAGATTTTTTCTGATTTGGCGAATATAGCAAAAAAAAAATAGTATTTCTTGAGTATCATGGAATAATTTCACAATGTTACGCCTGCTTCCATCCAGAACATGAATGAGAAGGGATTAATAATTTTACACAAGAGACGAAAGACTATGATAATGGTATCGTCAGCTTGTTCACCGTTTTGTAGTTTACAAAGTCAAAGTCCTGAAAAGGTCACAAATCTAAATATATAAAAAGAAATGGTGACTGACTGACTGACTGACTGACTGATCTATGACTGACTGACTGACTGACTGATCTATCAACGCACAGCTTAAACCACAAGACAGATCGGGTTGAAATTTCGCATACAGGTAAGAAACTACATATTATGACATAGGTATCCGCTGAGCAAGGATTTTTAAAAGCTTTTTTCAAACCCCTATTTTATATAAGGGTCACTCCCTAACGGGATAAAGTAGGGGTTTAAAAATTGAATGTAACGTGAGCGAAGCCGCGGGCAAAAGCTAATATAAGTTATTGCCACAAGAAAATTCAAATAACTTTCAAATACCACAGTTGGATTAAGCACCGACTGGAGGAATCGTGTTCCTTACAGCTCCATAATGGCCGATTGCCAAAGCGACCCGCAGAGGAACACTGAGCGGTTACAAAACTTTTAACAAATCCCCCTAGAGCTAGACGCGCGCCACAGCCGAGTGTTCCAACTATGCGCTGCAAACCGCGTAAGCCGATGTTTCACTGAATTTTATTACTCTGCAGAGAAGAATTAATTTAAAATGCCTCGAATTTCCGCTACTAAATGTACAAAATTTAATCTACTCAATTGTTAAACATCCAAGGAGGAGGAATTGATCGGAAAATCACCAAATTCATAATGCCTAGAAATCTGGTGACGGGAAGCGCAGTGTTGGTAGATACCCCCACTAGGTGGACCGATGCACATTGTGAAATTTTTCCCAAAATCGGACATCCCTTTTTTATGATACTAATCGAAACTTTAAGCTTTTTGTAATGCTAGAGTAGAACACCCAGAAGTTAATTCTGTTTAGAACCGGAGTTATAATTTTTTAAAAATTTTTTTATGGTTACCAGAAAAAAACTAAGAAATGCTGTAACTTTCTACGTAACGAAAGTTTTCAAGTTTCAATTATAGCATGCTATAAAATCAATTAAGTGCTATTTTTGGAAACATATAATTAATTTCTAAGTGAACAATAAAGGAAGATATGCTTTTTTAAAACTAATTTTGAAATTAATTTTTTTCTCATCTTGGTATAGATATTAGCATCTAATTTTCACATATTGTATTTATTAGTGTTATGTTAACCCGCCTGTATAATATCAGATACGTAACACTTAGGACCTCGGAGTTATTGAATTTTAAAAATTTCATTTTATGCAACTCAATAATAATCCCTGAAAAACATAACCCTCCGTTTTTACAGTCAGATAAAAATTCTTTCTTTTAGCCACTTTTTTAGAATTTTCTCTCGTACATTTGTAATTAAGATCTTTGTGACAACCCTAATATCATAGAAATTGTAAAATCTCATATCTCCAATGTCCTCATAGATTTCTGTGTGATTTTTTTTTACTAGTAACAATACAGTTACGAGGTATGTTTTCAGATAGATATCTACTGCTAATCGTAAATGGTTTATGAGAAAAAAAATAAAATGTAAAAATCACAAAATTAAGAATAATTACTTTATTATTAATACTAAAATTATTTTGTTTAGCTTATAAAATGCCCTGTATATAATGCCACTTTGCCCTGTAAATAATTGTATAAATATCATATACAATTCTTTTATTTCGCCTTTTTCTGAAAATACAGAATTTTCTAAAAAAAAATATTACTCCGAGGTCCTAAGTGTTACGTATCTGATATTATACAGGCGAGTTAACATAGCACTAATAAATACAATATGTGAAAATTAGATGCTAATATCTGTACAAAGATGAGAAAAAAATTAATTTCAAAATTAGTTTTAAAAAAGCATATCTTCCTTTATTGTTCACTTAGAAATTAATTATATGTTTCCAAAAATAGCACTTAATTGATTTTATAGCATGCTATAATTGAAACTTGAAAACTTTCGTTACGTAGAAAGTTACAGCATTTCTTAGTTTTTTTCTGGTAACCATAAAAAAAATTTAAAAAAATTATAACTCCGGTTCTAAACAGAATTAACTTCTGGGTGTTCTACTCTAGCATTAAAAAAAGCTTAAAGTTTCGATTAGTATCATAAAAAAGGGATGTCCGATTTTGGGAAAAATTTCACAATGTGCGATGTCATCAAACGAGTCGCAGGGAGCCGCTGGATTCGGGCGGCCCGAGATCTGTGGAGGTCCATGCAAGAGACCTATGTCCAGCAGTGGACGTCTATAAGTTGAAAAAGAAGAAGAAGAAATCTGATATTTAGTACATCCATCTGGAACAATTCGTAGACAACATAAGGAATAAGACGGGAGTTTGCAATATGTAACCCGTAAAGGCATATCGTTCACAAAAGAGTCCTTAGTGGAACGGGTCACGACCCTCAGTAATGGGGAACACGACGCAGAGAGAGATAGAAGAAACAACTTATGAATAATGCTTATCTCTGCTCTGTACTTTTCGTGTTTTCGCAGATTCTATCACATTGTTATGCTATGGATGGGATATTTTAAAATATCTAGGAACTAGGGAAGGTTGAAATTGCGAACTACGCAGCAAAGATTTGCGAAGTTAGTTTTCTACCACAAAAAGATTTTCTAAACTTTGAGCCGGTAGAATTTGTTTTCGTCTTTTTCATATTCTTACTTAAAATTAAAATTAGAGATAGGTACTTTTAATTACGAACTCTCTTCAGGGACTTTGGCAGACACTAAATGAAGATTAGTCTAGCAGACTCCATTATTACAGATTTCGATCTCGTCTCTGGGGTGCCTTACCTTATAATTTGAATATATTTCCTTACAGTCTGGTCCATCGTTGGAATTAACTATTGTAACTTTGAATATTCTCTCGCAACAAGGTATGACACTTTTGACCACTAAACTGGGGAATCGTTGTCTAACTATTGTCTAATATTCTGTAGTTTTAGCAGCGTGGCTATAAAGGGACTCCAAATTACAGCTCTGGCAAAGGGTTTGATTCCCGGTTCAGTCAAAAAATTACAAATTCTTTTCATCTAAATTACTTGTTTTACTACTTTTCCGTCATGGAGATCTAGGTTTTATTCCTTATTGGATAAGTTAGAGAAAGAGATACGATACTTGTCTTTAGAGTAGTTCTTTTGATGCTTTTTGTAGGTATAGGTTTTGCAAGAATCATCACAAAACGCTTTACTTCTATACCTTACCTATTCTGAAATCTTTACCTACTTCTGCCAACTCTACCCGACTTTCCTGTCTCGTTGCTTCATTGGCCTAGTGGTTAGGAAGTTCGACTGCCGTTCTCGAAGTCCCAGGTTCGAGTCCCGGCCAAAAACCGTAACGGGTTTTTCTGTCAAGAAATTCTCAGTACTAGCTCGAGGTTAGGAAGTTGGCAATGAGTCCCCCGTGTTTCGGAGAGTACGTAAAATTGTCGGTCCTTCGCCTGATCTCTCTCTGGTCGTGTCAGATTTCCAACCCATCGGACTATGAGAGTTAAGGTATAGAGATTGCACCTGTATTTGCACGAGCACTTTTGCACTATAATATCTTCCGCGCAGATGACTGATCTCTGTCGAGATTGGCCTCCGGGGCCGGATTAGGTCGAGGGGATATTAGTACCCGACTTAAGTATTAACAATACTTTTATGACGCGGACGAATTCACAGGCAAAAGCCAGTCAATATAAACTACGTGACAGTTCCAGCCGCGTTTTTACATACTCCCGCAATCAATCATGCAGATAACTGTCGTTTAATAGATGGCCTCAGCTAATGTTTGTGCGCATTGTTCGTTCTGAATTCAGATTAAAATATCGATTTGGGTGCGCGTGCTAAATTGCTTAGGGGGGCTGCTGTTGTGACTAATTGGATTTGGAAGTTTGAACTTCGGTATCCTGCGTAAATACTGGGCCTGATAATGTTGGCACATTTTTGAACCGTGAAAGGTTCATCAGGGGCCCAAGTCTGCTATTGCAATTGTAGTTACATTGCCTATCAATGACATCCCAATTGCTACTTTTAGCAATTTTGGTAGTCTACTAATTCAATGGCATCACAATTGTTTTCCGATGGTTTGCCACTGACACATCTAGCTTTGAATCTAGCTTAAATAAACGTTTTTAATATGTAGTTTTTTTTGAAACTCATTTCGGCAAACGCTTTTTAAGCTAATGGCAATACCGAGGTATGATTGAATTACAATCCAATTATTTGTGATTTAGTAGACTACGAAATTTTGGACCAATGATAATTGTATTGTAATTGTATTGCGGATCAATGACAATGACATGTAAAATAGCAGACTTGGGGCCCAGGTATTCATTTCATTGTCGATGCATGCTGTGTCGAAACTTCATAAAGGAATTGTTTCAATAGTGAACCACCACTTTTACTTCAAAATTATTTATCTATTTAAATAAAAGGAAAAGGACTGACTGACTGATTAACTGACTGATTTATCAAGGCACAGCTTAATTAAACCACTGGACGGATATCGGGCTATTTGGCGTACAGATACGAGTAGATTTCAGAAAACCGAACCAGTCGTCAGTATGACGTAAGCATCTACTAAAAAAGAATTTTTGAAAATTCAACCCCTAAAGGGGTAAAATAGTGATTAGAAGAATCGAACTTAACGTAAGCGAAGCCGATGGCAAAAGATAGCTTCTATGTATAAAAAGGTGTCAAACTGTATAAAGGTGGTTGAATTACCAAAACCAAAAAGATTTTGTTAAATAGATAGCACACAATATATTTTTTTGTAAAATTTCACTAGGCTGCTGATTTTAGTTAAGATAATAAATATCTAAAATTCGATCCTGAACTGAATTTTGTTCAACAAATTTTTGAAGCACTTTCAAAGGAATTTCATCAAATTTTACTAGTAATAACCGTACTAAAGTTACTTTAGGTATTCCGTATGCATATTCTAAAGCAAAATCTATAGCAATTTAGGTTTTGCGCTTCAAACTCTATATTCATACGCAAAAGCTGGTTTTGATAGCTTGCGGCACCTGCACCGCGGCATCTGGTGACGTAGTAATTAATACTATGTCCGTTGGCCCCTAGCCAACACTAGCCAACGGCCAACGTGCGTTTTTTAGTTCGGCCGGTAAAGGAATGTGTAATAAAGGACATGCGTGGGGTGATCAGTCTTGATTTATGGTGATTTTTTTTATGGGTATAAATTGATTTTTCGATGACAATGTGCGTTTAGTATTTTGAATGGAGTCCGAATTCAAACGCCACCACAAAGAATATCAATTGTGCCTGTCAAATTTGAAGATTTCCCTCGATTTTGACCTGATAACAATGAGACCACTAGGAACATTTCAAACAAAAAAAGAATTTTTCAAATCGCTCCAGTCGTCTTCGAGTAATCGGGGAACATGCATAAAAAATAAAAAATAAAAAGATTCCAACGAATTGAGAACCTCCTCCTTTTTTGAAGTCGGTTCAAAAAAAGTGAAAGTAGGTAAATAGTTTCTTTCTCTAATCAAGTACGATTTTTAAGAGACGTGATTATTTGTAAGGATATACGTAATATACAAATATACGAAATATTGATAGTTGAGGTCCTGGAGAGTTACACAGGCTACTATATTTTATTTTGGAATATTATACATATACTCCAGTTAAACAAACCCTTGGATGAAGTCACGACTACGAGCAGTCACGAGCAAAAGCTAGGTATAGTTATTGATATTAAAATTAATACAATGTGTACCTATGTACATAAATAAGCACAGAATATCATCTAATGCACAAGGAATAGACGATGTTCTGTGTCTATTTATGTACAGTAAATAATGATGTTTGGTACATCTACATTAGGAAATCATTAACTTTCATTTTCGGTTTCACAAAAGTGATTATAATAGAGACATGCGAATTGCAAAGTCGTCACTCACATCCAAAAGTCACGAGAACCAATTTGAGTAATGGAAAAACAAATTTCGCAAATGGATCCCTTTGATGCCCTTCTTGTGGATAATCCGTTTGTATTTAACACTGGTGTAACAACGCGCGCAGTAATTGGATCTCCGATGCGCTTTTTAATCTCTGTACATCTCTTTATGGGACGCTAATTTTGCTTTCGGAATTTGGGGAGTTCTGTTTTGGTTGACGGCTCTACACCGGGCATTTCTATGATATGTTTTCAAAGTGGAGTAAGATTTCCTCAAACACTTTAGGTACTTGGATATCGTCCTTAAGACAAAAGGTTTATGATCTTCAAACGGTCAAACTTCTTCTAGCTATCTTCTTCTCCCAAATCTTTTCGTTGCATATTACATAAGTAACTACTACGTATTCCATACCTTCTGGTATATTTCCGTCTTCATTCCCCAATTTAGGTTTAGTAAGTTCATGGAATCTGAGTTTATGTCAATACTAAATGATCGAAATAAGCGATTAGTTTGGCCTAAATTCTGAAGTTCAGTTATCATTGGTAGCGATGTTTTGTATGAATAAATCGTTGTTATATGAGCAGTCCACAATAGCCCACTTATTTCTCGAGTGCTTCAACGAGACATTATGTTAATTCAACTATGTACAGACTACTGTTGCATAGAGCCATCGTTGTCATCGACCAACAGACGTCCACAGTTGGACAAATCTCTCTTGAAGCCCCTTCTATACTCAGCCGTCTTGTGTATCCAGCGGATCCCTGCGACTCATTTGATGCCGTCGCTCTACCTAGTAAGAGGTCTGCCAATGCTGCGTTTTTCGGTATGAGGTAGCCATTAGCACTTTGGGAATCTAACAACCACAGCTAACAACATACTGTTTTTCAAACTATATCGGTCGCCTATTGCTACTTTATCTTCGCTATTTGCTATGTCAGTAGCTCTACAAGTATTTTTTAGACAGTTTTCCTTACGGAATGATTCAAACATAGATTTCTATTCGCCTATATCAAAGCAAAAAAAATCACACACAAGTAATTGTGCGTGATTTTTCGTTAGTGACGGAGGCCTGAAGTCTATATACGTAGAAAAAGCTTGTGATCGAATAAAAAATAGATAGACAAGCTTTCGGTATATTCCCACGAATAAGTCATTGGCGATTGGTGGTAACCTGTTCTTCTTGAAACTCTGTCTATTACTACTCTGTGTTTTATAAATGAAGAAAGATGACCAGTCCATGTTGTGATACGTCGCGAGCGTAGCGTTTAAACAATAAATATTATGGCTTCTCCAAACAGTTATTGTTCTATTCATTATATTTTTACATCGATTGTATCGTCCATTTTAATATATTGATAGTGCTTGTAGAGTTCAGTGCCGTTTAAGATTGTAAACCAACCATATCAGTGGTAGTTACGGTCTTGGTGGAGTTTTTGCATAAATCTTGTCTATATCGTGAACATACTAATTACTGGCATCTCTAGGTACCTACAAAATATTATGATTTCGATTTCTTTATGGTTCCATCCTACTAAATGAACAGTGCAAGAGTAATATTCACTTCTTTTTTCAAAATAACGTGCGATTAAACTCACTCAAAAATGACTACACTTTTCGGAAAATCTATTGTTGTAAGGTTAATAAAGTTGGTGTAAAGTGTGTTAAGAATTAAGATAGTGGTGTAAGACATGTTTAACAGACGACCTTATCATTATAAGGATGACAGAAATTCATTCTATGCAAAGGTAAGGGTAGTTTTAACTCAAGCAAAAAAAGCAATTGCATTTTGCATTTTTAATTACCTAAGTGAATAAGTACTCATAGCAACATACCTAGTCCAGTCCTTAGAGTATATAACCAACCCAGTCAGACATATACATTAACTGCACCTCTAAAAGTCAACAAGCTAAGATGTAGCGCGCTTGCCTAGAAGATGCCTAATCACTCTTGATTTAAAGGTACCCAAGTTAATCTGTTTATTTATTGTTGTAGGTTTTAGGATTGAATATTAAGGCTGTAACTTTGCAGGATATACTTATTTGGACTTTCACAGACTTAAAAGGCCTATGTTCATGCACCTAAAAGCAAAATTGCCTTTGAAATTTTTGCTGGACTCTCGTTTACATGCTAATGTGCTGTTGACCTTGTTTTCATAATAACTAAATTGCTGACTACTAAACAAGCCCACTACATTCTTCACAACAAGCTAAGTCTAGTCCATGCGAAAAAGAGTTTTAATTTTGCATGTGTTAAGGTTGAGTTTTGTTTATGAAGATTTATTTTGCATATCCTTACGCTGCCTGCAGGGCATGGACTCAATTATACTAATACTAGCGTACTAGCATTACTATATTATGCTTATGGCTTAACATCAGCCTAATAGTTGAATACAACAATTCAAAAATATTTCTTGTACTGTAGACGTTCAAATGCTTTATAGCAGCTTGGGCTATCTTTTCATGCTTCCGCCGCTGAACCGATCTTGATGAGATTTTGGTACAGAGACAAGGTTTACTTAACCGAAGAATAAATTTTACTTTTTAAGAGATTTTTAAGCTATTGTATAGCTTTTATCGCGGGCCTTGAGCATGGAGACCGAATCCAGAAATTCCGAAAAATAACCTGACACGGGACTCCCTCACCGCTAGATGGCGTCGATAAAAAATGCTATGCAATAGCTTTACCGCGGCAGTCCCCGAGTGCCACACGTCTTTTTTTTATGAGAATTTTCTCAAAATGAATAAATTTGACAATTTATTCATCGGTTAAAGTTGGCGATAAATTTTTCGTGTGCGACTTGAGCTGATTTATACTACGAGTATTATGTACTGAACGATCAGCTTTAAAAATGAAAATTATTTATTTCATGTCGGCCAACTTGTGGCTCTTATAACAAGTAGAGACTCTACCACCGGTTCGGAAAGCAGATTCTGTTGAGAACAACCGGCAATAAACTACTACATGCCTGCTTTTGGCTGCAATTTCCACAGTATCTTAAAACAAATGCCGTGTCTACATCACTCTATTCCATCGTTTGCTACCGTCAGATTGAGATACATTCCCTGAAAATCCACCTGTGCTAAGACAAATGATGCTGTTCAAACCACTGCTCTAAGCTTACAATGAATTATCACCCCTATTAGTTTTGAAATAAGGACTAGGTACACGGTTTTCATGATCTTTTACGAGATTCCTAGTGAGATATACCTTCTCGTAAGTCATAGGGACGCGTATGTAGCGATTAACACGAAAATATCTGCTTTGACTTTTAAAATTAAAAAAGACGTGTGGCACTCGGGGACTGCCGCGGTAAAGCTTGCATAGCATTTTTTATCAACGCCATCTAGCAGTGACAGGAGTCCCGTGTCAGGTTATTTTCGTTACGGAATTTCTGGATGCGGTCTCCACGCTCAAGGCCCGCGATAGAAGCTATGCAATAGCTTAAAATTCCATTCATCTTGTCGTCCCATTCCACAGAAGGAGAAGGAGGCTGAACTCGTAACCACTAGACTTACAGCATAAAAAATATTTAATTAAATATCAAAAAACATATATTTATCTCCGTCTCTCACTTACATTAAGTTCTCTTGTAGGTACAGGTTGCCTGGAAGAGATCACTCTTGCTCTTAGTGATAAGGTCACCTTTTGTGTTACACTATTTATTTACTTATGTATTTTGTTCTTGTTTTTACATGCATTGTGCAATAAAGTTGTATAAATAAATAAATAAACATTTTGAATTCAAGAACTCTATAACTACGAGTAAAATAAAATGTTATGTATCAATAGAGGTATCATTATATCCCTTTAAACCTTATTTTGCTATTAACAACGATCGAGCCAGAGCCCTGAAGAGCCATCGAAAGGGTTGGAAAACACATCAATCAGACCCCGATACGCCTAGTGGCCAAATGGAAAATAAGGGACAGAGGGATTGCTTACAAAGAAATAAATGGAAAAAACTTTTGTTGCCATTCAAATTTGCTAAGTGAAATTTCCGGATTTTTATTAGTAACTTTCCGTTAATCCATAGCACAGGCTGTATATTATCTCGTTAACATAAAAAACTTTTTTAATTACCGACTTCAAAGTATGCCTATGAAAGGTGTGCCTATATTTGAAGAGTTTCCTCGATTTATCCAGGATTGCATCATCAACCCTGACCTGATGACCGTGGGACCACCTGAGAAGTATGCCCTTTCAAACAAAAGACGAATTTTCCAAATCGATCCCGCGTCTTTAGTAACCGAGAAACATACACAAAGATTCCGACGAATTGAGAACCTTTTCAAAAAAAGGAAGAAGAAGAAAGGAGGACCTCTTCCTTTCAAGTCGGTTAAAAAATTGGTCTTCGTGAAGACCAATTTTGCAACTCCAGTCGACCAAAATCGAACGAGTGAACGTTGCCGGTAGAAAAATTGTAGAACTTGAAAAGGTATGTGAAAAAGTCCACGATACATATTACTCGTATCTATAAGCACTTTTTAGAATTTATTTGAACAAAAACCTTTTCCATTCTATTCAATGGCTAAAATGAAAATGATTTTTAATTTGTCGGGGGTAAATAAACTAGTACAGTATAAAGTGCAAAGTTTCAAATTCAATTAGCTTTTCTTAGTTCAGATTTGTAGCGAAATTAATTAACAGTAAAGCCACAGGCATTCTGCCATTGGCGGCTTCCGACGACGCGAGAAGTTTTCTAAATAAATTTTACTATAAAAATGAATATTTGTACAAAGATGGATTCCTGCTTTATCGTGCAGTACATTACAAAATAGGACAGAAGAATAAGTATTGAGCCCAAGGAATACCTTAACAGTTACTTATTACTTACATAATAAAATTTTAAAAAAGAACTTAGTTAAGATTTTTAAAAGTTCTCTCATAAAGTCATAACCATCAGTTCTTCGAACTATTTGCCCTCCTATTTCCTCCCACTTCAGTTTCGCGATTCGTTGAGCTATCTTCTCCAACAAATGTCCTTATTTCTAATTTGATTTCGCTGGGATACTCCAAGCATAGCTTATGAGTCTGATTATTATCAAATAACCCACCACCCAAGCCAAGCAGACCCATTCCCGTGGGTGCCACCAACGGGAATGGGTCTGCTTTGACTTCCCATGTTGACATGTGTTAGATTATATGTATTGTATTTTTGAAGCTTCACTGTGGAAGCACTGTATACTTAGCTTAGTTTTGTTATTTATTGTAAAATTAGTTTATTTTATTTTTTGAAAAGAGCAACTACTGAGTTTCTTGCCGGTTCTTCTCAGCAGAATCTGCATTCCGAACCGGTGGTAGATTTATGACGTGTCATAAGTGCTACAAGGTAGCCTACATGAAATAAATAAATTTTGAATTTTGAATCAAATATTTCAACCAAAATATCCCCATTACTTGTCATAGATGGGTATATTCCTGAGAGTAGTAATCTCGCGTTAATTATCGTGCCGATCTCCGGTGATGAAGTGCTCTCCACGTTAGATTAGCCTTTGTCCGCTAATGATGGATGAAAGAGGGTGACTTCGAATTTGTTTTAATTTAAATTGTAGGCGAAAGCGGATGAACACACGGGTCAGGGATGTTTCCATTGATAAAAAATAAATCATTTCTTACTGATTTCATTAAATGGGGGTTCTTCCAAAATTTATCAAATCCACATCATCCATTGGATGACAATTTCAAATTATCGATTAAACCACAAACATCAGACGTCACAATTGGTAATGTTTATTCAAGCAAGCTCCCATACGAAGCACGTGATTTACAGTTAGATCAGTTTTATGTTTTTTTTTCTACACACGCGATTTCGGTAAAGTTCCAAGGGGCTTATGCTTGTGTTGACTTGAGTACTACAAGGCTTTCGTCTTCGTCTTCGTCTTCGTTTCCTGGGAATCTTTTCCGCAAGTAGGCGTACTACAAGGCTTTGTGAGGCATTTATTTATTTTAGGCAAGCCAAACAGATAACAATAATTTCTATTCTAAAGTCTTATTTAAATGACTTTTAAATCTTATTGCAATTCTACAGAGTCGAACAGCATGAATAAGGTTTTAGAAAAGACAAGCAAAAAATTAATCGCGCGAAGTATTGTATCATACAAATATACATATACTATAAAATATTGAATCTACTTAATTATTTTACTTGTTTTATTAAAGAATAACGAAATGCTCGAATCGAAGCATTCATAAGATCGTGATGTGGGATGCTTTTGTATATTTTATAAGCTATTAAATAATTCGGCCATGTTAATTACATCGGACATTTGTTATTGACATTCGTTGCCTTTAAATGCAGCCTTCTGCCCATATCCGCTGTCAGTTGATGACCGGTTCCACACAACATTTCGGTAAGGTTTCACGGGGCCTCCGTTTAATTCGTCCGGGTTAATCTTGCTCGCAGTTGGAGTGTGGTCAGGTACCGTGGGGCATTGTCAGGCATTCATGGGACGGTGACGTGGGACGAGTGCTTTTAATTCGTACACGGCAAGTAATTAGCGAGTGTTTGAGATGTTTGATTGTTTGGCTATGTGCTATTTATGAGCGTGGGTGTGTATCTATCATCGATGTATATGGATAGGCCTCTAGAGGAAAAAAACCCGCCTAAAAAGACAACAGAATTTGCAAAATTCTCTTGTCGTAAAAGGACTTAAAAGAAGTTTTAAAATAATGTACTAATGTCACTTCATTCCATTTTTGCTCTGGTTAATAAGGAATGGCTACTCCTCGAACGTGATTGGTTGACACTCGCGTCAAAGTGAACCGTAGGGAACGCGCGGTATTCATTGAAGTAATATTCAAGCACATTTTCGTAGACGCAATTATATGGGACAGGCATATCCATATACATCGACGGTATCTACATATCGGCAGGGCAGGTAAGGCTCATTGAATATTAAAGGTAATTAATGCAAAGAGGGTTAGATTGTACTCTACCCTAGAACACAACTAAATCTTCAAGTTAACACAATAAACTCGGATACTCTCTGGAGCATTATAAGTTGTTACCGTTTAAGGTCGGTGTACGGAAAATTGAGGACTGGCTATCAGTTTTAGACTTGTTTTGTTCCGGGGTCTCTCAGTTTTCAGTCCGTACCCTTAACTGTTGGGGTATTGAGACTATATGCCCTTGAAACTCCGCAGGGGATATCAGAACCAGTCTTCAGGCTATAATTGACACATTGAAACCGTAGCCAATTTGTCAAGGAGGAACAATAGGCAGCCCTCGCCAGGGAGAAAGACAAATGGATAGGCTGACAGATACACCACAAATATATAAAATTGTTGTTTGTAACGGAGGTGTGGAGCTGGCTACAGTGAGCTTTTGTTTAAGGAAGTATTTGCACAAAGAATAGGTATTAAATCACACTTTTATACATGCACAAAATGAGTTAATCAACTTGTTTTGATACTTCGATATAAATTTTTTATTATACGTAAAAAGGAGTATATTGTTTTCGGGGTTCATGTATGTATGAGATATCGTTAGAGTCCTTAGCTTATTTCGAGTGACAAAGGCTAATAAAATTTAAAAAAAATTGATGGAGTGACCATGGTCAGACCACCGCATTAAAGACTAAAGTAAAAAAATAATCTTCTTCTTTTTCTCCTTCTCCTTCTTCTTCCAAAGTTACATGGATTTCAAATAGGTCACTATTATTCTAAAGGTGCGATGGATAAGTGGGAAATAAATAAAAAATAGAGTTCTACGGGAACTTTTTGTAGTATATGCTTGGAAGCAATCTTTAGAAATATGACAAAGGGAAGTGGGAATATCTCGTATATCAATTTCCAATAAGTATGGCCATTAATTTGGCGATATTTCCAAAAGATTTCACTCCCTCTGCACCACGGCTACTATTTATGACGCATGCGTCCTGCGCCGCCGGAGTTCGCTCAACATCGTGGCAAAGAATAAAATAATAAGATGTTGTAATCCACTCGTAATATTTTTTTTTTAATTCCAACCTACTCGTATGAAAGGTTCAATGTTTCTGAAACTACGGTTAGGTTCAGAAACATTAAGGTGTGGAACGCGTTTCCAGCGTCTATGTTTCCGTATAATATAATCCAAGACAAGAGTGAATAGGCATTTTCTAAGCAAGCGCTCTCCATCCCTAAACCTCACGCTTCCTAGACCTCGTCAGTGGTTTCTGTCATTGTCGCCAAGAGCAAGCCTATCTTGTAATAAAAAAAAAAATTATTCCAACGAGGTACGTATTTAAACCTTGTGCAAGCTTTACAATTCCGCATAACTCATGTTGAACAGAAATGCATACGTTAAATATATTTTTCGTACAATGGTTGGTATAACCGACCATTATTTAATATCTATCAGTTATGGTCTGTATTCTGAGGCTATGGCATATGGAGAAAATAAAAAATAAAATATCTACTGATATGTGCCTACAAAACTGGTGCATCTATAATAATAAACTCTTTGTCTAATATTTATCGCGTCTCTCTTTTGTCTTCATCCAAACATGAGAACAGTCTAGCTTCCGCATCTCTGTTACAACGACATAGGGTTCAAAATACCCTGTTTTTTTCTCATATAGAGATATTTAAGGGAAAATCTAGCCATTGTTCGAAACAGGCGATTTGGAATCGTCGCCCTTTGGTAATGAGTCGTTAAGAAGTAGGGCCAACAATTATTATTTATGTGGCATCATTTGTATGGTAATGAGGATTTCAAAATTTATAGGATTTATAATTCGGATCATAATTTTGGGTTAAAATGTTTGTACTTAATTACGAGTAGGTACTTTCGTTTTCCACAGCATTAAACCAAAAAGTAACTTGAAAGTGTTTACAGTTTGTACCACTAAAGAAATCTTACAAGCGGTTTCCATTATGTTAAAAGAGATCTATTTCAGAGTTTATTGCCTAGTCTTGTTAGGATTTTGGTTTTCTTTTTGGGGATCCGGGATAGTATACCCTAATATAATAATATACCCTATAACCGGATAACTATACCCTATTTATATTGAGACTAGCTTTTGTCCGCGGCTTTGCTGACATTATGTTAGATTTTTCAAATCCCTATTTCCCCCTTAGTGGTTGAATTTTTAAAATCCTTTCTTAGATTGAATTTTTAAAATTCTTTCTTTTCCTACGATTACGTATTCGTGCTGAAATTCCAATATCCGTCCAGTGATTTGAGTCGTGAGTAGATAGATCAGTTAGTCAATCAGTCTTTTTCTTTTATATCTTTAGGTTAAGAAGATTATAATAGATTTTAGACATTAGATTTTAAATCCAGCGATTTTAGCTTAGCTGTTGGCATAAGATTGGCACTCATTCAATCCATTTGTATGACAATGATATTTTTGCATAAATAAATGATGTTTCATTTGATTTGTTTTAATTTGGGAGATTAGGATATCAAAAATTTAACAAGTTGAACTATTAGAGGTTAAAAATTATCTAATATCCGAAACAGTCCGGGTAAAGGGGAGCATTTCCGGCGAATGTCGCTGGATAAATGACGTCACATCCGGAATGCTCTGATCAAACAATTTCCCCAGTATATTAACTTAGACAAGTTAAACGATGGTTATTTTGTTTCAGGTTTAATTTAGGTACATTCTATGAGTTTTTTGACGACCTATCTGACGCAGTGGTGAGCACTGTAGTCTTATAACTGGGAGGCCTCGGGTTCAATGGCACCAGCACGGTGGCCTAGAAACCGATTAGGGGTATTCCATACCTGCTTCTTCCAAGTTAGCCCGCTACCACTTACCATCAGGTGAGATCGCAGTAAAGGACTATCTTGTCATCAAATAAAAATAAAAATAAAACCATTCTGTTTCAGGAACTTCTAGAAAAGCGCATCAAGCAGCTAGAAGATCAATTAGAAGAGGAAAAGCGCAAAACGCAGCGCGAGCGCATGGCCGTCACCAAACTGCAGAATAAGCTTATTAAGGTAAGAAGTTTTAATGTATACTGTCTTTTACTTAAATTTTTCAGCTGGAATACAGTTTCGTTGCGTTCTCTTCTACAGATCTTATCCATCAAAAATAAAAGCCAAAGAGCCATGCAAAATGTAGGCAAAAGCCAATTTTAAAATTGTTTATTTCTGTGAATTTCATAATTTGTATCCATGTGTAAGCATGTGTAAGCAAATAAACTTATTTTCTAATATATACCATACCGTACCTAGATACATATGTAACATTTTGTATCTAGGTACTTTTTGGATTTTTTTAACAAATGTTTTAATTTGCTATCGTGTCGCAATTTGTTAAAAAAAATTATACAGCATTACATGCCAAACTATTGAAGAAAATCATTTATATATAACATGTTATCTAAAAAATATTACAAGACTACTGTTTCAGAGCACCATGACAGTATCCTTACTAACATTATAAATGCGAAAGTGTGTTTGTTTGATTGTTACTTTGTCCTTCAATCACGCTGCAACGAAGCTAAGGATCTACGTCTAAGTGATTTTTTGCAGTGGAGAAACCTGGAGAGTGACATAAGCTACTTTTATCCCGGAAAATCAAAGAGTTCCCGTGGGCTTTTAAAAACTAACACCACGCGAACGAAGTTGCGGGCATCATCTAGTAGATCATAAAAATAAACTTTATTACCCATTCTTCTTTCACGATTTCGTTGAAAAATCACAATGATATTATGAAATCCGAAGCGAAAAGCCGCGCAAACTAATTTCCTACCACCAATTTATTAATCCGAAGATTTGAAAGGGATCCAGTGTCTGTATTAAAATTGTTTGCTTTAGGTATAGGATTTTCGACGGAGATATTTCAAAGTATGGGAGCTTGATTGATTCTTTGTTTACCGAAATCAGGGAGGTACTTTGGGGTAGGAAAAGTGAGATTGGAAGGGGTAGGTATAATCCTTGCCCCATTGTTTAATATTTCCTTTCAAATTGAAACAATTACAGAGCGCCGTGTTTACTGACTTGATAGATGATATAAGAGATACCTACTTACAGCCCGCGCGCGAGCTCCGAGGAATCTTAAGGAATGTTGACGTAAGAGCTAGAGTTGTTATTTAATCGATATTACCTTATCGATAATAAGACATCTTTAGCATCCACGCGCGTGCATTAAATTAATTGTGAAATAATAATTCTTTCAGGATAGTGTGCATGAAAGAAAATAACAAATTGTATAATGGTATTGTCTTCGAATTATAAGGGATTTTTTCTCTGCCTGTGGTCATTGCTCGTTCTCGTCATTTCTTTTTCGTCGAAATTCAACAACTATTTGCAAACACAAAGAAAACTTTTTAGTTTAGTACTATTTATACCTAGTGCTAAGTAGCACTGCTATCGCAAACTTAAAAACAGAACTCGATAAGCGTCAAGGTCGACAATAGTTCTGGGAGTGTGCAGGGTGAGGTGCGACGGTCGGGCGCGGTGCACACCCACCCGCTTCGTCAGCCCCCGATTCCTCGGAGCTCGCGCGCGGTCTATACCTATCTATGAGCAGCGTCTAACAATGATGTTCAATGAATTCTGTCAATGAATTTCATAAAACATTGATCAAAAAAATATATCACTAATAAATTTTAAAGCTTCCCATGCGTTTCTCCCAACAAGTTGATTTCCAAAAGCGTCTATTTATTTGTGCATAGCGTTCGCAACAGTGTTGAATCGAAAATAAGCCGCAGCAATAAAAAATTTAAAACTTCGCAATTGTTTTTATCCGCCAACTCGTCTGGCTGATCAAACCCGATGGGAGAAGGCTGTGGCGCAAAATTGATTGGATGCGCTTTCATTGTATTGCATATAGAATATTTGCTGATTAGCTGAATGACACCTTTTTGTCATTTTTATGAATATAGTGATATAAATAAATATTCTTTTCAAAAAACCGCCACTCCAAAGTCTAAAAATAATTTTAGTTGGTACACGTTTGTTGATGTCGGGTGGCTTAAATAGAAACGAAGAAACCGATACGCGATGCTCGCCCGAATTCAATAAATGTGTCTCTTATAAAGCTTATTGTCACCATAGGTGAGCGTCGCCCATCGAAACGAATGCGATTAAAAAAAAAATCGCGTGAATCGGTTCAGAAACCCCGGAGAAATCGGTGAACATACATAAAAAAAAAGATACCGGCCGGCCGGATAGATAATTGATAATCTCCTCCTTTTTGGAAGTCGGTAAAAATCAATTACTTTAATAAATTAAAACTACTATTAATTATATATATGTATTTACAAAAAATACACGCCGTCCAAGTGGTCTTTAATGGGCATGGTGCCCAAAACACTGGCGCTATTACCTCGTTGGATAGCGAGGCTTAGCCGTTGGGCTAAATAAACACCAGCTCTATGGATACCTGAGGCGTGGATCAGTTTTTGGGGCATTTATAAAATTCTTCGTGTCCTATGACAAGGGGCCAAGAGTGTCAAAAACTAGTTACTTATTCGAAATAGTCCTTGCCTGCAATCTCACTTGATGATGAGTGACTACATAGTCCAAGAAATTCGCTACTTTTTTGGCCAACATAGCGAGAGAGTAGTGCGCCCCGCACCGGAAAGCCCATGAGTGTTGGCAGATCCCCACTACTTTTGTTCGCATTTATAATATTAGTAAGGATAAGGATGTTCATGCCTCATGGGTAATTAACAAATACGTGAGAATAGATTGTATTGTCTACTAAAAACATTCACACAGACTAACCGACTAATTTAGTTCACAATCTTACAAACAGTTTAGTTTGGACGGGACAGGCAACACGGAACTCAAACAGCCAGCCGTCTGCGGCCCTCTGTTGAGGGCAGAGTGTTGTTTGTCGAGACGCTTGCGCCTCGGGCTGAGGGTCCGAGCAAATACTTCATGACAGACGGTTCAACAACAATATACAGGCGTTAGCTTCGAGTTGGATAAGGCTTGCATGCTACCCACACCGTTGTATCACAGACAGAGCTACCGAATGACGTGATTTTTTGCATGGGTAGAGTGATAAGTGATATAGGCTACTTCTAATTCCCAAAAAATAACCAATTTCCAATAGAAACGATGAAACCGATGCACGAGGCTCGCCTTCTGTTCTGTTGGTACATGAGAGATACGTTTGTTGAAGTCGGGCGAGCATCGCGTATCGGTTCCATCGTTTCTTTTTAAACCCACCCGACTTTAACGAACGTGTACAAACTAAAATTATTTTCATACTTTGTAGTAGCGTTAGAAGTCGGGTTTTTTAAAAGAATTTTTTTAGATCTTTGATGATGTGCTCTAACAAGCCTTTTCTTGCTATAATTCGATAAACCAGATAAATCAAGTAGCTATAAAAAAAGCATCTGTATCTACTAAAGAGCATTAGATCCACCTATTCCCAGCGCCACGTTTCCTCAATTCATTGTCCAAGTATTTATACCCAACATAATTATTTAAGGTGTTCTCAAACTAATTAAGATTCCGATCTCCCTCCGTCTAGACGTACTTTGTCCTTCAATAAGAAAATGTGAAGTGGGAATGCGAAAAATGTTGGACCAGCATGCATAGCGTGCCGGGACATTAACAGCTCCTAAACGGTTTAATTTTGAGTCCTTTTGGTTTTGTTAAGATTTTAGGAGCATAGATTGAATAATCCGCTTTGTCTATTTTTCTAGGGTTCCATAGTAAAACTACTTGGACCCCTTGTAGTTTCTGTCCGTCTGTCCGCAGAGTTTCGCAGAGACTATTGGTACTAAAGAGCTGTAATTTGGCAAGGTAATATATATTACTAATTACAAGGTGGTACATATTATTAATTACTTCGACAAAGTAATTAATAATATGTAAAATAAAATTTTGAAAAAAGCTATTCTAGTATAAATTATTTTGAAGTCAGGCGGGCCTAAAACAGAACGGATGCGCGACGCTAACCCGACTTCAACATACGTATATAAACCAAAATTATTTACCAAAATTACGAGTACCTACTTTATAAGTTGTAGAGTCTAGTGACTCTACAACTTCTCTATAAAGTAGGTATATATAGGTAAAGTAGGTATATTATGTAGGTTCTCTATAGGTAGGCTCAGTGGCGTTTAAAGTCGGTTTTAAAAATTATTTTTATTTATTTTTATTTTAAGCTTTTTAGTGTAGCTGCATAGGATCAATCTATACTTTCTCTGACCGCAAGTGATTTGGTCTTATTCATTGACAAGTTCCGTCGTCAAACTCCGAAGATTATTCATCAGATCTTTACCAAATTTAAATGGGACCAACTTAACGATACGTCCTTTCAAACAAAAAAAAAAAAATTAAATCGGTTCAGATTTGATCGCCAAGTTTTAACTTCAATAGCCCAACGGTAAAAGGTGCTTACTGAAAAGGTCGATGGTACCTAACACAATTTTCATTCCTCACTCTTAACCTTTGGGCTGTTGCGGCTTCAAATTGCATCTAGTAAATGATCATTCACTATTCAACATAATACAAAGACTCTCAGTACCATAAACAAACACGGAAGACGGCACCATTACACGGATATTATTACCCTTTGATATCGCAAATATCCGTAACAAATACCAGTGGAAATGAATCAATCCCTCTCTCTAATTACCCGCGGTATGCGTCAAAGGCGGCGCGCGCGCAGGAATCCGCGTGACGAATGCGATTAGATGGTCCTTCGAGCCGGATGTTTTGCGGCTCTCTTACTTTCACTCTTACTTACAATAAGTCTTAAATACAAGTACATCCTTTATTATACTTCGAGCGTTACGATTTAAATCATAAGGTTTATTTTAGATCGTTTAGTCGCAACTTTAAATGAGTGGACTATGATACGCAAGTTACCATATTGAAATAAGTGCAAGTACATCTTTTGAAGTAAAATCAGCCTTATACGTTAAATTTTAAGGTATATTTTTACCTTTCAAGATGTAATTTGAAAATGATGAGATTGGTCATTGGTGGTATTAACCGAGTTTATGCCTTATGTGTTTGGTCGTAAAGTATGTTTTTGGTCGCGGGTTCAGAAATAGTGCAGTTGGATGACGTCCAGATTGTCGCTCCTCACCTAAATATTTATCTGATTTGTTTTGATTGCAGCAATGTCACACCTGTGTCGGTTAATTGGATGTTTTGCTAAGTTTACGTTAACTGTTATAATCATTGGCTAAAAGTTATTACTTTGCTTTCCTGCAGCATACCATTCGAGAATTTTTTCTACGCTTTTTAGGGTTCCGTACCCAAAGGGTGCCAAAGGGCCCGTATTACTAAGCCTCCGTTGTCCGTTCGTCAGTCCGTCCATCTCTCAGCAAGGTGTATCTCATGAACCGTTAATAGGTATATACTATTGCCGCTATAACAACAAAAAATAATAAAAATTAAAAAATAAAGAGACGTTCCCATATGAGAAACGTGGTTTTTTCGGCGTTTCTTGCTCGACCTTAATAATCGCTGTTGCGATGGTACGGAACCCTTCGTGTACGATTTCAACTCGCACAAGACTGGTTTTTATATAGGTACCTACTTAGAATTGAATGCTTGCCTGCATGCCTGGAGTTCTCCATAATATTCTCAAAAGTATGTGATGTCTGCCAATGTGGAATTGGCCAGGATCGTGGACCTTAACCCTTCTTTTAAATAAATGTTTTTTTTTTAATTTTTTTTTTTATTTTAAAAAAGAACATTAATCAAACTGAAGTTGACTAATATCCTCTTATCCCCTCGAAATAAGCGGAAAACTTGTGCTAGGAGTGGGTACGACAATAGTGCAACGGGTGGGATTCGAACCTGCGACCTTTCAGTTTTCAGTCCGCACCTTTGACCGTTGGGGTATTGAGGCTTCTCGTTCGAGACTATCAGTCCCAATATCGGGAGAACGATGTTTTGAGATTTTCTTTTTTTACCTAATTGACTTCTCAAAGAAAAGTTTTCAACAGTTATCAGTTAAACTTAATTTGACTGGGTCATTAGTACGGGAACTATCTGACTAAAGCAATCAAACGCGGTAATAATCGTTACATCCCTTCCTAATCAAACTTGGGAGATTCAATTAGTAAGCGAGATGACCCGTCCCTGTTTGTGACAAGATCTTTATGCTTGTCCCTAGTTTAAGTACGCACTTGCTTAAATAAACGCCGCGTTTTTTGTCTATATTCTTAAACCTATAAATAATAATTAATTGTTTCAGTAGTGTATGTAGTTCTCAGACCTAACTCTTTATTACTTGCATATAATTTTAAGCCTCAATAAAGCTGACTGAAAGGCAAAGGCACGATGGCTAAACCCTGGTTAAACCCTCGTTAAGCGCCTACCAGTTACACTATTGTCGAAGCCACTCCTAGTAAAAGATTTCCGCTTAGTCTTAGAAGAAAGGAACACATTCCACTACGATGGTCAAGTGAGGATTATTGAATTCACACAACTTAAACAATTCTTAGGTATACAAGTCTCCTCAAGATGTTTTCTGTTAAAACAGTGATATTTTGTTTTATATGACACATGTAACTCTAAAAAGTTACAGTTTGCAGGTTAGTGCCTCCGATTAACCCCCCCACCGCGAAAAAAAGAAAGCCAAAGTCTAGTCCGCTCGGTTATCATTAACTTTAATACGACAAAACTTGATTGTCTATAGTTTGAAAATCTGAGCGTTAAAGAGAGCCCGTGCGTAAAACTTAAGAAGTATGCCTCTCTTTGGTCGTCTTGAATCTTCAATCCTCATGTTTTGCCTTATAATTGCTCTTCCGAAGTCTAACGAGTTATTTGAGATATGGACAACATCATTATCATCCCAACCTATCCCCGGATCTTTTAGACTGGATCGTCACTTACCATTAGGTGAGATGGCAGTCAAGGACCATCTTGTTATCGAATAAAAAAAATCTATTAAACATAAAAAAGCAAACACAAGTCTTATTGAAATGGTGTACTGAATATTCACAGCTGCTTTACAGTGCGACTTGCGAGCAGAAATAAACAACATTTATTAGTAGAGAACCCGCAGAAAGAATGCGCTTGCATTTATTCCGACGCTGCATTCAGAGCTACAGAGGTGAGAAATGCAAATCATGAGCAGCAAGCACCCTCTCGTCTGCATAATATATCAGTTTGTTCAATGAAGGTTTAATATTGTTTACTCGTAGTTTGCACCAGCAGTGATAGCTTAGTGGTTAGGACTGTGATCTCCACATTCGTGGGGCAGCGCGTTCGGTTCTAGGCTCGCACCTCTAACTTTTCGGAGTTCTGTGCGTTGCAATTTTTTCCCATTGCCAAAAGAAGGATCACTCAGCGGGCGATGGAGAGAGCTATGCTCGGAGTATCCCTGCAAGATCAAATCAGAAATGAGGAGATCCGTAGGAGAACCAAAGTCACCGACATATAGCTCTGCGAGTTGCGAAACTGAAGTGGAAATAAGCGGGGCACATAGTTCGAAGAGCTGATGGTCGATGGGGTCCCAAGGTGCTGGAGTGGCGACCCCGCATCAGGATGCAGTATTGGTAGATCCCACACATTAAACGAGTCGCAGGGAGCCGCTGGATTCAGGCGGCTCAAGACCGAGGCCTGTGGTGGTCCATGCAAGAGACTTATGTCCAGCAGTGGACGTCCAGTGATAAAGAATAAGAAGAAAAGAAGCTCTATTTTATCACAGTGGTAAAGTGGTGACCCCGTGGAATAACATGCATCCTGCACTAGCTCTTCCATCGCTTTTTCAAAACAACCTCGCCACCCAAAAACTAGTTTTTAAATAAGTTTCGTAGAAAGCTCGTCACAGCAGGTGCGTCCGACGCTCTCTTTATTGTTCTACAGCGCCACTAGCTTTGATGTCACGAATAAGCGCTGAATTTTATTGTCCGCGGTCACTTACACAACATGGGATGTTGGGATAACAGGGTGTCTGCTTGTTGTGAAATCTTTAAAATAGGAGACGTAATCAATCCTTTGATTTCCTCTTTTTTACCCGATTACCTACAGCAAAGCCAATAGAAGGGTTATGATTTTAGCAGTGATGTGTGTAAGTGATTTTTCTTTTTTTTTAATTCTATGACAAGATAGTCCTTGACTGCGATCTCACCTAATGGTAGGCAAGTGCGCACCATCTTAGGCTGCATCTTCACTTACTATCAGGTGAGATCGCAGTCAAGCGCTAGTCTATATACTTGAAAACAAAGTGATGATGCAGTCTAAGATGGTAGCGGGCTAACTTGGAAGGGGTTCTGTTTCATGAGCACATTCACCTCCTTCAGGGTTTACGGGGAATAAAATTTCACCGTGTATATTTAAAAAAAAAGTGATGATGCAGTCTAAGATGGTAGCGGGCTAACTTGGAAGGGATATGGCAGTGTACATTCAACACATACCCCGAATCGGTTTCTACATGCCAACGTGCCAGAATGCTAAATTGCTTGGCGGCACGTCTTTGACGGTAGGGTGGTAACTAGCTACGGCCAAAGCCTTTGACCAGACCAGACAAGAGACAATTTAGAAATTATAAATTCCCAAATTGCCCCCATCGGGAATCGAACCCGAGACCTCCCAATTTTAAGACCACAGCTCTCACCACTACGCTAGGGAGGTCGTCAAACAAAATAAACTAAATTCCATGAAACGAATGTATTGGCATCAGCTAATAAAGAATAACCTCTTCTAAATCACTTCACCACTTATTACATACACATAATAATAAGTCAGTATATGTATATGAATATAGAGTGGACCTATGTGTATATGAATATGTAGTAGTTATAATATACGGTATTCCATATTCGGCGGGCGATTCACTTCCGGAAAATAATGGCGGACATTTTTCAAAGTGATTATTGCTCCTTACCGGACATACGTTAGCGAAGATCGTTTTATGCGAGGGCATCCACGTTTATGAGATAGAGCGAGGTGGGCAGGTACTATACAGTATTAATTCATTCATTCATCATAACATTCATAGCCCATCGTTGGTACACTACTGGGCAAAGATGTCCTCTCGAATGAAAAAGGTTTGTTTGTTCAATTGTTTATGATGTTTTCTTTCAAAATCAAAAATTTTATTTATTTCATGTAGGCCAATCCATGGCTCTTATGTTAATATCTTTTTTTTGAATTCCTAAAATAAAGCGTTTTAATATTATAACATAATGCCTTTTATCTTTTTTTAATATCTTAAATAGTCTCGAAAATATAGAGCTTTTAAGTTTCCTGTTAAAAAAGAGAACGCTATTGCAACATGACGTCACGATTCAGTAGACTCCATAGACTGTCTGTACAAAATTTCGTTTTAGAAAGAGAGGATACAGTCGTAGTAAAACAGTTTATAACTTATTTGTTTGTTGACCAATTTATTTTCTGTTTTCACAAATGTTAATAAAAAAATAGATAAAAAAAAAAAATGTTATTCTTACATGTTACATTTTCGATTGTAATTGATGAATATCCACATTTTGACCATGACAGTCAAATACCTAATACCTTTTAGTTTTAACCCTTTGATTTAACCTTACTGACTTATGAATTTGAAATAAGGTCGCTAACTATATAGGTCGCTTCAGAACGCTAAGGGTCACTCAGCAGGTGATAGAAGGGACAAATGTAGGAGTCACAAGAAAAATCTTGTATTCTATTTTTTGGTGGATGTTCTGTAGAAGATCGGCATTGCTAAATAGTATTAAATATGCAAACAAATAAGCCGACAAAGCCGGCTGCCTGGGCGCCCGGCATGCAAATTGGTGCATTGTCTTGAATTAAAATGCATGCGAAAGTATTATGTTGTTGACAAACTTATTCTTTTTTTTTCATGTTGATCCCAAACTCATTTTTCGTTCCGCGTCTTCGTCTATTATGTTATGTATTATGTTCTTGAGCAGACTACTTAAAGAGTTGAACTTTGTGAAAAAGCAGAAAAACTAAAGAACCACCGATTAAATATTTGAAGTGAATAAAGAAATTAAATTGATACTTGGATGGCAAAAGGGGCGTATGCGAAAACTTTTGTGAAATTAAGTTAAGTAGATACCATTGGAATCTCTGCTTATTTGATGATAAGATGACTTTTGTGTCGCTTAAGCCAAACTAAATAATTAAAGGTAGATTAATTAAGACATCGATTGAGTTTTAGAAGTTTAGAAGAATTTTGTCACTTAGAGAACTCTCAACAATTTCTACGGTTATAACAACGGGTATTGCAGATTCCTCCGACTCAGGATATAAATTGATATTTTTTTATTTATGTGTTACTTGAACTTAAAATTATTCCCTTAAATACCTTAAACAGTAAAGGAAAAACATATTAAAGCTCAAAATAGTAAGTTTAAAAGCAAGCGAGTTTGTTATTAAAGGGTTTTCACCAAAATATTAAACATGTCCCGTCATTTGAAATCAAAACATGCGAAAGTTTGGTTTTTATTTCACTGACTGACTGAGAAATAAAAGAAGGTTGTAGCTGGCAATTATTACAAAATTGATTATTTTGCATTGGATTACATTAATTAAATCGAATGTATTGAAGCTAACTTGAGAGCTATAAAGTGTTAGTTGATACTTGTGTCGCAAGAAAAAGAGTCTTTCTTTTTCTCTGACCTTTTTTCTTCTTTCTTTATGAATCGACGTCCACTGAAGGGCATAGATCTCTTAAAAGGAATTCCAAAATTACAAAAGCTTACATTTGTATTATGTAATACAAAATCTTACATTAATTAATTACTTTATTCAAATTATTTATAAACTAGAGTATTTTTACGGTATTTTCAAAGACAATGTAGAGTCGGTCGAGTGAAAACTTTTTTTACAGGCGTATTTTCATACTTGACTAATATAACTAGCAAACTACGATATAAACTTAGTGTATAAAGGTACATTTGCCTGGAGGTTGTTTAATTGAAGTATAAATCCACGCATTAAGCAACCACGCCTCTGCGTATGTTGTGTCATTTAATTTATAACTTGTCAAAGAATAATAATATCCTTGAAGTGTAAATGGGCACAGTATAATACCTATTTCATTTTTTGTTTTAGTTATAAACTTGGACTATTCTTCTATAGATTTGCTAAGCTAGAGTAACAATTTCACCCTCACCACCGGGGGCCTGGAGCGCTTCGACCATCCGTTGGTCCAGATCTTTTTTCCAAGTACTGCTAAATTCTAGAATCCTCTACCTTCGACGGTGTTCCCACTTAATTACAATATAGGGTTGTTCAAGGGGCGGACCAAAAAATTTCTGAAAAGCTGGCAACGCGTTGGTGGTGCCTCTGGTACTACAAGTGCTCATGGGCGGCGGTAATTACTTAACATCAGCTGACCCGCCTGCACGTTTGCCCACTATTCATATTAAAAAAAAAAACAATGGGCTGGGCACAAGCGCGATGAATTGATAGACATTGGGATCCAAAGGTGCTCGGCAATAGTGATGGTATATTATTTAGCTGGGCAGACGGCAATGAGCCGCTAAGACGAGGTCAAAACTAACACAAGATCGTGTTCATCGTGTTCTAGTGATACTGAGATTATGATAATATGTCTGTCATTTGTATTATTCGGACATTTATGCAAAAATTACTGGTCCGATTGAGACGAAACTATAGCAATGATTGCTCAGGCTCAAATGTTCATGAAAAAAAAATTATAACCTAGTACTGCTATAACCTTTTATTCATCTATCTTCTTACAACAACAGCTTAAGACGCATTTCACGCGTGTAAAACAAAGTAAAGCTTACTACCACTTGAAATATGTATTGCTAATAGAAGCAAAAAAGGGCGCTCAGTTTTAATTCACAAATTATTTTGATAGAAGAAGCGCATCTTTTATTTGTCTACTCTATGATACATTTTCAAATAAAACACAGGTGTAGCGTCCGTCAAGGGTTCAAAACAAAACAAAACAAATTGCTCGGTTTACACGCACATATATTTTGTCATTTAGCCCAAATCTGGAATTAATTTTGCACACGAAACCCGGCGGTCGTTATGGTCGAGTTAATTTGACGTTTCTGACCCGCTATGTTAGTCTGTGGTGTGCGGTTTCGTAGTAATATATTAAAATGCTGCGGTTGAAATCTGGACTGATGAGTCCTATGAAAATGTGATGATAATAAATCTATACTAATATTATCCTTACTAATATTATAAATGCGATTGTGTGTTTGTTTGTCCTTCAATTTCGCGGCAATAAAGTAACGGGTCGACCGGGCATGGGTATAGTTGAGGACCGGGAGAGTGACATTATCGCGGAAAATCAATGAGATCCCGCGGGCTTTTTAAAAAACTAAATCCACGTGAGCGAAGCCGCGGACATCAACTAGTAATATTATATTCTTGGACTAACCTACAAAAATATAGATTTGTAGACTTAAAAAAGAATATGAAGCTCTACCTATTTCATTTTCTCTTTTATTGCAGTCTATTGTATCCGTTGCTCCGTTACTGCATGATTGGAGGATAAACAGACATATTTTTGCACCTTTACTAGCATTATAAATGCGAAAGTGTGTAAGTTTGTTCTTCAATCACGCAGTAACAGAGCTGCGACAGATCGACGTGGTTTTTTGCAGAAATATAGTTGAGGACCTGGAGAGTATGTCACAGGCTACTTTTTATTATGAAAATTAAAGAATTCCCGCGGAATTTTTAAAAACTAACTCTATGCGGACGATGTCGCGGCCAAAAGCTAAAGCTTATACCTAATATTAGTAAGATATTAGTGGATCTGAGATTGTTAAAACACCCGACGTGTTTAAGCCATTACCCTATGTCAGGCAGAGGTCACACGTGGAATATCTTTTATTCCCCTCCCCTGTCGATTGCTTTAATTAAGGGGGGAGGTATGGCTTTGCTTTGTGTCTAACGTTAAGCCATCATTACGTGTCGACTTGCGCGCGTATTAATTAACGTTAAAATGGGAAAATTATAAATACGACACGAGCTACCCGTGCGTAGAGATTTTGTTTGATCCTGTGAGTGTCTGTTTTGATAAAACTTGAAAAATAGTGCTAATTCTGTTGAGCCTAGCCCTTTTAATTTTGTTTGAGTACTACCGAATCAGCACCAGTATATAAGGTAGGTACACCTAAATAAAGAGCAATGACAATCCTATGTAAATAAATAACATCTGGAAAGTGCCTATCGTTGTAATTTATAGAAGTACATGGATTATGAATAATGACTAAAATCATCATAGATTGTATAACAACACTAGTTTTTGTATGCGGCTTTGCTCACGATAGTTCGATTATTTTACCTCATTAGGGGTCAAAATCAATATCAATCAATCAAATATCCTTTCTTAGCGAATGCCAATGTCTAACTATTTGTATGTCTTTAAGCCCGATCCGTCCAGTGGTTATAGCTGTGCGTTGATTGATAGAACAGTCAATCAGTCAGACAGTCATCTTTCTAAATATTTAGAAGAGAAGATATTATGATCATTATCATAATGATTATTTTATACTTAAGGAATCAGTTATTATGGCAATGATGTCACGTACATGATGATTCATCTCTGGGAGTGAATTAAATGGGTAAGAATTATAGTTTTTGCTTTCTCACAGCCCTCACGCTAAACTATGATTCAGTGACCCTTAAGAGGAAGGGAAAATTGTTTTTCTTGATTTACAGCCCTTTCGCCTCTGATTAACTTTTTAACCGACTTCCAAAAAAGGAGGAGGCTCTCAATTCGTCGGAATCTTTTTTTTATGTAGGTATGTTCCCCGTTTACTCGAAGACGCCTGGGCCGATTTGGAAAATTCTTTTTTTGTTTGTAAGGCTATACTTCCCAGGTGGTCCCATTATTATCAGGTCAGGATCTGATGATGGTATCCTGGAGAAATCGAGGGAACTCTTCAAATTTTATTGGCACAATTGATATACTTTGTAGTTTGAAGTCGGGTTTGAAAAAGAATTTTTACGTTTTTACTTGTTAAAATGATGAAATTGGAGTTACTTGAGAAAAAAAGATGAAAAATAATTTATGAGAGCAAAAAATAAATGAATTTGACTTATTTGGGCAATGATAAAATTCACGGCATGAAAATTTTACAAGAAAAAAATAAACTTTAAGGATTAACGGAAAAGTTTTGAATATAGCCTGTGTCACCCAGACCATAATGACGATTCGATCGTCACGTCGGGACTCCTTATCATCAAAATCAGCTCAGCAGCTTAGGCGCTATGGTGCAACTTGGAACATATGTAAATAGACACAAAAACACACGCATACATAGCCTGCTATAAGGATAATCCTTCTTTTAGCTTAGCGATAGTTGGGTATTAAAATACTGTTTAACTTAACTACGCCGTAATAATTCAAATTGAAAGATAGAGTATAGGAATTATAGTATCGCAATGCCCTGAAACAAACAAGTATTAAAGTACGGGCAACCAGTCGGGAACTAGTTACCAGTTAGACGCTAATGCACAAGTTGGGAGCTGTCATCTAATCCGACGTCCGACAACTTTAAGCTTGCCTCGTATTGACACCGGCTGCTGTTTATTGGGATTTAGATTTAAATCCGTTCAAGGGGGAGTTTCTAAGATTTCTGGATACTACGTTACTTGATTAGTAAATGATAAATCTGCACTTACGTTGCAGTAATATGATATTGACGACCTCCCTAGCGAAGTGGTGAGCGCTGTGGTCTTATAGCTGGGAGGTCTTGAGTTCGATTCCCGACGGGGCAATTTGGGAATATCATCATGTCCTTGTCCTTTTCCCACGCTATGTGGGGAATATATAATTTCTAAATTGCTTCTGGTCTGTGTGTTTCAGACTTTATCTAAACTAATATTGTATAATAAAGTGCAAGAGTTTGTTTTTTTGAACGCGATAATCTCTGGAACTTCCAGTCGGATTTGAAAAATTATTTTTGTATCTTATAACCCAATTCTTGAAAAAGGTTATTCAACACCTCGGTACGACTCTTAGAAACCGAGCAAAAAGAAAGAATAGCGCGGGAGAACATGCGATGCGGTGAGTCGGTGGTCGAGGGCGGTCACCCGACGACAACCGAACAACAACCGAACCGAAGGCTATTTATTAATCCGGAGGATCAAAGCGCTCCCACGGGATTTTTAAAAACTAAATCCACGCGGACGAGGTCGCGGGCAACAGCTAGTTTCAGATAAAACGCTGTCGTTTTATGACTTGTGCCACACACCACCCTTAACTGCACGTATATACGCTAACACAAATGTTCTTTTGCAGTAACGATCGTGTAATTAGCACTGAAATATGTAACCGTTGCGTTTCAAGCGTTGCTTTAAACGGGTATAAGTGAGGTTTAAACGTGGGTACAACTGTGTGTAAGGCAAGCTTTAACTGGGTATAATAAGGCATGGCTTATCCCCACAAAATACGAGTTTTACATATAATTTGATCTGATACCTAGTAGTAATCTAAAGTAACTTAGATTTGCTAACGTTTTAAGGCTGAAATCTATAGACCGCACTCTGCTCAGACTCAAGACAGTGTTAAAACGAGACAGATTAATGTCAAAGCATATTTGTGTCTCATTTTAACTCTATCTTAAGTCCGAACTAAGTCAGAGCACGCTCTATAGATCTCAGCGTTAAAGCCTTTTTCGCTCATAGGATTTGTATACTTGACGAACCTTTTGTGTTTTTTTAATTTGATGACAAGATAGTCCTTGACTGCGATCTCACCTGGTGATAAGTGATGATGCAGCCTATGATAGTAGCGGACTAGCTTGGGAGGGGTATGGCAGTGTACTCATCTATACCCATTAATTACCCTTAATCGGTTTCTACACGCCATCGTGCCGAAACGCTAAATCGCTTGGCGACACATCATTGACGGTAGGGTGGTAACTAGCCATGGCCAAAGCCTCCCAACAGACCCCAGTGTTGCAAATTCAAAAGTTTTAAAATTTAATTTTGCATAAAATGGCGCTCGTCCTATCCCTCGCTTGTCATATCAGACGGGAGGGTCATTTGTAAAGCATTATTCGCACCTGGGGCTGGACACGCCGCAAGCAAGGTGGACAATATAAATTAATTTAGGGATAACGGATCCCAGACGAGGCTACTAAAATATACGTAACTAAAGATTTTAGACTTGTTTCGTGGTTTAATGGCAAAATTAATATCTATGACTGCGGTCCATGCAACTGGATTGAAATATCGTGGTATGTATGTACTAGCACAGAATACCTAATAGTACCTAAAGGTACAGAAGATTCACTCCGCAAAATGATTTAAATAGATAGCGACTCTGGTTACGATAAAATTCACCTAGACTTTTCTCTCTTTCTATCACGTAACTTATATCCTTTCGCACTCTTTAAATTTAGGCTCTTTGAAGAGGTATGCCATGTACTTGTACCTCCGCAGTTTACTGCGGAGTGCGCCAGGACTGGTACTAATGTAACGAATTATAATTATATACTAAAATATACTTAAAAGTGCAAAAAGTGTAATGCATCAATATTCAGATTCGAAATAATTTACTTATTTAATTTGATACTTATAAAGAAGCTCATTTAACAAAGAATAAAATTAAATCTAAATAGCAATTAAAAAATTATAAACTACTTAACTAAATAATTATAATAAACATAATTTATACATATTATAATATACTATATACATTGTAAAATTTACCTTAAGAATACCATGCAAAAATCGCATGAATTCGTTTTTCCGTTGTTGCGTGATTGGATAAGAATAAACTAGCGAAAAGACACACTATGTATCAAACCAATTTTTATCGTTACACACATTCGTTAATATGGTTTTCTTTGACATTTTGTTCTGTAACGCAATGTTTAACGGTTACGTGTCTATTAAAATTTGCTGAATCTGAAGCAACCTTGCCTTACAGAAGTAGGGATAGGGTAGGGTAAGTAGGGCCAGGCCGTACTAGTGTCATAGAGGGCAGTGGGTGCAGTATTTTAGCGGCCCGCGACCGCCCTATGCGCTTGATCGGTCAGTGACCGGTCCTCAGATGACCGGTCACAGCCGCACCTCAGCGAAAGCCTATGACGGCTTTGACTTACAAATTACCCTCATTTCGCATTTTATGAATGGATTTAGAATTACTTTTACGCATTTTTAAATTACGTATTTTAGAATTCCAGTAAAATTTTGATAACTTTTCTGACTATATTCTCGAAGCAGGCGTAAACACATATTTCTTATTCAATCCAAGTTGGCCATCGTGAGCGTTACAAAATGACATACTGGTATCATTGTCAATACAATAATAATTGTATTTTTACTGTCAAAAAAATTATTTATTTCATGTAGGCCGACTTGTAGCTCTTATGACACTTCATGACTCTACCACCGGTTCGGAACTGTAACCAAGACTGCCAACTAGCGTCGCACATAGATTTCATCGTTGCCATTTAGGCCCACCCGACTTTGACATATTGTACAAACTAAAAATATTTTATAAGTACTTTGAAGTGGCGCTTGAAGTCGGTTTTTTAAAATAATTTAAGAGAGAAAAGGACATAATATGCATAGGTACCTGAAATTATATTGATAGATACATAACTAGACTTACAAAAGTATCGGTGGGCATTATTAAATATGCTATAGGTACCTACCTAACATTTGTTAAGGGGGGGTAAGGTTAATTCGGTAAAAAAGGCATGTTTTCAAGATTTTCCAGTAGGAACAAAATATTTCAACTGTTGAAAACAAATCGGCTAGTTTCAAGATGGATCTAGTTTTCTGAAAGCAAACCTGTAGCGATATTTAACTTGAATGTTGAACCGCGAACCGCGAGACAAATGTCTGAGACGTGTAGCGACTCTGTGTACATTTGCTATTCAAATACGAAACTTTTATCGTCTCTGTGATATTCTAACCTTTCCAGCGCTTTCAATCTTTATGTAAGCTTTCAAGATAATGTTGAAATTCATCTTGGAAATAAGTTATATCTCTGCCGTTGTTGAGGAGTAAGAATCGTTTTATTTTACAATCGTGTATTACTTTTTATTTCTTGAATTTTGAAAATTATTCTATCCCATTCCATGCCATTCCATTCCATTCTATTCTATCGCCGTACTACCGCCCTAGCCATATTACAAACGTTTCGTATCTATTCTCTTTCCAAAACAAGCAGCCCTGCTTTTTTTGGAAAAGCCCCTGCTTTTCCAAAAAAAGCAGGGGCTTCCAAAGTTTTTCATCACACGTGCTATCCTTTCAGCAGGGTTAGCATGGGCAAGGGACATATTATTATCCACGGGGAAAGGATAAAATGTTTATCCGCTCGCTCAGTTTTATCCACCCGTGGAGCATGGGCAAAACGCTGAAAATAATATCCACATTGAATATACTTATAGGAATATACTTCTCCTTTCCCCTGTCGCCATGCTTTAGCGTAGCAGCGTAGCGTGCAGTGAATAAAATCGGGGATAAAATTTTTGTCAATTTGTGTTTGCCAAAGATTCGACCTTCCGATTTCCGAAAACGAAACTGTAGTCTTAATCACCACCACACCAATAGGCAAAGAAAAATAGATCGATTGCCTTAAAGTTACTCTTCCTTTTAGGTTAGCTTGATATAAAACCGAATTGGGTCACCAGAATAAGGCCAACCGGACGCCAACCCGACTGGCATTTAGTTAGCTCAACTCCGTAACTGCGATGTGTCATCCGTGTCGCTGACTGACTTTTAAAAGTTGTCCAAAGCATACCGAATGTCGTAATAAAAGTTTCCAGGTTTCCATATATTCAGGCGTTGGAAAAATAAAAGTTTTTATCTATATGCGCACAGTGGTGTGATTTATGTTTGGATAGTGCAAAGTTACTGTACACAGATAAAGAAATCCGTACTTTTCAAATTTTGACTGCCTGAAAACTCACTTCTTGCCAATAAGGCCGCCTATTGTGCTCTGTTTTTTATTTACTTTTTATGTTTTGTATGTTGTTTTTATCCTTCTTCGGTGTACAATAAATATAATAATAATAATAATAATATTTCTTTATTTGTAGCAACTGAGGCTCATTTTGTTAGTAAACAATCTTGTACTTAAAACTAATGTTAGTAACTTAAACTAGAGTATACACAAATAATTAGATTAAAAATATCATAAATTAACATGGGGCCTCACCAATACTTGAATCATGTGTTCAAGCATTGGTGAGTCCATCTTCCTCGCAAACATGTTCAAGACGCTGTTGGGACTTGAGCGCAGTCTTGTCAGCAGCGATGACGACTTCTTCCGCATTATTGCATAGAAGTCATCGGTACGCTCTTTTGCAAACATGCCTGATGCTGAACAAAACCGCGGCAGACCCAACAGCATCCTGAATCCATTATTGTATTGCACCCTTAGTGCATCCATCGTTTTTTGTGTGTAGTTGACCCACAGGCTTCCCGTGTAAAAGTTTTGGCAGTACGCCTTGAAAAGCGTTATCTTTGCTTCCTTACTACATCGGGTGAACCTGCGGGCCAACATACTACACCTAACAGCCAACGCTCTTCTTTCACGCTCAATGTCTATATTATCTTTGAGATCTTCTGTGACATAATGCCCCAGGTATTTAAATTGCTGCACTCGTGTGAGCGCCGCCCCATTGATTGCTATTCTTGGCTCGTATCGCACCTGTTTACTAGGAGCCTTAAAAATCATATAATGACTTTTGGTCACGTTATATATAAGTCCATGTCTGGCAGCATATTCCTCGCAAGTTTGAAGCAACTCCCTGATAGAACCAGCCGTGGGACCCAGCAACACCATATCATCGGCATAGCTTAAGTTATTTACGCAGACGCCATCTATCCAACAACCTACTGGCTTGCTGCTGAGTTCCACGATTAGTCTGTTGACATACAGGCTGAACAGCTTCGCTGAGGTCAACCCCCCCTGCCTCACCCCGCACTCCAGCCTATATGCATCAGAGAGCTCCCTCCCCCACCTAATATTATTTATTTGATTCGAATACCAGAACTGCATAACATTAATCAACTCCTTTTGCACGCCCGCTTCCTCCATCTTTCCCCACAGTATATCATATGCCACTAAATCGAATGCTTTTGAAAGATCAAGGAAGCACGCGTACACAGGTGTTTTCCTGCTCGTGTAATACTGTACAGTCTGTTTCAAACCAAATATCGCGGTCTCGGTGGATAATCCGGGTCGAAAGCCGAACTGAGCATCGTGGAAATTGAGTGTTTCGTTCAACTTTCTGTCAAACAGACTGTCCAGAACCTTAGCTATAACAGTAGCTAGAGATATGGGCCTATAATTGGACTTATCAGAAAGATCACCAGTTCTATTTTTAGGGATAGGGACCACCAAAGTTCTCATCATGTCACTCGGGATGTACGCGTGACTCACACAGAGTGAATAGAACATAGCTAGCACCCTGGGTAAGTGGAAACCAGCATACTTCAAATGCTCGACGCTGAGGCTGTCGTATCCAGGCGACTTCCCTCCAGTCATTTTTTGTATAGCCTCTTTTACTTGCTTACTGGAAAAACGCAGCAACTCCTTATCGTTATTTACCTGAGCTTCGAACACTTGAGTCGACGGTCCCAGTGGTGATGATACCTTGAAATGGTCCCTAAACATATTGGCTATTTCTTTCTGCGTACTGCAACCAGAGACACTCACCGGTAGGCTCGGTCGAACATTCAATTTGTTTGTCGAATTCCAAAATTTGGAAAAGTTTTTAGCTGCTCTGTGAGAAGCGATTATATCCATCTTAATTTGGTCTTGATGATTTTGACACCACCTTAACCGACTTCTAAATATCTTTTGGCTCTCACGCATCTCATCCCAAACCCTTCCAAACCTCGGCTTGTTATACAACAACCATGTTTGATACTTCGACCGAGCCTCCCAGTGCGCAGCCCGAACGTGCTTGTTCCATCCAACTACTGGACCCTTTCCGGCGCTCTTATTGCCTTTGTGCGTCTCAGTTGCGGCATCAGAAAGAACTTTCACTATTTCTTTGTACATATTATCTAACTCTAGTCTATGTCCGGGATCCTCACACATTTTTCCCCCACACGAAATAAAAATCTCAGGAAAACAAATACCTCTGAGCTTACCGTTGCAACTGTCATGATACCTACTAATCTGTTCCACTGACCTTTGACCCCATATTATTTTATTATATGAGTCATCACCTACAAGTATTTTTGGGACTATCAAATTCAGATCACACTCTATTATGAGCGGTAGGTGGTCCGACCAATAGACATCATGACGTATGCCAACGTTTAGAACAGTCTGCCAGGCAGATCGCGTCACTATACAGTGATCAAGCCACCTCATACTACCATTCATATCACTAATGTACGTAAACGTATTCGAATTTACCCCCAGCTTTTCAACGTCCGCACATAACCATGACTGGTCACTACAAAAACCACAAAGCTCAGTCCAGAACGGCTGATGTGGGTGTGAATTAAAATCACCCAACATATAAACACAATCAACATCATTATTCTCAGTTACTGCTTTGATCTGACTCAGGCAGTCTGTAAATTCTACTAGATTTTCACTCATATCAGTTGGCATATAGATACTAAAGATAATAATACATCGATTATTTGACAACATTGCCTTAATAGCACTTATTCTTACACTATCACAGTTTAAGACTGTCACTGACTTAAAAATACCCTTCCGCCATAAGATCGCTACCCCTCCGTGGGGCCTGCCCCTTAAGCCGGCAGAAAGATCTACTGCAGACTTTCCCGTGTAGTCAAAATCCTTATGTACCGTGCCTAGCAAAGGTAAATCGTATTCTAACGCCCAGTGCTCTTGAACACAACAAATATCCGCATATGAACATATATCCTTTAGACCATCCATTGATCGCTTTAGCGACTTACAATTGAAACTAACCATTCTACATACTTGTTTATCCATATTAAAGTGTCTTAACAATACAACTACTTTTAAATTTACTTTACTTGAGGCAGGGTACTACTCGATTCAGAACGCTGTCTGCCCGTATTCCTAAATAATATATACCGCCTAAAACAGATGCCTTCTGGCCAGATTTTACTATCCAAGAAAACATATAACTTATTTTTCGGTACAGTTATCTTATACGAGTTATAATCCCTCTCTCTTTTGCTGCTAATTTTCTCTAATAATACTGACTCATTCGTTTTGCTTCGGATGTAATCTAGAATATCACTCTCACTCGTTTGTTTACAGACGTTAGATATATATAGTGGCACTAGGTTGGGTGCAGCTTTAAATTTTAAATCATAACTCGCGCTCCCTACCTCACTCACAAACCTATTTTTCACTAACGGTTTTTTCCTCTGAACTGTAATCCACTCCCCATCCGAATCACCTATTTTCTGATTACATTCCATATTCGCACGTACAACATCCGCCATTGAACGCTGCTGTCTCGCCTGTCGACTACTGTTCGCGTTCGACTCCGAAGACGTCATCGCAGTAACGCCAGCCGCAGCGCACGCGCTCCCCATTGGTTCGGTCTCCAAATGCGCCAGTGGTGCTGTCTCGTTCTCGCTCGGTTGCATATTAGAGACAGAAGATCCTTCAGCGTTGGTAACCGGTTTAGTGTTCGAAACCGCAGTTTGGGCCTCCACGTGTCGTTGTATTACCGTCTCGCTCCTTGGCTGAGTAGCCACGATAGTGCGTTCTTTACTGCAGTGGGCCTCCACGGGCAGGGTCACTGAACTCTCTGCGCTTCTTCGTACACCTGTTGCTGGGGGCGATAAAGATGCATTGTTGTACTCCTCACTCCTTATGTCTCCGGCGTCGGATTCAAACAATTGTGAAAATCAGACTCTGGATATGTTTACAATCACGTTTAATAATTAACTTGTCCAGTTATAAATTCACATCACTTAGAGTTACAACGCAACACACTACAGATTTTAGGTTAGTTTCACATTTCCCTCTTTATATCCACACGCGCAGACAGACGCCATGATGATTCCCAGTCCCGCTGGCGCCGTATATCCGCTCACCGCGCCCGCGTGACGTCACACCTTACTCGTGGCGACATCTCTGGCCTTCACGTAACATAGCGTGCTTAACATCGGCCATCCTGAAAAGTGAATACCACCAGGTATTCACACACAGGCATTAGTGGAGAATAAGATTTTCAGATGCAGACCTAAATTGACTGAACCAGATCGGACTGAAGTAGGTTTTTAACTTTCTAGAAAATCTATTATATCCTGTGCGTCAACACTGTCCTTGTCAGAATCAGTTGCCGTAATTTAGTGAACTTCGGTTGCACTCATCAGCAGCAACCACCGCCACAATACTCTACAACCTTTCATTTCTTTACACCGCGAAGTTAAATCGACCATTCGGTAGATCCCGCGTCAATTCGCACAACCCTGCTTACATGCACGCTGCACGTGTCGGCACTGTGCACCTCAACACGCCTTTGATCACTATGTTTACCCATTCGCCTGCGAGCGAATAACAGTCAGCGCTAATATGTCCACCAGTGTCACAACTGTGCACTCCCAACCAAACATATAACAACTGCATGTATATGCCACAGTGAGCAAGCTAGTATACCTCTTATGAAGCACTCAGCCATTCAACATCATCCCAAAAGCACTTCCACCGGCGCCTGTCCCGGCACAAGGCTTGACACCTGGCGCGCAGAGCAAAGAGGAAACAGACCAGTGTTTTCAACTGTGAGTGGCGTCAATGCCAATACATGGTCCCAACTAGCATCACAATAACCTAATGAGTTCTAGGGCCTTTAAGTAAGAACCTAGGCCATGGCATCGGAAATTTGGGAATACATCAAATCCAGAACCTCCTAGAAAGATGGAACTAAGAGAGCAAAAGCAACCTCAAGTTTGAGATAGATGCAGAATAGTTGCAAACTACAGGGGCCTCAACTGTTCGGCCAAAATTGCTGATAAGATGATGAAACAGCAGGTACTACTCATTTAGTCTCAGAACTAAAATCGACACCCAACACTTCTACGAAGTAATCCAATAGTGACTCTCCTAATATGATAGCGGAAATCACCAAATTTCGTGATAGAATGCGTAGGAATCAAACCATGCAACTGGGAGGAGAACTGGAGGAGAAGAAGCGGAAACTGAATATGGTCACAGGGCCGGAAGTTGTGGCTCTTCAACGAATTACGACCTAAGCTTTTCGGATGGAACTTAATCGTTGCAGATATAAGGCAACCAATGTTTGGTGCACACTTTTAAGTTACTTGGATTTCAGTTGACCCTGAGGCACATAAGATAACAGATCAGTTAACAAATCTTAAGGCGGTAGAGCACACATATCAGAGACAAGCCAAATTTCGGTTTAAGCAGTTGATAGTATTTACCCATATTAAAGTCAAAGTATCTGGAACTTTAAACAATATCACTTAAGGAGGTTCTTATAGTATTTTCAACAACAACATAGGAACAAACAGTTCTTCGGGTGTGGCCCCTACTTCCGGATAGACATAGTAAAGTTAAGATGAAGAATTTAAAATCAGGTGTGATCTTAATAGCCTCTGTTGCTAGGATAATTAAGTGGTAGCACTGTGCTAAGTCTAAACTAGTGTTTGCCGGGTAATTTCTCAACTTAGCATCACCAATGTTTGGCAAAAGGAACCTGTTCTTGACTGTTAAGACATTCAAAGCTCTGTGCTCCGCACACAATCTACTATCAACATTTTTCTTTGAATACAAAACCGTTAACGCTGATTAGCTACGTTCTACAGTCCGCTCTAGTAAAGTCAATTAAAATAAAAAACATTATTAAGTTATACACATAATATGAACACATAATAATTTCGTAGATCAGAATATAATTTAACCATATTGTTCGTAAAAGGTGAACCAGAGTGAAAAGACATATTATTCTGAACCAGAATCGGATTTTGTCATGCACTTAAACAAATAAAATTGTAATTTTTAAAAAAAATATATTTTTATTTCTCTACCAGGGGCCCCAATCATCAATTTTCAGATCGACGGACCTGCGGAAGTCTGTAAGACCCTTTTATCAAGCAGGAAATGAGCTGATGATATTTAACGCCTGTTCAGATCTTCACTATTGATTAACCGAAAACCATCCTGATCACGTCAGCTTTCAAACAGAAAGTAACCGCGTCAAACCCATAATACTCGTATGAGGGTTAAAAATTATAGGAATAGGACAGAAGTCGGAACAGTCTCTACTTGGGTTCAAAATCAGAACATCATAATCAAATTAAAACAGATTAAACAGAATAAACAGAATGAACAATATGAACAGAATGAGCAGAATGGACAAATTTAACAGATAAACAGATAAAAGAAATAATACAGATAGTACAGTATCATAGATAAAAGAGATAAAAGAGATAATACAGATAGTACAGATAGTACAGACAGTACAGACAGTACAGACAGTACAGACAATACAGACAGTACAGACAGTACAGACAGTACAGACAGCACAGACAGCACAGACAGTACAGATAGTACAGATAATACAGTTAATAGAGATAAAGCAGTTACAGCAGATAACACAGATTGAACGGATAAAACTGATAAAAGATATAATACAGATAGTACAGATAAAACAGATAATACAAATAATACAGATAATACAGATAGTACAGATAATACAGATAGTACAGGTAATACAGATAATGCAGTTAATACAGATAATACTGTTGCACAGATGGTATCGCTGTTGATTACAATAAAATAAATAATAAATAAATAAATAAATACAGATAAAACAGATATAGCAGATAACACAGATTAAACGGATAAAACAGAATGAACAGAATGGACAGATTTAACAGATAAAGCAGACAGAACAGACAGGAAGACAGAACAGACAGAACGTACAGAACGCACAGAGCGCACAGAACGCACAGAGCGCACAGAACGGACAGAACGCACAGAGCGCACAGAACGCACAGAGCGCACAGAACGGACAGAGCGTACAGAACGCGCAGAACGTACAGAATGCACAGAACGTACAGAACGTGCAGAGCGTACAGAACGTACAGAACGCACAGAACGCACAGAACGTACAGAACGTACAGAACGTACAGAACGTACAGAACGTACAGAACGCACAGAACGCACAGAACGCACAGAACGTGCAGAACGTGCAGAACGTGCAGAACGTGCAGAACGTACAGAACGTACAGAACGTACAGAACAGGACGTACAGGATGGACAGGACGGACAGAACGGGCAGAATGGATAAAACGGATTAAACGAATAAACAGGAAAAAAGTTAAACAGTTAATCAAGTAAAACGGATAAAACGGGTGAAACAGGTAAAATGGATAAAACAGATAAACAGATGATATGGGTAAAACGCATAAAACTTAAACAGGTGAAATGGATAAAATGGATAAACGGATAAAACAGGTAAAACGGGTTAAATGGATAAACGGATAAAACAGGTGAAACGGATAAACCGGATAAACTGAAAAAACAGGTAAAACGGGTAAAACGGATAAACGGATAAAACATAAAACAGGTGGAATGGATAAAACGGATAAAAAGGATAAACGGATTAAACAGATTAACAAATTAACTGAACTGAACAGATCAGACAGAAAACTGAACAGATCAGACAGATAACTGAACAGATCGGTCAGAAAACAGAACAGATCAGACAGAAAATAGATGGTTAAAACCAACAGACAGATAAATGAAAATAACAACTACGCACCTCAGTAATAACTGTGTCGGAAGAAAAGTCGATTTATCATCATCATCATGATCAGCTGCATTCTCTACGATATTCAGTCCCACAAACTTGATTCTTGTAGTAAAATCCATACGTCCAAGTATAACTCAATTTGCACTTAGTGTCAGACACACGTCAGACAAGTCAGTTTCATGAAAAGCATCTTTTTATAACATCACAGACTTCTGGGTAGCAACTGTTGAGTATCCCTTCGAGCAGATTACAGGTTGACCTGTAGGTATCTATGAACATCAGCTGGAAGTTTCATTCTGCAGCGGCTCGTTTTTTATTGTAAAACGCTTAGCAAACCGCTCATGTCACTGCTTTAACACCTCTCGAGTCGCCTCAATGAAAATCTAGTTTTACGTAACTTTGTCGAAATCCTTAAAAGACATCCTCTTCAACTCTTACAAAAATCGCGTTCACATTGCGTTTTCCATACAAAAGTTTTATCGATAGCGACATTGACTGATTCCACATGAAATGTGCTGGCATTTGTCAGGGAAGCCGGAGTTAATCGGCATTTCAAGTAGCCGCATGAATGCATTTTCTTTATTAGGCACTGATCTCTCTATATTTGGGTCCAATTTTCGTCGTAAATGCCACTTCTGAATGTGAAAATCAGACTCTGGATATGTTTACAATCACGTTTAATAATTAACTTGTCCAGTTATAAATTCACATCACTTAGAGTTACAACGCAACACACTACAGATTTTAGGTTAGTTTCACATTTCCCTCTTTATATCCACACGCGCAGACAGACGCCATGATGATTCCCAGTCCCGCTGGCGCCGTATATCCGCTCACCGCGCCCGCGTGACGTCACACCTTACTCGTGGCGACATCTCTGGCCTTCACGTAACATAGCGTGCTTAACACAATTCACCGTTTACATGACGTAATCCCATCGGTCCACTATCACAATTAAAGCTATTTCTTGCAAATGCTCCACGCTTCCTATTTACGTAATCAATGGATTTTTCCCGTGTAAGAACTATAGTTTCCTGTAGTTGTTTTTGCGTAACATATTCACTTTTTATCTCCCGCAGGTCTTCCCTTAATAGGTTCAAATCTCTCAATAAGCGAGTAACATCAATATGGTCAAACGTTACCGGTGGTAATCGATGCAGCTCTTTTGCCACAAAAATAGGCAGTCGCTCCGGGTCTGTAGCGTCAGTCTGCTTGAGTAAGTCAATAATATCTTCCAAGTCTTTTCCTGACCTCTGCTCATTTTTCCTGATTCTCAACCTCTTCAATGGTACCGCTTCGAATAGAAGTTTTTTCGCTATTTGAACTTCCTCTGGCGTAAAGGCTGTACCACATATCTTAATGAGCGTGTCTTCATCCATTACATTCATTTTATTTTTGATGAATGCCAGGACTTCATTTATTACAATATTACACCCCGTACACTTCACTACGTTGGAGGCCATTGCCCTCTACCGCTCTAAGCTGTGTGTCAGCGACCTCTCGCTTGCGCGGTCAGCTGACGACTGAATAAAGAATATTTCATTCATTAATTCATTCATTTTTTTTCTGATTTATCCTTAGCATCCTGTTGTCACTTTTTTCTTCGAATATTTTTTTTTAAATATAAAATATAGACTAGCGCTTGACTGCGATCTCACCTGATGGTAAGTGAAGATGCAGCCTAAGATCGTACGCGCTTGCCTAGAAGATGCCTATTCACTCTTGATTTAAAGACACCCACACTATAGTTAAAATAAATAGAATAAATTTTATGCATCGATGTAGTTATGCCTCTAGTATTTTCTGATATTTTCTACCTCACTTTGCCCAATCTTTGAATATTAAACTCACTTAAAACATACAATATGAGCCAAGGCGTGACGGTATTTGTCTTCATGACCATCATTTCACTCTAAAATTTTCAACTTTGATCTTTTGTCAATTCACGTATAGCAGAAATGTCTGCACTGATTTTTATCTATCTTTATATATATACTAGGGTATCAACACCAAAAACTATATTGTTTGGTTTGACTTAATGTTGATGTAATTGAGGATGTGTACTGAATGGGGACGTTTTGGGCTTCAGGCTTTGAAACAAACGTGTACAAACAGCACGAGTATGGTAAAATTAGATATTTATAGATGACTAAACCGTAATTGGATTGGCCCAACTGTAATTAAAACGACACGTTTGATGAAAGATACAGCACTACATTTAAAATGTACCCCTCACTTACCACTTTACCAGTTACGTGTAGTACCGAATTGGGGGTAGACCGTACGATTTTTTGATACGCGGGGTGCACAGAGTAAAATTTCACAGACTATTAAAACAACTTTTTTAAGCAAGCGCGGGTAAACAAAAAGTGTTCGCATTTTGGATTTCGTTTCTATATTGTGAAGTTAATGTAAATTCGTTAATATTGGGGGTAAATCAAAAGTAAAAAATGCAGCTGGTTTTCTCAAGCAAAAATTTGCTTTTAGCTACCGATTAATTTTATGTGGTTTGTAACAGCGTAGTGAAAAGTTTTGTCATTTACCAATGGAGTACTTTTAAAAGCAAGCTAAATAAACTTAGCAAGCAGGCATCAACCTAGACTTTCCATCATGCATATTTTTATTTCACCCTGATAAAAGCTAGCCCATGTCATTCTCTAGATGTTCAACTATATACGATATACGTAGCTGCGAAACCCACGTTGATTCGTTGCTCTATTGCCACAAATCATGTTGATACATTGCTTCGTTGCCGTGTGATTAAAGGATAAATTAACGACTATCAACTACAAAGAAAAACGCTTAAACCCTACCTAAAGCCGTCTCCAACCGCCCCTATAACGGCCCCTGTCCTCACATCTAACCTATTTAACCACAACACGTCAGACAAACCACCATCTGAACGAGAGGGTAACTATCAAACATATCTAGTATTATTTAATTAATTACACTCATCTAAACCTACGGGTAATATTTATTCGATAAGGGCGCGATTGCTATCACAATCCCTTAATCAAATACAACGACCTAGACGCGGGAGCATCCAATAGCCGTATGAGTCTCTGAAAGAGACTGAATTAATAACGTCTAAAGCGCTGTATTTATACTAACGGCGTGGCACCAGACCGGCGCCTACGTCGTCAACAAAGTCAAACTACCTACTACTAGTTTTATCAAACTACCTTCAATACCTACATTAATCTTTACTATTTCAATATATCGCTAACACGGCCATCCTACATGGTGACCGCCCCGGGCACACCACGAGTCTCATCAATCATTCTACACTCATCGGAATATTTCATCATGCGACCCCAGAATTCAATCAACATGACCATCCCACCTAAGGGAACTAGCCAAACTTAGGAGACAGATGTGTCATCGTTGAAAGTTGGTGAAAACTGTCCATCATGCGACCCCGGAACTCATTCAAAATGACCATCCCACCTAAGGGAACTTGCCAAACTTAGGAGACAGATGTGTCATATTGAAAACCACTTGCACTTAAAGAACATTTAGCTCCCTTAAGTGTTCGTTCTCAAGCTCGGGCGCTCGCAATCCAATGTGACGTTCTTCATTCAAATTCATTTATTCATTACTTAAACTGTGTAACATTAGATGTTAATGTCTATGATGCAATATTCCTGATCAACCCTTTTTTTATCACTGCTCGGTCTAACCTGACAAAATGTGGGCAATAATAATTGAACTGTGAACGTGTTCATACCACTTCTGATATCAACTACAAAGAAAAACGCTTAAACCCTACCTAAAGCCGTCTCCAACCGCCCCTATAACGGCCCCTGTCCTCACATCTAACCTATTTAACCACAACACGTCAGACAAACCACCATCTGAACGAGAGGGTAACTATCAAACATATCTAGTATTATTTAATTAATTACACTCATCTAAACCTACGGGTAATATTTATTCGATAAGGGCGCGATTGCTATCACAATCCCTTAATCAAATACAACGACCTAGACGCGGGAGCATCCAATAGCCGTATGAGTCTCTGAAAGAGACTGAATTAATAACGTCTAAAGCGCTGTATTTATACTAACGGCGTGGCACCAGACCGGCGCCTACGTCGTCAACAAAGTCAAACTACCTACTACTAGTTTTATCAAACTACCTTCAATACCTACATTAATCTTTACTATTTCAATATATCGCTAACACGACTTATAAACAAACACACTGTCACACTTATAATAATAGTGTGATTTTTATACGACTGCCTGAAAAAAGGAGTAGGTATATTGTTTTCAGGGTTCATGTATGCATGTATGCGAGTTTCTATATTCCACCATAACTTCTATAAGCCTGAACCGATTTTGATGAATGAAGTATCGTTAGAATCTTTAGCTTATTCCGGGTGGCATGGGCTAGTAAAGGAGATGATTGTGGTCCATACAAGCTTGGGCCCAACACTGAACAAGGATGAAACATGCTTTATTTTGAAGATTTAGATGCTTGCTATTTACTCAAAAACTCGTACTTCTGCAGACCTTGGGAGTTTTGTTTTATTTATCGTTTTAGATTTGTAAGTTATGTGAAAAAGACGTTCAATATTTAAAATTCTTTTAAGAAGAATTGTTTAAATACTTTAAATAAATGGAAAAAGTATTACGGGAAGATGTTTGGATGCATGTTTCTTTTACTTTTGTAGGTAATATTAAATAATATGAAATAATCCACGAAAACTGTTCAAACAGTAAAATAATATTCACAAAGCGCAAGACACAGAGAATGACAAGACAAACCGTCTCTCAAGACGTCTTTTTTTCAGCTCTGGGTTCTTGCTTTTTTGTGATAAAAAAAAATATTCATGATGCACAATTTTTTTATTATAAATATTTAAAGAATGTTCCCTTGTGAATGAGTATATTATTTAATACAAAATGTTTTACAACTAGTTTGGGTCTATTTCTAGATTACTGATTTTATAAAGATAAACTATTTGGGTAGGTACCAAAAGGCCAGACCAGAACCCACAGTTGCATTAGTACTATATTAGTCTGTGGTTAATTAAACTGACATTCATGAAAACGTTCCGTTTCTACTAAAGAATTACTGCATTAGGTTTCGTACTTAGTTAAAAAAAATTGTTTTGTATGATTTTCCTGAGCTGTACATAAATAAAAACCATTCAATTATGTAAGTAATTTATCGACTTATTTTCTTCATATTTTTATATAACTGTGCGAAACCCCGAGTTGGGCCCAATTTAACACATCTCCTTTAAAAAATGTGATAGGGTGACCATGGTTCCGCATTAAAGTTCCGTATTTAATCATCATCTAGAAAATGATAAGTAAAGTATATAACACTGTAATTCAATATCCAGTGATTTACCAAAAATTATTGTCATTTAAAAATGTGAATAAGTGTCCAAAGGTAATTTGGCTGGCAGTCGTGTTTTTGAATTTTTTTAATTATAGCTTGTTAACAGCTCTGTAAATCAAATACCCTGTGTATTGTACACGTAACTTCAATTTCGTCGCCGCGTCACATTACAAATAAATGCGTACCCTTGGCGGGCGTTAATACGCGCACCTTGCTTTAATCGCGTTTCGGTTTGTTAATAAACAATGACGGGGACTCGTCAAACAGGCAGAGTGGGGGTAAACACTCATTTACGCCAACAAATAATTAATAGTGATACAATTTTTACGTGAAAATCTGATTTCACCACTCAATTATTACGATGTACTTAAGCTTGTTTTGATTGATGTTTATTATTTGAATACTATTTTTTTCTTGTGACCTCGTCCGCGTGAAGTAAGATTTGTTTGTTAATAAACATTGACAGGGACTCGTCATACATGGGGGAACAGTGGGGTTAAACACTCATTTAAGTCAAAAAATAATTTATAGTGGAATTTTTTTTACGTGAAAATCTGATTTCACCACTCAATTATTACGATGTACTTAAGCTCGTTTTGATTGATGCTTATTATTTGAATAGAATTTTTTTCTCGCGACTTCGTCCGCGTGAAGTTATGTTCAAGGTACGGTCGGGGACTAAATATGTTTACCACTTTTCAAATTAGATTCTTCGTAACCCTGCGTTCAGTAAGGTCTATAATGCTATATCAAGGCATTTGTTACGTTATTAAAATTTCATGAATCGTTTTATCAAAAAAAGTATTAATGACTTTTCTATACAAATATTAGTAATAAAACTCATTTCCTAAATTCAAGTTTGACACATTAGATCATTGCACTTGTAAAAGTGACAATTAATTATCAAAATATTAGATTTGTTATTTGAAATTTAAATATACAAAATAAATAAAAAATGGAAGCTTTATCATAATTCTAATGGTGAAGTTCATATTGTGCATTGAATCATAATGATGCTGCTAGCATCCACAGTCAAAAACAGTCAAAAGGAGGTGGATGAGCTACGGTGATGCGTGGTGTTTCTGCAGCATTTTACATTGATGTTCTGCAGCAAAATTCCGACAACCTAAGTTCAAGATAATGCGCTGAGCTACTATTCCATGGTTCAATCTGCACCGCGGCAGTCTGATCTGCTGATTTGAAACTGAAAATTTATGGGGCTTAGTGATTCAAAGGTGGGACTGTCAGAATCAAAGACATCCTCGAAGTCTTAGATCACATTGCACTGGGGTATGGGATGATATGAACTGACTTATCGCCTTGTCGCGTCTATGCGAGAGAGTCTACGTGTTGTCATTGCAGCGAATGGAAGCTAATTAAGCTAATTATTTATTTATACTAATATTGTTTAGTTTCTCAATAATAAAATTAAGAAATAAAGATTCTTTGAAATTTCATTAGATTATTACTACCGTTTTCTCATTTTGGTAACTCGTGTCTTATGCTCGTGTCTATATGAGATGATATCTATTTATTAAAATTACTAGATTTTGCTCGTGACTTCGTCCGCGTGAAGTTAGGATTCTAAAACCACGGGAACCCTCTATTTTTTGGGATAAATGTCGCTATCCAAATCCTGAACTATATCCATGCAAAAAATCATGTGGATCTATTGCTCCGTAGCTGTGTGATGGAAGGACAAACCAACAACGAACAAACAAACACTCACATTATTTTATAACATTAGTAAGGATTTTTTGTTCCAAAAAAGGTTTTCTACATCTAAACTATTTAGCAGTCACCTACTAAAGAGGCCGCTAAAGGACTGTCTAAGCACCGCTACATGTTAAAAAGTCTATGATCTATGGCTAATCAAATCATATATCGACCTTCTGACACAGATGTGTGCATGCAATTATGAATCTTAAGGTGGTAAACATTTTCTGTCCGCGACTGTACACTTGTTTTAATCGCATTTGTTTGTTAATAACAGTGATAGGGACTCGTCACACATCGGGGCAAAGTTGGGGTAAAAACTCATTTACCTAAGTCAAAAAATAATTAGTAGTGGAAAGTTTTTACTTGAAAATCTAATTTCACCGCTCGGTTACTATGATGTGCTACTAACACGTTGGAATAATTGATGTTCGTTATTCGAATATAAGCTTATGTTCGCGACATTCTTACGCGTGGAGTTAGGTTAAACGAGCACCTTTAATCGCGGTTCGGTTTGGTAATACCTATAATATGACGGGGACTTGTCAAACACGGAGGCAGAGTGGGGGTAAACACTCATTTAAGTGATTTAAGCCAACAAATGATTAAATAGTAAACAGTTTTTACGTGAAAATCTGATTTCACCTAAGTCTATGGATTTTACCGCTCAATTTTATTACGGTTGTAATTGATATTCGTAATTTGAATACTAGCTGTTCTTTATTTATGCCTGCGGCATAGAAACTGAATTGCTAAATCGTTATCTAGTTTAACTAAACTAGAATTAAAAGTATAAAAATGCGCGCGTTAAGTTTATGGTCCTTGAAATAAAGATGTGAACGGTAACACAATCAATCTCATTCACAGGCGGCTGCCAATCACAAACCTATCCCCAAAGTTGCCCGCAACTTTGAAACAATGCATTTCAACTCTTTAGGTATTATTCTGCATACTCATTCGCGCACGAAGCCGTCCGGTCCCTCGTCAAAAAGTAAACCTGCGTGAAACGGATCCGTTTAAATTTTGACATGTAAATGACGGAGGTAAAAGCGCTGTTTAATATTTAATTAATATAATATTTTTACTAATATGTGCAGAAATATTTTATCCATGTAGAATGAAAAAGGGAATAGGGTACGCGCACCAAGAATTTGTAAAAGAGAGCAACAGTTTTAAAATAAAAGCTTAGAAGATTAAATATTATAGAAACAGGGGCCATTTCCATTTTATTAAGCTATTGCATAGCTTCTATCGCGGGCCAGCGTAGAGACCGAATCCAGAAATTCCGTAACGAAAATAACCTGACACGGGACTCTTCTACGGTGAGCCGCTAGATGGCGCATTTTTTATCAACGCCATCTAACGGCTCACCGCTAGATGGCGTTTTGGTATGGATCTACTTATGACGGTGATGACTCACAACTAAAAGCCCCTGAATAGTGTAAATGTAAAAGTGGTGGCGGAAACGAAAAACATTGCGAGTGCAAAACCCCATAAAGCGCAGGTAAACCCATTATCAGCGTGCCACGTGCGCCGGAAGTGCAGCCATTTTTCATTGCACCGGATGTGACGTGCACATCGCTCATTTTATCTGTCTGCATTGGTCTGCATTTATTTTATCCAGTTGTTCTTAACGTGGTTTTTCAACCCACTCATTGTGTTAGCTTCCTAGGTCCATGATGATAGCGGATGATAAGATGAAATAGAAAAGCAAGTAGCATTGCACTGATATATTTTTGACTGGTTGATGTCCGCAACTTCGTTCGCGTGGATTAAGGTTTTTTTTTGGGGATAAAAGGTGTTTTGTTTTGAATTAAACCACTTATTAGAAGTTCTATTATTTAATTACGTACTTTAGTTTACATATAATGTAATATCGAATCATAATTAATTCCCGTCTGAGTCTGACATTTTCCCAATATCGCTTCTCGTTGACAATGACAATCAAATCACTTCGCGGGAAACCACAGATACAAAATGTAGAGACTCTACGTTCCATTCTTACAACATTACAACATCTCTCCCTTTTTAATTAAACAATATTAATTAATCTGATCTATCCTTGTACAGTGACAAGCATAACTAAAAAAATAAAGTGATAAGCATAACTAATAAAAATTAAATTATTATTATCTTTTAACAAACATAATCTTGCAAGTATTTAGGTCTTGTTACAAGTCTTTCAGATCTTCTAGTTACCAAACAATTAGGATTATCATTTTGATCTGAAACAGCATCAGAAGGATCTGCTTCCTGAGTATATTGTGGTTCTAAATTATTCTCTGATGATTCGCTATCTGAAAAACTTGCATCACATTCTTCATTAGACCCTGTTGATATACTATTTGGTATATTCAGAACTTTATTTAAATGCCATCTATTCCTTCTAAAGTTTCCTCTCTCTGTACTTACAATATAACATCTAGGCTCATTACATTTCTTGACAATAGTTCCATAAGTTTTTACATCAATAATCCAAACTTTATCATTAATCTGTAGCTCTGATAAATTTGAAGCTCTATGCCTTTTATTATAATAAAAGGCTGATTTATGTTTTCTTATTATTTGTTTCTCTTTACATTCTTGTGAAATTTTAACAGGTTTGTTCAACTTACTTGGTATTGTGGGAAGATTATCTCTAAGTTTACGATTAAACATTAATTCCGCCGGACTGTAACCCAACTCCAAAGGAGTATTTCTGTAGACTAGCAAAGCCATGTAGATGTCATCATTTTTTGAGAGCAATGATTTTGCTATTTTTACCCCTGCCTCTGCTAATCCATTACTTTGGGAATAATATGGACTACTAGTGATAGACTTGAATCCATATTCTTTAGCAAAATTATTGAATTTTGTTTTAAATTGAGAACCGCAATCCGACCTGACGATTTCAGGAATGCCATACCGGGCAAATACTTCCTTGCATTGAAGTATTATTGTTTCTTCGGTGAGATCTTTTAATTTAAAAATTTCTAAAAATCTTGAATAATAATCTATTATTACCGCATACCAATTGTTATTAAACTTAAATAAGTCAATTCCTACTTTTTGCCATGGTCTATCAGGTACTGGATCTATCACCATTTCTTCTTTATGATTTGTATGAAATTCAATGCATTTATTACACGTTTTTACCTTATTTTCTATTTGCTTAGAAAGCCCTAACCACCAAACCGATTGCTTAGCACGCTCTCTGCACTTAGAGATTCCTAAATGACCCTCATGAATTTTATTCAAAATTTCTTCTTGCATGCTTTTAGGTATCACTATCCTTGAATTAAATAAAAGTAAGTTGGCTTCTATTGAAAAATTTTGTCTATATTGATAATAATCCCTGAATTTCCCTAGTTGATTTTTCCTTGGCTATCCTTTTATTGTAAATTGTCTTAAGTTAATACAGAGCTCACATTTACTTTGCTCAATTTTTATTTTTTCCAATGTTTCACTAGGTAAAGTCTCATTAATAAATGAATTTATTTGAAAGTCTTGATCATTAAAAGTCTTTGTATCTTCAGAATATGGTAAAGGGTGTCTCGACAAGGCATCAGCCACTACTAACTCTTTACCAGGTGTATATTTAACTTCATAATCATATCTTGTTAGTTTGAGTCGTAATCTTAAAAGACGTGGACTCAAATCATTGAACTGCTTTGTTTGCAAGATTTGCAAAAGAGGCTTATGATCTGTTTCTAAGATTATGTGAATCCCTACTATATAATCTTTAAATTTCTCCGCTGCCCACGTTAAAGCTAAACACTCTTTTTCAATTTGAGCATAATGTCTTTCCGTTTCTGTTAAAGTCCTACTGGCATACATTACAACCCTCTTATTACCATCTTTATCCTCCTGCATTAAGACAGCTCCTAACCCATAACAACTGCTATCTGCCGAAACCGTGATTTTTAAACTTGGATCATAATGTGCCAAGGTAGGTGCTTCTTTGAGTTTTTTCTTCACCACCTTGAAAGCTTCATCTTGTAACTTACCCCAGATAAACATGTGATCCTCTCTAAGCAATGCATGGAGCGGCTGCAATATGTGAGACCTATTTGGAATGAACCTACCAACAAAATTTATCATACCTAGAAATTGAAGTAATTGTTTTTTATTTGTAGGTGCTTCAAATGCATTTATGGCTTTAATTCTTTCCGGGTCTACCTGTATACCTTTTTCATTTATTACATGACCTAAGTATGTCACTTCTCTCACTCCAAAAACAGATTTACTCCTATTAATTGTTAATCCTTCAGTATGTAATCTTTTTAAAACCTCTCTGAGAACTCTATCATGTTCCTCCTTACTTACTTCAAAAATGAGAATATCATCCATGTGTATTGCTACTTTTAAATCTTTAAATAAATTTGAAAATTTCATACTAAAATATTCTGGTGCACAATTTAACCCAAAAGGTAAACGATTATACACATATCTGCCAAATGGTGTTATAACAGTTGTAAGTTTCTTTGAAACCTCATCTAGCTTTATCTGATGAAACCCCGAAGTGGCATCAATTTTAGAAAAAAATTTAGCCCCTTTTATTTTCGCTAAAGTATTTTCCACCTTTGGAATTGGGTATACAGGCCTCAAGATGTTTTTATTAACCTCTGTATAATCTCCACAAATTCTTACTTTATCTTTTCTTAATACTACAACAATAGGAGATACAAAGTCAGTAGCTTCTTCAATTGGACTTATTATACCTAGTCTTTGCAGTCTATCTAATTCGGCCTTTACTTTTGGTAACAATGGAATAGACACATTTCTGGGTGTTGCCTGTACATAATGTTTTGGATTTTGAACTAGCTGAATATGAAATTCGTCTTGAAAGACTCCTAATTCGTCAAAAATATTCGGAAATTCCTTTTCAATCAATTCACTTTTGTTACCTGTTAAATCTTTAGAACTCGAAACTGCACAAATATTAATAATATTCATAGACTCAATTGAAGGCCGACCTAATATAGCTGTTTTTAAATTTTTAATTATATAAACCTTACCTTCAAATTGTTTATCTTTATACCTCAACTTTAAAGGCACTGTTCCTGTAACCTGCAATCTTGCTCCATCTGGTCCCTTCACTTTATCACTACATGTATTCAACAGAAGTTTACACTTTACTGCAACTTGTTCAGGTATGGCACTTATATCTGCTCCTGTATCAATCAAAAAGTTCACTTTATCTATAAATCTTTCCCCTTGAAACATCTCTATGTCGATTAAATAATTTTGCTTTGACTCACAAACACTAACCTCATATTCCTTCTCTTCTGTCTTCTCTATCTTTCTGATAGTTCTAGCCTTGCATAATTTGGCAAAATGACCAATACGCTGGCATTTATTGCAAGATGCTTTATAAGCCGGGCAAAGCTCCCGAGGATGCCTTTGAAACCCACAAAACCAGCACTTATAAGTTTTCTTATTTTTAGAAGTAGCCTCTGCCTTTACTCTATTCAGCTCAACAACTTCCTCTTCTTTCTCTATTTTTATTTTATTCCCTTCACTTGAAATTTCCTCCCTAATAATTTTAGTCTCTTCTCTTTGAATTTCTGCTTGTTTACCCATTTGTGTAGCTTTTTCTAAATTCAAATCACTTTTTAAAAGCATTCTATCACTGAGTGACTTGTCCCGAACGCCTATGACTAGTCTGTCCCTAATTAAGTCATCTTTAATTATTCCATAGTCACAATGCTCCGCTAACTTATGCAGGTCTGTTATAAAATCATAAAATTTCTCTCCTTCCCTCTGCACTCTCGAATTGAATTTGAAGCGTTCGTATATGACATTTCTCTTAGGAGCAAAAAAATTGTCAAATCTCACCAACAGGTCGTCGTATTGCAGATCTTTCCCAAACTGTATTATAATGTCTTCGGCCTTCTCCCCCATACAGTACAACAGGCAATCAATTTTATTCTTATCCGCGCAAACATCATTGCCGGAGACGCTCATGTACCTGATGAAACGTGTTTTATATTTTGGCCATTCTTCCGCTACGAAACTGAACGGCCCTGGAGGTGCCACTTTCATGTTTTTCTCCGAATCTGCCACCATGTTTTGTTTTGAATTAAACCACTTATTAGAAGTTCTATTATTTAATTACGTACTTTAGTTTACATATAATGTAATATCGAATCATAATTAATTCCCGTCTGAGTCTGACATTTTCCCAATATCGCTTCTCGTTGACAATGACAATCAAATCACTTCGCGGGAAACCACAGATACAAAATGTAGAGACTCTACGTTCCATTCTTACAACATTACAACAAAAGGTAGCCTATAGGTAAGGTATTCCAGTCTATAATCTATCTCTGCGCCAAACAGCCAAATCGGTTCAGTCGTTGCGGCGTGATTGAGTAACAAACATCTATACAAACATGCAAACTTTCGCATTTCTAAACTTGAAAATCATTGACTGTGTAGTAGGTATAAACATTTTTTTCTTCTGTTCACCGTTCGATTAAAATGAGAACCAGTGAATTCTTGCAGATACTATGAACAAACTACAAACTAACGCCACTGAAGAGATTTTGTTTAATCTATATTCTTTGAATACGTTTTACATCATATTATGCGTAATGCGTATGTTTTATGGAAATTATAAGCTATGCGGAACTGAACTTCGGTGTAACTTATATTTTGCCGCACAAGTTCGAACCAATTTTGTCGCAGGCCTTCGTAGGCGCCGATATGGCGTCACAATTTTTATGCACCCCCTGACAGATTGATCTCATTGACTCGAATAAAATACTTTTCCTGAAATTTTTTTTTTATTTTATTTTATTTATTTATTAGGTACGCCAACAGCGAGTTCACAAAACTATGCTAAAAAAACTTAAATATACATTCTTATACCGTGTGACACGCCACTTTAGATATACACAACAATTGCCAAAAGTAAATCGATACAGAAGAAGAATACATACTTTATACATATACTTAATAACACAATTGAATAATATAATTCAATATTTTAAACATTAAAAGAGATTAAAAAGGAATTAACAATTTCAAGGGGTACTAGATTACAATAATGAATATAAATTAATTAGGATTACATAAATATTAGTTTATTTATTACGCGTGCTGATACAGTTTTTTCTTATAAATATTATGAAGGTGCTATCAAATGTTATCAATATTATCGTAACGCCCATAGGCCCGTAGCCGTTATGGTTTATGTATCTTCTGCTGTGGAAAATCACAGTAAAAGAAAAGTTAATAAAAAAGAAGACATTGAACAGAAACATGAAATTGTGTTTTAGAAATAGAGTAAAAGAACTCCAAGAACTCTTCTGCTTAGTTGTCAAGATTTTTCTTTCACTCTGATTAATTTCAAATTTTAGCCTGAGGAAATGGAAAATCCATCATATTTTTCAGGCGCTCTCTAGCGTCAGTATAAATTTTGTAGTCTGTCATCAGAAGATTATACCGGGTATCGGCAGCGGCGGCCGGGTATCAATAACTCATACATCCACTCCTTTAGATTAAACGAGGCGCCGATGGGGCGGAAGCTTGTTTATCGACTATCTATCGGCGGTGTTGTGTATCCTGCCTCGCAAATATATACGACATTGTCTTATGACTGTTTTGGTGTTATCTTAAATGAGGGGCTTAACCGAAAACTCTTCAAGAAATTCAGCGTTTTAAGTGGAAAGTTTATACGTCTTATCACTCGCTAGTACGAAACTAAAATATGTCGACACAGTCCTAATCGTAGAATCACTATTTAAGACGAAACGGCGTCAATAAGTAGTTCAATGAATAGGTTTTAACAAGTGCAAAAGTTTCCGGCCTGAAATATAAAATGAAGGATAAATGTCAAAAAACTATTGTTATTTATCAGTATAATCTTCCTTTATTTCAATAAACTTACATCAGCGCTTTACTAACATTTTTATGTCCTTAAAAAAATTGAATTTTGATTTTTTTGTCCTCAAAATGTGACTGACTTCACCCTTAAATTTTTTCCTGACAAGTCGGATTTCAATTTTGAAAATAAACAATGGTCACTTGGGGTCAAGTCGAATCTAGAATTTTCCTAGCAAGTCGGATTTCAATTAAGAGCATAAAGTATAATCACTCCCAATTCTAATCTATAAGGTGGATGGTCGAGCTTAGTTAAACTGCATGCCTAAAAGATAGCCATGGAAACATCTGATGTTTGCATTTTTTTAAGTCGTTTAAAAACCTAACTTCACGCCGATGAAATTCTGGGCAAAATTTAGCAAAGTAATAAGGTAGGTCGTCCTCTTCAAACACAAAATTCCCTTTCGCCATCCAAAGTCGAAGCTACGCGTTAGCTACCCAGCAATTTTGCAAAATCCTTTCACAGCTTTCACATTTCTAAAAGGCCATTATAACCTAATTGTCCATTGAGTTGGCCTTTTAAGACGGCCACAGCCTGAAAGGGCAACAAAGGGACACATGCAGGCACGGCCGGGTCATTTGCATATGCATGCGATATGACGGTTGGCAATTTGTCCACGTTTTGCCGGATTATGCTAATGTGGGATAAATTTTGTTGGACATATCAATTAGGAAGGCTTTTTGGGTTCCCTTGGGTGTTTTTTTAATATTTTAACACGATACTTGACGCTTTGAGATCATTGAGCATTGTATTGAGATCTCTCAGAGACTGCGAGATTAAATCAGAAATGAGGAGATCTTTAGGAGAATTGAACTCTACTGTTTGCTCATTTGCTGGGTCGTTAAATGATAATAGCTTTTCAAAATTTTAATGTACAACTTTTTTAGCGTAATTAATATGCATAAACTTGCCTAAACAGATGGACAGACAGCCAGACGGACAGACGAACAGACGGACGGACTAGTGAAACTAAAAAGTTCTTTGTAGTTTTACTAGAAAAACCAAAAAAAAACGAACAAATAAATAAACTGTCGCATTTATAATACTCGTATTAGTATGATAAGAATCAGTTACAGAATACTAACATTCTGTCTTGAAGTAATTCTAACATCTTGGTTTAAGTCATCGATGCGATGTATCTAAGTTAAGAGGGATGAATCGATCAGGAAAATGTCAAAACACTGTAAGTGTTAATATGCTTGCAACTTTAGCGCTGAACAAAAGCTGGGAGGAAGCGGCTCAAAGAATACATAATAAATTGATGTCTGTCGCGGGCAACCATCTGTAAGAGATATGGCGTTAAATGGCTTAAACATGACTTATACTGTTTCGTCGCCTGTTTCGAACACATTGTCTAGCTTTATCAGTCCTTAATTACATCTTTTTAAACGACTTCCAAAATAGAGGAGGTTCTCAATTCGTAGGAATCGTTTTTTATAAAGGTTGGAAAGATTTTCAATGAAAAAAAGACGTGTGGCACTCGGGGACTGCCGCGGTAAAGCTATTGCATAGCATTTTTTATCAACGCCATCTAGCGGTGAGAGGAGTCCCGTGTCAGGTTATTTTCGTTACGGAATTTCTGGATTCGGTCTCCACGCTCAAGGCCCGCGATAAAGCTATGCAATAGCTTAAAAATTGTGAGAACGTCAAATTGATAAAATTGGCCCTTAGAAAAAAAGAATAACGTATGATGAAACGTCGAGTGTAAACTTACTAACGATAAAAAAGGAAAGGTCACTGGCCAGGAAATCCAATGCCAGCCAACGACCTCCTCATAACACATGTATGTAGACAAGTTAAACCGCACACTTGCGATTAATTGCACCAGCCAGGACAGTATAAATTTTCCCAGGCTCAGACGGACGCAGTAGATTCGTTCTTTGTTGCCGCTAGATTGCTTGGCTACAAACAAAAGATATTTTTTTTTTTTTATTCGATGACAAGATAGCCCTTGACTGCGATCTCACCTGATGGTAAGTGACGATGCAGTCTAAGATGGTAGCGGGCTAACTTGGAAGGGGTATAGCAGTGTAAATTCAACCCATACCCCTTATCGGTTTCTACACGCCATCGTGCCGGAACGCTAAATCGCTTGGCGGCACGTCTTTGACGGTAGGGTGGTAACTAGCCACGGCCAAAGCCTCCCACCAGACCAGACCAGAGACAATTTAGAAATTATAAATTCCTAAACTGCCCCCGCCGGGAATCGAACCCGAGACCTCCCAGTTATAAGACCACAGCGCTCACCACTGCGCCAGGGAGGTCGTCATATCCTTTGCGTTGTAGCATAAATAATTGACATTAAAAATCCTATCCTATTTCATGATATAACTAGTTGATACACGCGGCTCGCTCGCGTGGTTTTAGTTTTTAAGAATCCCGCGGGAACTCTTTGATTTTACGCGATAAAAACAAACCTATGTCACTCTCCCGGTCATCAACTATATCCATGCAAAATATCATGTCGATCCGTTGCTTCGTTGCGGCGTGATCGAAGGACAAACCAACAAACACACTTTCGCATTTATAATATTAGTAAGGATTAGTAAGTATATTATAAATGCGAAAGTTTATATGTATGGATGGATGGATGTTTGCTTGTTACTCCGATCACGCTGCAACGACTGAACCGATTTGGGTTTTTGGCACCCACGGGAATTAATAAACCTCAATCCTCGCGAACGAAGTCGCGGGCATCAGCTGGTTAGGCTATAAAACATTGTAATCTATTATTCCTTCACTTATAATCGGATAAATAAATATATGTAATCCATACCTATAAAAACAGAGCTTACAATAAGCTGAGATAATTTAGAATAGATAATAATTTTCCAAATTGAAATAATAAGATTCTCGGGAATTTTAGGCAAGAGTGGGATCGTCGAACCCATAAATATTATTCTAAATGGTCTAATGAATACGAAGTCGATTAGTGGAAAAGGAAAAGTGCCACCATTAATTTTCCTTATGGAAAAATAAAGTGACATCGGCGCCAGCAAGGCTGTGACATGGATAAATAACATCAATTCAAGGTCAAAGAAAATATCAGCCTCCTACGTCCTTGGCAGTGAAAACGTGTTCACATTTACACACACACACACACACAAAGCGTATATTATGCCGTTTCGTAAATACGCGCACGCGATTTTACCCAGCTGCCAAAATGAACAAAATAAGCTTGGTATGCGCGAATTTAAAAAAACCGAAAAAATGTAAATTTTTTTTTTTGAAAATGCAAAAATGATTTACCGTCTTGCGAATATTGATTACTAGATGATGCCCGCGACTTCATCCGCGTTGATTAAGGTTTTTCAATTCCCGTTAAAAGTAACATAAATGGTTAAAAAAAAATTTTTTTTAAATACTTAATAAATTTTGCCATTTATTTTACCGCCTCTCAATATTACCACATCTATTTCGCAAACAGACTATGAAACGAGATACAAACTCAAAACCCGGCGTCGCTTTGTTCCCATGACACTTGTTAGAGAGCCCGCCCATCGTGTTTGTCGACAGTCGATAACTTTGCACACACATTGTTGAAAACTTGTTATGAACACAAAATATTATTTAAAATTACAATACGTACCACGTATTGTAATTTTAAATAATATTTTGCTATCGATCAACTAATAATTTTTCTTCGTCTTTTTTTTTTTTATTAATCGAAAGACAAATAGGTCTCTTACATAGATTTCCACATGTCTCGGTCTTGCGCCGCCTGCATACAGCGGCTCCGTGCAACTCGTCTGATATCGCTTCATGGTGCGAGTTTGAGAGTAGAGGTAGACCCTCTTAAGGGTGCGATCTTCGGCCGCAGTAACTTGCAAGCAATTGAAGTGAGGTGCACGAGCCACTTTGTTATAAAAAAAGTAAAACAGTCATGATAAAAAAAAGAAAACTTTTTAGAGAAAAGTTAACGGTAAAATATTCTTCTAAAAGCTTTTGCCTATTTTTTGTCATTTTTTTTTAGTTTAACTTTGATATACTATAAATACAACCTGAAAAACAATTAAAAACTACACTGTTTTCGGAATATTATTTGATCGAGTGAAGTTCAAAATATGGACTTTTGAACGGTAAAATTATTTAGAACGTGTATTAAACTACAACATATATTTTTAACCTATCAAAACAAAGAATATTTGATTGTTTACTATTGAATCAAAAACAGGCTGTTTTCGGAGATCCTGCCGTTAACGCATTGCGCAACTGAAAGTTGAATGAAATATACTCCTTAGTCCTTTAAAATATTAAACCCACCCGTTGCTACTTCTTCCTTAACCCAGTCTACAAAGTCAAAACATGTGGGTCAATTTGATTCTTCCAGCAGAAACTGAAAAATAGATACAAATCGGATTTTAGTTTCGATTTTAAACTATTAAAATTATCTGTTAGTTAAAAAAATCTTCTGCTGTTTATGACTAAAAACTTGACTTACACTACGTTACTTTTTCATTTTATTTGCTGTTTTTAAGGGTCTACCCAATATTGTTCCATGCTGAAATTAAACACTTGTATACCACCCTGTATAAACACTTATATACCACCCTGTATAAACACTTGTATACCACCCTGTATAAACACTTGTATACCACCCTGTATAAACACTTGTATACCATCCTGTATAGGCACGTTTATGGCTGAAACATGGGAACAAAACTGCCGTTTCCATTAATTCTCACATCGACTCCGGATACATTGATGGACGTGAGATACAAGCGTGCCACCCGGCGTCGCATTGTTCTGTCAACATTTATGAGATCGCCCGCACTGCACCATGCCCGCGCTACCAATCAATAGTACCTACCTACTTACTCTATTTTAAAGCGTTTATACTAGCTTTTGCCCGCGGCTTCGCTCACGTTAAGTTTCTGTTTTCGAACCCCTACTTTACCCCCTTAGGGATTGAATTTTCAAAAATTCTTTCTTAGCGGATGACTTAATCCTAATAGCTATCCAGTTGAGTTATATTTGATAAATCAGTCAGTCAGTCAGTTATCTTTTCCTTTTATATATTTAGATATTACACTTGTGGGGTAGAACCGTGCTGAGCGTGCATCTTCAAGGCAAGCGCGCTCTATCTTAGGTTGCATTTTCACTTACCATCAGCTGAGGATAAAACGTTAATGATGACGATTTAGCTTCTTTAAAACACCTGCAAAACTGCGCAATTTACATACTTAGAGTTCTTACAGATGTGCCACAATTACGATCGTACAACAAGCAGTGCGAGCGGCAAGAATGTCCCTGGACACCATACATGCGCAGACTGCTCCGGCTTTTCTCGGCAGGATCTGCTTTCCGAACCGGTGCACGGTGGTAGAATCTTAATTTGTCTTATAACAAGAGAGTAGCGAGATAAAGCCGGGCTTATTGATTGTGTGTGCGGCCAAATTAGACGGTGTCCGGCCTGTCCGGTTTTTGTTAGGCTTTTTAAATTTGACCATTTTGTTTTCCATTTGTCATGTGCTGATTTCCACTACGCCCACTTCACTTTGTATTGCTGGCGTAAGCGAGCTTTTCATTAGAATTTAAGAAGATTTTATATAAGTAAATGATAAAAAAGCCTTGTTTTACTTTAAAAAAATTGTCGTCTACGAGGACTAAAAAAATTAAAGGTGTCCAGCCTTTTTATCCAAGTTTCCGGCTAAACTGGGTAGTTTGTACATATACCCTACATAAGAAATACAGGGTTGCCTAGATGAAATGAAAAATTGGGAATTTTGAATTTTATGTACAAAGAACTAACACTGTACACTGTTGTACCTACAACAGTGCGTGCGCCACAAGAACATGACCATCGTTCGTTGACATTTATGCCACTGTGGTGTGGTCCGCCTAAATAGATACTAAGGGGTTTTACCAAAATTTTCACTTTATCTAAACATACGTGACACTTGAAAGAAATATTATCACACAAAAACCTTAAACTGTCTATATCAGTCTCGTGTAAAACGATAACTTTCCTCAATTTACTATCTATAACTAAATCTATGAAAGAAAAAGGTGACTGACCGACTGATTGAATAATCTATCAACGTACAGCTCAAACCACTGAACGAATCAGGCAGAAAGGCAAAGAGATAGCTATTATGACGTAGACACGATCCATCCAATCTCGAAGCGGTATTTTTTAAAAGCAAAAATTTATTTCATGTAGGCCAACTTGTAGCTGTTATGACACGTCATAAATCTACCACCGGTTCGGAATGCAGATTCTGCTGAGAAGAGCCGGCAAGAAACTCAGCAGTTGCTCTTTTCAAAAAAAATTTTTGTACAATAGGTAACAAAACTATGCTATGTATACAGTGTTTCCACAATGAAGTTACAAAAATTACCCATTAGACTTAGATTAGACAATTAGACCCATTCCCGTTGGTGGCACCCGTTCACGAGCATGACGCATGATCCAGCCGTTGCTTCGCTCAACCATATTTGAGGGAACGTAACAACCCGCACCACACGACACCACCACAGAAATGTTTAAAGAGAGCATGACATACTTGGGCAACAAACACACTGTCTCATTTTTAATATGAGTAAGGATTTTTCAATAAACATAAAGAAAGTTTCCCTGGTTTACCTCGCTGACGTCGCTGAAAACAAAATTATTACACACTGTTTCTGCCATTTTTATCTGCCTCAAACAAACTGGAGGGAGTATGATTTAGTGGTGCGCTACCTCGCGAGCCTGATATGGGCACTTACGACCGCGAACGCTTTGTTTTCTTAAACTGGAAAATATTTCACTGTACATTCATGGAAAGTGGTAGCAGTGAGCTAAGTTCTGAAATAACTAAATCATTTAAAAGTTAAAACAATACCGTTTAAATAGAAAATATTCCATTGTACATTCATGGAATCACTGTTAAGTTCTGAAATAACTAAATCATTTAAAAGGTAAAACAATAATCTAAGCTAAATACCTACTTACAGCTTGAACACTTTTTGTGTTATGCGTCCATCCAAACAAGGCAAGACTGAAAAGACGTCTTCCCGTTTTCAACCTCTCTCTCTACGTCTTTTTCGTAATTTTAATTCCCAGAACAAAACAGTTTGACAGTTTTTTCCCAAGAATCCTGAAATCCATCGATTTAAAAGCTCATTAAATTCAACTCTACCACCACATAATTTTACAGATACCATGTACTTAGTATATTAACTATGTTTATGTATTAATATTACTTACCAATTTTCGTGTCGCCAGTACCAATGAGCGGAGAGGTCCCGTACTGGCACACTCGGGGTTGGTCCGCGTCCAAATCACAAATCAAACCCCAAACTAGAGTCGCGACGGAGGAGTGAAATAACTGTACTATATCGTAATGAATTCCCACAGGGTAACAACCTTTATGTGATAGAATCTATTTCATAAAATATTAAAAAAAAAATCAAAAACCCTACTGCGAGGTTCAATACCTCGTATATAACCCGATCGCCATATTGAATTTTGGTTACTGTAATGTCTTAAGTGCACTCCCAAGATTAACACGATTGACATTAGAATCATCAAAATCGGCCCTCGCGTTTGGTCTCCAGAGCGTCACATACATACACAGACTGATAAACACATTACCCTCTTAGCGTGCCGCAATCGGGTAAAGAGAGATCCATCGTGGGATTGGAGAGCGCAACTGACCTTAATTACCTTTTTTTGTTTTAATAAGCCATAGCATTAGTTCACTGTTTTTTAGCCTCAATAGCCCAACGGTTAAAGGTGCGGACTGAAAACTGTAAGGTCGCAGATTCGATCCCCACCCGTTTCACTATTGCCACCACATGCACCCACTCCTAGCACAAGCTCTACGCTTATTTGGAGGGGATAGGAAAATATTAGTTAACTTCAGCTTGGCTAATATTCTTTTGTCAAAAAAAATAAAATAAAAAAAAAGACGTGTGGCAATCGGGGAGTGCCGCGGTAAAGCTATTGCATAGCATTTTTTATCAACGCCATCTAGCGGTGAGAGGAGTCCCGTGTCAGGTTATTAGCGTTACGGAATTTCTGGATTCGGTCTCCACGCTCAAGGCCCGCGATAGAAGCTATGCAATAGCTTAAAAACTGTTTGGCCACGACAGTTCTATTTTCGAATAGACTCTTGGTTTTTTTTATTAATTCCTGACAAGATAGCCCTTACTCACTGATTAAATATTCTGTGCTGATGGTAAGTGACGATTTAGAGTAAGGCTGAAATTTATAGACCGCACTTTCACTCAGCTCAGACTCAAGACAGAGTTAAAACGAGACAGATTTATGTCAGAGCATATTTAAACTATAAAAAATCTGTTAGTAGCATTGAAATTAATTACGACGAAAGATTAATTTCGGCAATTTAGAAAGAAAACAGACTAAGAACGTTCTTGAAGTCAAGAAAATCCACCAAGACGTAATAATTCTTTATCTCAAATAAGTTCAACGATAGACGGAATACCCGGGTCGCTTCATACACTTTACGACTGTATCCCGGATAAGCCGGGCCGGGATCTCGGCGCGCATCAAGTCTCTGATTACGCATTACGTAGAATTGAATCGGATGCCATTTTATTTTTCCCATGGACTCGTAAAGTTAAACGCTTGATGAATGTGATTCACATAACAATAATTCGTTTTATTATAATAATAATCTCTCTGTCAGTCTTACAACTTTACTATCAACATGCTTGAACTTTCTTTCACAACTTGGAGCCTTAAAAGTCACACCTGTAAGGCTCAAATCTTAAGATATGTATTTAGCAGATGAGACTTTGTTCTCCGGAACAGTCGAAATATTTAAGCAACTAGTTGATGCCCGAAGCTCACGTTAAGTTCGATTTTTCAAACGCCTTTAGTTATCCCCTCAGGGGTTGAAAAAATTGACGTAATTTTTGCGTGAAAGAGTTACAAACATATATATTCAGATACAAACTTTCGCCTTTATAATATTAGTGAGATATCTCAGGAACCCCATATATTCCTCAGAAACAAAAAATACACCAAAAATTTAAGAAAAATAATTAAAATCCAATGAACCTTTCGTCGCTGTACGCTTTCATCTTGTTTTGATACCAACTCTCTATAGAAAGTCACGGTTGTCCATTCCTTGGAATCCATGCAAAAATTCAAAAAAAGTTGGAATAGCCATCACTTTTTAAGCTTGCAGTCATCTAAAATATCAGTCATCATGATACCATCAAGATAAAAGTGAACTCCATAATACATTCCACATGTAATTAAAATCAATACCATATTGACTACGAGCGCCCATTAATCAATGTGTAAATGTAACCCTTCACCAATAACCGTGGTGCTTTCGGCCCACCGCACACCGCTTACGAAACAAATACCGTATTAATTCCTCGGTTATTATTGGCGTAGGAATTATCCCCGGGCCTGACGTAGACGGCTCAATGGATCGTATATAATATGAGCTATGGCCTATAGTGTTTGAAAATCCTTACGACGCGACGACATGGTTTACATTTTGTACTATATCTTGCAAAAAATCTTAAATTCTTCGACTCGTTTTCTGACACTCGCCAAATTTACGAAAAGTTTGTAGACAGACAATAACTGAATTCGGCCTAAAGTGTGATTTTTCTTACTTATCGTACTTAATCTGATTATGAATCTGATATTAATTTGATTTTTTATTTTTTCAGGTACTTTTTTAATCCATTTCAATTATCTTGGTAAGTTGTAACTGATCCTTCAAACATTTGCACCAAATACGTAATTTTTGCGCGTAAAAAAATTATATAGCAAAGTACTTAGTAAAAAAAACGACGGGAAAGCTTATTTTACTTAATAGGGAATTCAAATATCTTTATTTTATTGAAAAAAATAGTATTGATTAGTTTTACAAATAATAGCGTTTGTTAAGCGATAACGTATCTCACTCGTGAGAATCTTTCATCCTTAAATATTAATTGAAATAGCATTCTCTCAGGCACGATCACGTGATAATGAATAGAACATTCTGAAGTAAGAAACTGCAAACAATAGCCTGAAACTATTTAGTAGGTATTGCCACCTATTACTCTTGGATACCTCCCCATAGGGCATTGTCTTTGTCACTCAATTTCGTCCCAAAACTTTCAAATAGCAACCGATTCAAGGCACGGCTTTATCCTGAATGGTTTCTAATTCCTCTATATATCAAATAAGATAATAGTTCACGCAACTCGGTCTTAGCAACGGCCTCCCGCAGTCAAAGGGTTAAACGCCGACAATATTGTACTGAATATTATGTAAATAACTACTTGTATTAACAACTACCATTAGAGTATACAGTTTGTATTATGACGATTATGTAATGTCGATTTGTAAATATCATAGATATTTCGAGTTGGTAGGTTGTTTCCACACTACTAAAACTATAATATTACAAAAAAATGCAAAAATGTGTTTGTGTTTTTGTTGATCACGCCGCAACAGAGCTACGGATCGATTTTTATTTTCGTGATTTTTTTCATAGGTAGGTATAGCTAAGGACCTTGAGAGTGACATAGGCTATTTTTTATACCGGAAAAATCAAAGAGTCATCCAGTCTTGGGAATTTTAAAAACTAAATCCACGCTAACAAAATCACGGATATCAACAGTTAGCTAGCAGAAAAAATATTAGATACCTACCTTGACTTCATAAAGTTAATTACCCATAGTACACTATATAATTAAGAAGCAATTAAGGCTTTTCTTTTTAGTTTTAATTTTAGAAGTAATTGAATTAAATGAAAATAATAAACAAATACTAGGGCTTATAAGATATTCTGTTCTCAAAGCGTAAGGTAGTGATATAGGTAAGTTTAAGGTAATGGTGAGGTTTTCCAAACATGAAACCTGCGTCGCTGGAAACTCAAAATTTTAAGCAAACATCACCTCGCCTCATAATTACTTCTCAACGTATGTGTTTCGCAAACACTGTCCAAACTGTGCCGTAGTTTTTGTTTAAACTCTATCAACTAAAAAGTCTCATGTACTGGCTTTGCCACGTAACTCGCCACGAATTTCATTCCGCCGTGAAAACTCTTTAAACAAAGCAATAAGGTCGATTTTTGCTAGATTTTCTGCATTTTTAAAGTTTTCCTCTGTAATGCCTCGGCCATATGCACGGCCACGCTCTCCTTCATCACCCTTATCTACAGCGTTCGGGGTCGAACCCACTGCCCTATCACACAAACACAGCCAACGTCGATATTATCAAGACATATTGCTACATGTGTGAGGAATTAAAAATATTTTCTCGTACGATTTCCTTGTGGTCTTTTTTTATTTATTTTTTGTAATAAATACTTTTACATATAGATTCATTGCGTCTTATGAACAAGGTACAGATAGAGAACAGCAGCGCTATGCAGTAAAATACAAACTCACTTTGCCAATCACAGAATAGATAAAGAATATTCTTCGACCTCAAGATTACTCAACATCAGTCAAAGTTACCAACATAGAGAAAATAGTACGGGCAGTGTAAACTCGAGCAAGTTTGGCCTTCGAGATGTTACATTCTCGTAAGTACCTGATTAAATTATTATGCAGTTATAATTCATTTGAGCAAATATTTAAAGGCAGTAGCTGCCAAATGTTGGAAATGATAAGCTAAAAGGAAGATAAATCTTCATCTTTTTATCATATGATAAGTTTAAACTAACAATGATAATGACTTGAACATCGACGTTGGAGATTATGTCTCAGTTTCTCCCTACAAATTTCTAAATAGCACGTGTTATGACGTTAGATAACACGAAACAAAGTGGTCGAATAGTTCGACAAAAAGTTAAAAAAACATTCAAAAAAGTATGCAGTGTAAAATCGGCGAAGAAAAGATTACCAATAATAGAATGGCTTCCAAAGTACAATGGTACTTTATTTATTCAAGACTTAATAGCAGGAATCACAGTTGGATTGACAGCTATACCTCAAGGCATAGCCTACGCTATTGTTGCCGGGCTATCTCCTGAATATGGGCTTTACGCTGGCCTGATGGGAGGGTTCGTGTACCTGTTCGTTGGGAGCTGCAAAGATATAACAGTTGGACCTACAGCGATTATGGCAGCTATGACGTCGAAATACGTACAAAACTACTCATCAGACTTTGCCGTATTAGTGACATTTCTCTCAGGAATACTTATACTAGCGATGGGTATATTCAACCTTGGATTTTTAGTGGAATTCATATCACAACCTGTAATCAGTGGATTTACCACAGCAGCCGCTCTACAAATAGCAGCAGCACAGCTTAAAGGTTTGTTTGGTCTTACGGGATCTGGAGGGAACTATTTTGCCCAATCCATGTACAATTTCTTTAATAATTTCCTAACTATTAAACTATGGGACACGCTGCTAGGATTTACTACCATATTAATACTGCTGTTGTTAAAACGCCTTGGTGAAGGTTGCGGACGAACAGATGCACTTATTAAACAAACAAGATGGTTTATATCTCTCGGTAGGAATGCCGTTGTTGTCATCTTTGGCATCGTAGTTGCTTACATTTTGAAACTCGTAACGGATTCCGAACCTCTATTGTTAATAGGAGAAATTGGTAGCGGCCTACCTAAATTTCAACCGCCACCATTTAGCACAACAGTTGGAAATGAAACGTACAGTTTTACTGACATGGCCAAAACATTGGGACCTGAAGCTATTATTCTACCATTGGTTGCAATTCTAGAGTTAATTGCCATCGCTAAAGCCTTTGCGGGAGGTGTACCAATAAATGCTACTCAAGAAATGATTGCCCTTGGTTTGTGTAATATTTTTGGATCATTTGTAAGAAGTATGCCAGTTACTGGATCATTTACGCGTACAGCTCTAAATTATTCTTCAGGAGTACAGACTCAAGCTGGAGGTATTTTTACAGGACTTCTTATAATTTTGGCACTGAGTCTATTGACCTCAACATTCTATTTTATACCAAAAGCATCCCTTGCCGCTTTGATTATAACGGCCATGTTTAACATGATCGATGTTATGATAATTAAAAGACTTTGGATTAGTAGTAAGAAAGAACTATTCATATTAGTTGCAACGATATTGATATGTTTGTTCAAAGGTCTAGAGTATGGAATAGTAGCAGGAATTTTGATCGACGCCGTTATATTGTTATACACCACTGCTAAACCAACTATAGAAGTAAACATCTTAAGGGAGGCTAAAGGAATTATGGTTGTTCTTATTTTGCCCGAAAGTTTACCTTATTGTGCTGCAGATCATACAAGACGAACGATACTGAAAGCTTCTCTTGAAGGCGAATTAGATACTTTGATGATTATCGATGGGACAAACCTTAGGGATATGGATACAACTGTGGCATCGAATATCATAACAGCTATCAAAGACTTAGACAAGAAGTCACGAAGAATTGCACTTCTTAACTTCAACAGTATGTTAAAAAATATGTGCATGGATATTAATCCTAGTATTAGTGACAAATTTATGAATGCAGGCAGTGCTGATAGTTTATTGGAAGTGTCCACAAGAAGTGTTTAGTTAAAAAAATGAGGAAAAGAAGGTGACTTTATATCGTAACAACTAATATTGGTAATCGATAAATATTTGTATGACTTTGAAATTCATATTTAATATTTTGTTATTATCTCATGAACATGGTTATTATCTACATTTTGAATGTCATGTTGATTTTTTACTAAAATTCTATTATTTTATAGTTTAAAAAATTACAATTGTTTTATTTATTTTAAATTTAAGAGATTTAAAATTCTACTACAGTAAAAATCAATAATTTCGTAGGTAAAAGGGCAATTGGCGACAAATCTCGCCTACACGTAAAACGTCCAATATAATCGATTCAGCCCAAAAGACTGGGGATAGGCTTATCGTAAATTCGTGATCCCCTCAATATTTCTATTGCCCCGTTGAACGCGTCAAAGAGGGGTGTCATTCGGTTTCCTGAAATTTATTAACGTGATTCAGCACTTCTGAAGGTGGCAGAACCGGCAGATTTATGTTCTTATCGCATCAACTAAGTGCGTGTATAGATTTTCGTTTAGCAACACCTCTCTGATAATTCTGTCAAGAGATAGATCTATTAGGTGAAAAAAAATATATTTTCATATCATATTTTATAGACTTAGATAAAATATTAGGTATTTATCTTTAAATCCTCGTACGTCACATGCACTTGACGATTTCAAATTGAAATCGTCTTAAAAAAGTGACGATCAGACAAATCAAGCACAAGTTCCCGACTGCAAAGATCATCTTCAATACCCAAAAGGAGATTTTTTTAGAGTTTATAAACGTAGGGCTACGCGAAAACTATAATATTTATCACATGATATAAATATAATATTAGCAGACATCTTGAAGATGCTCCCTGGACTAGTCCGATACTCCTAGTAGTCTGGAGTGATAAGTGGAACTTTAAAGCCTGTTCTCAGATACTGGTATAACTTGTCAGGGAAATACTAAAAGTACTTTTTCAAATATTTATGATTCTCTATTTATGATTCTAGGATTAAGATAGTAATGAATTACTTAAAATAGTACGATAATTAAGGAGATTTTTTAATAACTGTTGGCATTAGTTCTAGCCTTCCAGTGACATATTCGAGTTCAAACTCTCGTCTACACTTTTCAATATTTGTGTTTGAAATATTCGCTACTCTGTTTTATTTTGTCTGATTTGCTATCAAATGCATACATTATGGGCTTTCAGATCTCTTATTTGCTGCTGCTGGATTAAAATATTTTACAAGTTTATTCATGACCAAAGCACAAAAACATTGTCATCTTCATTATCATGAGTTGCGCATTTGGATGGGATTCAATTAAAAAATCTTATCTGAATACTATTTACTCGTACAGGAGTGTTTTTATTGTATTATGTGCATAACATAGACGAAGTTTTATGATTATTTTGAATTTTTTTATTGGTTAGATAAAGTGCGCGTAGAGAAAGCAATAAAAGGTTTTGACCATAAAGATACCAGTGCTTATTTACATTTACTTTATAGTTTTGACTGGCATTAATTATATTTGGTGTTAATTTTAATCTTGGTTGTTACGTTTATTGCTATAAATATTGTAACTTGATTTAATTTTTGCGTGCTTTGTCATGGCACCACTGTAAATACTCGTAATTTTATGTAACTGAACATTTTATATTACGCATATCCGCAAATAAAGTATCTACTCTATTTTAAATGTATTTTTTTTGTTTCTCTTAGTTTTTTCGTATTGACACATACCTGAAAGCCTACTTTTGATTTTATACACTTGATTCGGTTTCAACTTTATCTGTCCTGCCAAGGTATGGCAATGACACGTCAAATCACGCGGAAATAATGGTTGAATGAACACGCCGTTATTGTCCCTAAACCAGCTAATCGTGACCTTCCCACCCCATAACCTCTTCCTTATTTCCAAAGCCGTTATTTTCAATTTGTAAAACGTCGGAGTTTTCGCTTTATTGGTCATCGAGGACACGAGTGGAGACACCTCCCTGGACCGTTTTTTGTGTAAAATTTCAGGATCTGAATAGGGAATAGTTTCCAGATGATTACCTTTGGCGTTATGTACTGATTTGTTGTATGGGAATATGTCATCTGTTAGCAGAAAATATTGTTTATCGGTCCTACATACCAATTTTAAGGTTATTTCTTTCGGAAATTCTGTGAAAATGATCAAAACAATTTTATGGAATAAAAAATATTTTTCAATAATAAACATTGCTTGGCATTTTCTTTTGGTTCACCATTTGGAATTATCACAATCTAGATATTGTGTCCACATGTTTATAGCCTTGTATTTTTGTACATTTGGCGTAAGGAAGATAAAACATTCATTTTATCAATGACGTCAACGTGTTTGATGTTAAAACTTCATAGTTTTATCTCATTGATCTTTAGATAAATACGCTCAAACAAGGAAGATATTTGAAAATAGGTATACATAATCATATGTAAATTGTTATGTTTATAAAACATACCTTTATATACAACAACTTTTGCAAAATTATCATTTTGTCTCTGTGATAATAATTTAATTGTAACCATTTAGAACTTCTATAACTAAATATTAGAAACAACAATCAACAACCATTAATCTCGGCTTAACGTTAAACAGCTGCATAATAGCGGTCACATCTACAACAAATACCTGTTATCTATCAAGCAGATCCGTTGACTTTTAATATTCCTTCCAAATAACCATTATTTCACTACCATTAAAATTTAAATTGGCATGTTCAAGAGGTACATTTAATTTGTAAATCTCAGACTCGTTTCGCAAACTTATATCTTCATCTTCATCAATGTCTATGGCATTTGATTTAGGGCTTAGATTACAATGGCTTGAACTTAAAATGTCGTGGCAAAGTTTAGGGTCACTTGGCCCTTTTCAAATAAGTCTTGCAACAGACAAAAGTATTGAAATACTGAGCAAATGAGCCGTATATAGCTGTTGTCAAAAGCAACGTGTAATTCATATGGGAGCTTTCGAGAGAATGGGATTGTTTGGAATTTTTCAGTACACCATGAGAGTACATACTATGACTAGGTATGACTCTCGCGGTCAGAGAATGTGTAGATTGATCGTATGCAGCTACACTAAAAAGCTTAAAATAAAAATATAAAAAAATTCTTTTAAAAAAACTGACTTAATGAGACTAGCGTCGCGCATCGGTTTCATTCTTTCTATTTAGACCCGCCCGACTTCAACACTCATGTACAAACTAAAATTATTTTATACTTGGTAGTGGCGTTTGAAGTCGTTTTTTTAAAGAATATTGCTTAGGAATAGTCCATAATAACGAATCGATTGAGCGCATTCATCAAAATCAGCGATTAATCATACGTAAATAGAAACATACAGACAAAATGTTAAAATCATAACCCTTCCCTTTCGCTTTTTCGTAGTCGCGTAAAAAGGGACAATCCAAAAAGTTATTACTGAATTGAGAAATGAGAACTGAATGTTTTGTCAGATCACGGGTAAGTTGGAAAATTGACAATGGTAATGACATTGTTACTGGAAACTATGCCGTTAAGAGCTGTTGCCACTTCAATAAGTATACATTCTGAATATTCATATTGATATTAAACCATACCTAATATTAGGTAGGTACTAGGTGGTACTAGGTTTTTTCTGTGTTTTCTTCCGTGTGGAGTTAAATTTTTTAAAAGTCTTACGTGGATCTTTATTATTTAGTTTAAATGTCACTCTCCAGGTCCTCAACTATGTCCATGCAAAAAATCTGCACCGGAGTAACGCCACAACACTTCATGGTGCAAACTGTAGCTCACCACACATTTTCTATGTAAGACACTAACGCAACCTGGCACCTCTCAAACATGGAAGTACAGTACAGTGGATACAAGAAAAAAAAAAGCATAAAATATTCATGGGACAATAAGTGGTATTTTATGGGAGGCAGTTTAATGGCGAGAACATTAAACTCAGTTTTACTATGAGTGCCTGCAAGACTGCTTTTATTTGATCGAGATCCCGGCAAATTGCTTTTTCATTGCGACCAATTTCCCTACTAATAAGTATTATAAATATTAAAAGAAACAATAACTCGTAATGAGTTTTTTGTGGAGGGCGTTTTTGGATTTCACGTAAAGTGCGTTTCACAATATAGCAGAGACATTAGACCTCCCTTTCCCTCAACTTCTGAAGTTGATGTTAAATATGTGTATACCACTACCACTAAATTGTTACCATTTTGTTACCCCGCGCTTAAACCTGTAACTTTTATTGGATAGTAGCAGGCGTAGTGCCTGCTACAATTTATTCCGGAAAATTAAAGACTTTCCGTGGGAATCAAAAAACCTTTATCCACGCGGACAAAGTAGCGGGTATAACCTAGTAAAATATACGATTCATACAGTACATTATACTGGTAGCACGCCGCGTCCCGTGAAACGACGGTTAGCCAAAAAAATAACACCCATAAACTACACCCATCAATAATGGCGTTTTGTTTACTGAGTATGCCATTTTTTGCACGTTTTTTACAATTTATGTAGACATTTTTAACCTTTGACAAGGAGCCAAGCGGGCATCGCTTGCCCGGATGGGGGTAGTAATGGAAATTTTATGGTGTTTTTATATCTCGCAGGGGTTTGTAGGGAAACGTTTCTTATCCCTTTTGTTTTGAATTACAATCATATAGTTCGAGGAACCGATGGTCGTTGGAGTATGGTATGGCGACTTCACACCGGAAAGTGAGCGAGTTTTCGCGATGTGATATAGCCCTGCGTGCCAATTCTCTCAAAATGATTGCTTCAGTGTAGCGATCGCAATGGCCCTCTGATTGGCTGAATTTACGGCGTTCTTGCTGCATCAATGCATTTGAACCAATAGCGGGTGGTTACCAGCCAATCAGAGATCATTGCGATGCGACACAATGGTCATAATCAATCTACTAAAATTCAAGATTAAGTTAACAAAAAGTCAGAGTTCAGTAGGAAAGCTTTTTTTTTTTTTTTTTATTCAATGACAAGATAGCCCTTGACTGCGATCTCACCTGATGGTAAGTGACGATGCAGTCTAAGATGGTAGCGGGCTAACTTGGAAGGGGTATAGCAGTGTAAATTCAACCCATACCCCTTATCGGTTTCTACACGCCATCGTGCCGGAACGCTAAATCGCTTGGCGGCACGTCTTTGACGGTAGGGTGGTAACTAGCCACGGCCAAAGCCTCCCACCAGACCAGACCAGAGACAATTTAGAAATTATAAATTCCTAAACTGCCCCCGCCGGGAATCGAACCCGAGACCTCCCAGTTATAAGACCACAGCGCTCACCACTGCGCCAGGGAGGTCGTCAAAAGCTTATATCGGTTCGGCCACAGCTGGTAAAATAAAACCGATCAAGGGCGAGTCGTACCCGCACATGAAGGGTTCCAAACCATCATATAAAACCACCAGCTAGTATTAAGATGTTTGTAAGTAATTTTTTTTTATTTGTTGTTATATCGGCAATGTATTTCCATACATTAGACATTTTGTGAAAATTTCAAGCATCTACCTATTACGGTTCATGAGATAGAGCCCGCTGACAAATGGATAGACGGACGTACGGACTGACAGCGAAGGCTTAGTAATAGGGTCTCGTTGGCACCTTTTAGATACGGAACTCTACACGGACAAACAGATACACTTTTTAATAGAATTATCGATGTGGATATCAGTGGAATTTCAGGTTGTTTGAAAGTAAAAGCTACGTATATTAGCTGCTTACGTACTCTTCTTACAAGCTTCCTACACAAAATAAACGTCTTCCTTTAATGTACTATTGCGAGGTGAAAGCACCTGTAAAGATTTATGTGTCTTGATATAAATTGTCTAGCTCTATGTAGGTAGAGTTTAATAAAAATATTAGACACTACATTTTTCTCACGACTTAATTCTCGTTGAGTTACGGTTTTTAAAAATCCGTCGCCTCTTTGTTTTTTCGAGATAAAAAATTGCCTATGTCACTCTGTAGATCCACAAACATACCCATGAACTGCGATCTTTTGCTTCGTTGCTGCGTGATTGAAGGAAAATCCAACAAATAAACAGAATTTCGCATTTATAATATTAGTAGGTTTAAAGGTATCTACTACTAGTTTAGAGTATATAACTATACACTCGTCACTCAATGTATTGAGTCTGTGTGTGATTAAAAAAGCCTCAATAGCCCAACGGTTAAAGGAGCGGACTGAAAACTGACAAAGTCGCAGGTTCGATCCCCACCTATTGCACTATTATCGTACCCACTCCTAACACAAGCTTTCCGCTTACTTGGAGGAGAGAGGAGAATGTTAGTCAAGTTCATCTTGGCTCATGTTCTTAAAAAAGAATGTTTGAGCTCGCGGTATCTATTGCGAGGTGTACACACAAACGAAGTTTCATTTCTATTTATTTAATGAAAATCACTGAAATTTATTACACGCGCTTTATGAAACTGAACTGAACTTTACAAAGAAAAGTTACACAGACTAAGGATTCGTGTATATGTATTATAATTTTTCTCAAGTAAAAGTTATATATGAATCGTATGTAACTTTTACTTGCGAAAAATTACATACGAATCGTATATAACTTTTACTTGCGAAAAATTATAATATGTAATACGAAATATTTCCCAACGAAGCGTGCAGTTTTCAAGTAGGTATTTCGTAGTTGAACGGCTCTTGTATACAATATCATGAACTCCGCGGCCGTTGCCCGTCTACCCTCCTAATGGAGATATATAATAGGGATGTTTTTCAATCTATGCGGAACCCTTGTTTAACATTCTTGTCTGTCTGTGCCTAGTCTAGACGTAGCGGTTATATTAGTTAGGTTTTGATTATTTTTCTTCACTTCTTCTCAGTGGTTCTTTGATGCATTTTTAAGTTTTTAATACACTGAAAGGTTTGCCAAATGATAATAATTTGCTGCTTCTATGTACGAAAGGCGTTCTGAACAAGCAGTAGATTCACTTGATGGTTCAAAAGCATTTTTTATAATTTTAAATGAATAAAAAACTTTTCTATTCTGTTCAATGGCTGGCTAGGGTTCCATACCCAAACGCTGTCCTCGGTCCGTCCGTTCGTCTGTTTGTCAGCGGGCTGTAACCTATGAACCAGATAGCTATTACAGAATGTGTACATATTTCTATTTGCCGCTATATAATCCTTACTAATATTATAAATACGAAAGTGTGTTTGCTTGTCTGTTTGTCCTTCAATAACGCTGCAACCGAGCTACGGATCGACGTGATTTTTAGCATTGGTATAGTTGAGGACCTGGAGAGTGACATAGGCTACTTTTTATCCCGGAAAATCAAAGAGTTCCCGTGGGTTTTTAAAAACTAAATCCACGCGGACAAAGTCGCAGGCATCAGCTAGTAAAAAAATAAAATTAAAAATTAAAGACGATCTCCATACTTTTATCTTGGCTCTATCTTAATAATAGATCTCTAGCTCCGACTCGCACTTGGCCTTTTTTTGGTATGTGAAGTGTGGACTAACAATAAATAGATGTCAAAACAGTGTTAATAGATATTTTCAGTGTTTCACATAATTACATTGTCTGCTGCCTTTGTGCAATCTTGGCACTCAAAATTAGCTAACAAACTTCACTTACTCAATAGAGCACGTTTCGAGGAGGAAGTGATTCGCATTAAAGTAACAAAGTAAGTAAATAAAATTAGTAAGACGTGGGTCCTAAATAACGGTGAGAACTAAAAACGATAGCGGTTTCAGTAGTCAAATAAGTAGGCTCTAGTCTGCAATCTGACTTGATAAAGTATGTGTTTTTAACCGACTTCAAAAAAAGAAGTTATCAATTCGACACATACCTATTTATGTATGTATGTATGCTTGTATGTATGTTTGTACACGCGTTTCTCCGAAACTTTTATCGATCAATGTAAAAGATTAAGTTTTTAATATCTGCAGGTATAAACATGAAATAAATGTAGGTATGCCCATAAACAAGTCCCTAAGTAGTCCAATATTTTTACTAATACAGCGATTTAGCTCTTGTTACATAACAATGAAGGGTGAAATTGGTATGAAGTAAGGCCTTTCCAAGGCTGTCGCCCACCTTTCGCAGTTGAGAGAAATTCTCGTGCTAGCATAAATACTTCGCGTCACTTTGGACAGATATTTGATACTTGACAGTCCCTACCACTTCGCATACATTTTGCTTTGATGTACCTACATATAATATATATGATACTGTATATTAGGTATTGTATTGTATAAGAGTTATAGGTACATCGTATTGCGTATGATGTAAAGCTCTCTCAACAACCGTTTTAGATTACTGTCTCGTTGGTCTAGTTAGCCTATTCGACCGCGGAAGATGAGGTCTCGGGTTCGATTCCCGAGTCGGGCCAGTAATAAATAATTAATGTGTTTCCTGCAAGGTTTTCTGTAAAGAAATTCTCATTAGGTACCTACTAGCCCGGGGTTAGGCAGTTGGCGGTGTATCACCTTCGGTCCAACGCCTGATCTCTCTCCATCGTCGCTACGGAATTCTGTCTCACCGGACTATGAGAGTGAGGGAATAGAGAGTGCAGCTGTGTACAATCGATAGATGCGTACTCTTGAATAAAGGTTTCTTCCACAGGGCTCGGTCGTGCGCCTTTGGCTCTAAACTAAACTAGCCATGACCAAAATTTCCCACCAGAATAATCCCACCACTTTTTAGAAATAACAAGAGTACCTACCAAAGTATGTAAGGTACTTATGCTTAACACTTTTAGTGTTAAATTTCGAGCCGCGTGAAGAGCTGTCGAGAAATAAGAGTGACATGTGTTAAGCTCGCAGTCATGGTGTAAATCGAGCCCCCACAAGATACGCACCACTTGCTTAGAAAGTTCATGTATATCTACTTACACATACCTATAACTATATTTACTGTCAAAAAACAAGCACTTCACAGACAGTTAAATCAACTCGACAACAGAAATGGCTTGGCAGTACAAAGTTGTTTTTTTTTTGCTACGCAAATTACACAATGTATGTGCGAGTACGTAAATATAGTGTTTTTGACTGCAAATGAAGTCGTAATCATATGTAAAACGAGGCATAGAAAGAACATTGTCTGGTGGGAGGCTTTGGCCGTGGCTAGTTACCACCCTACCGTCAAAGACGTGCCGTCAAGCGATTTAGCGTTCCGACACGATGGCGTGTAGAAACCAATTAGGGGTATGGGTTGAATTTACACTATATCCCTTTCAAGTTAGCCCGCTACCATCTTAGACTGCATCGTCACGTACCATCAGGTGAGATCGCAGTCAAGGGCTATCTTGTCATCAAATAAAAAAAAACATACAAACTATTTAACTGACTGCCTTATAGGTGTAGTTGTTAGCTTGATGTTTTGAGGATCACTTGGTTTTGGGTTCGACCCTTCGTTCGACCTGAATCCCAGATGGGTTGATATTTTGCATGGATATGGAGGACTTGAAGCGTGAGATATGCTAATTTTTATCTCGGAAAAAGAAAGAATTTCCGCATAATGTATTAGTCATTTAGATGAAGTCACGGCAAAAGCTAGTTTTATTGTTAAACGAAAGCATTATACACACATTATAGTTCTTAACGGAAAATTTCCAATTTATGTGTAGTGAAAAAGAGTTTTTTTTTTTTTTTCAATTAAATTCAATTTATTTGCATAAAACATGTGAGATACAGGTGTTACATTTCGTTATAAATTAGAACAATGTTTTGCCTAATAATCGGCATGCAAATATTTAAAATTTCATCTAATACTATACAATGTCATACTTATTCAAAATGTCAATATAAAATTACAAATTATCCGCTAAAAATTCTTTAATTGAGTAGTAGCACTTTTTCAGTAAAATATCTTTGAATTTTTTTTTAAATAATATAATATTTAGATTTTTGTCGGCCAATGACGCTGGTAGTTTGTTGTATATCTGGAGCCAAAATATTTCTGGAGTGAAAAGTAATACTCATTGCCTAAACACTGATTAGTTTACAGACACTGTGATATAGTCGCTAGTTGATCCGCGCGATCGATCGAGCCCGGATGCTAGATAACGCGCGATTAACGGAACCGTAAAGCGCAAGCCATATCGCGACGTAAGCTAACTTAGCTTAGCTTTAGTTCATTCTAGTTCCAGTAGTAGCTTTTGAAGTCACATACATACACTAGTTGATGTGCAGAACTTCGTACGCGTGGATTGAGGTTTTTAATTCCCGCCGAAACTCTCTTTATTTTCCGGTATAAAAAGTAACTTGCCTGTGTTATTCCAGACTATAATCTATCTCTGTACCTTTCAGCCAAATCGGTTCAGTCGTTGTGGCGTGCTTGAGTAACGAACATTCATCCAGCCATTCATCCATACATTCAAACTTTCGCATTTATAATATTTGAAGCCTCAATAACCCAACGGTTAAAGGTGCGGACTGAAAACTGAAAGGTCGCAGGTTCGAATCCCACCCGTTGCACTATTGTCGTACCCACTCCTAGCACAAACTTTCTGCTTATTTGGAGGGGAGAGGAGGATATTAATCAACTTCAGCTTGGCTAATATTCTTCTTATAAAAAAAAAATATTAATAGGATTGACTTTAGCTTTGAAGATTCTAAGTAGGTAAGTACGGCGCAGTAATATCATTACTCTCAGTCCATTCAAATAGAGCATCGACGTCGGAGCGTTCACGGAATCAGGCTGTTTTTTCGTCAGGAAGGCAGGCGGTTTGATGGATCACCGGGTTTACTGCCCCCCGTAATGAGGCCGGTAATCGGGCCGGGTTTTATCTTGCATGCTTGACGGATGCCGCCTCTAAATGTATACCTAAATTGGCTAGATGCGGACGGCTTTATGAACCCGTCCGTCAGTGCTTCACTCATACTTTTTAGGGATCCGTACTCGAAGTATAACCAACGGGAATCTGGTCTGGCGGGAGGCTTTGGCCGTGGCTAGTTACCACCCTACCGTCAAAGACGTGCCGCCAAGCGAGTTAGCGTTCGGGCACGATGGCGTGTAGGAAACCGATTACGGGGTACAGGGGCCCAAGTCTGCTATTGCAATTGTAGTTACATTGTCTATCAATGACATGACAATTGTTATTTTTAGCAATTGTCATGTCATTGATAGACAATTGAACCCCTGGGCCCCAAGTCAAATTGCTAAAAGTAGCAATTGGGATGTCATTGATAGGCAATGTAATTGTAATGTAACTACAATTGCAATAGCAGACTTGGGCCCCAGGTTGAATGTACACTGCCATACCCCTTCCAAGTAGACTGCATCGCTACTTACCATCAGGTGAGATCGCAGTAAAGGACTATCTTGTCATCGAATAAAAAAAACGCTTTTAGGGATCCGTACCCGAAGTGTAACCAACGGGACTCTATTACTAAGCCTCCGCTGTTCATCCGCCCGTCTGTCTGTCTGTATGTCTGTCAGCGAGCTGTATCTCATGATGATAGGTAGAGTTGAAATTTTTAGAGAATATGTTCATCAGCTGTTCGAACTATGTGTCCCGCCCATTTCCACCTCAGTTTCGCAACTCGCTGAGCTATATCAGTGGCTATGTAAGTATGTATGTGGGAATTTACATGTTCGTGGACGATTTTGACAAATGAGGTGTCAATGGATTCGTTATTATTATTATTCCGTAAAAGTTGCATCAATCATTGCTACAGACTCAATTGGGGTGAATGGCTGAGTTTATCGCGTTATTTCTGTACTATTTTACATCGATGTTCTGCAACAATGCATTTTAACCAATAGCAACATCGATGTAAAATAGTTATACATCGAGGAATAGCAAGCAAAGAAGCAAAGGATCGACGTAATTATTTGTATGAATAAAGTTGAGGACCTGTAGAGCTAAGATGCGCGCCACGAGAAAATCTTGTCTACACGTTTACTCGTAATCTCTATGTGAATATCTATAGGGATAATCATGCGCGTCACGAGTAAATGTGTAGACAAATTTCCTCGTGGCGCGCATGTTAGCCCTAGTATCAGAATAGTTTAGAGAGTTTGCTAGGCTACTTTTTGTCCAAAAACGACAGATTCCCGCGGGTTTTATAAAAGCCTAACTCCACGCAGATGAAACCTTAGGACTATAAATATAAAAATATTCCCTCTCTCAGTTCAGTTTTCACACGAGGTTTCTATTTATCTTATGACATTCGAACTTATCTCATTGTCATAGTAGTTTTGTTTCTTAACGAAATGTAACAAATGCTCGTGTATATGTAAGCACTACGCGGTGGTCCCAACTCCCAAGCATGGTGTACACTTCTCATTAATGTCATGTATACTTACCCAATTTGTGGCATTCAAAAATAGCTGCTATTACCTTCGTCTTAGTGGACCTTTTCGTATGTTTGAAATGTAATTAGCTTTGTTTAAGCTTCGGAATAAAATTATCTTAGATCTATTTTCGTCCGTTGCATTTTGTCCACAGCTGTTAGTTGTAATTAAGTTCATTCATGAAAGCTTTCTAATACTACAAGATAGTTTCTAATAGCCGATTTTCTGTACATACACCTGCCAAGGTTAGTTAATAATAATGTGCTCCCAACCGAATCTCCACAGATGTTAGACATCCGCGTGGTAGTTATTATAGTGCACCAGTGTTTGGATTAACACAGGTGAACGTACTATTCCCTCACTCTCATAGTCAGATGGGACGGAAATCCAGTATAATCGAATAGAGATCAGGTGCAGGACCGAAGGCTTTACGTGCTCTCCAAGGCACGTGAAGGCGTAATAATTATAGTCTAGCTGTATAGTTAACTTTTTGCTGGTTTCAGGTATGCACGGCAATATAATATAAATATTACCCGCTTTTTGCAGCACCCCTAAATCTCTATCAAATTAAACAACTATTTATTTCGGGCCTGCCCACCGATTACGAGCGTTTAAGGAAAATTCAATATTTTAACGGTCAGTAAAATGCGTTATCCTTTCGATTATTTAGTGCACCGTTCTATTATGTTATCGCAAAACCGTAATAATTTACCCCTCTTAGATACAACAAAGAGGCCAAATAAGTTGCGCCCTCTGAGCGCCGAAAATAAGGGTGAGAGTGGGCTAGAGAAGTCAGTGCGAGGTCGGCAGCCGTGCGGAGCGGACGTGTCGGAGTGAGGCGGAACAGTGCTGGCTCGATCGTGTGTGGAACGCTAATAAACAATCATACAATCACATGAAACAATAGCACAATTCCCATTAGTGATATCAAGGACCTTGACGATACTAAAAAGGTCAAAGAACTAAGTGTTTATATGCGGCAATAATTCGGAAAGGACTACGAAATAATATGTTTGGTGATTTATAATATTGCGTGCTTTTTGTATTAAAAAGAAATCACGTGTTTCGTCGTGAAAAAGGACCGATAAGGAATAAAAATTATTTTGTATCAGTTTTTCAAGGTGAATTTCTTTTCCTTTACCCGTATTTGTATTTCTTTCATTTCTCTTTTAAGTTGTAATAATAATTTCCTTTCATTTAGAATAACATAAAAAATAGTTACTCTAGTTTTATGTTACAATACATGAGTCCCGCATGAATTGAAATCATAATAATAAAATTAGTCCGTTAATAGAGTACGTAATGAAAATCGGGAGTATGGTAGAATAATTAAATCCAGGGTGTAACTGATTCAATGTGGCCGGTGGGCAAATGAGATCGTAATGCTTAATCGGAACACATTAAACTCGATCAGACCTCGGATTGCACAGATAAATCAATTTGTTTTTATAATGCAGAATTGAATAAAATTTAATAAAAACAGTAATGGAACTAAGTTTTTAGTTAAAGCTACTGCAAAGACAAACTATTTTGATAATAAAATAAAGAATCTTTAATAAATATATCATTTGTAAAAAGAAATTAGATGTTTAGTTATTGTAATCGTGTCCAAGAATCTGTTTCAAAAATCTTTTTTCATTCCTTTAATCTCAGTCTTTACAGGTAGGTAACCTGTATACTCTACCTGTATAGTTGTATACTCTTAATTTTCTTTTGAAATATTTAGAGTAACAGTTTTGTAAAAGATCACCTTAAAATTGTGCCTTTTCAAACATGGAACTCGTAACAAGTAACTAATCTACGTACCAATCGCTGTATTTGTATTTGTGGGGTCCACAACCCTTCGCTTAACGCATTCAAAACTATCGGTATCGATCCAGTGCACCGCATTATAAATAAGATTCACTCCACTGCTACATGTGGCTTGTAATAAAATTAATAGAATTTGAACTTTTAATATACATATGTAGTTACATTGTAGATAAGGCTAGACTTTTTAGGATCTAATGCAGTTTTTGTTACTACTCTAGAATACAAAATATGATGTTTTGGTCTAAAATTGATAAATTTATAACTTTGGATTTAGATTAAATTCAAATATAATATATGAGTACAATTTTAAGTCTAAATTCTTGGCGTTAAAATCTGACTCAGATGTTTCTAATTGTTATCAGGTAATTTTCAGTTACAGCTTTAAAATCTTACTGATTATAAAGCTGCAATTAGTTATATGGTAATAAAAGTAAATTCATAGCGAAATATTTTCAAAACTGCAAAAATTGCAAAAATTCGTTGCAACCTCGTGCTATTCTATCGATTGCACGAAGAATTCAAATGTAACAGCTATGAATGCCAAGCACTGCAACGGTTACCTTGATGACTCACTGGTTTTACTGGACTCCCCATCGATTGTAGATAGTGATGTTAATTAGGGTGTAATTCATGTTTCTTCCTTATTTATTGCAGAGGTTAACATAAATCCTCCAGATAATATCGAATCTGTACGTGAATGTAATCGTTTTACTGTAAAATGTAATTATAATGAATTATTCGTACAAACCCGAAATTCTATAGAATAATGCAATTTAAAAACTAGTTAGCGATTAGTATTGATAGTATTAGTTGATTAATATGAAAGTAGATTAGATTAAATGAACAAAATCGATACTAATCAAAGTAGCGATAAGAATATTGAAAACGGTTTAAGAGTAGTTGTTTTGAAAGTCAAACAGCGTTCATTGATACAATTGCATTGATTCATTTACTCGTTCGCCCACGTTTACGTAGGCGGTTGAGACCTGAATGAAAGCAAGATCGTCTGCTTTGCCCTTTTTAGGACGCTTTCGTAAGCGTAGAATAAACATATTTGCTGATCTCGATTTCTCGACATCAATGGTGATTACACAATGGCTTTCTGCACTTGAAAATTGAAATATTCTCTCACAAATTTTGGATTTAACTTAATTATTGTCATTTACTAAGATATTACAATTACTTTTATTGATATGGTTTTATTGAGTTAATTTTGATTTATATCACCAATTTTATTCACATTGTCAGTTTATGAATACGACTAAAGTTGCACAATTTTTTTTTCAGCTCTACTCCTTACGAACAATTCTTACGAATAAAGTGACATTTTGAAAATTGTGTTCATTATCTAATCTTAAGGAAGACGATGCTGTGATAGTGAAAGTAACAGTCCAAGCAAATGTGTCCTTAGATGTGCCAAATATTTGTTCAAACTTTTGTAAGATTTGTGTAATTATCGACTCTATGTGAACGTTTTAAAAGCCTTCGTTTGGATAGACGTTGTTGAAAAGGGCTGTCATTAATGGCTACGGATGGGCACCAACTTATCTAAATTGAACAAGACCAGGGTCTCCGGTGTCAACCATGTTAGTATAAATTTTTCAAAATTTACATTCTAATGCTTCCGCTGTATATTTTTTATTTGGCTTAGCTTTTAATCTACTATTCGATGAATATGATTAGATGATTCAATAATGTGTGTTATAAAAGATTGTATTTATTTAAGGTTTTTCTAGCTTTATAGCAAATTTGGTTGGAGTGGAACACATTAAATCTACCAGATTTTAACTAATATATTAGCTTCTTAATATGCGATCGTATAAATATAAACTGTAGCCACTTAACGTTTCAAAAATCCATTTGAAGATATAAATCCAAGTTTTATTGCAAGAGTTTCCGCCATGATACATACGCCATTAAAAAAAGCGTTATTTTTGTAGCGAAAACGCGTGTAAATCAATGTTATTTGTCGAGAAAAATATTTTTTGCCTCCAAACTGCTTATTCGGTGATATATTTGAGGATGTGACAATGTTATGGACGAAATTATTTTTCTTCTTGAAGAAGGGACGACATTTTTGACATAACTATGGTTCTATATAATTTTGGGTTTTCAAAGTAAAACTGGTGATAGTTCTGTGGTTAACAATTCTGTCTTCTATAATATAAATATAGTTCGATTCTAGGCATGCAGTTCTATTTTTTTTTTTCAGTTATATATATTTTTATTCAAAATTACTTGCTATAACGGTAAAAGAATCCATCGAGAGCAAACCTGTGTGCCTGAGAGTTTTCGTTAATGTTTTTAAAGATGTGTGAAGTCTGCCAATCTGCGCTAGGTTAGCGTTGTGGACTATGGCCTAAACACTTCTCATTCGAGAAAGACCATCGGTCGTGGTGAGATGAATTAATTAAAATAATTAATTAGCCGGTCATATTTTTATTTTAAGCCTGTTTGTACTTAACTGAGCCATAATAATAATAACTAGTCTCTCATTGATTTTTACCAATTTAATGTAGCTATTATTTACTCAACTGAAAATCAGAGGAACTAGTATGTATTTACATTTATTTGCAGTAGAGTCTATTGGTACGTCATTTTATTAGTTAACCACTCAGTAGATAAGATGAAAAATTCATATAAGAACTGACAGATACTTCATTAAAGACTCCAGAAAGTAAATACGTAAAAAAATAATATTTGTTCAGAGTTCTCATGTAGCTGATCCACTTCCATCAATAATTTTATCAATGGCACAAAGTGTTTTCTATAACCATGTTAAAATACTATACTGAAACATTACTATTTAAGTATTTACAAGCCTTCCATTACAATAGAGTAAAATAGAACAGAAATGTTTTTTATTCAAATAAACTTTTACAAAGTGCTTTTGAATCGTCAAATGAATCTATCACTGGTTCGGAATACCAGCCAAAAATTCACTGGTTGCTCTTTAAAAAATACAGTTTACAAGCAAGGTTTTAACAATTCCCTACGCAATAAGCACATATAGCATCCCTAAAACTAATACTCATAATCTTATAACAAATTCATCTCCCTAACGCGTTACCTATCACGCGTTACGCAATCATTCATAATCACTATCAGCGTTCACTCTGGTAAATTGTGCGTCGTCACAATGATCATTCATCACTGCGGATATTACGAGACAATCACGATCACGATCGATCAGGCACGTGTCTGATGTAGATCTAGTACCTACCAACAAAAAGTAATTAACAAGTGTGAATTAAAAATTAAATTTTTAAAAATCAAGCTTTTAGTAGTTTTTAATAAAGAGCTCAAATGTTAAAATAACTCGATGGGGTTGGGTCGTTTGAGTGGTTACATCATCAAACCCTGGATATCACCGAAATTCCCATAACCACCTTCGAGCTCCATGCATCATTAGATCACGATATAAGTATCTTTACACTTAATAAAAGAGCCCCTTCAAAATCTATGCCTAAGTCACTAAAAACGGAAATAATTACCTTATTTTCTGATTATCGTTGAAGTAAAAAATATCCCTGTATCACCTAATCATGAACAAATTACAAACATTTTAAGGCAGCTGATACGAATGAAAATAACTTACCACTCCATACATCAGCAAATAACATCTAAGCGAGGCAGTTAAAGAAAATATAGTTTGTTTACACTAACGCAAACAAGATAAAAAGACCGGCGCCGTCACGTCGACCAATCGTAAGAGGCCGCCGCGACTTCCGGATTGAGCGCGGGAAAATTCAATATCCGCTTCAATACGAGATATTCGATTACTCCATCATAGTGCCCCGCTTGCCCCAACCTCCCCTAAACTCGATTTAAAACATCTTATTAGTTTGCTACAGTCGATTTCATTATTTATTTAGTATTCATTTATTTTATTCACTGCTGAGCACGAACATAGTAAAAATAAGTCGGATAAGCAACGTCGACCACGTCAACAACTGGGTGGGAGACCGAAAAATTTTGAGCGTTATAGTATCTATAATATCGATTTATTGGCAATTATGGTAATAGAAAAGACTGCATTGGTTTAGTAAGATATGCCTACTACAAACTTTATTAATCAGCCCTTCGGGTCTCTTTTTTCGTAATCTTTTTAATTTTTCTTTTATCATATTCAGACTAAGCTACGTTACGTCACAGAATACCTAATAGTACCTAAAGGTGTAGAAGATTTACTCCGCAAAATTATTTAAATAAATAGCGAGTCTTGATGCCACACAATAACTTTGTAATTTTATTTTTAGAATGTAAAAAATAACATTTTTTGATGAAAATTACATATATGTACTTACTTTCTTACATATAGTTATACGCAACTACGGAATCCTACATTGCACGTGGCCTGTATTTGATTTGATTCTGCCGCTCTAAGTTTTTCACATGTCCATAAGTATAATATCTGTACTCCTGTCTTCCACATGAAACCTAATATTTTTTCTCATTCACACAAAGGGGCTTAAATATTTAATCCCGATCAAAATCGACAGCCCTAAGCAACACGGGCGCACCTAATTGGCGATATCACACACGAAGCGGCAAGATCAAAGTATTCCGTGTCCAATAAAACGTCACAGGCTATCAGGGATGTCACTTGCAGATTACTAGTGTCAAACGCATTTAATTGCATTACCGCCCGCCTTCTACGCTGGCGGCTTGTATGATCAATGGGCTAATAAATTAGTGTTTAAGTGGAATTGGATTAGCTATTTGTAAATTAGATTTTGTCTGGACTAATATAGCACCTATATCTATTTTTTTTGATTTATTTAGGTATAAGTTTTCCATCTGCTACTTGAAATCTTGAATTAGTTGACCTTTGTCACATTCAACAAATAAGATAACAGACTATCAGTGTACATGATAATTTTACCTCCCTTTCTAAAATTATCTTTTTATTTGTACTTTAATGATAGTTTCATGAAATTTTATCATGACTATAATGCTGAGATCTAGATAGAGCGTGCTCAAACTTAGCTCAAACTTAAGATGTAGTTAAATCGAGACACAAGTATGCTGTGACATAAATCTGTCTCGTTTTAACTCTGTCTTGAGTCTGAGCAGAGTGAGTGCGGTTTATAGCTTTCAGCATTAGAACCGAATATAGAAAGAATACTTTCTATACATACCCTGTTTTTGCACAATCATTTGTGCACAATAATATCTCCTGCGCTGATGCCTAGTTTCGATTGAAATTGACCGCCAGTTTCAAAATTCAGCGGGGAGAACTTTAAGTGGCTAAAATAAACAATTTTAAAGATACTATCGTAAATTCAGCTTGCAGCAGTTGCGATCATTTGCTGAATTCACAGAGCATATTTTATGCTAACTATAAATAAATAAAACATGGGGGTATTTTCGCTTAAGTCATGTGCAAACCAAGGGACATTCGGTCGTTGGCGATCGAAAATCGCTTCTATTGACTTTACTAGCACATGCATCATGTATATGTACAACGAATTGCATTTGTAGTTAGCAGAAGGGTGCTTTTAGTAATATCAAATATTGATTTATCTTCATTAGATTTATTGCCGGTATTATATTAATACGACTAGCTGATGCCAACGACTTGATCTGACTTTACCACCCCAATACTCCTTTTAGAATTGTAGTTAGGTCCTGAAATTATATTATGTTATAGTAGGTAGTAAATTATAATCTATACTAATATATAAAGCTGAAAAGTCTGTTTGTTTGAACGCGCTAATCTCAGGATCTACTGGTTCGAATTGAAAAATTATTTTTGTGTTGGATAGTCCATTTATCGAGGAAGGATTTAAGTTATATAACATCACGCTGCGATCAATATGAGCGAAGCATCAGTGGAAAATGTTGCAAAAATGGGGAAAATTATCCATATTTAAAATATATTCTTTTAAAAACTTCTTAATCGCAATAATAATAACAAAAATTGACGCGGACGAAGTCGCGCGCAACAGCTAGTATAAAATAATTTCAAAACTAGGTACATCCATAGTGTATCACTAAACTTTTTCTCTAGTTTTCAAATCTCTACAATCTCAGTGTAGGCTGTGTTGTGTGTGTTAGTCAATGTATGTGACGAGGTTAAAGTTAAGATAAAGTTAAACTTGCCCGGCTAAACAGTTAAAAAACTTGACTCGTTTAGAATAAAATGTAAATTCTTTTAGTGGTCGTATTTAACTATAACGGATTCGATCATAAAGCACGAAAATAATACCGTTGACGAAACCAAAATCAATCAGATCGTAAATCAAATTCGGGACTTTCGTGCCTATCACAAAGGCCAGTATTTATTTAACTTATGAACTGTGTGAAGATTGACAGTCATATATCCAAAGGAATAGGAAAATGAGTAGGAAAAGTGACTTTTTTTTTGTCTATTGTAATCGAATCAAACGTCGCCGCTTCCCCCGCAAGTGTCGCAATAACAATACGCTTTCATAACAATACCATTAGGAAACGTCCCGAAAACAGAGCCGACGCCATTTCTGTGTCCGGCTAGGTGTGTTTTTTATTTAATTCTGCAAATCCACCCTTGCGTTGTTTTTGTGGGGTAGCTTTGACGCGTAGCACAAGCTATAAGTTCTTGCAATTCACGGGGGCGCGTGGCTCATGATTTTGCGTGTGTCATGTCATATTAGTGGGAGCGAGAGCTTGCTCGCGCCTGACCGCTCCCACCTAGGCTCTTGACAGACACACACACTTAGGCAATGTGCATTTACACGATGTAACCACAAGTAAAGCTCACGCGCCCTCGTGAATTCGTCGCCCCAGTTCAACAGGGTTCTAAGTGCATCAACGACAGGTTTTGGGAATGGCTAATCAAAGGTTTAAAAATTTGTATTTCTCTAATGATAAGCAATTGCATTATAATTTTAGTTTTACCGTATTTAAAATATGTTAAAATTCCTTATTTCATTTTAATTATGTAATAATATAGTTTTCTTATCATATTTTGAAAACAGTTAGAACCTTGTTACATCCAAAATTCTCTCTCCAAAATTAGTTTTTTCACATAGAACCCCAATTATTAATATTTTTTGTATGAATACGACTGAATTGTATAACTAGAAATAAAAAGTAAGGTTTAAATAAGTGGGCAAGGCCACCAAAATTGTCAATTATATCACAAAAGTAACACAACAACATTTTGTGTTGTCATTACGCAAATGTAACCCAAAAAAAGCACATTTTTTGCGTAAAGTTTGTTTCAAAATGGTAATTAATAATGTCGGATATTTTAAAAAATTGATTAGAATTTTGACGAATGTGAATATAAAAAAAAAATTAATTTCATTGAAGTTTTTGACCATATTTATTAATTATTATCTTCAGGCTTAGGCAATGGTTTATAGAATTTTGTAATTTTTTCTTGCTTGGCAGTTTTTAAAAGCTCCTTCAACACCAACCGCGGCGAAGACGGCTTCTGTCAAAGGCCGAACCAATACAGCGACAATATCATTTAACAATTTACTTTAGGCATAGTTGTAATAAAGTCTATTTTACTTTTTATTAGTACATTTGACGACTCGTTTACAGAGGATATTAGGTTAGATAACTATTGGAATCCTTTTTATTACTATGTATGTTCCGATGTATCAATTAGATCCGCGAATAAAGAAATTTTCAGCCGTGAATATAGGAATTGGGTCACATTTTTTTTTATCCGCAAATAGTGAAAACGCGAATGAAGGAAGCGCGAATAAGGAGCTTTTACTGTACTTAGAATCACACATAAATACATTATTATTTTCATCAATTCAGTTTTATTACCATTATGAATGAGGCTTTACAGATTTTATGTGATACGTAACACAAAAATATGTGTTACAATAACACAAATGTAACACATATTTTATTTTATTTTAGCTTATAACTCGGTAATTTACTATAATTAGACGCTGATGAATACTTTTAATTACACTATGAATACACTCGTTAGTAAATATGGTTTAATAGCAATAAAATATAATTCTAACCTCATTAAATCTTAATTATTGTATTTTTTCAAAACTAACGCGCACATTTAACATCTTCATCTGGCGAAACAATATGGCCGTTTATTTTTTTAGTGCTTTAAGGATATTGGAGTAGCCCTATTTTAAAAGCATTTTTACTCATTGGCTCTTTAAATAGTAAGATTGGGGTAAAAATTCGTAAACAAATAAATCGTGACACAAAAATAACGAAATTTTTAATTATATTATATTAATAATTTTGTTAATATCAAGTACTTTTGCGCAGTTATTTTTCGTATAGCTTGGTTAGACATCAAATTTCAATTTTTATACATATAAATAATGTTTACTTTAAAATTTAATTAGTATGACCACTACAAGTTATTGCCCATAATTGGAAAACAAAGTTCTATCTGCCATACAATTTTCACTTAGAACCTTGTGACTCTCAAAATCAGACAAAATGCAGATAGAACTTAGTTGTATTGATAATATCTCATTACAGAATGAGAATTTTTGAAAGATTTTTTTACAGAAAGAAGCACAAAAAATATTCTACCAGCGTAACCAAAAACCTCGAAAATTGACAAAATGTTAGATAGAACCCTGTTGAACTGGGGCGACGAATTGAAACGAGCGTTTGACGACTTTAGACTAATTAGTAGTAGTAAATAGTTGGTTATATACTATAACCATAAATAATATGACCATTGACCATTGTTTTGTTTAAATAATATACTGACATGAAATACCTGTTTTAACTTTTTTAAATTAATATGTTACGGTAATTGTTAGGGCTAAACTAATCTAATTACTATACATACTCGTATGTACGTACATGCTTGCGTTTGCCACGCAGGCCCAGAACAGGTGCTTACAGTAAAATTTAGAGCTTAACTAATCTAAGTACTATAAAAATTACAAATTGTGCCTGAGTATTTATAGTAATAGTACATTATGGTACAAGTGTCAAAGTTGGTGATTACCGCTGAGGCGCTATTGAGACCCGAGCCCTTAGGTGAGGGTCTTAAGGTAGCCGAGGACGGTAATCATCAATATACACGTGTATCATACGACGTTTTTCAACACACTTGTAAAGAAAATAATACTAAAATAGTACATTATGGTACAAAACGGTGAAACCGAGTTGTGAAAATTTTTTCGCAATGGCGGGAAAAATTAATGTTGTTTTTTTGTTCGCCCTCTTGAGATGCTCTTGAGGGCAGGCAAAGATTGACGATCATACAGCCTATTCAGGGGTTTATTTGATTTAATCAGTTTTCCGGAATGCGCGCACACCTTTAATGGCCATAGACTAAAAGAATGAGGTTTCTTTTTTTTTGGCTTTTATAGCCACGTACAAAATGGGGAATTTCCAGTTTTCTTTAAGTATTACAGAAAAAACAAAAGTTATATTTGAGACACGTACAAGTTGAAATTATCTATTTAAATACGAAGTTGTATGAAATGAGCAAGCAATAGGTATCTTGGCAATAGGTAGGATTTTTTTTGTAATAGAAACTTTTTTAAGAACAAAGCAACTCAACCAATAAAATTAAAAAAAAAATTTCTTTAACTCACATTGTGAATAATAGTAATCAAAAGTCACAGTTTGAGTTAAAGGTGTCATTGTGTGCCTAATTGCGGTGAACCGGGAGCCATTTTATGAGCAAGTGTGTTGAAAAGATATTTCTAGAATAGAACACTCAAAGTAATTCACTTTCTAGAGTATTCACATAGGTCTACTCATCCGCTATCAGTTTTTCTCTTACACCAAGCTCGCCTCGCGGGCAGTGGAAATCAATACTTGACAGCAATTGTAATGTTTATGCTTTGAATTATGTGATCTTATTAAAATAAATATATGGTAGGCAATAGGCATGCAATAGACTATAGACAGGCACACCATACAATAAAATTGTAACAATATACATACCCCTTTTTTTCAGGCAGTCGTAGCTAATAGTACATTATGGTACAAGTGTCAAAGTTGGTGATTACCGCTGAGGCGCTATTGAGACCCGAGCCGTTAGGTGAGGGTCTTAAGGTAGCCGAGGACGGTAATCATCAATGTACACGTGTATCATACGACGTTTTTCAACACACTTGTGAAGAAAATAATACTAAAATAGTACATTATGGTACAAAACAGTGAAAACGAGTTGTGAAAATTTTTTCGCAATGGCGGGAAAAATTAATGTTGTTCTTTTGTTCGCCCTCTTGATGCTCTTAAGGGCAGACAAAGATCGACAACCATACAGCCTATTATATAGACTATTCAGGTGTTTATTTGATTTAATTAGTTTTCCGGAATGCGCGCGCACCTTTAATGGCCATAGACTAAAAGAATGAGGTTTCTTTTATTTTGGCTTTTCTCTTATAGCCACGTACAAAATGGGAAATTTCCAGTTTTCTTTATTACAGAAAAAACAAAAGTTATATTTGAGTGACAGTTTTATTTATTAAACACGTACAAGTTGAAATTATCTATTTAAATACGAAGTTGTATGAAATGAGCAAGCAATAGGTATCTTGGCAATAGGTAGGATCTTTTTTGTAATAGAAACTTTTTTAATAACAAAGCAACTCAACCAATAAAATTAAAAAAAATAATTCTATAACTCACATTGTGAATAATAGTAATCAAAAGTCACAGTTTGAGTTAAAGGTGTCATTGTGTGCCTAATTGCGGTGAACCGGGAGCCACTTTATGAGCAAGTGTGTTGAAAAGGTTTTTTATAATACTTACTCCTTTTTTTAGACCAAAATACGTTAGATTTGTTTAGTTCTTGGGACTTGAACTTTAAAGAAAGCTTTAAAGAAGAATGCTTGTCCTAAGCATTTGAATAAAAAATGGATGCTTTACAGATTCTTTAGCCACGTTTGAACTCTCCTAATAGTTTAGATTTCTGCCAAAAAAAGGTCAGAGAGTTTAATCGTTAATCAAGTTACATTAAGGCAGATTAAAATGTAGGAAAAAAAGCATTAAATGATCCGTTATTTCTGCCATAACAAAATATTAATGCAGAACGCATAATATATCTCTCAGCAGCGCATTAAGCAGATACATCGGCGACAGTTTTATTATCTGTATTGCCCTATGTTGAGATTTATTGGAGTTTGACGTCATGCGTGAGATGGAAGAGTTGAGGCGGATGATTTCAAAATATTCGTCCTTTTGAAAATGAAAAGGTCACATGTGAAACGTAAAAATTCTTTTTACAAAAGCGTCTTCAAACGCTACTACAAAGTATATCAATTGTGCCTATAAAATTGGAAAAGTTCGTCTCCAGGATCCCATCATCAGATCCTGACCTGATGACAATAAGACCACCTGGGAAGTATACCCTTTTAAACAAAAATAGAATTTCCCAAATCGGTCCAGGCGTCTTCGAGTAATCGGGGAACATACATAAAAAAAAGATTCTGACGAATTGAGAACCTCCTCTTTTTTGGAAGTCGGTTAAAAAGTGACCCAATTCTTAAGAGTTTTCATAGCAAAAATGAAGTTGGAAAAAGTTTTTAGTTTTATTTCACCCCTAATTATTAACATGGTAAATTTGAGATATTGGCTAATGTATTTTCCACTATAGCTTTTACCAGCGATTTCATCCGAATGAAGTTAGCTTTCTAAAATCCCTCGGGAACCCTTAGTTTTTCCAGTATAAAAAGTAACCGATGTCGCGCTCCAGGTCCTGTGAAATATAACCATGGAAAAATCGATCTGTACCTCTGTTGCTGCGTGATTGAAAGACCAACAAACAAAAAAACACACTTTCGCAAAACAAGTTTAGAAATTATAAATTCCGAAACCACTCCCTCCGGAAATCGAACCCGGGACTTCCTGTTTATTTTATTTATAACTGTACTGAACAGTAGACGAAAACGTAATAAAACACTGCAAGCGCGAGACAGGTAAAAAACTCGTTGGCGAAATTCTGAAATAACAATCGTAATAAAGTAAACATTTTCGCTGTTTGCGAACATTTTATCAAGAAAAACATTATTTGCCCGTTTAATTAGATAGCTCGTATTGTCTCTGTCGATCAGAACAGGAGGTTGGTACACTCGTTAAAAACACGCAGCGGACCGTGCGAGCTGTGACTATCCAAACTTGCTTGGTTTTAAGCCACGAGCGGTTCGGATATTGTAGCGTCAGCATAACAAGGCGAGAAATTAATTGGACGATAGGACAATAGCGTGAAACACTTTTTATGATCTAATACTTTTTTTTATTCATTCATCTCAATCCATTGTTGGCCGACCAGCGACCTGCTATTAATGGTACAGCTCTCTGTGAGGCCCTGTATGTGACTAGTTGATGGTTGCGACGTCGTCCTTTTGGTTGAAAGTATTTTATTCCCGCGGAAATTCTTTAATTTCCCGGGTTAAAATGTCTACTATGTAATATCCCGAGGCATTGTGAAATTTGATTAAAATCCGTACAGTAGTTTTTTCGTGAAAGAATAACAAACATCCATACTCTCTCATCAACTTCTATATTTAAAATATTCAGTAGAATTTTATGAGTCTATTCCCAAGAAAAATAAAAATCTATAAAAAACAGTGTAAACTAGCTGCGTCACACATGCTTGTCACTAGATGTTTCACATTGTAAACTCGTAGATTTGCCTGAAATATTGTCCAAGCACAACAACATAATCATACCAAAATTAGCATACGTTGCATAGAATAGGATAACTATTACTTATGCACGTGCCAGGAATTCTGAAAGTTCATGCATTACGCGGTGTATGCGGTTATGGCGTTTGCATAATGCAGTTTCCATGTTCTCCCACCGGATTTACGGCATTACACCCTGATGTATAGGCTTCAACCAAATTTTACCAATTCCATTGCGCCAGAGATTTACTCGTATTTTCATACGTTCTCTGGGATAATCTGTTAATTAAATCAGGGGGCTGACTCTGTAACTCAATGCCTATCAACGACGATAGGCATTTTTATCCATTGAAGGTTTGAAGAGAAATGTCATTTACTATTTCATAGTAAACCTTTATTGGATAAAAAATATATGTGACTTTCATTTTTCTATATGCACTGAGTTACAGAATCAGAGGGCAGACTCAGAGCCTATCTTTCACTTAGATCAGAACCTAGAAAAAAGTAAATAATAAGTCCTTCATTTTGTAAGTTTCGGATTCTGCAGAGAATAATTATGCTTTTTTTATTTGTTGAAGAGTAAGTGATATCTCTATCCTTGTTCCCATTAATTATGCTACTATACTTTATTGACAGACACTTTTGTCTGTGACTTCGTCCACGTAGAATTGGTTTTCAATAAAATTTCGCGGGAACCCTATGTTTTCAGAGATAAAAAAATTCTAAATCACTCTCCAAAAACACACTTTTGCATTTCACTTAGCCACTGTCTTAGCCACCAAATCACATAGACTAATAAGAACTTATATTAAAAATTCCATAACTAATCACTCATAGCAAATTAATCGCTCTCTATCTACTCACTTTGATATTTTATCAAAGTTTAGAACAAAACCAGGCGTACCCATATACATAACTTATTACGATTCCCGTCAATACACACCGCTAGCATAATAAATGTGGCTCGTAAAAGCGAACCATTATTTACGGCAATTTTTTGCTGACAGTACACTCTCCCTTGGGATTATAGCCCTCGCGGATCTTAGTAAATAGTGTTTTTCCTGTCCTCTCTACTAAAACCTTTGGTATTCACTATTCAACTTAAAGAGGATTCCGTTCGGTTTTAGTTAAATGAATAAATTATGGGGTAACTTGAATTTGGTTTGTTGAAATAAACAAGTTCAATAAACTATTAAATATACCTATTATTATCTTGACGAATTTTATGCACAATAATTAAGTGTAACTTAATACAAATACATAAAAATAATGAAAACCTTTTTAAAAATATAACAAAGTAACTTCCAAGTGTAATGGAACAAGAACCATAGGCTTTTGAAAACATGGATGGGTGTCTCAAATGCTATCCCCATACCTTTTTTTTTTAAAGAATATTAGTCAAGCTGAACTTGACTTACATTCTCCTCTGCCCTCCAAATAAGCGAAAAGCTTGTGCTAGGAGTGGGTACGACAATAGTGCAACGGGTAGGGCTCGAACCTGCGACCTTTCAGTTTTTATTACGCACCTTTAGCCGTTGAGCTATTAAGGCATAAACTTGTTGAGGCATAACTTGGGCATGCTTGAGCTTCTGATGGAATGAAACACTATTATACATGGTGAAATTTTATTCGTTGTATACCCTGAAGGAGGTGAATGTGCTCATGAAACTGAACAACTTTCCCCAGGGAACATAGGTCAAAATATGAAAAAAAAAAATTGGAAAATTGACGATTAAGTAGCTGATTGATTTACTATGGGAGGTCCAAATTTTGTTTTCATATTTCGACCTATGTTCGTTGGGGAAAGTTGTTCAGTTTCATGAGCACATTCACCTCTTTCAGGGAGTACAACGAATGATATTTCAAGTAGATGTAGGTGGATACCAATTAATTGGAAAGCTTAGTATGAAAGTTATAATCTTGATAGGTATTAAAATAAATGCAACGATTCCCACTGTCTTCTACGGTTTCTAATCCCTCTTCACCACAAAGTAGAATGCTCACAGATACCTACGCTGGCACTATTGAATTACAATAAGCAGATTACGCCGGAGTACTAGTTCAAATCTGTTAGTAACGTACATAATTGTTTATTGAATTATTTATAGAATAATCCTTGAGGGAATATGGGATTTGTTATGTGCAGAGTTATGCTCTTTGGGGTAGAAAGTTGGGACCAAGTTTTGTACCAACATTGGTGTACCTATTAAAATCAGTTGGTAGTAGTACTACTTACATGAAATTAGGATTAATCCTCACTGATATTATAAATGAAAAATTGTTTTTCCTTGAATTTTGATTTTTACGATTTTGCACGGTTATAATTGTCAGCATGGTAAGTGACATAGCCTAATTTTTCTATGAAAAGCAAAGGAGTTCAAAAACTAAACTCCACGCGGATGAATTGCGGCTAAAAGCTAGTAAATAGGTAATATTTTTATACTACACATTGTTATTTTTAGACTCTACATCTAAGTGCAGTTTAAATATCTTATCACGTTGGAAGTTTGGTGTCCAACCATTTGCCAAATGTATTCCAATGTTGGCACCTAAACAGAAATGTGTATTGGGGTATTATACAAAGTTTGATCCACAGGGGGTGTGTAGATGACTCACATTTTTTGCTTTCAATACCAGGGGGCGAGGATTAAGGAGATAGTGAATTTAATTTAGAATTTGTCGGCGAAATTAGATTTTTTTTTGCCTACCAAGTTTATTAAGTAGGTAACGTACGAAATAAATTGAAATGTAATAAAAGAAAAGTGCGGTTTTTCTTTAAAATCACCACCTTTAAAATACCATTGTCAATCATTATAAAGAAATGACCACGAGGTAGGTCTAGATTTGATGTAGTGACATAGGAAATACTTTATGACGTAGCCTAGGTAGAACTTTGAATGAGATTAACGTTATAATTATAAATATACCACTATAATGATAGCAGTGGGTCTTCTGGGTATTCAAAAAATATATAAAGTACCTATCTGATTTATTAAGGCATGTAATTAAACAAGCTTCTATTTAATACCATTATTGGCCTCTAAATTACTAAGTCACCCACAACCAATGAGCGTCTAAAAATACTATTTTAGCTACTATATATTTTGAATATAAGCTTCTAATTTCATAACTCGGCACCTTTAAAATTTAGTGAAGCATCAATAATTATAACACATCCTATATTGTTCTATCATCAAAATGTACCTAATATTAGCATCAAAAAAATTCAATTTTTTTTTTAACTTTTTTTTTAAAGTTTTAGGTAGGTTTACGATCCCAACAGAACCTAAGTGCCCGGTCTTCGGCCGGCCGTTTAAAGAAAAAATTATACAAAACCAATTGCAATATTAACACACTAAAAAGTTAGTAAATTAGATGGCCAGATATAAATCAAGGGGACAAGTAATAAAAATAGTGGCTCTTTATTTGATGCTTTCTTTAGAATATTTTGTGGCCATTGTGAAGAAGGCGAGTTAGTATATTAGAAGCTTAATCATTTTCTCGTGGCTAAGTTATTAAATTAGAAGCTAGGTTTTGTAGCCAAAAAAAAAATTCTGCGGCTCGACTTATTATATCCCATTTATTAATAATTCGTTACAGATACTTGACAATATAGTAACTTAGGTATTTAACTGTGCACATTTTATTTTTCATTCATTTATGAAGATCTCCTAAGAAAGAAGAAGAAGATCCTAAATCCCCGCGACTTCGTCCGCGTGAATTTAGTTTTTTAAAATAAAGATAAAAAAAGTAGCTTATGTCACTGTCCAAGTTTTCAACTAGTAGGTATACATGGAAAAATTATGTCGATCCGTAGCTCTGCTGCAGCGTGATTGAAGGATAAACCAACAAACCACCAAACACACTTTCGCATTTATAATATAAGTAGGGTTTTAATATTAGGTATGTGAGAGCCCTCTATTCACATCTCAATCATGCTTGCAGGTCACACACAAATGCTAAATTGCACATGTAATAGTCGCGAATCCTTTGATTACACACAATTAACATGTGCATTCTATTCGCACATTATGTAAAGGAGGTGGGTTGATAAGGCCCAAAATCCGCCCCTCATACACTCGAAAAAAAAAGTTCCAGATTCCGACAAATTGTAAATGTATTTATATACTTGAAGATATAAACTTTATTTTAATATAAAGTTTAGGTGATAAAAAAAATAGTAAGTTACAGAAAATATTACCAAAAAGAGAGTGTTTCTTTTACTTTTCTTACATTTTCATACATTTTAGTCGTTTTTTAAGCTTTGATTTAATATTTTAGAATGAGGCGCTCCATGAACCAAAATAAATTAATACTCATATAAAAGCTTATAAAAAGGAGCATCATTATTAGTTACGTTTACCATGGTTCATGGAGCGCCTCATTCTAAAATATTAAATCAAAGCTTAAAAAACGTCTAAAATGTATGAAAATGTAAGTAAAGTAAAAGAAACACTCCCTTTTTGGGTAATATTTTCTGTAACTTACTATTTTTTTTATCACCTAAACTTTATATTAAAATAAAGTTTATATCTTCAAGTATATAAATACATTTACAATTTGTCGAAATCTGGAACTTTTTTTTTCGAGTGTATGAGGGGCGGATTTTGTTGCCTTATCAACCCACCTCCTTTCCCTTTTTTGTCCGTTATAAAGGACCCCTATCTAATTTGACGGCTAAAGATGGCGCGTGCCAGTCACGTGTCAGCGTTTCGGCCAATCGCGAGTCATTGTTTAGACTATGACGTCATCATATCCCTTGCAGTAGAGGCAATGATGGATTGAATAGCTAGCACGTTAGAAGATGTATCAGCTTTTAACTTAATTTTAGGGATGGAAAGGGAAACTCTCAAGAGAAAAAGTGGAAGCCATACTCTCATTGGATAAAGTTAAAGTTGCATTTTAGACTCACACTTGAGCAATAATCTACTAACTGTAAAGCTGGTGAGTGGTGAATAGAATAGAATAGAAATATTTTTTATTCAAATAAACTTTTACAAGTGCTTTTGAATCGTCGATGAATCTACCACTGGTTCGGAATGCCCTTCCTGCCGAGAAGAGTCAGCAATAAACTCAGCAGTTGCTCTTTTCAAAAAAAATTTTCACAATAGGTAACAAAACTATGCTAAGTAGGTGTACAGTGTTTCCACAATGAAGTTTGTAAAATGCATACCTACATACAATCCAATACATGTTAAGACGGGCAGACAGAAAGTAAACCCATTCCTGTTGGTGGCACCCGTTCACGAGCATGACGCATGATCCAACCGTTGCTTGGCTCAACCATATTTGAGGGAACTTAACAACCCGCACCACATGACACCACCACATATATATTTAAAGAGCATGACATACTTAGGCTATCCATGTTAAGGCATCGAATTGAACCGTGAGCCAACCTTCCAAATCAGTTACATGTGTCATATCAGAGCTTGAAGCTTTCTAAAATATAGGAGTTCAAGTCTCACTTAACAATTTGAATAAATATCGCTATTCAGTCGTGTACAGTGTATTCATGAACATCCGGAGTGCACGCGTCCTAAGCAAGATTTACAATATTTGGCAACTCGTTGTTTGCCTTCTCACTTTGCCCCTTGAGGGGGACATTTAATACGTAACGCCTAAACAAACTACGACTTTAAGTTTGGCTGTCAATAAAATGTTATTTGGTTAAGAATTTACAAGGGGTGAGGTGCTTTGTGAAATGAGAGTGACTTCCAAAAAGCATCAAAGGACTTTGAAAAAACAAACTCTTTAAAATAAACATGACGTGAACTACTGACTTGTTGTGGATTCTTCTCAAACTTGGAAGTAATGGTTTTGAATTTTAAATTGTCTCAAATATTATTACCATTATCTCACTTATTTAAATCTTGAATAAAGTTGATATTTAAAAATATTAACAGTGTAGAAATTTTGAAAAGTAAATGGCTTTTATTCTGATTGGTTTGTTCCTAAAATCTAAATGCAAGCAGCAAATAGTCCTAGATTTAATTCCGAACTGAGACAGTATCCCAGAATTAAGAATCTGGGATAGGGAGATCTGATTTTCGGACGCCTGTAATCTTTTACCATTAGGGGTTGGATGAGTACTCTGTTTCCTAAGGTCCAAAGTTTTCGGTACTGAGCTAGTAACTTTGTGATAAAATTTTTAGATAAAGTAGTAATTAATGTATTTTTGTTTTAATGTTTGGCAAAAAAATATAATATTATTTAACTATTATTATAGTTTTTCTTCCGAAGTAAGGTACCTACTTATAAGAAATTAAATCGTAACGATCATCAGAAAATACCACACGAAGCGTAACCGGATTTTAAGGTGGTTTGATCCGGTCAGCGGTCACATCAGCGCCAATAGATGGCGTAGATTTTGTAATTAGACTTATTTTATTTTTTTTATGAATGAAAATGTGAATATTTTTTTATAATAATATGGTTCCCGGTTGTATATGTTTTGAAAATTAAAATACATCTGAAAAGTAGTTGGATATATTACAAATATACCGCTACAACCGGGAACCATATTATTATAAAAAAATATTCACATTTTCATTCATAAAAAAAAAATAAGTCTAATTACAAAATCTACGCCATCTATTGGCGCTGATGTGACCGCTGACCGGATCAAACCACCTTAAATGAATCGTATATTTTTGTTTTGTTTATTTTATTATTCATTCCATTCAGGATGATTTCTTTTACTACTGAGTTGTGAGAACATTAACTGTAATATAAGAGAAAATAAATCATCTCGAACGTAAAGAGGAGCGTAATTTCTGACTTTATAAATCGTTTTGTTTATTAAAAGAGCGTTTTTTTCGACGAGATGAGGTGATCAATCAACGGGATGACGTCGCTGGACTTTGTGAATGTTTCAACGCTATTTTTACCGTATACAAGTTAAACTCATTCCAAAATGAAAACATTCCTTCAGAGTTCCAAAAAGAATAATAATATAATAGGTAACCACTAAAATTGTACCTATTGGTCCGTAAAAATAATATTTTTGAAATATTATTTTAGCTAAATGGTTAAAATAGCTCTACATTCTTCTAAAAGTTTCAATACACGATTTTTAAAAGAGAAAAATAGAAGACTCCTGGTCATGGGTCGTCGTCGTCGTCGTCGTCGTCGTCGTCGTCGTCGTCCCCCACACAGAGACAACACAACTACCACAGTTGTGTTGGCAGTTGTCAGACCCCCCACTAGGTGGACCGACGACATCAAACCAGTCGCAAGGTCACCCTGGATTCAGGCGACGCAAGATCGAGACTAGTGGAAGTCCATGCAAGAGATCTTTGTCCAGCACTGGTCTATCGGTTGATAGAGAAGAAGATTACCAAGATATCAAGATGAGCGATGACATTTTGGCAGTTTTACAAGCATTGAGTTATCCGCAAAATGAAGCATAACATATCAAAATCCTATATTGATATGCGACCGAATAGTGTCCAAGAAATAACATCATTCGTTAACGCTTGATGCGCATCTAATACCTACCGGTCTTTACGAGGTGCAGAGGCGTTACCCCCTGTCAACGTCAACTTGACATCTGACAGTTTGACAAGTGTGAAACATTGGGTGATATTCGATGGAGCGCTTCATTAGGCTTCCGTTAGAAAAAACATTTCTATTATGTCTCCCCTTTTGGGCAAACGTTCCAAGGAACAGTGTTATTTGACGTTGGTGACATGTATTTTTGTACCTGTTACTTTAGTACCTATCTATTGCATTTTATTCTTGAGTAATTTTTTGTTGAAGAACTTGAGAGAAGAATATATATCATGACTATTGCTGGAGTAAATTTTTAGTCAGAGAATGTTGAAGAAATGCAAGTTAAATGAAATCTTGTAAAATAATAATGAATTGTAATTACGAGTGCATAGCTAAGTAAAAATGAAACAAATATTAAGTTTGGAATTAGGTAACTTTATCTTTTGGCATAATTTTACAATAAAACTTGCTATTATCATCCCCGCGGCATTAACAGTTATGTTTTTTAACATTAACGATGTTTAAAATGGAGTAGAACTTTCCATAAAGCGCCGTCTCATCAGCTATCCTTAATTGCTTACCTTCTTAATAAGTTAAGGCCAAAATAATATTTAATTTCCCGGCCTACTGGGGCCAAATGAACTGAAGCCAAGATACGGCCAAGACTAATTTTCAATTAAAACTTCATCAAACTTTAAGCTAGGATCCCACTTAAGTAGATGTTTAATAATTTATAAGCGGTAGCGGGGCAAACTAGTAAACATTTTTGTAAAATAAAATTGTATATTTGATGTGGAGCTAGCGAGTAAAGACGAAATATAGCAAAATAAACGACTGTTCACAACTCTATCCTTTTGTATTGCGTGTTAACTCTGGTTTTTCCTTTGATGCAACAATATTTATATATATTTTTTTACCACTCTTATCTTATGGTAAATCTTGAAGAAACCTCGACAAATAATGTCGAATTTCTGATCAGCAATTAAGGTAGAAATCCTTCATTAATCAATTAATGGCGGAAGGTTTTCTTATGATAATTATGTGGACTCGACTAGGAATACAAGATTTTGACTCCTAGGTTTAACGATTTTATTATTAGTTATTAAATGCTAGCAACCCTGTCAAGCCGTCGCGTCGACACCAATTTTTTATCATTTGCAATTATTTTATATTACGTTAAAACTAAGGCTAAAATCTATAGACCGAACTCTCACTCAGCTCAGACTTAAGACAGAGTTAAAACGAGACAGATTTATGAGAGCATATTTGTGTCTCGTTTTAACCTTTATCTTGAGTCTGAGCTGAATCGGAGCACGCTCTATAGATCTCAGAATAAGAGTTGAAAATCCGCATTCTTAGATCTGTTCTTCATATTATCTTGAAAATGTTGAGTGTTCATGAAGCAAAATTTATAAGTCAACATCTTTCCGCTTATAACTTGGACCCCATTATAAGATAAAATCTTCGCTAAACCAAGTAAACTGCAGGTAAGTTTGCGATAGGGTTCGTAGCGAATGTAAACGTTTATTTCGCCCATTAATCGAGGACATTAGTGCGAATGATAATTATGTTCAACTCGTGCTTTTAATGGCAATTACCGCTAAACACCGTGCGAAACTTATTACATGGAAGTTTATCCCGTAAGATTTAAACTGCGACTTTGGATACCTACTTTTTCACGTCGTTGTTAACCTAACTAAACCTAACTATAGTACTCTAGTCACTAAAAATACTTGAATTTTCTGAAAGCGGGGATTTCCGAAAACTATATTTTATCTAAATATATAAAAGGCAAATATGACTGACTGACTGACTGACTGACTGACTGACTGATCTATCAACGCACAGCTCTAACCACTGGACCGATCGAGCTGAAATTTGGTATACAGGTAGCTGTTAGGATGTAGACATCCGCTAAGAAAGGATTTAGGAAAATTTCAACCCCAAGAGGGTTAAATAGGGGGTTAAAAGATCGAACCTAACGTGAGCGAAGCCGCGGGTTAGAGCTAGTAATTCGTTCATTTGATATTAGAATGTTATATCTCGAAAAAGTAGTACAGCCCAAAAATCGATCATGTTAAATATCTTTAAACTTACCTATTGTTCAATTGCAACAGTGTAATATTCACGGAAGATAGAGTACAATAAGTCCTTTTCGAATGGGACCATCAAATCGTGACGTCGGCAGTTGGTGTCACGTGTGACGTCACAAGTGGGCGGCGGCGACGCGACGTGGCGAAATTGGATTTTTATCGGATACGCTGATAAAATACAGCTTTGCCCGGATGCCGACCCGGAGATGGCGGTCTTTGATCATTGTGTACTGTCATAGCGATTTCAGATAGGTACTGCTCCTGATAGGTATTTGCTTCCATAAAATTGAATAATACTCTGGATAATAGATTCACATTAATGCGAGATACAAATATGCTCCGACATAAATCTGTCTCTGTCTTGAGTCTGAGCAGAGGGAGAGTGCTGTCTATAGATTTTAGCCTTGGGTAAAAACATGCCGAAGATGCCTCACTGCGATATCACCTCCATTTAAAATAAATGTATGCAAACAGACAAGCACGACCACGCCGAAGATACCCCACTGTACCGCGATGTATCGCAGTGAGGTATCCTTCGACATGTTTTTACCCTTAGTCTCTGCTAGAGACCGCGTTGGATTGCATGCATCGCATGGTGCGTATGTGTGACAGTTATGAATGAAAGTGTTTTCGTTTGGTGCAGCGCGAGGGTGCGGCGCGCAACGATGCGGAGCGCGAGCGTCGCGCGCGCGGCGACTGGGAGGCGCGGGCGCGCGCTGCAGAGGCCGACGCGGCGCGGCTCGCCGGCAAGCTGCACGCTGCACAGCGGGAGATTGCCAGGTAACTACCCCTCGAACACTCACCTCTATATTTGAACGAGCGAAGCGAGTTCTCTGAGTCAACTAATGCGCTTGCCTACTAGACAGAGAAGTGTGTACGTCCAAATGTCTGTCAGAGCCCTATAACTTCAGAATTGCTGAATATTAGAACGTGAAACTTGGTTGAAAATTCAGTTATATCCTGTACTTGAACAACAAATACTAAAATTAGATAAATGTTATAAAGAAACGAATTTATTTAATTTTAAATGCTAATAGCTTCACAATAATGCTAATAGATGGCGCTGTGTCAGTAAAACAGTTTTATGTCAACTATTATTTTTTTATTGCGTCTAATGTTAAAAGTTAATTATTACAATAAACTAGTGGTTCGCCCCGAACTGAGACCTCGCGATATCCCATAATTCCCAAAAGTTTTAATTGTATATTGTAATAATTAACTTTTAACATTAGACGCAATAAAAAAAATAATAGTTGACATAAAACTGTTTTACTGACACAGCGCCATCTATAGTGAAGCATTATAGTGAAGCATTATAGTGAAGCTATTAGCTTCACAATAATGCTAATAGATGGCGCATTAAAATTAAATAATTTCGTTTCTTTATAACATTTATCTAATTTTAGTATTTGTTGTTCAAGTACAGGATATAACTGAATTTTCAACCAAGTTTCACGTTCTAATATTCAGTAATTCTTGACATATGGCTCAAATTAAAATCTCCGCTTTGAAACCCCCCCATTTGGTCAATTTTTAGGGAAAAATTAAAAAAAATATATTTTTGTACTCTGTTCAAAGTCGTCTTTAAAAAGATATATCGCAAGTCTATGTAGAGCAACAAACAAGATTTTACTTCAAATACGCTTCTATGAGAGCCCCCCTGAAATAAAGCTTTTTATATTTTTTTATACAATGTTCGGCTGAAGGCCATCAGTTTACATATTATATTTAAATTTGAAGTAATTACGTTCAGTAATTCAGAAGTTATAGGGCTCTGACAGACATTTAGACGAACACACTTCTCTGTCTAGTAGGCAAGAGCCCTAGTTGACTCAGAGAACTTCGCTTCGCTCATTCAATAATTAAAACTTTTGGGAATTATGGGATATCGCGAGGTCTCAGTTCGGGGCGAACCACTAGTTAATCTATGAGCGCGTGTAGTGGTAAATCTTCAGGTTTGATTTTTACAGCAGTGGATCAAGTTTTAACTATTCGAAAAAAAAAAACAGGCAAAAATTACATCGTAACTTCCAAGGGACGATAATGTTTGTTCGACAAAACAAAATCGCGAAGTTATACGGATTCGAGGTAGGTACAAAAAATGCGAACGCCGAAAAAGGCCGAATACACGACTCCATACAAAATAGAACTTTTTTTTTTTTTTTTAAATAAATAGACCAGCGCTTGACTGCGATCACACCTGATGGTAAGTGAAGATGCGGCCTAAGATGGAACGCGCTTGCCTAGAAGATGCCTATTCACTCTCGATTTGAAGGTACCTAAATTATAGTTAGAGGGAAAAACGGAAGCCGGAAGGGCATTCCAAATCCTAGCGGTGCGTATCAGGAACTTTTATATGGACAAAATGCGAATCGATGGGCACAGAGTGATTTCAGCCTATTAGTAAAATTATATCGTAATCATAGTACTAACAGTTCTTTTAAAAGATTTGTATTGGACAGCTTTGGTTTCGGATTTGATTCGTATTTTAACTCACCACTTATATCATGCAAAATATTAGAATAGAATAGAATAATTTTTAATCAAATAAACTTTTACAAAGTGCTTTTGAATCCTCAAATGAATCTACCAATTTGAAGATAGCCTGCATAAAAATCCCGTATATATCTGGTTGATTTCTCACCTTCAGGCGGGTGGTGCATAGCCACATAATATTTTGTTTTGACAATGCAATAGCTTGCAACAGTGCTTCTTTTTATTATTTTTATTTGATCCCTCTACTGTTTCCAGTCAATTTCATCGTAAACCGCATAAACTGGGCGATACATCACACTCGCCATCAAACGGCATCATTTTTTATCGTGACGCGGCGCATACAAATAAGGCGAGGTACGAAATATAGCCCAACTGGGAATAGAACCCGGGCCTACCGCACGCTACGTGAGCGCACTCCGAATTGCGTATTTTCATCATATTATCTTGTAAGTTTGCTTTTGTTTATTATTATGTAAAGAATGTGAACGTTGGAATCTACTTCACTTCAAGATGGGTAAATTTTTTTTTTCGCTTTAATAGCCACGATTTCGTATGATGAAAATTAGGTAGTTGGGTACATGTAGTACGTAACTACATATGTAAAACTAGGTTTAAATAATGATTAAAACTAAATTCTAAAACATAAAATATATAAGTATAATACTTTCTGTAACTTACTCGTTGTCTCGTAACTTACGCGAATGTGACCAATTTTAACCCCCGACGCAAAAACGACGGGGTGTTATAATTTTGAGGTGTCTGTGTGTGTGTCTGTCAGTCTGTGGCATCGTAGCAGCCGAACGGACGAACCAATTTTGATTTTGTTTCCTCTTTGTTTGTTAGGTGAATTATTCGGAAGTGTTCTTAGTTATTTTTAATCAAAATCGGTCCAAGATGGCCGCCGCCACTAAATGCCGGATTACATATTTTTTTACAACTCCCTCAATATGGATATCAAATGAAATAGTAATGCTTCACTAGTAGAATATCACTATGATGAATTTCAAATCCAAGATGGCCGCCACCACAAAATGGTGCATTAAGTACATTTTTTTTTTTAAATTTCACAAGTCAGGGGGGCTTTTCAATTTAGACTTGTTACCAACCTACAAAAAGCTTACTACCTTCACAGAGGCGTGCAAAAACAGAGGTGCCACTGCTATCAATGTTTTTTAGACCGTAATAATCGTTTTATCTCGCCCGGGGAGATGTTTTGACGGATTGAATTTGTTTTCCTCTTTTGCGACCGTCGCAGATGTGCCGGTTCCCAGCCTGAGTGACACTAAACCCATTTTGATTGGTGGTCACGGTTCATGGTTCAACGATAAGCAATAAATTCATCCTTATATTGTCACTAGTGCCCCGCCCCTTTCTTTGCCAGGAAAGCTTTATTATTATGATGCCCGCGACTTCGTCCGCGTGGATTTAGTTTTTAAAATCCCGTGGGAACTCTTCGATTTTCTGAACTAAAAATTAACCTTCGGTTTTTTGTTCCTTGACTTCAAGAGCAGTACCATGATGTTCAATAGCCTATAACCGTCTTCAAGAAGTGGGCTATCAAATACAAAAAGAGCTATCCACATAGACACATATAATTTTGCCCCAAACAAAAAAAAATAGTGAATCTGCATGTTCTATGGGCGAATGCAGGCAAAGGCTAAAACTCAAAAACGGCTTGACAGGCTTGAATATATTTTTTTGTTTTATTCATTCTAACCCAGGGCTGGTTTAAAAAAAATTTAAAAAATTTAGAAAACACAAAAGGACGTCTGAAAAATCGAAAAAATTAAAATTGGTAATTTTGTAAGAATAGAAATCACCAAGGCGGCAGCGAAGTTGCGAGTGAAAAAAGCAAATTAGTAATAATAAAATAATTGCTCGGGATTACACTATACTTATTCCAGCCTACGATCATTAGCCATTGAGAACGCAAGCACCTTACCTTTTATAAAAATAAAAAACCTGAAAAAACGTGTTCGTTCACGTGCATAATATGAACACTCCTTTATAACATGTCAAGCATTAATAACATCCCTCGCGTTAATGTATCGATAAAGTGCGATATCGATACGTGATCGGAATAATCGAGTGTGTTCACTTTAATTTAATACGCCGTAAAATCGACTAGCAATCCGTTTAAATGGTGTGTAATTGCGTTATCGAAGGTTTTGTCTCTTATCTACGCTTGTTAATTTTTTCAGTTTTTTTTTAAGTTTGTTGTTTTTCAATTTGACTAAACTCGACTAACATTCGGTTCCTGTGTTCAATCTTTCTGTTTGTCGATAGTTTCTAGAAACAATGAATGTTCCTAGGATGACATTGTTCCTAGGATAGATATAGATAGGTTGCCAAAAAAGTCCACACAGTTTTTGACTAATAACTAGAGACCGGATTATATGCATTTGCATATTCGCATATGCATTTGCATATTTTAGCCATTCTCAGCGGTAATAGCATATTTTACCTAAGATCTAGTTATGATGCATATTATCGGTACATTTACAATATTTTTCACTCACTCTGCGTTCCGCCGCCGCCGCATTACCCCATAAACTTAAAGAAAAGTTTGAAAACATATTGAGCAATAAGCCAGGTTTTCAAAGCTTGTCTCAAATTGATAGTTTCATTAATGGGACAGCAGAAATTTTGCCGGAAACTATAAGTGCCATAGCACCCAAGTTCAAATTCTGCCCAGTTATCTCAATGGATATGGAGCGAACCTTTTCTACTTACAAAAATATTCTAAACGACCGTAGATACAATCTTACCACTGAAAATTTAGAAAAATATTTGATTGTTTACGTTTACACAAATTCTAAATCATTTTAATATCATATAATGTTACTTACTGTACCTATTATCGCCTATCAAAAAATAATTTACTAATTGTATGCTGATTTTGAAATAAAAAAAATGAATAATTATTTTTCTATTTTTTAGGGATTCCTAAAATTTATCATTTAATTTTGCATATTCTGCCAGTTTTCGTGCATATTTCAAGCATTTTTCATGCATATTTGCATGCATATAACAAGCTTTTTATGTTGCATATAATCCGGTCTCTACTAATAACAATGTTGTTAGGTAACTAATAATCGACAAATAATAATAGATAGATTGAAGGTAAGAACCGGAAGTAGTGTTAACAGATGTTAGTCGTTCTTTATACCTTTCTATTTTTGATAAATAATAAAAAATTCTTTCAGTATCATTTTCGAACATTTATATTGTAAACGAGTTTAGATTCGATTAGATCGTCTGCCGTGCGATATCAGAACACTTTCTCAATACTGTAATTAACGAAGTTTGGTTCCATTTTCAAATTTACGGTGCCGGTAATCAGCCCGGTGTCATTGGATAGCGATAAGCGTTCCTCCGATTGGTCGATGGGCCGTAACTGTTCGAAATTCGAACTTTGGGATTTACGGTTCGGGAACCGTTATACATCTGACCCAATTTGCTGGGGCCCTTGGAGATCGGAAATTGAATTTTTTCGCCTATTTTCACATCTATTTAGTTAAGTGATTCGGTATTAGGAGACTATAACGAAGTAACTACGTCACGGTAGTACCAGTAACTGGAGAATATTTCAGTTACGTGACCAAAAGCTTGAGAATTTTTCGTACCTACCTATTAGATAACAAGATCATTCGGAATGTTTGTTCCAAATCATAATTTGAAAATCTTGGAGTCCAGAAAATTTGTAGAGTACGCCACATACTTAGGCAAAACTCACCTTCAACTTACCTGAAGCAAAGTTAGAGCCTCTAGAAATGTGGCATAACTATATCTCGAAGAACCGTTAGACGTTGAAAACTGGGGTTCCTAACTCCATATATCTGTACCAAGGTACTCAAACCTGTGTGTGTAGCTTTGCAGACCTCTTCTATCCATTCTTCCTAACTAATGTTATAAATGCGAAAGTGCGTTTGTCCTTCAATCACACAGCAAGTGAGCAACGGATTGAGGTGATTTTTTTGCCGATAATTTCGCTCGCATTCGAGAAACTCCTTGCGTAACTGAGCCATAAGTCTTATATCTCAACCATGAACTTCGGCATTCGATTCCGACCTAATCCACGGTTTCTATTTACAGGGTGCCCCTCTTCATCGTAAAACTTATAAATAATATACGGCTGATGCTAAGAACAGACCAGACGATGTTCAAACCGTTCACTCTAATTCCTACCTTATTGTTTCTCTAATGAGAGTTCAAAATATTTTGTATTTTTGATTTAATAAACATAAATTATGCCATCTAAATTGTACTCTATCACTGGCAAATATGGTTGAAAATTGACGGTGAGGGGCATGTTCAAGAGAAGCATGTGCGTTATCAGTCACATTTGATGCAAGATAATTTAATGTAGTTCAGTGTACTTGAAAATAATAATGTGCATCATATCATGTAAACGCATCGGGATAGTGATTAGTCAATTTAACCATTTCTGTACCTATATAAAAGACTTAATTATTTAAAAGTTATATTTTTAATTAGCTTTAACCCGCGGCTTCGCTCACGTTAGGTTCGATTTTTTAACCCCCTATTTAACCCTCTTGGGGTTGAAATTTTCCAAAATCCTTTCTTAGCGGATGTCTACGTCCTAACAGCTACCTGTATACCAAATTTCAGCTCGATCGGTCCAGTGGTTAGAGCTGTGCGTTGATAGATAGATCAGTCAGTCAGTCAGTCAGTCACCTTTTCCTTTTATATATTTAGATGAAATCTACTGATTATCGCATTTTCTATTACCTATAGCAATCTTTATTTAAAAATAAAGAAATAAAATAAAAACACATGCACACACACGCACGCACACACACACGACTTCAATTGGTCACACGAAGGTGGCCTCTTAGTGTGACCAATTGAAGTCATGTGTGTGTGCGTGCGTGTCATGAATCATGAAGTATTGAGTGAAGTTAGCAGAAAACGCTTCATGCTTCATCGTATTCCACGTACCTAACTAGACGTTATAATATTATGAAGTCATTTTATCATTTTTTAACGAAAATACAAGATATAATCTATTAATTATGATAAAGTTGGTTGGGTGTTACCTTAAAAATAATAAGACACCCGATAGCTCTGTTCACCCCACCAACTTTCCAAGTGGGGTGACGGAATTTAATACTTTCCAGCGACAGAGAAAATCACTACTTATAATTTGTTAGTATCTACCTACCTCTTTGCAGTGTTCAAATTTCAAAGAATGTTAAAAATTTTACAAACTGCGTTTTTTAACGATTTTTACAAGTTTTTTATGTACTCTTAAAATATCTGCAAACCTGTTGACAGGGATGTTGCCAGTTCGCAACATCCCGTGTGATATAGAGTTTCTAGTTTGATTAAACTAATAGTCTAATATAAGTAAAGGATCTCTACCAAGGTTTAGATCTATCAATTTAGTTTAGTTATAGAGATTATGTACAAAGAAGTAAAACAGTACTAAGTATATGCGACTTCGTCCGCGTGGAATTAGACTTTGGGGTGGAATTTTCAAAAACTGTGACACACGTACTTCTTTGTTTTTAACTGAAAGCTCAAATACCAACTTTGATGGAAACAGCTTGAAAAATGACGGAGTTTCATATAAACTTCCATCCCCTATTTAAACCCCTTAGGGGTGGAATTTCCAATAATCCTTTCTTAGTGTGCGCCTACGTCATAAAAGGAATCAACTGTAAAAATTTCAAGTTTCTAACTTCAGTCGTTTAGGCTGTGCGTTGATATCTCAGTCAGTCAGTCAGTCAGGACTTTGAATTTTATATATATAGATTGCAATAATTACCTGCTTTTTTAATCGTTTAGATAATAATCCTTAAATGGAAAATTAACAATACGATGCCATCTGACGGAACATTTTGACCTATTAGGTATAGTCATCGATATATAAGGATAGGCCCTTAGAAGAAAAAAAACGCGCTCAAAAAGACAATAGAATTTGCAAAAGTCTCTTGTCTTTGTTATCAGTCGGCCGCACGCGCTTCAACGTATCGCTCGTATTTTTGATCGTTAAAAAAGCCGTCGTTTGCAGTCAAATCATGCAAAAACGTTCGGAAATCCATCAAAAAAGAGATGAAATAACATTTCACTTGTAAGTATATCGTTTTCTTATTTAATTTACAGCATAAGCTGGGTATTTTTTAATTTTGCTATGATAAAAAATGTGCTACTAAAATGTCGTACAATTGCATTACAAAAAGAATGGAGTCGTGTTATTTTTTTCGAAGTAAAACTTTTTATCCGCGTATGAATTATGATTATGTATGTATTTTACTATGTATATGTGTTTGTATGTATTTAACTATATAACTATGTTTGTATGTATACGTCGTACGTATTGCGTACCTATAGATTAGGTAAGTTGGACATCCGCATCTGCATCCGCAATAATCAATGCGGATGGTCATGCGGATGTGGATGTTGCTAGTTGCGAAAACTGTGTACTGTACCTATGTTTGTTTGTATGTATTTAACTATGTATGTATGTTTGTATGTATACGTCGTACGTACGTCCCTAATCTGTATGTACGTATTACGTACATACAGATAGATAGGGATGCTCCGGATATACGCATCCGCATCCGCAACTTTAAAAAAAAACTGCATCCACAACATCCCTACTATAGATATTATAAACACTGAAAAAGTTATAAAAATAAAAATTGTGATTATTTTTATAAAACGTCAAGTTGGAAGTTATTAATATACAATGTTATGTAATAAATAACTAATAAATAAATACATTATATTTTTAATTTAAGTGATTCAATTAACTATGGCAAAAATATGTTTGTACGTGTATCCGTTGCGTACATGCATAATAAGTGAATATTCTTTGATTTATATTCATTACACGCTCAACCGCAATTATATTATTTTATATAAATGCAAAAGTCTGGTTTACACGTCCCATCCAAATAAAATTTTGATGAGATTTTATACGAAAATAGTACTAACGCCACTCCATTCCATCTTTGTTCTGGATGTGGGCGTGGTTTGTCCTCGAACGTGATTGGTTGACACTCGCGTCAAAGGAACCGCGCGTCGCCGCGCGATGTTCACTGACGTAATATTCGAGCGCGTTTTTGTAGACGGAATTATATAGGAAAGGCATATGGTTGGGTATAGTGTTTCATCTGTTTTATGTCCAATTTTTCTCGTAAAATAAACAATTTATTAATTTTATTTATAAAGGTGATTGCGATTGTCACACTGTTAGTTATCATTTTTAGACAATCGTGTTACAGAATGAGTGATGTACCTTTACTTTCCATCTTTCCATCTCTGTACATAGAACCAATTAAATTTAAGTAAGTAAATAAAATTAAGATGTCACAGCCACCCGATCCTGTCGCGCAATAAAGCTTCCCCCAAATAATTGTCTGTTTTGTCTGTAAGTCGAAACTAAGCATTTCGTCCCCTTGTTTTTATTTTACGGCCTGAACTGAAATTATTTCTGTAACTCGACCCAGGCCCGGCCTTGAAGTGGAGTGGAACGAACGCGGCTGTTATGTCACACCCTGTATTGGCGACTGGGAAAAGGAGCTTTCCTATATATTTTTTTTTTTTAATTTAAAAACGCTGAAATTCTGAACCGATATCAGCATAATTCGGAAATTAGATAGCTTAGGTAGAACATCCTTACTATATTATTATAAATTTGAAAGTGTGTTTGCCTTTTGGTTTCTTGTTTTGTTGGTTGTTTGGCGTTCTGGAGACCAAACGCGTGGGCCGATTTTGATGATTCTTGCGTTAATCGATTTGTGTTAATCTTGGGAGTGTCACTGAAGACATGACAGTAGTTAAAATTCAATATGGCGACCACCAGGTGCCATATTGTGAAAAATAAGAAAATGAAAGTCGATGAACTATGGTAAGTGGGAAAGTGGGGTAGGTGCGGTGAATAGGTATTTGAAAATCATTGTTAAGTTTCTCTTATCATTTTTCAGTTTGAATGACCGTTTACGATTTACAACAATTTAAAGTTGTTTTAAGATCGCGACCGTCTTATAATCGTAACTAATCTGTTTTTATTTAGACAGTCGGGTTTTTGATTTTTTCAATTTAATATTTTATTTCAATCAAATCTTATTATTTTATGTGCCGTTGTCACTTTTAGACGAAATTAATATACTCTCCTGTACCTACTTACGAACAGAAGCGGGGGTTGTCTATTTTTAAAATCATTTGTTCGTTCGTGCCCATTAAAAGCACTTCCTATTAACTTGCTCATTATTCTACCATAATTGAAACCACTTGGTAACCAATCTGTTTTTAGTTCGTGTAGGTACATTTACGAGTATTGAAAAATTTATACTTCACAGCTGTACAAATTTTATGAGAATTTTATGTGCGTGTAAGAAATGCTGAGCCCGAGAATTACTTGAAGGAACTTTATACTCTCCCTATTAATATAGGTTTCGGGCGCTTTATTTGTGGTTAAGTCGTATACATGTGTACATTGTATAAGTGTGCATGCTTGTCGGAGCCTAGGTGGGAGCAAGCAAGCTCTCGCTCACACTTATACAGATACGACACACACACAACCATGAGCCACGTATCCTCGTGAGTTGCAAGAACTATACTTATGTTTGATTTTTCTCATGGCTTTGTGTAAAAGTCGCAATACACCGTCTTTGCGATTATGTATAGTAGAGTCAATATCTAAGGATGTTCGATGTCAGTACTAAATATTCAAGATAATAATTAATCGATATTAATTATTATCTTGAATGTTGAGCGGCGCCCCTTATTTTTTTAATAGAATGTTAGCCATGCTGAACTTGACTAATATTCCCCGCTCTCCTCTAAACAATACGCTACAATGCTCAGAATGTGCTGTAAGCGACTTCTAACAAGGAGGAGGTTATCAATTTAGTCAGTATCTTTTTTTTCTAAATACATAGAAGAAAAGTCGATTTGTTGAAAAGAATTTTTATTTATACGAACCTACAATAAACCTAAAATAAACTTATGATTGATTGAAAAAAACAAATGCTGAGTTTCTTGCCAGTTTTTTTCAGCAGAATCTACTTCCCGAACTAGTGGTCTACCACTCTAGACTCGTCTTAACTATACTATAAGAGCTACAAATTGCCCCAAGGAAATATAAATAATTTCGAATTTGAATTTTTATAATAAGTATTAAGTACAAGGTATTTTAAATCAATTTTTTGGTATAAAATATATTTCTCTTTTTTATGAGATTTTTCTTTTCTAATTTTTTTTTGTATCGATTAAAAAATACTTCACAAGGCAATACGTTTTTTTTTCATACTACTCTCATGATATAGGTACCATGATGTTATTATCAATGTATGAGTAAATATTTAATTTCAGTTCAAGGCCTAGTCGATCATAACTTTTTATTTTTATTTTACTTTCACCACAAAATACCTCACCATTTCAATTGTACACTTAAACAAAGAAACAAAGGGTCTCCCGTTCTAAATTTGAATTACCAAAACCGACAGATAATAATAAATAAATATCACAATATAAACAGTCCTTAGACTGGCGACACTTGTCAATGAAAATTAAACGGAACGCGTCCCCTCATCTTTGTCACATCTCTCCACCATCTTACCATTGCATTACAATTCGAAGCTACCTCAGAATTCTCGCCCTTACCCTTATAAAAATAGTGTTCATTTATCCTGAATTTTCAGTTTAGCATCTGTAAGAATTAAGCTTGTCGAGACGACTCCTTGTAGTCCTTTCATTTGACTGTTTGCTCTAATATGGATCGCAATTAGCTACGTGAAAAGGAACGCTTGAATGTTTTATATATTATCTGTGTACGGGAATGCGTTTTAATTATCTGTGCGTTATAATTAAGATGCTATGGACCATAGACAAATGCGGGGGAAAGTTGTTTTTCACAAAAAAGGTGTAGAAATGTTTCTTAATTAAGGAGGTCATTAAAGTATTGCATGGAATAAGTGGAGTGATTACTTACTTAATACCCACTTCTAACATTAACAAGCTTAAAATAGAAAATGATTTGCAAAGGAGAAAATTAGTCAAGTTCTGTACGGCTAATATTCTTTTTTACCCAATTACGCAAAGGAAGTATACCCTTTAAAACAAAAGAAAAGGAGATGTACTAAATTGGGCCCAACTCAGGGTTTCGCACAGTTATACAAAAATATGGAGAAAATAAGTCGATAAATTACTTACATAATTGAATGGTTTTTATTTATGTACAGCTCAGGATAATCATACAAAACATTTTTTTTAACTAAGTACGAAACCTAATGCTTTTTCTTTAGTAGAAACGGAACGTTTTCATGGATGTTAGTGTAATTAACCACAGACTAATATAGTACTAATGCAACTGTGGGTTCTGGTGTGGGTTCTGGCCTTTTGGTACCTACCCAAATAGTTTATCTTTATAAAACCAGTAATTTAGAAATAGACCAAAACTTGTTGTAAAACATTTTACATTAAATAATATACAGATTTACAAGGGAAATATACTTTAAATATATATAATAAAAAAATAGTGCATCATGAATATTTTTTTTTATCACAAAAAAGCTAGAACCCAGAGCTGAAAAAATGACGTTTTGAGAGACAGTTTGTCATTTTCATTGTGTCTTGCGCTTTGTGAATATTATTTTGGTGTTTTAACAGTTTTCGTGGATTATTTCATATTATTTAATATTACCTACAAAAGTAAAAGAAACATGCATCCAAACATCTTCCCGTAATACTTTTTCCATTTATTTAAAGTATTTAAACAATACTCCTTAAAAGAACTTTAATTATTGAACGTCTTTTTCATATAACCTACAAATCTAAAACGAGAAATAAAACAAAACTCCCAAGGTCTGCAGAAGTACGAGTTTTCGATGTAACTAGCAAGCATCTAAATCTTCAAAATAAAGCATGTTTCATCCTTGTTCAGTGTTGGGCCCAAGCTTGTATGGACCACAATCATCTCCTTTTCAAAATCGGTCCAGGCGTCTTCGAGGAATCGGGGAACATGGGGACATACATAAAAAAAAAATTCCGACGAATTGAGAACCTCCTACTTTTTTGGAAGTCGGTTAAAAGAATATATTATTTAAACTGGAAGTTACATAATATATCAAGTTGGGTAAACAAACAGTCCCCAATCCACCAAACTGCAGGGGTCCCGCGCATTTGCATGCAATGTAATTTCACATTTTACATTTAAACAGAGGTAGCCCTAAGCGGCATAAATCACTGCTGTGTCTTTGGTCTACCCCCAGATTTATAGGAGTTGACCTCCCACTACTACGTAGGATATCTTTCTATAAAGAATCTATTTCTAACCCCCGACGCAATAGTGTCTGTCTATGGCATTGTAGCTCCCGAACTGATTTTGATTTTTTTTTTGTTTTAAAGGTGAATTAATCGGGAGTTTTCTTAGGTATGTTTGATGAAAATCGGTCCAAGATGGCCGCCGTCACAAAATGGCGGATTACATATTTATATTTTAACGATGACTGACAAGCTTTTCAAATTTTTTATTTAGACTTGTACCTGCAGGTTTTTAAACCATCTGAAAAATTGTATTTTGTACTACTAGTTACTACTACTACCACCTGGAAGAGCTCTATAAAATATTAACTTTAACTCGAGTTTAAATAGTTCATCCCCTTGAGGGCCTCACTTTCAGTTCCAAAGGTTTCACCATCTGACAACGAAAGAAAAAGTTTGGTACCTTCAGCTGATCAGAAAGATGGTAAGATCGCATGGTTCTAAAGCAAAATCACCATAAACAGATATCGTAATATCCCAGGGTGCAAGTACCTACGTGGGGGAGGATTTAAAAACGAAAACAACGTTTAAAACCCTGCCTTGTTTTGAACTTGTTTTGAAAACAAGTTGTGAGAACCTACGCGCCTCCTACGAGGTGCTACGAGTAAGAGAATACATAAATAAATCATACTCGTAGATACCTATCACAAGGTTCATTTATATTCACCGCTCGTACTCCACGACCTACGCTTCTTATAGCTGAAAGCTTATCGATTCCTGAGGATGACCTTGTGTAGGGCGGATGTATACTTTTGTATTGGGGATAAAAATAACTCAACTTCTTCTACCTATGTGCTCCTAGTACATTTAACCAGTTTCTGCTGTTTATATATTGTAAATATATAAACAACAGAAACTGGTTAATCTGCTGTTTATATATTGTAAATATATAAACAACAGAAACTGGTCTGAATGAATGAAATGAATGAAAAAATGAAATGAATTTTTTTTGGTGATGCTCCATACTCCATAACTCCGTCGAACCACATTCAATATAATATTTTTTTGAAACCCATAAATCAATGTTTCATGACTTCTAAGGCGAACTTGTATGGATGCTGAGCGTTACCTATATTGACTATTTAAAAACCTCCTAATGTTATGTACCCTTTCGGATTAAAAATATTTTAATCACTTTCAGAGTTAATTGTGACTGAATAGAAAAATATATATCTCCTGGCGAATTGAGAAACTTCCATAGTATTTTTTATAAAAAAATTTGGGGAAATATTGATTCTGCAAGATATAAGATCGATGGCAAACCGTCTGTGAGCATATACCTACAATTTTTCTGCACCTGTCTTTCATCTGGAATAATTTTCCAGTGTAAGAACATTTTCGTGATAACTTCTAAGAGGATTAAGGCGGCAGATGTTTCTTTATTAACTGACATATTTTGTGAAGACTTATTGAGCCAACTCTCCCTTGCGTGGAATTATTTCTTTTGAAACAAAATTATTATCCGAATGTTAGCCCAGACGGAAAGCAAGGCGATCAAAATATTAGATCATCTGTATGTGACCACCTCCCAGGAACAGTGAAGAATGCTGCGGTTACATTAATGGAAAGTCTCAGGTTCAATTCCCGGTTGACCAATTTCCAAATCGTCTTAGATTAGTCCTGGCGGCACTTGGTGTTATACTAGAATGCAAACTCAAGTGATTCTGAGTGAACTTACAGATGCTATTTTTAACTGTCTTTAAAAAAGGAGGACGACCTCAATTTGACGCGTATTTTTTTTTTGCGATGTTACTCCATAACTCCGTCAAATCTGAACCAGTTTCAATATTTTTTTTTATTTGAAAGGACATGTCGTCAGGTTGGTTGGTAAAGATCTGATAAATATCTTTGGTGATGGAGGACGGAATTCCTCAATGAATAAGAGCATATCGCTCACGATCAGAGAATAGTCTAGGACTAGCGTCGGACATCGGTTTCGTCGTTGCTATTTAGGACCGCCCGACTTCAACATACGTATACAAACTAAAATTATTTTATATTTTGTAGTTTGTAGTGGCGTTTGAAGTCGGTTTTTAATAAGAATTTTTATTTATAACGTTGTATTTACGGGTGCCTGTCCATTAAAGCAAAGCGAAGCGACGGATCAATCACATTATTGAGAGACGATGACACACACTACTGACCACAATTATTCTACTCAATTCCGCTTTAATCAACAGATTAGATTAGTTATGTGAATTAGTTTGCTATTTTGAAAATGTTTATATTTCCTTCAACTAAGTATATTTATTTGAAGGCAACAAAGCTGTTCATCCAAATTTTGTTTAATTAATGATAGAATCTCAGATAGACGCAGATGTTACGAAAATTCACGTCAAGTTAGAAGTCGTAATTAACTGCGCGCGTTAATCACATATCGCGTCACAAAATGGCGTCGCTCGTTAGGCAGCGACCAGACGAATGAAACTTGCTAGACTGCACTTGAAAATCACAAAATTGTTTTGTGATTTTTATGTGTGCTTTATGAGAATTATCAATATTTATGAGAAGAAACTTATTTTGTTATAAATACGCCAGATTAGAAAGATTTATGTAATACAACCTATACCACGATCATTGTACCGCCTGCTGCTCGTAGAAACGCATTGAAAAACAAGCAAGCGATGTAACCGCATTTTGTAATTTTTTTAAAAATCTTATATGCTGAAATCTATGCAGCGTGCTCTGACTTAGTTCGCACTTAAGATAGAGTTAAAATGGGACACAAATCTATCTCGTTTTAACTCTGTCTTAAATTTGAGCAAACTGAGAGTGTGGTCTGTAGATTTCAACCTAACAGTTTGGTTACTTCGTCTACGTCATACTGTACAATGCGGATTACAGCACATTTTCGTTAATTACCCGACTGAGCGACGCAAAGGAGGGTAATGTGTTTATATATTACTGGTTTAAGTAACATAAAGTCTAATGTTCCCATTTTTAGATTTTAAGATACTATATAATATGTACTATTGACATCAAGTATCATGTATCTCTTTGAATTATTCTAAAATATGTATATGGAAGACGTTCTGCACAACGTCGCACGCCTTTTACTTATTCTTGTGGTTTAGAGGATTATGGAAAAATAAAATTGTTGTTCCAGCCCCCTGATTCTAAAACTCCGTGCCTATCAACGACGATAGGCATTTTTTATCCATTGAAGGTTCGAAGAGAATAATGTCATATACTATCATAGTAAACCTTCAATGGATAAAAAATATATGTCAGTGGCTTTCATTTTTTGATAGGCACTGAGTAACAGAATCAGCCCCCTGGTGTACACTTATCGGGTTCCAGCCTTAAATGATGAAACACTAACATTTGTAATGTCGCAATTTAAAATAGATGGCGCTGGCTGTAGATAGGCACGCGATGTTACGCGATTGACGGGCGTTGTTTAAGACGTTGCTATAGAGAATTGCTTTTCGTTCCAGACACTTCAATTTTATTTATTTGTATAGATAAGTATATTATGGGAGATTTCTCTGCAACATCGCACGCGGTTTCCTTATTCTTGTGGTTTAGAGGATCATAGCAAGATGATTGTTGTTCCTGGTGTACACTTATCTGGTTCCAGCCTTAATTTTGTGTAGAGCTAGCCTAAGACGCCGGGCACCACAGAGTGACAAGTCTTTATTAGTGCAACGCTGCCACGCTGCAGTGGTTTCTTAATAAATGTCGGAGGATATTAGTCTTTGAGAGGCGCGGCCTGATGGTAATAGCATTTTCCTTAATGCCTGATAGCTTATATAATATTATCGCCTAGAGCTTGTATTCTGTACATAATTTACTATAGCAGACTTGCGTCTTTTCCCAATTTCGCTCGGATTTTTTCTATAAATAGCTTTTTACATGCGGCTTCGCTCACGTTGAGTTCGATTTTTCAAACACCTATTTTACTCCCTTAAGGGTTGAATTTTCAAATATCCTTTCTTACCGGATACCTATTGCGATTAAGTCATAATAGCTATCTGTATGTCTTTCAGCTCGATTCGTCTAGATCATAGGCGATAGGTCAGTCAGTCAGTCAGTCAGTCACCTTTTCCTTAGAAGATACATTACGTACTGTAAACTGACGTCACTTGCTATATTATTAAATTACCAGGTGAAATGTGGCGAAAACTCCTTAAAAGCATCCACTGTTATCGATTCAACCATAGGTAGAAGATCATTGATTTTCCGGGATAAAAAGTAGCCTATGTCACTCTCCAGGTCCTCAACTGTACCCATGCAAAAAATCACGTAGATCCGTGGCTCTGTTGCAGCGTTATTAAAGGACAAACCAAACAAACAAACACACTTTCGCATATATCTAAATATATAAAAGGCAAAGGTGACTGACTGACGGATATATCAACGCACAGCTCAAACCGCTGGACGGATCGGGCTGAAATTTGGCATACAGATTATGATGTATGCATCCGCTAAGAAAGGATTTTTGAAAATTCAGGCCCTAAGAGGATAAAATAGGGGTTGGAAGAATGGAACTTAACGTGAGCGAAGCCGCGGGATAAAGCTAGTAATATTATAAGTATGTATAAGTATATAAGTAAGGATTGACTGATGATATACAGGCTACACAATTTTAACTAGGCAAAGAGCAAAAGCATCCAGCAACATTTAACGAGTACGTCCCGTCCTCATAAGGCAGGGAGAGTTTCATCTCGGCGCAGATTGCAGTGCTCCCGTGCCGTCTGTCACTCAGAATATTTTCCTTTCTTATGAAAAAGTACGAAAATTCTCGTCGGAGACGTTTTGAAATTCGCCCGCTATCATTCCTTCCTGGATGGCACAAATTGCGTAGGTACTTGTGCGCGGAGTTATTCCAGCCATGTTTTGCACGTTTAGTTGGGAGTACCTACTTTGAAGTAAATTGTATGTCACCAACGGCCGATCACTGAAATGAATTTTTGTAGAAACCGATTAGGGGTATGAGTACACTGCCACACCCCTTCCAAGTTAGCCGGCTACCATCTTAGACTGCATCGTCACTTACCGTCAGGTGAGATCATCTTGTCATCGAATAAAAAAAATGTCTCTCGGAGATTCTTATTTCAATACTAGATGATGCCCGCGACTTCGTTCGCGTGGGTTGTGGGTTTTTTATTTCCGCGGGAACTCTCTTATTTTCTATGTGTTATTCCAGTCTATAATCTATCTCTGTGCTAAATTTCAGCCAAATCGGTTCAGTCGTTGCGATGTAATTGAGTAACAAACATCCAAACATCCACAATTTCACATTTATAATATTAAGTAGGATTCGGTGCCTGAAATATGCTGCATGGATTAAGATCAGTTGATAGAAGGCGGGAAATAAAACAAAAGACTTATATTATTCTTTTAAAATAATATTTTTTTAAATATTATTTTTAGGCATATGATTTATTTTAGTACTACTTTAAAGACTCGGCATCTTCTAAGCAAGCGCGCACCATCAGGCTGCATCTTCACTTACCATCAGGTGAGATCACAGTCAAGCGCTAGGCTGTATATTTAAAAAAAACTAACTGATTCAAAATAAATAATCAAAATGACGAAATTGTGAGACTTTCAGTAAAGTTCTATTCGGTACAGGTGTACTTAACGAATCGTTCTAGCGCTTAATTCTGTTTATTGAACAACAGATCAAACGGGCAAATAAAAGAAATTCTTCAAGCCGAGAGGGCCCGTTTGAATACATGCATCAAGAGGGTCCTACAAATGAAATAGCTAGGGACAATTTCTCAAGACAGCCTCTAAGGGACACTCGAAAGAATCTACCGGTCCCTTCTTAAAGTAATCTTGGCGATTATTAAAATCATATATCTTATGGGCAATGTGGGGTATGTATCCTGATTTCTGAAGGGTGCATTCTGTTTAGTTGCGATTTTTTGGATTGTTTCGTACATTGGCCTAGGTATAAATAATATTCTGGTTTTTCTAAAACATTTACGCGTGTCTTATTTGGGCTTAGATATGGTGGGAGGCTTTGGCCGTGGCTAGTTACCACCCTACCGTTAAATACGTGCCGCCCAGCGATTTAGCGTTCCGGCAAGATGGCGTGAAGAAACAGATAAGGGGTATAGGCTGAAAACTGCCATACCCCTTCTAAGTTAGTCCGCTACCATCTTAGACTGCATCGTCACTTACCATCACGTGAGATCGCAGTCAAGGACTATCTTGTCATTGAATAAAAAAAAGGTATTAAAAATGGAGCAAAAAAGCACCGTAGATCTTGAATATCAGTATCAGGTATATCGTACAAGGATCGGTCATAGATTACAGGGTGTTTCCAATTTGCAATTGTGCCACACTAGAAGATTGCAGTGAGAAATATAACAATATCTCTCGTGGGCATAAACAACATTATCTTTTGAAATGTGACCGGTCGCAAAGCCGTGCAGTGTTATGACTTTATGAAATTAGCGCGTAGAAGGGAACAGACAGACGGATAAATTAGTTTAGCGGCGTCTGCTGTACTTTACCACTGCAGCGAACATGTGATGTAATTACACTTGTGTAAATCTTGGAGCATGCTGGATTTACGGGATTTTATTATTATAGAAAACAAAATTAATTTTCAGAGATGACATAGAGCATAGAGTTTGTTTATCTTGTTTTTAATTTCATTAATCAATTTTTTTTCGCCAAAGTAAATATTATAATCTTTTCAACACACTTGCTCATAAAATGGCTCCCGGTTCACCGCAATTAGGCACATAATGACACCTTTAACTCAAACTGTGACTTTTTATTACTATTATTCACAATGTGAGTTATAGAATATTTTTTTTTAATTTTATTGGTTGAGTTGCTTTGTTCTTAAAAAAGTTTCTATTACAAAAAAGATCCTACCTATTGCCAAGATATTGCTTGCTTATTGCTTGCTCATTTCATACAACTTCGTATTTAAATAGATAATTTCAACTTGTACGTGTTTAATAAATAAAACTGTCACTCAAATATAACTTTTGTTTTTTCTGCAATAAAGAAAACTGGAAATTTCCCATTTTGTACGTGCCTATAAGAGAAAAACCAAAAAAAAAAAAGAAACCTCATTCTTTTAGTCTATGGCCATTAAAGGTGCGCGCGCATTCCGGAAAACTGATTAAATGAAATAAACACCTGAATAGGCTGTATGGTCGTCGATCTTTGCCTGCCCTCAAGAGCATCTCAAGAGGGCGAACAAAAGAACAACATTAATTTTTCCCGCCATTGCGAGAAAGTTTTCACAACTCGTTTTCACTGTTTTGTACCATAATGTACTATTTTAGTATTATTTTCTTCACAAGTGTGTTGAAAAACGTCGTATGATACACGTGTATATTGATGATTACCGTCCTCGGCTACCTTAAGACCCTCACCTAACGGCTCGGGTCTCAATAGCACCTCAGCGGTAATCACCAACTTTTACACTTGTACCATAATGTACTATTGAAGCACTGTTCATACCTATTATTACATAGACATGTGTCAATGAATTTATGAAAAAGGTGTAATAAATACTAACACAATAAAATTGATATACATATTGCTGGGACCTATGATATAGTAGTATATGTATTTAAAAAGACGTGGATATGTTACAAACGTGCGGTAATAATTGAAGCGCGTAAAGGCAGATATTTGTCGTAATTTGTCATGTTATATTATATTCTATAATATTCTACGACAATGATATTATATTCTATAATATTCTATTATATTCTTCGTCGTTCGGAACATTTTTTTAGCTTGTTTTGTGAGTATATAACTCATCCCAAGTAGAATATCATAGCCTGGGACCTCAAAATTTGACAGAAAATATTATTCGAAATATCAGTGACACCTCTATTTACTGTTATTTAAAGATTTCAAGTTTAAAATGAACTCTACTAACTCTGTTCCATAACTTACTTGAATGAGATAAAATCTCCAATACCTTATTAACTTCTATTATTCCTTCAACTTTAAAAATTGGGGCTCCTGGATGGCTCGATCTCAGTCGTTTATTGCGTCTCAGTCGTTGTCGAATGCAAATCAGCAGCAGGGGCGGCCCGCCCTGAAATATTAGGGCTATAATCAGCAGGGCCGTGACTCTTCAAAACACCTGACGCTATGGTCACCCCCTAACATCCATTTTCAGTAATACGAGTGAGTGTATCTAGAAGGATATTTATATCTTATCTAAATATATAAAAGGAAAAGTATGTGAATGACTGACTAATCTATTAACGCAGAGCTCAGACCACCTGACGGATCGAGCTGAAAGGCATACAGAAAAAATAAAAACATAAATCCATTTATTAAGATTAGATACTTTTGAAACTACCTTATCTTACTTACTTTTGATAAAAATATTTAAAACCAAGTGTATGTCAATTCGACGAATTTCAGTACAATCCAAATAAACTTTTCAGTCTGTTTTTCAATTGTCAGTCTTACCAAGTCCCAAACTCTTTTATCTATTTCACCATTACACGGACTTTCGACATTTGAGCGGACTCATTTTCCATTTTCCTTCGATCCCGCTAAAAAGAAAGCTTCAATGGTAAATGACAATTTTTAATCTGTCGTCGGCCATGATTCATTTGACAGTTAATTGCGCACCGGCAGCCATTACTGAAAAATGGAATTTTGAAAAAGGAACGCTAATTGGAAGCATTTTTCAACCTTTGTAGATGTCGCCCTTGGCTATTCCGATCCGTGTGTCGTGATGAATTTCGCCATTAAGCTCCTGAGGGCATACTTTGATAGATTTTTCTAGATTGGACAGGGTTTAAACCTTTTTGGTTTTATTACGTGCGGGAGTTTATTAATCTATATTGTCCTCCCTTGTTATCATTCTATTCGGTTTTCAATAGCTTTGTATTAATAGCTTAGAGACTTTAGGATTGATGACTTCAGTTTGTTACCTCTAACCGATGAGAATCACAGTGATATTAGCAGACCTACAGTGATTTTATAAGGGCCCGTAATTTTTTTCTTAGTAAAAAATATAAGCCATTCTAAACTTGACTAAAATTCCTTTCTCTCCAAATGAATGTAAAGCTTGTGTTAGGTTTGGGTACGACAATATTGCAAGGGGTGGACACAGAACCGTCGACCTTTAGATTTTCAATCCGCCCATTTGACCATTACGCTACAAAGTATTTAAATTGGCCTATTAGGTATGGGGAACCCTAAAAAACAACAATTTATTCGAAAAGTATCGTTGAAAACTCGCAAACAAGTATTTAAACCGGATTAATTATGTAAAAGTTTCATCATTGTACCTACAAGTTACAGTCGTTTTAATTTAATTGTGATCCGAGACGCGAGGGGGGGGGGGGGGGGGGGTTAGACTAAGCATCCCTTATTAATTCAGACATTTGCATGACAATTGCGTTGAAACAAACCGGACGTCCGTTCTGAGAATTTACGCATCCGAAACTCTCTGTGCCCACGGGTGGATATTTAACACTGAGGTAGATGTATTTAATATTTATTTAGATTAATTTTATTTTCCATAATACTCTAAGATCTGGCGCAAAATTTCAAAATATTTATTGCAGCTTTTTTTATTTGTATTTATTATTTACTTCAAACTCTCAACAACTTCAAAGTGTATATCAAACGCAAACATTCAAAACGGATCGACGTATACGATACATATCGGTCATACTGAATTTGTGACTTTAAATTAACACAGTTAAGGTTTATTTTACTTTGACGCTAATATCATCGAATACGATTACGATCAATCGAATTAAATCTTAAACTAACCCTACAAGTAGGTTATGCTGTGACTTCGTCTCTCTGTCTGTCTCACCGTCAGTTGTTCACAGCAGATTATTTTACCATCACTCTAATCAACCCGTCTTGTGGGAGGCTTTGGCCGTGACTAGTTACCACTCTACCGTCAAAGACGTGCCGCCAAGCGATTTAGCGTTCCGGCCCGATGGCGTGCAGAAACCGATTAGGGGTATGGGTTGAGTTTACACTGCTATACCCCTTCCAAGTTAGCCCGCTACAATTTTAGACTGCATCGTCACTTACCATCAGGTGAGATCGCAGTCAAGGGCTATCTTGTCATCAAATAAAAGTAGATATTGAAATCCACATTCTTACTAGGCCGTTGCCGCCAATCGTCGTAGTAAAGAGAAAAGTAAGCAGAACAAGACACTCCCAGTAATGACACACTTCTAAAGTCCGCAGCCGAGTGCACTGCACGGGTACTCGGCGCAATACGCAATGATGCTTTGAGCACTGCTGAGTTCACGCAACGACCACTTTCCGCAGCAGTAGCTCGACATTTCTATGCGGTTTTTTCCGCATTGGCAAATCGCAAAGTTAAGCAGTTTAATACAAATGAGTTTTGCGAAACGAGAAATTTTTGCATAATTTTACGCTTTAAAATGATTTAAAAAAAATTTTTCTTTACGAACAGTACTTACCAGTTGATGCCCGCGACATTAAGGTTTTTCAATTCCCTCGGGAACTCTTTATTTTCTGAAAGAAAAAGGCTACAAATATGCTTCTTGTTATCCCGGACTATATTTTTGTTTTTGAAGTTCTATAACTATAAGACATGTTTGTGTAACTTAAAAATAGAATAAGAATTTGTATTGTTCCTCTTTTCAGTAATAAAAAGCTTATGTATTTTATATTTTTGTCGTGAGTTAGTTTAATACGAGTAGTTGCGGCGCAGCCTGAGTAACAAACATCCATACATCCAAACTTTCGCATTTATTAATATTAATAGGAAATAGAATGAATTGAATTCCTATTCTAAATAATGCAACTCATAATAATTCGGTGCTTATCAAGTGTGAGTCGTTAGGGGACACTCATCGACCACCCATGGGTATCAATTGACCACTTAACCGCTCATTGACTGATCATCCCTTTCCTGTGCGCCGCCGCCAAGCTTCCTGTCTCAATTATCCAACTCGGTTCGGTGCTTGCAAAAATTTTGCGTTAAACTCTTGGTCTATAACTCCTATTCAAAAATCTTTCTAAAAATAATATGGTTACATCAGGGACGTGACAACGTGCAGCTTAGTTATGGCAGCGAAAATCAAAAGATCACGCTGGTTAAGCAACAATCACCGCAGTCGGTAACTGGATGGGTGACCGATTCTGGAAATACGAATTGCTTCTTGTTGCTTCTTAAATGATTCAGAGAGCACTTTAAGCTCGATTGCGGTAATTATCACTTCTTATAACTGTAGTCGTTCGTACAATCTATAAGGTATATTAATCATCTTTTTTAGAGATATGCTATCCATATGAATTCAAAAACTCGGAATGCCCTTCCGGCTTCCGTTTTTCCAACTAACTATACCTTGGGTGTCTTTAAATCAAGAGTGAATAGGCATCTTCTAGGCAAGCGCGCACCATCTTAGGCTGCATCTTCACTTACCATCAGGTGAGATCGCAGTCAAGCGCTAGTCTATATATTTAAAAAAAATACATAAGTTCTACTTTTTATGCATAAAGAGAAAAGCGACGAAAATAACTTGTAACGTCTTTTTCATTGCCAATGTTATTTAAAAGGAAAACGCAAGTTCTTTTATATTTGCAATGAAAAACCTTGAAACTTCTGCTTTGTAATTTTTTTTGCTAACGATACTTTTTTCTTTACAGGTAAAAAATTCATTTAGTGAAGTTACAGCGAAACGTGAGTAAATTTTGCTATCGGTTCACATCATTCTAGTAGCGTGCCAGTCCAGCGATCTAGTACAGTGCAGTACTGCTATTCGTACAAGGTGAACAACGCAATGAAGCGAAGTGTAAATAAAATCAACAAACAATTACCATCATCGTCATCATCATGAGCGTATCTCTACTGAGCGAAGGTCTCCTGGTAGAGGAAAGTTATAAGCCATTGTCCAGCACGCTGGCCCAGTGGTAGACTTCACACACTTTTGAGGACTTTTGGGGACATTATGAAGAACTCTAAGGCGTGCAGGTTTGCTCGCGATGTTTTCCTTCTATTTTTATTTCCTTCTAATTTCTAAAACGTACATAATTACGATAAATCAGAATTGCATGCCCGGGATTGCGACCACCCGAATGTGCTACATCGGAGCAGCCGAGTGATTAGACCAGCAAAAACGATAGTTTGAAGTCAATTCAAAGCCATTCCAGTGAGTAATAAATGTTTGAAAAATCTTAATCGTCGCGATTAATTCTAGTCTAAATACTTAAAAGGAAAAGGTGACTGACTGATCTATTAAAGCACAGCTCAAGCCACTCCGGTGGCTTAGCTATCACGACGTTGGCATCCGCTAAGGAAGGATTTTTGAAGATTCAACCCCTAAGGGGATAAAATAGGGGTTTGAAAAATGGAATGTAACGTGACCAAAGCCGCGGGCAAGAGCTAGTACAGTATAGCAACATGAACTTATGTAACTATTTAATTCTGCATGCTGGGATAATGTGAATCGGCTGTAATGAACTCCGTCATTTTAATTGAATGCTTTGTTACTTTGTAACAAATAACGAGCACTTTAAAAGTTATATCACTACGCCTCACTCTGCCTGTCTAGACTCCAAACCGTTTGCAGGTGTCCTGAGGTCTGAACTTTTGCTCCTCAAACTTTTAAAGAGTCCACTTAGCGTACTGTTCAAAACGTTCTACGCACTTTAGCGTCTAGAAACTTAACAAAAAGGGATGTAACTTATTTAATTTTCAAGTTAAAGTTATTTTAGTGTATTCATTTGCATGAATTGAGTTTGGCATATGAAAGTTTAAGTTCAACCTGTCCAACTTTAAAATCGATCTTTTCATAACTTCGCAAAGTAAACATACACATTTGATAGAAAACTAACAAGGATTTCAAAGTCGAAGTCCAAGATTCTAATCCACTCTGATAAGGCGAAAATATTAATTATCTGTTCATTATATGAATCCGTAGCTACATCCCTGGGGTAAGAGATCAAGTCTTTATTAACACTATTATTTCAGGACATTCACATCACATCACATCACACTAATATTATAAAGGCGAATGTTTGTATGTGTATGTGTGTTTGTTACTCCTTTACGCCACAACGCATGAACCGATTTAGCTGAAATTTGGAATGAAGATAGCTCATTTCCAGAATTAAAACGTAGGCTACTTTTTATCCCGGAATATTAAAGAGTTCCCGCGGGAATCAAAAAACCTTTATCCACGCCGACGAAGTCGCGGGCATCATCTAATCTTAATAAATGAATGAAATACTCTTTATTGTACACAAAATAAACAAAAAACAACGAATAAAATATAGTTTTTAAGGCCTCAAAAGTTAGTATTTAAAGTCAGACTAAAGAAAAAAGTACATTATACATATAGATTTCATCTAAGTCCTATAGATGCCTACTAACCTTAAGTGAAACTTGTTTATTTTTATACTCATAACATTTCTAATATTATTTTTTGTTACATAGAGTTAAAGTACGAGAATTTCACAAGTAGTAACGTTTAGCAACTCCATTGAATTTCAGAAAGTTTACTTAACTGTTATTGCTTCCTTAACCAGTTTTGTTTCGTTTTAAATGACGGTATTATTTGAAAGTAACTTAACTATTACCTACTTCTTATTTCAACCGTATCTAAAACCAAATTAAGGCATAGATTTTTTATATAATACATAATGCAAACTGATCATATGGAAGTGCTCGTGAATTATTTATTTATATATTCAGTATGTATGTGTAGGGACGCATAATTTTTGCTTCAGGGTTCATATTTTTAATTGCTCAAGGGGGCGGCGAAAAATCTCAGAATTTGTGCGAAAGTATTTCTCGCTTTTCTATACTTATCCGAATATCGACTTTTTTAAGACGCACCTACACCATGCTTACTCCATGGTCCAAGCCATCGAAATCGTGTCGATTATTATAATTAAATACTAAATGATGTCCGTGGATTAAGGTTTTTTGATTCCCACGGGAACTCTTTAATTTTCCGGGATAAAATGTAGCCTATGTGTTAATCCTGGGTATGAACTGTCTCCATTCCCAGCCAAATCCGTTCAGTAGTTTTTGCGCGAAAGAGTAAAAAACATACACACACATAAAAACTTTCGCCTTATAATATTAATGTGATTATGGGATTCATACCCATATGTCTATTATGTAACTAATAGTAGATATTTATGTGGATATAAAATATTGGATAGAATACAGCTAGACAATACAGCGTTGTAAAGTCGATATCTCCTGAGGATGCTCCGGTGTTGGGGCGAAACGTGCGTCGAGAGTAGTATAAACGTCTTGTGTGGTGGTGCATGTGAGTGGTGGTGGCATTGCTTGCTTGGGAACTCGGCTCTCTTGCTTGGTTGGGGAGGTAAGCGGTGCTTAGCTTGTAACTGCATGTTTGACCATACAGATTTTTTCTGTTGGCGGATTATAGCAAAATAATTCTAACCTTTTCTTGCTAATGGATATAAACATTGCAAATGGGTACCACGTGCCAGATCCTGATTTATTCGAACTAGGTAAATATAAAAATTTAATATAAACCAGAGCTGCACCTTGCAGCTTGTTGCCATTTGCACCCTTCCCTTTGTTTGCGTAACTCACTAAAACGCACCCCACTAATGAAAACCTGAGGGAAAATTCGGGAAAACTCATAATAATGGGGGGACTGCACCTCGTTTGCCTAGAGGGTGTCCTTTATTTAGTTTAATTTTAAAATTGTTGGATGTTTCCTTTGACATTTAGATTCATGCATGTATTTAAATTATGGTTTCAACCAACAATAAAGCAGGAGTTTCTCAATTAGACTGTTTCTTAACCTCCGACGAAAAAAGAGAGGGGTGTTAAAATTTGACGTGTGTATCTGTGTATATCTGTCTGTTTCCTCGTAGGTCCTTAAAGAATGACCGATTTTGATCCGATTTTCTCTGTTTAAAAGCTGACGTGATCGAGGTGGATCTTACTTTAATTTGTGAAGATCTGCTCAGGCATTTGAAGATCATCAGCTCATTTTCCAATTTCACTGATGCGATTGATTTGAATTTTGGTGTATTGTTACTTCGGATGATTTCAAAGGCATGCTAACCTTGATGGCATGGCATGGCAACGCATTGGTGGTACCTTTGGTACTACAAGTGCTTATGGGCGGTGGTATCACTTAACATCAGGTGACTCGCCTGCACGTTTGCCCGCTATTCATATAAAAAAAATCTGATGTTGCAGCATCAAATAGTCTGTGGGATATGTACTGCCTGCCTGGGATTGCAACCCACGATTTTAACTCTTGTATACTGTAGAGGTCTTAAATTATAAAATGGCCAAAAATGGCACATCCTGTATGCAACGGTGAGAATTTATATAAATTCAAAGGCCGGCGCGTCTCAAATTGTGCGAAATTCAAACTTATGCAGATTGCGCCCAGATGTCGCCCCCTACCCTTCGATTATCGTATGGAGATTAAAATGGAAAAGCCGATGTTTATACCGTAACTAGGTTGCACCCCACTCGAACTGTACCTACCTGACAAATATAATATTATTCTAAATATATAATTTTTTTTTTCAACGTAGGAAATGCGTTTTACTGTGATTTTACGATCGTAGAACGACTTATTTCGTTGAATATATCTAATAGATAGAGTCCAAGAAGAAACCAATAATTTTGGAAAATTTATTATACTCTGCAAAATAATAAAAATAATAGAAAAATTTATTTATTTTTATTTATTTAGTGCCAGTAATATAAAAAAGAAACAAACATATAAAGGACGTACACAAGTATAGCTTATCTCTAAGGAAGCGATTTCTTCCAGAAGCTCTCGTTTGTTATTTTCGTAATAGAAGTAAGTTAGTAAGTGATTTATAGGTTTTAATAGAAATAACAAACGGTAGCTCTTATCCATTCCAGGGCAGGTTACATCGGTATATACCTATAAAACTTTTTGTGAGTATTTAAAGTAAAAAATCCTAATCAAAAATTTTCTCCGCAACCAAAATTCCTCATCAAACGTAACCACGCAACACATCGTAATATCCGAAAATGTTTCAAATATCAGACCGTACAGCCTTTAATATTTGAATAGCGGATTCCCTTCGCAAATAATTACCCAAATTAGGGGAGAGTTTACCGTACACGTAAATAAATGATGAATAGGCGCTTTTCACCTGGTCCTGAGCCAGTAAAATTCACCCGAATCTAACCCCTAAGATGAAGATGAATATAGACTAAAATCCCGCGCAAACAACGCTGTGTTAAGAACTGAATTATTCGAAAACACATAACTTGTAAGATAGAAGTTTAGATTATGCGTCAAATATTCATAAAGGATAATAATAATGTTTGCTCAATGCCTTTATAGGACGTAAATTAATTTGACATTGTGTTAAGAAGCTCTTCTATCAACTTTCATTGACTCTCTACTGTGCGACTTGGTCATGTCTTGGCATCGATTTATATTATGTATTGGTAATGTTTTAAACATAAGAGACAGCATTATGAATCTATCTCTTTTCTCATAGAGCTGATTTTAATAAAATATCAAAATTTTGAGGATGGCCTGAATGTACGCTTGATAGAGTAGGAGTGAGGGAATTTATGGATCCGACTTTGACCTTTACCATACCTCTGGTTAACCGATGTACCTACAGATAATCATATATGAACTACTTACTTTTACGCACTACAAAAATACACTGCAAATTCTCATTAAACTTCAAAATTGATTATTTAAAAAAAAACTCACGCCTATCAAAATTAACCCTTTCTCGAAAATCACTTATGTAAAGGGCTAACACCAAAATGCAAACATGCCGACCCAAGGGTGTTAATTGTCAAAGCCTTTTTGGTGAAAACAATTTCGCTCTAAACTCTATAAAATAAACATTGAGTTTGCATAAAAATGGCCACTTCAATAGCCCATGTACGACACATTATATTACTTTCAACGAAGCAGCGTTTTATTACTGTTTGGATAAACAACTTTTAAATGTAATAATTCCCGACAGGATGTAAGGGCACATAAGTAAATCCCAGGCAGGTAGTTGGTCTCATTTAATTTCCGTGGATCCATCCATCCATCCGCGTGGATTAATTTTTGATTACCGGAGGAACTCTTTAATTTTTTGGGATAAAATGTAGCATTTGTATTAATCCACACACACCAACACACACACACACACACACACACACACACACACACACACACACACACACACACACACACACACACACACACACACACACACACACACACACACACACACACACAAACACTACGGACAACGGCCGAAGTCGACAGCCAAATGCATGCAAGAGGCCTTTTCTCAATATAAGACCTCTATCTGCTGATAAAGAAGAACTATTACAACTGTTTAAAATTAACTAAAGTAGATTATAATGGATCGTAGGTATTTTAATATAACTCAAATAATCATAATTAATTATACTCCCTAAATTAAGCATAAAACATTATATAAGTACATCTATAATCCTTACGGTTCTTAGACTCTAAATAATTGTAAATTTTCTTTGAATATAGGTACGCCATAAATCCATAATCTCTTCCTTAACGCACACCTGAACAAACTAAATATGACGCTATAGGTACGCGTTATTCATCGCGGGTCTCCTATCCCATTAGCATTTAAAGGGTTATAGCCTTTTGTAGGCCTTAACTTAATCGGTATCGGGTTGTATTTGAAGCATGAATTTAAGACCACGTGCCATCAATTCTATCTAAAGGTAATGTTGCAGGACAATTAATAAGCGAAAGCGTTTTTTAGTATATTTTTTACTTTAAAATAGTTTTCGGTATCCATAAAATACTAAGTTTGAGTTATTAATCATTTTATTATACTGTATAATATACGTACATAGTAAAGTTATGAAACAGAAATAACATTAATGGCTTGGCTAAGAAATTCTAGCGAGCAGATTAGACTTTCGGGGAATTGGACCTTCCGGGCAAGGCTGTCCATAAGGCATTAAAATTGGATTTATAAAAAACAAAGTGTTTCATTTCGAGATTTATTAAAAAATTCCATATAAAAAGGCTCCTTTCTGTATAGTATTTGCACAGTAACGCAATGTGCATGTACACGACATAACCACAAGTAAAGCACACGCGCGCTCGTAAATTGCAAGAACTAACCTATGATAAAGATCTAAGCTTATGAACTGCACCACACATTACCGCTTTTTATTACACGACTACGCATTTCTGGAACAATAGAATGAACACTATATATTGAAGTTATAGTGATGGCTACGGTTAAAAGATGGCGTTTTCTATAGAGTATTGTTCTGTCCGACTTTTGTTCGTTATTGACGCCTCCATCTTGAAATATCGCACCGCAAAGTGCTTGACAGTTTACCGTTGCATAAAAGGTGTTATGGGTGACTTTCCTTCAATTTTATATGTTCCCTACGATTGGTTCATAAAAAATCCTGGATAATAATTTGATAAATTTCGATCAATCCAGTTTTTGGATACTTTAACTAAATTTTAAAATCTCATTCAAGAATATTTAGTATTCGATTGGGTTTTGTGCAAATATTAGCTTTAGTAAAAAGTCACAGCATAGGTGTAACAGGTTTCGAGATGATATTTTGAGATTCACAATGTTTATATGGTTCAGAGGAAACTGAATACCTATTTTGGAGGTGTAATTGTCGGAATAAGATGTATTTTAGCTTGTACAATATGTTATTTTATGGCAAATTAATACAGTAGCTGTACAGTGTACAAGGCACTTTACACCCCTCCGGTCTGTATCCCCCTAGGTATAAATCTTAGATCAGGTGTCCTTTTATATACTTTGTTGTTGAGATGGATTATTGTATAGTATCAGTAGTCCTCCAAAGGAGTGATTTAACTTAAATAATAAGAACAATATTTTGACTGGACCCACCCGGTTGAAAACAATTTTTTACACATTTTAAAAGTGTTAAATATAAATAATTAAAATTAAAATAGCTGAATAAAGCTGTTGCTCAGCATTCAAACAAAAATTCAAAATTTTCTATTTTTAGAACACAAAATATACGGATAAAAAACGTAGTACCCGAGTTGAATTCATTTCTAAAAGTGTAGAGATGCTAAATGACAAATTTTATTTCATTCTCATGCTACTTTTAACTTAAATTCAAACAGTACGGCCTCTAAACATTGATTTAAGTTTAAGTCATAATACTCGTCATTGAATTAAGTTGTGTTACCAAAAAAAGTTATAATAAACGTTGTACCCAAAAAATCCCACTGTAACGGAATTCCATGTTTGTTTTCTCTATTCTTGGCGCGCATAAAATCTAACTCGGGCCGTGTTAATGGGCGCGGTGAAGTCTGGAGGGTTCCAGGATTTATAGACCGCTTGTGTCCAAATTCAAGTCAAAAGAAGAAGCGAGAGCGATGAAGAACTTTGATATTCGCTTTTGAAACTCATGACATGCACTTTGAATTTTTCTTGAATACATTATTTATTTTTAAAAGAAGAAAATAATGAAAAATCTTTTCTAAAAAAGATTGGCCTTATTATAGAAAAGAGAAATAAGAGAATAATTCATCGTACCTGATGCTTTTCGAGAGTAATTACTATTTTGTTCATTTAAAAAAGATACGTTTATAAAAAAGTTTTGCCACATATCTTAAGTTAAATTTGATATTTAAACTAAAAAACAGAAACACCGGGGAAACATTATATCAATGTCATAATATAAATATTAGTAATATAGTTACCTAGTTTAGTTATTCTGCTTATTTTGGCACCCGCCCATATTACGAAATCTTGAATTTTTCAGTCGTTCTTAAAAATCAATTAATACAGTACTCTACAATTGAAATAGAAATAGAAATATTTTTTATTCAAATAAACTTTTACAAGTACTTTTGAATCGTCAATGAATCTACTACTGGTTCGGAATGCCGTTCCTGCCGAGAAGAGCCAGCAAACCTCGGCGGTTGCTCTTTTCAAAAAAAAAAAAAAAATTTTACAAAAGGTAACAAAACTATGCTATGTATACAGTGTTTCCACAATAAAGTTTCAAAAATGCAAAACAATGCATGTTAAGACAGGCAGGCAAATTAAAAGTATACTCAAAGCAAAGACATTCATATTTAACGATGACTGGATTCACAGCGTACTTATAAAACGCTACAGCTCATTACTCGGACTACGCAAAAACTATGGTACAACGGCTCCATAGGCGGCGGTATAAAATGCACCTGTTATATAGAGGCGATGTGATTGCCGCGTATAATTGAATTACACACAGAGAGATATACGGTCTCATTTGGGACCCGTTTTATGGCGCGGACTCATTTACTTCGAATACTGATGAATACGGCCCGCCCACGTAAACGCTAATGTGATGAAAGACGGAAATACCTTTTTTTTAACAAGTACCCTCAATATAAACAAGACATTAAAATAAAAAAAAAATAAAAAAGTCACATCAAAATCGGTTCAGCACTTTTTCAGAAATATGATAACAGAATAAAAAATTCTAATAGCAAAGCTTCCATAGTGGCTTATATTATATCCACAAGTAATTCTTACTCAGGGCCAATTTGACCAACATAAAAAAGTCTTATCCGAGCTTAAATTAGATATTTGGGCAGATTTTCAATACAAAAACTATTAAAACCCCACTTATTTATACCTCGGTTAAACGTCACTCAAACTTAGTGAAATCAGCACTTTACAGTTTTACTGACTTTTTTATTTGACTGGATAATACTTAAATAAGATTCGTACTACGTCTGTCTGGGGCGGCTACCTATAAATAAATAAGTAAATAGTAGTTATTCTACCCCCACTTATATAAATTATTATTTACATAAATCTCGGAATTAATCCACCCCTGAATAAACAGGAGACAGGGTATGTTAATACCAGCTAACTAACCTTACCTATCTACAAATCCCCGATGTTTGCCAAGTTACAATGGAGATTGCTATACTGTATAAACCAACCAATATTAGATGCAACCCGTGTGTATTCCAGTCTCAAGACTCAATGAACGCGCTATTGTATCACTGACGCCTTTTCTTTTCTTTTTTTTTCATTAAATGACAAGATAGCCCTTGACTTTGAAAAAGCTTATGTCCAGATAGTGTCAACTTTACGCGTGTTTGAACTACGACCCAACAAATCAACACATCAATAGTTACTGGTTTTTAACCGACTTCAAAAAAAGAGAAGGTTCTCAATACGACGCGTATTTTTTTGGCGATGTTACGCCATAACTCCGTCAAATCTGAACCGATTTCAATCATTTTTCTTTATTTGAAAGTCAGCAGGGCCAGCGTCGCGCATCGGTTTCATCGTTTCTATTTAGGCCCGTCACTTCAACACACGTGTACAAACTAAAATTATTTTATACTTTTAACTGGCGTTTGAAGTCAGTTTTTTAAAAAATTTTTTTCGATCTTGATTATAATAATATCAATTACTCTTTGCGTTTATAATTGGTTAGAAAAAAAAAAAACTTTTTTTTAGTTTTAAAAGGAAAAGGTAAGAAACTTAATTAAGTATTCTTTATTGATGTAGTAACAAAAATTGAAGTCACGAGTCGGTGAAATTCACTTCAAACAATGCGACCGTTGTAACATCAAAGTCCGCCGCTTTGATCCGACTAGTCAGCAGAAATGCAAGCAAATATTTGCTGCCTGAATTAACCCTTGCAAACCTGGGGAATTCTGTAATTGGATTATTGTTATAATCCTTTAACATTGTTTAACTTAACATTCTTTTTTGTTTTATGTTAACGATTTCTGTTAACTTTACAACTTTTTACAATCCATTTTTTAGGATTCCGTACCCGAAGGGTAACCAACGGGACCCTATTACTAAGCTTTCACTGTCCGTCCATACGTCCGTCTGTCTGTCAGCGGGCTGTATCTCATGATACGTAATAGTTGAAATTTTCAAAGAATGTTAATTTCTGTTAAAACAAATTAAAAAATTTAAAGAGGGCTAACTAGAAGAAACGTATCTTTTTCGGTTTTTTTGGTACGGAACCCTTGGTAGCGAGTCCGACTCGCATTTGACCGGTTATTTTAAGTATATACGTATTATTTTTAGTACTAATACAGGTGTGTACGTCTAACAGCTGATAAATAAAAAGAAAGTGATGCAAGTACCTTAGTTGTTTGGTACATAAAAACCTATCGAATTAGCAAACAAAAGTCAGCAAAAATCAACGCAAACATTTACCTATTAACATCACAAGACCAGGGTAAGGTAACATCTACACCTCATTAAAATTAACCCTTACGCTGGGTAATTGGCTCTCCCTTGTTAACCTGCAGTTCTAACGAATGCCATTTTCTGCGTTTTGCATAAAGTGGCATTTGGCACGTTTTATTTTATTTAACTTTTCCTTTTCACTTTGGATTATTTTTGAGCGCAATTTGGATCTTTTTGTCATCACATTATTTAATTTTTTTTTAATTTTAAAAGAGGTTTTATCTACAGCTTAGCCCTTGCCTGCAGTCTCACCTGTCTGATGTTAAGTCTAATGCTGAGATCTATACAGCGTGCTCTCACTCAGCTCAGACTCAAGACAGAGTTAAAACGAGACAGACTTATGTTAGAGCATATTTGTGTCTCATTTTAACCTCTATCTTAAGTCTGAGTCAGAGAACGCTCTATAGATCTCAGCGTAAATGGAAGGGGGCCAACCTGGAAGGAGTATTGTAATTTTTATTAAACCCATAATACTTCTAATCATTTTCTAAGCGGCATCGTACTGTAACGCTTGATCGCTTAGCGGCAAGGCTTTTGACTGGAAGCCTCTTCCGACCAAACCAGAGACAATTACGAAATTTTAAATTCCCAAACTTCTCTACCGGGAATCAATCCGTAACCTCCTAGTTTTAAGACTAAAGCGCTAATCACTACTTAATACTAAGCATTCTCTACGAGTCAACTATTAGCTGTTACGAAAAAATTCAATTTTTTCTTAAAACACATTTTTTTTTTTTTTAAAAAAGCCTGTGCGTTACTGACACTTCATTCACCTTAATTCAGTCTCTCCATCAGAAAACAAACGGCAAGAAGTATGACTGGAATTTTTTAAAAACATGCTTGCACTTTAGCACAATCTCGTGCATCGCTAGATACTGTCCTTTACATTTTACGTGAAAAACGTATTTTCGGATCGAGAAGCACTTCCTTTTATGAACCTTGTCAAAATTTTACAGTAAACTTTGCGCGAAAAATACCGGGCGCTTTCTAATAAAATTACACCTTCGTCAGCAGTCGTCAGTCGCAAAATGCACTAGGATTTTAGGGTTAGCCTGCATCAAGTGCTGACGGGCTAACGAGCGGAGTGGAGTCGTCAAATTGGCTCGCGCGACGTTAAGCGAATTTAGCCCTAATTGTGTTTGGCGGACCGCGTCGGCAAAGTGGAGTGTCGTGTGACGTTTTGCGCCATGGAAAAGTTACGGGAACTCAGTTTTGTTTCACTGTGCGATTTGCTTATTTTGCAGCGGGTACCTTTGTTCAAAGGCAGTCACTGTTATACTGTTGGTATGTCGAAGCATTGTTCAGTTAATAAACAATTAGTAAGGTACTAACTTTCGATAAAGAATATATCAACAGGTAGCAAAAGAAAATCTTGTTTTAGTGACCTTTAAACTACGTTTAAGTAAAAGATCGATCCTTCCTAACTGGCATACAAGTTAGAGATACTTTATAAATATGTATTATGCTCTCAGATACCTATTTAATGCATTGATCTTAATCTTGTTTTGCCAAAATAAGTTAAATATTTTCACTCTTAAAAAAATATTTATGTAGGTATAACTTCATAACCAACGGTCGACGTGTATCTATTGAAACTTTCTTTTTAATGATCATATTGTAATCGATGCGTAATAATCGCGTTTAGAGTGTCTTATATAACTTAATTTGATGACTGGTTCATAATTAAATCAAATGAGATTCTTTAGTTTGTATGGGGTGCGCTCGAGATATTTTCCCTTAATACGAAAAATGTGGTCTGAAAACTTCTACAATGAGTACATAGCTTCTTCCCTATTCCCTTGCAAGGTAGAACATTGAACGAGTTTGTATTCAAGGCACGCGCGCCGATTGTACTGACGCCGCCGGGGTAAATAACACTTCCTAAACAATCACTTAAAACGACCCGCCGATTGTTTGCGGTTAGATTTTTGGGGTAATCGATTACTCGGAAACGTTCGTAAACTACTTTATTTCTTTGCAAAGATTTGGGTGTTTACAACAGACTACAAAAGCCTCGCAGACGCAGTTGGATATCGCAATGCGAGGAATTTCGATTGAAACATTTACTGCTCACCTAAACTATGGGGATTTTTGCTATCACCTTCAGATCTGCAGCAACACCAAGGATCTGTCGAACGTTCAGGGAGATAACTACCAATGCCTTCTCCATAACACATTGAGTGGCTTTTTTATGGATGTGGACACCGGTTTTCCTACGCGTTTTCACGCCATAGTATAGCGGTTATACTGAGAACGGGAAAGCAGTTTCTTTTTCTAAAAAGAATATTAGCCCAGCTGAAGTTGACTCAATATGTTCTCTCCCCTTCAAATAAGCGAAAAGCTTGCGCTGGGAGTGGGTACGACAATAGTGCAACGGGTGGAGCTCGAACCTGCGACCTTTCAGTTTTCAGTCCGCATCTTTAACCTTTGAGCTATTGAGGCTTAGTTAGGTACGGTGAGGCGTGTTTTCATCCGCTTTATGTGTGCGGACGAATTTTTGCACGCACTGTAGGTATCTTATTTAATGTGTTGCGTTCTTTACTTTCCAAACGCAAGGTAGGTAAGTCTACGGAAACCGAATATCTCTTTTACGCACTCCAAGTACTTAAAGCTCCAAGCTATGGTATTTTCGCTTGTCAATATGATCAGATTACCCTACAATTTACTCGTATATTGTATACTAAAGCGTGCAGGGAAACGCTGTAGAAGTGTAGTATTACAGTGTTACAGTATTACAGCCCGCAGCCGTAATGTAGGTAATCCATAGCTTACTCCGCTGTCGTGAGTCCGTCCAGCAAATAGACAGGTAGCTTGTTTCAGTAATTGGCTTGTTAGAACAGATACCTCGCTTTATTTCCGTGTACTAAATAATTATATACTAGAGGTTCGCCACGAACCTAACCTCGAGTCCTAAGATTGAGTACGTAAAGTTTTTATTAAAGTTTTGGCATGAAAAGTTTTTGAAAGAAAAAAGTTGTTAGTTCTATTTTCGGTTAACAGGTGCCGGATAATATTATTTATTGTTTTATACTATAAAATATGATTGAAATTATACAATTAGTTTCAGCTTTTGATGTTAAGTCGTTTTATGAGGAATACCCCCTAAATATATAGACTCTAAATATATAACCCCTAAATGTATGGGGCTATAAAAGTGGCTGTTTAGTTTTACTTTTTTTTGCCGCTTATTTGCTTCAATGGCTCTTTGGCTTTATATTTGGCGTTGGGTCATTTTAGATATTATTTGTGAATTTGAAGTAATTCTGTTTATTCATTCAGAACCTGACAGGCTAAAAGATCAATTCGCAAAATGTTCAACGCAAGATATGCAATTTTTGTTAATATATGTTATATTGTCATGTACAGCCTGCTTCCGAACCCATTTAAATACAAGAAGGGTTCGAGTAGGGGGTAGTTATTTATAAATTAAAAGTCGTGAACATCCATTTTTGCCGTGATACGTTTAGAAAGTCGGGTCACGTGGTGGAAACCAATTCGGTGCGGATCACGCACGAATTGCCACTTTAGTTTGAATCTTGTGGAAGGCCTGTGATCTATAAGGTGCAAAATTTCAGGTGATAATGACTTTTGAAATAAAAACTTTTTTACTTTTTTGAAATCGATCAACTGGTCCAATGTTGAGCGCTGTGGACTTAGAAGTAAAATATCTCAAGTTTGATTCCTGATAGGGGCTATGGGGAGTTTATAATTACTGAATTTGCGAACTAAAGGCGTTCAAGCATTATTTTATATTTGCAAATGCTCAAACGCCTCTAGTTCGCAAGGTTTCCGCTTGGGACGCTGGCTTAGATGTATTGAGGATCTCACATTCGTAGATTTCATATAGAAAACTATAGAAACGTATGTCTACTAATCGTTTAAGCATCACTATCACCACACTAATATTATAACAGCGAAAAGGAGGTGGGTTGATAAGGCAACAAAATCCGCCCATCATACACTCGAAAAAAAAAGTTCCAGATTTCGACAAATTGTAAATGTATTTATATACTTGAAGATATAAACTTTATTTTAATATAAAGTTTAGGTGATAAAAAAATACTAAGTTACAGAAAATATTACCCAAAAAGAGAGTGTTTCTTTTACTTTTCTTACATTTTCATACATTTTAGTCGTTTTTTAAGCTTTGATTTAATATTTTAGAATGAGGCGCTCCATGAACCATCGTAAACGTAACTGATAATGATGCTCCTTTTTATAAGCTTTTATATGAGTATTAATTTATTTTGGTTCATGGAGCGCCTCATTCTAAAATATTAAATCAAAGCTTAAAAAATGACTAAAATGTATGAAAATGTAAGAAAAGTAAAAGAAACACTCTCTTTTTGGGTAATATTTTCTGCAACTTACTATTTTTTTTATCACCTAAACTTTATATTAAAATAAAGTTTATATCTTCAAGTATATAAATACATTTACAATTTGTCGGAATCTGGAACTTTTTTTTTCGAGTGTATGAGGGGCGGATTTTGGGCCTTATCAACCCACCTCCTTTGTATGTGTGTGTGTTACTCCTTCAAGCCATAAAAAAATAATCGATTTGGCGGGCGAAGTCGCCGGCATCGTGTAGTTTTTACCTAAACAAGTAGGTACAGCAAAATAAGCATTGTTTAAAAAAAACATAGATTAATAATGATAATAATTAAAATATTAACACGAAATAACGAAATGTAATTTTCTTATGAAATATATGCATTTCCCCCAAAATGAAGTGAACGTTCATCACCAGCTATGACGTTTATGGCCTGAGGGCGAAGTTTTCCAAAATCGTTAACTTTTGTACACCCGAGTATCGCAGCCATCTTAATTAGGTGCCCGTGTAATTATGAAATGTTTTAGAGGTCGCGATGATTATCCGAATAATACGTTGCTGAGGTTTTACTTGGGGCAAGAATATTGTAAAAGGGAATGTTATTGAAATGTTCGAACAACTCTATTTCTTGAAGAATTTTTCTAATAAAGATCGAGAATACATGAGCGATGACACCCTTACATGGTTGAAATCCAACCAACTCGTACGAAACGCTTTAGTTCAACAGCTAAGGTGTGGAACGCACTTCCAGCTTCTGTGTTTCCGGCCACGTATAATTTGAGTAATGGAGTACCTTCAAGACAAGAGTGAATAGGCATTTTCTAGACAAGCGCTCTCCAACCTAGACCTCAACAATGCTTTCCACCATTGATAGTCGTCAAACGCAATATCGTAATAAAAAAAGAAAGATCTCATAAATCTTCAGAATTAAAATCAGACACAATTAAAAACTGCAACTTTTAATCAAGGTGATCACTTTTTTCTGAGACTTCGTCTGCGTAGAGTTTTTATTAAACCCCTCTGGTTTTCGGGGACAAAAAGTAGCTTATGTAACTCTCCGTAGGTAAAAAATCACGCGTTCACTTCACTTTTTATGCGAATGGCTAAAAACGTGCACAAGGCACAAATAAAATTATAATAGATGTATTTTACTTACGTCAAAGTCAAAGTGACAGTTCACACCACAGATAAACTATAGAGCGAGGAGATAACCATAAACAAACTTAACATTAGATAACACAGAAGTTAAAACAAAGAATCTAGAAGTTAAATCCGACAAGTTTCTTGCACTCTGTAATCGCAGTAAGTCCATTTTTTGCAAGACTCCAAGTGATTTCTGCAAGTAATTGTAGAAGTTTCATGCCCGTGGCTTACAAAGATTGATAGAATTCCCTACATTGATTTGTGTTCACTTATTACATAACTTAAATTTTCCTTCCTTAATTTATTATCTAGCTCTATTTCTAGTTCCCGACACTTCGCGTGACGATTTTAATATAACTTTAACAAACCGTTGATTTCGTATAGCGATTATTCATTCGGTATCATTCCTATCCTCAATTAGTTTAGGGAACAAAGACAATCCCTGTTTTTTGTTTAAATTATTTCTTCATTACCTTAATGTATCCACGATACAATTTTTGATTTAAAACCAGTCAGTCTCTGCTTCACTTAGTGGGGGGTCTGACAATACTGCGCTTTCCGGTGCGAGGTCGCCGCTCCAACACCTTGGGATCCCAACGCCCCATCATCAGTTCATATGACCAACGCGCCTGCCCAGCGTGGTCAGTATGGGTAAAAACTAGCATCAGAAAGAGACCTTATCATCCATACAAGCCGTAAATTAAAACCTTATAGAGAAAAATAACAAACAGACCAGCAGACATACTTTCGAATTTATACTTTCAGTATACTTTAAAGAGGTACCTAATATCAAACCAATACAATATCCCAGCGGTATTCCACCATACTAAACATTAATAAACGGGATAGGTGGTGTGGTGCGCCTTTGAAACATTAGTCTGTCTAGACATTCATTAAGATATCTAGCAATTAATACCTCAGACGAAAGGTTCTATCTAAAATCAAAGATAATAATGTTTTGTTGGACATTATCTTTGATCTATCTATCTAGGATAACGTATTATCTCAACGAAGATTGCTGAAATAATATGTTAGGAGAAAATCTAACACCGGTTGTGTGCAAGAAATAATTAAAAAACTTGTATCGTCTTGGAAAAATTTTACAAATTATAACAAAAATAACTCTTTGGAGATGAATTTTTGGGGATATTTTTCAGAAGAGGTAGTTGACAACATTTATTGGTTCTTTATCTTTCATTCTATATTTTTACTTTACGGCTTAAATCAAAAATTATGTTGATATTTTGAATTAAAAGTCCAAGAATTTAGGTATTTCACACCTCTTAGCGCCTTAAATACCAAATTTCCATAGTAATACCGTAATCTAGTACCAATTAACGTTAATCAGAGCTAGTAACGTACGCCTCTAGACGTTATACAGTCTAGGCGTGCGTCGATTACTACAGACTTAATGGGAACATACTATAGGTGTGTAAAGAAGGTTCTAGGAAAGAAGGCGTTATAACCATACCTGTTGCAGCGAGACAAAAATTTGAAATAGGGCATGTATTTTTTTATTGGTGTTAAAATGTGCAACAAATAAGTGTAAAATAAAATAACCGGCCAATTGCGAGTCATACATATAATATTGAAATAATATTACTTTAAGCGTTTTTGATAGGCCCCCAGGGTCCCGTAGCAGTATATTAGTTGCTGGAGGTATTGCGCATCGCAATAAAGTGTAGACTTTGCCTTGTGCAAGGCTGCCTCACTTATTTGGGTCCAGCTAGTTTAGGAAAAATAGTAAAACAAAGAAAAATATCAGTTCAGCAGCGCAGCGTGCCAAACATGGCCGGCGCAATTATGTAGAAATTCCTTTGCTCTTTAATGCTCGGTAATTATGGCAATTATTCAGCAAAAGCCGCCGCATCAATTTGTTTAGCTCAAGCCTTTGTGAAAAACAATTAGAAAAGTATCGCGACTCGCTCCATCAATCTTCTAGTTTATACGAGCTTTATAGAGTTTATATAAAGTCATTTTCATCAGTCAGTAGAGCCAAAAAATCATAAAAATGATCCATCTTCTTTGCTATTTACACCTGATTAATGTTGTAAATGTATTTGTTGCATGTACTAAGTTTACAATATAGATAGCTTTTTTATTCAATAACAAGATAGTCCTTGACTGCGATCTCACCTTTTAGTAAGTGACGATGCAGTCTAAGATGGTAGCGGGCTAACTTGAAAGGGGTATGGCAGTGTACATTTAACCCATACACCTAATTGGTTTCTACACGCTATCGTGCCGAAACGCTAAATCGCTTCGCGGCACGTCTTTGACGGTAGGGTGTTAACTAGCCACGGCGAAAGTCTCTCACCAGACACTAGCTTAATGGTGTTGAATAAAATTAATATCTATATTCATAGAAATTCTAGCATCGTCTGATGCACAGTGGAATCTAAAATATATATAATACTAAATGATGCCCGCGGCTTCGTTCGCGTGGATTAACGTTTAATTCCCGCGGGAACTCTTTGATTTCCCGGGATAAAATGCCTATGTTTTAATCCAGGGTATGAACTATCTCCATTCCAAATTTCAGCCAAATCCGTCCAGTAGTTTTTGCGTCAAAGAGTAACAAACATACACACACACATACAAACTTTCGCTTTTATAATATTAGTGTGATGTGATGTGATAATATAATATACTAGATGATGCCCGCGACTTCGCCCGCGTGAATTTAGTTTTTAAAATCCCGCGGGAACTCTTTGATTTTCCGGGATAAAAAGTAGCCTATGTTTTAATCCAAGGTATAATCTATCTCCATTTTAAATTTCAGCCAAATCGGTCCAGTAGTTTTTGCGTGAAAGAGTAACAAACATACACACACACACACACACATACAAACTTTCGGCTTTATAATATTAGTGTGAAGTGTGATGTGATTATAATATTAGTGTGATAATATCTTTTCCTTCATTAAAAGATGTAATACCTATGATCGAAGTGTAATACGGCTTAATTTTAATGCTAAATCTAAGCGAAATCGCGGGCAAAATCTAGTTATAAGGTTTGAGATGGATGCTTATAAAGTTTTAAGTAAGCATCTGATAGAGTAGATTAGAATTTGTGAATTAAAATTGTGTTTACATTTCTTTGAATAAACAAAAATCCCAGAGCCAACTTGGAAATCGAGAAAACATATCACTGTATTATTATTTACCCTAAATAATCACTATTTGTTCTATCCCGAATAAACGAGTCGCAGAGGTCATTTATAACAAGTTTTTCGAGAAAGCTTTTAGCAAACCCAATTAGTGGAAAATGGGTCCTTTTGCTCTGGTGCTTGAGATTAGAAAAAAGGACAATTTATTTTTTCTCTCTCTCTCTCTACTATTTTTGTTCTTTATTGCTTTTTCGTGAAAGCAACGAACGCCCTGTAGGGACTGTGAAACTAACGATTGCTTCTTACGTAATGGTTTTTCGAAGAAACAAGCTACTTTACAAGAATCTTTGTACCTCTATGTACCTACTACTCTTATGGATCGATCTAGCACTAAGAGCTTCTTCGTTCCTGATACCGTAAAAATTTGGAATGCTCTTTCGGCTTCCATTTTTTCCATCTAACTATAATGTAAGTGTCTTTAAATCAAGAGTGAATAGGCATCTTCTAGGCAAGCGCGCACCATCTCAGGCTGCATATTCACTTGCCATCAGGTGAGATCGCAGTCAAGCGCTAGTCTATGTATTAAAAAGTTTACTTATTCTCTTGGGATATTCATTTGACAAATTATACCTGCCATTCCTAGAATGATTGATGAATAGCGATATTGTATATTTTGATATAACAAAATTAAAATTATATATATATATTGTTAATGACTTCGGTATCATCATTAATGTTAAGTGTTATATACCAATGTTATAGTTATCAATTTAACACGTAAGAGCATGATTTTTTTTAACTTGATTACGAAACATCGCCTATAATTTTCTACCTTCTGCTTAGTTGTGTAAAATATGTAATAGGGATGTAGGTAATATTCAAATCCGGATGAAATTCTCCAATTTTGAAAACGTATCAAAATCCATTGCGTAGTTAGTTTAAAAGGACTTATCTCATAAACATAGAGACGTGGATAGCGACATCATTTTGTAGTATTTAGAGATTAGACCCACTTTGTATGGCACATAAATTATATGATTTTATGAGGTAACCTAAGTATAGTAATAAATATCAATTTCATAGTGATAAAGTGGTTTACATTGGCGTTTTCCCGTAAATGATACCAATTATTGTAACATCCGTTGTACTCGGAAACTCGGAATATGCGGGTTTAATAAAAATACTTCATGGCAATAACATCTAATTTCTAGTTAATTTTGTGTCAATGGGGACACTTTAATTGTATTACTCATATGAATTCTTGGAAATAATTAAATGTTTTTTTTTTTATTATAGAACTACCATTATTTATTACCAAACGACATTCGATGTAAATATACTTATCTTGATACCTCCTACGTAAGTTGTGGTATCCCACAAAATTAGCATGTTAGGATTGTTGCACTATGTCATTTTTTTTATCTCTTGTATGTATTCGTTTAAAAAAAAATTAAAAACAGCATTCTTTAACATACTTTCAAGATGTATAAAGTGGTATCGTTATCAAAAGACGGCCTAAACCATTTTATTGACCTTCACAACAATTAACGCGTTACGTAAGCGTTTTGGGGATACAACAACTTACGTGGGAGGTATCGATCTGTTATTTTTTTTATTATTATGAAATAGGAAATATAAATGACAATCAATGATGGAAAGCATTGACGAGGTCTAACTAAATATTGAAATAATTATTTTTTTAATTATTATGAATAGAGTACAAAGCATTTTGAGAGATGACGCCTATTTTTCGCATAACATCGCTGGCAATATTTTTTAACGACAAGCAATAAGTCCGTTCAAATTTTATAAACAACCATCACGCCGGTAACCTTACAAACATAAAAATATAATGACATAGGTACATAGTCGTACACGCGAAGCCTTTAAAAATTCTAATAAAATTTAATATTGCAGCAGTCATTTGACACGGCTAGCCTGCGGCGCGCTGCCGTGACCGCGCATGGAGACCGCGTTTTGTTTCACTTCACTTTTATTTCACTTTTTATTCACTTCATTTTTATTCCACTTCACTTTTATGCCCATTGTTCAGAATGCATCAAAGCGAACGCGTGATTTACTGACCCATAAATCAACTTTCATTCATAAATCACTTTTTGCTACCAATATATTTTAGAAGGAAACTTTCTGAGGCGAATATCGAAAATGTAGTTTACGCTATGAATACTTTTGGGATTTATGCAAGAGAATTGATAGAAAATTTTTAGGATGTGCTAGAAAAAGCGCTGAATATTTTCAATAGTGCTTCTACGTGGTTTTTTACATGTAGATTTAAAGTTTTTTTTTGTGACCTAATTTATAGAATAGGTAAGTTGGAGTTGTTGTTGGAGTTGTGTATAAAACCAAGCTTATAGTTAACAAAACTAGTGTTCTAAAGTTTGTGTTTAAAGTTTGTTAATCAAACAAAGTTCTTAACATTTTCTTATTTTTCTTTGTAGGTACATTTAATGCAAATTCAAACTCTAGTTGTTTTTCCTATAACTGTAGCCTTGTGATTTAAACAGTCAGTTGATATAATAGTCTTAATATCTGTAGTATCCTAGAGTTGATATGATGAGGCGGCCACAAGTTATCAAAAATTGTCAGTCAGACCAGAAAACTCTCCTGTCCACTCCAAATAAATGGAAAGCTTGTGTTAGGAGTGGGTACTACAATAGTGCAACGGGTGGGATTCGAACCTGAGACCTTCCAGTTTTCAGTTCACACCTAAACTGGGCTATTGAGGCTTCAGACCTTTGTTTCATGCAACAGGTTTCACTCTGTTAGAAGTACTTACTATCTGGCAAAATTCCGTTGTTGTTGACTCCACGTGAACCACATCGCGGGCATAGTTAGTTATTTGTATTTGATATTTAATGGCAATACGAATTGCTTAGTGGTCGAGCTTCGCGGCGGCTTCGTGAAAGAGACCAATTAAAGCGAAATTGCGAACTCCATTCGAGGCTGCAAAAACATTTTCTTTGTGTTACAAAGAGAACTGCCTTCGTAACATAGCTGTGTGGAGAATATATTTTTGTTGCTATTTTATTACGATGGTTATCTAAATATATAAAAGTAAAAGGAGTGAGTGACTGACTGAATTATTTGTCAATGCACCGCTTAGTGATTATGAGCTAGGTATTATGACGTAGGCATCCTCTAAGAAAGGATTTTTGGAAATTCGACCACTAGAGGGGGAAAAATAGAGGTTTGAAAAATTGAACTTAACGTGAGCAAAACCGCGAGCAAAAGCTAGTTTTAGTTACGATTCTAAAGAAATTTTGACTATTAAAGTCATCATAATAAATTATCATCATTAGAAAGAAAGAAATATAGAAAATACGTTTATTTACCTTCTTCATTACATAATATAGGATACAAATTATTATAAAGAAGAGGAAACATAAAAATAAACAATTTATATCTTCTAGAAGATAATTACTAGAAAAAAAGCAGACAAGGAAGCCTTCGCTTGCAATAGAAAACTACGCCTAGCAGTATTACATATAGCGTAAATTCAAATTCAAAGTTAATTTATTTCATGTTGGCTAACTTGTAGCTCTTATGACACGTCATAAATCTACCACCGGCTCGGAATGCAGATTCTGCTGAGAAGAGCCGGTAAGAAACTCAGCAGTTGCTCTTTTCAAAAATTTTTTTTTTTACAAAGCTATGCTATGTATACAGTGCTTCCAAAATAAAGCCTCAAAAATGAAAAAATACATACTTAGGTACACCAATCCAACGCATGCCAAGATGGGCAGCCAAAGCAGACCCATTCACGTTGGTGGCACCCGTTCACGAGCATGACGCATGATCCAGCCATTGCTTCGCTCAACCATATTTGTCCTTGTTCCGCTCGATTTACGTATAGTGTTGCCCTTGTCACAAGTAGTAGGCAAATAAATCAGTCCGCTTGCCAGGGTGTATCTACTACGAGTAAGTATAACTAGTCTAGCCATAAGTTCTGTTACAAATGGAAATGATTTTTTTTTTTATGAAGCAATGTAATCTTAATAAAACTTATATGTATAGAATTATTGAAGTCTCAGCAATAATTAGAAAATAATTCTATTCAAAATTAGCACCTTTAGCTTTGATACAGGCCTTTCATCTGTCTCACTACGGATCTATGGAATTACGCACAGTTTTCATGAGAAATTTAGCTACTGCTAGCTGTAGAAATTTCTTAAGAAACTCAATGTCAGTGTATCGTTTAGAGCAGTCCATGTCCTCTAAAACTAACCATAATTTCTAGTCCTAGGGATTGAGATCTGGGCTAGATGAGACTCAGTCTTCAGCTCTTATAAACTCCGAAACGTTGGCTTCGAACCAGGCTTGGATGTTTCGTGCTTTGTGACCAGGTGCAGAGTCTTGTTGTAAAGTCCACGGTACATTTTTAAAAAGTGAATTACTGAGGGGTTCCAAAACACGATTTAAGACAGTCGCTTAATACACTTTAGCTGAACTCTTCACGCCTTTTTCACAAAAATGAAGCTTTGTGACTCCTTGATAAGACAGCCCTCACCAAACCATGACTGACGCAGGATGATGACCACTTGGTACCTTTCCGACTACTTGCGAAGCTTCTTTAGAGCTATGAGCGTACACTTTGTCATTTTGCTTGTTGTTATGCTCTTCAATCGTGAAAAATCTTTCATCAGGAAAGAGGATATTTCTTGGCCTTTCACCCGCGTATCGGGCAGAATGCGTTTTGATCAATGCACTCTCTTTAACTGTAAGGGATTGATTTAGGGAATGTCTTGTATTTGACGATAAGCACCAAACCTTAGGTCTTGTTTGATAATATGCGAAAGAGCCCTAGCAGGAATCTTCTTTACTTACGACCGATAACCGACGGCTCCATACCCACTTTGTGCAAGGCAATCACTGGAATTCTGTTTTCTTTAACATCCCATTCCATATTGTAACTTAATATTTACCTCAAAAAAAAAATGTAGAAATATTGAGAATCTATCGCAGTTTCTAACATAATAAACGCGTTCCAAATTTGAGTTCAGAAAATATTAATATCAGAAGTTTTTAACTTGTAACAATATTTATGGCCAGACTAAGTATATATTCTTAAAAACTTCTATAGACACTCGGAGGAAAAAAAATTTTGTGTTTGGAGACGCCTTGACGTCTAATTTCTTTGCAAAAAAATCTGTCAATTACGGTGCGGGGCGAGGTAGCACACATAAACAATTTCTTACTACAGGTGCATTTTTCAATCACGTCGCTATGCACGCACACGACAAAACTACCAAACACAACCTTAAAGTATACGCACACAACCAAATTCACACACAGGGACGTTCTATCCTTACACGAAACAATCATGTCATTTATGTAAGCAATTTTGGGCTGCGACACTATCGACTACGACTTTCGATAAGTTCTAAATGAATTAATGAATGAATGAAGTTCAACTAATAGTATAAATTAAAATATTGTTAAATCAATTTAGCAATCAATTACTGTTCGTTGGTCTGGCTAAGACTTAAAAAGTTTTTAATGAATTGTATAAAATGAGAATATAAATCTAAATCGAATGTTCTGAATCTAATATATAGGATACTTTTTATCCTAATAAACAATAAGGTTCATCCGCGATAGGGGATGAAAGTTTTTGAAAAATACTATTTTATTCAATTTTGGTGAAGATCTAATAAATATTATCGGAGATAGAGGACATACCTTCTCGCGGATAGTAGCAAGTTACTCTAAACTACGCCACGCGGACGAAGTCACGGAAATCAGCTAGTAAATAAATAAATTTAAGAAATGCCACATACAATTTTGTAGTCGAGTTTATAGTTTTTAAACTTTTATCCATGTTTTATCAATGGATAGTAGACATTTGTTGGAACACTAACTGGTTCTATAAGAAAATTAAAAAATACATGATGTACCTATACCGAAAATATCAATATCGATATAATTTCTGCTTCCAGCCCTAATTTTCTTGCAGTGTGACCAACTTCTTTAAAATAAAATCCTCATTTTTGAACAAAAAACTACCTTAAAAATATGTACTGTTAATGATAAGCTTATCCAACTTTATGAATGGGTACAATACCTATTACAATTTAATTTTTCATAAACCGAGGTGGCACGAGGGCATTTAATTGTGGCGATTGAATATTAATAAGGCTTTTTAATCACAAATCTGTGTATGTTTGTAATGATTTTTGCGCATGCAATTATACCGGTTACTTATATTATACTAGCGGCCCGTCCGCTTCGTAATAAATATCCACCCGGCTTCGCAAGGGTGGATATTTATTTTTTAAACATTTTGGCATAAACGCACAGTAAATGCAGGACATACTTACCTAAATAATAATATATTTAGCAATAGTGTATCGCTGGCTCCCTTTGGGTATGGGACTTGATGATTGAAAACAAAATGATAACAGAATAAATTACATCAATGAACTCGTAATATCTTTCGAATGGAATGTCCGATTTTAATAAACTAAAAAGTAATTTGCAGGTATTTAAACAGCCTTGCTTGAAAAAAACATTTATTTTGGTAAGGATTAAGGCAAAGGTATAAATAACTTGGTCTGATTTCTATTAAATTTTAAAATGTTAAAAAGTAGTTATAGTGACATAGCTACAATAGTAGCTCAGTTTACTAGTAAGAGTTTACTACAGATAATGATATATTTTTACTATGCAAGACCAACAAAATCTCAGTCACACGACAAGAAAATATTATAAAATGTTAACGAATATTCTACTTAACTCAGTTTTGACGAAATGTGTGACTCGTCCTTTTCAAAATAACCGATTAAATTGTTTGCCTAAAGTTTATAAATTAATATAAACATAAACCCCCAACCTTTCCTATTCGATCGTAATTTTAATTGTATGTAATGAAATCATTATGCAGTTCATGATAAAGGGCTCCAATCGAGTAATAAGTAGATTGGTTAATTTTTTTAAATTTCCCGAAATTATTTCTTGTACGATTCCGTAGCAACATTTTCGGATCAACAGTATTTTTAAGTTTTCTCCTTAAATAGTGCATTAATTGGATAAAAGAATATATCAGGAGAAAAGTAATGTTATCCTTTCATAAACTGGATATTTTTGGTATTTTTTTTAGAAGGAAAATCACTCATAGTCGGCATATTATACCGGAGCTCATCCTCCGCTAACCATACGTTGTTGACAGGCGCGTGACGCGAGTCAAACAGTTTTATATAACGGGTATGACCGCTGGGCATACCCGTCAAATAAAAACTTACAGAGGGGTACGCATCCTATGGCCACTCCAGAGCTTAATCCTCCTAGACTAGACAGTATTGCAAGTAAAATGATTATAAACTTTTCCGAAGTTTATCTATCGGCAATCCGTTCAATATCAGAAAATCACCATGAATTTCAGCAGTTGCCAATCATGGGCGTCGATTTCGTCAAACTTTCCGAACGCAAAGTTAACGTTAACTGCATTTAAACTAGCAAATTGGCTTCCTAACTAGATTGCACGTTTGATTGTAGGTACGAGTATATCTAGCTGAGGATACAAACAGCTTTCTGATACGTACGTTATGTCTGTGTTATTCGAGTTCAACTGCAGCGTTGATCTAGTGGTTAGCAAGTTCGACTACGAATGACTAGATCCCGGGTTCGATTCCCTAAAAATGTATTAGGTTTTCCTGTCAAGAAATTCTCAGTACTAGCCCGGAATTAGGAAGTTGGCGGTGAGTATCCCCTGTGTCTCGGAGAGCACGTAAGGGTGGGAACAAGCCAAGGATGCCTCACTGCGATACCTCGCGGTCGCGGTTTAGCTCGCTACCTCGATGCCACCTCCATGTAAAACAAATGTATGCAAACAGACGAGCGCGAACATGCCGAAGGATACCTCACTGCGATACATCGCGGTTCACATCGATGTTTCTCGGCATGTTCGCGCTCGTCTGTTTGCATACATTTGTTTTACATGGAGGTGGCATCGAGGTAGCGAGCTAAACCGCGACCGCGAGGTATCGCAGTGAGGTATCTCTGGCATATTTTCACCCTAAAGCTGTCGGTCCTGCGCCTAATCTCTCTCCGGTCGTGTCGGATTTCCGCCCTATCGTACTATGGGAGTAAAGGAATAGAGAGTGAAATGGTTTGTCTAAAAGGCAATGAAATAGATTATATTTTATAGTCTGGATTAACACATAGGCATAGACATAGCGAGAATTAAAAAACCTCAATCCGCGCTTACGAAGTCGCAGGCATCAGCTAGTTGTAAATATTACAATACATGATAAACTCGAACTCTAGACCTTCGGCAGTGGAATAAAAGCTTAAAAATCTACACCGATCACCCGTGAAATATAGATAGCGCATATTAAATCGCACAATAATTTAAAGCCATTTAAATCCATTGTACACAAATATTTTCATATCCCCTGCCGAAAGCAAATGATCGATGCATCGAATGAATCCACCATCCACATGAATCCAACGATTATGGGTGCATGCCTGCGAATAATTCGGCGACACCGACGAATAAATTAATAATGTAAAGCTGCGGTTAAACTGTGGCGAATTCCGCGCATCATGCGGGATGCGAATTAGTGCGGATGGAAAATGTATGTAATACGCTTTCCAACGCGACCTATCTGGAGGTGCCGTTGTAGATTAAATGTCTGGAGACGCAAAGAATAGTTTCAGTCGAATTTAGAGATCCTCCGCCACTCAGATTACATATATTAGGTATAACTTAGGTACATGAAGTAAAAAGTATTTGTGTCACTCATGTGTGCATGAGTAATTAGTATGTACTCATAGATGTATTTTTTATTTTTATTCGTCAGTTCACACCAGGAATAATAAGCTTATTTTGCTAAATCACTAAAACAGCAAATTATATAACGAGCACCATAATATGCTGTTTAGTGTATATCTACAACTTGCCCTCGAGCTATATTTTCATCGTCTTCAAGAAATATACGTCTAAAGCTGGACTAAGATGTTTTAGAGGGACTTCCACACGCCGCATTATTATGCCGCTTGTATTCTGTGGTTCCTTCAACTTTTCATTATACTTAATCAAGAAGACAGTAGATCGATTTCCACATCCCATGCGGAATCTGCCTCAGTTTGCCCGAAGCTTATATTAATAATTTAAAACCTACTAGAGCGTGCTCGTGTATTGGACATTGGGATTCGACATTGCACCTCTTAATTACGCGTCGATGCGTTTTGCCTTTCACGGAAACGCATTTCACAGCGATTCATAGCTGATGATTTATGAAAAACGTAATTTGCAATTTCAGAAATTAATAGAAGCATTTTTACCGACTACGACATAAAGAAATGAAAGAGTTACATACATACATACATACGTATAAAATCGTTGTTTCCTTCCGATACTTTGTAGAAGACAAAAATAAAGGTTTAACCTATACCTGTCATTAAATAGATCTCTTCCCCACACATGCATACTATTTCACCACTGGGCCGTTGCCAAACACAAATAAAATGGACAAAACAAACTCAGGTCTGGTCCAAAATTAAATGATTTATGTCACTTGATGATAAACAAATGATAACTTTCTATGTTTATTTCACCCATAGGGCTATAGTTTTACGGATGTCAGCACCCATAAATCACCCAGTATCGCGCGACAACCGCACGTCCCCGTTCAGTCCTATTTATGAAATCCATGGTGTGTGACGGGGCATAAAACAGAAATGGTTGCCATTGATTTTATAGCGTTTGTATTGCCATGTGATCCTAACATGTGACTTCATTGTAATTCCGTTTGAAACCTGTAATTACATCTTTTGTCGTAAACCTTTGGAATGTTCGGATGGATGGAAATTAAATAACTTGACGACCACTCTGGTAAAATATAAATAAAATAAAATAAAATAAATAAGCCTTTATTTACTGAACAACATGAGTTTGATAACAGATTGTACTTAACTACTAGTTACAAATTAAAGGTATTGTTCTATCTGTAACAATTTCTTTATTTATGTATGTATATAACAAGATCATAATTTTACAAGACAGTACCCGACAATCAACATATAAAAGAAATTTATCTCAATCGCCGGATGATAAACCAAATAACCCCAACAAGGGATTCTTTAAACCTACAACTAAGAAAAATAAAAATAGTAACATCACAGAGTACTTAGAACAAAAAACAAGGCAGACTGACAGTGCCCGAAAATATCAAGAAAATGCATAGGATACGGAAAAGGCCCCTCTCTACGATTCTACAAGAAAAATAACCTACGACTTTAGAAACTCTACAGCTCCCAGTACGGGTGGTCGCCGTGGGAGTCTTAGACCAAAACCCTCCATCACTAATAATACACTCTACATTGGAACGTATAACGTAAGATCTCTTGCTTCGGACGGAAGACTAAACGAATTGGAGCACTCTCTTCAGAATATTAAATGGGATATTTTAGGCCTCTCAGAAATAAAGAAGGAAAGCATGAAGATCCTTGAATATGGCGAATATATATTAATGTACAACGGAGAGAGAGCCGGTTTTAATGGAGTTGGTTTCATGGTTCGAAAGAAGTTGAAACACCAAATAACAGACTTTATACCTATTTCCGATAGAATAGTACGCTTAGATCTGTCATTTCAAAATCTAAATATAACCTGTATTCAAGTGTATGCGCCTACAGAAAAAGCCCCAGAGGAAGAGTTACAGAGATTCTACAATGACTTGAGCATAAGCCTAGAAAATACACCTCTCAATACTCTAATTATAGGCGATTTTAATGCTAAAGTTGGGCAACCAGTATCAGCAGATGGTAAAGTAGTTGGAAAATGGGGATATGGTAAAAGAAATTGTAGAGGTGAACTTCTCATACAATATTGCTTACAAAACCAGCTCTACATTACGAACACCTTTTTTAAAAAGAAAGCTAAACAACGCTGGACGTGGCTCTCCCCGGATGGAAAAACGCGAAACGAAATTGACTATATCTTGACAAGAAATTTGAAAGCAGTATCCAACGTTCAGGTAATAGGAATTACATACTCTACGGATCACAGATTACTCAGAGCAAGCTATAATACATCAATCAGTTACAAAAAGAGCAGAACATCATTTGGTCGCATTGCATTGGATTTAACGCCTACAAAAAGAGAAAAAGCAAAGAAATACTTTGAACAAATAAGAAACGATTATACAACCGAGAACAAAAGCACGATACAAAAATACTCCGACCTGATAAAACATATCACACAAAGTACTGAACAAATACCTCAAAAGAAAAATATAACTGAAAATGAATTTATATTTACCAAGCAGCTAAAAGAGTTAATAAAAGAGAGAGAAGTGTTAAAAAATAAAAAGCATAAAACTAAGAAAGAAAGAAAACAATTGACTAAGCTCTATACAAAAATCAGAAAAAAGATAAGCAAAAATAAAACTAATTACAAATATAAAATAATCGAAGAAGAGTTGTTACAAAAGAGCTCGATAAAACGATCTGACAAACGTTTAAAAAAGAATAAAGAGTGGATGCCTTCGTTAAAAAGTAAGGATGGAGTTAAAGTCTCCAACAGAAATAAACTGATAGAGATTGCTTCAGATTATTATAAAAACTTATATAGCATACAACATAGAGCAAGCTCCCCAGAAATTGATTGTTTAGAAAACAGACAGAAACTGCTACCTCTGTTAGAAAGTGAAGTACGAGCGAGCATCTTATCCTTGAAATCCTCAAAGAGCCCAGGCCAAGATAGAGTCACAAATGATATCTTAAAAGCGCTTATCGAACCCTTAACACCCATACTTACGCCTCTATTTAACGAAATATTGAGTTCATGTTGTATTCCGGAAGACTGGGAAAACGCCATTATTACGCTTATATATAAAAAAGGTGATCCCTCAGAAATTGGAAATTACAGACCAATAAGCTTACTGCAAAGCGTGTACAAGCTATTTACAAATGTTATCTTGAGGAGACTAAGACCAACTCTTAACTCTCAACAACCCAGAGAGCAGGCTGGATTTAGACCAAAATACAGCACAATAGATCACATATTTACGCTATCCCAGGTTATAGAGCGATACAATGAGTTTAAACTCCCTCTCTACATAGCGTTTATTGATTACTCGAAAGCTTTTGACTCTATTTCACACGAGTCTCTATGGAGAGCCCTAAAACAGCAAGGGATTGAGAGAAAATACATAGATCTGTTACAGGCCATATATAAAAATAGTAGAGCCACTGTAAAGTTGGATAGGACAGGTGCTTCGTTCCCGATAAAGAGAGGCGTTAGACAAGGAGATCCAGTCTCACCAAATTTATTCACGGCTCTACTAGAGCACATCTTTTCAAAGTTAAATTGGCAAAATTTAGGAATTAAAATAAATGGGGAGTATCTAAATCATTTGAGATTTGCAGATGATATTGTGCTGATAAGTGGAAACCACGACGATCTCTACCATATGCTTAAAAGCCTAGACCAAGAAAGTCAAAAGTGTGGATTGGAAATGAATGCTAACAAGACATGTGTAATGACAAATAGTGTAGAGATACCCACGATAATTCAAACGCAAACAATTAATTACGTGGAAGAATATACATACCTCGGCCAAAACATATCATTTGCTGACCACACCATAAAAGAAGTAGAGCGGAGAATCAAGATCGCTTGGGGCAAATATTGGTCTCTTAAACATATTTTTAAGGCAAAAATTCCACTATTACTGAAAAAGAAGGCAATGGACTCTATAGTCCTGCCAACCCTTTTGTACGGTTGCCAAACCTGGGCGCTTACAAAAAGAATTATACAGAAAATACAAGTATTCCAAAGAGCGACAGAACGGAGTATGTTAGGTATAAAGCTGAGCGACCGCGTAAGAAACAGAGAGATTCGAGATAGAACGGGGTGACTGATGCTGCGGAGCTCGCATGTAGGCTGAAATGGCGTTGGGCTGGCCATGCGGCTCGGGCAAGGGACGGCCGGTGGAGCGAACGCGTGCTGCACTGGTGGCCGCGCGACCACATCCGCCCACGCGGCCGCCCGCGCGCTCGATGGAGAGATGACCTGGAGGATGTCGCGGGGCCCACGTGGACGAGGCTTGCTGGAGAGAGGTCGAAGTGGAAAAGGATGGAGGAGGCCTTTACCCGAAAATGGGTACCCAAATAAAAAATAACAACATTTGACATTTAAAACAATAAATTTATTTCTAATAATATAAATTATAATTTATGATTTGACTGTATTGAAATAATTGATTATATTTGACAAATTAACAAAATAATGAAATTGACTTATTAATAATGAAATAATGTATATGACTTAAATATGTATGTACCTAACAGTCTTGGGAATAAATGGCTATTTATTTATTTATTTTATTTATGTATGTATATAGATAACCACAAAATCAGAGGTACTATACGCTTGTGCCTGGTAAAATATAAGTGTAAAAATTCAAAAAATTCAAAATTATTTATTTCATGCAGCCAACGTGTCTTATGCCACGTCGAGACTCTATAGTCTATACCATCGTAGATAGTAGTAAGTGTCCCTGGTTCAATTCCCGGCAGGTAAAGAAAGGGTGACTAAATATGACCAAATAATTGTAAAATTAAATGACATTAGTTGTGAATATTATCTATAGGTATATTTTATTACAACTATTTTATTGTTTTAATAATTTACTAGCTTTTGCCCCCGCGACTTCGTCCGCGTGGAATTTAGGTATTGGGGTGGAATTTTCAAAAACTGTGACACACGTACTTCTTTATTTTTAACTGAAAGCTCAAATACCAACTTTGATGGAAACAGCTTGAAAAATGACGGAGTTTCATGTAAACTTCCATCCCCTATTTAAACCCCTTAGGGGTGGAATTTCCAATAATCCTTTCTTAGTATACGCCTACGTCATAAAAGGAACCAACTGTAAAAATTTATGAAGAAGAAACGGCAAATGGAACATAATCCTATTAATATTATAAAAATGAAAAAATAAAAGCGCTTCTTCAAAAGTAAAAGCGTGTTTGTCTGTTGTTGTGTTTGTCTTTCAATCACGCCACGACAGAGCGACTTGATATTGTTAGACATTTCAATAATTTTATCCGTTTCACTTCATCCATCCTATTTCCTAATATAAGTAATGCGAATATTTGGATATATGGATGTTTGTTACTCAACCACGCCGCAATGACTGAACCGATTTGGCTGAAATTTGATACAGAGATAGATTATAGTCTGGAATAACACATAGGCTACTTTTTAACCCGGGAAATAAGAGAGTTCCTGCGGGAATAAAAAAACTCAATACACGCGAACGAAGTCGCGGGCATCATCTAGGTTCTTCATACGAGTATTTTTTAAGGTGGTTTGATGAAAGTATTTTGAAAATTAAAATACATCTGAAACGTAGTTGGATATATTACAAATATACCGCTACAACCGGGAACCATATTATTATAAAAAAATATTCACATTTTCATTCATAAAAAAAAAAAAATAAGTCTAATTACAAAATCTACGCCATCTATTGGCGCTGATGTGACCGCTGACCGGATCAAACCACCTTAAATGGACAAAGTTGAAATTTAGATCTGCTACTCCTCGTATAAGTATTTATCGGTAGGTTTATTTTTATATTTAAGTCAGCTGAAAGCCCACAAATCTCATCTTACTGGGAGGCATGTCAGAAGCGAGAGGCACTTGGGGTAAGATTAATGCGCCATTAAGGCGGCAAAATAAATATTTGATATACAACAACCCTGCTCAACTCTGCGAGAATTTAAAAAGTTAATATTGGTATTTATTTATTTTTATTTATTTTTTCTTTCTTAAAAGCTGACAGTCGTATGGCCAATGACGGTTTTGTTTAAATATATGAGGAGTGTCACAGGAGTGTCTGTTTAATTATTTCCATTCTATATAGTTTTACAGAAAAAGCAAAAGAACTTATTATTACTGTACAATATTTCTGATGAAATTATTGGTTTTTGATCCGAATTAGACTTGAAGGGGCTTCTTATTATATAAATTTTGATTTTTGAAACAAATATTCATCAGCTCTTCGCCAAATTTAAGTGGGACCAACCTGGCGATACGTCTTTTCAAATAAAAAAAAATTATTGGAATGGGTCCAAGTTTAGTTCTAGGTTACCATCGCCAAAAAAAAAATACACGTCGAATTGAGAACCTCCTCCTTTTTTCAAGTCGATTAAAAAATTATTCTTTTTTTTTAGAAATTTGACCTGTGCGTCGATAACCTAGAAAGTGACATAGAATATTTTTATGCCGAGAAAAAAGGGTTCCCGCGGGATTCTTAGAAACCTAACTTCACGCCAACAAAGTCGTGGGTAAAATTAATTAACTTAACAAAACAATCCAAAGTAAACTTTGTTTATTTCTTGACAACAGAATAAAAATGCAAATGTCAGAATATACTCGTTATATTGTTATCTGTGTTGGTACAAGGACGCAGATATAGTCTGCTCTGTATTTAAATCAGTTAAGCCGAGTTTCGTGAGCCGTAGTGATGTACCCTCTCGTAACAAGTTGAGTGGTTTAACTCATTTAATCCGTGCTTAGTTCGATTTTCCGCAACTCGTTTCAACTCTGTGTTAAACTTTTCTACATTATTTAAATTATTACGTTTAATTAGTACGAGTTAAATAATTTGAATGTCAAACATCTGTTGTCTTTTTGTTGCGATGCCGTAAGCTTACTTAAATCGAAAAAAAAATAGAAGAAATTATTTTCATACTAACTTTTACAAGATATAAAGTCTTATTTTAACTGCTTTAAATAGTTTGCTAAATTTTTTAGGTAAAGACTTACTTATTTTAATTTCATGTGTGTAACAAGTATCCGAACGCGCGCTGGTCTCCCCGCCTCTCCGATTGGTCGGACGGCCATCGGCCATTTTGTCTTTTGATGAATTGTGATGAAAGCGCTCTGTGTTTCCCTGCGTCTAATAATTTTAATATTATATAGAAAGTTTATTCGATTGTTGTTTTGTGCCGCGACAGAGCCTTCTGTGAAAAAACAATAAATACTAAATTAAAAGAGTAATCGACAGCTCACATGTGTTATTTTAAAGGTGTCATATTTTTCCAATACCCTTTCTATATTGGAAGTTCTTTCCCAGCCTTGATTTGATCATAATCAATAATGATTATGATCAAATCGCTATAGCGACTATAGCTGGACACATCCTTCGCCTTTCTTATCCAGGCACTTCCTACAACCTTCTTAAAATTGTCAATCAAAATCAATTGAAAAAAAAAAAATTAAAAGGGGGAGCCCCTAATAAAAAACGTGTTTTTTCCGGCATTTTTTGTTACGGAACCCATCGTATGCGAATCTGACTCACATTTGACCCGTTCTTGTTACTTTGGTTAATTTGTACTAAACAGGATTTATAAAAAAAAAAAAGAAATTCCTCATCCCGCCGTCGAGTTTAGACTATGGAACTCACTAAAATCTCAAATGTTCATCCCTCAACATCACTAGGCCGGGTTTTGGCGCCATCTACATGCAAATTGTCCCGGGAACTTTGCAGCGATATTTGGGAGGAAATGACATTTGATGTGCCCGCGTGGCTCCGTGATATTTTCACATGACCTTATATGAATTTATACAGTTTATGTTTACTAAAATGCGTGTGTGTACAATACCTCTTTGTTAAATATAACTATTTAAGCTCTAAAGTATAGTTAGGACTAATGGTTAGGACCTTATGTACTCATTTAAATCACTGTCCGAAATAGTACATTATAGTTATTGATATATTAATCACGAAATATTATGTACAAAATCTATAAATTATCTATCTAATCTATTGCTACGAGGATATAACGAATATAATATACAAGGCGTAGAAAACTACGCATTTGGTAGAGCTGCAGAAGAGTTATTTTACACCTATATATTAATTACTTTGATTTATATTTCTATGATTTCTAATTCTTTTCTAATTTAAACGAAACGCGCTTAAATAATTCGTCATATTTGGTGCCAAGAAATTCTTACCTCATGCGACCTTTATATGGTCGAATTTATTTATGAAATATAAAAAATTTAATAATGTACAAGAAGCCTACAAAATTTTCGAAGGGAATGCGAACGAGAATTTTTTTTAATTACTTAGATGAACCGTGAAATCCTCTATTTCCATGTTGGTGACAACTTATAAATCAAACTTAGTCACGCCGTGGTTTCATGCGACATTTGGTGTTTACGTCAAAAACAGAAGCAAACATCACTAAAAGCCGGACAAACATCCGATACGCGGCTCGCCCCAACCTCCCCTTATTTATTAATATATATATAGCTACTCGTGCTGATTCACTGATTCACTCACTCACTCACTCACTGACTCATTGATCACCTCTCCTGTAAAATTTTGTATGAAAAAATTTTTTTTCACTCACGGTTTCGTATAGAGGACAAAAATTCATTCGGAGGAAAAATATGGAGAGAGCTGATGATTGAGGATTTCGGAGACGAGTGAGGAGCACCGGCCAGGGTATCGAAGATAGGTGGGGGGTGTTCAACCAAATGTCACTCGAAACCTCATCCAATTGGCAGAGAGCTGAAAAAAACTTCCAAAATGGCGGATTCAAGATGGCGGCCATACAAATTTCGTCGGTGTCTATCTCGGAAACTATAAGAGATGGAAGAGTGGTTTCTTGGAAAAGGATGATCAGGACTCGAAGGTCTACTTGATGAATAGAAAAAAATTTCAAGATGGTGGAATTAATTTTTTTCCATACAAAATATATGCAAGACTTAAATTGATTCTTTTTAAAAATTTCTGATAGTTTCGTATGGAGGACAAAATTTCATTTAGAGGAAAAATATGGAGAGAGCTGATGGTTGAGGATTTCGGAGACGGATCAGGAGCACGGCCAGGATATCGAAGATAGGTGAGGAGTGTTCAAACAAAAGTCACGCAAAACCTCATCCAATTAGTAGGGAGCTGAAAAAAATTTCAAAATGGCGGATTCAAGATGGCGGCCATACAAATGTCGTCGGTATCTATCTCGGAGACTATAAAAGATGGAAGAGTGGTTTTTTGAAAAAAAAAGATCAGGACCCGAAGGTCTACTTGATGAATAGAAAAAAAATTCAAGATGGCGGATTTTTTTTTTTCATATAAAATGTATGTAAGACTTTGATACGTTCCTTTCCGCTAATGGTTTCGTATAGAGGACAAAAATTCATTTGGATGAAAAATATGGAGGGAGCTGATGATTGAGGATTTCAGAGACGGGTGAGTAGCACGGTCAGGTTATTGAAGATAGGTTGAGGGTGCCCAAACAAAAATCACTCGAAACCTCATCCAATTGGCAATGAGCTGAAAAAAAATACCAAAATGGCGGAGTCAAGGTGGCGGTCATACAAATTTCGTCGATGTAAATCTCAGAGACTATGAAGTAGTTCCTTGGAAAAAGATGATTAAGACCCGAAGGTATACTTGGTGGACAGAAAAACCGCGGTTCGCTTTAGCGAGCCGCGCACCCACGCGCCCTTACTATATATATAGCTACTCGTGCTGATTCACTGATTGACTGACTGACTCACTGACTCATTGATCACCTCTCCTGTAAAATTTTGTATGGAAAAATTTTTTTTCACTCACGGTTTCGTATAGAGGAGAAAAATTCATTCGGAACAAAAATATGGAGAGAGCTGATGATTGAGGATTTCGGAGACGGGTGAGGAGCACCGGCCAGGGTATCGAAGATAGGTGGGGGGTGTTCGACCAAATGTCACTCGAAACCTCATCCAATTGGCAAAGAGCCGAAAAAAAACTCCAAAATGGCGAATTCAAGATGGCGGCCATACAAATTTTGTTTGTGTCTATCTCGGAGAGTATAAGAGATGGAAGAGTGGTTTCTTGGCAAAAGATGATCAGGAGCCGAAGTTCCACTTGGTGAACAGAAAAAAAATTCAAGATGGCGGAATTTATTTTTTTCCATACAAAATATATGCAAGACTTTATGTGGCGCCTTTTCAAAATTTCTGATGGTTTCGTATAGAGGACAAAAATTTATTTGGAGGAAAAATATGGAGAGAGCTGATCGTTGAGGATTTCGGAGACGGGTAAGGAGCACGGCCAGTATATCGAAGATAGGTGGGGAGTGTTCAAACAAAAGTCATTTGAAACCTCATCCAATTGGCAGGGAGCTGAAAAAAAATCCAAAATACAGATTTTGTCGGTGTCTATCTCGGAGACTATACAAGGTGGAAGAGTGGTTTCTTGGAAAAAGATGATCAAGACTTGAAGGTCTACTTGATGAATAGAAAAAAATCAAGATGGCGGAATTTATTGTTTTCATAGAAAATGTATGCAGACTTTGGATACGTTCCTTTCCAAAATTTCTGATGGTTTCGTATAGAGGACAAAAATTCATCTGGATGAAAAATATGGAGCTGATGATTGAGGATTTCGGAGACGGGTGAGGAGCACGGTCAGGGTATTGAAGATAGGTTAAGGGTGCCCAAACAAAAATCACTCGAAACATCATCCAATTGGCAATGAGCTGAAAAAAGATACCAAAATGGCGGATTCAAGATGGCGGCCATACAAATGTCATCGGTGTCTATCTCGGAGACTATAAAAGATGGAAGAGTGGTTTCTTGGAAAAAGATGATCAAGACCCGAAGATCTACTTAGTGAACAGAAAACACGCGGTTCGCTTTAGCGAGCCGCGCACCCACGCGCCCTACTAGTTTTTAATGTTCCTTCTTAGATTTATACTCAAATCTCTGCTGTCACAAACAGCAACGGCAAATAATTATGAGTATTTTCCTTTTTTGTCCCTTTTAGCTGTCGCGTTTATGTTTCCGATCAATTTTCGGGGATTTCATGTTGATTGGATGTCGAAAATTTTGATCCAAGTGATCCAAAGGATCCAAGGCGACTTTAATGTCAAAAGCATTTCTCTTGCCTTTGATGGTTGACTTGACATTTTTTTTTTTGTATATTTTAGTTACGTTTATATTTATTCCAACACGCTGTTTTTTTATACGGATTTGTGAACCAATTTATATTGTTCGATTACTCCTGTATAGACGGCAATGAAGGGCTTTTGCTGTGTTTTGATATATTTTATTTGTACATGACTCAATAATATTAACACCATAAAAATTCTTTTATCGTTGGCGTCCATAAGTTGGAGCTTCATTGGGTCCAACGTTTGGTCCAAACTTAAGGCCAACGTGAGGAGCTGTCCATAAGCGTGAAGGCACATTCCTTGCTCATGGACATTACGCAATGATCACGTTAAGCAGCTTAATTGTGTAAACAATACTCCCATTGTGTGACGTAATAAGCTTAACTTACTAAGTAGAGAGAATTATGATAATACAAGGCGTATTGATATTTAGTAGGTGTAAAACCCGGCTCCAAGCAGGTTAAATAGACAACATGTAATACAGAAGAATAAATAAACTTTATTTACATTAGTAGCATTACTTACTTACATTAAACTAGAGCCTTTTGTGCGAGTAGGTTAGATTTCAACCACTTATGGGTGCCAACGCTCACGATTCCTTGAAGTTCTATGAGATATGTCGGTAGGATTCTCCTAACAGTAGATATTTTATTTTTATTTTTTATTTATTTATTTTATTAACATAAGGTCTACAAATAATACTTAAAGCTAGCATCAAAAAAACCACCCAGGTTTGTAGAAAAATGCTAACAAAGACTTAAATCTAGGTAGGTAGGTATGTTGACTACAGAACATTAATCCTAGTTGAACATGTTGTTTAAATAAATTATCATAATTGACTTAAAAAGTAAGATTTTAGTAAGATATAGTGTTGGCCTCGATCAAAATATCCTCTAAGTAGGTATATGAAAAGAGTCAGTCAGTAAACCGAGTCAACAAACTCATAAGTCCAACATAATAGGATCAGCGTAAACGTCTTACAGTATTGAAGTATTGAGGGCAGGTGTGAAGCACTTTGCGCCTTTCTTATTGTTAATTATTGGTGATGTGTGTTATGCTTTGTTTTTCTTTTATTTGTTACTAGTTGATGTCCCGCGGCTTCATTCGCGTGGATTTAGTTTTTAAAAATCCCGCGGGACCTCTTTGATTTTCCGGGATAAAAAGTATGTCACTCTCCCGGTCCTCAATAGCCCAACGGTTAAAGACTCAACTCGCGGACTCAAAACACAAGAGTCGCAGGTTCGAATCCCGTCCGTTGCACTATTGTGATGTAAGTCAACTTCAGCTTGGCTAATATTCTTAAAAAAAATCTACACCCATGCAAGAAATCTCGTTGATCCGTTGCGGCATGATTGAAGGACAAACCAAAAAACACACTTTCGCATCTAAATATATAAAAGGCAAAGGTGACTGACTGATTGACTGACTGACTGACTGACTGATCTATCAACGCACAGCTCTAACCATTGGACCGATCGAGCTGAAATTTGGCATACAGGTAGCTGTTAGGACGTAGACATCCGCTAAGAAAGGATTTTGGAAAATTTCAACCCCAAGAGGGTTAAATAGGGGGTTAAAAAATCGAACCTAACGTGAGCGAAGCCGCGGGTTAAAGCTAGTTTATAATATTAGTAAGGATAGAAAGGATTACCTTTTTTTCTGCAAGTACTACATTTTACTATAACCTTGCATCATACCACCTTAAGTGCTTAGTAACAAGTTAATCAATTTATATAGGTATAGCTATATCATGCAAATTAAGAAAGTCGTACACCAACAATTTTTAGTTCCAATAAAGTACAAAGAAGATAATTCTCCAATTAATCCGTTAATTATTTAAGCGTCTAACACTATGCGGCACCCACAGACACTGAGTTTGCACTGGGTCCGCACAGCAAACAAGGCAGGTGCGTGTTAATGACATGTTAGATTGCAATGATAATCGAGAGGACATTGTTTGTCCAGCCGCCTAGTGTGGGGGAGGCTGTAGTCTATATAAATCCTATAATATTATGGTATTGACACACTCTAGGTATAATAGTGCCGTAACGATGTACCGGGCTAATTTTATTTGTTTCTAGCTGATTCCCACAACTTCAATACTACTTGACTTAATTTTTTTTAATTCCCGCGGGAACTCTTTGACTTTCCGGGATAAAAAGTAGCCTATGTCACTCTCAAGGTCCTCAACTATATCCATACAAAAAATCATATCGATCCGTAGCTATGTTGCAGCGTGATTGAGGGACAAATCTACAAACAAACACTTTCGCATTTATAATATTAAGTAAGGATGGAATGTAATGAATTTTAGAAAAAAGTAGACAAATATTTTTAGACAAATACTATGCCTATAGCTGATAGTAGAATGAATATAAATTCAATCGAGCTTGAGAATCAAGTAAATAATTTTATTAAAGTACTCGTATAAAATAAAATAATAATCTAAAATCACATTTTATACTTGTGATAAAAACCTATTTACTATGAAGTTTCTTAAAAAAATAATTATTTTGGATTATTATAGTTTATCAGAAAAACCCCGACCAAAATTGTGATATTTTCTATTCACTTGGCTACTTATAAATAACTTAAATTCTGCGATTATTTTAGATTAGGTAAACAAAAGGCACCCTGAACTAACTCTGAACAAATTATTAAAAGTCTGAAACTAATCCGCGTTCATAAAGAGATTCCATCATCCAATTCCGACCCGCGCGATATGAAACAGACTTCAAAAGAACTCGTCTGAAACGACTACCGACTGGCAGGAATCAAAAGGACATAATCTCGATAAAATTCCCTTTATATTCTAGCACGCTGTTTCAGGAAGTTGGATTTGATATTTTTTAAGTAGATTCAGGAATATTTATATCTAATCGACTTTACATTGAATCAGATCCTTTTGTCTCTTTTTGTTTTTTTCTGTAGTAGAGAATCTACTGTAGTAAATTCTCTATTACAGAAAAAAACAAAAAGAAAATGAATAGAGATGTACCTCTATTCATATTTGGATGAATCTAAAGTTGAAGAAAGCTAAAATTATGTTTTTTTTTGTGCCTACGATGAAATAACATTAGAATTTTAGACGTTGATTACCATCTAGAAGTAACTGAAATCAGTAACAAACAAACACACAAACACGTCTGTGTTTGTTTACACACATAATATACAAACTTTCGCCTTTAGAATATTAGTGTGATGTTACTACGATAACTTAACATTATATAAAGTAACAGCCATTATAAAGGTTTCAGTAGTAATATGCGAGAGGCGCGAAACGTGTCAGCGCATGGATTGGACATTTGTAAAGTTCAGACTTTGCATATTCGTTAATTGTTCTGTCAGCATTTTCACCTGTTTAACTTTTCACCTTTTGAAAATGTAAGCTTATTTTCTGTTTTAGGAGTTTGTGCTGTGAATATTTAAAAATCATTTTTGGCTTAGTAAGGATCTTTTTACTATGCAAGGCGCAAGGGTGTCAGTTTATAACTGACTTCAAAAAAAGGAGCGATTTTTTTGGCGATATTACTCCATCACTCCGTCAATTTCCAATTTTTCAACAACAATTTCAATATTTTTTTTTCTACTTGAAAGGACGTATCGTCAGTTTGAACCCGATGTTTAGTGAAGGTTTGATGAACATCTTCGTAGATGGAGGACGGAATTCCTCAATGAATAGGGGCAAAATGCTCGCGGTCAGAGTATATGAAGGTTAGCGTCACACATCGGTTTCATCGTTTCTATTCAGATTCATGCGTGGCATGGTTCATTTCCAAATATATTTTCAATATACAGCCACAACGCAATCATTATAGTAAGTATAGATGATAGATTTTCTTATATTCCGTAACAAAATAACAGCGGAACTAAAGTTAAATCAAAGACTTCAAACAAATTGAAACCCGCTAGCTAACCGCAAAGGCCATGTATTTCACAAGTAAGCCAAACAAATGTTACCTATAACATTTCACCACTAGCTTAGCATAAAAAACGCACGCGGTATGTACCATTCAATAACCATAAACACAAATTTTGCTTACACACCATCCAGGGGAAAAGGACGTGCGACAAAGACAACAATTTCTTATTCCCTTAAGAGCGAAAGGAAGAAAAAAACACATAATTTTCACGAGTCTTCCGCAAAAGTTATTTAGTGCGACCTTCGCGGTTCCATCGACAAATATTTTAAGAGTTTTCAACATTTGGTTGAGTTTTTGTTCTTCTTTATTTCGTTTTGGATTATTATCGCCCTATTATAGTCACGCAGGGTGTTTTCAGCTCAGACTTAAGGTAAAACGAGACACAAAATATACTCTGACATAAATCTGTTTCGTTTTAACTCTGTCTTGAGTCTGAGTAGAGACAGAGTGCGGTCTATAGAGTTTCGCCTAAGATATATGACTAAAATACCCGGCGTATACTCTAGTAACTAGATTTTCATACTCGTAGGGTATTATGATTGTGATTAATGAAGGTTTAAGTATATTTTATTAGCTAATACAGTTGCATATTATTTTTTGTCGCCAAAATACCAAAAGTATCTCATTTTCACAAAATAGTCGTTGGTCGTTTTCTGCTTAACGACGCTCAATTATGACTAAGATTATAAGGGTTTTATTATGACTGTTGGGCATTAATTGATGGATACATCAGTACTCCACCAACCAGATCAGACCAGAGACAGACACAATTCAGAAATTATATGTATCTATATATATAAAATTCAAAGTCCTGACTGACTGATTGACTGATTGAGATATCAACGCACAGCCTAAACTACTGAAGTGAGAAACTTGAAATTTTTACAGTTGGTTCCTTTTATGACGTAGGCGCACACTAAGAAAGGATTATTGGAAATTCCACTCCTAAGGGGTTTATATGAAACTCCGTCATTTTTCAATCTGTTTCCATCAAAGTTGGTATTTGAGCTATCAGTTAAAAATAGGGAAGTACGTGTGTCACAGTTTTTGAAAATTCCACCCCAATTCCTAATTCCACGCGGACGAAGTCGCGGGGGCAAAAGCTAGTACAATATATGCCAGAAACCGAACCCGAGACTCTCATAAGACCACAGTGTTTACCACTCTGCCAGGGAGTTCGCCAAGTCGTATGAGTTGTGAACGACAAAGATTCAACTTTTATTGTCTGTCTAGGTCTAGCTGAGCTGGCAATCCATTGGGAAATCTAGATTTACACCGGGAACATCTATGACTTCTCTTCTAAGCTCTACGTAATATTTAATGTATTTTCAAGGATGGTGGATATTTTATGAGCTGCTCGTAAAAGGATATTTATTTTAAATCCTTAATACCAGTTCAACGTCTATCCTATACGAACATTTTCCATACAATAATTATACATTACATTACATTATTATACATTATGACAAAAACTCGCATCAGTTAAGCAATGCTCGAATGTGAGTGCCGAAAATTCCGCTCGCATTCGAGAAACTCTCCTTGTATAGGTAACTGAACCAGAAAATACTTTTATACCTAACTTTTTTTTTCTAGACACTCTTTGTTTTTTGATACCAATAAACAAGCTGTAGGAAGTCCATTTTTGGGTAATATTATCTCTAATAATAGAGAGACATAATTTTACATACTGACTGATTCAAATACGTGTTCAATATGATGATGAGATGATGAGACCTGCAAGACAAGAGTGAATAGGCATCTTCTAGGCAAGCTCGCTACAACCTCATCATTGCTTTCTGGCTTGCTATTGTCTGTCTATATGTCTCCCACTAGGTGGAACTACATCAGTCGAGACGCAGGGAGACGTTGGATATTGGCGGCTCAAGACCGAGACCGGTGGAAGTCTATATAGAAGTCATTTGTCCAGCAGTGGACGTCTATTGATAGGTGTAAATAAAGATGATTGTTGTCAAGCGCAAGCCTATCTTTTTTTTTTATTCGATGACAAGATAGCCCTTGACTGCGATCTTACCTGATGGTAAATGACGATGCAGTCTAAGATGGTAGCGGCCTAACTTGGAAGGGGTATAGCAGTGTAAATTCAACCCATACCCCTAATCAGTTTCTACACGCCATCGTGCCGGAACGCTAAATCGCTTGGCGGCACGTCTTTGACGGTAGGGTGGTAACTAGCCACGGCCAAAGCCTCCCACCAGACCAGACCAGAGATAATTTAGAAATTATAAATTCCTAAATTGCCCCCGCCGGGAATCGAACCCGAGACCTCCCAGTTATAAGACCACAGCGCTCACCACTGCGCCAGGGAGGTCGTCAAAAATCTTGTATCTACGTTATGTTGTTTATGTTTACCTTATAAAACTGGTATGCAGTCTATTATTTTAAAATGAACCTTTGTCATTCTGAAAACAATGGGCCAGCGTAGCTGTTGACATTCGGCGAACAAAGCGACCAATGGGCCGTCGGAGGCCGAGCGACGAATTTACGATTCAGCTTATACCCCGCAGTAATTCGACAACTGCGATTTTATGGATTTTATTGCCAAAGCTTCTGGCGCCAAATGAAATCGACTTCTATTTCCGGCGACGGTTCCCGCAGGCGTTTGGCGCAATTGGCTAATGTGTGAGAGGTTTTTATTAAAAATATAATATTATTGAATTTACATTAGTTACCAACAGAGTAAGGTGGTAAGTTAAACTTCATAACGAAATTTGGTGCATCTTTTCGTAATAATTGCAGACGAAATGCAACGAAAAGCTTTTCTAAAAACATAACATCTGAATATTTCTTCTAAATATTTGTCTGGTGGGAGGCTGGTTACCACCCTACTGTCAAAGACGTGCCGCCAAGCGATTTAGTATTCCGGCACGATAGCGTGTAGAAACTGACTAGGGGGTATGGATTGAACACTGCTAGACCCCTTCCAAGTTAGTCCGCTACCATCTTAGACTGTATCGTCACTTACCATCAGGTGAGATCGCAGTCAAGGGATATCTTGTCATCGAATAAAAAAAATTATCCGTGGTCGAGTTACAGTTTTGAAAATTTTTATTTTTATTTATACTGAGTGACTGAGGCATCTGTCAAAATATGCTCAAAACCTTTTTCAACTAAAAATAAAGACCTAAACCCGTCTAGACAGAGTGGTCGAAAGATACGAAACATATTGGCACATGGTTCCATTCGCCGAGGCAGTGAGCTGGCACACGCCAAGATACAATTCCGATTGACTGACTCTCAACGGGTAGTGCTGATTGGGCCATTAGGCGAGCGTGCAAATTGTCTCATATTTTGAAAAAAAATTTGGTAATATTAAATTTTAAAATATAAAATTATTAAATTTGGTAAAATTTGGTACCATTATTTAAAGCATCAAGCTGGCATAAGCCACCTCTATAATTATGACATAGTACAATAACTTTTACAAAGTGCTTTTGGATATAGTATTTAATACTATTCTTTTTTGACACACTTGCACACATGCACGTGAAATTGCATGTCCAAAGTAAAACGGTAAAGATAGTTGTTAGAATATGCTTCATAGCTATGTAAGTACACTTATTCGTAAATATCAACTACATAATCTTATCATATCACATTTCTATGAATATTGTTGATCTGTCAGTGAATGAGTCCTTAATAGAAACTTCCTTAAGTTACTTCTAAAGGACTCCCTCACTAACCTCAATGGTGAATGTTGTCGGTATTAAAAAAATTATCACAGCACGAGAGATAGAAAAGATCATTTTATTAAAACGCTGTGGGTGCATTAAAGATTCAATACGAAAAACGATACGACCATCTCTAATCTGGATTTGTCCATTAAACGAACGTGCCGATTGTTTTGTATTTTTTGAATGAAAACCTCAAAGCCCTTAAACCAGTCTAAAGTCTAGACAGAGAGTGCAAAAGATAGAAAATATACTCGTAATAGCAAATGAGTCCATTCGATCAAGCAGTCATGTGTGTGAAAGCGAAGATACAATTCGAATCGACCGATACTCCGTAGTGTTGATGGGCCATTAAAAGAACGTTTAAAACCGTTTTATAGGTGGAAACTGAAAGATTGAAAATCACTTGGTAAATGGATATCGATTCTCGCGCCGCAACGATAAAACGACTCTAACCAGTTTAAAAATACGTTTATGATTACAATTAAAGGATTAATGACTGGTTGTTATTTTACTTTACAAAGAATTGTAGATTTACCATTAGGTTGGTTAAATACTCAAAGCTCATTAGGTACACTTTAACCAGTGAAACATTTAATAAGTAAAGGCTTCTAGATGATGCCCGCGACTTTGTCCGTGTGGTTTAAGGTTTTTTGATCCCGCGGGAACTCTTTAATTTTCCGGGATAAAAAGTAGCCTATGTGTTATTCCAGATTATAATCTATCTCTGGGATGGCTTGGTATTCACAGATATCCTTTCAAGAAATTTTAGCCAGCAACCGTCGAACGCAGTACGTCCTGAAACCATTTTAAATGATTAACGGTTCACCTTTACTGAGGCCACTAAAAATGTACGTAAGCCAATATCAAATACTACTAAAGTTGCACAATGATTTGTTTGAAAGTTAAAGCAAAATCCATCAACGACAACCTCTTTTGTTAAGAGTGAACACGTTAACATGACGTCTAAGGCGGCGTCCTAATTGGGAGCGATCGTACGATGGCGCGATGCGTTTTTCATCTCACGATCAAAGAGCAAAGCAAATTTCATGTGCTCGCACGATTACTTGCGAGGTTCAAATAGGACACTCTGATGAAATCTGTATGTTTGAACTCATCGCACGACGAGACCGCATCGTGTCATCGTGCGATCTTCGCCAATTAGGACAACGCCTAAAGCTCGTAAGATCCTGGAATCGTCTAGGTCTAGCCAGACTGACTGGAAGTTACAAAATCGATGGGCGGGTAATCTCGCTCGCCAACATTGCGCTGGGCTGGTAAAAGCCCGCGAGCTACAATTCCGATCTACTGGTTTTCAATAGCGGCGTCTGGCCACTGAGAATGCGTTTTGTTTTACTTTTATGTGAAAAACATTAGATTTCTCTAATGGAATATTAATTTATTTTCATGTACACAATTTTAAATTAATGAAGAAAGGAGTTTCTCAGATCCTTTGGCATACGACTCGACTAAGAGAACAAAATTTAGAGTCTTAGGTTTAGTGGTTAGTATCAGATGTTTGTTATAATAACACGGGACCGACTGCGACGAATTAACTTGCTTTCAGAGGAAAGGGAGCGAAAAGGCCAAAAGACATTCAACGTCGATCAACCATCCAGTTACCAACCAGGCTCTATGTTGCTTAACCAGGGTGATTGTTTGATAATGCGCCGTCACAACTAGGCCACATGGCCCCTTAATATCATAAACTAGGTTTTGCCCATGGCTTTGCTCACGTTAAGTTCAATTTTTCATACCCCTATTTTATCCCCCGTAGGAGTTTTTATCCCCACAACGACTACCAGTCAACCAATGACTATTGATTATTGTTTGTTTTTTAGTTAAGTTGTTTAGTTTTACTTTTGTTTACACTTCTTTTTCCAAATTTGTAATTAGGTGCATTAGGTTTTGATTTCGTGTAGCCAGCGCCAGATCGCCCTCAAAGTTTGGCTAGATATTAATTTTAAGCTTATTTGTGTTTTTTTTTTATTTATTGTTATCTAAATTTAACAATAAATAAAATATAAAAAAAATAAAAAGTAAGTCCCCTTTTCCTTTTATATATTTAGATTTTTCCGAGTCGTTGGTTTAATGGCCGTAACCGCAGAAGCAAAGTTGCATAGGGGAGACCGGGGATGGTAGGCTATAGGGGTAGGTAGACTAACTGCCAAAAACTCGTCGACAGTGTACGAATTGAATCATCCGAATACAGCCGAGTATTACACTCTGCGTCCCGCTCAGGTGTCTGGAGCGCCGCAACGCAGTCGTGCGCCGTTTTCAAGCAGTGATAGGTTTTTAATTTTTTAACCACATAAGTAATATTTTGATTTATTACACTTTTTGACCTGGTGCCTACAACTTTTATGTGAACCATTTTTATGTTAGGCCCGACGTTTGATGGGTGTATATTTATCATATTTCGTATCTTATTTTTCAAGTCACTGTTAGTGTTTAGGCTAGCCATGCGATCAAACTAAAAAATAGCAGTTGGGGCTGGTAGACTAATTTTTTCCGGGGCTGGTTGACTAATCAGTCAACCAATCAAAACTGGTTGTTTTGGTGGTTTTAGTTAACCTTTTATTGGACTTTTAAATATTTATAGCAATTTTGTTGTTGCAGAACAATAGAACCTATAAAAAAAACTGCTGAACGACATAGATAAATTATATGTATAACTGAACGAGCGATAGATGTTTTAGAAAGAGCTTGTCATACTGTAATTTTTGACGAAAAAAGCATTAATGCCACATTAAAACAGTGCAACACTCCTGATAAATAAAAATATAACATCGTTACGTGATCAAATCAAAAGAAAAATCAAAACGTCACCAAAATTAACCCTGGACACAGTTGCATATATTATGAAATAGGCAAATTTTTACTAATATAGGAAGAGGAAACCTAGAAGAAAGCTTTAGCCAATTATATAAAGAAGGCAGCTGATATTTAATAGGGATTGACGCCATTTGATACTCGAAAATAAGCATATGAGTTCGCAAAAAAAACAAAGCTATGCCTGATTCTTGGAGGACAATTGTTAGTTGGTGAAGATTGGTTGGACTCCTTTTTGAAACGTCATCCTTCTCTATCAATCCGACCTCAGCAACGAGCCTGTTGAGAGCTACGTTACAAACTACGTTAGTTTATATTTGATAGAACAAGTAGAACTACATTGTTATTAAGTTCCGACAAAAACCTGTAATTTTTTGTTATAGAAATTATGTCTGACTAGGATTTACAATAGGTATTAAACGAAGAGTTAAATTAAAAAATATTAAAAATAAGATTATTTTTTGGTAATTTTTTTAAAGACATTTTAAGCAATGGATGATCAGCTGACTTAAGTTTTTTTTAATAAAAGGCTCAATTATATTAAAATAATGTTTAATTATTTGCTCCTTCCCATGATTCGACTCTTATTGATACATAAGTCAACCTACCCCTGGTGTATGGTCTACCTACCCCGGACCAGGGGTAGGTTGACTAAGATTTCGTGTTTTGGAAAATGCATTAAATTATCACTATTTTACTAAATTAGGAACTAGATATTACGTATTTTTATTAGGTTAATAGATTTCCTATCAATTAACATGGTTTTCTTTTCTATAAATATTAAAACAAAAAATATATGTACCATTTAGTAAAAACCTAGTCAACCATCCCCGGTCTCCCCTAAGCACTAGATATGAGAGCTGTTCGGTGTTTCCACGCGACTTGAGAGAGGACTCGAGAGTGGTCCAAAGCCAGAGTGTTTTGCCATTAAAGTTTTTTATTCTACGGTGTAGTCGATACCTAAGGTTTGGACCTGTTATCTCCCTAAAAACTTGTCATTTAATGGAAGTATAATCACAGATTATTTCCCTAAAAACTGTTGATTTGACGGAAATGTACCTAATCACACTAATAAAGGTGAAAATTTACAACACGTACAAATTTTCACCTTTACACACACTTTGTGTGTATGTTTGTTACTCCTTCACGCCACAACGGATGACACGATTTGGCCAAGATTAACACAGGCTATATTTTATTCTGGAAAATTAAAGAGTTTCTGCGGGAATTAAAATCCTTAATCTACGTGGACGGCATCGTCTAGTTGCTTGAAGTATCACGAAGACAAGTTACAAAAGTAATACGAAACAGAATCTTGAAGATCACCATTCCAGCACCTTGAGACCCAACTTCCATCGCTTCTTCCAGCCATGTAGCCCTGTCCATTATCTCTTCAACTTTACGACGAAGCTTTAGTCTGTCACGCTGTCGCAGTAAGTGTGCAAGTATGTCATGCTCTCTTTAAACATTTCTGTGGTGGTGTCGAGTGGTGCGGGTTGTTACGTTCCCTCAAATATGGTTGAGCGAAGCAGCGGCTGGATCATGCGTCATGCTCGTGAACTGGTGCCACCAACGGAAATGGGTCTGCTTTCTGTCTGCCCGTCTTAACATACATTGGATTGTATGTAGGACTTCATTGTGGAAGCACTGTATACATAGCATAGTTTTGTTACCTATTGTAAAAAAATTTTTTTTTTGAAAAGAGCAACTGCTGAGTTTCTTGCTGGCTCTTCTCAGCAGAATCTGCATTTCGAACCGGTGGTAGATTTATGAAGTGTCGTAAGAGCTACAAGTTGGCCTACATGAAATAAATAAATTTTGATTTTGAAAAAAATTAGTTCATTTGAAGCAAAATGTAGCTCAAAATTTACATACAGGTAAATCCCGTTTGTGAATTAACGTCGCGAATAAGTCCGAGGCATCTCGAGCGTTCACGCCGCGCCAGCATTGACTCCAGATCTGAGCGGTCCTTTGTATTTTGCGAAAAAGACAAAAAAGACTACGCGGAAACACGACCCACGAAACTGAAAAAGGAAGTTAGAAAATAAGTTGCGAGAGTAAAATACATTTATAATGAGTTAATTCCATTGGATATTTTTTTTTTTAATTCCCAAACTAAATCAGGGCCTGTTGTAAGTTTGTCGTGTGTGTCTGTGTGTGGGTGTATATGTGTGTCTGTCTGTTCTCTTGTAGGTCCCTAACGAATGGACAGATTTTAATGTGTAAATTGAATACGCCTGAGCAAATCATCATAAATTATAGCTAAGATCCACCTCGATTACGTTAGCTTTCAAACAAAAAATATCGGTCCATTCGTAAGGAAGCTACAAGGGAACAGACAGACACACAGAAACACACATCAAACTTATAACACCCCTCATTTTCCGTCGGGGGTTAAAACAGAAAATCTACAGTAGGTACACATCAGATCAACAATAATATCCTGGCTAATATTATAAATGCGAAAATGTGTTTGTTGGTTTATTTGTGTGTTGGTTCGTCCTTCAATCACGCTGCAATAGAGCTACGGATCGGCGTGATTTTTTGTATGGATATAGTTAAGGACTTTGAGAGTGACATAGGCTAGTTTTATCCCGGAAAATCAAAGTACCCGCGGGAATTAAAAAACTAAATCCACACGGAAGAAGTCGTGGGCATCAGCTAGTCATCAATAAAATAAAATGATAATATCAGTAATATCATCTTTAGTGAACCTACAAGTAGTATGTAGTAGATAATATTCTGGCAATGTAAAGTCTGCTTCAGTCACCGTTCTATCACAGTTTGAAAGCGTATCTACAGTGTCGGTGTTCAATTGTTTCGGTAATTGCACTCCGTTCTAAGCACAACTCAGCGGCGAATGGCGTCTATACGTCAGTCTGTCTGTCGCCAATATCGCGGAGGTTAAATATTTGCTCGAGTTCTACCTGGCGTACCTAGTTACTCCTACGTTAGAGAAACTTGATAACAATTCTTCAACTTGATAAAATTTAAGAGAACGGTTGAGCGTCAGATTAAATATAAAATATTAGTCCCAATATACAATTTATCTGAATCCGTTAGTCCAAGAGTACCTACTTATCGATTGAAATCTTTTGGCATAGATTTTACAGATAGATTATATCATTCCGATGGTATATGTACTCCAATATGTATCCAATATGTATCCAATATGTGTCCAATATATACTAATATTGAATTAATGTTAACCGGCCTTACTTACTCAATATATAGGTACGAAAAATGTGAAAGTGTATTCAACTGCTGAACAGTTCTTTATGAAAGGCACTGTGATAACTTGCGTCCGGAGTTATTTTAGTGTGTTTTTCACTATGTTTAATGTGTATGGTGTCGTTCATTTATTCATTGCCTTGGTTAGCCACACTTGTGGCTTGCCTACACAACACATAGCAATTTGTAGGCTGACGTACGAAATCCCTAACCGCGTCTGAGCAAACTCTGTTTGCTAGGGCGTAATACCACAGCCACATAAAGCATTAATTTATGCCTAAGAACCTATGCCATCATCGTCAAATAATAAAAATAGTTTTATCAGATAGACAATACAAGATCTTTCTTCACCTGCATTTAAGTCTCAATAGACTAACGGTTAAGAGTGCAGACTGAATACTGAAAGGTGGCAAGTTCGAACCCCACCCGTTGCATTTTTGTCGTACCCACTCCTAAGCTTTTAGCTTATTTGGAGGGGATAGGAGGATATTAGTCAACTTCAGCTAGGCTAATATTCTTTAAAAAAAATTATGTCATTCTGTCGAGGGAGGAGCTCACGTTAATTATTAACTGCCCAAATTGTGGCCAAAATCACGAATAAATGGATTCAGATATTTTTACGTAATGCGTATAAATAAATAGACAAACTAAACTAAAAAAAAAATATTAATTATGCAACAAATTTCAATAATTTCTGTTACATATGTTGGTCTTAAAATATTAAATATATTTACTAAGCTACCTGAGGCTAAACCTAAGTTTCAGTTTGGCTCTACTTTTTAAAAACCACTTTAATCTAATTGGCCGTTTTAGTAGAATGCTGGTAGTTCGTACATAAACATAGGGGATTACTTATCTATCCCGAGATACGGGGAACGGCCACGTACGACGGATTTACGGGGCGTCCCGCACCCGTGACCCCGTAACTCTCGTCCCGATGCGGTACGGGAATCTTTTGATACGAGTTGCGATGTATTTTACGAGTTGTTTGGTGAAATGTACTCTGATAACTGATAAACTGTGAGTTATCAATGTAAATTAAATTATCACGATAAACATTGCAATATTTCAAGACTCATAAAATTCAAAATTTTCATTGTGAGATCTCTATTCGAGTACTCGTACATTGAGACCTCGGTATTGGTTTTTTTTTAATACATTATAGGCACACTATCACACCTGATTGTAAGTGATGATGCGGTCTAAGGTGTAACGCGTTTGCCTAGAAGATGCCTATTCACTCTTGTTTTAAAGATACCCAAATTGTACGTGTTAGGAAACACAGATCTTGGAAGAACATTCCAGACCCTAGCCGTGCGAATCAGGAATGAAGACTTAAAGCGCTTGGTGCGCGTAGATGGAATATCAACGACGTAGGGATGGAAGCTCTCCCTGTGTCTTGCAGTGCGGTGGTAAAAAGGTGAAGGGGGGACAAGATCGGTTCATATACTATGTTTCCGTCTCCTTAACACTTTAGTTTTGCGACTCGTTGAGCTATGTCGGTAACTCTGATTGTCCTAACAGCCTTTTTGTGAGACCCATTGTTAGCAAACATGTTTCGGGTCGTTGGGAGATTCTTGACGCTTCCTGACACGATATTATTTCGTAGGTATACTACATAATAATACGCAAAAGCCGTAGTGAAAACTGACAAACATAAAACAATCAATATTCAACAAATATCGCGAATAATTGTGTAGCGAACGCGGAATATCGAAAACTGCTGCCGAATCACAATGGATGAAAAATAATGGAACGTTCACAGCTCGCTGCACCGCGTAGTTATGGAAACCAAACGATCTCCTATGACGTGCTGCTTTCCTGGTACTGACAGCTTCAGAATTATGTTGGCTTTCCTTTGTTTCCGCAATTTGTCTCCCGAAAATCTATTAAATCTTTTCTACAGAAGCGTGCTTTGTGCGCGTTGAGTTAGATTTTTAAAATCCGCCGGGAATCCTCTGTTCTTTCGGGACAAAATGTAGCTTATGACACTCTCCAGGTTCTCAATTATGCCAATACACAAGAATCACTGTATAACCGATCCGTAGCTGTGTTGCGACGTGATTGAAGGACAAACCAACACTTTAGAATTTATAATATTAGTAAGGATTTTATATGATAAAAGTGTGCTTATCTCATGAAGATAATACATGTTCCAGAAAATGGTTTTAAGAATATAATAGGGTCCTAGGACATTTTAATAGAATAATATGACAGGTGCGGACTGAAAACGGAACGTTAGAACACTATTGTCGTATCCACTACCAACACAAGCTTTGCGCTTAATTGGAGGGGAAATGTGAACATTGGATCTGTTAAACGTGGCCTAGTATTTCTTTCTGACTGCCTCGTTAGTCTAATTATTATTATTAGATTCCCATAAAATGTTAGGAAGTTGTTGGTGCGTCACTCCCGTTCCTCGTAAGTCGCGTAAAACCGGCGAAGGACCGATCTTTCGCCTGATCTCTCTCCGGTCGTGTTGGATTTCCATCCCATCGGACTATGAGAGTAAGGGAATAGAGAGTGCGCCTGTATTTGCGCACATACTTGTGCACGACATTATCTGCGCATATAGCAACTCTCTGAAGAGGTTGGCTGCTGTAACCGGGTTCGGTCGGGAGGACGTTATTATTTATTTAAAAGTCCTTCCAAAGCGCGACCTACTTACAATTTTTGGTACAATATAATATATGTATATTGTGACAATAAAGCTATAGCCACTATATAGCAACGGCCTCCGGTACTCGTTCGTTTACGGCAGAACTTTTTATTGTTCCCGTTTAAAAGTGCCTATAAACTGCCTCCTCGTAAATCTGGCTTTGAGACTGATGGTTACAAATGTAATAGACTTCAATCTTTTTGCTATTTACACGAAATGGGACGATGTAATTGGATATATCTTCGTTATTAGATGTTACCTTAAATCGTTGGTTCAGGAAATGAACTTGGTAATAGGTCTGATGACCGATTTTGAAAAACTGTTGGATAATATTTGGAAGTACTGCTAGTACTACTTCTACTATTATAAAAAATATCTTATTTCAGTAATAAAAGTAAGCTTTGGTAGATAAAATTGCCATTTCAATTATAATATAAGTTTTAAAATTCACGCAAAAACGCTTGACGGTGTCATGGCGTCGCGTCGTTTGTAACGTCACTTCTGGTCACTTCTATGTTTTTTCATAGTCTATTCAAGTAATTAACAAAAAAGTATTAAAAGTAAAAAGGATTTTGTAAATAATTAGATAACGAGATCGCAGCGCGATGTACAAGTTTTGTTCTGATGTTCGTCTAAGTTTTGTGTACATAACATTTTCAAACTCTTCTACTAGAAAATACCAACGAAATAACCTCAAGAGCTGAAAAACTTAAGAATTTATTCAAAAATTGCATGCTCTCTTATATCTAACAAATAACAAGAAAATAATGCATCCTACAAAATTTTTTCAAGTGTCTTCAAATCACACAATAGCAGTCAAGACGGTAAAACATTTTGGTTTCTTTCTCAATATTCAAGACCCCATGTATTTATGGTAGGCGCTTTTCATATTGACTGGATAACCGCAGGACTTCTGAGCGCTATTGTGTCTTTTCGCAGTAAGACATTTTATTGTTATGGTGTTATGAGCGTACATTCACCGTGAAATTGCAATTGTGTGCGAAACTATTGTGGAACTATAATGAATTTTTACATGGAGCGATTCACTTAAACGATTTTCTCAGACGCTTTAGAGGACACTTCGAAGTACGTAAACTAAAATCAGGTTAGTGGCGAAGTGAGCCACAAGGCGCGATTGAGAATATGTAAAGGTCAAGGAAAATTACAATTTGGTTTCAGCAGCCCTAGCACATTCAGTGAGAAAAGTCTCCTTTCGCGAATTTTTCGCTTTGTTTGTTGTAAGACACGGGAAAGCAGTTGCATCGATTGTTCTTATTCTTGCAGGTTTATGTGCGTACACCTCTTTCAGGATCAGCCGACACGTACGCCCAGCATGTTTGAGGGAAATGAATTAATACGAACACCGCACTGGATGGCGCGGATTTATATTGCCACTGTGATACCATTGTACGCTTTTATCGGTTTTTTTTTTATTTTATTTTTTTCAATGTCCTACTACCAAATTGCTTTTTAGAGATCAGTAATAAGGGCGCCCTTGCTCCCAGCACTTTCTTCTGTGTCTATGTAATGAAAAAAAAATGATTTAACCTTAGTCCCTTTCGAGGGAAGCCTTTGTCCACTTCATTCAATTTATGCTTAATATTGTTTTTTTTTTTGAACAAATATAATAAAAATAAATAAATAAAATGTTTTGTTTTTCTGTGTTTTGGTATAATAAACTTAAAATAGTCCCTTGGTGTTTTTGTGTTAGGAATTTTTTTCAGATAAGCGCTTTCAAATAGACTTTACATTCTCTCTTTTTTTTGGGAGAATAATACCTATCTTGAACTAAGAGTTCCCTCCGCATATTACTGTTCAGTCAGATTACGATTATTTAAGCTTTTGTCCGCGGCTTCGCTCACGTTAATTTCAATTTTTCAAACAACTATTTGATCCCTTTAGGGGTTGAATTTTGAAAAACTCTTCCTTAGCGGTTGCTATCTGGAGGGATATCCAAAAGGAGAGCGGACTAAGAAGGTGTGGAATGTATGGTAGTTTTATTAAAACTTGAATCAGGGTATTCAAGTCTAGTTTAAGCATCGCACTATCCCACAACGTTGAATCGGTTGGCAGCAGATCTCTTCCTTACGTATTCCTAAATTACACCAACGAGTAATATAACCCAGAAACTTCCAATTATAATACCATAGCAATGACGCTTGTGCTATAAGGCCGCTTATCAATACTAAACTTGTACCTATATCAGACGGACCGTTTAATTAGACAATAACCGCAGGCCAGTTAGTGTATACAGCGTGTTGTATTGATTCAATTCCTAGACGCACACTGCAGGTGACACACTCACTGAACAGTGATTAACAGTGCACACTCCGACTTGCTAAGTTGACAGGGGAACTAAATTCAAACTATGTTGGTACACCAGTATACTCGTATAACTTGAATAAACAGTAGGTACTTAGGGCATCGAGTTGCGAATCAGAAGTGGCAATGGACGGGACAGATAGCTCGGGCTATTTATGTACTTTAACTAGCTTTTGCCCGCGGCTTCACTCACGTTAAGTTCGATTTTTCAAACCCCTGTTTTACCCCTAACTTTCAAATATCCTTTCTTAGCGGATGCCTACATCATAATAACTATCTGTATGCCAAAATTCAGCCCGATCTGTCCAGTGGTTTGAGCCTGTACTTTGATAGATCAGTCAGTCGCCTCTACCTATATATTTAGAAAAAGGATCGATTTAAGTACGTCTATTTTTCTACACTCCGAAAACCCTCCTTAGTATATGCCCTCTACAAGAAAATCCTTACACTTGATACCACATCCCCCAAACGACTATCGTAAGCTCGATCGTTAAGAGCATCCAATTTATGTCAGTGTGTATGTCAGAGTGCGCTAAGACGGGAACTGCGGTCAAGGCGCGCCCTTCCAAGCTCCACAAGAACCATTCAAACCAGACCCCACTCTTACTGCCAACCCTTTTTACTCCCATCAAAAAACAACGAACGCAAAGTGCAAGAGCAGCTCACGTTACATTGGCTGAGCCGTCAGACATGACCACTCCAAGGCCTTATTTGATGCTCAAGTGAAACCTCTTAGAAATCCTTCAAGGGGCTTAAATTAACTGGGAGGGAATATCTTTGCATAGCACTCATTTGGCCAATTATGAATGGTCCCGGCTTTACACTAATTTGTATGGGCGAAAGGATCTATTTAAGCGGATGCTTGTAACGGATTAGAGTCGATAAATAAGAAGCATTAGAACCGCTCTCGAATGATGTTTCAGCCGATTTCAGCTGTCATTTTGAGCCGATTTTGGTGGAATTTCGGTAACGTAGAAATTAATTATACTTCTCTTGGCGAATGCAATTGGTCGTGTAATTAAATCCGTTGTTTAATTAATATTATTTTACACGGTATTCACAAGTATGCAATATTGTTTTACTCATTACTTCAAATTGAAACAGGATTCAACAATGTAGGCATGCACCTTGCACTTTTGAATTATTATGTAGCACATGCAATTAACTCTCAATAGAACTTCATTTACCGATGTAATTATAAAATTTTTCGGTGCTTGATGATATACTTAACTTTTTTTTATGATTTACAATATTTTTTTTTGTTTTAGTTGAAGTATTCGTTAGCAATGTATCTTCACAATACGGGATATTTTATTTATTTCTTATTATATCAAGTTATCGTAGTATATACATAATAGGTACACTTACAGTCTATAAAAAACTATCTAAAAAGTGTGCATGCTAAGCTTTAAATCTTACCACACAATTACACTTAAATTCCAATTAAAACTCAATGCAATTAAGTTAAATACCTACATATGCATACATTTAGCTATAGCTTTAGTTCTACAGTAGCTTTTATAGAACTGAAAATAGAAATACGTCAGTTTCTTATACTTGACTTATATCAATATCTAAGGAAATCACATCTGTAACAACCTTCTCCCTTCTTTATATACGAGTACCTATGTCTTTGTAAGTAGCGATATAAAACCTCTTAATAAGTACCAAAGTACCACTCAGTCCGTATGATCATCCCTGATCCCCATTTTTCCCCAAATATCTAACTAAATACCACGCCTTTTCCGTGTATCTCCGTTGCGACGTTAATACAGGCCGGGTTTGCGGTATTAGGTAGCGGGAACTTTTCCTAACCACATACAGTGTTAGAATTAAATGTACAATCAACAATGTACATAATGATCCTATTATAAAATTATTCTTATCGGTTTTTGCCCATAAATTTGTTTTTCATAATCCCCCAGGAACACTATGGTTTTCCGAGATAAAAATAACTTACTTATGTCATTTTCCATGCAAAAATCAAGTCGATCGAATACTCCTTTGCTGCGTGATTGAAGTAGAAACAAACGCTTTGGAGTTAATACTTCTGCTAATGTAGTACATAATATTATTACAAATGCTATATACCTACATACTCGTATATAAAAATATATATATGTATTTAAACATAGGTACAACATCTCCCTTTAGCTATACTGTCTCTCATTTTAAGGAAAAATAAAAGATGTAAGGGCAATTAGTAACTTAAAAGACAAATTCAGTGTTCTCGAAAATTCTAAGCTTTTTAGAGCACGAAAGTATCACGTCACTCCCAGAACTCCAGCCACATTAATTACTCTTGCCAGAGCATTTTGTTCCCCACACTTTGTTCCCGCCACTCTTCATTAATTTTATACCAGAAAATTGGTGGAGCCGTATTATTATTAGAGAAGATGTCACTTCGAAGTAAAAATGTAGGTAATTTAAAGGATAGTAAATAAATAATACAGTAAAATTAATGACGAAACTTTAATTCCTAAATACAACAACGAAAAATCCGCTATGTTGATTTATTCGTTTAAAATGTCACCCTGTTCATCAAAATCTTTTTAGTAGTTTGCATACGTAAATACAAACATACATACATACTAGACTGCTAAAATCATAACCCCTTTGGCTTTACCGTGGTCGGTTAAAAGCACAAGCAAGTCTCTTCGACAAAGTATACAAAATCGTTGAACATTTTCGTTTTCCAACTTGCACAATATAAAGTTAAACCGTAAACGTCCTTTGAATAAATTCTTCGCAACGGCGGGTACTTTCAGGGCATTCTGAAACAATGTTCATACATTTTTGCTGAAAGGCCAGACTTGCTCCCACATGTTTAAGCTTGTTAAACGGGACAAAAATGTTACTTTATGAGCACTTTCAAAGTAATTAATTATTTATTTTTAAGGGTCTTTTACTCTAATAATATAATGGGCTTTTATCTAAATATATAAAAGGAAAAGGTGACTGATTGAGTGACTGACTGACTGACTGATTCATCACCGCAAAGCTTAAACTACTGGACTTGCTATTATGACGTAGGCATCCGCTAAGATAGAATTTTTGAAAATTCAATCCGTAAGGGGATAAAATAGGGATTTGAAAAATCGAACTTAACGTGAACGAAGCGAATAATTATTTCCTTTCCTCGGAAAGCATGTAAAGCACTCAGTTGAACTCTTTCCGGTCGGATCGCAATCCCATCAAACTATGAAAGTGTTGGAATAGAAAGCGCACTTACGTCTGGAAACATACATATTTGTAGTTAAAATTGGCTGCCATGACGGAAATTTCGTCGAAAGTCGAAAGGGTGCATCGTGAAACTCGGGAGAGACTCGCGTCCGAACGACGAACCATGATCTGCTTTAGATTATATGGCTTCAAGGGAAGCTAGACCCCTATGCAGTATGCAATAATAGCCAATATACGTCCACAATATGTACATCGATAACACGATTCTGAGAAACTGAAAAACGGTTATAATAACCGCATTTTCGCATAAACCGAACGAAATAAGCATACTTAAGGGACGTTGTGTTATCACGAACATTCCATGGCCTCGAGCCATGAATTCAGAATTCCATAAAACAAGCATTCCAAGGAAATCGGCAGAAAAACATCGGCATGGGAGTTGTGGACCATTATGCGCCCTATCGGAGAAGTTTGACATGTCACGAGTATTATGGGATAACGTATCTATCTACGTATTTTTGAAGCCCTTAACTTAAGTAAGGGTTGTCACGAGTATAGTACGTTTATCTGACGAAGTTACGGGCGCTTTACTTGTGGTTACGTCGTGTACATGCACATTGCGTAAGTGTGCGTGCCTGTCAGGAGCTAAATGGGAGCGGTCAGGCGCTAGCAAGCTCTCACTCCCACTTATATAGATACGACACACACACAATCATGAGCCACGTACCCTCGTGAATTGAAAGAACTATACCTAGCAGAGATCAAAGATATGTATGATAAATACTTGTTCTGTCAGTTGATTATCCTTTTTACCCTTTTTAAGGTAATCTGTTGTTACAAGATCAATGTTAATTTTCATCTAGCTTTATAGCAATGTTAGAATTTTTCCATCTTATTTTTCAGTAAATAAATATTTAACATACTTTTCATTTCTATTCTTTTAACAAACCACTATAATATAAATAATAATAATTATTATGTACCTAATTATGTTTTGGCTGAGTTGAAGACGTAATAATTCTGCCCTGAATATTATTTTGTCCGGTCAAAGCCAATAAACAATAGGAATTAAGGAAAGAACAATGAACCTGTTTGAAAAATAAATAATTAAAGTGTAAATTATATTTCTAAGTCCTTTTGTGAAAATGTATTTCTAAAAATGAGCCTAAATAGGTATTCTTTTTAAGAATTTCCTCGAAAAAGCGATGTGCCAGCCCTACCCTCAAGTTGCAGAGCTTCCGTTTTTTTTATTTTGTTACATTTTTATCTACTTTCTTCATGTTTAAACAGGAACCGCCTGAGGACTTTGTTTGTTTGTTATCTTTAATTGAGGAAAAAGTATGAAAAAGAATATTTTTGATTCTCCCTTTTTATGATACTTATATTATTATGACGTATTTTAACGATACAAGTTTTTTTTAAGTCTTAAAAAACACGATAGTTAATTTTCTTAAGTTTTAACAATGCTACACTAATTGGCCAATATTCTTCCTCCTTCAAATAAGCGTAAACCTTATCTTAGGAGTGGGTACGATAATAGTGTAACGGCTGGGGATTGAACTGGCAACCTTTGAGTTTTCAGTCCTTCCCTTTAGCAGTTTGGTTACTGTGTCACTGATAAAAGTGCTCTATTTTCTTCGATATGCCATTAAGGCTGTTAGCATATCTCTACCTCAGAACCGACACTTCTTGTCCTAACACAGACATGTTGACTATACATATAAACATAGTATTATATACATCTATCCCTTATGTATCTATCCCAATTAAAATTTATAAAAAAAAACTATAATAATTTAGCTCAGCGAGTTGTGAAACTAAAGTGGAAATGGCCGGGGCGCATAGTTCAAAGAGGTCGATGGGGTCCCAAGGTGCTGGAGTGGCGACCCCGAACCGAGAAGCACAGTGTTGGCAGACCCCCCACTAGGTGGACCGAAGACATCAAACGAGTCGCAGGGAGGCGGCGACAGACCGAGGCCTGTGGAGGTCCATGCAAGAGACCTATCCAGGACCTATATATATAGACCTGTATATAGGATATACCTGGACATATCCAGCAGTGGACGTCTATCGGTTGATAAAGAAGCAAGAAGAAGAAGATAATAAATAATTTAATATTTTGTTCCGCTGCTGCGGTTTAGCGGCGGAAATGTGTTCGCAGCCGGAAATGTAAATGCTTTACCTATATTTTTCTCCTCTCTAAAGTTTGTATTTTTATTTGATTGCAGGTAAGAACAGCAGTTATTGCATTCGTTGAAGAAAACAGTAAGCTATTTATTTAATTATTTTGTCTATAATAGACGTAGGTACATTACAGATATTTTGTAGCTGAAAATAAAACCTCCGAACAAAACTTTATAACTTTCATTACCACTCCACTGTGCAATTAACCCAAAAATACGTAATTTCGTCAATCAAGGGTGCAGCCGACAATTACTAAACTAATTTGCATTTTTACCGCTTCTGCGAACGTAATCGCGTGTTTTAATAATGTTTACATCGACTTCTGAATTTTGAGCCGTCGTCAAAAAGCAAAATAGCACAACTCCGTAAAATCTCCACAGAGGTTAGCCATTTGCGCATGAGATATTATGAGATATTATAGTGCGCAAATGCTCTATTCCCTCACTCTCATAGTCCGATGGGACGGAAAATCCGACACGACCGGAGAGAGATCAAGCGCATGACAGACGGCTTTAGGTACGTGCTCTCCGAGGCACGGGGGTGACTCACTGCCAGCTTCCTAACTCCGGGCTAGTACCTACTGAAAATTTGAACAAAAACGACTGTGCTGCAGAGACTAGGCAAAGGTCTTGAAACCCTTAAGACCATAAAAGTATGGAAGCTGGAATACTTCGGCCACATCCCTAGGAATAACAAATACGACCTCCTGCAGCTCAATATTCAAGGAAAAATTCGAATTTCGTGGCAGCAAACCAAAAGCATGCAGCATGATTTATATGAAAATTCATACAGCTGTTATAAACGCAGATCGCATGTCGTTTTCAGGAGGTACGTATTGCCTCCGGTAAGCAATTAGTGGATATTGCGCAAGTTGGGGCAATAAAATACTTTCTTCATCAAGGTAATGGGCGCGATAAGTGTTCGTCATCGCCACTGCTAGTTGCTACGTCACTGTTGTTGTAGAGTACCTACTCCATTCATGTTAAAACTCCTGGATTTTTTTTTTTTTTAATATTAGGCATGCAAACATTCCGTCCAACAGTATTTGTCTGATGGGAGGCTTTGGCCGTGGCTAGTTGCCACCCTAACGTCAAAAGACGAGCCGTAAAGCGTTTTAGCGTTCCGGCACGATGGCGTGTAGAAACTGATTAGGGGTATGGGTTGAACGGACACTGCCGTACCCCTTCCAAGTCAGCCCGCTACCATCTTAGACTGCATCGTCACTTACCATCAGGGGAGATCGGAGTCAAGGACTAACTTGTCATCGAATAAAAAAAAACAACAAAGGCGATTCGAAGTAATTACATATATTCGGTCATCTCTATATATTCGATTTTGCTTCCGGCTTTGCCGATTAATGCCGACCGAATAATGACCAATTTGGATATTTGGCACAGAGATAGATTATAGTGTGGAATAACACATAGGCTACTTTTTATCCAGAGAAATAAGAGAGTTCCCGCGGGAATTAAAAAACCTCAATCCACGCGTAGGTACGATATAAATATAATTAATTAGAGCCTGTTTCACAATCGCCGAATAGTGTCTAAACGACAGATTAAGTTGACAGTTTTTATCGACTATCTGTCAAGACGTTTATTTATTCGTCGGTTAAAAGGCGATAAGGACAAAAAAACATTTTTTTGAATGGTAGGCTACCACAATACCCGCACAAAAACAACTCTAATTGATCACAGTAAACATCATTTTGTTTCCAACTAAGATATTTTGCTGGAGATTTTTCCCAAAAACACATTAATTTGCGAGGCAACGGAGTGTTAGAATTGACGATTATCTTCAGCGGGGGTTAATGGGGCAAACGTCGGGGAAGTTTAGATAAAGACGCGTGAGAGACGGCGCTTACAGGTTAGGAAGGAAAAATATGAAATATCATTGGAACATGAAAAAGAAACAGTAGTATTGTGGCAACGATCTCTAAAAATTTATTCAATGCCTCTAACGGTGCCCACGCAAGGGGGAGGTTTTTCTGGTGGGAGGCTTTAGCCGTGGCTAGTTACCACCCTACCGTCAAAGATGTGCCGCCAAGCGATTTAGCGTTCCGGCACGATGGCGTGTAGAAACCGATTAGGGGTATGGGTTGAATTTACACTGCTATACCCTTCCAAAGTTAGCCCGCTACCATCTTAGACTGCATTGTCTCTTACCATCAGGTGAGATGGCAGTCAAGGGCTATCTTGTCACCGACTAAAAAAAAAAAACAGTAAATTCTAATTTGTTGTGTAACAAAATATTGAAAATTGTTTAAAAATTGTTTTTAGCGATAAAATATAAATTCAAATTATAACTTTGAATGGATCCAACAGTTACATAATATTTTACGATGTTATATGTACAACACCTTAGAAATAAATATTAATAGTAAATGATACATTATATAGTAAACACGTGGGTGCGTAAATAATATCTTACAAGTAGTAGCTACAAAATTTCATACTAATTTAGAAAGGAATGTAAATAACATAATAACAAATTGTAGCAAAATATAGCGTAGAATGTTCAATCAATCGTCATGTAGGTAACTACGGTGTAGAAGCACCATATATTTATATACTCGTACTTTGCAATGAAATTACGAATAAATAACACTCATTATCATTAAGCGTTCACTGGGTTGTTATTTCTATACCTAGAATTGAAATGATGGTCAATAATAATCAGATGTAAGTGCAATTTACTGAAAATGTGTATTCAAAATCAATTTCGGTCTCCGATTTAGCAAAATGGCGACGGGAAATCGCTGATCGGAAACGGGAGGGCTGCTATTGTCTCCCGGAAGTGAGGCTGCGCAGCCGTGCCCCCGGAAATGGCTTGTGGCGTGCTGGTACGTACATTGACCACTGGGTGGGTAATATGGGTTACAAGCAGAACAGGGGATGTCGGATGTAGAGGGGAGCTTTACATGCGTAAGTGGAACATCATGTTTGTCGCGAAATTCTGTTCGTCAAAATTTAGGAGTAAAATTAATATTACCTTAATACCATACAGATGACACAAACTGTGTACTTAAATAGTTACAACTACAGTTTTTTTTATGACAGTACACTTCGTATTGAATCTATCTTAAAACTGAGTTTCTTGTGTTCATCATTTAGTAAAAATAATGCTTGTTCAAAATTTTTGTCAGTGCTAATACTTTGCCAAAAACAAATGAAGACCCTCAACAAAAATATGCATGTATTTATATTTTCCACTAATATGTTCTAATTATTATATAATATGATCTAGTACATCGAGCCGTGACCGCTGACTGACAATATTACCTAAATTGAGTTTTTTATAAAAACGATATTTTAAACTTTAAAGGACTAGGGCACGTCGACATTTCCCGGAAATATAACATATTAATTCAAATATTATGTTATTTTCCTAGAAAAGGTCGACGTGGCGTTTATAGTTTAAGATATCGTTTGTAATTTAAAAAAACACAATTTATAGATTGTCCAATTCTTTATTTTCTTTTTGGCAGATCACGCCTATAAATTACCGTTTTTTTGTTTCCGGAATAATGTACTAAAATAATGTCGTACTTTATTGACGTTTAGTGAAGTGCCCTGTGCATAACAAACAACCACAGACTAAAACACAGTTCTTGAAAGACGATAAATCATTCACAATTATGATAAAAATAATTTGACTTCGTGTAAGTATTGTTTCTGTAAATTTAATAAAAAAAAAGGAAATAAAAATAGTAACTATGACTCCAATATTGAATATTTGCAAGGAATTAAGTTGAAATCTTGGAATTTAAGTTCAAACCAAGAGTAAAGAAATTTTTCTTTTCATTTTTTTTTTTTTTTTTGACGGCTGCCTTAAAATGTAACTATGCACGCGTTAGTGAAGTGAGTTAACTTCAAAACGCGTGGTTAATAACGTCTACACCAAGTTTGAATCAAGAGTTATGAGCAAATATACTTGGAAAATCACATACCTACCTACTTATTTATTTAACAAACTAGCTACGTAATTGGGTATACAAATGAAACAAGTAAAATTATTAAATACTAGCGGCTCGTCCTGGCTTCGCACGGCTGGACATTTATTTTTTAAACATTTTGGCATAAACGTACAGTAAATGCAGGACAAGAGACATCAACGCGTAATTTTTAAAAACATTTCACTGAGCAATTTTATTAAACTCGTAATATGTTTCGAATGGAGTGTCCGATTTTAATAAACTAAAAAGTAATTTACAGGTATTTAAACTGCCTTGCTTGAGAAATCATTTATTTAGGTAAGGATTAAGGCAAAGGTATAAATAACTTGATCTGATTTATATACACTATACAATTTAAATTAATATCGGAGTTATCAGAAAATGAATATTTCCGCGTGATAAAATAATAAAATGGTGCCAGCCGGCGCGGCGGGGCAAGGTGGCAGGTATCGGCGCGGAAGATTCCTGTGGTTCCTGTGGTGATCTTATTAACAATCGTTTCCTATAAGAAGCTCTGTGCGATCAGTCCCGTAAAAACAAATATTTAATATTTCAACCCAGACGAAGTCGGGGCAGGTCGCTAGTTAAACATATTTTGAAAGAAAACCTTAATTATTATTAGTATCGATAAAGAACCCAAATCAACTTATTATTATTTTTTCTGTTTGTCTGTTACCGCAAACATATGTCAAATTAATTTATCTAAGTGATTAAAAATATATAATAAAATATAAGTACGTTAAATCAAAATTAAAAAATATTTCATTAAATCGATTGAAAGTTCTTCTTAAATAAAATCGATTATTACTTCAAATCGAATCGGTAACGTGTGAAGGCGTCACTAAAGTCATAATTTCTTGATCTGCCAAAAAGAAAATAAAGAATTGGACAATCTATAGGTAACAATGTCGCTTACGATACGGTAGTGGCTCGACATGTTTATAACTCCTTTTCTTGAATAAGTGTAAAAACGGTCAAGAACTGAAGTTAGGGTCTAATTTTAAAATTAACAGGGTCAAGATTCAACAATTTAATGTAGGAATGGTGACTTCCACGGCACTTCGCGTAGCAACAGCCTCTGAAGGAGAAAATCGCTTCGTTTAAAATGCAGAGAGCGGGTGCCCTCTACAATGGCTGAACCAGCTCTTTGACGCAGAGTTACTTGAGTATTAATTTGAGATGCCCTCGCAGAATAAATTAGTGACCAGGCGTCTTGATATTATGTCAAGTTTATGGGAAATTGGAACGTCAAGTTATCATGACGATAACTTGACGGTATTTTTTAATAACCCTATTAATATTTTAACTGCGAAAGTTTGGATGTATGGATGTTTGTTACTCAATCACGTCGGCTGAATTGAAACCGATTTGACTGAAATTTGGCACAGAAATAGATTATATACTGGAATAAGACATAGGCTACTTTTTATCCCGGAAAATAAGAGAGTTCCCGCGGGACTCCAAATAAACCTTAATCGACGCGAACGAAGTCGCGGGTATCAGCTAGTGTTACCATAAATCTTAGTTTGGAATGGCGCGAAGAATACAGACTGCATTTCCGCAATAAACAGCAAGGCTGATCCTTTGCGCAAAAAAACAGCCCACTGTCACCATGAGGATGAGGCTTGGATGAGGCAATTAACCGCGGTGAAATGCCTCGTAAATTTTTCTGCACTTGACGTTCCATATTCATATATTTTTTTTTTATTTCGTAGTAGAGGGGGAACGTAGCTTGTTTTTCTGCGTAAATTAAATATTCCATCTGCGTTATCATTAAATCAGAGACAGTGTTTGATTTTCCTGGATATAAAAATATTTCAGGTAAGACAATCAATAAAATAATAATCTTTTGTTCAGAGACAGTTATTTTGAAATTATAGGCAGACACTTCAATTTTATTTATTTGTTGGGATTTCTAGAACTGATTATGATGTCATAATATATTCACGCCGCAAATTCTAACATTTTTGACGCATGCAGTCTGAACATCGACAGGGACGAAAATTGGAAATTTTTTTGGCAACACTTTTGTGAACTCGGTTTTAGATTTTTCTTTAGATAAATCTAAATCCTTTTCGGGTAAGTATACACTGTATGCCAGACAGGCGTTTTAATAGAGTTTTCACTGCGCAGTGTGCTTTAAAAAGACATCTTTGCAGATGCGGAAAAACCAACTAAACTGCGCAACTACAAGGCAACTGGCAAGCAAGTTTAATAGCCATCCGATATGCGCATAAATTCGTCGGAGCCAACCCAACTCAAAGCCAACTCGTCTGGCACAGTGTGCAACTTGGAGAATTTTCGCTAGTCAAACGTTTTTATTGTAGGAAAATTTTTGTAACATTGCACGGATTAATTTAAACTTATGCTGCTACGAGTATTTAAGCTTTTCTATAAGGACTAACGAGATGGTGATTGACGCTCGAGTGTAAAATTGTTGCATTCTGAACCTGTGATAGATTCATTTGACGATTCGGAAGCACTTTGTTAAAGTTTGTTATTTGAATAAAATATTCTTTTTCTATCGACCGAAAGACCGAAAGATTTTCGTCTGAATAGCCGATTAGCCCTTTTAAATTTTACCCATTTTTTGATACCTAGCTCTATATGCCATTCCATCGAAGATAAAAATTTTAGTAACATTTTGTTAAACACAGTATAGTACAACGGGGGAAAAAAATTGCAAATAAAATCTTAGTAACATTTTGTTACACTGTAAGTGAAATGTAATCACACTGCTTTGTATACGATGTGCAGTCGTAAATAATATCGCGCCCGTAAAACACAAGTGCATTTAAAGTTAGTACGTCCAAGATCTGATCTAGTGCGGTGCGGTGAGATAGGATGGAGGCAGCAATATCCAACATAGTCTGCCCAGAGCGAGTAGGAATCGCAACGTTTCAAGTTTAAGTCCGCTCATGCGGATATTCCGCCACTTGTATACATGGCTGTATTGCAGAGCACATCCAAATTAGCACTTACAATTTGCATTTAGCATTTTTGTGTTCTCTAGAATAATGAATGAATGTATCTGATTCGTTAGTAGGTACTATCATTCCGATGATCTACCATCGGAATGATAGTACTCGTACTAACGTTTTTTTTTTTTTAAAGAATATTAGCCAACCTGAAGTTGACTAATATTCTCCTGTCCCCTCCAAATAAGTGGAAAGCTTGTGTTAGGAGTGGGTACGACAATAATGCAACGGGTGGGATTCGAACCTGCGACCTTACAGTTTTCAGTTCACACCTTCAACCATTGGGCTATTGAGGCTTTATTTTTTATTGATTAGATACATTCTTTCGTTATACACGCTTATGTAAATCGCGAATATTGTATACTTATTTATCAGCACACTAGATGATGCCCGCGACTTCGTCCGCGTGAATTAGGTTTTAAAAATCTTGCGGGAACCCTTTGACATTCCGGGATTTAAAGTAGCCTATGTCACTCTTCCGGTCCTCAAGAGCTATACCCATGCAAAAAATCACGTCGATCCGTTGCGGCATGATTGAAGGACAAACCAATAAACCAACAAACAAACATACTTTCGCATTTATAATATAATTTTTTTTTAATAAAGAATATTAACCAAGCTGAACTTGACTTATATTCTCCTCTCCACTCCAAATAAGCGAAAAGCTTATGCTAGGAGTGGGTACGACAATAGTCGGTGGGATTTGAACCTGCGACCTTTCAGATTTCAGTCCGCACCTTTAACCGTTGGGCTATTGAGGCTTCATATTAGTAAGGATAGTAAGGTTGTGACCTAAATCGCTCCAAACTAGGGGTAAAAACATGCCAAAGATGCCTCACTGCGATACCTCGCGGTCGCGGTTTAGCTCGCTACCTCGATGTCACCTCCATGTAAAACAAATGTATGCAAGCATTGCACAACATACGTATGGATGCCTCACTGCGATACATCGCGGTACAGCGAGGTATCTTCGACATGTTCGTGCTCGTCTGTTTGCATACCGACAATTGTTTATTTTTTTATTTTTATTCGATGACAAGATAGCCCTTGACTGCGATCTCACCTGATGGTAAGTGACGATGCAGTCTAAGATGGTAGCGGGCTAACTTGGAAGGGGTATTGCAGTTTAAATTCAACCTATACCCCTTATCGGTTTCTACACGCCATCGTGCCGGAACGCTAATCTCGCTTGGCGGCACGTCTTTGACGGTAGGGTGGTAACTAGCCACGGCCAAAGCCTCCCACTAGACAAAGTTTTAAATGAATGCCGCGTCCATTACACATAGCTGCAAGTAGAGTACACAGTATTAAAGTTTAGTAAGGCGTCGCGTCGACTCGCTACAGTCCGCCGTCCCAGCCACGCTCGCTTCCCTTTATGCTGCGGCCACATTAATGGGATATGCCAGTGAACATGGCGTATGTCACCATTAACCGTAGGTGTAGCCACGATCTACGGGAAATGGCATTGACAATGCCGTAGAAGTTTGGCATTAAGTCGGGTGGCGGTAAATTTTGGCAGATCAAAGAGGTTCAACGGCAGAATTATAGCATTATTTAGACATTTACCGTATGTGTGGCCACTCAGTTCTACGCGTAGTTTACCAGTGAAAAAATATGGCATAGTTAAAGGCATTGTTGGGCATTGACATTAACCTTAATGTAGCCGCAGCATTAATGAGATTGTTACTTCAAACGTATTTACTTGCGGCTACTTTGATTTTCTACTCCCAAATAACTTTTTAATACCCAAAAAAATTATATAAAACTAGCTGTTGCCTGCGACTTCGTCCGCGTCCATTTCTGTTATTAATGATCAGCGTGATGTTATATAGCCTAAAGTCTTCCTCGATAAATGGACTTTCAAACACAAAAATAATTTTTCAATTCGAACCAGTCGTTCCTGAAATTAGCGCATTCAAACAAACAAACTCTTCAGCTTTATAATATTAGTATAGATATAAAACTGAAAGGTCGCAGGTTCAAACTCCACCCGTTGCACTATTGTCGTACCCACTCCTAGCACAAGCTTTCCGCTTATTTGGAGGGAATAGGAGGATATTAGTCAACTTCAGATAGGCTAATATTCTTTTAAAAAAAAAATAGTCAACTTCAGACTTCTATTTATTCTTTAAAAAAAAATGTCAAGCTGAACTTGACTATTAATCCCCTCCAAATAAGCGTAAAGCTTGTATTAGGAGTGGGTACGACAATAGTAACGGGTGGGGATTGAACCGTCACCATGCCCATGTCCACAGCCCAATAGTTAAAGATAACTGAAAACTGGTCGAATCACATATAACTTCGAAGAATCAGAAATTCGGATAGAACCTTAGACCATCCGAAAAGGAGGCAAGAATCTTGATCATTAGGCTATCACCAATAACTGGAACATCTAATCTCAAATTGTAAACTAGATGATGCTCACGACATCATCCGCGTGGATTAAGGTTTTCTAATTCCCTCGGAAACTCTTTAACTTTTTAGGGTAAAATATAGCCTATGTATTAATCCTCGGGATGAGCTATCTCCATTCCATATTTCAGCCAAATCAGTCGAGTAGTTTTTGCGTGAAGAAGTACCTAACAAACATCCATTCATTCATCCTTACAAACTTTGCATTTATAATATTAATAGGATCGTAGTTCGTAGTTGTGTACGTAGAGACAGCGATAAACTACGGTTCATTAATTAAACATAATTTAATTAACCCAAAAAAGTGCCTCGATAACAAATAATTAACAAAAACAAACAATTGCACTATACGGCTTAATACTCACTTTATGACGCCACAATAAAGGCGGGTGCACACGTAACGCTTCGACGCCAGAAGTCATTTACCCGCGCAGTCTATAAAGTTTACTCGCATGATCATTCGTAAGATAAATTCGTAAATTAAATTCCACAACGCAAGCCAAATTACACTCTAAAGTGAAGCTATAAGGTTCAAATTTAGTGTGCATGTTATGTCACAGGCGCGCCTTAAAATAATGTTAGCTTATTCAGAGGTCATTGCGCTTCGGGAAATGGGTCAGATAGTGACAATACTGGGTCAGCTTTGGATTTTGGGAATGTTTTTCCTACAAATGAATTATGTGGGAGTCCGCACTAAGGTTACGTTTACCTAACAAGTTTAGTAATAAGTCCTTTTATTATTTACGGCCGCCATTACTCATAATTGCCCTGGAAGAATGATAGCTTTATAAGGAGCATTAATTAAATGGTTATTGTTTAAGTAAGCGTTAGGTAAACAGTGCGTTATGAAATTCCGTGAGTTGATTTTATTACTGTTGTAAAATGTTATGGTGTGTGGGGCATACGAATGTTATAATAATATAAAAATGTAGTTTTTAGTAATTGTATAAAGTACTAGCTCTTGCGCGCGACTTCGTCCGCGTCAATTTCTGTTATTATAATCGCGATTAAGAAGTTCTTAAAATAATATATTTTAAATATGGATAATTTTCCCCGTTTTTGCAACATTTTTCACTGACGCTTCGCTCTTATTGGTCGCAGCGTGATGTTATATAGCCTAAAGCCTTCCTCGATAAATGGACTATCCAACACAAAAAGAATTTTTCAATTCGAACCAGTAGTTCCTGAGATTAGCGCGTTCAAACAAACAAACTCTTCAGCTTTATATATATTAGTATAGATTTATAAGGGATACATAGTAGGAATACTAATACTCTCAATATATTAAGACCCTTGTTTGATATTGCGCCAAATCAAATCAAAATTTTGTTTTTTCAATTTATGAATACGCATAATTTCATCTGAGCTGAAACTTGCCACAGAGATAGCTTATATCTTTGGGACAAATATAGGATACTTTTCATCCAACAAAGATATCCACCTGAAACGATGTCTTTCATGCCTTCACAAACTGTTCATTCGATTGAGCAGAAACTTGGCGCAGATATAGCTTGCATCTTAGAGACAATAAGATACTTTTAATCCTCAAGAATAATTCTCCTAGGAACGAAGTCAGAGACTAGGCTAGTGGAAAATAAAAAGACATTTCGAAACAAGCACATCCTAAAAAAGGAACATCGAAAAAGAAATTCCCAAATAAGGGAAAAGTAGAAACAACGGGAAAAAACCTTCTCAATAAGTGAATGTTCGCATTTAGTCTCCTTTAATGAGAATCCAGCCCTTCATAAATTGTCGCCCTTTCCGACGCAGCGGCCGAGCGATTGTAACCCGACAATCGGGATCGAAATCGCACAGCCGATTCCGACTCAAAGTAAAAACTTTTTTTTTTGTTCGTTTGTAGGTAGTTTAGTTATCGATAAGTAAAGTAGTACAACTACAGCTACGATGTTGAATTCCGTGGCGTCACCCGAATCAGGATCCTGGCTGAAAATCAGGGCTGTATGCTCTTGTGCAGGTATTGAATTAGCATCGTTGGGTTCAACGACATTTTATGTTGGGTTGGATTAATGGAAAACCTATACTACCCACTCCGTAAAGTGTGTTAATTTTCTGGTTGGATCAGTTAAGAATTTCAGACAAGCACGTCTAGAGACTCTAGAGTTGCTTCTTGTATTAATGGTGGATGGACATTAAAGTAAACTAGATGATGCCCGCGACTTTGTGAGAATGGATTAAGGTTTTTTACTCTTTAATTTTCCGGGATAAAACGTAGCCTGTATTAATGCTGGGTGGGAAGGTATATCAAACTCACACAAATTTTCGCCTTTGAATATATATTAGTGTCATTAGTATTTATTTTGAATTTATTCTAAGCTTGAACACTTAATTTTAAAAAAAATCTAAATACTTTTATTCCACTATTTGAAATATTTATATATGTATTTGAAATATTTATATATAACAGCTTAGAAAATTTAACCAACTGTAGTTACTCTAACGCGGCACTGGAATGCAAAATTTTACTATAAAATTACCAGTTTGAAACTCAGCACTTGGGTAGTTACTGTTCAACACGAATATAAAATTCAAGAACACTGTTTGTTACGTCAAACGGCACTTGACGTTTGACGTAACAAACAGTGAGCTCCGTATTTAAAATTAACTTAAAATTAGAAAATGTAAAATCTAAACAGTGAAAAGTTGTGCAAGTGTATAAAACTGTGTAAATACTATGTGACACTATTATCTACAGCCCAAATATTGATTTACGTCTAAATATTCTTCAAAATATGAAACATCATAATGAGTGATAAAATAGTGCAAAACTCAATTTAAAATAACTAAAACTGATAAAATCCTGTTCCATAAGTTTCAATGTTAAAATAGAAGAACTATTAGAACTAATTTTGTTGAAAAAAGTCTCTTATAAAAACCAATTGTGTAAATGAATTGCAAAAATCGAAAGTTCGAAGTAACGGTAAAAGCAAAACTAGCACCACCTATCTTAAGTACTCAAGAACTACGTCGTGCTTGCAGTAAGAAAATAGATCATCACTAATAATCAGACAACTAGTTAACGAGACACAGCCGCTAGATGGCAGGCTATGTTTCACTATTATGAAAGCGGAATATAACTACTACAATTAGCATAAAGAAATAACACAGATACTGTATAACGTACTCGTTAATTTCGCAAGCCTTATCACAATCTACTGTGGCTCGATCCTATCAGTGCCGCCTACTCGTCGAATGAAAACGGGTTCGAACCCACCTCACCTTCATCAAAATTTTCTTTCTTTAAAATAGATCACTGGGAATAAAATTAATTTTGAAATATTAATTGTACATAAATATGGATTCTGCACCTAAAAAACAACAGAAATCTTGTAAAAAATGCTGTACACCACTGAATAAAAATACTCTCACGTGTAAGCAATGTACAAGATCATACCACAGTATATGCGCTAATGTTTCCTCGCAGAAATACAAGTTAATGGATGCTAAACAAAAGCAAAGTTGGAATTGTAAAGAATGTATAAGCTCCACCTTAACAAGTAAAAACTCAAGATTAACAGCGGATTCGAACATGCTAGAACGAGAAAAGTCAAACATAAATAAAGTTGATGTCACAGAACAAAACATCTCAATCGATGAACCCGAAAATAATACAAATATCTCTGACAACATAACACTAAGGAAAAATAATAAATATTACAAAATTAAAAACAAATCAGACTTTGACCTACCATCATACGACTCTAACCTGAACGATATGAGCTCATTAAGCTTGCCTGCTGATATGAACAATAGTTGTCATAGCACAATCGAAGGACTACATATGGAAATTGACTATTTAAAATCCCAACTCAGCAGCGCAAATGCTGAAATAGACAATCTCAACCTAGAAAACAGAGACCTAAAAAACTTAATACAGAGTTACGAATCAAAGTTAAAAATATACAAATCTATCGGCATAGAAGATCTAAACTGTTCAACACCTCTAAATACGATAAAGAACTCACCACTTCAGAAAAACCCTACTATATCAGTAAAAACGCAGATAAAAAACACCGAGAACCAAGTAAATCTCAATCCAATGGAAACATCCCTAAATTTAGAAAATAAAAAAGAACAGTATACTCTTGAAGTGCAAGACACATCCAAAAATACGGATAAGACATTATGTGACTTACAAATAAATTCGAACAAAGTAGATGATATAAAAACTACTAAGGAATATCAACAAAATGAATTAGATCTCGCTAAGAAACCCCAAAAGGACGACAACAAAGTAAAAAACTCGATATACATATTAGGTGATCAACAAATTGCTGGTCTCTCAATAGAAATAATAAAAGATAGAAACAAAAGTGCCTGGAACGATATGTACGCGGTTACATCGCTGATTAAGCCAAATGCACAAGCAGAAGAAGTGTTAAAGTATTGTGAGGTTTTACAAGGGACACTAAGTAAAAATGACGTAGTTGTATTAGCTGTAGGATCCAATGATAAAAATCCTTATAAATTTATAGGAGACCTTGGTACTGCGCTAAATAAGTTACAACATAACAAAGTATATGTCCTTCAGACACTGTATAATCCGTACCTTAATGAAAGACTCTTAAATAACTATATCTCAGGGCTTATACAATGTCACAACAATTGTAAATTTATCCGAGTTACTGAATCCTATTTAAATAAATACCAATATTTACAAAAAATAGCAAAAAAAGTAAGTGTTGAACTTGACTATGAGGAATACAAGAAACGATTCCTAACTTTTAAAAATATAAATAAAGGGCCACCAGTACGGCAGAACACAAAGAATGCTCAACACAGTCATAGCTTTTTAAACGAAATTAAAAAACCATCAAAAGGAACAATACCATACTACTTTAAGCCTATAACCAAAGAAAATAATACAACGTTTTTTCGATCCTAATAATAAAGTAAACTTAAAGTTATTACACCAAAATATTGCTGGCATCTTAAGTAAAAAAGATTTATTTGAAATTACGATGACTGAATTCCAAGAAAATACATGTAGTATTGATATAATTTGTCTTTGTGAAACTTTTATCAAGAAGGGATCAATAAATAACCTTCATATCAAAAACTTTAACGTCGCAGCATCCTACTCTCGTAAAGATGAAAAAAGAGGGGGCACGTGTATTCTCTTAAACAAACACATAAATTATAAAATCTTAGACTTAGAAAGCTATGCAGAAACATATCATTTTGAATGCTGTGGTATCCATCTATCTCAGTATAAGTTAATCATAATATGTATATATAGAACCCCGTCTTCAAATGTGCATATATTTTTTAAAAGTTTAGATTCGTTACTTACCAAATATCACAAGCTAAAAGATATTAAAGTAATTATTTGTGGTGACTGGAACTTAGATATATTAAAAAACAATAAAAATACACAATCGTTATTATCTATACTAATGAATTACAATTTAACTGTACATCTTAAAATGCCAACTAGAAAAAAATCTTGTATTGATATAATAGCTAGTAACATCGACTGTGCAAAACAAACTAATCACCTACTAGGACTTTCTGACCATGAAACCGCTCAGGTTCTCATGTTTCAGCTAGAGCAGAGCAAAAATGTAAATCCTGTCAAACAGGAATGGATAGAAGAAAGAAGAGATTATTGCCAGGATAATATAGATAAGTTTAGGCAATGTATTTCAGCTCTTTCTTTTAACGATATCCTAGATGAACCACACACAAATACTGCATTTGAGAAATTCCACGAGATTCTAATGCTGTTCTATGATCTCTGTTTTCCCCGCATAAGGGTAAAAATAATAAATAAGCCACCTAAAACAAATTGGTTGACACGAGGCATTAAGAAAAGCTGTATCGTGAAACGGCAACTTTACATTAAATACTTATATAATGCTTCAAATAAAAAACAAAACTTAAAATTGTACAAAAAATATTCGGTAGTCTTAAAAAATTGCATACTGAGCAGTCATAAAATTGTTAATTTGCGTCGCATTATGAGAGCTAAAAAAGTAACTTCTGCTGCATGGAGGATAATAAAAAATACCTCAAATATAAAAAGCCCTACAGACCAGGTAATAAATAAAATATGTAAAGATAACAAAAACTTCACTAAACCTAAAGACATTGCAGATAAGTTCAATGAATATTTTACTAATATAGTGCATGATAAGAACATTCTTGAAAAACATTATAAAACTGCACAAGCTTCACAAACCTTGTTTTTAACCCCAGTTATAGAGACAGATATAAACAAAATCATTAAAAATCTTAATAATACACAATCCACGGGGTACGATGGCATTAACACAAAAATACTTAAACTATGTTCTACATATCTATGTAAACCGTTATGTCACATTATTAACTTATCACTAGAACAAGGCATTTTTCCAGAGCGGTTAAAATGTTCAGTTGTTAAACCAGTGTTTAAGAAAGGTGACAAAGCAGACATCCGTAACTACAGACCCATAACACTTATACCGGTTCTATCCAAAGTTTTTGAAAAAGTCCTACATGATAAAATATACAACTTCTTGACAAAATATAACCTATTACACCCAAATCAGTATGGATTCCGTAAGAATAATTCCACTATCACGGCTTGTTTTGAACTAATACGTTGCGTAACAGAGGGACTAAATGATAAAGCCATTACAGTGGCTCTATTATTAGACATGAGTAAAGCATTTGACTCAGTCTCACACGAAATTCTACTTAGTAAACTATATAGCTATGGAATACGAGGTACCACATATAACTGGATTAAAAGTTATCTTACAAATAGACAACAATATGTAGAAATATCAAACATTATGGGTAATTATAAAAAGGTGTACAAGTCAAATTTAATGACTAATTCAAATGGCGTACCTCAGGGGAGTATACTTGGTCCTCTCCTCTTCCTTGTATATGTAAATGACTTGCCGCTTTCAGTAAATCAAAAATGTATCCAATATGCAGATGACACGACAATAGTTATAAAAAGTAATGACCAACAAATGATTGAAAACGAAACAAACAAGGCTCTCAAAGAAGTTACTAACTGGCTCACAAACAATGGACTAAATATTAATCTCAGTAAGACTCAGTTCATACATTTTCGGACATATAATAGTAACGACATAAATATTAATATTAACTATGACGGCATTAATATTAAAGAAGTAGATACAGCCACATTTTTAGGGATAACTATAGACATAAATTGTAACTGGAAAGCTCAGGTTGATAATGTATGTGCAAAACTGGATAAATTTACTTATATACTGAAAAGACTTAGAGCAACTGTCTCTGAAGCCGCAGCTACTGTGGCATATCATGCCTATGTTTCGTCTACACTAAGGTACGGTTTAGCATTGTGGGGGAATTCGGTTGATTCAATCAGAGTATTCAGGGCTCAAAAAAGATGCATGAGGGCGCTATGTGGTGCTGATTATTTAGATAGCTGTAAACCTCTATTTAAGAAAAAGAAGATATTACCTCTGCCAGCATTATACATCTATGAGGTATGCTTATTTGTAAGAAAAAATATGCAGCTATTTCCACAAAAAAATGTAAGGCGAGACCGAAGAAATAAGATGATACAGTTCGAAATACCACCCCAAAAATTAAAGGTCTGTAAAAGAAATATGTATTGTATGGCTATCGAAATTTATAATTATTTGCCAGATCATGTTAAGGTTTTTACCACTAATAAATTCAAAAATTATTTAAGAAATAAATTGTTAAACGAAAATATTTATGAAGTTAGAGACTATTTTAAAATGAAATTTGATTAATTTGACATTTTACAACTTGACCATACCTATTATATTAAAACTAACCTTAATAATATTGATTTTAACGTTTTGACATTTACTACATATTATTAATTACAACTAACCTTAATTATATTAATTTTAATTGTTTTGACATTTACTAATATTAATTTAATACAATAGAATAAAATAGACCAGAATAGAATAGATAATATTTGCACGCCAATATGGCAAAACATGTTTGGATCAGCTAAAATTTGACATTGACATCTATATTGTAACCCATGTTTATAGCGAATAAATGTATTATTATTATTATTTTGCATATTATATTTACTCTCACACCCGCGTACAAAATAAATACATATAAAGCCAAAGAGATATAATAAACATAAATATATATACGAATAAATAAACTTACATATACTCTACACAAATAAATACTTGTAGCGGGCGGAGGATTACGCCCCGGCAGGGGAGACCAAACGGCCGGGGGTCAGGGTGACAGGTTGAGAAATCGACGGACTATCCTAGCCGAGTCTAGCAGCACCGCTTTCTGCATCTTGGCTGCGAGCGAACTGCCACGGAACCCCAGTCGCCTCAGATGGTGAGCGAGGCTGACTGGGATCAACCCATTCGCAGATATCACGATTGGGATGGTTTCAGTGGACTCCACATGCCACATGCTGGAAACCTCGTGAGCCAGATCTAGATACTTTCGTTTTTTCTCTGTCTCCGCTCTCACGAGGTTTTCGTCATGTGGGATAGTGATGTCCACTAAAAACACCCTCGACTGTGCCCGGTCCATCAGCACGATATCAGGCTTATTCGCGAGAATCGTCCTGTCCGTGATGATGGAGCGGTCCCAATAGAGCCGGACTCCGTCACGCTCGAGTACTGGCACCGGTGTGTACCTATAATACGGCACTCTCTCATCCAGGAGACCGTACTTCAGAGCAAGCTCTTGGTGAAGGATTTTGGCCGCTTGGTTATGTCTGTGCAGATACTCAGTGTTAGCAAGAGCTGAACATCCCGAAAGCACATGCCTGAGTGACTCACCGGGTTGGCGACAAGCTCGACAGATGTCGATAGTGCCATCCTTCAGGATGTACTTTCGGTAGTTCCGCGTCTTAACCACCTGATCTTGTATCGCACACACAAACCCTTCGGTTTCCCCAAAGAGGTCACCGAAGCGCAGCCATTGCACGGACGCTTTCTTATCTACGTGAGGCTCATTTAGAGCTTTAAAAAAGCGTCCGTGCAACTCCTTCTCCTTCCATACGGTCTCCCGGTCAGAGGTGCTTAGTACCACCGGTTTCTGCCACTCGGGGTTGGCCAGAGATAGGGGAGTAAGTCCTTTGTCACATTCTATGACGTCTCTATGCATTGGGCACTCCCTCTTCGTCTCAAAGTAGGTTCTGAGGCTGGATATCTCCCGATTATGCATGGTCTTGACGCTTAATACGCCTCGACCACCACATTTCCGGGGGATATACAACCTCATAACCGACGATTTCGGGTGGTGCATGCGATAGAGAGTCATAGTCGTGCGGACTTTTCTATCCAGGGCGTCTAATTCGGTCTGAGTCCATCTGAGTACGCCAAAGGTGTACATGAGGACGGGCATGACCCAACCGTTATAAGCTCGGACCTTATTGGCACCTGACAAATAGCTTTTACAAACTTTCGTCAGGCGTCCAAAAAAGACCTCGCAAACTGATTGTTTCATGTCCGTCTCCTTTACCCCTACGGACTGTGACATACCCAGATACCGGTACGACTCAGCCTCGGAGAGGGTCCTGATGTTAGTCGGCTCGAGATTGATCTCGGCCGAATGAGTAACCTGTCCCCTCTCCACATGTAGGACCGCACACTTGTCTAGTCCAAGCTCCATCCTGATGGAGCTACTGAACTCAGTGGTGATATTCAGCAGCTCCCTCAGGCGGGTGGCATTGGGTGCTAGCAGCTTGAGGTCATCCATGTAGAGAAGGTGAGGCACTTTTGTCCCTCCTCTCCGGAACTGAAAGCCCGTCCCTGATCTCTCCAGCAAAGAGCTGAGCGGGTTCAGAGACAGACAAAACCATAGTGGACTCAGACAATCGCCCTGGAAGATACCCCGCCGTATCTTTATCCGGTCATCCGCCGTCGCCAACCGCTCACCATGGAGACAAAGGATCGTGCTCCATTGCCCCATACATTCTCCAAGGAAGTCTCGAACTGTACTATCGACTTTATACAGCTCGAGGACCCTCGAGAGCCATGTATGGGGCACCGAGTCGAATGCCTTCTTGTAGTCAATCCAGGCTGCGGAGAAATTCCGGCGATTGCGTTTGACCAGTTGGCCCGCGACGGAGTCGATGAGAAGGAGCTCCTTAGTACCGCGACTACCGCCCCGACATCCGTTCTGAGCCCAAGACATTATGCCATTCTCGTCTACATGACGGGAAATCTTAAGGCTCAGAACGGATGTCAATGTCTTATAGATGGTATTAAGACATGTGATGGGGCGGTACTTAGCTGGGTCAGCGGTGTCGGTGGACTTTGGAGCTAAATGAGTGATCCCGGTGGTGAAAAGGCTCGGAAGTGCCCTTTGCTCGAGAGCGTCTTGGAATTGTCGAGCCAAGGTAGCATGGCAGAGCGAAAAACCCTTCAGCCAGTAGTGATGCAGCCCATCGGGTCCCGGACTTTTCCAGTTCGCGGCCCGGCGCACTGCATCAGCTACATCCTCCGGAGAGATAGCGACAGGGTTCATCGGCTCTATTGAGGCACATGCTTCCTCTACCGCCGCAATCCAAGGGCCCTCCTCATGCTCCACCTCTCTTGACCATACACTTCGCCAAAAGGCGACGAGGTCGGCCGGGTTCGGCTGCTGAGAGGTAGAGCAGACTGCTGGGCACTCCAGTTTTTTATAGAACCTTTTCTGATCACTCGAGAAGAGGCGATTTTGCTGAAAGCGCTCAACTCTTTCGGAGTACCGTCGAATGCGATTCCCCCATGCAGCGATTTTCTGCTTCAGGTCGTCGATGCGCTCCGTCAGTTTTTGGGCTATATCGGGCTGGTCTAGCCTTACCCCTAGCCCATTAAAGGCTATCCTAACGGAGCGCACAATCCTTGGCCTGGTATTGCCCGACCTGAAGCTCTGCAGTCTGCCAATGAGAGCTCTGGCGAGGGTGATACGGTGTTCTATTCTCTTTTTCCAGGCTGGTTCCGTGCTGTGCCTTGGAGTAGAGCGTCCCCGTTTCTGGGCCTTCACACCCATGAAACGGTGAACAGCTAAGGCCGCACCAAAGAGAACAGAAGCCGTATCACCCAGGCCAGTGCTGCGCTCAAGATATTGAGGCAGCATTTGGTTTATGGCCTCAATGACATCCCGCGTCGCTACATTTAAGGTGAGTCGGGAGAGCCGCGGACGATTCTCTAGAGGAGTGCTCTGGATCTCAGAAATTGCCTCTCCTAGAATTCTTCCCATCCGCTCTATGTCTAGGGAAACTGTTTCTTCCGCGTCCTCCTCCACAGGCAAATCTTGCGCGTTAGCGTCCGTCTCTTCGCGGACAGGGTCCGTCAGAGAGACAATTTGCTCTGTGGTTGGAGTTGTCACTTCAGGAACAGCCTCACGTCGTAACCGTTCGAGCTCGGTAGCGCTAAAGATGTTCGAGCGCTGGATATACCGAGCCCTATCTGCCAGGTTTTGTTCCGTGACAGTTAAAGTCGGCTCAAGCAGCAAGAACTCGCGGTACATTGCCGCTCGGTAGCCAGTCCGTCCGGTTTCCCCTCCTGTAGCCCTGTAGTACGCACGCATGACATTTTCGTTCATTTGAGATGTCCATCTCATGCGGCGTACTCCACCAGCGGCGGGCTCCGAAGATTGGGTCCTGGAGGACCCTGTCGGTGCCAAACCCTCTGGTGGGGATGATGGATTTCTCGGCCGCCGAGATGGTCGTGGCGGCCGACTGTGTGTGTGACTGGCGGTTCGCATGCTGTCACGTCCAGCGCCAGTCCCAGACGCGCCCTGGCGCCCCCCAGGCAGCGACCCTATACGCGCATTCTCATTATTGTCCATCATCATTAAAAAAGGGGGGGGGGGGGTGAGTGGTTGTTACGTCACTCGGGGTCCACTCAGGTCCCCGAGGAGGCTGATTAGAGCCAGCTAGCTCAGTTTTGGGGAACCTAGATGGTATACGGTTCCCCAGTTCCCTTAATCGCCTCTTACGACACCCACGGGATAGGAAGGGGTGGCACTATTCTATTCTGCCGGTGCCACACGGCCATTATTATTATTATTATTAAGAAATCCAAATAACTAATTCAGAACTAAAAGTAAACAAGCAAAGCGGACTGAAAAGCGGGATCGGAATGGATTCCTCCATAAATTGTCCCCATTTCCGACAGTCACAAAAATCGGCCTCCAGGCCATTGTTATACGACAATCGCAATCGATAACAATCGCTAAATCACATTGTCACTGTCTCTAAGGAACAGAAAGGAGATTCGATCCGTTACGAAGTCGTCTGATCTTCCGATGAGGCATAAGGATAGGTTGAAACTATGCTCGGTCTTTTAGCGGAGGCTGTGAAACTTGAATATTATACAATGGGCTGTTTAACTGTTGTCAAAATATGGATATTCATGAATTACAATCGCAAAAGTTACATGTAAGGATAACATTTGTAAAAAAGAGGAAATAAATCAGCCAAAAAACATTATAAGTTACGAGTGTAAACTATTTTACTGTGACTGTATTTCTGTCTCTTTCTAAAACGAATTTTTCTTGGTGTGTATGGAGCCTGTGACGTCATGATTTCGTAGCGCTCTCATTGTCTAACAGGAAACTTAAAAGCTCTGTATTATCGAAACTAGTTGAGGTATTAAAAAAAGAAAAATGGCATTGTGTTATAATATTAAAAACCTTTATTTTAAATATATAAAAAAATTAAAAAATATCCAATTAAAGAATAATGTATCCTTACTCATATTATAAAGAGCTACTGCAGATCGTCGTGATTTTTTGCTAGGTATATTTGAGGGTCCGGAGACACTATTTTCGTCTTTCCACGCAGTCGAACATTCGAAACATCAGGCCAAATAGGTCCATTTTGATATTGACAAATTGTATAGTTCTTTCAACTCACGAGGAAGCGTGGCTCATGGTTGTATGTATGTTCGCGCCTGACCGCTCCCACCTAGGCTCCTGACGGGCAGGTATAATATCGTGACAATACTTGTCACGACATTATACAGTAAGCAGGTAACGTTCGCCCTTACTTTTGAGCGAATGGGCGGAAATACTGTGTGAAAATACTCCACCATACATTTTGTTTGCATCATTTTAATAATTCCATTATTATAATTAAAGTAAACACCGCGAGACGCGTGGCGGTCGTCTGCCCAGTTTTACATAATAAATCACTTCAGTTGGTGGAACAATGAATATTCATCGCGAATGTTTTCCGCTGGTACCTACCTACTCCAAGTGTTCAGATTCTTAATGGTCCATCTTTTATTTGCAGACGCTGAGTGGTTTTATTATATTTCAAATAAATGGGAGAGTTTCTCATTGCTATTGCTTGTAACATAACTTCCGCTTACGACCGCTTCGCTTTAACCGATTCTTTAGTTCAGTTGTTGCGACGTGATTGAATAACAAACATCCATCCATCCATCTATCCATCCATCCATACATCAAAACTTTCGCGTTTATAATATAGTAGGAAGTATGATATTAGTAGGATAGTAGGATTTGTGATATATTTCGATTAAATATCTATGCTCAGCGCATCCCTGCGTGATTAAATCAGAAAGAATAGAATAGAATATTTTATTTATTCAAATAAACTTTTACAAAGTGCTTTCGAATCGTCAAATGAATCTACCACTGCACTGGTTCGGAAAAAAGTAGTTCCCTAGGAAAACCAGGGTTACCTACTGACGACTCATCGAGTCACAAAGCTAAAATGGCAATGGCCGGGGCACATAATTTAACGAACCTATAGGCGTTGAGATCCCCAAGTGATCAAATGGTGATCTCGTACCAGGAAACGCAGTATTGGCAGACCTCCCACTAGATGGTCCGATGAAATCAGATAAGTGACAGAGACCCACTAGATATAGACGGTACGAGAACGAGGCGTGTCGAATGGTACAAGAGACCTACGTCCAGTAGTGAACGTCCATCGTTTGACACAGAATAAGAAGAAGAACCTTCTGTAGATGAAGTTGGGAGCAAAAGCTAGTTTATATTAGGAACTATTAATAGAAATCGGACGTCGTGTCACTATCGTTGCTTCAAATCAAATCAGAAAAATTCGAAGTGTCGGAATCTCCACAACCCTTTACTCCACGCTGTGAGTATCTCACACACATGCATACTCTATGCACACATTCTTAACACACATACTCGTACAATACGGTCGTATAAATGTGGTAAGAGCGAAATCACTTATTACAGCTTTCATCTCCCTTCGTTATATTTAAATCGGCTGCTGCAGCCAAATCCTGGCCTGACCCACTTCCTTTCAATCTGCCTAATGCTACGCATTTTCACAAAAGTGGTGGCTTTAGTGACAGCGAATATAAAGTTTATTATAAGAATAAATATTTAGAAAGATTCTCTTTTAACAACGCGCTATTCAATAGGACTCAGCCAAAATCATTGACTGAATAGTTCATTTTTTATTCCAAGACAAGGTGGCGCTTTACTTATCTTACCTGGTGTTAAGTGATGATTCAATCTAAGATGGTAGCAGACTAACTAGGTAGAGGAGTCACAGTGATATTATACTAATTAATAATTAAACATGTGACACTAAAACTATAACGCAAATAGGTAAATGCATTTGATATGTACTCTAAACTAGTGGCAGTTTAGAGTATTAAAGACATTCATTAAATTAAATTTAATGAGTCATTATTAAATATCTAAATGCGCTGTGGTTTCTATGTACTAAGAAGTGTGCAAATACTCTGAGAGTTAACTTTTCTAAATCTATGAAAATCCTTGACGATAAGTGACTCTTTACAGTAGTGTGGCGTGAAAAAATGATTATAAATGCTTTCACATTGGATTACCTTTTAAGGATAGTGTCTGGAGGCGAATAAATTAAAAAAAAATACGTATGAACAAAACCGCTATTAGTCGCACCGCATATCAAATCCGCCCAACTCCACATCCGCTCTGAAACGCCTTAGCGACCGCGCCTTGGAAAAATAATAACACTTTGAATAAGCATTTTTTGTCGCCTCCGGAGCCTTCGCATTTTACATTCAAATTTTACTTTCGCCAGAATAACGTCGCAAAAATAAAGTTACATATTTTTTTAAGACGAAACAGTTTAGGAAAGTAGGAATTTCAAACTGATTTCAAAATAAAAATGTAATATTGGGCCAAAATCTCTGAGCCGCGAGAGATGTCTGCCCAGTTACTAGACACCGATCTCCCCTCAAATGAGTAGTGTACTGTTACTATTGTAGTGAGCCAGGAATAGACGAAATAAATAATAATAATAGATCGGATCTGTAGTTGAAATATTTTAGGCCTTTACGCCATATCGGCTATTGCTGATATAATATTTTTTTTTACTCGATGACAAGATGCAGTCTAAGATGGTAACGGGCTAAATTGGAATGGCAGTGTACTTGAACCCATACCTCTAATTGGTTTCTATACGCCATCGTGCCGAAACTTTCATGTCTTTGACGGTAGAATGATAACTAGCCACGGCCAAAACCTCCCACCAGACCAGAGACAATTCAGAAATTACAAATTCTCAAATAACCCCCGCCGTGAATCGAACCCGAGACCTCCCAGTTAGAAGACCACAGTGCTTACCACTGCGCCAAGTAGGTCGTCAAAACATACCTTTAACCCTGAACATTACCTATACTTGTAACGCGAGTGTAAGCTGAAGTAAACAAAGACTCGCTTTCGGTAAATGAGGCGTTTCATGAATAAACATAATAAAACAGCGGAGGTTGCTCGCGGCTCTGATTTACAGCCTTCCGTGTACAGTGCGCCGCAAATTTTCCTCAAGCTGCGAACAAAGTCTACGCTGAAATTTAATAATAAGTAGGGAATGCAATCTCGATCTCGCGAGATCTCGTTTTCGCGAGATCTCGGCCTTTTTTAGCGAGATTGATCTCGGCCGAAAAAAGGGCGAGATCTCGCGAGATTAACGAGATTGCACTCAAGCATAAAAAGTCTTATTCGAAGCGCGGACTGACACTGACGGAGTTGCGACCTGTTGGTTTCATTCGGTGCGCGAATTAATTTTTAAATTACTAAAAGATTTGCGTTTGATATTAGAAGAGAAGACTGGTTGTTTTTTCATTTGTTATTTCAAATTCAAAATTTATTTATTTCATGTAGGCCAACTTGTAGCTCTTATAAATCTACCACCGGTTCGGAATGCAGATTCTGCTGAGAAGAACCGGCAAGAAACTCAGCAGTTGCTTTTCAAAAAATAAAAAATAATTTTTTTTACAATAAGTAACCAAACTGTGCTATGTATACTGCAGTGCTTCCACAGTGATTTGATTGAAACGTAGGTCAAAGTTTACTACTTAGAAGTTTATTAAAAAATTATAGACAATTTGATTCATAAAAGTCTATTGAAAAAATTCGTGAAAATAAACGTTATCTTATAATACTTATAATTTTTATTTTTTTTTTTCTAATTTATTCAAATATTGTGATTATTTGCAAAAAAAACAAACAAAACTGCCAATCTCGCGAGATCTCGAAATTGGCGAGATCTCGCGGTATTGTTATTTACAATCTCGCGAGATCTCGCTTGAGCTCCAATCTCGCGAGATTTGCATTCCCTAATAATAAGTGCCTTAGGTTTTAGCAATAATCACTAAGCCTTCACTATCTGTGTAGTTATTCCAAAACAAAAGTAGTTTTTTCATCATACCTATTCGAAAAACGAATATTGGCTTCAGCGGGAGCAAAATTTAATTTTTAGTCCCATGGGAGTTTTCATTTCTCTCTTCTGATTGGTCCGCGTTCGTGCTTTAATATGTGTTTATTACTACTGCGATCGTTGCAGAAATTCAAAAAACTCGAAATTCAAAAATGTTTGAGCAGCTGTTGTCTTCGATAAGTCACGTGATCATAGAAGGTTGATACTCCTAGCTTTTTCTCATAGGTAATGATGAAAAATAGTGTGTGTCACTCGGGGCCCAATTTTTTGTTCCCGGGCGGCGTATATTGAATTCCTCGCTACGCTCAGGATTCTACTTTAGAATCCTTCACTTCGCTCTGAATTCAAAATAGTGCCCTCGGGAAACAAAAATTTTCTTTGGCCCCATATAACACAAATAACTATTAAAATGTCTTCAGCGTGCAATTTTTCTGCCCCAAATTTTGACATCTGTGACACTCTAGCGTATTATGTAGTGGATGCACAGACATGGATTGATATATCTTCTAACCATACCTGAAAGCGCAAGTGTTGGCAGATCCGCTAACTCTGCGTTTATTGAACGAGCGAAGCGAGTTCTCTGAGTCAACTAGGGCGCTTGCCTACTAGACAGAGAAGTGTGTCCCTCTAAATGTCTGTCAGAGCCCTATAACTTCTGAATTACTGAATATTAGAACGTGAAACTTGGTTGAAAATTCAGTTATATCCTGTACTTGAACAACAAATACTAAAATTAGATAAATGTTATAAAGAAACGAAATTATTTAATTTTAATGCGCCATCTATTAGCATTATTGTGAAGCTAATAGCTTCACTATAATGCTAATAGATGGCGCTGTGTCAGTAAAACAGTTTTATGTCAACTATTATTTTTTTTATTGCGTCTAATGTTAAAAGTTAATTATTACAATATATAATTAAAACTTTTGGGAATTATGGGATATCGCGAGGTCTCAGTTCGGGGCGAACCACTAGTAATATTACTAGCTTTTGCCTATGCCTTCGCTCTCGTTAATGTAAATTTTTCAACCCCCTTTTTTACCCCTTGGGGGTTGAATTTTCAAAAATTCTTTCTTAGCGAATGCCTACGTCATTACAGCTATCCAGCCAAACAGTCCAATCCGCTCAGTGATTTAAGCTGTGAGTTGATAGATCAGTCAGTCAGTCACCTTTTCCTTTTACAAAGTCAGAGAAAGGGTACATCGAATCCTCGGCAGACTGTACAAACCGTTCCAACTGATGTATGTCACAGAGCGTAGTCTACGCTAACGCTACGCGTACACTCTTGCGTACACTACGTAAATGCATGTACGCGCCTCGAATTTGGGTTAAGCGTATGCCACTTAACATTTAAATAAATGGCGCACTTAGGGCCTTTTTCGCGTGGAAATCGTGGGTATAATGAAATTAAAACAGATCTACTTCTATAATGCAAGGATATTATGACGTTCCACACAGTTAATATAGCATTGTATGTACCGAACAAGATGGCGTTCTTTATCGACGCACTACTTCGTCCATGTTTGTTTTTCCGGGATATAGTGACATATCAGTTTCCAGTAGGGCTAACATGGGCGCTACGAGAAAATTTTGTCTACACTTTACTTGTGAATCTCCATAGAGATTCGCATAGAGATTACGAGTAAACGCGTAGACAAAATTTTCTCGTGGCGCGCATGTTAGCCCTACAGGTCCTTAACTATACCCACGCCAAAATGTTGTTGATATGTTGATCCGTTGCTTCGTTGCTTAAATTAAAGTTAAATTACTAATTAGTCGATAAGTTTGACTAGATTGAAATTAAATAAATAGGCACACTTTATACACCACATTGCATAGGAACAATACGCATAACATAATTTAAACATACATACACAACATAGATTGTAATTTTATTGAGAACCAACCTCTAGTTTACTCAGTAATAGAAAAAAATATTGGTCAAAAATTAATCATTCAAGTAATTTTTTTTTAATTTTCATATGTACGATAGGTATGACACTACACAGTTGTTTTTGTTTGGAACACTTGTGGAGCGCTCAATTCTTATAACTTGGAATATCCCTAACTATATTACGAAAACTCCTATTTATAATTGCATAAAACTCAATAAAACTCCAAACCGGCTAATTCCCGACTCCCCGTGCAAATCCTGATTGAATTTGAGTCTTATAAAATATTCATACGATATGATAATCCCCCCAGTACACAGATTATATTTGACAGACGCTGTAGTTTACGCAAATTGGCGAGTATACCAAATAAGGGGGTCTCCTGTTACCTAGATAATGGTAAGTAACGGGATTGTCGGTAAAAACGGCCACTATAATATTTGCAATTTGATTTATATACAAAATTAATCCTTGAATTTCTTTCCACCATATTATCGTCTAAAACGTTCATATAATTAATTAATCTATTTCAAACTAGCTTTTGTCCTGGACATAGCTGGTCAGCATGAAGCATTTTTAAGAAACCCGTGGAAACCTTCTCTTTTTCCGGGATAAAATACTTCTCATACCGGAAAAAGAAAGCCGGAAGTTGCCTATGTTACTTTCCAGCAGAGCTAGCGCCTAGCACGCGCACCACGAGAAAATATGTCTACCCATTTTCTCGTAATAGGTATCTGTTTTAGATAGATTCTACAGTAAAATAACAGTAAAGTAATGAGTAGCCTTACAGACCCTCAACTATGCAAAAATCACATCAATCCGTTGCTCTACGTGATTCAAAGACAAACCAACAAGCAAACCACTTATAAATTTTAATTTGTAATATTGGTACATTATTAGTATCTCTATAGGTCCATATTTCAGATCCCCGATGTCAGTAATAGAATTCCATAAATAGTCTGCCAAAAGCATTAAGGCTATTTGTATATTAATCTCTAGAAACGTAAGAACTTGCTGAAACTTAACAAAACGAAACCCAAAAGCTAAGCTAATTTCATAAAGTAAGATACAAATGAAACCCAACAAAACTAACAGTAAGTATTCAAACGGCGTACAGTAATCCTTGTAAGAGTGCACACAGGCTTTGTTACCGACGAGCTACCCGCAATTGTACTGAATAATTGTTGAATCTACAAAGAACCCGCTACCAGGGCTCCATTAAAACAAGAAACATTAATAAATTCCCATAGACTAATGGAAATTTATAGACAGTAAGAACATCAAAATATTAATCCGGTCTGATTTGAATAAAGATAATAAATCAAATGTCGGGTCCAAAAGTTTCGTTGAAAATTGCAAAACATTTTCAAAATCCAAAGTATTTCATCTTCCCAGGATGTATTCAATGTTGTACTCAGTTTCCATTTTGAATTTTTCTCATTACTTTTTCGCTTTACAGTTATGCATAGATATAAGAATGCATATATTATGTATTATACATTCATCACATCGATGACCGCGTGCCTTTTACACATTAATATAGACGTTGTCTACTTCAAATATAAATTAATACGTGATACCTTATTAGAACCTTTAGGTCTACCAAAAAAAAAAAGTAATATCCACGTCTTATGTTTGAGATTAAGTTTTATAACCATTTTTAATAAATGACGTGCACAGTTACATACATATACCTACATAATATTTCGTAGAAGCTCTACTACTCATACTTATCGCGCATTTTAACAATAAGATACCTAGAGTTGTTGATTTGTTTAGTTGGCTACATCCCCATTAAGAATTAAGATACGATTTCTAGCTCCATCTAAATTTTTGTTTTAGTCTACGATTCGCTACCATCCGCATTGAAACGGCTCCTTTTCTTTTAATTCCTGTTCCTTTTGACTTTATGAAATAAGTTTTTCTGTAACAAGATTACGCTTTACGAGGGAAAAATTGGGGGACAACGAATTCGGCAGCGCACTCTGACGAGAGTTGAGACGTACTTCTGAGCGAAATTGTTTTAGAGTACATAGAGTAGGAGGAAGAAGGTATGAATGAATTCGTTTTTATATTAACTCAAACTGAAGGAAGATATCTATTTTAAATTATTCTTATTTTTTCTGCTTCAATTAACATGGTCAGTAGTCGGTCTCCTATTCGGGGGGTCGCAGGTTCGATTCCGAGCCTGACTTTACGGAATTATGTGCATTTAAGCAATTAAATATCACATGCTTCAACGGCGAAATAATTTAAACGTAAAAATTATTTTTACAAAACCGACTTCAAACGCCACTACAAAGTATCTCAACTGTGCCTATAAAATTTGAAGAGTTCCCTCGATTTCTCCAAGATCCCATCATCTATAACCTGAGGACAATGGGACCACATGGGAAGTATGCTCTTTCAAACAAAAAAAGAATTTTTCAAATCGATCCAGGCATCTTAGAATAATCGGGAACATACATAAAAAATATTAAAAAAAAAGATTCCGACGAATTGAGAACCTCTCCTCCTTTTTTGGAATTCGGTTAATAAACATAATAAAAATAGAAGTTATTGTCACGAGTCAAAACCATTTTTTATTTTTTAGGAAATTTTTTGTTTTTTGTTTTCATACAAAAAACATTTTCTAGCTACAGCAACGCATCTCTAAAGATAATTAAGTACCTATATATGCTAATGTTTCATTCATTTACAATATGCGTTTCCAACAAAAAAACCCCTCCTCTCTTCATTCCCTTTTTGCTCATTCGAAATAGAAAAAGAAATTACATATTACATACATTATCCTTTGGATAGCAAAAAGTCTATGAAATTGACGTATTACTTTCTAAAGAACTTTTCTCTGTTACATCAAAGCCTGTTCTGCTCGCTATGCGTTTGTTGGGATCCTTTCTATTCCCTCTTTGTGATTATCTTCATTCTGGATCATGGCGGTAGTTAATGAAAGTCAGTCACTGTGTCAGCGCGATGCCATTCAGTGTGTCAGCCATTCACTCCGCTCTTCATTCAAACGAACTATTCAAACTTATCAGCACATTGGTATAAAGAACCGTACAGAGGCAAAAATCTCTAAAGACTAAATTTTATATATTTTTTATATATATTTTTTTTATTTAATAACAACGTTTTTATGGGTGTCCGTACATCTTTATCCTTACTATCCTTAGTCCTTGCTAATCCTATTATCCTATCTATATATATAAAATTCAAAGTCCTGACTGACTGATTGACTGACCGAGATATCAACGCACAGCCTAAACTACTGAAGTTAGAAACTTGAAATTTTTACAGTTGGTTCCTTTTATGACGTAGGCGCACACTAAGAAAGGATTATTGGAAATTCCACCCCTAAGGGGTTTAAATAGGGGATGGAAGTTTATATGAAACTCCGTCATTTTTCAAGCTGTTTCCATCAAAGTTGGTATTAGAAGCTGAAAACTCCACTTCAGGTTACTTATAACACAAGTCGGGAACGCAGCCGCGGATTAAAGCTAGTTAATATTATAAATGCGAAAGTTTGGATGTATGGATTTTTGTTAATCAATCACACCGCGACGACTTTACCGATTTGGCTGAAATTTGGCACATAGATAGATTATAGACTGGAGTAGCACATAGGCTAATAAGAGAGTTCCCGCAGGAATCCAAAAAACCTCAATCCACGCGAACGAAGTCGCGGGCATCAGCTAGTATAACATAATATGGGAATGAACTGTACTGTATGTAGTTCTTACCGACTAAGTTAGCTATTGATGGATAAAAATCGATCTCACCCAAAAATCGGTCGTCTGCGTTAGGCTAACGTTAGGCTGTATAATCAAATCCGGAGCGCGAACTTTGAGAAAATTAAAAAAATATGGATCCGGATGAAAAAGGTTCTACGTCATCGCAATTTTTGTCTTCATCCATAACGTGATAAAACCGGGGAGTTGTAATATTGTTGGAGGAGCGATTACATACATTAGCCAAAGCCAATGGTTATAAAAATTAAAGCTCTCTTAGCACCATATCACGCGGGCATGATTTGTATAGAAATAAAAATTAGATAAAGAAGAATATAATTAGGTGAAGAAGAAAACAGCTTAAAAGTTTTACAACATTTATGTATGTGTTAACATTTTAAAACACATTAAATGTGGAAATTGCCTTGCGTTTTTAAATTCATTGACAAAGAAAAAATATCTATTTTTACCCGTCTACGACAAAATCGGTAAGGTTTATGATTTTATCAGGCTTTGTATGGATGTTTGTGTTTATTTAAGTATGTATTTCCCTCCGTAGCGCCTAAAGACTGAACCGATTTAGATGAGTGAGTTGTCAATCTATTCGTTATTACGGTCCGGGTGATATAGGCTACATTTTATATGAACAAAATTAATACGACGGATGTTATACTTATCCAATATTCCGTAATCGGGTTGCAGTTTTTAAATTTTTTCATAAAGCCAAACGCGCTCCATAAGGAACATTAACACTTTTTACCAGGTGCGATTTTAGTCAATCGTGTGTTTATTGTAAGTTCTTTTGTAAGTCTGTTTGTTACGTTCCCTCAAATATGGTTGAGCGAAGCAATGGCTGGATCATGCGTCATGCTCGTGAACGGGTGCCACCAACGGGGATGGGTCGGCTTTTGCCTACCTGTCTTAACATGTATTGGATTGTTTTGCATTTTTGAAACTTCATTGTGGAAACACTGTATACATAGCTAGTTTTGTTACGTATTGTAAAAAAAAATCTTTTTTTTGAAAAGAGCAACTGCTGAGTTTCTTACCGGCTCTTCTCAGCAGAATCTGCATTCCAAACCGGTGGTAAATTTATGACGTGTCATAAGAGCTATAAGTTAGCCTACATGAAATAAATAAATTTTGAATTTTGAATTTTTAAGACTTCGCACGTTCTAGTAATACGACATCTCTACAGAAACCAAATAAGGATGATTTTCGTAGAAGCTTGCGAAGTCGGTAAGAAAATTTTAAAATAATGTTGAGTCTTCGTCTCCGTCTGCGAAGTTTTAGGTGAGGCGTAATGAGCTACCTACTTATGTACGACGACTTTCCTTTTATTGTTGGAAACTTCAATTAACATTAATTATTACTTTTATCTCGCTCGTACTATTTTTAATGAAGTCTACATTCACGAAGCTAATAAGAAAATTTAGTAAGATATGTTACCAAATATATTTGAAACCATGTTGAATAAAATTACTTAATTTTTTTTTTACCTAAGTATTTAATATGCACTACCAACAACCAATGAAAATAGATATCGTTGCTTTACAAATATTTTTTTCATTTTTTCATATACACAATCTACAAACTTTGTTTAACCGCTGCAATAAATTCGTAGATAAGTATAGATATTAATAAACACATAATACATATTTCCAAAATGAATTTTTGCATACTTGAGGACCTGAAGAGTGACATAGGCTACTTTTTATTCAGAAAAATCAAAAACTTCCCGTGGGGTTTTAAAAATTAAAATCACGTGGACGAAGTCACGAGCATCAGCTAGTTTATAACATATTCGAGCTATAACCACTCCATTATAGCCCAGCACTGGTAGCGCGGGCACGAGATAAAAGTTTTATCCCCCGATTTTATCCACTGACATGGGATAAAATTATCTTTTCCCTATGCTAAAGCATGGCGACAGAGGAGAAGGCGATGTATATTTCTATAAGTATATCCACTGAGTGTTATTTCCACCGCTGTGCCCATGCTCGACGGGTGGATAAAGCTAAGCGAGGGGATAAACGTCTTATCCTTTTCCCGGGGATAAAATTTCTCCCGCCCATGCTACCAGGGCAGGTATAGCTCATCAGATGGACGAGCTATGTCGGTAACTCTGGTTTTCCTACGAATATCCTTATTACTGATTTACTACTCTGATGATTTCGATGCTCGTAATCGAATAACGATTGCACATTAAGAACTCGTACTGAGAATACAGCTAGTGCCACATACTAGTGATCGCTCGCAGCGTGTTTGTGCAGCCACAGGATATTACTGGCCGCCGGACGCTCAAAGGCGTTGGAAAATTACTCACGCTTGTATTTTTTGCTCCAGTTGCAGTGTTGACTCTGCATATTTGCTTAGGCTATCTATTACGCTCTTATTCGCAATTGTTAACCGCTTGATATTGACTCAACTTACTGTATTCTGTTTCTGTTGGATGATATACAAAACTTTAAATAACTGATTCAAAGAGCAATATAAAGGTTTGCTGTAAAATGACAAAAAAATTAAATTGTACAATTAAAAAAAAAACACTGTTCTAAAATTCTAGCACGATTATTTATTTTTACAGTGTCCTCTAAAATATGGCTAACTTAGTTTTTAGCCTCAGGATCTTTAAATAGTCTCTGGTTTCTAGTCTTGATGATATACCTACATACAATAAAATTTATAAATAGTACCTATTTACTGGAAAAAATAAATTTTTTTTCGTAGTTATTAATAGTAATACAATACATAGGTATTTAATTCATATTGATTGATTGAAGCCTGCAATTGGTCAGAAAATTTCATGAAATTACTTATCATAAAATAAGTAAATTATTTAAAAAAATACAAAAATAAAACAAACTTTTAAGTTTGTTATTCTTGCTCTATTAAATGCAATGCATTATAAAATACATATAAAATAAACCAATAAAGTATACATTCAGCGCTGTGTAAACACGTTTGGGTGATACTCACCCACTGTGAGTGTTTTCGGCTCTTTGATATCCCATGTTTATTTTATGACGGTCATAGGAATGGTGGAGCCAAATCGCCACATGTGGGTATACCTTATGTTTATGTATGTACCAAGAGTCACTTGGATATTATTTATTTATTTATTTATTTATTTATATTATGAAAATCAACAGCGAATTTGAACAATAATTAACTTAAGAGTAGTAACAATTTTATGGCCAATTATAGATTTTCTAAAAATTACAGATAAATATTGTAAGAGTGAGTAAAAAATAACTTTAAAAAACACAACTAATGAGAACAACATATTTCAAAATAGTTTGAATAGAAAGTAAGTCAATGAATAAATAGGTATGTTTGCGAGTACGTGTGTGTGTATGTGTGAGTGTAATCGTGTGTTTGTGTATGTGTGTGTGTGACTGTATGTATGTGAGTTTGTGACTGAGCATGAGCATTATGTGTTTGTATTTGTACTAGCTGATTAGGTTAAATTTAGATTTTTTTTTAAATCCATTTGTCTGGTGGGAGGCTTTGGCCGAGGCTACCGTCAAAGACGTGCTGCCAAGCGATTTAGCGTTACGGCACGATGGCGTGTAGAAACCGATTAGGGGTATGAGTTGAATCTACACTGCCATACCCCTTCCAAGTTAGCCCGCTGCCATCTTATTAGAGTACATATTCACTTACCATCAGGTGAGATCGCAGTCAAGGACTATCTTGTCATCGAATTAAAAAAAAACCAGTGGGAACTCTAACTAAATTTCTGACATAAAATTACTTATTTAGTTCGTATACAATGTTAGTACAATGGATTTCTTGCTAAGCAAACTCTGGGCTTAAGCTCAGCAAACGCATTGGTATTCGTACAAGCGTAATCGAAGGAATCGCTACTCGCTAGCCCACCGTGAGTTCCGATATCCTCAAATATTTGCCAACATGAAGCAAATATAATTTATCAATAAAGTAAGAGCCTGCAAACCAGTGGCTTGGAGGGTCGGGCAAACACGACCCATAGTAATACTTCCGACGTACCACGTTTACACTTTACCGTAGCGATATGTTGGTAGATTTACGGTCTTGCTAGTCTAGTGGTTATTCCCAGTTCGATCCCCGGATCAGGCCAATAAAATAATGTATTGGGTTTCTCTGTCAAGAAATTTTCAGTACTAGTCCGGAGCTAGGAAGTCACCCCCGCACCTCGGAGACCATGTAAAGCTGTCGGTCCTGTGTCTGATCTCTCTCCGGTCGTTTCGGATTTTCCGTCCCATCGGAATAAGAAAATCCGACACGATAATTAGGAAACAGAGAGTGCACCTGTGTTTGCACAAATACTTGTGCACTATAATATATTCCGCGCAGATGGCTAATCTCTGAGGAAGTTGGCCGCCGTGACCGGATTTAGTTGGGATGACATTATTATTATTAGATTTACGATATACATTTTACTATTTTATTAAATGATCCTTGATGCAGACTAAATAATTTATTAAACAAATTATTGATACGTAAATGAAATTTGGATCAACAATCCGATTACAGTTTAACTCCATCGATAACTGACAGTACAGTATGCCTGGATAGAGGGAAATAATTAATATTAAAATTAACGGAACTTTCAAAAGTCATGATAGGTCATTTAAAGACTTACGTACTACGTACTATATACTAAAAGGTAACATTAGAGAGATCAGAACTTGGTTTTGCTAAAAGGGGTTTTCTTATTTCTTTCTGTTTCGGATGGTGATGAGTTTATCGGAAATCTTAAATTACTTAACAAGGCTAAAAAGAGAGGTCGTGGATTTGAAAAAAATTCAGTCAAACCGCTTAAAACATAAACCAATTTACATTCAGTGAAATTATGTACTACCTTTGTTATTTCTACTCCTTTAATTTGGTATTATCGTTGCGATGACATGCAAACCCGCTCCAAAAGAGTTATAGAGACACAGACAAACAGACGAACCCAATTAAATGGCTCGCAGAAGCTGTATGCATAGGACGGTCTTTGATACACGTCTTTTATATCTAGTTGGGATTATTCTACGTACTGAATAAATAGATAAGGACCGTGTGATTGTTGAAGGGTCTAGTTATTATACGGTAAGGTAACCGGAATTAATACGAACAGGCGGATACGTCTGTAGATCATAAACGTAATATTAGAGTACCCGCAGATTTGCAATTTCAAGTTGGACAACTAAATCGCAGAATATATCTACTAATAGGCATAGGAAGCCTGCACGTCTTATCCAACTTGAAATTGTAAGTCATAAGTAAGTTTATTGCCGTATCACACTATCACACTAGTATTATAAAGGCGAAAGTTGTATGTGTGTGTTTGTATGTATGTTACTACTTCACGTCACAACGAATAAACTTCACACAGACGCACGCACGCACACACTCACACACAGACTATTATATTATACAGCCTTTATTATATTAGTGTGATATAGCCATAGATATAGAAGATAAGAAGATAATTTTTTACGTATCACGAAAACTTTTTCGACAAATCTGTCTCTACAATTACGTGAACAACAGAACTGTGACAAACAACTAAAACTTCCACATAATCCGAGTCCAATAACCCGATATTACGTAAGAAGTTAAGAACTGTATAATCCGTTCCACTGAGGAAGGGTTGAACGACCACTTTTATGGTTTCACAAACTACTCCACCAAGATTGTTTGTGCGGTCGCCGGCCAAAAATGGCTTACGAAGATATGAAAACTTTTACGAGCCAACTTGAGGAGCCGTTTGTCTATTGTTTCAATAATTTTATTTTATTATTTAATTGACTAGTTTTTGCCCAAGACATGTTTTTTTTTCGATTAACAATCTGTTTCAATAACCTATCTAACTAATCCAAAACCTAAAACTTGTAAAGTCAATTATTATAAGTATGTACAAGTATTTATTGAGATTGCATTCTGTTCCAATTTAACCACTTTATAGGTAGGTATATGTATATTTACTTCTGCACTTTGACTTCGTCCGCGTGAAGTTAGGTGTTTAAATAATTGCGCGGAAATTATTTACCTCTTAATTTAATTTCTTTCGGAGTAGGTACAAAAATAGCCTAGATACCGCTCTTCATGTTCATGCAAAAAATTACGTTGATTATAAGGAGTAACGTACTATATCCCTATATGTACCTATATAAAATCCCTGGATTTAATATGCAAAAGGAACAGATATTATTACATTAAAAGAAGCTTTTGCATATAGGGCATCAGAATACAAGCATAATTAGCCCTTAATATGATATAACAGGGATGCTTAGGGGAATCTTGAAAGGGCCTCCCAAGGGAACATTTTATAAGGGAGCGGTATAGAAAATATTTCATGCCATTTCAAAATTAAGAGATGACATGAAATACGTATTAAAGAAACATGTTTTTTGGCTCTCACTTTTAAATCTACTCGGCAATAATAAATGAAGCATATTAATACAGTTATACCTATATGTACATATGTATTTATTTTTATTTATTTATGACACAAATAGCTGATGTCCGCGACTTTGTACGCGTGGATTTAGTTTTTAAAATCCCGCGGGAACTCCTTGATTTTCCGGGATAAAAAGTAGTCTGTCACTCTCCAGGTCCTCATGTATACCCATGCAAAAAAATCACGTCGATAGTAGTTCGTAGTAGTAGTACGAAGTATTCCGTAGTTCTGTTGCACCGTTATTGAAGGATAAACCAACAAACACTCACTCTCACTCAGCTCAAGACAGAGTTAGAGCGAGACAGATTTATGTCAGAGCATATTAATTGTGTCTCTTTTTAACCTCTATCTTAAGTCTGAGTTGAGTCAGAGCACGGTCTATAGATCTCAGCATAAGACTACGGCTTCCTTTTCGAATGGTCCGGAATTCGATGCCAGGCATGCATCTCTGATTTTCCATATAAACTCCAAAGCGTTTAAATAAACTACGGTAACCGTACGTAACAATGAGCGGTCACGTGTATTATAAAATTATAACAAACCATCACGTTATTTGAACTATACTAGGTCACGACCTAAAAAAGTGTGAATGTAACACAAAATACACCAACATCCGAAGCCAGAAGGCTAAACACATTTACCAGATCCGGCTCAATGCTGGCAATCACGAACCCCGCACAAAACACGCTGATTGCGTATTTCAAGGAACTGTTTTCTTTTTTTTTTTTCATCTACAGTTGGTACGAGTATATTATGAATAGCAAACACTGAAGCGAGGTTCATTTACTTGATGTTACGTATACGCTATGGAAACTTTTTATGATTTTCCAGACAATCATTTTTTATACGTTGCAAGACTACTTTTATCTGTAAAATATAAAATACGTGAGACTGCCAATATAATATGGTCTGGCCCTATAAAACCATGGAATGGAAAAAACCAGTTGGTAGACTTTGGTCAATACCTTTAGATGGAAAACCAAGGTTAGAGTCTACAAAGGATACACCAAAACTGGAGGAAGCCTATATCATATTAAAGGGATCCTTATAAAATAAGATAGGTACATAATAATTCGTAAATTAATAATACTAACGTTAAGTTAAGCGAGAAAAAATAAAAATACAATTGAGAGAATAAATGCAACAATCAAATCACGTAGCCACACGTTGCACGATTAATTATTGTCTGACGTTTAAAATGTAATTAGCAACCCTTTCCGTCTGTCTGTCTGTCATAATTACAACCACGTTACAACCCTTGCCTGACGCGCACGTTGAATTTATTAGGAACATGGTTGGTTAAAATAAAAATAAAAAAATACTATCAAAATGGTTTCGTTAATTTTATTAAGTGTGAACACTCAATCACCAAACTTAAAAGGATAGTATATAAATTGCTGCGACTTTGATTGCGACTTCGTCCACGTGGACTTAAATTTTTAAAAATCCTGCTGGTTTTCCAGTATTTGTTTCATCTGGGATAAAAATATACCTATGCTAGCTTTTGCCCGCAGTTTCGCTTACATTAAGTTCAATTTTTCAAACCCCTATTTTACACCCTAGGTACTCATGAAAACTTTAATCGAAAAGCGTCCGTGAATTTATTTATTTGTGTAAATCGTATTTAATTTTGCAAAGTCTCGTTTAAGTCCAGAGTTTAGTTTTATATTTTCTTAACGAAGCGTAATTCGCAAAGTTTTCTTAAGTAAACCATGAATATTGAAAGCCAGTTAAATAACTTAATCTTTTGGGGCGATGAAAATCTGTAGAGTGTGGTCCAAGTCAAAGAAAATTCTTTGTCATGGGTACCACCAAAGACCTACCGCTTATGTCTGACATCGGATACACATTGGCTGTGTATGATTAAATTATAAATATTATCTCCACATCGATAATTATCGATAATAACCAACCAACGAACTATTATTATAATATCATTTAACCACATGAAGTAAGTTAGTATTCAAAAGAGTCAAATAATCTACATTGACTTGATTCAAAACGTTTGGTTGTGAAATGCCCCATCTTTGATCATTTCAAAATCAAAAGTTTTGAATCAAGTCAAAATTGGTTCGATCATAATATTGGATCTTGACAATTTCAGCAAAAATTTTAATCTAAATCAAAAATAATAATATTTCAGCACAACGTAGAAATATCCTCAAATGTAAATTCTAATTTCAACCTGGCATATGGTTTTAGAGAAGTTATTTCATTTTAGACTGAATGAGGGTAGTACTATTATACTCGTTCTCGTAGATCTAGATATATTGAGTGCAGTGCCAAAAATTCTTGGCATACTCTTGTGCTCTTAAGCCTTATACTGCCAATCTGTTTGTGTGATGTAATTTTATTCGGCTACTTCGAGGTATATTTGATATCCGAAGTATTTGCCAAAAATGAGGCACAAATAGAGAGAAATTGTGCCATTATTTTTATTTGTGGGATGAGAAGTATTGTACAGTTTTAGAACTAGTGCAGCGCCTTATGTTTATGTCATTAAAAGTCTGGTCTGCATTTATAGGACTAAATTATTGTTAAGATAGAATAACATAGTTTTTTGTGCTTATATAAATAAAAATCAAAGTAATGGTTGCACTAAACCTCAATGATTAAAAATTTTATGCGGATGGTGTTTCAAACATCTATTTCTAGCCTCACTAAATCAAGGTGAATAGATAGCTTTTTAGGTTGAAGTAGAAAATTAACGTGCTTTAACTATGTATTTTATTTTTTAGTGCTAAAACATTTCTACATTAATTATAACACGTTCAATACAATACATTGAACTGTGTATGATTTAATTTATTGATTTTTATATTTTTTGTATTTTCCTGAGTAAAATGACTTACGAAATATTACATAATTATAAATATTTACTAATTGTTATTTAATCGCTAAACAGTTATCACTTAGGCCAACCCACAATAAAATCAAACACTCCTTAAGCCCACAGTAATATTTAACTAAACAAAAATTATGTATCAAACAACTTAATGACAAAATAAACTTAATTTTAGAGTAAATGGAGGGATTATTCCCTCCCGTGGGACATTAGCGGGAGGGTCGATTTTTTTGGAGGAAAGCTTTTATACTTATAAATGGCTTCTTATGATAGGTACTTTATTTTAAATTTAGATAGTTAAATATTTCTAGAGTGGTAATATTAAAAGATTAACGTTTTCACCAACGTTCCCTAACCTAACGTTCTACATAAGCTAAGTTATGTGACGTTTTCTATAAATTTCATTTTCACGATCCTAGGGTACGAGTACTAAACTGAGTGTGGAAATTACATTGGAAATTACATCTACCTACGTAAAAAGACGCCTACTTTAGAGGATGATTTAGATATGGACACTCTATAGTAAAAAACTAAGAGATTAGGAACAATATTTGAAACTGTACAAACAATTTTAGCACTAATTTGTTTGATGGCTTTGACCGTGGTTGGTTACCACCCTACCGTCAAAGATGTGCCGCCAAGCGATTTAGTGTTCCGGCACGACGGCGTGTAGAAACCGATTAGGGGTATGGGTAGAATGTATACTGCCGTACCCCTTCCAAGTTAGCCTGCTACCATCTTAGACTGCATTGTCACTTACCATCAGGTGAGATCGCAGTCAAGGGCTACCTTGTGATCGAATAAAAAAATGCTGAGATCTATAGAGTGTGCTCTGACTTAGCTCAGAATCAAGATAGAGACCGACATAAATCTGTCTCGTTTTAACTCTGTCTTGAGTCTGAGCTGAGTGAGAGTGCGGTCTAGAGACTTATTTAAAAGTTCTCTAAATTCACACTTCATAATGACGGCGAAATAAGATCCCTGTTTCTGACACGGAAAGGATTTCCCTAATCACCGCAACGCTACAAATCTTTTCACTGAACGTCACGGTTATCATAATTTCGATTGCCACCTCATCCCTCCCCCCTCGCTCCCCCCACCCTCAGACTCCTCCCATCCGTTATTCAGTGTGAATTTCATGAAAGAGGAAATTAAATTTTCTATAAAGCCAAGTATAACTTGCCATCGGAAGTTAGGCTATTGATCGAGACGCTTCAGTGAGTATTACTATAAGATTTGTTGACACTTCTTCGTAGTTGGATAACTTATTTTCTTTGACGCGGGTAGAAAGAATAAATTTTTATTATCTCGAAGACATGGCAATAAACCGTTTTCGATCAAAAAGCCTTCTTTATCGATAAGCAACTATGAATAAAAGAGTCGGTTTTTAATAACTACTAACTTTTGCCCGTGACTACTTCCAAGTGATATTAGATATTTAAATCTCGCGAGAATGCCTTGTTTTTCCAGGATAAAAAGTAGCCTATGCCACCTCCAGCTATACCCATGCAAAAATCAATTATTTATGTCGTTTTTTTTTTGTTTCAGGTATAAAGCTACTTTCATCTATGAACAAACTACGAATGTTATAAAACTACAAGAGGTACAACTTCTAAAACATCTCTATTAGCACACATTCTAATACTAAGTATAGGTACTCGTAAAGGTTGTATTTATTGATTGTCGTTAATTCAAATAATAATAGCGTAATATGTAGAGTGAAAATTATCAGTAATAAGTTCTTTCTAGTTTTTTCAATTCACGAGGGCTCGTGGCTCATGGTTGTGTGTGTGTCGTATCTGTATAGCGCTGACGCATACTTACGCAATGTGCATGTACACGGCGTAACCACAAGTAAAGCTCACGCGCCCTCGCGAAATGTAAGAACTGCACTTGAACTGCTACCACGAGCTATTAATAACATGTGCAGTTCTATAAGAACACATTCTCAGTAAATGTTGAATCAAAACATGAACATCTTCAAAATAACCGACACCGAATACTACAGCAACGTAAATCCGTTGAAACGGTTCAATTAATCTTTATTTCCCCGTAAAATAATTTAATCCGAGAACTTTGATGAGTCGAGCCTCATCGGGCATTCGGACGCCATGATTAGAAATCCCGCCCCTTGAAATAGCCCAAGAAATTTCCCTACCTTAGGGTGATCTCCTATCAAATTCTCGAGCTAGACAAAGCGATAAATATGGGGACATTACATAATTCATATGAAAGTTTAAAAGTTATTAAATTGCTAACTCAAAGTGGCAATTAATCGATTTCCCTGAACATTAAACAGATAATTCAATTCGTCGAGTAGAAATCGAGTCAAATTAATCATTCAATTCGTCTTAACATAAATCTGTGAACTAATTTAATAGATCGACTTGGCCCAATGATTTAAATCAACTTTCATCAATCAAAAATAGCTTTTGTATGGTTATGAGACGTATCCGCACCAAAATCTTTAGAATCTAGTTAAAATCGATCGAGTTTTTTGTATCACCATCTTTAAATTGAATGTGTCAGTGGTGCAGTTAGGTCATTGCATGAATAAAAAATTTCAGATACTTTAAATTGCACCCAACGACTTATCTTATTTTATCTACTTTAAAATTTCTTTATTTATAATTATAGAGCAGTACCACAGAAAAATAATGGCTTAAAAACAGCACAGTTTACTGACGTCGCAAACGAAAGCGAGTTGCTAAATATAGTTATCGCTTCCACTAGAACCTTACCTTTTCACTATACGAACTGGAAGATATCATTTCGCTACATCTTCAACCTTATAGTTACAGCTATAAAGGCTTCAAGGCCTTTACAGTAGAAGTCTTGTAATTAAACTTCTCTCTTGGAGTTCTGAAGCACAAACGTTTCGCTACAAGCAAATGTTAGCACTGTTGGTGGACTGTACATTAATTCTGTACTCATTTCTTGCATTGTGCCAAGCCTTTGTTTTGGTTTCTTTGCTCTACAATTAAAAGGAAAAACTTTCGAAGAAGTTTTCATCTTAAAACTCTGTATATTAACTTTGTAAAAGGAATTCATTTTCTTATTTTGCTTTATTTTTCTCGCAACTTTAGTAATATATTCTCAATAAGTACTCAAGCATCATAGCCCAGTAGCTACCAATAGCCCACAGAAGAGCTATTTTAAAATAATTTAACATTTAAAAAGAATACTGATTTTTAGTGTTAATAATAGAATATATAATAAGTACCTAAAGATTATTTATATTATATTATGTAATATTAACTTAGCTTGAGCCATCACGTAATACATTGAACTTACTTTTTAAATATTTTACGGCAAGTTATATTTTTTTCGTCACATATAAAGTGACCCTAAAAATCATTTATATTCATACCTCATATTATAGAGAGTTTTAAAAATTTCCTTATCCTCTCTAATAAATAATACGATTAATATTAAGAGGTAATAACTAAGAACATCCATTTCGACCCCTTTCCGTAGTTAAATCTTTTTTCTACCCTCCCAAACGTCACTCCTAAATCTTGGCCCGTCACGGATAAAATTAAAAATAATACTTCCCTCGTGCACCTTAAACCACTTTCTTCAGTCCTTTGCGTAGTTAATCAGTTAAAATATTTAATTACTAGGACCTGCGTTGCGGCTGTCAGTGAACGCTCAACCCTTTTGATGTGTTCTAAGTAACAAGTTTATAGCGACTTTGAATTTCTAGGGAAGAGCGATGATTTCTGATATCAGGGTCACCAGAGTCAATGTTTTCGAACGACATCTCTATGTACTGCAAGCATTAGCTTCAAAGACCGAAAACGGAAAAAATGATTTCCAGCTTTGATAACAAAAAGCGCTGATAATTTTGTTCAATTGTCTTGCTTTTTCATGAAACCTCTCAATGTCTCTTATTTTTTATAATCCGAAGTAATGCTAATTTATGATTTTATTCTTCTATATTGGGAGGCCCTCGAGTGTAAAATTGCTTCATGTACAAAACAATAATTTATTTCATCAGCTAGAGTAGCTATACCATTTGTACTTGATAAAGGTATTCGTGTCGTGTATGAATAAAAAGGTACTTAAACCGGATGAAACGTATAATTCCAATACCAAATACATTATTTTAAAAGTTTAAGTTAAGTAGTGGTACTAAAGCGAAATTGCTTGCTTCCTTAATTTCATCTCGAATATAATTATTTCTATTCGCTCATTCCTTGTACAACAATTAAAGATGGGGTCCCGTATATTTCATTTTCTCCCGGAAATATTCCCGGGTTCACTAGTTTCCTGATTAGACGAGTGTTACAGGTGACTTATAACCCTCTAAATTGTAATCGGTAATTAAATCAGATTACAGGTTGAGTAATACCCAGTTGAAATGTTAATACATATTAACTACAACTTTAAGATAATTGAAATTTTACAGTAATAGAAAATGACGATTATAGTAATATTATGAAAAGCTACATTAAGCCAGTATTGCTGTTATAAATATTATAACATCTCATATGAAAATTCTTAAAGAATCACTTGTAGTAAATTATATTAGTAAAGTCACGCGAGCACTTTGCCTAAAGTCTAACTTTTTCAATTTCAGATAAGGAGAGAGTGTACTAAAATACTAAGATGTGGATTAAAAGTCTATGTTAAAAAGATAAGGAAAGAAAAACGATGTTTATGGATCAGTCATGTAAAAGCCTAAAATACTAATGTTATATAGAAGGGAAGATGAATTAAGTTAGGTTTAAACATGTTAACTTAACTTCAGCCTGTCAACCTTTAATCCCATCTACTCTCGACAGCTCCGTCTTCCTTAGAGGCAACTTAAAGGTAACTTACTTATAAGCTCAAACTAAGCACAACGTAAATGAATTACTACGCCCTGTAAAGTCTCTGGCGGTTGAAACTCAACATGTATACAGAAGCCGCGGGCGCGGAAGTGGTTACTAACATAACTTCACGCTCAGATACCATTGCAGCTCAAAATGTACAAAAACTCCTGTTTTTACTAAGACTCCTCTACGTTTCAACCTGTGATAGGGTGATCACTAGCTCAGTTCTGTTAGAGTTCCCAGCTCACTAATGGGCACCATATCTCAAAATATGCTCAACTCTCAAGTATACTTTGTTTCCTCAATATTTTCTTATACACCGTTACAAAACGTATTTTAATTGCTAAGACATATATTACTCTGAAAGTTAAAGGTTAGGTGACTTTAGCTTTAAACCTGGATCATTCGAAAGGCAGCCTCGGTAGGTCTTAAGTAATTTATTAAAAATTATTTGAACCTGTTCTTCGACATCATCAAAACTTGTAATCAAACTGCGACTAAATTACAACTACAGTGATACTCGCTTCGGCGTCCGCTATCTCTTATGCAATGTGATATAACCTTTACTCGTGATACATAACGTTAATTAGGAGAACTGGAGCGTCGCAATTTTTCTGCGCCCCAGAGATCGCGACGTCTTTTGTCGCTCTTTGTACTTAGGTACTTTATAAAGAGAAACGCATTAACTTAGATTGCTTCAATGAAGTTTAAATCACTTTTATAACAGCAAAGCATTAAAACAAAGGACTTAAAGGACATATTTATACTCTCAGTTTTTCAAGTCGTATTGCCTAGTGCTCAGAAATAAATAGAGGTCATAATCCCATTCCATTAATCACGTAACGGTAGGGATTTGTTTTTGGAATATTAATGCGCTTATCTCTTCTATTCTTCTTCATCACTGATCTTAAGCAAAATATTGCATTAGGTCACCCACATTTTTAGAGATGAAAAATTTAAAACACATTAAAAGTCTCAGCCGTTGGCATTAGTTACACTAATTTATTAATTACTGTCTAATGCTTTTTTTTTTGACTTCATTAGATCAAACAAGACACAGAAGAATATTCTTAGTAACAAAGAAATCTATCTTAGTAATAAATAGGTTTCTAATCTACGGAACACGACTACGGAAAATTTAATATAACATTTGTCATTTTGATTTTGTTCGTATATTTAGCCTATTTCACCCGGACCATAACAACTAATCTATATTGACATTTTATTCATCAAAATCGGCACATTAGTTTAAGACGTTACGATTGAACGCAAATAAATACAAACATTAACAAAAAAATGTTAGAGTTATTTTGCTGTAATCCGCCAACAGAAAAAAATCTGTATGGTCTGTATGGAAAATACAAACATTACATGGCCAAAAAATCAGAACCCTTGTTTTTACCCTTTTTTTATTCGATGACAAGATAGTCCTTGACTGCAATCTCACCTGATGGTAAGTAACGATGCAGTCCAAGATAGCTTGGAAGAGGTATGGCAGTGTAATCATACCTCTAATCGGTTTCTACACGCCATTGTGCCGTAACGCTAAATGACTTGGCGGCACGTCTTTGATGAAAGGGTGGTAACTAGCCACAGCCAAAGCCTCCCACCAGACCAGACCAGCTTTGCCATAGTTGGGTAAAAACCAAATCTTACACCGTTAAATACAACAAAACAACTATTGTAAAGTTTATTTGCACCGTACACGTAAACCAAAACGTCGGTACGTGCCGCGGCAGATTATTTTCATCAAAGTAAGTACATAAAGGAACACGTCCATAATCCTCCAATAAAAAAGAAAACAAAGGAGGCTCTGCAGGTCGTAAATAATACGCGAGGATGGCGTGCCGAAGCCTCTTAACCGACTGTAATTCAGAGGGATGCAATATCCCAAACGCGTTTTATGAGTTAATCACAACGTTTGAAGTTTGACGAATGGGGGGCATATTTATTGGTTCCATCACGATACTAGGTGTGCCTTCCTTCGTATTTTGCAGGCTTTGTTAAGTTCTTTTACATCGTTCCCCTAGGAAACTTGTGTTGTAACTTTACTGTAACTTAGTCTACGAGCAACTTAAGTTTTTAAATTTTCGGTTTTTTTCCGCTAGACTAAAATATTTTTCTTGTCTGCCTTGTCTCTGATACAAGTTTTTTGCCAAGTTTCGACGTTCAACACGAGACTACTTTTAGGTGTGGCACAATATTTCTATTTCAACAATGTGTACGGTAATTTGAATTTAGAATGATTATTTTAGATAAATATGTTTAAGAAATAAGTAATAACCAGCTATTATCGTCCACAAAACTATATGTTATACTAGCGGCCCGCTCCGGCTTCGCACGGATATGTCATTCATTGTTAATGGATGTTATTATACATATAAACCTTCCTCTTCAATCAGTCTATCTATTAAAAAAACCGCATCAAAATCCGTTGCGTAGTTTTAAAGATTTAAGCATACATAGGGACAGAGAAAGCGACTTTGTTTTATACTATGTAGTGATACATCTAAACCTTCCTCTTCAATCACTTTATTTATTAAAAAAACCGCATCAAAATCCGTTGCGTAGTTTTAAAGATTTAAGCATACATAGGGACAGAGAAAGCGACTTTGTTTTATACTATGTAGTGATAAATACATTTAGCAGCTAACTGCTTGGATGTGTGTTTGCTGTACAAAAGTCCAGTTTTTTTTATCGTACCTATCAAAATACAAAATCAACGTGACCATAATATTATTCGTAGCTCGTATCACGACGATCTTCCTACCTACATAAAATAAATCTGTTCGTACCTATAAAATCTTTGGAGATATATTTTATGTAGGTCCCCGTAGGTATAACCCTAAAAAGGGGCAGTTTAAGACAAAATGACTTACTTATTCGCCATAAAATTCAATATGACACCGAGCGTCGCGTTTCAATTTACGATCGCATTGATCGTTACGAATATCGTGACGGGTGGCGACTGCAGGCGAAGGAGGAATAAAGCGCGTAAAGGAACGCAGCGCGTTGTGTGGAATCGTAAAGAATTTACATAAATGTCGGTGTTCCCTCTGACAATACGTTCGTAAAAATAATATCAAATGCTCATGTCTATTACTACTGACTACGGTGGAAGTTTGTCTGCGCTACATAAGTTCGTGGGTATATTGCACCAGTCCTCATATTTATGATAGAGCTATAAAAATAGTAAGTCTCTGTAATTTTGAATTAACTACTTTTTTTAAACTTTTCAAGTGAATCGACCTAGCTAAGTAGTAAGACTGCTTTTATACCCAGTAATGAAGGAGTTGCCATGACTAAAACCCAAAAACAGCGTGATTGATTTGAGTTTTTTTTGTTTTATTCGCTCTAATTACAGGAGGAGGAGAAAAAATAAGGAAAACCCAAGAGAACAGCTGAAAACTCCACTTCAGGTTACTTATAACACAAGTCTAGTATGTAATAAATATCGATTGTAAGCTCGTTTATACTGTTTCTAATTCAGTCCCAGAATACCTAATAGTACCTAAAGGTACATAAGATTCACTCCGCAAAATGATTTAAATAAATAGCGACTCTTGTTAACACACAGTAAAGTGCCATTCAGGTTGACACAGCGCTAGTTGTCTACAGTCTTATTCACCAAAACTTTTCTCTCTTTCTATCACGTAACTCTTATCCCTTCGCACTCTCTGAATTATTCAAAGAGGTACGCCATGTGCTTATAACTCCGCAGTTTACTGTGGAGTGCGCCAGGCCTGATTCAGTGTTAACAACAGAAAAAGTTGCAGAAGCTTGTGCTAGTATGACGTATTAAGGAAATAAACGTCACACCTGATGCGAGACGCTTTGCACAAGTTTACGAGACACCACAACGCGCGTGTATTTGTTACGCCACCCAGGACGTACTAAGCAAAAAACGGAGGATAAAGAAACTCCACACATTTTCACTTTCAGTTATTAATTCAAGAGGCCTTATATTTTGTATCTTCATAACCTAGACTTCGTTTAACATGAGACTCTTTCGAGCCGGCCCCATGCAAATGAAGTTTGATCCCTATTATAAATGAAAATATCAAACTAAACAGTTTCATAACTCTCTATGTCTATGGTTTGTAAGATTTCAACTCCTCTATATAAAACAAGAGTGTAATGCTGAGATCTATAGAGCATGCTCTGACTTAGCTCGGACTCAAGATAAGAGTTAAAACGAGATACAAATATGCTCTGACATAAATCTGGCTCGTTTTATCTCTGTCTTGAGTCTGAGCAGAGTGAGAGTGCGGTCTATAGATTTCAGGCTAAGTGTAAGATATAAAACCTAACGCCTGTTAAACTATATGTATTTAAAAAAAATATCAGTACTTCAATTTTTTATGTTAAAGCTAAGAAACAATTAATTACTGTAGATTTCTAACTTTCAATTATTGAATTTGGTTTAGATACAAATCTAATCTTATTTCAACTTAACCAATAACTAAATTGTTCCATAAATTCGTTGTTGAAGTTACAGAGCCGAATAAAATACGGCTTTTGAAGGCAGGTAAAAATATACCGTATCCACTGAATGCTGAATCTTATTACATCTACGAGCGCTCTGTTCGCAGGTTATTGAAGGCAATGATATATTATCTCAGTCGGGCACTGAAGGGGTGGGGAGAGGGGGGAGGCAGATGTAAAGTGATGTCTCAGCATGATTGGCAAGGATTTATTGCTGGATTATTTCGCGGATGAAAAAATTACTGGCTTTTCTCCTTTGAGATTTCTTAACGATGTTATCATTATCTTATGTTTTTCTTCTTAATATATAAAAGGAAAAGGTGACTGACTAACTGACTGATTGATCTATCAACGCACAGCTCAAATCACTTTATTTATCGGGCTGAAATTTGGCTATCTTGACGTAGGCAACCGCTAAGAAAAGATTTTTGAAACTTCAACCCCTAAGGAGGTAAAATAGGGGTTCTACAAATCGAACTTAACGTGAATGAAGCCGCAGACAAAAGCTAGTCTTTCAATAAAGATGTGCCTTCGGATATTACGAGAAATTCAACTACTTATAGTTGGTATAAATATTGTGGTATAACGCTGAATCTAAATCGTCCAACTTTAATCATTTCTTTGCAGTGCGTGACTTGAAAAATACGCACGCGGAAAATACTATCTTCCTAAAGTCATTCACCACCCACACACACATGTGTAATTGATATGAACACTGGTAGAAATATTTATTTAGATTTTGATGAAATACACAAATATAATTTATGCACACTTAAGCACGCTCATGATTATTTGATCATGAATGTGTGCCAGCTGTTGCCTATGGGAATTTTTAATGTAAAAAGTTCGATCTACGCCGTCGAACGTGAACGTAATGTTACAAGATACCCCCCTAGATCTCTTTCCATTAAAAGACTCCAGTACCATTGGCTCAAAGCATTCGGCAAGAGACGTGCAACGTGTAGGGCTTTCACTTAAACACTAGTAGTAAATTGTGTTAAGATTCTTTGATGTTTGTACAAAAACTCACAAAAGTTTGCAATGCGCTCACTGCTGGGCGTGACTAACTAGTACGCTAGGTTAACCAATACATGTTCACCGTGTATTGGCCAAGTTATTGGGCCAATGTACCTATATGTATTAGCTTCATGTAAGTGATAGTGATAGGAACTCGATAGAGCTGTATAGGTATACCTTTCATTTTATGACGGTTGACGGATACGTGATAAATGGCGTCTTCGAAGATGTTCAGAGGGAGTGGAAGGGAGGGGGTAGGGAGGGATAATTTGCATAAACGACACTTAATGGCCCGCCGCAGTGCATTTACTGTTAGGTAATCCAATCTTGTTGGACGATGAGCGATGGGGTTGTAATTATTGGTGTCTTGAAAGCTTAGGACTGCTTAATTGATGTCAATTTATTGTACGAGTAACATCTTAAGTGTCTTATACTCGCAATACCAAAAGCACAGTAAAGCCTAAATTGCACTTCTCACCTGAAATGTTCTCCATACATTTCTTCACAAAGCAGTGTGCAAGAAGCATATCTATAGAAAGTAGGACCTACTATCCTTCAAGCTTGCATATTTGAAAACACCCTCCGACAAGCAAGATAATAGTTGTGTAATGAAATAGTCCTACTAGAGGTTCCAGTTTCGATCCATTGGATCTATGGGACTGATATACCCTATCAATCAAAAAAAGAATTTTCCAAATCGGACCTGGCGTCTTCGAGTACCTAATCGGAGAACATACATAAAAAATTAAAAATGAAAATTCCGACGAATTGAGAACTTCAAAAAAGGTTTTGAAGTCGGTTAAAAAACTTTTCCTTCATATTCTTTATACAATAATGTGAAACCGCTAGATATACTGTGACCTTTTTTTAAAGACTTACCTTTAAGGAGTATTGATTTTTTTTCACCCATTTTAAGTAGCTAATTCTAAGTTCATAAGCACAATAAAAACTACCAATCATCGCCTGGGCTACTAACTTTTAAAAGAGCATCCTTCAAAAGATATCGCCTTATAATAAAGTCTTTTAGCGTCGACACAATAGATCGAGGTCAAAGGCTTCCTTACAATAGCACTGCGGGCTTTTGTTCGATCACTTGAAGCTGAAGGAGCGTTAACTTCGCCTGATGGTAAAAACTCACGTTCCTTGTCATTTTGAACTGAAAAGGCGGGGTAGCCGCGTAGCTTACGCTACGGCGTAGACCCTCTACGGACACGTGATAAAAAGCTACGTATAACATAGTTGGCTACGATCTTATTCGATGACAAGTTGTCTTTTTTTAATCGATGTCAAGATAGCCCTTGACTGCGATCTCACCTGATGGTAAGTGACGATACAGTCGAAGATGGTAGCGGGCTAACTTGGAAGGGGCAGCTAGCATTGTAAATTCAAGTTATACCCCTAATTGGTTTCTACACGCCATCGTGCCGGAACGCTAAATCGCTTGGCGGCACGTCTTTGACGGTAGGTTGGTAACTAGCCACGGCCAAAGCCTCCCACCAGACCAGACCAGAGACAATTTAGAAATTATAAATTCCTTAATTGATCCCGCCCGCCGGGAATCGAACCCGAGAACTCCCAGTTATAAGACCACAGCGCTCACCACTGCGCCAGGGAGGTCGTCAATCGAAAAGATTCTATTAGAGTTTGACTATAGGTCTGAGAATTTAAGTTATATTAATAATGTATTACAGAGAACGTTTTCTGTTACTCCACAGAGAATAGAGCTCTGAACTTTTCAGCTCTGACCAGGAAATCATATAAATAATTTAAACAAAAAGCATATGAATGCCTTAATGCAATTCAAACCCTACATTTGCAATTTCAAGGTGAATAACATTTTATGATACTTCATACAAAGGGATATGTGCCCAGTAATTTCTTTTAAAACGTCATTAAACTCATTTCAGAGTGTTTAACGAAATTGCGACGTTTCACGTGAGAGGGTATTCGTTGAATTCTTCAATTTCACTTTGAACTGTGCTCTCTATACGTAGACTGTATCTCTATAAAAGTCAACCTGCCTTATCCAATTCTGCTGGCCATATTGATCAAGTGATCATATTCATATTATGCGAAAATTATGTAGTATGTGTGTGACTATAACAGCCTACTGTAGTTTAAAAACTTTGGCATATGCGTGAGTCCGGACTGTGAAGGAAAATACCGTGAGGTAACTACATGCATGAGAGTTACATTATGTTCTGAAAGGTTTGTGAAATCTGCCAAACCGCACTTGGCCACTGTGTTGGACTATGGCCTAAACCCTTCTGATTCCAAGCAGACACCAGTGCCACCAGTAGTGAACCGAGGTGATGGGTTGAGATGATGATGCTGATATATGCGTAACGTTTGATAACTTCTCATACATTTCTATGTACTGTATCGTAGCGAATACATTAAAAAATTGACTATATTCTATCAGTAAGCATGACATAGCCTAGCGAGCGACTTTAAATTTTTGCAATTCTCTTGTCAAAGTCGCTCCAAGGCGCCTATGCAAGTGGGTTGATCCACCGTATTGCTGCTCAAAGCTTTAAACTGAACGCTCTGTGTAATGAAATGTTTCAAACAATCTTTACCTTAAAAGGTTCATTTGTACCCGACGACGTATGTGAGAGAATTTTCTTGGATGGGTAGGTAAGTATTTAGTTTGGCTAGCGCAAACTTTAGACAGGTTATTGAGAAAGTTCAAATTTTCCAACAGGGAGTCTTGAAATATGACGAAGACGTATAAACACGTTCTATATGAACCATACATGAAGAATAAGAAATCGTTAAATAAATCTCTTCTATTATACAAGTCGTGAAATAATCAATCTATTACAGTGTAAAGTAACAAAGGGACTCTTAGGCATACAGGTTTCCTGACGATTTTTCCGTTATATTAATATTTCGGATATTTAATTGTTATATTAACTTTCTTATGATTCCTAGATATTTTAAGATTGGAAACATTTCATGTAATATTCTTACTAATATCCTTACTAATATTATAAATGCGAACGTGTGTTTGTTTGTTGATTTGTCTTTCAATCACGCAACAAAGCACGACACAAACGGATCGACACATTTTTTGCATGGGTATAGTTGAGGACCGGGAGAGTTACATACGCTACTTTTAAAGTAAGTAGCCTATGTCAATCCGCCGAAAGAGTTCCCGCGGGATTTTAAAAACTAATTCCACGTGAGCGAAGCCGCAGGCATCAACTAGTAGTTTCAATAAACAAGACAAATACAATGTTTAGGCATTGGCCTAAACATGTTTGGATCAAGAACAAGAAACTTAATTAATCCCATTGCCTTAAGACACTCTTGTCTTATGTCTGCACGTGGGAATAATCACACCATCACACGTCGCTCTCATTATGAGAATCTTCGAGAACTTTCGGGGCAAAATGGCGTCTTTGTTTTAATTCGCGTAAATAACTCTGCATTTAGTAATAAAACATATTAAGCGAAGGTGTACGAGTGACAAAATTCGCGACACAAATCTTGCTACTAATGTGTAGAATTTTAAGCAGCTCTTTGAGTTAAGTACTTACCTGTTACAGTTAAAGGTATTACAGTTTGCGGTGTTACTTATCTTTATTTAGGAATCACAATTTAACATTAAATGTTTGTAGTAGGTATATAAGAATTACAGACCCTTAACCTTTTATTCGATGACAAGATAGTCCTTGACTGCGATCTCACCTGATGGTAAGTGACGAGGCAGTCTTAGCGAGCTAACTTGGAAGAAATGTACATTCAACCCATATGCCTAATCGGTTTCTACACGTCATCGTGTCGGAACGCTTAATCGCTTGGCGGCACGTCTTTGACGGTAGGGCGGTAACTAGCCACGGCCAAAGCCTCCAACCAGACCAGGGGGGCGATTCAGACCTGTTCGATAACATACCGTGTCGATACGGTTAGATATCGATTTCGTATAAAAAAAAATTGTTGTGTCATTCAGAGCGTTTGGTTTGAGGATACGATTCGGTATCGACTACGTTATCGACATCGACAAGATACGGTCGATTACAAGAGTATTTACGAATTGAAAATATATGTTATCGTACGGTAACAAACCGAATCGACCGATAAATAAGTTATCGGAAGGGTCTGAATCGGGGGGCTGACCAGAGACAATTCAGAAATTATAAATTCCCAAATTGTATCCGCCGGGAATCGAATCCGAGATCTTAGAAGACTTAGAGAGTGATATAGCCTACCTTTTATCCCGGGAAACCCGAGTATTCCTAACTCAACGCGTACGAAGTCGTGGCATAAGACGTTTCTCCATAACTTACAAAGCTTATTGCCAAATTACCACAAACCGCGTCGCAATAGTGTACATATTATACCTCGGGGATCTATAGTACCCACAACCGATCAGCAATAATGGCGCCACAATAAATTATCCCAAGCGCCGGACACGAGGCTTGCTGCAGCGATTACAGCTAATCGCAGGTAATTGAGACCAGATGGGGTAACCAGGTGGAGTTGTGACCCGAACGATAATTTTTTCTTTAAGGCCGAATTAGACAGTTCTATGGTTCACAAATGGTTCACTATAATAATACTAATTAATCCTATTAATTTTTAAATGCGAAAGTTTGGCTGGATGGATGGGTGGTTCCTCAATCACGCCACAACGACTGTATCGATTTGACTGTTTAGCACAGAGATAGATTATAGTCTGGAATAACACATAGGCTACTTTTTATCCCGGAAAATAAGAGAGTTCCCGCGGGAATTAAAAACCTTAATCCATGCGAACGAAATCGCGGGCATCAACTAGTCAACTATAATCTAGTTTTCTTCTCTAGAATTTAGTTTTTAAAGATAAACAAGTCGCAGTAACCGACAAACGAAGGCTGGCGCTTACGACGTTCTCAAGGTTGGTTGGTTTTTCACTTGTAGTTAGCAGATTCATTCTCAGTGGCGTTTAAAAGATAATAATATTTATGTATTTTTACACTGGAATCACATTGGGGCACAGCAATAGGTGGGTTAGAAAAGAGACTGACGTCGTTTATTCAAAAAAAGTCATTTATTTTGTAGTGCTGGCTATTCTATTCTATTAGAAATATTAAGGAGTTGATAAACGCCGTACGATTCTCAATTGCTTTGACCTGGGAATTTTTTCTTCTAGATTAAATAAAACGGATTAGGTACTTCAAATATTTACAATTTTACTGGTTATACTTCTTTTGTCCCCGAATTCACATATTTCAAAAACGGCTTAAAATTAAAAACTGAAACTTATGTAAAACAACAAAATAAATACTAACATTAAATAATCAAAAACATTAGTCAAACAAAATTAATATATAAATTAATATAAAGTTCACATAATAAATTATGTGTGGTTCTGGGCGAACTACTAGTTTATCAAATAGGTAGACTGAATTTGCATCTCTTTACATGCAATTGTGCGAACTATGAGCAAATCGTCTCCCTTTGAAAAATGTCTCACAAAACACTTTTGAAGTCTTTTGCGCGACCGCACTGTCAATACGCTTAGCTAAAATAACTTAAAGACTTATCGCCCGAAGCCAGGAAGTCTGATTACGCAGGTGTCCATTTTCCTTTGAGCTCCGCCGCTCTATTCAGCGGACTCCATTCAGTTGAGTTTTCTAAGGCACCGTGTTTATAATAGGTCAAGTTTAATTGGTCTCTGGGGATTTTAATTATAAGAGTCGTATTGATTTCTGTTCGAGTACATCTGATCGAACTAATTACATATTTAAGTATGTCGTAACTAGACAAATAAATATATTTATTTGTCTAGTTACGACATAACTAACTAACTTAAGTAAGTCTAGTTAGTCAGGCTTATGGAATGGAATTTAGTTAAACCTCTTTGAAACTGCATTCTTTTAAGCAGCCTTAAGCTCTCAAGTGCTGCATAAATGAAGCCTGAAAACTGAAAAGTCCCAGGTTCGAACCCCACCCATTGCACTATTGTTATACTCACTGCTAACATAACGTAAAAACCTGAGAGAAGCCGCGGGACAAAAGCTAGTCATTACTATACGTGGATGAAGTCGCGGGCAAAAACTAGTAATTAAATAAAAATAAAACTACGTTTGTATGGCTCACAATATTCTGATATGGAAGAGACTCCTAAGAGATGAAAAAGAAAAGTTGTTCAGATCATAAACATCTTAGCTGTCAACCACACACTAGCTTAATAAAATACTGCCAGGGCCACACTTCACACAAGACTTACCCACACCTGCTTGCGATTGCCGCAGCAGCAATTGCCAGTACAAGAAGCTTTTCTACAGTCACTGCAGATAATTTACTGCCCGGCTTTTATTGCTAACAGATTTTCAATAGATTTTTTTCAGATAACCTAGAGAGACTAGCTTACAGCTCAAGAATAGAACGCAAGTGTAAATTGAAAATTTTATAACACCCGACATGTGAAATTAAAAAAAAATATGTAATTCGCCATTTTGTGGTGGCGGCCATCTTGGATTTGAAATTTATCATAGTGTATAGTATACTAGTCGAGCCCTTTCATTCGATACCCAAATTGAGGGAGTTGTGAAAAAATATGTAATCCGCTATTTTATGGCGGCGGCCATCTTGGACCGATTTTCATCAAATATAGCTAAGAACACTTCCGACTAGTTCACCTTTCAAACAAAAAACCAAAATCAAAATCGGTTCATCCGCTGCTACGATGCCACAGACAGACACACACACACACAAACACGTCAAATACGTCAAACACTCCATCTATTTTGGGTCGGGGGTTAAAAACTAAATTTAAGGGTTAAAAGAAAGCTCGCCCGCTGAGGCATTTTGTTTGTCAACGCCTTCCCGCACTCACAGCCTGTAAAACACTTAGCCGTCACGTCAATTTTCACTAACTTTCGACTCAACCTAAGTATAGATTTAAAAGGGCAAGTTAAAAACTTTCGCGATTCTGCCTCAGTTTTATACACAGAGTTAGAAACTTTAGACATTTCGCCTTGAATAATAAAAATTGTTAAATTTTCTAGAATTCTCTAGTGGGAAATAAACTGTTGCAATATATAATTACCTGTAGGTAGGTACCTAATTACTGTTGTAATCAAGATTTTTTTTATTATAAGATAGGCTTGCGCTTGACGACAATCAATGATGGAAAGAATTGATAAGGTCTAGGTTGGAGCGAGCTTGCCTAGAAAATGCCTATTCACTCTAGTCTAGTAGTCAATACTCAGATTATACGTGACAAAAACACAGAAGTTGGAATTGCGTTCCATACCTTAGCCGTTCGTTTCAGAAACGTTGAAGCGTTTCGTACGAGTAGGTTGAATTTCAACCACGTATACCCATACGTTTTCAAAAACTATTCGCAATCGCCAATTTTGTTATCAAACGAGCTGGCTGAGAAAAAAAGCTTTTCAACCTTTTATCTATATATATAAAATTCAAAGTCCTGACTGACTGACTGAGATATGAACGCACAGCCTAAACTACTGAAGTTAGAAACTTGAAATTTTTACAGTTGGTTCCTTTTATGACGTAGGCGCACACTAAGAAAGGATTATTGGAGATTCCACCCCTAAGGGGTTTAAATAGGGGATGGAAGTTTATATGAAACTCCGTCATTTTTCAAGCTGTTTCCATCAAAGTTGGTATTTGAGCTTTCAGTTAAAAATAAAGAAGTACGTGTGTCACAGTTTTTCAAAATTCCACCCCAAAATCTAATTCCACGCGGACGAAGTCGCGGGGGCAAGAGCTAGTTTATCTATAAAAGCAGTTACATTACATTGCCACCTGTATTACCTACTCATACAACAAAACTGTGCTAGTATCCAAGCTTTGTGAGAATCTCCATGAGGATATTAATTGCCAGCTGCAATCCTTACAATGTCGCTATTCAGAGAAGGGTCTCGCCGTGTTCAAGGGCCCCAGAATAGCTTGGCTAAAAGCTGCTCAAGAAAATGGGCTACGCTCCCATTGTTACACTGTAGAGCTCTCGCGATATGTGGCCGGGCATTTTAATAGCTGTTTTATGTGCTGTTTTCATAAGAATTCCTTTCTCGAGTTTGCCTTGTTCCATGGGTATACAGTAACTATGTTGCGGGACTTGCGTGGATATTTGTAAGGTCAATAAAGCTATGTTCGAAATGTAGACCTAATTACGATCGAAAAATTTAGTCCTTAACATAATATAATTATACGCAAGGTTGTTTTCATAAAAATTCCTTTTTCGAGTTTGCCTTGTTCGATAGGTTACAGTAACTATGTTGCGGGACTTGCGTGGATATTTGTAAGGTCAATAAAGCTATGTTGGAAATGTAGACCTAATTACGATCGAATAATTTAGTCCTAAACATAATAATTATACGCAAGGTAATTTATAAGGTGTTTTAGAATGCCACACGACACGCTACTGAACTCTTATTTTTTACTAGCTTTTGCCCGCGACTTGGCTCACGTTAAGTTATTTTTTTAGAAGCCTCATTTACCCCCTTAGTGGTTGAATTTCCAAAAATCCTTCCTTAGCGGATGCCTACGTCGTAACAGCTATCCGTATGCCAAATACCAGCTCGATCCATCCAGTGATTAGAACTGTGTCGTACCTACATTTATTTGGAGGGAAGAGAGGAATATTAGTTAAGTTCAGCGTAGCTAATATTCTTTTTTATCCTTCTCTGAGAAGGCCTGCGCTCAATACTGATGGAAAAAAATATCTTATCTTCCCCAAAGAGTCAAAACTCCCCGGAAATTCTCATGAAATTCCTCAAGATTAATCCCAGTTTCGCGCCCTTACACGATATCTACATAATTTGCTATGCATGCGTGTCCTTATAATCCGACCCTCAGACCTCTGACCTCTCGTTATCGCCGGCCCTCTCTAATTGGGTGAAGGAGGTACAATGTAACTCGGTTAAAACGATCCTTTATTATTAAATCTTGAGAGTCCTTTTACTAAAAGTTGAAAGTGAGCAAGCGCCATTTAGTGTTACGAGAGCTTTATTACACTGTTACCACTTGCTTATTCTTACTTTAAACTACATATAAGAAATAATATAAGTTGTTCAAACCGGTGATTGTAGTCTCTATACTTACTGTCTTTATTTTAAAAGCGTATAGTTAAGTAAAATTAATGATTTTCATTTTGGCTTTAGGGTTAATCATACTTTGAAATGAATACCCTTAACACTAATTTGAAAATTACGAATAATCGTAAAGCTTATATTAGGGGTGGTTACAACAATTGTACAACAGGCAAGTGTTGAACCTTCAACCTTTCGCTTTTCATCGCGCGTCTTAACCATTGCGCTATTGAGGTATATACATGACTTATCCAATTCTTGCATTTGTTTGACATTATCTTTATTTTATATACGGTGTGTATTTTCCTTTTTAGGGTCTTTAAAAATTAGGTAAATGAGGATAGAAAAAGTTATTTTCGATTCGTTGCGTCTACTTTTAGGTTTTATTTTGCTAAAGATTAGAAGCTGTAACAAAATACTCAAGACCGGATACCTGAGAAGATAAGAATTTTTAAAAATTCTTTCTTACCGAATGCCTACGTCATATCATATTTACTATTGTACAGCCTCATCCAACGTGTGATTTGAGTTGTGCGTGTACCTTTACCTTTTATATATTTAGAAGATAAAAAGCTTTTTCTGATATCAGTCCACATTATCAAAATGATCGTACCTATCTAATATTTAATTCATTTTTACCTTGTTGTGCCTAACCGCAAGAGCTTAAAAAGTCCTACAACCTACAAAGAACCTTTTTGAGCGTATTAGAATATTCGTACCTTACCCTTCATTTAGCTGTGAAAAGGCTTTCCAGTAGAGTGGCGCAGGTGGCCTGACCCACTTCGTTAGTATTAAAAATGTAAGCGAGAGAGACTGCCTTGTAAAATATAAAATTAAACATATTTTGTCCTCGAGCTTGGAAAAAATTTGACTAATACGCTCGGAGGAGCATCAACCTAACAGTCTAACAGAAGGAAGAAAGAACTGAACGTTAACATTAAGAGCGCGTGTTATGGTAAATCTTCAGATGCAGATTTGATTTTTACAGCAATAGATCAAGTTTTAATTATTCGAAAAAAAAAAACAGGCAAAAATTACATCATAATTCCAAGGAGCAATACTGAGTAGTAGAATTTAGGTCTAATTTTTAACCAATTTGCATTTATTTTCAATGTGGTGCATATTACAGAGCCAAAGTTTTTATACTATAATATAATCTAGAGACGGACAGCCATTTATTACATGATATATTTAGCGCTTACTACACTCCTACGCGCTAGCATCTGTCGCGTTTCACACGAGGTTTCGGGTATGTTTTATTTCATCTATCGCGGGGATTTTTTTGGCATTCTGCGCGGTGTTAAGTGGGAGCAGACTATTTCCTAGGCAACCTATGGGCACGATGACTATCAAATTAAGTAGGTAGTACTTGGACTTTTGTGAAGCTAAGTCAGGCGCTGGGTGCAGACGGCATTGAGACCAAACCTCTGTAGTTTTTTCAATCTTACAACAAAACTGACCTTAAGTGTGCAATGATTTGTAATTGATAACAAATTCAGATTAAATTTCAATAGATCAATCGAAGATGGTCATGGAAACGATGTGACAAAATGGTGTTTTAACAATTTTAATACGTTTTCTTCCCTGGTGTAGTGGTGAGCGCTGTGGTCTCATAAGTCCCGGGTTCGAGTACCGGCAGAGTTAATTTGCTAAATTTCTAAATTTTCGCTGGTCTGGTGGACCATTTGGACGTAGCTGTAGTTAGTACCCTACCCGCAAAGCTTTATCTCCAAACGATTGGACCTAATTAAAATCAGACGTACGTGACGGTTTTACCGTGAAGTTATATTTGACTTTTTACATAAAGGCACAATTCACAAACATGTTAAGCGGTTTACGACGAGCTACGTGCGGATGTTCCTCGTGTGTGCTTACACGGTGGTTACTACATAATTCAGCGTAAAGGAAGTGGGTCAGTACCTACACAGCTGCGGCCCGTGGCCTGAGCTTTGCGGAATTTGTAAATATCAGCGGCAATTTTTACATTAACCCTGTGAATTTTCAGTGGGCCGCGGAAGAAGATGGGGTTCACTCGACGGGCCATTGAGCTATGTATGTACATCTTCGACCACAAATTGTGATCGCAGATGTTATTAGATCAGAGAGCCTACCACCAACGCTTAAAGCCTTATAAAGCAATATTATTTTGGTATTTCATACAATAAAGTTACGTAAAATCTTACAACTCCTGTTTACTGCCTTTGTTAGTGCGTTTTTCGAGCAATGAAATTGAAAATAAGGCTGAAATCTATAGAGCGCACGCTTATTCAGCTCAGACTCAAGACAGAGTTAAAACGAGACAGATTTATGTCAGAGCATATTTGTGTCTCGATTTAAGCTCTATCTTGAGTCTGAGCTGAGTCAGAGCACACTCTATAGATCTCAGCATTAATGTTAAGATTCATTCATCGTAGGTCAGAATGTTGACTAGCCTCAAGTCAAAAAAGCTCAAAAGGATGCATCTGCTCACCAGTTTCTAATAAACGCTTGTTTCCAACAATCGATGTTTCCAACTGAAGCTACTGTGAGTACGACAAAAATACCGACAAAATATGGCTCGACGAAAGACGTGGAGTGGAGACCCCTCGAGTGCCTCTAGTGGATACAAAGCTTTACAAAACTTTCACAACTGATTATTACTTGGCTTATAGCCCCTATAGCTGTTATTCGTGTACGGTTTCAGGTGCAATTTTCGTACAGGCTTGGCTATTAAATTGCTGGCAACAGTACGTTTCCAAATTTCGGCGAACACACGCGAGTCCTTTCACGCAACTCCGTAATGACCTTTCTGCGCTTTGACAGCTCCAAATGAGCTTTCAACTTGCCGCCTGTTCGGTGTTCGGTGATTCATGGCTCGAACTTCATCGATTGAAAATCACTACATACTGGGAACAAAGTTCCTTCGCCGATTTTAGCTAATCTCAAAAAGTACTATACCTAGGCATTCCCATAATTTTTTAATTTAATGACTCTACCACTAGTTAAGAAATTAAATTGTACCCAGAAGAAGACGGTGATGCGTAGTGACCTTAAAATGAAAAAAATCATCTCCTTCGACGGTGTTCCCACTTAAATACAATTTAGGGTTATTCAAGGGGCGGACCAATAAATTCCTGAAAAGCTGGCAACGCATTGGTGGCGGTAATCACTTAACATCAGGTGACCCGCCTGCTCGTTTGCCCGCTATTCATATAAAACAATTCATGTAGTGGCGATCTCTCTATCTACTCTATCACCGGGTCGGAAAGCAGATTCTTAGTTCAGTTTTATTGTTCTTAATAACATAACTTCAAAATCGTTTCAACCAATAGAGGTCCCTACTAGACATAGGTCACATGAAAGGACAGCAGCGACCGCTAGTCTCGCTTGAGACTGCCGCCTTTCAACATAACTTATCAACCTGGTAAGTATTTCCCTCTTCCGTTAGATTATTTTACTTTAACTTGAAAATACAACGTAAGTTACACAATATCACGACTAAACCAAATTGCATTGTTGATGTTACTTCAAAGTACAATTACACTCCCCTAAAATATCACACTAATTGCACATGCTATTTCTCAAAAACGCCGCCCCTCGACCGTGCCCGAACGAAATGAGTAATGGATACTAAATTAAGCCTGCCTGTTTATGTCAATGAGTGCAGGTAGGATAGGTAAATAAGTTATTACATATTAGGTACCTATACCTAGTAACAACAACTAAGTAAGTAAAGTAAAAAAAAACTGAAATCTAACTGAAAAACTAACAAGAAATATGTAGATAGACACTTACAACTGTTAGATTGTGCAATTCTTAAACGGAGCTTAAAGAAAAATTCATCTTTATTTTTGAAGAATTTGAAAAAAGATAATCCGCTCCATATGGTACACAATACGTACTTCCTCATTACACTTTTTTTTTTCATCTCTACCGCCATGTTCTAAGTTACGGCCGCCATTTAAGATGCCTCAGAGTAGGTACCTAAATATAATATCTTCAAAATTACCTGTCACCTGTTACTTGTTACCTGAGAACCTATCAAACCTTGAGAAATTGTCTTTTGTGAAATTCTGAATCAAGCAAAATATTCAATTAGTAACAGTTTAGGGTAGACAGTTAAAGCTTCTCACCAGAGAAAACTTGCAGCCGATTTTGAAATAAAAAAAAAAAACCAGAAAATCGAACCTATGACATCAAACAAGTACGAATTTGAGCCAAAGAGCTGATCATTAAGCTTTGGGGGAATTCGATAGTAATAAATATACCTACTCAGATATTACAGTTTTACGCGGATCGATACAGGCTTATCACAGCCGATCCTAAATCCAGACTGAGGCTCAATGGAGAAGATTTACGATGCTCATCTGGTCAAGGGTGCGCGGTAATTTGTCGCGGCACAGGGGTAAAGGGGGAAGAGGTAGGAGGGAGTAAATGTGCCCGGTGTTGCCAGATTTACAATACACGTGTGGTGTAGAATTATGAATACGAATTTGGATAATGAATTCGTTTTTAAAGGTTAAGTCCTACTTTTTAATACGTAAAAGAACCTGCTTGGACTTTAGTGTCTCTCTGGTTGTATCGGATTTCCATCCCATCGGCCTATGAGAGTGAGAGAACAGAGATTGCACCTGTACATACCTTTGAACATTATTATATCTACAATATTTTCAATGCTTTAATATGAATTTACTTACAGTTCACAATTTGTATCGAGACCTATGAGAAAGAGAAAATACTACTAATATAAATATAAATAATACTATAGTATAGTAATAATTAATTGCTATTTAATCTCCGAAAAGTCAGAGGTGCGTGCCCGGGCTCGAACCTGCGACCCTCATTATAGCAGTCCGCAGTCCAACCGCTAATCTATCACTGCTTATACTTTACTTCATATTAAGATTAAATTTTCGACCTTCAAACTGCATATCTTGCATTGGATAGTCTGTTAATACTGGCCGTTAGTCAATGTATTTGTAAACCTGATAACAATGTCATAAAGAAGCCAAATCATCAAAACAAAACGCGACGCGGTCGATACCTTGCCGTGACTACGGATCGTAAAACACTGGCTGTAGAAAAAACGCTCGTAGTAAAAAAAAACATTAAATTAGGTACGTTGTAATAAGCCCCGACGCCAAACTCCGGTGATCGACCCGGAGTAGCATTTCATTCTAGATTTTCCACAAGGGAAATACGAGGTAATGTGCGAATGGATGCACGTCGCAATTCCAGGTTTCTAGAGTAAATTTTTGGGCCCAGTCTACACTTCCGGTGCGATGCTCTGCGAAGTACTTCGGGGCATTCGCCGATGTTTTTTTTTTTAATCGATGACAATATAACCCTTGACTGCGATCTCACCTGATGGTAAGTGACGATGCAGTCTAAGATGGTAGCGGGCTAACTTGGAAGGGGTATAGCAGTGTAAATTCAACCCATACTCCTAATCGATTTCTACACACCATCGTGCCGGAACGTTAAATCGCTTGGCGGCACGTCTTTGACGGTAGGGTGGTAACTAGCCACGGCCAAAGCCTCCCACCAGACCAGACCAAAGACAATTTAGAAATTATAAATTCCTAAATTGCCACCGCCGGGAATCGAACCCGAGACCTCCCAGTTATAAGACCACAGTGCTCACCACTGCGCCAAGCAGGTCGTCAAAATGTGAGTTTTAAAGTAAGATCACGTTGAGTAGACTTTATTGCACTCTAGTGCAAAAGCTAGTGCGGTGAAAATTCGAATTCGAATTTGGGAACTAGTGATTATAATTGTTTTACAATCAAAATAAAATTGAAGTGAAACATTTTTTTAATTTTTGTATGTTTGTTTGCTTCGGCTAATCTTGGGGACAGCTGGACCGATTTTGACGGAACTTTCACTGATATAGCTGAGATAGCTGATGTTATCGACAGTAATTAAGCTACTTTTTTAACCGACTTCCGAAAAAGGAGGAGGAGCAAAATGCCCACCCCGCCACTCACTGCTACCCCCCTGTAGTATGGGGGGAGGTGGTCTTTCACTGGTATATAGAATTGGTGTTGGCAGTGGACATACATAATTATATTTTAAAACATCTATGTATTTACACACATTTATGCAAATTAAGAACTGAATTGAATATTTGACCGCATCCTACTCCTCAGTGGTACTGCAGGGTACGACAATGCATGATAAAGTTGCTTACGGCATTATTTTTTTTTATAATTTATTTAATCATTGCACTAATACAAACATATTTCTATATACTATCTCGCCAAAGTGGTGGGCCAGTTTGTTGGCGATGTGAGGTGGAGGTATTACTCATTTGTTTTAACGCGTTGGTACGCTAAACCTTGACCGTGCAATTTTCTAGTAAACAGACTTTACCTCATAAATTTTAAAGTAATTGATCTGCTCCTATCTGAAATATAACCCGTTTAGCTCATTTAATATCTTCATTTCCAAGAGAACATTCGGTTATTAACTTAAACCTCATTTTATTATGGGCTAAATTGCAATAACACTTTGAAAGCACGTCTGACCGCCATTCGAACCTCCGTTACATTTTCTTTAATACTTTAATCTCCTTTCAACGGTGTATTAATAATTAAAAAGAGGGTGGAATGATAATTCGGGAGCTTTTGTTCCAAGAAATATCTTCTTTTGTTGAATGGAGTAGAAAGCAGTAGGGTGAATTCTTATGGTGAATCATGATGCAATCTAATAACATGTATAAACGTAAAAATTCTTTTTACAAAGTCGACTTCAAACGCCACTACAAAGTATATCAATAGTGCCTACAAAATTTGAAGAGTTCCCTCGATTTCTCCAGGATCCCATCATTAAATCCTGACTTGATGACAATGGGACCACCTGGGAAGTACCCTTTCAAACAAAAAAAATAATTTTCCAAATCGGTCCAGGCGTCCTCGAGTAATCGGGGAGCATACAAAAAAAGATTCCGACGAATGAGAATCTCCTCTTTTGGAAGTCGGTTAAAAAGAAGGAGCATACTTACGATACCCGGAAAGAAAATTCACTTGACAGTATTGATATAAATGTCCATCCATATAATAATCCATTTATAATAATCTATGTCGATATCTCAATCGCGATTAAAGTTATTGAGCGAGAAATAAAGTCATTCCGGATTTAAAAAAACCTTGTTTGTTTCCGACGCAAATAACAGAGCTCTAACAAAAAAACACTTAATCGTATTATTAAGCATCTTACTTTCTCTAAGAACACTTTCCCGAACGCTCCTTCTTAGTCCAAAAGTCTGGCTGCATGCAAATCTGTTCCGGAGATTATACTTTGCGACTTGAATCCATTCGCATAATGAAGTACGCTTTAGAAGATCACCTTTTGTTTTGTTTCGAGGTGCTTACAGTTATCACTCGGGATTAACAACTTATTATGAATTTTACCTATTCGCAAAGAATAACTAAAAGGCACAAAAGCTTTTATTCTTTGTGGTAGAAAATGGTGTTCTTTCAATTCACGAGGACACGTGGCTAGGGTTGCCAGGTCTTCAAACCGAAAAGCCGGACAGGCCAGCCAGTTTAGCCGGACATTTGTGTAAAAAGACCGGACACCCTTATTTTTTAGACCTAGTACAAAATGGCAATTTTTTTTAAAAGCTCGCTTGCGCAAGCGCAGCGATACAAGGTGAGGCAAGTGCAGCGGAGACCAACACATGACAAATATGTAAAAAAATAGTTAAACTTAAAAAGCTTAACAAAAGTCAGATAGGCCGGACACCGTCTAATTTGGCCGGACACTCAACCAAAAAGCCTGACTGTGTCCGGCTTTATCCGGACGCCTGGCAACGCTACACGTGGCTCATGTTTGTGTGTGTGTCGTATCTGTATAAGTGTGAGCGAGAGCTTGCTCGCCCCTGACCGCTCCCACCTATGCTACTGAAAGGCACGCACACTTACGCAATGTGCATGTACACAATGTCACCACAAGTAAAGCGCCCGAAGCTTCGTGACATAAAAGTCTATAGTCTTGGAGGATATAACCAACACTATAGCTAAAAATTTCATTTTGCATCTTCTTAAAGCTGTAAATAATGATTTGTTAATTTGTTATGGTGTTTGTTACAGGATGGAGGATACGGTGCGCTCGCTACTACAACACAAAAGCCGCGTGGAAACTCTGAAGCAGGAGAAAGCCTCGCTGTCCTCCGCGCTGGAGGTAGGTCAACAAGAAAAAAAAAACTAAAAACCCGACTACGGAAAATTGGATTTAACATCCGTCATATTTATTTCGTTGTTCAACAACCAACAAACGTAACAACCTCTTTCACCCGGACCATAATAATGAACCGGTTGATACCTCAACCAAACCAACCAAAAAACGGAAAAAAGGTGTTTTGAAAAGGGGTGAAAGGGATATTCGTTGGCGTAAATCATTCAAATTAATAGATACAGGCCTTTTGTCACCCTTACCTTACCTGAGTAACCCTTATTTTATACTAGCTGACCCGCCCGGCTACGTACGTTTTAGTACAACCGTACTCATTCATCAAAATCGGCTCAATAGTTTAGGCGCTACAGTAAAACATACATACATAGACAACTGAATTTACACCCTTCCTTTTACCGTAGTCGGGTAAGAAAAATCCACAATTGCGGATACATCCTCGGACCTCGAAAATAATTTCTGGTTCCATATAGAAAAGGCCTGCAAGAAATTGCTTTTTTTATTCTTAGAATTTCCTTTTTGTTCTAACAGTAGACCTGCTTTTACTTTTTTTTCGACTCATCTAGTTTCATCTCATCCACTTCATTTATTGGCGTCCCGTTAACAGTCTAACTTTTACTCTACTCAGTGTCTACCCACTTAGTTAAGCAAGCGTGTACCAGGTACTTTGTTCACGGTTGGTACACAATCCTGGCACGGGTTAAATTGAAATTGCAACTAAACTGTGCGCCCAGCACTTTTGCTCTCAGCAAAATAAAGTAATATGCCACTCCACTGTAGCGCGCTTTTTATTTATTTTTTTAAGTTTGAAAAAGTTCAAAAAGACAATCATTTCGATTCAAACGTAGAGTGGGAGAGAAGGCTTAATGAATTAAATCTGTCTGGTTTAGGTAGAATACTTCTGTGAAATAAGAATAATAATAAAAATGTTTTTATGACCTTTTTGATGAATAGCAGTCCCCAAACAAAAGGTTTTGATTTTCGACTGGCAAACTGTTTCAATGACCTATCTCATCCAAAATCTAAAAATTTCTTACCAGACCAAGGTCTTGCCTCTCCATTTCCTCAACTATACCCATGTCATAAACGTCGATCCGTGGTTCCATTGCTCCTTGATCAGAGGACAAACCAACGTTTTTAATATTACTAACCATTGCAATATTCTTTCTGGTTTGCGAACTTTTGTTATTTCCTACCCATGATAACCACTCTTATAAGTGATATCTTCAATCTACAGTTGTCATTTTATTTATAGGCCTAGGCACAAGACATCATAATACTTAATCAGGGTTTTTCTAATTTCGGCCATTTAGCGACATTAAAGAGCATTTATCGCACTGCAAGGGGACATCCGATCATTTTTGGATTATGGCTTATAGCTGCCCCTGCAGATAGAGGAATTAATTTACGAAAGTACCGCGCCCGGACCAGAATATCTAGACCTAAGGGAATACAAGATTCCCCTTCAATTTGTAATAGTTGAGGTACTTTGTTGAGGGGGTGAAGGGGCCTATTAAGTTTGGTTCGGTCATAAACTGGACGTTCTTTGAGGGATTATGAACGGCGGAGTGTGTTTGAAAGGGGGATGAGATGTTTTTTGCGTAATTAGTGGCGCGAGGGCCTTTCTTGCGGTAAGTGGTGCTTTGGCAATGTTTGGTTGGCGACAAAGCTGATTAATATATCTGCGGAAATTGAGTGCTCCTTTGCAAACTTTCGCTTTCATTTTGACTTTCACGTTTGTAATGGTTTATTCCCTCGTACATTTTTATGTTCAGGTTCAGTTTAAAGAAATTGCATCTAAATACATAAAAGGAAAAGGTGATTGTTTGTCGCGCAGCTCAAACCACTGGACAGATCGGGCTGAATTAGGACGTCGGCATCCGTTAAGGAAGGATTTTTGAAAATTCAACCCTTAAGGGAGTAAAATAGGGGTTTGAAGAATGAAACTTCACGTGAGCGAAGCTACTGGCAAAAGCTAGTGGTGAATAATTTGCGTCTTTTTATAATTTTTAACTAGTTTAGATTTTGAGATACTCGTAGAATTTGAAGTCTATAACTCATTTCATCCACAAGCTAGAAATCCGCTTAACACGACAAATAGATAGACAGAGTGGCACTATTAGGTCTCCATATTGCTCTTTTGGTACGGCACCCTAAAATGTAATCACTATATCAAAAAAGCAAACATTCCAACATTCAAAGTACCCCCTGACATAAAATAGCTGACAATACGAAAATGTTTTGAGCTAGAGATATTAAAAATAGGGGCATCCCCGCATCTCTACACAATAAAAGGCGGAGGTAGGAACGTTTAAGTGACGGGAAATGGAAAAATCAAAATTCGCATTCACTCCGCCATTCAAATTCGCAGATAAATGTGACGTTTCGGAGGATCCGGAGAATTTGGAGAGACCGGAGTATTCGGAGAGACTCGCTCAACAACAATGACCAAAATATGCTCACTGTAACGAGACTGAAATATTGCATTTTTTTTCTTCTCTATTATTCTAACGCGTTGTGGTGTGTAGGTACGATACGGTTCAAATTTTAGCAATTTTTTTTCATTTCGAATATTATACCGCGCTGCGTTGGTATCATCGATGGTTGATATCTACGAGTATGAAGTTTGAGATTTAATTTTTGGTTTATTTTAATGTAGTTACGTATTGATTATTTTTATAAAAGCAAATAAAATACTATTTTATAGACATTATTATAAATTTAATAAAGACGAAAAAAAACAATAATATATCACCATCACCAGCAAACCATCAACTGTAACCCTTCTCTGAGCGGAGACTTGCGCTCAAAGAAAGGTTACAGTTGTTGATGGGTTGCTGGTGATCTGAAGTTGATAATATATGACGCACATAATATGTGCTTTATGAACAACTGCAGCACGAGAGCAATAGTTTTTTCAAATATCTAATTTTCAAAAGCATTTCCTTTTAAGGAAAACTCTCAGGCGTAAAAAATTTCTTTACGATGTTTTTCTTTAAAGTTAAAGCATGCAAACAGTACGCCTTGAAAAGCGTTATTTTTGCTATTACTGCAACAAAAAATAATTTAGGGCTATTAAACTTGGAGCAAAATATTCAGATGAAAATGTCGAGATGTAAAGTTTCCGCATGCCAATCAAGCATGAGTAGCTGTGAGTAGGTGCACTGAGGGGAGGCGGGCAAACAGTCCGGTTTAATGAAATATTTTGAATATTTGTATTCGATTCCCGCTCCCGACAGCCAGTTGAACGTGAGCTTTGTAAACTTAATAGCCAATATTTTAATACTTAGCTAGCCTAATACCACTAAAATTTATAATAGGTACTACACGTGGTTCGATAGTTTCTTGTCTATGCGTAAGCATATTTTAGTTATAAAATGGTCTTGTTTTTAGGATTCCGTAGTAAAACTACAACCTTAAACGCACTAACTCCAAAAAGTAAAGGAACCCTTATAGTTTCGCAAAGTCCGTCCGTTTGTCAGTATGTCCGTCTGTCCGCACCATAGCGTAAAGAGTATGGGCACTAAAGCATTCTAATTTGGCAACATTGTGCATATTAATTATGCCGAAAAAGCTAACCTAAACTTACTTTATCCTAATTTAGTAATACCTACCAACGTAGACTTACTTTAGACTATTTTTTCTTTAAAAGCTTGCATTTTTTAAGTTTATAGTTTTAAACTGTTCAGAACCTTTAATTTTTTTAATAAATCGATACTTTTAAAATAATACGTTAGGGATTTAAATTAAGGCCTTAATAGATTCACTTGATAATTCAAAACCAACTTTGTAAAAACTTTTCCGTTCTATTATTTTCTAACCCAGTATTTTGTGTCCTACAAATGTACGAACTTTATTTACAACTTTAAACACTGGGTTTTTTGGTAGTTATCATACTAGCCTTTGTCTCCGGCTTTGCTCACGTTAATTTCGATTTTTCGAATCCCATTTTACCCACTTAGTTAGGGGTTGAACTTTTAAAAATCTCTTGCTTAGCGGATGCTTACGTCATAATAGCTATAACAGCCCTATCCGTCGAGTGATTTGAGCTGTGCGTTGATAGATCAGTCAGTCAGTCACCTTTTCCTTTTAGTCTATTTACATTTTAAGGTAAAGATATATTATTAAAAACAAAGTAATACTTTCGCTTAATAATTTTAGTAAATATAGAGGCATTGAGGAAGTTTATTTTATACTGGACAAAATCCGCAAAGCGGGATCCTCTGTGAATTTTTAAAGCTCGCTGCATACATAACGTGCACGGGACGTGGACGGGACGTGGCCCGGACGTGGCCCGGACGTGGTTAGTAAACACGGACGGGAATTTTTAATGCATACGCAACGTGGCAATAACTCAGAACTAACGTGCTAGTGATGTGAACAAGGAAAGATGGATTTTTCTAAGATTGTAGCGAGCTAACTTGGAAGGGGTATAGCAGTGTAAATACAACCCATACCCCTAATCGGTTTTTACACGCCATCGTGTCGAAACGTTAAATCGCTTGGCGGCACGTCTTTGACGGTAGGGTGGTAACTAGCCACGGCCAAAGCCTCCCACCAGGCCAGACCAGAGACAATTTAGAAATTATAAATTCCTAAATTGCCCCCGCCGGGAATCGAACCCGAGACCTCTCAGTTATAAGACCACAGCGCTCACCACTGCGCCAGGGAGGTCGTCAAAGGTTGATACTATATACCTATTGATTTGAGCATAAAAAGTTCAACTGTAATTATTATTATATATTAAAATATAAGTAGAGATACCAATGCAATAAATTAATAAAATAAATCTGACCGTTTTCAGTGAGTGATAGTTCGACTGCAATTTTACACCACAGATAATTTTTATATTTGGTGTCTAAATACTTTCAATGATCGTACACACTCAATTAGTTTTTCCATTCGTCCATTTTTGCTTCGTAGGTAAATACACAAACATCACTACTTAGCTCTCCGGAGCGAACGGGGCGACTGTGCATACGCAGCGGAATCACGCACGGGACGGGGCACGTACGGGACGGGACGTGCTAAACATCGTCGCCGACGATATTTTTCCCGTTCCGCGCGTGGCACGTTCCCGTCCCGTCCGTGCTCCGTGACGTATGCACAGTCGCTTACATTTTCTATGAAACGATGTTTCCAAAACTCCACGTCCCGTCCCGTCCCGTCCCGTGCACGTTATGTATGCAGCGGCCTTAATTTGCCAGCTTAGGGAATATTTGGGGAACAATTTGAGACTTAATATTTCATAATGTTGAAGGTTCGGATTTTCAGAATGAAAAGTTTTATGAGGTATTTGAAGAGCGTTTCCTTGCAACTTGCGAGGTTTTTTTTTTGTAGAGAGAATATTTTCGCCTTGAATTAAGTAATATTGAGTGGCAGACAAATTGGTTTCGAAGGGAGAGTGATGTTGAGAACGTTGCTTTGTTTCCATATTACGTTGGTTACCAATTTATTAAAAAAATAATGTTTTACACGTGAACGTGCTTCATCGCTGGCTTCACATCGTTTGATTATTTATTTTATGTATATACTTATTAAATAAGTATGTGGATATAACTTGTGCAATTTATGTGTTTCAATGATTTTATTTAATGCTTTTGTATACGGAAACCTAAATTATTGATAGAATTAAAATTGTTTTAAAATTAACATTAAATAAAAAATATCTACAAGATCTTTACTTCGAAAAATCTACATTCCATCTAGAAATCTGGGAGTAATTAAATGAAACAATATTTCCCCCTTGTGTGCCAACAAACAAGGACCTTAAGTGTAACTTTCAAGTTAAAATTAATTGTGCCCGTTCACTCATTTTGAATGGAGTTTCTCTATTGGACAACGTCTGATGTAGCGTCTAAATTACATGTTTATGCACATTAACGTTACATATTTCAATTTTAAGACGAAAAATAAAAACTCATAGACAAAAACCTACAGTATATAAATTAATTCTGTGCATAGAGTGGCATAGAGTGAGACCAGAGTGAGATAGAGCAGCCGTTACCAATGTAAGGACATTAAAATGGCGGAAAGCGGGAAATCGGCTGCACAATGCCTGGGGTTTCCCGGTTTAAAAGCCCCTCCTCTAAACAATAATTCAGCTTCACCCTTCCGAAGTGCAAGGGCGCAGTTACTGAGGGCAACGCCGATAGGGATGGGAAGGCTATTTTTAAAATTTTTATCGATATCGAGGTGTTTTGATTACATTTTAGAAGCGATAATTTTAGTTTCATTTAGCCAAAATATGCCAATAAAAACACTCCCGTCTTTATATGCGAAACTGTTAGACTAATTTTTGTGAGGTTTTAAAAGATGATGTGAGCGTAGGTTGGCGCAGCATAAAGGCTTTATTTCATCAAACTAGACTCACGAAAAAAAATATTCTAATTTAAAGTTTACTCATCTTACATTCCGTAGAAAAGACAAATATGGCTTCATTAGTTGATTTTTACTTCGAAGTCGAAATTTTGGGTATCAGCTTCACACAATATTTAGCTGAGCTACGGACCTTTCATTGGCATAACACTTAGTTTCTCTTATTGAACGAGCGAAGCGAGTTCTCTGAGTCAACTATTGCGCTTGCCTACTAGACAGAGAAGTGTGTCCGTCTAAATGTCTGTCAGAGCCCTATAACTTCTGAATTACTGAATATTAGAACGTGAAACTTGGTTGAAAATTCAGTTATATCCTGTACTTGAACAACAAATACTAAAATTAGATAAATGTTATAAAGAAACGAAATTATTTAATTTTAATGCGCCATCTATTAGCATTATATACTATAATGCTAATAGATGGCGCTGTGTCAGTAAAACAGTTTTATGTCAACTATTATTTTTTTTATTGCGTCTAATGTTAAAAGTTAATTATTACAATATATAATTAAAACTTTTGGGAATTATGGGATATCGCGAGGTCTCAGTTCGGGGCGAACCACTAGTTATTATTAAGTTTTATTTATCCCACACACTTGTATCTCAACAAATTAAGCCTTAGATTTGCAAGTCTAAACTAGTCCTCGGTGTGTGGTCCCCTACGGGTAAAAGCCTCCTCCATCTAACACTTAGTTAACACTAGTTAAATTATGTGTGAACGCTTTAGTGTATTTATCATAGTATTAGATCAATGAATAAACGTTATTCTACTCTATTCTATTCTATTTATTTTATCGATATGAAATCGTTTGCACGTAACTATCGCACCGGACATGGGGTGCATCGTTTTGTCCGCGCTGTAACCCGCGGCGCGCTGCGCGTCTCAAATTTACACTCGCGCTCTAATTGTGTTCGCCGCATACTCGGATATTTGTACACAGATATCTGGAGATTATATTTTATACTAGCTTTTGCCCGCGGCTTCACTCACGTTAAATTCGATTTTTCAAACCCTTATTTTACTCCCTTAGCAGTTGAGTTTTCAAAAATCCGCGGCTTTGAGCTGTGCGTTGATAGATCAGTCAGTCAGTCACCTTTGCCTTTTATATATTTTATGTATTCTGTTTCGACCTTAGAAATAAAACTAACAACTACAATACTTTTGTATATTCTAATGCAAAATTATTTATTTCATGTAGGCCAATTTTTTTTTATTTCGTAGCTATCTCAATGTTCCAAGTCGTTATAGGAAGTTAGGAACATATTATGTGGTGAATACAAAGCATGCAACTTGTCAATATGGAATTTATTTTGTGCAATAACGTTGACAAAAACTATGTGCAAGTGTGTTTTTACACATTATTTCTGTCACGGCAAACTAATAGCTCTTTCGAAATCTGGTTATAAAAGCAAGCTTATACTCGTATATAATATCTACTCAGCCCCACAAAGGCTTTCTGTAGTTCTATACTTTGTGGAGACGACGTACACAAAGTACAGCATTACCTAATTTATACTCAGAAACAATTTAGGCAGCTCAAGTGTTTAAAAAAAAAAGCACTTAAGTCCTAAAGTGCTACCACTTTAAATATAAAACAAGTTTCCCCCCACTTTACAAAAGCTCGCATAGACAACTAGAACGGACTTATTGCTTGAATTTCGTTCCGTTTCGCCAAACGTTTGTGCTCGTAGAATTCCGAAATTCCCAGCGACTAGAATTCCAAATTGAAACGTCGAATGGCACATTTCAAAATGCCATCTTCCGCTAAAAACGGAATGTTGGGATTGGTTTATTTTTTGACGTATTTGAAAAATGAACTGCATGTTTTAGTTAACTATTCGTAGTTAGAAATATGCGGGTTAATATTCGAGCATAGATTAGTCGCTTCATAACGTACCGACTACCAATCTTTAATTAATGTATGTATTCGGGTTTCAACACTTCAAACAGTACGAACTGTAAATTTTTTATTATTATTTAAAGAACTAACTATATAAGTGAAATTCAAAAATTAAATCCTGCTCTGTAAAATACTTATGAAACCTGCTTTCGAATAAAAATACCTCATTCAACTCACCCGTTTGAGCGTTACCATATTTTTTTTTTATTCAATGACAAGATAGCCTGATGGTAAGTGACGATGCAGTCTAAGATGGTAGCGGGCTAACTTGGAAGGGGTAGGTATAGCAGTGTAAGTTCAACCCATACTCCTAATCGGTTTCTACACGCCATCGTGCCGTATCGCTAAATCGCTTGGCGGAACGTCTTTGACGATAGGGTGGTAACTAGCCACGGCCAAAGAACAGACACTCAAACGGACAAATTGGTCAAAGCTATAACACGAACTCTTTTTCCGTTGAGAGTGAAAAATCAATGGCAGCATTGTCTGCATTGTGAGCTGCAAAGTTGCTCAATGAGCAAGTTTTTGCGCTGCGCTTTGCGACGGGCCGAGCGCCGAACGGCGGTGGTATCTTCATAATTGAGTTACCGCGTCGCTGCCGGGGTACGCCCGGATAGCCTGCACTGGGTATTGCGCTAACGAAACCAATTAACGTGGCTCCATTGTACTAAACGACACGATATTCTCATTTTAAGTAACTTCGCATTAAAGAAAAACAAGCCAAATCAAATTAATTTATTTGCTCAAAACAGGTCAATACAGTGTTAGAAAATAATTGGTTAGAACAAAATGTTTTACCTAATAAGAGGCATGCAAATATTTACAATACAATTACAATAATCTGAATATATAAAAAGAAAATGTGACTGACTGACTAATCTATCAACGCTCATTATGACGAACGCATCCGCTAAGGAAGGATTTTTGAAAATTCAACTCCTAAGTGAGGAAGGAAGGAAGTGAAATAGAAAAACGAACGTGAGCGAAGCCGCGGGCAAAAGGCAGTTATTGAAATAAATATGTAATCACACATTTAAATTTCTGTCAACAAATTCTGATAAACAAGTCTCAAGGAAAATTAAAGTTATAGGCTTAGTTAATATTTTATCATCGAAGTAGGTCCTTTTTTTATCGGATGACAAGATATATCCAGCCCGAGACCACAAGACCACAGCGCTCACCACTGCGCCAGGGAGGTCGTCAAAAATCTTGCCGAGTTTCTGGCTGGTTCTTCTCGGTTGGAACGGCATTCCGAACCAATGGTAGATACATTTGACGATTCGAAAGCGCTCTGTAAAAGTTTATTTGAATAAAAAATTATTCTATTCTATTCTAATCAACTATCGCCAGGAAGACAATGGAGCTTTGCGCAGCAGCTATTATTCAGAGTCGCCAGCTCATCCCGGCGGCGCCGATCAAATGAGATTCATGCAGCTAGTACCCTGCGCACAGTGGCCATTATTAATAATGAATCAATTAACTTATCGCTCTAATAAGACAAGCAACAACATCGAATGAATTGGAAATAAAAGTTACCTTTTCCCCTGCCTTCGCATGGTCGATCGTTCGCTTCAATATGAGATCGATTGAGCTATCAATTTTTTTTCCCACTGTTTTTATAACTAACTAGCGGACGCCCGCGACTTTGTCCGCTTCTTCAATTTATAATGAAAAGCCTCAATAACCCAACGGTTAAAGATGCGGACTGAAAACTGAAAGGTCGCAGGTTCAAACCGCACCCGTTGCAATAGTGCAAGCTTGTGCTAGGAGTGGGTATGACAATAGTGTCATACACACTCCTAGCACAAGCTTTCCACAAGACCACAACGCTCACCACTGCGCCAGGGAGGTCGTCAAAATCTTGCCGAGTTTCTTACTGGTTCTTCTCGGTTGGAACGGCATTCCGAACCAGTGGTAGATTCATTTGACGATTCGAAAGCACTTTGTAAAAGTTTATTTGAATAAAAAATTATTCTATTCTATTCTATTCTAAGCCCGTGAAAATGTAATTGCGAATGCTTTGCAACATCGGAGCATCAGCAGTCGGGTGTAAGCTAAATCAAACAATGTGAACAAAATACTTTATTTATTTTTAACAAATGAATTAATTGGCTCTAATAATTAACAATATACTAAATTTAATGAATAGAAACTTTTCTGGAATATTTATAAACGATATTTTATAGTTTAGTCCTTTTGCTTGCATAACGCTGACTCAATTTATTCAAACGCGCAACTTGACGGAATTCCGCAATTAATATTTCTCAACCAATTATTTATCCTAATTAATTAAGAAACTCCAAGACGCGACGGCAACGCGATGGATGTATTATCCACCTAGTTATATCTATAGAGATGAAAATAGATTCGTTTGACTCGTTTGATGGGGAACTCATTCCGAAGCCAATTGCCAATTTAATTGCCAACTTGAACATCTGCGGTGTTGCGGTGCTTTTCATAGTAAAATGTTTATAAATAATTCAATTTCGTTTACGGTTTAAAGGTATAAAGTAACGTCACTTTGAAAACAATTGAAATTCCGGCGAAGTATACCTAATCAACTATCGTACAGTTACATAACTCTTCCTCTTCAAGTATCTTGTTGGGACATGGGCCTAAAGAAACACTAAAAATGGTTGGGTAGTTTTTTTTACTGGCTGACTATCTACCAACGCACAGCTTCAACCACTAGACGGATCGGGCTGTTTGCCATACAAATAGCTGTAATTAAGCAGGCATCCGCTAACAAAGCATTTTAGAAAATACAACCCCTAAGGCGGAACTTAATGTGAGCGAAGCCACGTTTTCAAAATATCTATCTATTGCGGGCAATAGCTAGTTTTAAAAATTTTTTGAATACAGCTCTACAATGATTTTCATACTTCAAACGAAATCTGTTTTGAAACCATCTTTATTAAATAAATAATTCAAATGGGAACATTAAAGTGTCTTTCGGAGACGTCCATCTCAAACAACATCAAGGCTTTATTTTTAAAACAAAGCTCGAAAAGCACATCAACTAGAACAATCAAAAAGCAGGCCTTTTCATGGTTCACTGGCCCTGTTTGCTTATTAAAAAACAACGCAAAAGCACAAAATTACCGGGGACACGTGAAACAAAAGCTTTTCCAACGTTCCATGCACCTGAACCAAGGTTATGTCGAAATTAAATGCACGTACACATTGATACGTCGCCCTTCCACGCCGTATCAACCGCCTGTTTTTACAGACAGACGTACAAACAGATCCATGCCCCTTTGTGACCCCCTTGATGACTAATGAAAACCTCTTGTGCCGGCTCGTTTTGACCGAATCTTTCAAACAATTTGAACCCTAACACTCACTACCGACATTCCCAATTTGACTGGTTGATTTTACACTGCATATTTACAACCAATGTGAAATGATCTCCACGGTTTAGGTGTCCGCTTTACTGTTTTAATTGGGAAGGACAAACATTGAGGTAGTTCAATTTAAAATGGTTTGTTTTAATTTTCCCCGTCCATGGATATTCGTTCAATTAAGAGTGCGAATGATAGGCCCCTTTTGAGTATATTTTTTATTTAAAATAACCTAAAAATGTTTTCAAGTGAGGCGTGATGAATGACGTAACAATCTTGATAGAAATGTTAAAATTTGATACCCATCTCAGTAAAATGTGGAACAGGGGAGAAACAGAGGGAAATATACAAAGCTTTACAAAAGCGTTCAAAACGAAAACGAATGATGAAATGTTTTGTACAATCAATGCGTTTCGTATTTGTTGTTGGTATTGATTAAAAACTCCATTTGAATACATTCTGTAGTCACGAATCTAATGAAGGTTATTATCAACTTTAATTTCGAAAGTGAATTGTCGTTCTTAATTATAATAAATCATTCTTACCTTCTTGTTCTTAGAACTTACCAGCCTGTTTCATTTTAAATAATCATAAAGAACAGCTTAGAGAAACAGTTTTCTTTGTCCTTCATGGTTGGAAAGCTTTCATCGTTGTCAGTTGCCATCTCCCCTTTCTCCTTTGCTACCTCTTTATTTCGTTTATCGTTGGTGTCGTCATGTGCACGCCATTCCTTATGTTTTGAATGTTGTGCTAGTCTCAACCACGTCCGGTTCAGGGTACTAAAATCTAACTTGGCATCAAAAAATCCCTTTTTTTATTCAGAAATATACAGATTGGTACTAAAAACTTTATCTCGGCACACTGGTGGGCCAAATAAAAAAAATAAATAAAAAAGTAGAAAGAATCATGAAAGAATTTGTTAGCGAAGTGTTCCATTAACGTACTTTACACAGTACAGTTATTCTCTATCTCAGTGGCTATCGAAAGTAGCTACCTTAAATCTGTAAAACCCGCATTTTGCATGATGAAAATAAATGAATGTTTGACAGTTTTTAATTAACAACTTTCCATTGTTTTCCATATCGACGCTGGAAAGCGATTTTGCTGTATACTACTTATGTCACATATATAAGATACATTATATACATGGCATATATATTTCCTGCAGCGTCGATATGCTCTATTTTTGACATTTCCACTGGAATTGTCTAAAATAGAGCATACCGCATCTGATTTTCTTCTTCTGTAAACTCCTGGGAATTTTTTCAGCAAGTAGGCGTTAATCGCCCGTTTTGCTTGGTCCTGCTGGTACGGCTACCCGCCGGATCACTCCAGCCAGCTGAGCTCCCTCTAAATCCGAGCAGGCCATCCAGGAATCAGCATCTGATATTAGTTCATGAGTTTTATACTGGATTCGTTTGTTTCAGGCTTCAGCAGCGCACTACCAAAGCCAACTGTCGGCACTGTCGGCGGAAAACGAGAGGCTTCGCGGCGAGCTGTCGGCGTTGTCGGCCGGCGTCCACGACAGTGACCACGAGAAGAGGCTGGATGATGTCGCGCAGCAGGTGGTTCGAGCGCTGCTCTCGCAGAAGGTTGCGACCGTTTTTTTTTTTAAAGAATAATGTCCTCCTGACCAATTCCGGTCAAGGCAGCCGACCTCATCAGAAATTAGCCATCTGCGGAGTTGCCAGCAGCATTAAATATCGATTCAAATCTGAACCTTAAAAGTATCGCAAACTTCAACAACAAAAAGAAAAAATCCAAACTTGAAAGACAAACAACAAGTAATGGAATCATCTGTAGTCTGAAGAAAGCCAAACAACTATTGAAAATTACCTATGAATTTTCATAAAACCCAGAGGAGTAAAAGTTAGTCCGAATTTGGGACGGTTTTTCTGATTGATAATATTTATAATATTTGTTTTAAAAATAATTGAATCTCTAGACCTCTCAATCACGTGGTTTAAAAATGGCATTAGAAAGTATCCAGCTAAGCGGTAAAGAAGGAGATGATTTCGAAATGTACTTTAAAAATGCCGATACCCCCCCCCCCCCCCCCCCCTGCAAAAACTGGCGCTTAACGAATCTCTTAATACCGCAAAGCATTAATACCGTGAGATGGGAAACGAAAATTGTTTTCTCATAATTATGGGAATGTCGCCGGCCCGTGGATTACGCACAACACATTCGCACATAAATCGCCCGAAATGGGACACTTTAGGCTAAGCTGCACCGTAATAATTTCACCAAGGCTCCGGACCACTATAATCTTGGCATAATCTGCCCGATAATGGGAACGTTTGTGTTTAAATCCGGTCAGTACGCGTGCTGCAGATTCGGGAAAGTGAAAACTTTTCGTATAAAGTTAGCGCGGCGTGCTCTTGACAATTTTAATGTGTGCTGATTTGTGTGGGAGGATTTCGATAAACAATACAGAAATGCGTGTTCAAATTGGGTTCAGATATTTTTCTTGTAATCCTTAAATCAAATAATTTGACTAGATGTTCATTAAAAATTACTACAGGAAAAATACATATATATGTAAACAATTTTTTATCACATAATTTACAGACTAAAGCCCAAATTATGCGCGGGTTATTCAAAATTGCAAAACGCACACAATTGGTCAGTACGAAATAAGACTAAAGATTTTAGAAAGCGGGTAGATAGATTCTACTCATATGACAGCTCCAACTTGACGTTTCGCAACACCGCAGTCCCGTCGTAACCACGATCCATGCAATTGGATTGATATTTCATTTCATTTCATGCAAAAATAAATGAAATGAAATGAATAATCCCAACTAAAATAATTACCGCGGTACGTACTTGTAATATTTTATAACAATTACGAAATAAGACGTCAAAAATTTAGATTTTAGCGAATCAAAAATTATTTACCTAAACATTTTCAACGCAACTCTGTATAATTAGCAGCAATATCTATAATTTTGGGATAAATTCCAAAAGCTCTGAAAACACCGAGATGACGTCTCGCGTATCTTCCATCTCCCCTTAATTACCTTCCGTCAATTACTTACTCGAATTTAATTTGGCTAATGAAGCGTAATTAAAATATACGCGTTTATTTCGAAGACTGACGGGGGTGTTGCTTATAGCCCTCAGAGGCTGTGATGGAAATGACAAGCTCCTTACGTTTACAATTTTAGCCAACGTAATATTTAAGATACAAGTTATCATTTACAGCCTGATTAATTCTACGTCAACGTATACGTAAGTAGTTATATTTTTAATCTGCTTTTCATACTCACCTTGAACTGTCATAGACTAGGATGAACGACTCGTAGGCATAAATATAGTAATATATCTACTGTCAAACGAAGAAAAAATGCCTGCCAATGCATGGTTCATATTCTCTTGGGCCAATCTTATTGCCAGTCCATGCCTTATCACTGAGTACTTTTGTAAAAATGCCAATCTATCGTCCAGAAGGACGTGGTTTCACGTGTAGCTTAGATTTCAATGCTTTCATTGAACTTTCTACATTCAGCACTGCACTTTCCGCTGCAGAATTATCTAAAAATGTTTGCATCAAAGTGAACATCGCAATCACCTATGATTTGTTCAATTTATAGCATAATACTGGCTGCATCTATGCGTTTTTAACCAGCAGCACCATTGTGTGTGGTGATTGCAATCATCATTCTGTTGCAATCATGTCTAGACAATCCCGCAACCAGTGCACTTTGGGACCCCAACGACCTATATGCCGAACCATATGCCCCACCCATGGCCACTTCAACTCCGCGATTCCACTTCCTACATCTAAGAAATACTTCTGCTTTCACTCCAGAGTGTTCGAGAAGAGTTGGGATGCGCGCGAGCCAGAATACGCGAATTGGAAGCACAGAACAGAGCGTTGAGTTCTTTGCTGGTGAGGCAGCTCCGACCACAGCCGCGACCGTCGCCTGCCACGCCCCACACGCCGGTCACCCCACACACACCACGGGATCTACAAGGTAATATTTGCTACCTCTTTCTCTTTCTTCCTATCCTTCTGTCTCCTTTGATACCTCATCGCAGAGGGTCGTGACTATTGACCTAGCTCGAAGTACTGATACAAGTTTGGAAGTGTTTGACAGAGTTGGTTTAGGAAGGTTGCCACTCAATGGGCGGATGATCTAAAGCAAGTTGGCATATTTTATACAGGATATGCCTGAAACTTTCCATAAGTTTCAGCTTTTATTGTTAAGCAGGTATTAGATAAAACCCGGGACAAGAAGGTCTAGAAACGACCACATTGATAGCCTGTCAAATTGTCCCACATGTGCTTCTAAGGATAATTAAATTGGATTGGGCCGCCCCAATCCAATTTTTTTTTTTTTTTTTTTTCGGCTTAGTAGTACTGTAGTTTAATCTCATTTCACTCGGTCAATAAGTTATCATAAAAAGTGAAGGTCGAGAATTTCTACCTTACCTTTTTTTTATCTACTCATTTCATTTTTATATATTTTCAGTGCATCTCGTAGACGTAGGCTCCTGTGGTTCCCTTGTTTCCTTTCGGGACTCGCCACCGCCGGCACCGCCTGTTCCACAACCACACCCTTTGAGCCAAGACGACAAGCGACGTCATCAGATCCTCGCTGACATTTGGACTGAATTAAAGGTATCGTTTTGTACTTTCAATGTCTCCAAAGTACTGCCCAATTCTCTACGCGGATTACCCTGATATTGAGTTCATAGTTTATGCTAGAAGTGTGCTTAGAAATAGAATAACGATCAATTGAGACATCGATTGGAAGCGGTTTTCAGTGGAAGAATCTTATTACCATTGAACGGATGTCTGAAAATCCTTTCAGGGTCTGGAAGTGACACCAGCAAACCTGGCGCGCGCATTATCTGCCGTAGACCCCACGCTGTGGGCACCCCCGGCACGTCCCGCTACCCTCAGCCTTAGTGTACCACAGCCCGGCCCTGATCAGGCACCTGGTAAGTTCTTTAAAGAAAAAATTTTGTACAATTTACCTCCAGTCAAACCATTGAAAATGTCTCTCTATGCTATTTCTTTAATAACTTAAAAACATTGTACCTTATTCTAGGTGCAACTAAAGAAAAAGTGTCAGAAGAAGAAAACGGTGAAGCGGGGGCAGAATCTCCAGAAAGTGGGGCCAAAGACGAAGGCTACTCCACCATGTCCAGTGATGTCCAAGCTGACGCCTCTCGACAGAGCGACCATGCGGCAGACAGGGCACTTCCAGATTTAAACGAGGCCTCTGACGAAACGGACAACCAAACAATCGTTTCCATCAATCCCAGAGAATCACGCCGCCATGCCCGACTTCTCGCTGAAGCTGATTATATATATTTTCCTATAGGTGTAGCATTCGCTGGCATTAGAGGCAGTTATCCCCCTTCAAGGCCAGTTCTACCCTTTCAGCATGTCGTAAGAAGTTTTTCCGACTCCCACCTCTGCCTAAAACTCGTAGCAAGTACAACTTGTCCAACTAGCTGTCTCGACACTCCAACGCCTAGCTCAGGGGTTCTAGTTTTAGATTTAAAACCGGCACCAGAGAGACCGTTAAGAAGACCAGCCATAGCCTCAACCACGAGTTCAGAAAGAGTTTCGTGGGGTAGTACACTTGATGACCGTGGCGAAGGCTCACAATACGATGCTGATTATGTTCAGCATTGGTTAGAATTAGACGATGCAAGGTCTGCTTTGCAACAAAGGCATAGAGATTTAGCAGATTTAGAGTACGATAGAGCCGAATTAGAAGACTGGAGCTTATCATTATCATGCGAGGATCTGCGAGATAGGCAGTCTCCTTTTGCAGAAATAACTACGCCAGGTCAAATATCCCTCTCAACATTACCTAGTATTAGAGAAGATGATGCGCTAGAATTAGAAGAAGACGTGGGTGATTGTTTATGGAACGATTGTGGCTTTGCAACAGTGGAAATTGATGAGTGTAGGATAGCAGATGAAGCCGATAATTCTGAAAAAAGATGGGAGTACACTGGGACACATTCCCCTGGTGGTTCGTGGTCCAGTGCATCCGATGCTCCTGAAAAGCATTCTAGTGCTGCTTTAAGTGAAGACGGTGACTGTACGAACGTGGGTTTAGATTTTACACGAGATTTTTATCGTCTCGTCAAATATGAAAGCACAAAAAGTTTAGCATCAAACTCATCGAAAGTAACGTCGCAGGATCCTGCTACTCACTTGAGAATTAACGATGTTCAAAATATGGCTTTACAAGATCGTGAACAGGCACTTCAGAATGTACTCCATTTTATCGCCGAACAACAAAAATACTGTCGTGATAGAGAGGAGTCAGATTCTATGTCATCCCGTCCTACATCTGAAATACGTGAACTTCCTCCTCCCTATGCTGCAGCTGATTTTGATGACGACTCAGTTGATCCACGTAGTGAAGTGTCTGAAGATAGGCAAAGACCAGATTCTTTCGGAAGCTTTTCTGAAAATGATTCTTGTGACGTCACTCCACTTGAAAGACCACGAGTTCCATATTGTGATAGTGTATCCGAGCCAAGGTCAACTCCTAGATTTATTGAAAGAGAAGATCCTTACACTGAATCTGAGGATTACTATGATTTATCAAGAGTAGAAAATGCGGAAAACGAAATAGATGATCATCATTTATTAAAAGTCCAACGAAAGAACGAAATTAATAAAAACATCGATATCAGTAACTCAACAGATTTAGAGCAACCCAGTTCGGTGAAAGATGAGAAGCCTTGTGATATTGAATCTAGTCGCAGCTTAGAACACAATTCCGCTTTAAAGGAAAACACTATGAATATTATGTTAAATATGGAAACTCCATTAGAAAGGGACACAGAAACTTGTTTAGTGAAATCTGCCAGCTTTCAATTACCCACGGAAAGTGAAATGTCTCTAATGGATGAAGTTTTAAGTGCGTGTAGAAGACCTACAGTGGCCTTAGGTACTGTTCCCGAGGAAGAAGAAAGTTCATCGCCTGAAACAAGTTCTCCTCAAATGACTGAATCAAACACAACAAGCACGTCTACAGCTGAAACTGTGATAATAAGTAATAAGAATGATGGGGTTCATAAAGACGTTAGACGTAGAAGTGAAAAAAGTCGCATACCCATGTTAATGGGATGTAAAAGGCCGCCATCTTCACCACATAGGACGAGGTCTAAAATTCCAGTTGCGGAGAGAAGTCGGGCTGGCTCGACGCAAGTAGCTACGTCTGCAGAAGCAATAATAGTGAAACAGGAAAATACACTTAGCTTCCACGAAGCTGCTACTTCCAAAGAGGTCATCGAAGAACTGAATAGGTAGGGAAATCACGATCGAAATATATTCGTAAATATTGTCTTCTTCAATAACATAACTGACTAGTGATATCCCATTTTCAGAATGATTCGCCAAAGCGAAGGCGGAGCAGCAGTAGCGGAAGTGAAGACTGAGGATCAGCAAGAAAAGAATTGTACGCAAAAAGACAACGCGCTATGGGCGCCGACAGGATGGGTGCATGTTGAAAAAGACATCGACTTCAGTGATCCAAAGGTAATAATCAATCTAGGTTTTAGTAAGAGCAAAATTATATTATAAAACGTGATTAATGATTTCAAAATTAAAACGTTTCTTATCTTTTCTTGAATTCGCTGCAAGAATTATTTAGAAGTTTTGCTAAAATAGAAAACATCATTAATTATGTTGTACACAGTAACGCTTAATTGACAGCTGTAAATTTTCCACAAATAACATTGTGATAAGCACGTTTTTGGGACCAGTCAATTTAGAGATTTGTAAAATAGATATAGAGTACTTACCATTTAAAATTTTATTTAGAACAGTTTTAATATTTTTTCCAACTACATTCCAGGCCCGTGCGAATCTCCTAGACGTAATGCTGGCATCCAGCGACTCTTCTCCTTCTTCGTGTGGCTCATCCCCTGCCGAGCCTCCGCCCCCCTATTCTCGCTTGCACCGGCTACATCGCTCAAGGAGACAGAAGACCGGTAAATACTGGATTTAGCTACCTACGTGTTTAGTGTGATGGGCATAGCTGGATTAGCTAAGCTGTGTGGACAGTGACGTAACTTTACATCCAACACTTGGTATGATTTTTCCAAAATAATAAGAGTTTTAACCTTAAATAACCAGAGTATTTTTTCTGGTAAATTAAGCTTTGTGTCTTTACTATCGAGAATCTTAAGCTGTATAGTTACGCCATTGAATAAAGCTCCATTTGACGGTATTTGATTAAAAGTAGCCACTCAAGGAATATCCAATACTTAAAAGCAGCCACATTTATTCGTATTTAGAATCGCGTCCATAATAACCTTAATAGTAGTTTGGCTAATATTTTAGAAATTCCTGTTGATATTTTTTTCGACTACCGCCAAATTAGCTTTTACTGTGGACTGTGAATTAAAATGGGCCTTACGATGAAGACTTGTCTTTTACTTTACTAAGTGATCTGCTCCGTAAGAAACTTACTTTTAAACATTTCTTTGGTAATTTATAAAAAAAGTCATTATCGTAAGCTATTTTGACCAACGTAAATATTACAACCGTCTGGAGTACCCGATCTATATAATCTAGCTGGTCCACCCCGAATATTAAGTATATTGTTAAGTTCTTAATTGCAATATATCTATGTATATGCAGGTTTTAAACATTTTGAGAAAGCGCCAGTGAAATTAGAAATTTTTGCTTTCATAAATAGATGAAAAAATGGTTAGCTATTTTGATTTCTCTACTTCTTAACTGCTCACTTAAACCTTATTTTATCAAATAACCGGCCATGATCTGAAATATTTTAATTTACTGGCACAATCTCAACAAAATTTAGCCCCCTAAGTGTTGTATTTTCATTTGTCCACTATCTGTACTCATATTTGCATTAGTAAGACCTAATTGTAGGGGAACGGGATTTTTCGAACTAACGGTACCTACTTGTTAATTATTATGAATATTTCACCTGCGTCTTTTATCCAAATTATGAACTCGACTTAGCTACTTAGAAAACGGAAATATATCTTCTAAATAAATTCTAATGGCGTCTGTTTCCTTAATAAAACCTTTACCCTTACCCTTTCCTATCCCTTTATCTGAGTACCCTCTTTCATCGTTGATGCATGAAAAATCGTTTTTGAAAATATTTTGATCTACTTTCACACGATTGTGCACAGTATTTGAAACTACAATTTATAATATTCAAAAAATTATTTGAAAAAGTCATGTCCTTTGCCTATTATACTATAGATTTTTGGTTTTTCTTAATATATTATAGATTTTACTTAAACCATTTACTTACCTAGTATCTACGTCCTACTTATTTGTGCATTGCAATTTCAAATTTTTAAATCATCAATGTTAGACAATAAAATTCATCGTTGGAACTTGAGATGTATATTTTTTCAATATATTATGAATAGATGTTTGAATCTGGATCTACTCGTAGGTATTTATAAAGTAACAAAGTAGTAAGTCTTAGCCAATAGTGTTCCTGAAATCAGCTATTAAGCTGTTATTTCATTAAATATTTTTACTTCTTCTTTCTTTCTTATCTTAGGCATTTGGTTGATTCAAGTATATTCTTCTCTCTTTCAATCTCTATATTCACTTTTAGACTAGAGGTCGTATTGTTTTTTTGTAGAAGTGTGTCTATCCAATTTGTCGAACTATCCACCATCATCGTAGTAAATGCAACGGGCAACCCCTGAGTCATGGCTTTATTTGGTGGTAGACCAACTTAGAATGTTATTAAGTATAATTACATTGATGCTTGCCTAGTAATTTTTTTTGATGTCTTTTTTATCTTTTATGTGTAATATAAATATTATGGACAAGAGATTAATTTATGCTGATTGATTAATTTATGTTTTAATTTATTATTAATTTGTTCACGATAAAAAGGTTTAACAGCTGGTGCCATAATGTTTATATTTTATCTGTGTCAAATATCAAATTGTTGTTGTGTCACAAGCCACGTCACTGTTTCCGCTCTCACTCTCACGCACCATCTCACTCTCGCCTCATTTCGAGTAGATGTCATACCATACGCACCGCTCCGAAGAAAATGGGAATACAATAAATGAATAACAAGATAATATCTAAATTTTTTTAATAACTATACAAACTCGATTTCTTTGACCATGTTTCAAATCTTATATCAGTCCTTGGAAATCGCTCTAAAAGCCTTTTAACATGGTTCTACATATTATTCAAATATCAACAAAATCTCGGCAAAGACGATAACAATTTTAAGCGTTGCAGAAATAAGGTCAAAGTATAGGGTGATGTTCGCCGTACGGTTTCCCATGCCGTAGTCGGAGCGGTCGCGAAGTAGCGCGCGAGTGCGAGCGAGCGGCGGCTCGGCTCAGGGCTCAGGCGCGCGGTCGGTCCAGCGGGCGCGGGTGCTCCAGGCGGTCGCGTGTAGCTGTACGTGTGTTGGTGCAGCGGCGGCGCTGCGCGTGCGCGGGCTGGGCGCGCTCCGCCAGCCGCGCCACCGCCGCCCCTCCATCCTGGGCCGCGACGGCTTCTTCGTGCGCTACGCCGAGCCGGAGCGCGCCGCCGTCGCCACCTTCGACTTCCTCGACGACCTCTCCGCCGGATCCTCCCCTGACCAAGCCTCCAGGCATTCTTCCGATCGATCGTCCTAGACGCTTCGTGACGCGACTGACGCGTGATGCGACGCGACAGACGCGTGGCGAATCGCGACAAACGCGTGGAACATCGCAACAGACGCAAAACGCGACGCAACAGATTCGTTGTACCTAACAACAATCGCATAGAAATATATCGATACCGCAAGGGCTTTCTAAATACAAACAGATAAAGTAAGGCCAAAATGAAGACAGACAAAATTGCCAACTTTATTTGCGGCTTAAAAAACACACCAATAAGTAACGCAACAGTAAAAATAACTTGGTAGTACAAAGTTTTTTTTGCTGTCGCGTTACTTTCGCGCCCATGTATTGGGTTGTTTTTGAACCGCAAATAAAGTTGGTAATTTTCTCTATATTCATTTTGGCCTTACTTTAGCATAGTCTGGCAATTTTTTTGAATACTCTGAACCGCAGCGGAATCCAACGACCAAGGAAGACTTGCGCATGATATCGTACGCGTGTGGAGAGGCTGATAATTAGGTACCTAAAAGCCTTCTGCGCATCGAAGCACAGCTATGTTCAGAGCATTAAAAAATTTAACTCTTGAATTTGTTTGAATTAAAACATCTTAACCACAGATCTTAACCTCATTAAAATGTGCTTTGTCTTTCTTTGGTGTGTGTCTTTTTGTTTGTAAGAGAAAGACAAATAACATTTTAGCTCTACTAGAGCGTTTTAGTTTTGTAACGAGAAATTTATTTTTGAGGTACGATAAGGTTGAATCGCGTCTTGTACTAGATTTGATAGTGTTGCACACATAGGATGAAAATTTATCGATAAAGAAAATATTTTTCTACGTCGCGCTCGCTTGTGATATCCGGTCGTTCCGCGTTCGACTCTGCTTTAGTGATGTGACGTGAGCCAAATAGTTACTAGTAACGCGGCAGTCGCGCAAGGCTGCAGCTTTTTAGTGTCCGCCCTTTCGATTAATCGATTCGATTAGATCTTAGGTGTAGTCGTAAATCGATTTGTACTAATTACGAGCACCTATTATTAAAGTTCTTCATATATTCGTGTAGTGGGAGAAGGACAGAGATATTGAGGCGTGGATGCGGTTTTATGTGTTGGCGCTCGGGTTGATTTGTTTATTCGACTTCAGACAGAAATGCGTGCTAATTTGCGGCTAAAGGGTTGCCAACTTTAAAAACTTTAAAATATTGCTTTTGTTAATCTACTTTTTTTCAAAACTCAAAATTAACTGAAAACTGAAATATTTTGACAAGATTTATTTCTAGCAGGTATTTAATAGAAATTTAGGTACCTATTCTATTATGTATTTCGAACAAAATAGGTAATCTAAGTGCCCATTTCACCAACTTCGACTGACATTTAACCGAGGAATAAATTGGGCGTTCTGACAGTTTTTGTATTGAACGTCTGCGAAAATATTAAAACGCTCGTATAAGGACCCTTTCTTTTGACTTTGCCATAGTAATTAATAGTTTAATATAAGTATGGCAACCCTAGCTAAATGCCTAAAGCTTAAAATGGCATAAGCCTCTGCAAGACGGGATCCACATAATTTTATCATTCTCACGTGTCACGCCGTTTCATTATCGCAAAATTAATATTTTATGGGCGGTTTCAGATTAGCGGTTTTTCGGCGCGTTTATGGAAGAGCTATAGGCGCGCCGTTTATCACGTACGCAACTATTGTACGAGCGCTGACGCTCGTACAAGCTTGTCTAAGTCTGAAATCTAAAGATCGCACTCTCACTCAGCTCAGACTCAAGACAGAGTTAAAACGAGACAGATTTATGACAGAGCATATTTGTGTCTCCTTTTAACTCTATCTTAAGTCCGAGCACGCTCTAAAGATTTCACCCTACGAGCCAGCCCAGTTCATCGGAATTCATTTTGCCACTGACGGACTCACCGGTTCGAGCGAACACGCCGAAATATAAGCTCGGGCACGCGCGTTCGTTTTTTCGAACCGCAAAATTTGGTGCGCGTGTAAGCGCGTCACCCGAGAAGAGTCTGAAACCGCTCTAAGAAACACCGACATGTCATTATTTCGATAAACGATCACGATATACGTACTTACGCCTCACGCGAGGGTTATAAACACCAGAATGATACGACTGTGGACCCAGTCTAAAGCATTTTTACGGCCAACATCCTTCGCGCTTGATAAGCGAAAACGGCTAAAACAGCTCCAACCCGATAATGAACGGTTGATTACTTCCCGCGGTGTCTTGCTTACGCTTCGAGCCATTAACTACGAATTAGGTAGAAGAAGATGTAAAGCCAGTCACGGAGACAGCTATCAATATATTACATTACTTAATAATAGCCCATTTATCGGGGATTATTTTCGTCTAAGACTAAAAATAGTTAACATCAAGTGGGATTGATATTGGAATGAGTAAAAAAACTTAAGTACTTATATAAAATTTTACAAGTAGATATATCGTTTTAATCGTCTTGCTATAATTTATATATGATGGCTATGTCTGTGACGAGCTTGAGTAATGACTAAGTAAATGAAAGCTGCGGCCTCGAAGTAATGTGATATTTTTGTATATACTGTAAGTCCCACTTATTTTCATAAACATTTAAATGGATTCCTTTCTAACCGTACGGAACGTTAACGTTGGATTTAAAGGCGTTTCCACATCATCCGATACAAATATCCCTCATTCTAACGCGTTAAAGTTTAATTCAATCTTTACTTATGAGCGTACAAAATGTGGGTTTGTGTTTAATTTTTACCCGTTTAAAACATAGTCTACTAAATCTATGATTATGTCTATGGTAGACAATATACTGTCTTTCAAATCGTAGTAGGTATAAAATGAACACACAGGCGTCGCAAAAATGCGTCCTACTACTGGGCACCTCAAGTCTTTTCACAAAAACAAAACAAGATACACAAGAATGGCTCTGAATTTAAATTATATTTGATTAAAATCTTAAAATCAGAGTAGGAATGTTAATCCAATTCTTTATTAAGTAAGTAAACTCCTGTGATTTACGTTACATCCACTGACCTCTATATTTAATCTATGATTAACACTGCACTTGCGGTCCCTATCCAAATAACAGCCCAAATTATGGATCAATTTTAAGCGCCACTTTTGACAGACGAATGTCACAGGAACAGATGGCGCAGCGAGATTTTAACCTATGAAATCATAAAACAACAATAACAATGAAATCATAGATTAATTATAGAGGTCGATCCGCCATTTGCAATTTTAACTAAGTATTAGTTCCGTAGAGACACTCCAAAATGGCGTCAACCAAGTAGGTCCAAAAGACAATGAGGTCCTAAAAATAAATTACAGCAGGAAGTCCAGTGTTAATCATAGATTAAATATAGAGGTCAGTGGTTACATCGGATCAGTGGAAACGCAGTAAGAGTGAAGTTATATTTCGTGACCCGGTCAGGCTGTTGGTTAATTAGTTTAGATCTATGTATAATGATATAATGAAAAGCAATGTTTGGCGCCCGACCGCGGCCTTTAACGGTTAGTAAAATAATTAATTAATATAAGGTACTTATGTAAATATTGATAAATGATAATTTACTTATCGAACTAGTGTAGTTAATAACTTAATTAAGAATAGTCACTCTATAACAATCGATTAACCTTTAAAAAAAATCCATAAAATCGAAGGGTACTAAACTATGTTACGAGTAGGTAAGTGTATATATTATTGTATTATGTCATAATGTCATTGAATGCTATTTATTGTGTTGTATCATTTGCGGTGTATCAATTATTATTATTTGTGTATACTTAAGTACATATCATGAATCTGTATTTCATAATGTTATGGTGGATAGGCACAAATATTGAGTGATTCACCTACGTTTATTGTTCTAATTTTGGTGGCACCTTGTTTCATCATCATAGATTATTATCAATTTGTCTTTCCTTTCTGCTTCATCATCAGACTAGAAACAACATTAGAACAAAGCTTGCGTAAATCTAATTATTGCAGTTCTTTTAGATGCTACTTACGCCATCTGACGGACGTCTGTAGAACTATACAAAGAAAATTTAAAACACTATTTTTTTACATATAATGATTTTGTATTTTGATCCTAGTTATAAGTAATATCACGTACCAGAACAATAAAATACGATATTTCATAAATAAAATATAACTCGCAATCCTACACATTTACCTACCTAATGTAGATCACTCAATATTTGTGCAAACTATTTATCAAGGTAGTTTAAAATTTCGCTAATAATAATGTATTTTCATTGAGTACGGTTATGAACCTTATGAATTTAGTATATATTTGCGGCTTTTATTATTAACTACGTGTAGTTAACCTTATGGCAGAACCAAAGCGATTTTTACACTAAAATACAGAATTTGCCACCACTTGTTATGCTGCGACACAATTGTTTTTTTGATCAATATTATTTTAATCCGGCTTTGTTTTAATGGTAAATATTGAAGACAATAAGGAAGATTTATACCTATATTATTATTAATAAATATAAACGAATAGTAACGACTCGAATCGATATCTAAAATATGAACTTATTAGTGTTTTATATTTAAATAGAATGTTGTAGGTATGTAATAATTGGAAAATATATTGTGCATCCCTAATTAGGTTCGGATACACGCTACGAATTTGAATTGTTTTCTTTTATTTGTAACATGCCAAAGCTGTGTTATTGATATATTAACTAATTTGTAGACTCTTGTAAGATTAAATTAACATAACCTTTATATTAAAAAAAACATAGTAATATTTCTCCACTATTTATATTTATACCTACTCTCTTGTTTATAGATGCATCATTGCGTGTATTCGAAATCATTGTAAGTTTTAAAATCTTGTTTCTGAACGTAAGGTTTTTTCCAAGTAACAGCTCTGGATTCCTTCACCTACCCACGTAAAAAGATACGACAGAAATCATTTGTTTTTCTTTTTAAACAATATACCTAGAACTGTTCCTATATCTTTCATTCCTGATCAATATTAAGGTATACATATTTTATTGAACATGGCAACTATAATTGGCACGTTATCTATCATGAAAAATTGTACCTAATGTTTATATTATATCAATCATTGTATTCATCATTATTGTAGGATCCAGAAAGTACTGTGATTTGTAACTACCGCCGAACCAAGTACAAGGGGGAAGATAACCGGAAACTACCGCTAGAAGGCGCTATATATTTTTTTAACTGACAGTTAACTAAGGCAACTAAAAAAAAATACTTGTTCGTAAATACCAACTTTAGCAATTATTATTATAGTTAAAAAATACACGACATTGTTCAAAAATTCTTGATTTTGTATTCTCCCATTATTAAAAATAAAAAATTGAAACAGCATAGAACAGTCATGTGGCGCCATCTCGATTGGATATGATAGTAGTTTCCCTATTTATAAAAAGTGTATTTCACGGTATTGGGTGCATTTGTTAGTACGTACTAACCATAAGACATAGAAATATTTGAGATAGGTAGGTACTTTCAACAGTACAAAGATATGTAGAGTAACAGTATAATTTTAATTGTCTACTATTGCAGATGGGTTGAATAAACGATTCCGTTCCCAAATGAAAACTTGTTTGATTTTTATTATCACACCTCAAAATACTTCCTCTGCCATGTAGCTCCCAGATTGAACCGACTTCATCTCTCATCTCTGATAGACCATACCTGAGAAGTTTATATAGTCAATTTTATGACATACCTGCTTATATTATTATTAATGAATATAGACGAATAGTAACGATTCGAATCGATATCTAAAATATGATAAATAGAATGTTGTAAGTATGTAATAAAATTAGAAAATAATATATTATATCTATATAATATCAGATAGAATGCAGAGCGATGGAATACTTTCGTCAGTAGGTAGGTACTATAATATGCTGTCGGAAGTTTTCGCTCGGCATTCTATCTGATATCAACAAAATGTATAAAAAATTTAGGTAGGTACTAATTACACCTACTCGTACCTTTAACAAAAAAATTAAACACGAAGTTTTTCCTGAGCGTTACTTGCAGTAGCAAGTGATAGTACCTACAATGTTTAAATTTAAAGTTAGCTTAAATGAAAAGTTAAAGGTACCTGCCTGGGATTCGAACCCCGGATCCATCGAAAAAGGAAGGAAGGCGTAGTCTGCCACTTACTAGACTATTACAGCTGGCAAGTAAAAATTATTAAAAAACGTTTTTAATTAGGTAGGTTTTAATTTCTATCGAAATGCAAATAAATAAAACAAACATATTTAATCAATTAAATTTAGATGTAATTAATACCTAGACGATCCATTTGTTTTGCTAATTAAGTTTTAAATTAATTAAAAATTTACTTTAGCTTCACTGGTAAATTATAGTATTTTCGACTATTAATTATATGATGTGACAGAAAAAGATCACAGACTGGAAAATCTAAGTGACTAGAGTAAGTATAAAAGTCCATTAATGTTCACCCTTACACTTATCTTATACACTGAATTAAATCCCTAGACCTACAAACGTAGTCTAACAATGTGGTATAAGGCATTGTAGTTTGTTCTAAACCCACTTCTCACAGTTAAGAAATGCTTGTTTCTCTTCATGAGACCTGAAACCATGAAATAATTTATTTGCAATATTTGTTTCTTGCATCTATAGATTTTTTATAAATAAGCAAAAAATTTTATTTGTTAGTAGATATCTGCTAGCCAACACACACACACAAACGAAAAAATCACACCACACACAAAATAAAACACCATAAATACATGTAAACTTTCATTTTTATTAAAATTAATAAAAACATGTACGAGTATCTTGTCATGACAAACGACATACCACACAAATTCAGTGTCTCTTAACACATAAATACTATGTTTACACCACTTAAATTTCACTTAAATAAAACTAAAAATAAATACTTCTGTATATACAAATAAAAATCTTTAACAATGTACTTAATAAAAAATTAAATAAAATTTTATCAAATCGGAAAGCATGTAAATAAAAAAACCAATTGAAGTACTTAACCGAAAAAATAATCCCATAATTTTAAGAGTATTTTTGTGACAGACATTTTAATTTCATTTAAGTAACTACATAGGTACTTTTACCTGTTTTACATTTCTAAACTAACTAAAATCCCACAAAATTTAATAATTATAGATGTAGAAATTATTACAAAACTTTGACTAAATCTTACATCGAAGTTTTGAGAAACAAGTTTTCATTTACAGTTTGAAAAACAAAATAGTAACTGTAGGTACAGTTTGTGACATAGAATTACAAAAGTTAAATTTATTAACTGAAGTGATAAATAGTAATACTGGTTTTTATATTATGATATTTAAAACTGAATAAATAAAAACGTCCTTTTATACTTAAAATAAATCTGGAAAGAAGCATAACAGAACTATCTCAGAAAAGTCAATACATTTGAAGCTCAAATGTACAGATTTAAAATGAAATCTTTTGCAAAGTATTGCAAATGACTAGAAATAAATTAAGTAATTTTTTTAAATCCCAGTATCTAACCCGATCGATAAAGAATATTTCTATAACATTTATAGTAACAAAATTGTATTAATATTTTAAGCACATAATGGAGAAGTTTAATGAATTTATGAATATAATTTTGAAATACATACATATATGCCTCAAGATGAAAATTTCAGCGCACGGAATTCGGGCTTATAACTTTTTTGTTTAGAGAGATACTGTCGTCCTACTCCAACTTCTCCATTTTGAAACAATAATATTTCTTAAATAGGAAAAGAAATAATCATAACATACACTAAAACTAAAAAATTAATAAATAAATGATTAAATATTTCAGTGAATTTTATATGTATAATTTTAATAATGAAGGCACTTTAATAAAATATATTTTAATGTACATTACGAAAGATAGTTATGTAATTAATATCTTCAATAATAAATAATACATCTGCTAAATTATCATTTTTCGTAAAAGAGGGCGTCTATAATATTATCTTGATATACAGTGTGTGTATTAGGTAGGTAAGAGCAGATATTATATTCATCGTTCATGTGATACCTATACCTACCTACAGCTATATAAATGTGAAGACATACATAATACCACTTACAATTTAATTTATTATAATATAAATAATTTTAGACTAAAAAATCACTGGACAATTTTATTTTTCTTTGTGATGGAGTTGATTTTAATTACCTACCATTCACGAAATTTTATATAATTATATCATTATAATATAATCACCAACGTTGGTATTTTATTGTACATGATATTATCATGTACAATAAAATACCAACGTTGGTGCTATTTGAAAGAGGCCTATGTCCAACGGTGGATGCATTTGAGCTGATCATGATGGAAATAATATGCAAATACAATCGTATTTATCGTATCAATTAATCAATTGATCTCAAAAAGATCCCAAAAAATAAAATAAATGACGTGGGTGTAGATATTTTAAAAAATAAATATTATGCCATTCGCATTATGATTAGTACAAAACGATGATTATCTCGGTAAAGGTCTTTGTGACTAAAGCAATACTGCAATCGTTTGAATGTTCATTTTCTTCGTCAACAATGAAAACAAAATTTCCCTACAACGTTAAAAAATTCCAAAGAAACAGAGTTTACAATTCCAATTGGGATAATTATCCCAATCCAAAACAATCACAAACATCCACAATTGTGGATGTTTGAAAATTGATTCAAGACACAATGTCACTACTGCAATTGTACTGATTTCATAAGTTTGATTTAAAACATTAATTATGTACACAGCCTACAATTCAATTATTAATTCGTCAAACACTTTACAACATGATGTTTAAAATAAGGACAATACTAACAGTACTTGAACTAAAAACGAAGTTCACTCTCTTATGGGTCAGTAGGGTTAGTATAAGATTTAATTCGATTGGTGGCATTTGTATTTAGCGTATCCGTATACGTAAACGTATAAGAATGCATGCATGAAATTGAGCTCTAATTCTATGCACTTATGGTTCATTTTACTTTGACGTTAATGGCATCGAATACAATCAATCTTATACTAACCCTACTGTTATACAAGGAAAGTTTCTCGAACGCAAACGAAATTTTCGGCCCTCATATTCAAGGATTGCTTAAATGATACGAGTTTTTGTCATAATATATGATAATGTAATGTATAATCGCGGGCGAAAATTGTATAGATTGTACAGTTTTCGCATAGGACAATCGCAGGCTATTTCTTGCCGCTCGCATTCGAAAAACTTTTCTTGTATAACTCACGCCTTACTCCAGTGTTTTATTTCTTACAAAGTAGAGTAGGTACTCGGGGTGAGATCAATAAACCTTCCCGAACTCCAAGGGAGTTAACTCCAAATCCTTGCTTTAGAGCCTGCAGAAGAACACCGCACTTTCTTTGGGTCTACTTCTTGACTCCCACCGAATATACTCTTCTGCGGCGTTTCTGCGTGCGAGCTGTTGGAATATTCAAAGTTTAATTGCCACATTAATATAATTTGCCCAAGCCAATGCCAATGAAAATATAAACGCTAATCTAAAACTCTATCATTATTACATATTGTCCAAATTTTTGGGCATCTCTTGAATCTCCGTCAAAGCTCTTCACTAGACATCTTAAATCATATTTTTTTGTTATTGTACATGAATTGTAGCAATGCCTTAGCGGACCAATTAAAATATGAAAAGTTACAGTGAAAACTTCCAAGTGCAGAGGAGAGTATCTGAAGTTTTTCCAAAACTTCTTACATCAAGATATTAAAAAGCGTCTATTCCGTCCTGTTATAAAAGTGCTATGCACGTCAGACTGTTATTAGGTGTTAACATAGTTTCATAGGTTTACCTTTAAAAAATGAAAAATGTACCTACTTCTGAAAATGAAGGAAAATTATCAAAAAAGTCCTTAAATAAATTAAAGGAAAATTCTTTCATTTCATTCATTTAAAGATTATTAAGTATATAAATACGATTAATGAAGAGTGCAATAAAAAAATATTAAACCTTTGATAGTTTTATGACATTATGACGATATCGATTAATCATGAGTTTTATGCACTATCAGGTTTGGAACACGATAACGGTATCGTGGCACATAATAAATATAACAATTACCTAATTGCTTTCTAAGTATACACAATAATATAATCAGAATGAATGTCAGTGGTTTAGCAATAAAATTCGCATCAGAGATGCTGAGGTTAGATAGCAATTACGAGTAGATACTTATCAAAAATATAATTTCTAAATAGTGCAATGGTCTGAAAAATCAAAAGGTTCAATTCTCACCCGTATCACTAATGCTTTAGGAACTAGGAACCCACTTCTAGAAAGAGTTTTACGCTTAGTTGGGAGATATATTCTTTTTTTTTTTAAGGAAAGAAATAATGTTGAAGGTCTATGTGTTATTACTGCCTCTAATTGAACACATATTTTTTTTAAATAACACAACACACGTTTTTAAAATATTTTACCGTCTGATTGTTTGTACGAGCTAATCTTCGGAACGACTTAACGAATTTGATGGGGTTTTCGGAGGCAGGTAGATCATGCAAGAAGTAACAGAGGCTACATTTAAGCCCGGGAGTATTTAGGGTCTAACTCTAACCGCTGAACAGATCTTGATGATATTTGGTGCGCAGATAACTTGTATCCCAAAGACGATATAAACGGACTTAGGTTAAGTAGCCTAAGTACGTTAGGAAGGAAGGAAATCAAAGACTTCAAATAAATAAAATAAATAGATTTGGCTGAAAGGCACAGAGATAGATTATAGACTGGAATAGCACATAGGCTACTTTTCATCCGGGAAAATACTCTTATTTTCCCGGATGTCCGTTTTTTAGTCCCGCGGGAACTCTCTAGTTCCCGCGGGAATCCACGCGAACGAAGTCGCGGGTATCAGCTAGTCGGCTAGTAATAAATAAAGAAAAATCAAAGACTTCTAACGATTTTCTTAGAAAGAAGGCAACAGTGAATAAGCGCGCTACAACCTAGACCTCATAATTGCTTTTAGGCATGATTATCGCCAAGCGCAAGCCGAAACGCAGTTAATTAATTAATAAAAATAAAATTGTACGCATCATTTAGAATGCCTAGTCTTTGGTCAAGGTGCCTATATGCCTGCCTACGATTCTTGTAGCACGTAGGAGTCGAGAGCGGTCTGAATCATACCTTGTTTATCAACCTGTTGTAGGTATTGTTGTGCCTTCGAACTTACGTGGACTTTTGAAAACGGGTGACGTAACATGTTGGTTATACAGGGTGTCCCACGGCTATGCCACATGGAGGGGAAGTACCTTAAATATTGTAGATGGAACATTTTACTGAAAGAAGACTTCATTTTAATTTAAAAAACAATTTAAACTGCATTCATAGATTTTTAAATAATTGCCTGGTTGAACCGGGACTCGAACCCGCTATACGAGAAAAAAAATTAACCTGTATCTTTATCATACCTATTGGAAGGCTTCATCATAAGGATTATTTTTTGTTAAATAACATAGCATGAGAGATAAAAGGAAGACCATGAATTTTAGCCTTTGGTGTAAAATTTTGTTCAGAAAAATGAAAAGCTGACATTGGCGTATCGACATGTCCTTCAATTCCGCTGCAAACTGTTGCAGCGGGATTGAAGGACAAACCAATAAATCAACAAACAACACACACTTTCGCATTTATAGGTAATATAAGTAAGGATTAGTAAGGATAGTAAGGATCGGGAAATGATGCGTACTTCTCAAGTGGGTACTCATTAGTAATAGTTCATGTCAGTTGTATGTCGATGCGACATACAACTGAATATTCATGGTCTTCCTTTCATTTCTCATGCTATGTTATTTAACAAAAAATAATCCTTATGATGAAGCCTTCCGATCGGTATGATAAAGATACAGGTTAATTTTTTTTCTCGTATAGCGGGTTCGAGTCCCGGTTCAACCAGGCAATTATTTAAAAATCTATGAATGCAGTTTAAATTGTTTTTTAAATTAAAATGAAGTCTTCTTTCAGTAAAATGTTCCATCTACAATATTTAAGGTACTTCCCCTCCATGTGGCATAGCCGTGGGACACCCTGTATACTCAAAGCGTAACATGCATCATACGTATTTGCATCATAATAAAACAATTTTCACAAGGCAGCCCTTGTAGAATGCGTTATGCGTAACTAATAATGACCGACTAAAATCGGTACGTGCGATTTGTCACATTAACATATCGCGGGTTATGCATATAATATAATAATATAGGTAATGAATAAAGGGCGTAATTTAGCAAAAAATATCAAAGCCACAAAACTAGTCAATATAAAAGTAAACCTATTTAAATAATGTGAAAAATATGTTTGTGGATAGGTCAATCATCAATTTGATCGATAATTAATAGGTAGCTATCAGCAATCACAGAAGAAAAATACTCTAGCTTAATAGATTTTTCAGAATTCACTAGGCCATTAGTAATATACGTATGTACTTAATTACAATTATTTTTATCCGAATTTCAAAAAAGGAGGAGGTTTTCAATTCATCGGAATCTTACTTTTTTTTATGTATGTTCCCCGATTACTCGAAAACGCCTGGACCGATTTGGAAAATTCTTTTTTTGTTGGAAAAGGTATAGGTACTTCCCAGGTGGTCCCATTGTCATCAGGTCAGGATCTGATGATGGGATCCTGGAGAAATCGAGCAAACTATTCAAATTTTATAGGCACAATTGATATACTTTGTAGCGGCGTTTGAAGTCGGTTTTGTAAAAAGAATTTTTAAATTATTAACAAAGCGATAACAAGCAAAAAAAATCAGCGAATGTTTATCGCGAGTTTTAAATATCCATCTATTTATAGTATTTACTGTATAGTTTAGGTATTAATTTTTTACATGTAGGTAATAAATAAAAATGAATTATTGCGATTTGAGGAAAAATTTAAAGTCGCATTTGTATGAGCTCACGTCATACAAACGAAGTTAACGATTAATATTTTCACATTTAAGCAATACTATATACTATTGCAGTTTGGAGGAAAAAAAATAATATTTAAGAGGAGACTCAACGCTTCCGCTAGTCAATCACTGAATAGCTGTAGCTTGTAACTATCATTGCTACAATCTTAATTGTAATTGGCTGAATTTATAGCACTCTTGCTCTAGAGATCCTAAGAGCTCTTGATCTAAGAGATTTTCTAAAGAAAATCCCGCGGCCGAGCGTTCCCTAGCACCAAAATATCATACAAATGAGAAGGTTGACTTAAGGACTGGGCAGACTGGCTTCTTCTTGCAGAGCGATCGGCGTTTTCGCGTATGAAAGGCGCCAAAAAGCTGACTTTCCCGTACTTCGCTAACGTTAGCGTAATGGATCGCTAATTGTTTTAACTTTTTATGATACTAAAATTAAATATTAGTCCGTTGGACTCTGTGGTAAGTAATAATCACTTTAAAAAATGACCATCAATACGCTATTTACCTAATTAAATTAATAAATAGGTAGGTTAACTATATGAATCCCGCACGTTAAAGACCTTGTACTGTTTTTTAAAATATTAGTAACAATTTTCTATGTGACACACCGAGCTTATTAGAATGATAATCACCTGCATCACATTAAAATAACCATAGAATATGCATTTCTGTGGAAAAGACTAAATAAAACAGGCTAATGGCGACTCGGACTCGCACATGGAGGGTTCCGTACTCATCACTACTATTGTAACAGCGATTATTTATTATTATTAAAGTCGAGCAAAAAAACGCCGAAAATCACGTTTCTAGTATGGAGAGTGGAGACCAAATTTAATTTTTAACTTCATTATTTTTTTATTATTTGTTGCCGGCAATAGAAATACTCATTCTGTGAAAATTTCAAGTACATCAACCTATTACGGGACATGAGACACAGACCCCCCTAAAAGACGGACAGATAGCGGAGGCTTTGTAATAGAGTCCCATTGGCATCCTTTGGGTACGGAACTCTAAAAGCATTGAATTTAAAAATAACTATTGTACCGGAAAGGTCATGAATAAAATAGAAGGTGGAATTGAATCGCATCCAAACATGCACTAAACTACAATGTTGAGTGTCTATATCGATTTAATATTATAAGTAGTTAAGTATATGTATAGGTGCTTAACTGCAACAATCTGCACGCTCTATCTATAATAAAATTACCCATATAACTATTATATTTCCTAGTTAGTTACCTATGAAATACAGCAGGTATATTTAGCTACAGGAAAATACCTAGAACTATCAATGAATGTCATCCGTTTCAAAACAACAGCGTCATGGGTGGATAACTTACAATATAACTTATAGTAGGTATAGCTATTTTATTTTTCGATGACGATTAGTTTGTGACTACGATTTCACTGTAGGACGATTTTCTGTCTCAATGGTAATTGAAAGTCACTAACTAGGAAGTAGGAACTCTCAAACTCGCATTTTGTATGACGAAATGTGGATTTGATGGTTCTTAGTAGGCAACTGTCCATTGTTATCCATAGCCACTGGAAATTTCATAAATAGAGAATATGGCAGCTGATACCAATTTTTTTTAAATATCTCAATTTTTAAGGGGCTTTCGTCCTGGAGAAATACGTAAGATGGAACCAGATCAACCTAGATGGGGCGCCAAACCAGGGCGCGTTTGGAACCTTTAGTATTAAGTTCGTCAATTAGATATCTCCATTATCTTTACCTCACATGCATAATGTTGTATCTACTGTAAAATAATTGTTAACAATGTCCTATACAGCATTGTACCGGAACGCTTAGAGCAAGTCCACAGCCAAAGATAAAGAAAGCAGAGAAAAGAAACAGCGGGATTTACTTATGAGCTCCAATTAACTCTAGGCAATCTGTGGGTTTTTACGACTAGCAATAAAAAAAATCATTCGTTATCAGAAACAAACTGCTAACACCACAAAGTTTATACCTTTGACACAGTGGTTGACAAGTCCACTTTCCATGTGTCGTGGATTCGATAATCTGATATGTATTATTAAAAAAAATTAAGCCTACCTGCTACTTTTTCAGTTACCCGAGTATATCATAAAGAGAATTAGAAAGATCTAGGTAAGTAAGTATATTAGTCAGTAAGCAACCAAAACCACTCAGTAGCAAATCAGAACATCCATAAAGTGAAAGTTAGTCAAATCAGGCAAGCGTGCACACAACCAGGCAGACTTATACATAGATTATTATGTAACATTGGGCAATGAACAATTCTAAGATGATGAAAACATAAAAGACAAATGGCAAGATTTCAGAAAATATTCAGCAGGGAATCTTTCAAATATATGCCCTCACAAATATGGATTAGCCACATAGGCAGTAGGCACATCTTCATTATCAACACATCTTTTGTTGGAGTTAGGTCTCTTGCAGACTTCCACATATCTGTCTAGCATCGCTTGTACCCAACAGCTCCTTACAACTAGTCTGATATCTTTGGTCCTCATACCACGATACAAACCAGGAATTGAGCCTATTAAGCTTGAGAATGGAATATAACTGATGTAGACAGTTCAGACTATTATGCCACAAAGAATTGCACAGTACCATAAGCATAGCCAAAACTACATAATTATAGTGTTTACTTTCCATACAAATTAATACTAAGTGTACTTTATAATATTTACTAAGTGTAGGTGTTATGGCATGATCTGAACTGCCCTTTAATATACCTTTTATATTAATCAAAATAGTGCCTTACCTAAGCATATTTCTGAAGTTCTCCAATTCTCGTATGCTATTGGACAATCTTGCAAATGCATTAAACAATGCTACTATCTCTGTCCTTTGCAATCTTTTATGAGATTTATGCTTTAACATCAATCTTCCCTGTTCAGAGTCCCCTTCAAAGCTGTCCCATTGGCCAGAAAAAAGGATTTTTAATGCTGTCCCAAGCCCTTGTGTCTGTAACTTGCCCCAAAGCTTGCATTTATCGCAGCCGACACAGTCCATTATCCGTGATATATTCCAGAAGTGGTCACGGAACTCCTGTTTCAACATTGCAGCCTGATTCCCACCAGTAAACATTGATGACTCGTTAAAATGATCAGGAAAGCTGTAAATGACTCCCAACATATTACGTATAGCATCTCTTGTTTCTTCATCTTCGACTGGATTGCCAGTGAAGTAGTCCTCTCGCTCTAAATAAGGACCAGCCTTAGCAAGCGCTCGCATTTCTAGCAAATAAACAAAGTACAGATTTTTCAACCAATTGGAACCTTCACCAAATGTTTGAGATGGATCGAACCTGCGTTGAAACTCCTCTAAATTTGGTCCCCATTCACCTTCTGGTGGTGCCGCAAAACCCAATTTCTTTTCAGACAGCAAATACTTTGAACACAAATGGATATTTATACTGGTATGTAGACCAGATATTGCTCTGTAGAATACTCTTTTTTCCAAGCACATATTACTTAAATCTGAACTTAAGACATAGGGGAATGATTCATATGGATTTGTTTTAGTACGGAAACAGTTTTCTTGATAGATGCTTCTCCATATTCTGTGAGCGGAAGGACCTTTGTAACCGGTGTATCTTTCAGGGTTTAGAGACAAATCTACATATTCTGCATCTGCATCTTTGTCGTCACATTCACAGAAATTTCCTACCGAATCATCGTAGGCTTTCCATTTAGCGATTTCATACTGACTGGCTGCACTTAAGGTCATATTTAAATAGCCCAAAGCAGGATCATGATCAGTGTCAGAGTTGCAGGGAGACTGAGCGTATTCTGTGTATTTAAGAGCAGGTGACATCTCCTCATAATCGTTTTCGTACCCTTTCTCGAAACCAGGCACACTCTCTTTCTCGCAAGTTTTTATGTGGCAATGTTTCATCGCGCACCTGCTGTCGTCTGCCCAAAACGGGCATTCCTTTTTTAAATTGACCTTGTAGAAGCGAAAATAGTCTTTTGTCACTACGCTCTGAATCCTAGGAAATATCTTAACATTATTGAAATAGTCGATCGTGTCTACGTTACAAGAGCAATCTCCCAAAGCGCCGTGGAGCTCCTCGAAGCAAGCGTTGCTATCACACGCAGCGGTTTCGTACAGTTCCGTGTCGTAACCAACAGCTTGAACTATCGCGAGAGCGAAAATTATAAACACAACACAATAATTCTTATACGACATTTTCGAAAGTTCAATACTTTTACTATGCATTTCATCAATTATACGGAAAACTCTCTCGCGGCACTTCAGCATACATTTGAAGAACTATTAGCTCTACATCAGACAACTGTAATTTAAATAAAACTCCGAAATTGGAAATTTGATTAAAAAATTATAAAAAATATACGTGCATTCAAGAACGTCTTCACATTTCGTTTTGACTTTTGACAAATAGGTATTAGGTAGGTATAATCACAGATTTAGAGAGTATATAAATACATGAACTATAGCGTGTCTATAGCGTAGACAGAGAAGACCACAGATTACTATGATAGGGTGACCGACCCAATTATTAGCACTTTAAGAGTTTATCCAATTTCAAATATGTTTTTTAAATTAAAATCTAACCAAATTCTTTAAATAATTGTGTTCATAAGGTTACTTGTTTTATAATATATATAATTAAAGAACTTTTTAAGGATTTTTTTCTTAAATCAACAAGAATTTGAAATAAAATTGAAAAATGACCCAGTCCCCAATTATTAGCACATACGGGATTTACTACTGGTAAGTACTGACGGGTAAGTCGATCAGTCAAAATGGCCGAAAACTTCAGGAACTCCAGAACAATATCTTTCAACTACAATACTGACGTCATTTTAAAACTTTCCAGATTAGAAAGGTTTCGATTGTGAAAAATATGAATTCCCCTAAATATTTTTTAATCTGAAAATTTAAAAACTACAATCAGAAACTTATAAATATTTTAATCTTTTTTGCTAAAGTGCGAATAAACTGGTGCAGTGCTAGCAATTGGGTTGGTCACCCTACTTATATGAGAGACATCAGCTTGTTGGTCGATTGCGGAAAGCTGCATGCAGAGATTGCTACAATACAATCTCATCAATCGAGTGGTGATTGGCTACTAACCTGCATTTTTAATCTATGATTAACACTGGACAGGCTGCTGTGATTTCTTTTTTGGACCTATTTGATTGGTGTCATTTTGGATTTGATTGACGCCAATTTGGCGTTGTAAGCATAGATATGAGACTCTCTGGAACTAATAATACTGCAAATAGCGCACCAAGCTCTATAATTTATCCATGGTTTCATAATCAACCTCTTTATTTAATCGATTCTTTCTCTTCGTCCGAGATTATTTCATATGAAATCATAGATTAAACATACTTTATGATTACATAAAATTGCGCCATTTGCAATATTATTAGTTCCAGACATTCAGAGACACTCGTATGTCAAAAGTGGTGTTTCAAATAGAGTCAGTCAATCTAGTGTTAATCATAGATTAAATAGAGATCAGTGTGATTGGCTCAATTTGTGGTAGGTAAGTACCTATTCCTGCAATATATACCTACCTACCTTCTACCTACTTATTGAAGCGACCAAATTGTCCATGTAACGTAGACAGAGAAGGCAATAGACAAAGATACTGTGTAACCGCGACTGAAATAGAGATAACATGACGTAACGATGACGTCACATGACAAGTTTGAGTTTAATGTTGCCACAATAACTGCACTCCCCTGTTACCCCAAATTAGATGGAAAATTCTTCCCAGGATTTTTAAATAAAACGACAAAACAGATGCTGAATTGTTTTATTTTTTAAATAACATACCTACACATATAAGGTTGTCTGGGAGAGACATACCTATTAGGGTAAGCTTCTATTTTTTACATATATCTTAATATTGTGTGCAATAAAGAATAATAATATTAAAAAAAGTATTTTTAAAAAACCGACTTCAACCACCACTTAAAAGTATAAAATAATTTTAGTTTGTACACGTATTGTGGTTGAAGTCGGTTTTTTAAAAATATTTTTTTTATATTAAAGTTTTTTAGTGTAGTTTCATAGGACCAATTCACTAGATAATTTTTTGTTCCTTAAAAAAAATATTGAAATGCCGAATAGAAATTTAGCATATGTGAGTCATTTTGAAAAAAGATGCATGTACCACAAAGGAATATTTTTTTTCGTTACACAAGTTACTAGTAAGAATGTTACACAAAATAATTTGTAAAGAACAGTTTATAATTATTTTCCTTCGATCGAGTAATGCTATTGAATTAAAAGCAACAAAAATTGTATATTTAGTCATCAAAATCATCATTGAATTAAAAGCAACAAAAATTGTATATTTAGTCATCAAAATCATCATGAATGAAATTAACAGTATATTCCTTTTTTCAGGCAGTCGTATAAAACTGCAACTCTTCATAGTTTAAGTTAATAATTATTAAAAAAAACATAAGTCTGCCTCTAGCTATTTAAAAATGGCTTTAAAAATTAAGAACTTTGCAAATAAAATAATTCTTAAGATCGCTAACAGTTCTCGACTGGTCGTTGGACATTCGAACGAAACTTCAGGATAATTCAAAACAGTAACCGACACTATCTAACTGAATACACTTTAATCATCACCGATATATATTATGTAGTATCCATCATCTTTCTTTTCTTTTCTCATATTATTCATTTCTTCCATCACGACCTTATTTTGTTGTTTCAATAAAAATTTAAATAAAAATTGAAAAAGTAACCAAAGTAACCCGCCGTTACGGTATGTCAGAGGACATTACTAAAAAAACCTATCTCCGTGCCAAATTTCAGCCATATCGGTTTAGTGTGGCGTGATTGAGTAACAAACCATCCATACATACATCCAAACTTTCACATTTATAATATTAGTAGGATAGGGAAAATCGGGACATTGTATAGGTACCTAAAGCTGGCAACACACATAGATACTAAATTTTTCTTATAACTGCCAGTTTGTTTCGCAAAAAAGTGTGGCGACCTTGAAAAAAACTGGTTACACGATCAGGGACAAAAAATTGGGTAGCTGCGTCTCTGTTTATCACATTAGTAACTTTATTTCTGCTCTCTTTTTAGTGTGAGTGAGAAAGAAATCGTCACTGGGTCTATGTCTTCTCTGTCTACGCCATGTAATCAATCAATCATAGAAGAAATGCATTCCAGGGCTATCGGCCACAGATTAGGTATTAGTTACTACCTATCGGCTAAGAATGCCGTAAATGCGATCGTCGTTATCGACGTTATTTTCATGACACTTGAAAGCATTTATGAACGCGAATTAAAATAAAATATTATGATTAAACCCCTCTCGCCTATTCTGATACGTACGTAGACAGAGAAGACATAGACCCAGTGACGATTTCTTTCTCACTCACACTAAAAAGAGAGCAGAAATAAAGTTTTTAATGTGATAAACAGAGACGCAGCTACCCAATTTTTTGTCCCTCATCGTGTAACCAGTTTTTTTTCAAGGTCGCCACACTTTTGTGCGAAACAAACTTTGACACATAACAAAAATTTAGTATCTATGAGTGTTGCCCGCTTTAGGTACCTATACAATGTCCCGATTTTCCCTATACTACTAATATTATAAAGGTGAAAGTTTGGATCTATGTATTAATGGATGTTTGTTACTCAATCACGCCACACTAAACCAATTTGGCTGAAATTTGGCGCGGAGATAGGTTTTTTAGTCATGTCCTCTGGCATACCATAACGGTGGGTTACTTTGGCTTCTTTTTCCGAGCATTATTAGAAATCCCTCTGGTGTAAGGACTGTGATTGGCGTCTAAGGGTTATTAAGGTTTTATTTGGTAAATAAGGATAGTAGCTAATCATTAATAAATTATTTTCTATGAAGAATATAAGTTTTTTTTTTATTCGATGACAAGATCTCACCTGATGTAAGTGACGATGCAGTCTAAGATGGTAGCGGGCTAACTTGGAAGGGGTATAACAGTGTAAATTCAACCCATACCCCTAATCGGTTTCTACACGCTATCGTGCAGGAACGCTAAATCGCTTGGCGGCTTGCTTTGACTGTAGGATGGTAACTAGCCACGGCAAAGCCTCCCACCAGACCAGACTAGAGACAATTTAGAAATTATTAATTCCTAAATCGCCCCCGCCGGGAATTGAACCCGAGACCTCCCAGTTATAAGACCACAGCGCTCACCACTGCGTCATGGAGGTCGTCAAAAAATTTTATTTGAGCCAAAGTTGTTCCTAGGAGAGGGTTACTTTCGCTCGCCAATTTTTTTGGCGCAGAATCTATACAGACAGAACCAAGCAAAAGGACAAAGTAACATTTTAAAATGAAAGATAATAAAATAATAAATTATCTAGTGAATTGGTCCTATGAAACTACACTAAAAAACTTTAATATAAAAAAAAATATTTAAAGAACCGACTTCAACCGCAATATGTGTACAAACTGAAATTATTTTATACTTTTAAGTGGTGGTCGAAGTCAGTTTTTTAAAAATATTTTTTTTTAAATATTATTATTCTTTATTGCACACAATATTAAGATATATGTAAACAATAGAAGCTTACCCTAATAGGTACAGCGACTTCTCCTAGGCAACCTTATATGTGTAGGTATGTTGTTTATAAAATAAAACAATTCAACTTCTTTTTTGTCGTTTTATTTAAAAATCCTGGGAATAATTTTCCATCTAATTTGGGGTAACAGGGGAGTGCACTTATTGTGGCAACATTAAACTCAAACATTGTCATGTGACGTCATCATTACGTCATGTTCTCTATCTCAATCGCGGTTACACAGTACCTTCGTCTATTGCCTTCTCTGTCTACGATACGTAGATACGTAGTATCCGTAGACAGAGAGTCTACGGTAGCATCATAGTAATCTGTGATTTATATACTCATTATTTACTTGCTCATTACTCTTTGATTCTGTAAGCTTTGAACTTTGTTATCTAACATAAATATTATTATAACTTTTAAATCATAAAAAAATATCTATAACATTTTTGCTCGCTAACATTCCATTTCAATTTTCTTGTTCTTGTTTGGTTCGTGACTGCGAGGTTTTGAACGTGCACGATGTGAACTTCATATTATTGAAAAAAAGATACCGGCCGAATTGATAACCTCCTCCTTTTTGGAAGTCGGTTAAAAATCAAAAATTTAGATTACACCGTAGACAGAGAAGGCAATAGACCAAGGTACTGTGTAACCGCGACTGAAATAGAGATAACATGACGTAACGATGACGTCACATGACAAGTTCGAGTTTAATGTTGCCACAATAACTGCACTCCCCTAGTACCCCAAATTAGATGGAAAATTCTTCCCAGGATTTTTAAATAAAACGACAAAACAGATGCTGAACTGTTTTATTTTTTAAATAACATACCTACACATATAAGGTTGTCTGGGAGAGACATACCTATTAGGGTAAGCTTCTATTTTTTACATATATCTTAATATTGTGTGCAATAAAGAATTTATTATTCTTTATTGCACACAATATTAACTTCAACCACCACTTAAAAGTATAAAATAATTTTAGTTTGTACACGTAAGTCGGTTTTTTAAAATATTTTTTTTTATACTAAAGTTTTTTAATGTACTTTCATAGGACCAATTCACTAGATAATTATTTGCTCCTTAAAAAAAATATTGAAATGCCGAATAGAAATTTAGCATATGTGAGTCACTTTGAAAAAAGATGTATGTAACACAAAGGAAAATTTTTTTTCGTTACTAGTAAGAATGTTACACAAAATAATTTGTAATGAACAGTTAAAATTTTCCTTCGATCGAGTAATGCTATTGAATTAAAAGCAACAAAAATTGTATATTTAGTCATCAAAATCATCATTAATGAAATTAACAGTATATTCCTTTTTTCAGGCAGTCGTATAAAACTGCAACTCTTCATAGTTTAAGTTAATAATTATTTAAAAAAAACATTAAAAGTCTGCCTCTAGCTATTTAAAAATGGCTTTAAAAATTAAGAACTTTGTAAATAAAATAATTCTTAAGATCGCCAACAGTTCTCGACTGGTTGTTGGACATTCGAACGAAACTTCAGGATGATTCAGAACAGTAACCGACACTATCTAACTGAATACACTTTAATCATCGCCGACATATATTATATTCTAGTATCCATCATCTTTCTTTTCTTTTCTCATAATATTCATTTCTTCCATCACGACTTTATTTTGTTTCAACAAAAATTAAAAAAAAAATTGAAAAAGTAGCCAAAGTAACCCGCCGTTACGGTATGTCAGAGGACATTACTAAAAAAAACCTATCTCCGTGCCAAATTTCAGCCATATCGGTTTAGTGTGGCGTATTGAGTAACAAACATCCATATGTTTGTTACTCAATCACGCCACACTAAACCGATATGGCTGAAATTTGGATGTATGTATGGATGGCCCTACATACATTCAAACTTTCACATTTATAATATAAGTAGGATAGGGAAAATCGGGACATTGTATAGGTACCTAAAGCTGGCAACACACATAGATACTAAATTTTCTTATTAACTGTCAGTTTGTTGGGCACAAAAGTGTGTCGACCTTGAAAAAAACTGGTTACACGATGAGGGACAAAAAATTGGGTAGCTGCGTCTCTGTTTATCACATTAATAACTTTATTTCTGCTCTCTTTTTAGTGTGAGTGAGAAAGAAATCGTCACTGGCTCTATGTCTTCTCTCTCTACGGATTACACAGACGTCAGACCTTAAACGGACCTTAATAACACTCGAGGTAAGTACCAAAAAGTAAAAACGGAGTGATTACATTCTCTTGGGTGATTACATTCTCTTGGTACGAAAAAGTACATAAATCTGAATATCAAGAAATAAAACAGCATTATTTTTTGGAACTTATTTATTTTATTCATACAATGTAAATTCATTCACAAAAGCAGTATCATCGGAAATGCACAAGAGATTCAAAATACATTAAACAGACATTTGCTCCCGATAAAATAGCTATATACATTGAGTGAACGCCTAATCGATCATGTCAAAATATAATAAGTAGAAATGCATAAAATGAGGAGCTGGCGAACAAGAAGGGGTAATTGCAAGATATTAGAGGCAAAATACTAAAACACTAGGTTCTAGACCACCTATAGAGTTGTGATTTTTGAATTCATATGACTCAAGTTGTACGATGAAAAGTCAACGACTCTCAGCTAGAATTGCAAGCGCTGTGCAGCCAGCTGGAAGCGGCGCGCTCCGACCGCAACGAACTCGCAGCCACCACCGAAGACGCCAAGAAGCTCAAGGCAGCTAACATCGAACTGGATAAGAGGGACGACGCCATTACAAATCTGAAACGTGAAATGAGGAATATGGCCACTAATATCCACAGCCACAACGAACTCGCAGCCACCACCGAAGACGCCAAGAAGCTCGAGGCAGCTAACATCGAACTGGATAAGAGGGACGACGCCATTACAAATCTTAAACGTGAAATGAGGAATATGGCCACCAATATCCACAGCCAACTAGCTGAGGCGAGAAACATTTTGACGAAGAAGGATAATGACCTGCAGAGTACTGCCGATGAGATAGAATCTTTGAAGAAAGCCCTCAGCAACTAGGAAGAGTTCACGAAGACGCAGTGCGATCGCAACAATGAGCTGCTGTTCTCCAGCAGCTCGTTATAAGCTAAATTTATATGTCGAAGAACTGACATCTTACAAACAACATCTCTTGGACTATGACTTTAAACTTGATAAGGTCACCTTAGAACTGAACAAAACTACTGAAGAATCTGAGAACAAGAATAAATCAATCGAAAAAATGGAAGCAGATAACGAAATACTTATCCAAACTCTCTCTGAAAGTGAGAAGACGTTCAAAAGTTATAGAGACGAAGCCAAAGAAAACCGAACCTGAACCGAAGCCGAACTGAACTCGCAAGTAGAAACCATAAAAGAAAAATTCTGCGAAATAGAAATCTACACCTCTACCATCATGCAGGCGACATGCAGGTGTCGCAATTGCAAGCGGGGATGAGGGCTAAAGAAGAAGAGCACTCACGAGAAATGAAGGACTTCTTGAAAAGGAGAGCCGAAAAGGAAAAGAGTGCTCTCCAAGAGGTAATAAGAGGGTTGAGGAGGAGTATTGATATTGGTATGTACTAGCAACCCAATATAGAATCTCTACTTGGGTATAGAGTTATAGACTAAGGTGGTTCTGTTATCTTTTGCGTGATGGCGCGCGGCTTTTTACTGTGTGCTTGTTAAACTAGAAATAAAGAATTATAATTAGAAGAAAGCAGTTTCAAGAATCTGTCTCCCATTTACCCCCCTAACAAATTTTTTTTGGCGCGGAACTGGCTTCAAAGATACACAAAATAACAAACTAAAATGTTGCCATATTTAAATCGGGGTAATATAAAATGCCAGAGTAATATAAAAGAATTTCCCCATAAAATTATGCCAATTACTTCGTTTTGATTGAAATCCATGTTCCGTAATCTTGAATAATATGAAATTTACCCCCTTTTGATTGGTATTCAAAAATATATTTGAGAGACAATTACCACGTTTTGAACGGAATCGTCAACTTTGAGACCCTTTTTATACAACTTTTAGGCCGTTTTGACGGACTTTTTGCACGTAATAGATGGAGAGGTATGATAAGAACACGATTTCATGAAAAAAGTTGTTTGAGAAAATTACGTAATTACGCCGTTTTGTTCGCCAGCTCCTCAAATATTATTCCATTTAACAATTTATTTTAATATAAGTAATATAATTATTTTATATTGGACGTATAGCCATTACAAAGTTGGATTAAGAAAATACTTTTTATTTTATATACTTAATTTCATCAGTAAATATATTATAAAACAATCGCTATTGTAATATTGTGACGAAGAGTCTCTTATCTAACTTAACAAATACTTATTTTTAATAATAAATTTCACAAAAAGACGCATAACAAAAATGATATTTATTAATTATTAAATCTAAGTAAATAATTAAAAAAGTGTAACACGTTATTATTTGCCAACGCGATGTCAAAGTTAAAATAATTAAATTTACAAAATAATTAAGCTTAACAAGTAAAATAGTACTTAATTGAATAATTAAACTGCAAATTTTACCAGGACTACTGAATCAAAAACAAATACTTTCTTAGAAAAAAGATATCTAAGAAATACACTTTAAATATCAGAATCTATCCTTCAGACCCAATCCAGTACCCAACAGACAACAGCTAATAATAATAATATTTTTTCCGATATCATAAACATAGACATGCGTTACTTTTTTTTTCACAAAATTGATTTCTTCAGAGATCTACTAAAAGATTCAAATAAATGGCCCTTATTTTCCATACAATACTACTTATCGTGTAGTAACATCGTACTTTAAAGTAAATGTTCTCATTTAATATTTAACATAATAATTATCCAGTCTTACTAAAAAAAATTAAACAAGTGATAACTATGACTTCGTTTCAGTTTTGCACAATGACTTCTATGTAATAGAAGTCATTGGTTTTGTATTGAAATGTGTCAAATTGTAGTAAATAATCAAATCATAATTAACATACATCGATGTAATTAACGTTTAAAATAAACATTTGTCTAATTTTTCGAAGTAAGACTAAGTACCTACTAATTTTCTATTGTTTTGTATATTATATAGGCACGCTTAGAAAGGACAAAAATATATAACACATCAGGTACGAAATATTAATTTTATTCCTTTGTTACCTTTATTTCAAAGATGGCTCATAAAATAACAGTAATAGTTAAGTAATAATTTATCAATCTGAAAGACAGCGGAATACGCAATTATGTTCATGTTTTGAATTATTTATTGATTCTTGTGATGTACCTATTTATTTATGGATTTCAGTCTTTTAGCTTATTTTCGTGTTGTTACAAAATGCTATCAAAATTAGTGCAACCATCTCTTTCATTTACCTATACTTTGAATAATTACATGACTCTTTGTATATTTTTATGGTAACAGTTCGGAATTCGAAATGATTTGAGGTGGGGCTTGCATTTATCGACTTAACAAATAACTTAAGTTGTACATAATTAATAAAAAAAAAAAAAACAAATTGTTTATGGTATGATGTGTCGTTACTCTTCAATGGTGATTGTTCTTTTTCGTATATATTCGTCGTTTTCGTATTAAGCGTACCTGAAATTTGATAAAAAGAAAATGAAATAAGTATCACATTATATTTCACATTTACTTGCTTAGAAAATATAAAAACTCAATTAAACTTATCAAAAAACTCGAGAGGAAATACAGCAGCCTCACTAGATGCGTTTTATACGCGAGTCGAGTCACGTGGTGTACCTATTAATTAACTTACGAATAAAGTTCATGTTTTGACAATTTTTCTTTCGTCATCAAAGGTGGCGCTACTGAACAGAGTAGGCGTAAGTACCTCTTTACTGAAACGACTCTTCAAAATGATGTACTGATTCGAATCTACTAATGGATCATTGGGCTGAATTTAATCTCGTTCCTAGTCGGTCGGTACGCGTGGTCGACGCGCTCTCTGACACGAATGAAGGGAGGATGCGAAAGACACGTAAAATGCGAAGTACGCGAAAGATGCAAAAGATCGGAAATTACTATGGAATCGGGAATTATTATTTTAAATGCTTTCATGACAAACTTTAACATTATCGTGTCATGTGTTTTTTAATCATCATTAATTCTATTTGATAAAACTAATATTATGTATTAAATTCTTAACAAATGCGATAGGAGGTACCTATTTCATTTTATCGCGCAATATATAGTATAGGTACTTTCTGCTGTAGTTGAGAATTGATGATCCAAATGGTTCAGGTGAAGCGGTTCACCGATTAGAATCCTTGAACTGATTCAGATACAAATAATCCAATCTTAACGAAAATATAGTTTTTGCCACCTCTAGAAAACAGCACTCTTAAATGTTTATATTTAAATAAACTAATAGTCATGCCAATTATTTATTAGACAGTCATATTTTATCGGGTATCTTGTGTTCTGTACTTATAAATTCAATAACAATATACACTGGTACCATTGAGAAAATATTATTGACAATAATTACCTACTGCATTCCTTTAACATAAAATTATGTAGAACATATATTTAGTTATACCAAATCCTTATTTTTATCCCAAGTAAATTATTTTAATTGATATACTAAGTTAATTTTTTTTATTCTATTAAAACACACAAATACAGATAAGTGGCAGATATCACAGACCAAGAGAATGTAATCACTCCGTGAACACAGATATGTAATTACGAGCCCATGCGAGTCTTTAAAAGTTGTCTATGGCAGGCATAAACAATTTATGAAAGCCTGTGTTATCTGCCACAGATACCAATACCTGAAACCAAATGATCAAAGGCGAAATACACAAAATTTGGCTAAACACTATTTGAAATAAAATTTAGCTAGCATAAAAGCTAAACGTATGAACAATATCCACCACCCTCACTTGGTTTTTTCAAGTATTTCAGCTTTCGATCATAATTAAAGGAGGTGGGTTGATAAGGCAACAAAATCCGCCCCTCATACACTCGAAAAAAAAAGTTCCAGATTTCGACAAATTGTAAATGTATTTATATACTTGAAGATATAAACTTTATTTTAATATAAAGTTTAGGTGATAAAAAAAATAGTAAGTTACAGAAAATATTACCCAAAAAGAGAGTGTTTCTTTTACTTTTCATACATTTTCATACATTTTAGTCGTTTTTTAAGCTTTGATTTAATATTTTAGAATGAAGCGCTCCATGAACCATGGTAAACGTAACTGATAATGATGCTCCTTTTTATAAGCTTTCATATGAGTATTAATTTATTTTGGTTCATGGAGCGCTTCATTCTAAAATATTAAATCAAAGCTTAAAAAACGACTAAAATGTATGAAAATGTATGAAAAGTAAAAGAAACACTCTCTTTTTGGGTAATATTTTCTGTAACTTACTATTTTTTTTATCACCTAAACTTTATATTAAAATAAAGTTTATATCTTCAAGTATATAAATACATTTACAATTTGTCGGAATCTGGAACTTTTTTTTTCGAGTGTATGAGGGGCGGATTTTGGGCCTTATCAACCTACCTCCTTTAGAATTGGCATGCTTTAGTACAAACATTAAAGAGAAAAATCAACTTACCATATTCTGAAGCTAAACTTGTTAAATAAGCTGCAATGATTGTTAGTGAATGGTAAAAATAAATAACAAACCATTAAATATATTGTTTTATTTCAATCATTTCACGGCACATCAATTATATTATTAAGATTATTACAAATCCTTTTGTCAATTTTAAGTTAAAATCTATGTAAGTATGTACCAGCTAAAATGAGCATCTTTTGGCACTCATTATATATACATTATACATATTATCATTTAATTTAATCTTTTCCTTATATATTTTTTTTGTTTCCTTTAAAGAAATACTTAGTATTCAATAGAATGATATTTTATCAAATTAAGATCAGTTCCTTTCTTTTTTCGTAAATAATAAGAATCAAAAAATTAATTAATTCAATGGCATTAACATCTATTTTACTGCCTTGCCAAAAAAAAACTCTTGGACAAAAAAACTTTTCGTAAGCTCAAATTTTTTATATGTACTTAGATACAATTTTTGTGTTATATTTTATTGATTTTATTACAAAATAAGGAAAAATCCAAATTAGATTCTAACAAAATTATTTAACTTCAAAATATGAAAATCAAAAATACAATAAATCAATATAAAAAGCAAAAATTTGCTTAAACTAGTTTTCATTGTAAAGATTTATAAAACAGTCATTTAGATTCAATAGAGTATAGACCGCAACTTTATATTTGTTTTGTTAATTCTAGGAATGCATAACACTCCAAGACATGCTTAAAGCCTAGTCTTGTACTATAACAATTTAGTTTACCAAATTTTGAAAAAATATTTATTTATTATTTAGTTGTTAATCATTGTTATGCCAAACAATAAATTCCTACTTTTTATTATTTTTTATTTTATTGTACTCAGGTAACTATTTTTATTTTAATAAGCAAGCCCGAGTGTTATACTATACATTTTAAATGCTAAATGAAACACATATAAACATACAGAACAATTTTATCGCCATTAATTTCATGATGATCGATGTTTTCAAAATTTATTGAAAGGGGGGTAAAAAAATTAATAACCAAAAACTCTGTTTAAATAATCATAGAACATCCTGTAAATCGGACGATTAAATAATTCTGTATGTTACTACCCACATAAATGTGTTATTTTGCGCCACAAATATAATTTGTTAGTAAAGCCTTACCCACACAAGCACATTTTTATCAATAAGAATTTCAGAATTGTACATTAAAGTCTAAGAGACAGTCAATGAAAATGTCACATTTTTAACAAATTAGTTTATTCTTAGGGAAAACCATTGGCATATTATCGTTATGAATTTTCGACACCTAGGAGATATCTACTAGATTTTTTTTTTCATAGCGTAGTGTAACTTTTATATTGACTGCCTCCATGCATGAATACAATAAGTATTACAACATTAATAAAATTATAAAATCACTTTTAATGCAAAACATCAAAATATAAGTAATTCTATTGAACATTTTCCATAACCACTTAAATAATGCTAAACTTGTGCAAAAAATCCTTAATTCAAGAGGTAAGCATATAATAAGCAATAAGTAGTGGACGTATGTTCAATCTGCCAAAAAAAAAAAGAAAAAACATACACAACATTGTTTTTTTAAGTTTTTAACTTTCATTTAGCAGCATGTTTTGCATTAAAAGCTAATGTTAAATACTTCTCCAAAAGCCACTTATTATTAATCCCAATATTCGATACAAAATGGCGTAATATCAGCACAGTTTAAAATTCTTTAAAAATACAAACATCCAAAATATATTGCAATCAAAAAAGTGTTTAGTGAGATTCAACAGTGTTAATTTATACTTGCGCAATTTGAACCAACACGCCAAAAAAAACTTTTTGTATCCCTGATGTTATATGGTCTATGTTTCTTAAATAAGAAAAAAGAATAGTTTGTCTTTGGCAACTTTGTGTTAAGGAGATCGCACACGGTTGCAACTCAACCACAAAGACTCAACCGGCGCATTTTTATTAGTACTGAAAATGCAAGACAACATCAGAATCAGCTACGCCATAAAGGTGGCCGCACATCCCTCGAAAAAACCGAATTTTAGAATAGGGATGTTGCAAACTAATCAAACCAGCATTTCCTTATCAAAGGTCAAAATGCATGGTATGGGAATTAACAAACAGCAACAGAGTATGTTGTACTCATTTTGGAAGAATCTCTATTTAAAATTAATCAGTAACAAATAATTTATTTTTAACATAGGCAACATCCCAATTTTTATATGAACCTCCTACCAATCCGCGCCGAATCAGATTCCCAGAAAAATTTGGAAGCTACCCAAATCCCAAACAAATTCGATGATGTCATCAGATTTGACACTCTTTTTATCGACACTGAGTGGTCGATAACTTTGGCGCGGTCGATTTCTTTGACGCCGATAGCTAGCGAGACCTTCAAAATCGGTTCGGTTTAGGCGCGTTCGATTGTTTCAGCATGGACAGAACCGCCACCTTTAAACGCCACTGAGTGATTTTCAATATTGATGTGTGTAACGAGGCACTTGCAGGTCTTCCGTCGCCCATCACCAATGCAGTGCCAAAAACGTTCACAGAAGAACACCAAGATAGAACAGGAAAGATCGTCCGTCAGTGATAAGTAACGATAAAAAAGACGTATTTATGATATTCTATAGAAAAGCAACCGTTTGAATCTCCTTCGCGTTTTAACAATTGGTTACAAATCGGACATTTAAAAATGCACGCGCAAGTATAAATTTTGATTAATATCCATAAAACCACGTGACACATAAAATGAAAACCGCCGCCATGCAGTGAGAACACAGCCCGTCAAATAGCCATAAAAAACCAAAAAATTGTGTCATAGGTACCAGCTCTAATGTACAAAATATTAGTAGCGAGACCTTCTATCCATGTTCCTTATGGAGTTGGCCAGGCACAGCGCGAATAGGGCTCCTACGACCTGGAAAGTGAAATATCATCAATTAATTTTTGAGCACGATCCAAAATCCTCAACGTCTTAAGTCATAAAAACGCAATAAATTTCACTAGTTATGACCACGTGATTGAATAAATCGAATAGAGACACTACCAAGTATACCCCGCTTATGTGCGTAGTCTACTTGCAACTTATCCTATACACGCTTTGAATAGACTACACTGTTTCATGCCAGCTAGTTCCTGAACTATGCGATGCGTTTTTTGTATATATGTTTCTGCTCCGCGACATTATCATTTTTGAAAATAGGTTTCTCGTCCATCTCAGCCACGACGGTTCTTGCTGGCGTCGAGGAGCTTGGAATATACCACGTCGTGGTGTACTCCACGCTGTGAAATGTCCCAGATACGACTCACCTGGACACAAACGACGCTAATAGCAATGGATTAGTTCCACTTCTCGTACAGTACATATTGACCTCGACCGAGGCACGTTCTTACTGGCGTCGGTGGGCGTGGAGTAGACCATTTCGTGGTCGTATGAACTGTTCCAGGTAAGACACACCTCAACACAAGCGACGCTAATAGCAATGGCAGCAATGGATTAGTTCCACTTCTCGTACATATCCACGACCGAGGCGCGTTCTCGTTGGCGTCGATCAGCGTGGAGTAGACCACGTCATGTTTGTATGAAGACTTGCAGGCAAGACTTACCTCGACACAAGCGATGCCGGCAATGGGTTTGTTCCACGTCTCTTAACAGCTCGCCCACGATCGAGACGCGTTCTCATTAGCATCGATGAGGGTGGAGTAAACCAAGTCGTGGTCGTATGAACAGTTCCAGGCAAGACTTACCTCGACACAAGCGACGCCAATAGCGATGCCGGCAATGGGTTTGTTCCACGTCTCGTACAGCTCGCCCACGACCGCAGCGCAGCCGTTCTTGTTGGCGTCGATGACCGTGCACTGGTTGAGCGTGGAGCCGACTACGCCCATCTGTGGGCAGCACGACATGGGCGGCGCCACACCGTAGTCGTATGGTCCGTTCTTGCCGCAACAATTGAGCTGAGAAGTTCAAAATAGGTAAATGTTAAGATTTTGATGAGGTAAGGTGATTTTGCAAAAAATTTTGCTTTACCTATATACAATGACTAAAAAGAAATAAAACTTGTCATTTTCAGATAAGAAGGTATATAAAGGTTTACTTACGCTAACTAAAATAGGATTTTATAACAAGAGATCTATGAGCATAACGTTTAATGAGGCAAATTCTAAAAAGGATAGGGTAGGAATAGCGGATGGGATAGGATATTGACGACCACCGACGACCAACTTGACGTGGACGGGTAGTACGGATAAGGTAGTCGCTAACCTGTTGTTGAATGTTGTTAAAAATGGCATCCACGCTGGGGTCGGTGGCGCGCTTGTCGAACAAGGCGTTGACGGACTGCACGAGCGAGTTCTTGATCGACTCCCCGTACGTGAACATGAGCACCGCCAGCACCACCTGCGCGATGATTATCACGAGCAGGAAGATCGAGTACTGCAAACACAAAAACGTTCATTTAAGGACATCATAGTTACACTTATTCAGTTCAGTGGGCCTCATAAGAAGGCTCAGGGTCCCTCAGCGATGGAGAGACCTATGCTCGCAGTATCAGAAATCTGCGATCCGTAAGAGAACCGTTACCGACACAACCCAGTGAGTAGCAAAGCTGAAGTGGAAATGGGCGGGCGGGAAAAGTTCAAAGAACTGATTGTCGTTGAGGTCCCAAAGTGCTGTAGTGGCGACCCCGCACCGGAAAGCGCAGTGTTGGCAGACACCCCACTAAATGGACCGACGAGTCTGGATACAAGGGGCGCAAGATCGAAACTTGTGGAGGTGCATACAAGAGACCTTTATCCAGCAGTAAACGTCTATCGGTTGATAAACAAGAACTTCCTCTAAATCCCTACAAAAGTCGATGGGGATTGACTATGAACACTTTACAGTCCAAGTTTCCCCAATTTATTCAAGGGTTCTTACTTTACTGTGAAAAAATCCACCGCAGCGGTAAAGATTTCCAAACAAACCAAAGTCTAACAATCGTTTCTAACCTCACATGGAATCCGATTGTTATTCAAACAAAGGCGCACCGCTCTCTACAAAGGAAAGCCACTTTCGTTCCACTAACAGCTGACTCCCTTTCAGTTACCGCATGCTAATTTAATGGTGTCATCGTCGACACACTTCGCTTGAAACGTCTTAGGGCCTGAACAAAGCGGTGCGACAGACCAACGCAGTTCCTTGTACAAGAAACGGTATAGCTGTAGGCCCCATAAAGTCCCATCGTGTGGCACCGCTCGTCTTCTCAACTCAACCGATTGACGTCCACAGCTGGACATAGGTCTTTTGCAAGGAATCGCCACAGAACACGATCTTGTGACGCTTTTACCCACCTAGTCTACCAATTCTGTTTTCAGGTGCGAGGTCGCAACGCCTTGGAATCACTGTCTATCGATTCTTAACGAGTTGTGCCCCGCCCATTGCTACTTAAGACTCGCTGAGCTACTCTCATGTCGATAAATCTGGTTGTTCTACGGATCTCCTCCTCCCATCCTAGCTCCCATCGTGTACTTCATTAAAAAAACCGACACTGATAGGCCGAGTCCCAATGTTAGAGGAATGCTAAAGCCAATGCTGTTGGTCGATCCATTTGTTTTATTGAGGCCAACGCTGGTCTTATAAGCGTTCAGTATTACGTTCTGCCGTTTTCCTATCGTCACGCTATTTTTCTCTATTTTAGTACTTGTTATAAATAGACCACTAAGCTCTTGTGAATTAGCGTGAAATGAGATTTTTAATTTAATAAACCATTCTAATAGTAATAATAATAATAATGTTCGCCCGACCGAATCCGACCACGGCGACCGATCTCCACAGAGATTAGCCATCGATATTATAGTGCACAATTGTGTGCTCTCTCTATTCCCTCACTCTCTTAGTCCGATGGGACTAAACCATTCTAATAAGTTTTCAAATGGTCTGCTAGCTGATGCACTATACAGTGTACCTTGTTAGGTGCTACTGACACTTCTCGATGCTTTCTTAAAGATCGCATCCTTCAAGATTGCTGATTAATAAGTCGATTGATCACTAACCGTCACAATCATACAATGGCTCTCGCGTATCGCTCCGCAGCAGCCGAAGAAAGCGATCACAAACATGATCGCGCCGATCACGATGAACACCCACGGCGCCACGGTCAGGTGACCGCGCAGGAGGTCAGTCAACACCGACCATTTGAGCAGCACGGCCACGCCCACTCCGATCACCGCCAGGCCGAAAAGCTGGAACCAAAAAAAAATAACATAAGCAATCGTTAGTACTTAATCATCCATCAGTGTGTAGCCTAGGATGAGGTCAGTCGGTGGGTCGATTCCGAGCACCTTTAACATTTTGGAGTTTTTTTTCCTTGAAGGAGGAAAAATGTTCATGGATAGTAACAGATGGCATACCCGACACCCCTTTTGCGTACGGTTCAGTTCATCAGAAGAAACTATTTGGAGTTATGCGCGTCTTAAGAAATTAAATATCAGTTGTTTTAAACGGTGAAGGAAAACATCATGAGAAAACCTAGAAGATTGAGAGTTCTCCATAATGTTCTAATGCTGAGATCTATAGAGCATGCTCTGACTTAACGATAGAGTTAAAACGAGACACAAGTATGCTCTGACATAAATCTGTCTCGTTTTAACTATGTTTTGAGTCTAAGCCGAGTAAGAGTGCGGTCTATAGATTTCCGCCTAAAAGGTTTGTGAAGTCATCATGTGTATCATCTATGGGTAGGCTCTTGATTACAAATAAAATTATGTAGGTAAGCGTCCAAGGAATAAAATAGCTAAACAAATATCTTTAATACAGGAATAACCTTAATTCGACTTCGGCGAAGACGTTGACAGAAGCTGTACTTTGTAATATTAGCCCAGCCTGTTCCTACTGCTAATAGTAATTAATATAACAAAGAAGTTATATATTATTTTTGTCTACCCTACCATACCACTTTGTTATAAATCTCATTAAGTGTTCCTGGTATACAATAAAGAATAGTCATTGATTCAAACGTCTTTAAAATCAATAACTTATCAAAGGGTTTGAAAGTCTACAGTCTTACAGTTAACAATGCTTTATTGTTACGTGAGACCACATAAAATAGGACCACATTAATTTTATTTATTGGCTCAAGTGGCGAGCTACGACTTTCAGTCAAGTAAGTTCTTAGAAAAATATTTCATCACAAGAAACTAGGCACTCGAAACAAATTACTAGGAGCAAAAAATATTCAAGGTTTGAATAATAGACTGTTCATGGTCGCAGACTAAACAAAAGTTAGACTGAAACTGACCGCGAGGAAACAGGTCAGGGGAAGCCGATTTAAAAAAATACGTTAATTATCGTATGTAGCACATAATTGCACAGAGCGAAGAGCAATGCAAAAATCTGGATCAACGCGTAACTACTGACCCCAATTATACAACAGCTGCAATGGTAGTGTCATAATATAATATAAAATTACATCTGACTCATTTTTCAATTCAAAAAGCTGCACCGGAGGCACATGAAGGTCCTGGGAATTGTCTAGAAATTATTGCTGTGACGATCCCAATCACTTCTGATTGGCCCATAGTCCCTCGTGATTGAGTGGTTGAAATGCATTGTTGCGGCAAGAACGCTATGAATTCAGCCAATTACCTACTACAATTATTGATGTAGCTTTCCCGCAATCTATACCAGCTTTCCAGCGTACAAGTACCTACCATAATGGTCAATAACATGAACGACAACTGGCTTCATTTTTATGAACATGACTGTAAATAATAACAATCTTTTAGTTTAATATAGTCTGTGGCCACGGCATTGAAATCAAATTAACAACATCGTCATCTTGGTTGTTTAAGTTTTAAACAATGGTTTACTCACGTTGCACACGTAACTGATATGCGGGGAAAATCGCTAGTTTAATAAAGTGAATAATAATTAAGGATTTCCCTTGAAAGCTAAAACTTAATGCTTCATTGCATATAGAAATAAGCAGGTTTAAAGATCTGTGCATTCAGTTAATTCTCATAAATTGCTAGGTAATTTACGTCAACCTACTCAAGTTTTGAAAATGGAATTAATGGAAAAAATGGCAGAAGCATGGCGAGATGTCTATCCATTTAATATTTCTCCGCAGCTTTGGGTCCTTCGTACACATTACACAAGGCTACGCAAATCTTAGATACCCGATGATTTTGGTCTCTAAGCGACTACTACTATACAAATTCATAGAGGTCCGCACACTGGCAAACTATGAATTTGTATTGCGGTAGTCGCTTAGAGACCAAAATCATCGGGTATTGAAGATTTGCGTAGCCCTTTGTACGAAGGGCCTTAGTCAATAACGCTATCGGTCGGTGGTTGGTGGTACAAGTGAACTTTTTTTTTTTTAACCAACTCATCCACTACTCACACTGTTCCACTGTCCAAACACACATTTCCTTGACGAAGACATAAGGAATATAAAGGTAAATAAAGTGGAACGCAAATGTGTTTTGTATTAAAACACCTGAGACTAAAATAAATTACGACCGCGATGTTGTTCCTAACACAAAATGGCGCATCTTTAAAAACGCACAAATTGCGGTTATTAACATGTAGGTACCCGTATGTACATAACTATAATATATCATATACCCAACATTGGGTAAGAATCTATTGAAAACATAACTAATGGTATTATTTTTTTTATCTATTTTTACTACGGCCTATTCTTGCGCTTTTGCTTTAGTAAGTACAATAGAAAGCGAACACATTAACACATGTATTCAAACACCTGCAACTAAAATGCGCGGTGTATTATTATTTTTTAGGGTTCCGTACCCAAAGGGTGCCAACGGGGCCCCCGGTTATGGGATCACGAAACCGGTGGGAACTCCTAATTTCAATGTACTTCATGCCGTGTATATCATCATCATCATCATCATACACGTGTACTGCAGACGTCTTTCAAGGATCGTCACAGGACACGATCTTATGCGGCTTGTGTCCAGCGACTTCCAGGGACTCAAGATCGCCCATCCTTGTGGGGGGTCCTCTAATGCTGAGTTTCCCGGTACAGGGTCAGCAAGTGTTAAATAATAAATAAGCAAATATTATGGCTAATTCTGTCCTAGACAATCTCTAAACGAAACTAAATTGACAGCTCTAAATCGACTAGTGCTATTCTTTTCTGCAGTACTGGTAGCATGGGCGGGAGAAATTTTATCCCCGGGAAAAGGATAAAACGTTTATCCCCTCGCTAAGCTTTATCCACCCGTCGAGCATGGGCACAGCGGTGGAAATAACACTCAGTGGATATACTTATAGAATATACATCGCCTTCTCCTCTGTCGCCAGGCTTTAGCATTAGGAAAAAGATAATTTTATCCCCTGCCAGTGGATAAAATCCGGGGATAAATCTTTGATCTCCTTCCCATGCTACCAGTGCAGGAAGCATAAATAGAATAGCACAAGGTGCAGACCTACATATTAAACTACGTTCTATAATAATTTAGAGCTTTAATTTCACACCAACAAGGGTTTATTTCCTTTGTCGAAAAAAGGTGGCTTGACAACAAAGCTGCCATTTACTTGGCCTGAAAGCAAACTACTACATACTATTACCGTCCTTCTAAGAAGGCAATACATGACATAGTCGCATCATTGTGTCATTGACATAACGCATTATCTGTGAGGGATCGCAAGCGCAGATGTTTGGAAACCATTGCATAATATGCGCGGCGTCTGGGCATCGAGGTCAAATGTTGAATCATTTATTAGTTATGGCTTTATTAAGTACCTACTTAAAACTTTTTTATACTTCTTTGTTAATGTAACTTTCTATTTTAAATTTTTAATATGTATTTTAACGTTAATAATTTTAAATATTTGTCCCTTTTACGACAATGTGGCATAACATAAGGTAAATACATATCTAATATGTACTATTTAATTACTCAATATTATTAGTAACTTGTGTTATAAGGTAGAAAACAAAGAAGGTAGGTATGTAGTACCTAAGACCGGTCAAAAGCTATTAAGCAGTACCTACCTATCTATTCATTTGTTATTTTTGCCTAAACAAATAATGTGAGCAGTAATATGTGTAGGTATTTATTATTTTGATTTGTGAAATATCTTTGTTTTATTCAAACTTCAAATAACAAAAAGATAAACGAAAGAAATGTTTCCTTGACATTCGCTATACCGTATTCGTAATATAGAATTTACACTCTAAAAATTATTGATGTCAATAAAACAAGAATGGACACTGTGTTTTAACTAAATTATGAAACCAGGACTAAGGTAGGTACCTCGTTAGCTATAAGATAATAAGGACAGGCAGTATCTTTTTGTCTGCCCATATAGGATACGACACAGATAATGTATTTATATCAGTCTACATGACATCCGGATAATAAATACATAATATTATGGACTCCACCTACGCGTTAACGGATTTCAATACATTCGCTGACCTAAACCCTTGATGTCATTTCTAAGTAAGCCAACTTGTTGACATCTTCGGTCTATTCGTAGAATAACAATAAAAACAACATCTAATTGGAGAAGTGAAGTAAAAAATAATCTCTAACCCTACGAGACATACGCAAGAAAATGAAACACTTTCGTTCAAACTTCTTTAAGCCTAGCAATTAAATTTTTATTATTAGGTCAAATAGCTCTTCAGAACACTCCCCGTTATATAGCCGATAGAATACGCAAAGAGAGCTAACATCTCTGCGGTGCTACAGGCTTTCCAACGAGTTGGTTAATTTGGGATCGTCCACAAGCCTAACTGCCCGCTTTTGAATCCGGGATTTTTGAAAACCTAACTCCACGCGAACGAAGTCGCGATCAAAAACTAGTAAATAATAAAGTAGCCAAAAAAGCATAATGTCAGCCGAAGCCCAACTCCCAAATGTGTGCAGTTCGAAACTAAAATACCTATTTTATATTGAAGTGGAACTCTGAATTGAACTCTTCCTTTCGACACTGATATGCCGATAACCTTTATGACTTTTAAATGCAACAGTCAATTTATGGAGATAAAGCAAAGTAGCTTTTGGACATTATTTTTAAATTAACTTTTAAATGTTTTTGTTAATAAATTTGATAATTGATAATAATTATTATTATTTACAATACCTATAATAAAACCTCAGCGTATAACGTATACGAGATGTTCTGAATATCAACCCAGGCTAAAATCAATAAAGCGTGTTCTAGAGTTAAAACATTCAGAGAAAACAACAAAAGAGTTCCAGAGACAATTTTTCTTTTAAATTCTTCATATAAAGGAGTTTTAGTAGTCCAGAGTCCAGACACAAATACGTTCTGGCAGTTTTCACTCTAACTCTGTCTTGAGATTCGATTAGGTATGTCGGAACAGATAGATAGATAGATAGATCATTTATTCACCAAAATGCAGAGTGAAAGTTTAATCTATGATCAGATCAGTGCGAGAATGAACTAAGAAAAACTCCTTTTCAGTAAGATTACTACATGAATCTTGCCTATTTTGACTCTCGAAATCGCGATTTGTTTAGTTTACCACCCGATGGTAAATGGTAGCCTAGGATGATAGCGGGCTGACTTGCAGAGGGCTGTTTTAATTAAACCCACACCCCAAATAGGTTTCTACACGTCATCGTACCGAAACGCTAGATCACTTTGGCGGCACGTCTTTCACGGCCCATAACGAGTCATGGGCAAAGCCTCCTAAAAGACAAAAATTACAACAACTAATAAGATAAGTCTCAGCAAGGTAAGAGATTGAGTTTTTCTTAGAAGATTAATAAATACTACTTATAGCTTTATTTACGCCTTCGTTAGTGCGCTGTCACTGTAATTAGATAATTTATATTTATATAGCTGTTTACAATTTACGTTTAACCGCTGAAAGATAATATTGTAATAACAATATCGTTCACACGTTAACCAACAATTTTACACTTCATCATTGTCAGGCGTAAAAGCATATAGGTATAAGGTAGTTAATGGGATTTTAGTAGGTAAATGCCTTTGAATCATATTCAATTACGGAAAGTTTTCTTTACTAAATAATAAATAAATAGCCATTTATTCCCAAATTAAATAGTCAATTACATTATTTAGTCAATTAATTAAACATTTAGTCAATGATATCATAGTATATTTTATGTTAAAACTAATTGAATTTCATATTAAGAATTTCCAATGTCAGTTTGTACAAGATACATATTATTTTTTAGTACTGTTTAATGTTTGGGTACCCATCTTCCTCCTCCCTCCTTCCTCCTTCTTTACTACGGTATTATAAAGGCGCAAGTGTGTTTGTTGTGTTGGTTTCTCCTTGAATCACGCGGCAACGGAGCAAAGAATCGAAGTGATTTTTGCATCGCTATAGTTAAGGTTCTCCTTACATATAAAAAACATAATAAAAAAAGACGTGTGGCACTCGGGGACTGCCGCGGTAAAGCTATTGCATATCATTTTTTATCAACGCCATCTAGCGGCTCACCGTAGAGGAGTGTCAGGTTATTTTCGTTACGGAATTTCTGGATTCGGTCTCCACGCTGGCCCGCGATAGAAGCTATGCAATAGCTTAATAACAGTGGCGAATTTACATAAATCAATTTAAGATAGATACCCGATCCAAACAATAGTAAGAAAGGTGCGGGCTCAAAACGGTCGGCGCGGACGCACGGTTCTATCCTCATTCCTCACCCACATTATGTACCTCACCCGTTGCACTATTTGTCGTACCCACTCCTAACACAAGCTTTCCGTTTATTTGTAACTATTCAAGTGCAGCATGGCTATTATTCCTGTAAAATAAAGTGGCCTTTCTTACACAAAAACAAAAAAAGTCTACGTAAATACCTTAGATAACCTCGATTCTCATACCTACTATCTGGTAAAGCGCACTTATTTAATTCGATAGGTATGGAATTGCTAGTAAATTATATTTTCTGATGGCATGTATATTATATTTTCTGATAGTATGTATTTAAATAGCGCTTTGCCAGATAGAACTGTTTGAGAACTATTAGTGTTATCTAGTTACATTGATGACCAAACGGGTCAATAGCACCTGGATTCCTGCCAATATCAGTAGGTACAAAGTTTTGGAGCATACATATATCGATATGTACATTACCAATGGTTTCATTTCCTTTATACTCTTAATATAATTGTGTACATATAGGCTTTCTCAACTACCTTTTTGCACATAACTTCCTCCGCAAGGAGTTACATTTTTTAAATCGCAAGTGAATATAATTTTTCGCGGACCACGAGCTATCAAAATTAGCATATAATTTTATTAGTTTTCAAATTCTATTTTTAAAATCATTAATTACCTTTACTACTTACAAGACTTAGCTACTTAGCTTTTCTACTAACACGAAAAACTGATGAATTAAATAGGTAAGTGAAACTATTATTCTACGTCGAAACTCAGCAAGTCAACAAACGTGTATTTATACACGTTCTAAAGAAGTTTCGCTCACCGAATACTATTTATATACCGCGTAGGTACGTACCTAGACTTACCTACTAAGCCGCACCCAAATTGTTAACTTAATTTGTTTCTATCCCTCAAGGCTTGATAACATTTTTTTTTTAATTACAAGATTGTTTTTTTTTTTTTAATTTAGAGGCTTGCGCTTGACGACAATCAATGAAAAACGTTGATGAGGTCTAGGTTCAGCGCGCTTGTCTAGAAAATTCCTATTCACTCTAGACTCGATAGTTAGCCCGTATTCGGGCACCAGATACATTTATTACACTAGTAATGAAACTAGAACATAAAAACGATGAAGCCGGACGAGATTGTTCGCCCGAATTCCATACTTACGCAATTGATTTCGGGCGAACGACCAAGTGTAATTGCGGCGTTAGCTTTTCAAACACGTTTAATTTTGAAGTATTTTATTATCCTCATTTATAAATGCTCTAAGCTAAAATTTTCCTAGTTACTCGGTAAAGATCTAGCATTAAAGACTATTCATAATATATTTAATTCAATCCTTTTAAACCCCCATTCTCTGAGCAGACGGCGGCATGCAGCGCGTTGGTATAGTAACTTTCTAAGCGGGTACTTCTTGCAGAAGATTGCAAGCTTATTGTTTCTTACCTAGTGAGTAGTTTTTCAAACAAAAAAAAAATCAAAATCGGTTCATCCGGTCGGCTGCTACTATGTCACAGACAGACCACACACACAGACATGTCAAACTTATAACACCCGTTTTTGCGTCGGGGCCGGGGGTTAAAAAATATAATATAATGTTTTTGTGCCTTGTGCAAACTTGGCATTTTGAGTGGAGATCTTGAGGGTTAACCATAGGCAGGGTCCATGGTCCATGTGTTTTTAAGTTCAAATTCAAGTTCAAAATTTATTTATTTCATGTAGGCTACCTTGTAGCACTTATGACACGTCATAAATCTACCACCGGTTCGGAATGCAGATTCTGCTGAGAAGAACCGGCAAGAAACTCAGCAGCTGTTGCTCTTTTCAAAAAATAAAATAATTTTACAATAAGTAACCAAACTAAGCTAAGTATACAGTGCTTCCACGGTGAAACTTCAAAAATGCAATACATATAATCCAAGACATGTCAACATGGGAAGACAAAGCAGACCCATTCCCGTTGGTGGCACCCGTTCACGAGCACGGTTCGGTTGGAAAACTGATTATGGACTAAAGTTGACGCCCCAAAAAATGCGATCGCAATTACAAGCATCACTATTTTTACTGCGTCCGCTAACTCGCACAATTACACTCAATAGAGCTTAATTGACTGTAGTGACCCCCACGTCCACTTTTCATAATATCCCTAATCTTTTTCATACAAGCAGCCCGTAGGTGGAATTGCGTCTAGAATTCTAGAAGCCTTGAATTGAAACTTGATGCAGACAATGAAAATGGGACGTTTAGTCGTTTAGTAAAACGCCGAATGAAGTTTTAGTCATACTAGCGGCCAACTTCGAATAAATCTATCGTTCCCAAGTCCTATTTTTAGCGACTTTTAATTTTTTTGTTTCTAAAGAAATATTAGCAAGTCTCCCCCCTCCAAATAAGCGAAAAGCTTGTGCTAGGAGTGGGTACCTACGACAAATAGTGCAACGGGTGGGGCTCGAACTGGTACACTCCACTTTTCAATTTTCAGTCCGCGCCTTTAACAATTGAGCTAATGAGGCTTTAATATGAATAAACAAGCTTTTGCCTGCGACTTAAACCGCTTTGAGTTAGGTTTTTAAATATACTGTGAGAAACTACTGTTTTTCCGGGATAAATGTAGCCTATGTCACTCTCTGCGTGACTGAAGGAACAACCAACAAATAAGAATTATGCATAAAATTCATGGAAAATTTATAGAGAAATCGAGTTGTATTAAGTTTCTTATTTTAATACGAAAATTGGTAGATAATACAAACCCGTTTTTGAGTTATTTAAATTAACCAACACGATCAATTAATAGGTATAATCATTAAGACTTCGCTAATTTATTACTGTACTATACACTTAACTATTCTACTGTAGGCAGGTACGACTGCTTTATTGTGAAGCAAATGAGGCAAATTATATGTATACTCATTGGCCACTGTAACCATGAAAGCAAAATACACACTTAACATTAATTAGTTACATACATTTAGTTTTCAGGGTTCCGTAGCCGAACGGTAACCAACGGGGCCCCATTACTAAGCAATGCGCTGTCTGTCAGCGGGCTGTAAATCCGTAAGCCTGGAAATACACGTCAGGTTTTTTCATCCGATAGTCTGATCCGGTAGCCTGATCAGGCTACCGGAAGGCATTGAAGCCATTACTTTGTATGAACAGTCAATACACGTCCGATCCGGTGGCCGGATCGGACGTCCGAGTCGGAAACGGGCGCGAGGCGTTTCCGATTTTACTGCCGGTCCGATTGTCTGAAGGCGCGGTCTACATACTTTTAGTATGAGACAAAATAGACATCCGGTTACTCCTTCCGATTTTGCCAGTCAGGGTTCCCAACTTAGGGCTTTTAGCCCCAAAGGGTCTAGCCGGTTAAGCATGGGAAAGCTGCACCAGCGTGTAATGAAGAGTTCTTACATTGTGATTATTGTACTCTATCTAAAACATCTTTATGCTTAATTTCAGACTTCTACCCCTGATAGTTAGGGAGTAATCGGGGTGGCAACCCTTATCGTTAAATTTGATTTTTTCCGAAACTATTGGAGGTATCTTAATGAAACTGAAACTGTATATATATGTCTATGAGTTACATATTATATATTTATTTCAGAATTTTCCCATTTTGAAAAATGGTAAAAAACGAGAAGTAAAATTTTTGGGGGTGATATTTTATACTAATCCGCGAAGTGACAAGGTTGAAAAAAATACAGTTGTTTTGTTTATTAGTTAGCTATTATATATAAAAATTGTAAAAATATCGAGTTGGGAATCAGTAAAAAAAATGAAAATATGTTAGGGACGATATTTGATATGAAGTGATAAATCTATGAGACAATATTTAGAATAAAATATGTCTGGCATTATTTATTACTTATAACAATAAATAAACATTAAACGCAAATAGGAAAATATTTTATTTACATTTTGTCATTAAAAATTAACAGTTAGCAATACATATTTATTCCATGTAGTGCTATGAGTGTTTTCATTTTCGCTACAGTAAACTAGTACTGGCATGTGTTATATTATGATTCTTATGCGCGCTCATTTCAATAGGCAAGTTATAACAAGTTTACTAGCGACAAGAAATCAATAAAACTATTATCTTTTTGAGGGCTCTAATTGCTGGAAAGATGGATTTTTCATTTGAAGAATTGGCTTTAATTGCTATTGCTTTAGATGACGCAGAAGCTACGGCCGTCAAGAGGAAAAGAAGATTTTCTGTACATCCTACATGACAGAAAAGAGAACAAGAAGGAGAATACCACACTCTTTACAAAGAACTTTTGGATGACGAGACTCAATTTTATAAGTATTTTCGTATGACAAAAGAATGTTTTGCTTTACTGGAAAATAAGCTGAGCCCTCATTTATCGGATTGACATAATGTACAGTATATATGAGATATTTTAACTCTTTTAATCTGAAGTTCTACATATTCTTTACGTGAAGACCTACGGTAAAATACTTTACACTCTGGATCCTCTAAATAAATGTCGTTATTTTCATCTTCAATATTATCGTCATTACTCGTAGATGCTGTAGGTTGCTTATTTCTATATATTATCATTCTACATTTATGATAAAATATAGATCCGATTTGCACAATATTTTTAAAATAAGGTTGATATCTAATTACTTCTTCATCTGTAAAGATTCGCTTTTCTTGTTTAGTGGTTTTCCTGATAAGCACTTTACAATGAACACATCTGTCCTCTACAAGTCTACTGTTAGTACTAACAACTATTTTATCCATTGTTTTAAAACGAAAAAATTATGCAATTTGCAGATCTACTAAACTTTACATAAAACAACCGCAAAAAACTTACTGCATTAAGTAATGAAGCCTTTTCCATAAGCTTTAATGTGTAAGCCCTCAAAAAGATAATAGTTTTATTGATTTCTTGTCGCTAGTAAACTTGTTATAACTTGCCTATTGAAATGAGCGCGCATAAGAATCATAATATAACACATGCCAGTACTAGTTTACTGTAGCGAAAATGAAAACACTCATAGCACTACATGGAATAAATATGTATTGCTAACTGTTAATTTTTAATGACAAAATGTAAATAAAATATTTTCCTATTTGCGTTTAATGTTTATTTATTGTTATAAGTAATAAATAATGCCAGACATATTTTATTCTAAATATTGTCTCATAGATTTATCACTTCATATCAAATATCGTCCCTAACACATTTTCATTTTTTTTACTGATTCCCAACTCGATATTTTTACAATTTTTATATATAATAGCTAACTAATAAACAAAACAACTGTATTTTTTTCAACCTTGTCACTTCACGGATTAGTATAAAAAATCACCCCCAAAAATTTTACTTCTCGTTTTTTACCATTTTTCAAAATGGGGAAATTCTGAAATAAATATATAATATGTAACTCATAGACATATATATACAGTTTCAGTTTCATTAAGATACCTCCAATAGTTTCGGAAAAAATCAAATTTAACGATAAGGGTTGCTACCCCGATTACTCCCTAACTATCAGGGGTAGAAGTCTGAAATTAAGCATAAAGATGTTTTAGATAGAGTACAATAATCACAAGGTAAGAACTCTTCATTACACGCTGGTGCAGCTTTCCCATGCTTAACCGGCTAGACCCTTTAGGGCGGAATTTTGCTTATTGGGATTTTTTAGGGCCCAAAAAATCTAGCGCTGACACTGTGTGGACGCATCGTTGTGGTTCGAATATTATGAAAAAAAATAAAAAAAAAATAATAAAATAAAATTTGGTTTATTTGTTTATAATATATAAGATATGTAATAATAATACTTAATATAATATAAAACTAAATACTAAATTAAAACTAAAACGTAAATAACAAAAATAAAAGCTAAATATAAAAAATATCATCTAAACCACTGGAATGAGGAAAAGTGCCCAGAACGCTGGCTGCGTTACCCCGCTGAATGGCCAAACTTATATGCTGGCCGAGGTAACTTCCAGCCTTCCGGTCACCAGTGGACTCTATGAGACGGGATGACAGATCCTTAAAAAAGGATCTAGCATCCTCGCCCCATGACCCCAGGGTTTCTACACCAAATGGCACAAATATGAAATTGTTTTCTATGTTTTCATATTTGCGCCGCTTAGCCCTTTCTGCTTTAGTAGCCGCGGCTCCCGCCGCCGCGGAGGTCGCCTGTAAGTGAGACGCTGCCAGTGTGTCAACACATGTGGCATCCCACACTAGCGACCTTCCTTGCTTCCACGGAACAAGTGTCATACCATCAGGTCTCTTGCCATCGCTTCGTGCCAAACCAACAGGTTCTAATACTGCAGGCACTTTAGCGGTGACAAGAGATCTACGAATGACATCGTTCAAGGAAGCATGACGTGAGAAGCGACCGGCACTTTTGGCACAGGAAAGCCCATGATGTCCAAACTCGTCCACTGTCTCGCCACAGTGGCAAAGATGCGGATAGTTGATCTTGGCACCAAGTCGAAGACCAACTGCAATGGAAAGAGTGAGGTGGTCTAGTAGAGTGCCTATATGATGGGAAGGGAGAGCTTGAAGCCAGTAACTTGATTCTCTCGTAGACACAGCAAGAAGGCGCGCGCGGTCCCTTGCAGAAGTTGATGATTTTATTAACTCTTGCAAAACATCCGCACATAGCGCATCATCCCACTGCCGTTGAGATAACAAAGATAAAAATAAAATTATTATTATTATGAATTATTTTGGATGTTTTAAATAGAAATGACTCTCAGTAGGTATGTCTTGTCAAATTGATTGGATGAATCCAATAGCGACGTTTTTTCTTCTTTCTCTTTCCTGTCTTTAAAATTTCTGTGGTGGTGTCGTGTGGTGCGGGTTGTTACGTTCCCTCAAATATGGTTGAGCGAAGCAATGGCTGGATCCTGCGTCATGCTCGTGAACGGGTGCCACCAACGGGAATGGGTCTGCTTTTGCCTGCCTGTCTTAACATGCATTGGATTGTTTTGCATTTTTGAAACTTTATTGTGGAAACACTGTATACATAGCATAGTTTTGTTACCTATTGTAAAAAAATTTTTTTTTGAAAAGAGCGACCGCCGAGTTTATTGCTGGCTTTTCTCGGCAGGAACGGCATTCCGAACCAGTGGTAGATTCATTGACGATTCAAAAGTACTTGTAAAAGTTTATTTGAATAAAAAATATTTCTATTTCTATTAACTCGTCATCCATCTTCTTTTCTTCTGCTTTGCTCCAAACGCAAGCACTCGGGATGATAGCTCGGGAACGACTGAGTTCAGAAAAAGCCTGACGGAAAAATCGGATGTGTATCGAGTAAATACGATCCGGTTGCCTGATCAGACAATCGGAAACAAAATCGGACGTCTATTGCCAGGCTAATAGGTAGACAGTTGAAATTTTCAGAGAATGTGTATTTCAGTCGCAACAACAAATCCTACTTAATATTACAAATATGAAAGTGTGGATGTTTGGATGTTTGTTACTCAATCACGTCGCAACGACTGAACCGATTATGCTGAAATTTGGCACAGAAGTAGATCAAAGCCTGGAATAACATAAAGGCTATTTTTTATCCTGGAAAATGAGAGTTCCCGCGGGAATTAAAAAACCTCAGTCCACGCGAACGAAGTCGCGGGCATCAGCTAGTAATATTACAAATATGAAAGTGTGGATGTTTGCATGTTTGTTACTCAATCACGTCGCAACGACTGAACCGATCATGCTGAAATTTGGCACAGAAGTAGATCAAAGTCTGGAATAACATATAGGCTACTTTTTATCCCGGAAAATAAGAGAGTTCCCGCGGGAATTAAAAAATCTCAGTCCACGCGAACGAAGGCGCGGGCATCAACTAGTAATAAAAAAAGACGTGTGGCACCGGGGACTGCCGCGGTAAAGCTATTGCATAGCATTTTTTATCAACGCCATCTAGCGGTGAGAGGAGTCTCGTGTCAGGTTATTTTCGTTACGGAATTTCTGGATTAGGTCTCCACGCTCAAGGCCCGCGATAGAAGCTATGCAATAGCTTAAAAATAAATTAAGAATTAAAGGGCTCCCCTACTATAGAAACGTGTTTTTTCGGCGATTTTAGTACGGAACCCTTTGTATGCGAGCCCGACTCGCATTTGACCGGTTATTGCTATTTTTCAATAACCAAACGCTGGCTGTTCAGTAAGTTGACGCTGAAAAAATTATGTAGTTGTAAGTACGTTACGGAACCGTGTCGATATTTAACGGTCGCTTACGATTACTACGCTGATAAAATAATAATATAATTGAATGTATTGTAACGAACTTGTTAGCTTGACTTGTCGTAAAGATTAACGCCCATTTCGACGGAAATTAGCCAACTATGCACAAAATGTGGTAGTGTGTACGAATTTGCGTGTGTGTGCAAACACACGTGCTCTCTCTATTCCCGCACTCTCATAGTCCAGAGTAGAAGACTGGAGAGAGTGGTTTAAAAAATCGAACTTAATGAAGCCTCGGGCAAAAGTTTGATTAATATTCTCTTTACATACTTCTCGTCTTAAAGAGGACTTCTCTTCTTCGTAAAGTGACAGAAAATGCTTTAGCATTAAGTCCGCCTTTTGTAATATATTGTGCAATAAAGTGAATAAAAAAAAACATGTGAAGAAAACCGAAGGAGTTGGATTAAATTTAAATTTTAAATAAAACCAAAAAATCTGGTGATAAACTTAAAAAGCACCTTACTCGTATGTATCGTAGATGCAATCAAGAGTTCAAAGACATTCAAGAGGTGGAGCGAGCGAAGCGTAAAGGCGAAGTCGGGAAAAAGTAAAAAGAAACTATGGTTAATAACTTCCTCTTTGCTACTGACTGATTTTAAATAGATCAGTAATAAGAATAACTACTGACGGTACAATGAACTTTGTAATTCTAAGTCTAGATACAATTAGCATTAAAGAAGAAAGAAAAAGACAAATAACATTAATAAATAATTAATATCTAATAATAATCGAATAGACAATAGTCTGTTCAATAAGTCATGAGTTTTGAGAATCAAAGAGTTTTCCATTTATACCACCCTTCCACATTAATGTGTGCATATTTTATTTTAATTAAAATCAGATTTATTTTTAACCGACTTCCAAAAAATGAGGAGGTTCTCAATTCGTAGGATTACTCGAAGACGCCTGGACAGATTTAAGTATATCAATTCTCAGTTGTATACGTGAGACGAAGTCAGTTTACCACAGGTATTACCACAGGCTGCGTTCCATTGACCTTAAAACCTTCGAGTTGTGAAATAGGTATTATCGAGTATCGACTTAGTTATTAGAACGTTGTAACTGGAATATGTTAGTACTAATTATTATTATCCGTTAACTTTACGTTAAATATCGAAAATCGACCTAACAAACAATACAGATTGATTTCACTGACATTTCACTGACGTGACACAGCAGTTGGCCTCTTGACCTAATTCAATATGCCCCAGAAATAATCGATATAGTACCTTTATTAAGCTCAACGACCGAATTCGCTCATTAGGTGAAAAAAACGCTAAGAAATCTTCACAACATTTACATCGTTCACTTTTTTCACCCCGACTCCACGAAATCCTGTCCATCATACCCGCATGGTGCTTTTTCAAATTACGAAGCTAGTCCCAGAAGAGCCTCCTTGCATAGCCCATTTAAAGCAAAAGGATTAATGGCTTTCGACCATTACAAACTAATACGACCCGGTGACCCCATTCAGCACAAATTCAGGGAAATCCCGCGCTATACCTAAATCACTAGCAAGTAACTGAAACAATGGAACAGATTGTGCAATTGTAATTAGGTATTTATTTACTCTTAATAATTGGCAACAGAACAACTCATAATGATGACTCAATGATAAATATATATAACTAGCTTTAACCCGCGGCTTCGCTCACGTTGGGATCGATTTTTTAACCCCCTATTTAACCCTCTTGGGGTTGAAATTTTCCAAAATCCTTTCTTAGCGGATGACTACGTCCTAACAGCTACCTGTATGCCAAATTTCAGCTCGATCGGTCCAGTGGTTAGAGCTGTGCGTTGATAGATCAGTCAGTCAGTCAGTCAGTCAGTCAGTCAGTCAGTCAGTCAGTCAGTCAGTCAGTCAGTCAGTCAGTCAGTCAGTCAGTCACCTTTGCCTTTTATATATTTAGATAAATTATTTCTTAAATATCTAATATGTACCTACCTACTCACTTTTAATTAATTAAAGGGGAAATTAACTTGCAGCTAAGTATATGTCCATACCTCAAAGGACACAATCTATTTATTTGAATAACTGTTACTCAGCTGGATCGTACCTATTTTTATCAACCAAGCCTACCTACGTAAAACTTGTTTGACTGCGGATTTTTCCACGGATGGGAATGGGATATGGAATTTTGAGATTTCGATAGCTTTTTAGATAACCAAATATATAAATATAAAAAAGGAAAAGGTGACTGACTGATCTATCAACGCACAGCTCAAACCACTGGACGAATCGGGTTGAAAGTTATAGCTATTATGATGTAGGCATCCTCTAAGAAAGGATTTCCGAAAATGCAATTACTAAGGGGGTAAAATAAGGGTTTGAAAAATCGAACTTAATGAGAACGAAACCGCGGGCAAAAGCTAGTATAATTACATGTATTATTATAATGACATGAGATATTATCTACGAAATATCTTTATTCTACGAAACAAAATATGTATAATATATGTGGAAGAATGCATAATCACTAAGGCAAGATCAAGTCACGTATGATTTTTGTTTAATTGTTGATAACAGATTTTTCTGTTGAACACGATCTCTCCAAGAGATATGAAAATGTTAATTTCTGGTACGGTGAAATATAAATTAAATTTCAAACATGGGTGACTACATGCTGTTAATGTAGTTTCCAAAATGGAGGCATGCAAAGTAACGAAACTATAAACTAAAGTTAACTATGTAACCTGCAAGCCCAGTTTACGTGAACTATATGCGTAAATCTGTCATTGTATGGACGAAAAAGGGACTGCAAATTTTTCCATCCCTTTTTCTCTTTTCGTCCATAGTTAGGTCCATTCAGACAGATTTAGAAACGTACAAGCTTAAAAAGTTACATTAGGGCCAGTTAAAAGTTACATTAGTTACATAATTTCGCAATGATTGGTAACTATGAGGTACCGTACCGTTAATAGTTACGACATTACGAGTAGCTAATCGCAGGTTGCTCCCGTTGGACACAGTGATAAAAACCTTTACGACGGGGGTCGGTAACCTGCTTCGACCTAGATTCTCTTAAAATAGACGAATGTTCACATTTCGATCGAAATCGCGGCTCGCCAAACTGCGATTTTTTCGTATGCGTTTGCTGATGCACCAAATAGTTAAGGATGGAGGACTCTGCCGTCTGAAAGCCAAAGTGTAGTTAACTACCAAAGCGGGAATCGATAAAGCGGGCATTATAAAGAAACGAGCTCATTCCCGCGGCTTCACTCACGCTAAGTTCCATTTTTCAAACGCCTATCACCCTAGGGGTTGAATTTTCAAAAATTATTTCTTAGCGGATCCCTACGTTGTAATACCTATCTGCATACCAAATTTCAGCCTGATCCATCAAGTGGTTTGAGCTGTGCGTTGATAGATCAGTCAGTCAGTCAGTCAATCAGTCAGTCACCTTTTCCTTTTATATATTTAGATGACGCCATTGACGCCATTTGATAACTAATAAACGACGTTTTTTCATATTGCTACATCAAAAACTGCAGCAGTAAAGAGAATACCGATTAGACGGATCGATAGAGTATTTTTCTTGTAATAAGATAGCAGTAAAATCGTGGCTAGTTACCACCCTACCGTCAAAGACGTGTTTCCAAGCTATTTAGCGTTCCAGCACGTTAGCGTGTAGAAACCGATTAGGGGTATGGGTTGAATCTACACTCCCATACTCCTTCCCAGTTAGCCCGCTACCATCTTAGACTACATCGGCACTTAACATCTGGTGAGATCGCAGTCAAGAACTATGTTGTCACGGGATAAAAAAATCTCCGGAAAGTCAGAGATCGCCTTATGCAATCTTCTTATTAAAGTCCTAATTTTTTCGATCGAGCACTTTGTAAAAGTTACCTTGAATAAAAAAAATTATTCTGTTCTATTCTATTCTAAGCGCAACTCTATTCCACGTACTCGTAGACACACCGGTGTAACAAGCACGTGTATTGCGAGATGGGTCGACGCCCGGTTAACAATAAGCTCGTGGGAGGGGGGTCCTAGACAAAGAGGAACGCTAATCCAGAGCCCTCAGACGTAAGTAAGGCGTAGGCAGCAAGTTATAAGCTCCGGTTAAATCCTATAAGCGGCGGAATGTCTTTGAAACACGCTGATGATTGCGATATTTAAGTCGTAACCTTGAAAATTCGAGTTGGGTATTATCTTAATAGCGGAAAGGAAATTAGTAACAGGAGTTGAAATATTTCCAAACTAGTAATATTCTAAGGTACACCCACTTGTTACAGCATATGGAATATATTTTGTGGTCTAACTCTCTTTTAAAGCTACACATTGTAACACTTTTGTTTTGAAAAGAGCAACTATTGAGTTTCCGGTTCTTCTCAGAGGAATCAGCTTTCCGAAAGTGGTAGAGCCGTTATAAGAGCCACAAGTTGGCCCAGGTGAAATAAATAAAATATTTGATAGGGCAAATCTTAGCTTCAGCAAGTTCTTGATTTCCATAATCAGGTAAATGTAAGCGAATAGGACTGATCCAATAAAACAGCATTTGTTACGTGCTCTTCTAAGCATGAAGGTAAAAACTGCCAAATTAAAACTCGGTCACCCATAAAGTTGTACAACTTTTTGTATCTACACAAAATATACCTGAGTAACATACCTCGATGATATAAATCTGACTACAGTATAAAAACTGGCAATTCGTCATAGTCGGTTGGCTTCAAACGTTAAGATATCCTTGGTTGGCTTGTAAATGACTAATTTAATACCTACGAGGCACGAGGTAGTTAAAGGGTAATTTAGTACCTACCTGTTGTACTGCAATTAACCGGATAATGCTATGCGCACTAGGTATATTTTTCTATGCAAAGTGGGAAAAGAAAAGGCTCATCTTTTAAGTATCGAAAATGCTGGAAAAGAAAGAAAATTGGAGGAGAAATTGAATAGCTGTCATAAATTGCACATAAAATAAAAAATTATAAAAGAAAAGGAAGAAGAGGGAAAAGGAACATGAAAACAGACAACAGAATTCCCGTATTGTAGTCTGAAAGCCATCTACACGATAAACAGGAAAGGGAAGGAAGTCAGCAAGGAGTTTTAGCTGGGAGTTCCACTACCCAGTGGATTTTCAAGAGGATTTCTCCTGTTGTATAAATAAAAATAAAAAGATACCAACGAGCTACATTGAAAACATTTTAGGTATGAAATCGCAGGCGATATTGTAATAAAACTAATACAGACCCGGAAGTTTTAGTAAATGAATACAGATTGAGTTCTCGCAGCATTAAATAACATTGAGTCATTTCCTGCCCTTAGCAAATTGTGTAAGAAATATTCAAGATCAAGTGTGACGGGCTGACGACGGATGGGAACGGTCCTTGAGCGGAGACGGCGACGCGACAGCAGAAAGGCGGCATTAGTAAATAGAGTCTGGTTTTTAGCTCTAAAGATGAAATCTAAAAATACATACATAATAGCTGAAGCTAAATTGAATTTAAGTAACGATTCTAACAACTTTTTGCTCCGACTAGGTAGGGTACACTTTCCGGCACACCTGTTATGCGCGCGAAGTTTACTAAGTTTTTAAAAATAAAGGAAATAGTCTAATAGAAAAACTAAATTGCGCTATGCCTACTAAGTAATTAACATGAGTGAATCAGCGTATTATACGTCGATGGAGTGAATTAAATGTATGAACTAGTCTTATCTCTCGTTATGAAATGAACAGGTCTAGAAATGAAATGATTTAAAATAAAGGTTAGGTCTTAGGACCGGAGTTTTTATGCTATGATGTACAATACAACAATATTGTATAATAGTGGAGATTAATACAAAGAATTCTAACTATATGTTCAATCGATCGTCAGTTTGGTAACTTTAAAAGTTTAAACTTGATCCCATGCGTCATCAAAATACTTGAGTTTTAGGAAGGAAATAATAAGGACTTTCTATTGTACAAGCATGGAACAGTCGACGATTGATTAGCCTCTTATCAATAAGTTAAATTAGGGTTCTAAAACTACGGGTTGATATGTCACAGCTCTAGCCTCTCTCTGCACAAACTTTTGCGTTAAATTTTTTGAATTTATCAGGCCCTTACGGATGCGCTAACGATCGATGTCTCTAGCCAGTGTGTCGGCCGCAAGTTTTAGCTTATGGGACGGCGCCCATGTCTGACACCTGTTAATTTTCCGGCGTTTGTGTCATCTTGAACGGGCTTCTTATAACTTAGACCGATGCACGAACACGATCGAAGATTACCGCGAATATGCGTAATTGGCCGCAACGTGTCACTTTGCACATCCACCGGAGCATCGTCATCTCTTTAGGTCAATGTTCTTCCTATTTCCTAACCAAGGCTGGTTTGTTTGACTACAGGAGGACAAGGACAAGTCAGACTTCTGATCATCGGAAGCCCTAAACCTTTAGGGGAATTCTGCGGTACCACAGGGTTAGATACCCTTTCGCCCAAGCTTAAGGCGTCACATACTCTCAAACCAGTGGCAAAAATAGCAAATGGCACTTTATGTTTAACCAAATTAACATCATAGTTGCTATACAAGACCCAAAAATTTCGCTTCTCGTCCTAGAATACGCTTATATTTAAACCACAATCGAGTCCAAGGTCACTGCAAGCATAAATAAAGGCCAATATAATGCGAACGGTAAATATTCATTTTGGGGTGGCATGGCGCCGCAGGGGCGACGTCGACGTTGCGACTTCTCGATGCTTATGGAAAATTTTATATCCCCCATAGAAAACACGTTTTATTGTCGTTTCATCGGTGACAGGTTTTGCGCTGTTACCATCTTAGCAAATTATTTCGTGAAATATACGATGAAGTTTATTAAATGTCCTGACTCCTGCCTTAGTTTTCTTTAGAGGTTTGATCGAAAAATAGGTCATTAAAATCATTAGAAATTCTTCGTCTGTTTATTTAGTTAGGTAGCAACGGACCGTGATTGAGGAACAAATCAACAAACAAACCACTTTCGCATTTGTAATGTTAGTAAGGATTCTAGTTTTTTTTATTCTATGACAAGATAGTCCTTGACTGCGATCTCACCTGATGGTATAGATTCAACCCATCTAATCGGTTTCTACACGCCATCGTGCCAGAACGCTAAATCGCTTGGCAGCACGTCATTGACGGTATTGTTCTGAAATCTAAGCTCATAACATTTGACAGGCTACTAGTTTTTGTAAACGATAACCATCTAACCTCCACACCGATTCGGAGGTTGTGGTTAAGGTCGAATCTGATGACGGCGATAATAATATTCGTGCGAATATAGTAAACAATGTGAAAAAAGAATTACGGGCAAAATTTTTACGTAGTATTAAATATTGTACATATATTATACTATAAGTAGTATTTTTATGATGTAGAGTGCAAAGATTAGTCGAAAAGGTCATGATAGTTGAGACATCGTACGATGTGTCTTGGCCGACTAAGAGCAGATAATAAGCAATGAAATTACTTTTTTCCCTGTTATATTCGAACTAGCCTGGATTAAGAATTAAGAAGAAGTATAATATAAGCCAAAAACATCATCCCAATCAGCTGGTAATCAAAGCAAAAAAACAGAAGAACAATGAAATTGTTGAATGTATGTAGGTACGTAATTATGTACACTAAAAATTATGATTATTAGCAAAGGTCATACGCAACATCCGTAAATATAGTGGGTAATAGGTACGATTGTCGATTACAAAAATAGCATTGCAACAGAGAACATTAACTAGTCAGTCGAAATTAATAAGGAACTGGTTTGGCGCAAAATGATTACCGGATGGGAGGCAGTTTCGACAATTTATTTCGAAGGTATAGAATAGTATTATATTAGCAGTAGCTAATAGTGTTGGTGGTAAGTATAACACTTTGAAACTTGCAACATAATATTATGTTCAAAGATTTCCTTACTTCAAAGTTAGAGGATAATTAGCATTTGCTAGGAATTGGGAATATTAAAAGAATTTTAGAGATTAGGCTGGAAATCATATTTTATCTAACAATCACGACAAAGGGCTGTTCCTTGAACGACGTTGGAATAAAAAGACCTTGGGTTTCTTTTTATAATATTTCATTTTTTTCCTCTTTTTGAATAAAATTGTTACGCAATAATTTCGTGTATTTTAGTTACCATCAGTTCATTTATCCTTTTTTGAAAACGATTTTTTCATGTGTCCGTCTGTCATCGGTTTAACACAAGAGACTGAAAAGCTGCTATTTAGCATGATTCTACATATTCTCCAAGTAGTTAGTAGAAAAACGAGCGTTTTACTCATACACAGTTTTTCCAGATTGTAAGAATAAATAGCAAAAGGATTTTCTTTCTTCTTGTAAGTTACATTGGCTCGTCCTGAATAGTACCTACTACCTAACTATCTATTAGAGTAGACCGTTCAGTAGGGCTAACATGCGCGCCACGAGAAAGTTTTGTCTACACGTTTACTCGTAGTCTCTATGTGAAACTCTACAGAGATTCACGAGTAAAGTGTAGACAAAATTTTCTCGTGGCGCGCATGTTAGCCACACAGGACATTAAAAGGACGGCGCCGTATCGACGTTGGAGTAACACCGAGGCGTCGTCGGTGATGTCATCGTCGCTGATCACGTGCAAAACTAAAGTAACTAGGCACAAGCGCTCGAACAACTTGAATAACCAGTTAATTTTATAATTTGCAGGTTTCGCAAACACCAACGCGTAGGTATAATCGGAGAATAAATAATTGTAGGTATCTTGTAGCCCGCTCTGTTTGTACGCCCAAGGTCACATATAAAACATCTGTTAGTTACATCATATTAGAATTTAACTGGGATCATTCTCATTCCTATGCATGATTTCTACAATTTGTTATTCAAGTTGATCGACGTATCTGATACGACTGCTGGTTTAATACGGATATACCTACAAATCTACATACATAGATTTATTTCAAAGCCCTTCAAAATTCAAACAGTTTCAGGCTGAGATTTAGCTCAGCAAGTCGCGAAGATGAAGTGGAAATGGGCGGGGCACGCAGTTCGAAGAAATGATGGTGCTGATGATGGATGATGACGCACCGGAAAGCGCAATTTTGATAGACCTCCGACTAGGTAGATCCAGACCGACGATATCAAACAGGTCGCAGGATGCCGCTGGATACAGGCAGCGCTAGACCGAAAGCTGTGGAATCCATGCAAGAGACCTTTGTCTACAAGTGGACATCTATCGTTTGAATTTTGATAAAGAAGAGAAGAAAATGATGACAAGTATTACGTGTAGTAATCTAAAAGAGAAATCTCCGAAAATGAGGTAGTGTCTATCAACTTTTAATTTACCTTTTGTGCGACTAACAAAGGAAAACCCTCTCAAGTTTTCCCCAGACCTTCAAGAACTCTCGACATATTTGTTAGCGAATTCTAATTAGTTGGGAGGAGGATAAAGTAAGGAAATATCCTGACACGTTTGATTAAGTCACGTCTCGGCCATCTTGGATTTTCCTCCTTACATAAGGAGTTTCCCTTGACCCACTTGAGCTCGTAATGTGTAGCAATAGGTGGATATTACGTATTGTACATACATAATAAAAGCAACCGTGTGCCATTCATATTTAAAACATGTTCCTTTGAAATAAAACTTCTTGAGCTTATTATGATATTCTGAAGGGGAAGAAGCTCTGTTTTGTCTCACCATTTTTAAACTTATTCGAGTAGTATTTTAACCAGCTTCTTTTATTATGATTTTCGTCTGCATGCAGAATATTCAGTACGCAAAACTTTACGTAAAAATGTTGAAACATTCAAAACGCAAAACACTCATACGCAAAACTTTCAATGCGCAAAATGTACAAAACGCAAAACCTCTGAAAAATGAATCTACTAATAATGAATTGAGCAATAGTTATACAGTATGTGTCGGTGATGATGCACGACACATGAGGGCCTGAATAGCAGCTCCTCAGGAATAGCAGATGAGAAAGAAAACTGCCTTTACTGGTTTAGTTCAGCGTAAAGTACTGGTTTAAATTTGAATTTGCTTACAAGATTGACAGTGAAAATAAACGTTTCTTACGTAATGACGACAAAATGACGATATTACAATAAGTACTTAGACAATCTGACGAATTTAGCCGTTGGCGTTACCACTATGTTCATAATATAAATGTACTTTATTAAATGACGTGATGCGAGATATATCCCATAGTTCTGATCTGTCACTATTCTGAGAACAATACAGTACATTCATTTTCTCAGTATCACCATTGCTACCAGATTAGGAACAGCTAATGTTAGCAGCCTACAAATATGTTGTTTGCGGCTGTGATGATTGCAGCTTCACATGAATGTGCAGCGTGCATATTTCATGTCCTATGTATAGTCAATTGTATATTCATCATATTATACCTATGTATTTGGAAAAACATTGAGGCATCATTTGATTCGTCATTACCACCCACGTCATAGGACATTATAACTTGGTGATGTCACATTCCAAATACCAAATACTCGTAATTTATAGCACCTCATAAGTGTGATAACCAGACTTTGTGTGCATTTTCAAGTAAATAATATGTGTCTCTATAAATAATAGGTGTCTCTATAGATGACGTACCTAGACCTGTAAAAATTGTACCGCTCATAAAATCTAGATTTAGAGATTGTGCAGAACAAACGCAGCGCCATATTTGCTGACCTTACTTTGAAAATCACCTGTGCATATTTGACGAGAATGATTGCGGAAGAGATAACACTACATTTAGAGCTCTCGCTTTAATTTAGAAATTGTATTGTCATATTATATTGTTTTATTTTATAACTAACTGATACCTGCGACTTAATCCGCGTAAAAGTTACAAAAAAATTAGGTAGGGTGACTTCGCCGGTTACGCGACCAGGGTCAGTTACGCGACCACTAACAGGACCTACGGCATTAAAACGAAAATAATAAGAATTCTATTCTTCTTTTCCAAATGAAATTCACTTAAGTAAAGAGGGGGATAGACCTATTAGTTTTACCTACAATAGTTGGCAGCTTTGTGTTTACCCGAAAGCAAACAAATCTTAGTTCAATCCGCCGCTCATACTTTCGGCGCGTACACGTTCCCAAAACAACGAAAAAAATAGTGAGTAAGTGATGCGTTCGAGGTAAGTAGATCGTGATGTATTTATTTGAGTCAATTTTTTAATGTTCTATTAAGTGGATATATATATGTTTTACGTTATTTGTACATTTATTACATGTAATATACAAAATCAGGTAAAAAAATTGAATAGTCGCTAACTGAAATTGGAATTAGCCAATAACTTCAGTTGGCGACCACCTGGCCGCCAATAGACATTTAGAAAGAAAAACATTTATTTTTATTTTTTATAGACTACAAATCTAATTCGGAATTTAATCACTTTCAATTTAATTTGTTTATTTTTATCCGTGTATCTTTTAGTTTACGACCACCAAATTATTATTATAAAACATTTTAAAATGTATGGGTATCAAGTGGTCGCCAACTAAAAATGAGCAAATTAATATGTGGGTTTACGACCATTTGCAATCACTACTTATAATCTTATCTGTTTTTTGCATAATGTAGGTGTTTAATATATAAAATTTTCATTACAGATGTCCTCCACAAACCGTATTAGAAAATAACACCGGCTTATTCCCAAAGAGATCTGGAATGTGCTTTAAAAATATAAGAGAAGGAGGACACGGTATTAGAAAGAAATGTAAAATGTATAACATCCCGAGATCTGATGATCTGATGATTTGATTCTAAACTTTTGTAATTGTTGTTTAAAGTGATGTTTTTAATTTTGTACTTGTGTAGGAAAATGTATTATACTTGCTAAGATTCATTTAAGCTTAAGCTTGAATATTAAAGTGTACCTTTGATCTCATGAAAAAATGTGTTTTAATAATTTATTATAATGTATGAATAATAAAGCATGAATAATAATTATTTTTTAAACATTAACACGTTCATATTTTTTATTTTTAATTAATCAAATTTAGTTTTCCCTAGCAAATCGAGAGGTCGCCAACTAGATAAGGGGGCAGTCGTCAACTAACAAAAGTGGTCGCCAACTAGCATTTAACATAGTTTTTAAGATTTATTCAATTTAAAATGTTTTCACAACTGTAATTCTTATTTTTTTACTTTTAAATATAACTTGACAATATCTAGGACCCCGTCATATAACTTTAATACATGTGCTATGGGTGCAACATACTTAAATATTGACGTAAAGTTGAATATCCCGCTAATCGGTCGCCAACCGGCGAAATCACCCTACCTATATACCAATAAGCTTAGTCATGCCCATGCAAAAAATCATGTCCATAGGTAGCCCCGTTGTGACACGATTGAAGGACAAACCAACAAACAAATACACTTTCGCATAATCTATAATATAAAAATGAATCGCAAAATGTGTTGGTAAGCGCATAACTCAACAACGCCTGGACCAATTTGGCCAAATCTTTTTTTAAAATGTTCGTTGAAGTTCAAGGATGGTTTTTACGGCGAGAAAAATTAGAATTATTGCTTGAAAAACCCTAAAAATAGCCCTTTTCTTTTTCCCATACAAATGATTTGAAACTAAAACGTAGTCAATTTGAGCTTTATTGCTATGGTATAAAGTTCATATTAAATTACAAGCACTCACTGTTGTCTAAGCAATGTAGGTGTGTTCCTAACGTCAAAGATCATATCTATCAAAACAATGTGCGTGTGTGCGTTGGAGCACAGAATACATAGTTGGAGGAGTTTAATGTCGCGTTCCGAAACTCGCGTTTCTTTTGTATTAGTTTCGGCACGCGAGATAAAATGCATCAGTTTCCACGTCATTACATCAGTCAAACAAAAATCGCGTTACCAACAGTGTTTTGTTATTTTTAATATCCAATACTTATATAAAATTCAAAGTCCTGACTGACTGACTGAGATATCAACGCGAAGCCTAAACTACTGAAGTTAGAAGCTTGAAATTTTTACAGTTGGTTCCTTTTATGACGTAGGCGCACACTAAGAAAGGATTATTGGAAATTCCACCCCTAAGGGGTTTAAATAGGGGATGGAAGTTTATATGAAAGTCCGTCATTTTTCAAGCTGTTTCCATCAAAGTTGGTATTTGAGCTTTCAGTTAAAAATAAAGAAGTACGTGTGTCACAGTTTTTGAAAATTCCACCCCAAAATCTAATTCCACGCGGACGAAGTCGCGGGGGCAAAAGCTAGTTTACAATATTAGTAAAGTTAATGTGTTACTAACCAAGTATTTATGCTCGGCAACCGTGATAGAACAAAACGCAGCGCTCTACTAGTAGAGGTATTTAGTAGGTAGGTATTGCAGGTAGGAAGTTAGGAATGCAAGGCTGAAGTCAAGCAGCATATCTGCGGGGCTTTACCACCACGTAAACCATATTGAATCATTAATTATTCAATGAGACACACCTGTTGCCCGGTTTTTAGGGCGATGAGTAAAGGATAAGGGGGTTTAGACACGCAAGCCTATTGTCCTATCGATTCCCAAGCATTGTGCTGATGAAAACACCACAATTTATGTTAATCATTACTATCGGTGACAGGCAAAAAGTTTTATTTCTTGCCTAAGTTTGCTATTTTACTAGCTTACCGCCCCGACTTTATATTAGGACTAGCTTTTGCCCCCGCGACTTCGTCCGCGTGGAATAAGGTTTTGGGGTGGAATTTTCAAAAACTGTGACACACGTACTTCTTTATTTTTAACTGAAAGCTCAAATACCAACTTTGATGGAAACAGCTTGAAAAATGATGGAGTTTCGTATAAACTTCCATCCCCTATTTAAACCCCTTAGGGGTGGAATTTCCAATAATCCTTTCTTAGTGTGCGCCTACGTCATAAAAGAAACCAACTGTAAAAATTTCAAGTTTTTAACTTCAGTAGTTTAGGCTGTGCGTTGATATCTCAACAGTCAATCAGTCAGTCAGGACTTTGAATTTTATATATATAGATATCATAAATTTCTAGACGGTTAAGAAATGCAAACAATAACTTTAATAAATATAGTTTTTTTCGCAGTTTTGAAAGTTAAAACTTAATCTTAAAATAGTACAGATGTTAAACAGAACGGAAAGATTGCCAAACACCACGAAGGCACGTTCACAGAGCTTATACTTACAACGTTACGTTAGTACCTAATTTTTTTTACACATTATTAGACACACGCTTGACTACAATCACATTGATGGAAAGTGTTAGGCTGAAATCTATAGACCGCATTCTCACTCAGCTCAGAGTCAAGACAGAGTTAAAACGAGACAGATTTATGTCTGAGCACGATCTTATAGACCTCAGCGTGGAGCGCGTTTGGCTTCAAGAAAAAAAAATTTAATAACAGCAACTAAATACGAAACGAAAAGAATATTGTTGCGGACAGGAGCTACGAACCAAGCGCGGCGTCGGTAGTGAATGGCGCTGATTGGTCAGCCGCGTAAGCCCCCGCCCCCGCTGCCCCCTCACCGCCCGCGATCACCGTATCTCCCACTCGTCACGGTCGTATACGCGTGCCGGGTGGGAGAATTGTATATAAACGCGCCCCTTGTCGGGTGCGCCAGTTGTTGTTGTTCGCCTACAGCTACCGAAGAGAGAAGACGAAGCTGAACAAGAACTGGAACCTGAACTGCGATCCGAATCTGAACCTGAACATTGTGTTTTGTGATTCAAGACCAAGCAATACAGTCCACTTCGAACGAACTGAGGTGTTTTATTTAACACCCTCCCCAACAAATATATAACACCTATAGGATAGGTATAACACCTCATTCATCAAAATCGGTTCAATAGTTTAGGCGCTAATATTTCTATGTCGTACACAATCAATACTTTAAAAAAAAATCGTGCAAAGTCTAGACATAACGCTTAGGAAGATATTAGTTCCAATATTTCACATTTTAACCTAATAGATTTATAAATACATATCAAAAATTAACAGTTGCTATAAAACTGATTGAAAAAGTAGATACATATCACTAATTTCGTGGCTGACGTATGGTTCGGCCGTGGTGTAGCGGTTAACACACTCGGGCGCGATTCCCAGAGAGACGTGGGTTCGCCGGCCTCGGAATTTTTGATATGTATTTATAAATCTATTAGGTTATTTCCTTTAAGTGTAGGTTAACACTTCAATAAAAAAATTAAAAATTTCACATTTTATGCAAATGCAAATGCATTTTATGCAAAAAAAAATGCAAATCGAGGTGTGAAGTGTGATCACAACAAACAACTTGCGAGAAAAATTCTTCAAACATCATGATGTCATAGCGTCACAGCGTTTGAACAGCATTGAGTCATTGCTAGTATCGTTACGATTGTATTAAAAATGTTTTTATGACTCCCCGTCCTATATTTGAATTAAAACATGGCCGATGTCTGAACGCGAATTAATTGTTGAGCTCACCTCAGATATGACCTAAGTGATGATTTTAGACGCATACCTACCTCTCTGTCTAGGTCTCGTTACGATTTAGGTAGGTATAAAAATATTCGATGCTTGAGAGATCTTCATAGTGTTCTCCAAGTGTTTGAAGTTTCCCAATTTTCATTGGGCCAGCGTGATGTATACCTTTAGAAATAAGCTAAGCAGTGAGCGGTTTTTAATTTTTTATTGAAGTGTTAACCTACACTTAAAGGAAATAACCTACTTAATAGGTTTATAAATACATATATCAAAAATTCCGAGGCCGGCGGGATTCGAACCCACATCTCTCTGGGAATCGCGCCCGAGTGTGTTAACCGTTACACCACGGCCGAATCACACGTCATCCACGAAATGTGTCGCTACTAGATGTCGCTAACAGTTGCTATAAAACTGATTGAAAAAGTAGATACATATCACTAATTTCGTGGCTGTCGTATGGTTCGGCCGTGGTGTAACGGTTAACATACTCGGGCGCGATTCCCAGAGAGATGTGGGTTCGAATCCCGCCGGCCTCGGAGTTTTTGATATGTATTTATAAACCTATTAGGACAGTGAGCCGTTGTTGGGCTTGCTGCTGCTGCTGCTACTGCTGCTGATGATGGTGATGATAATAATGATGATCATGACGATTAATGTTAGGTTCAATTGCCGAATTCGCATATAAACTAAAATTTTGCTTACAAAATTATGTTGGCATCTTTAAAAAAGCCACAACGTTAATTTCTTGTTATGGCATTTGAATAAACGGCTGTAGCATTCCGACAAAATTCAAAACGACACGAATTTCTTGTCAAAACCTTCGTAGAAAAACGAAGCTTCGTACGTGAATCTGAATACAGGGACCATGAAGTGTGCCTTCTGGCGAAGCCCATTTAAAGAACTTGACACCTTTACGAAGTTTTATTTTTACCTGACTATGGCAAAGTCAGAAAGCAGTCTATGTATATTTGTAACGTGCATTATGTGACTATTTACGTATACTACTGAAACAATTTTGATGAATTTTGATTTTGAAAAAAATCAATATGACGAATGTTATATCCAATTTTCAGTAGACGGGTTGTAGGTATTTAGTTTTTAAACTTTTATCCTTGTTCATTTAGTTTAGACCATTGATAAATACCGGAAAGGATTTGATGGATTTTAACGATTTAAAATACCTACGTCATGCAGTAATTGCGTCAGAGCGTTCGGAACAGGTTTTGCCTTTCCAAAATGACCACAACGCTTTGTGGTCTAATATGATAAAGATAATATCGAATACAACCACGGCCTACAACGCGAATTCCGTATCGAGAACGTTTTAAAACCAGAATTCGTTTAGCTGTTTTTTCAAATGCCATACTTATATAGAATTTCGCGTTGTAGCTATTCTAGAGATGCCACAGCGCGTTCTGAACAGATATTTCCGACACTAGAGGTCTATGGAAGGTTTATGGAAAACTTTAAAGGGGTTAAATTTAATTTAATCTCAACCCACTCGAACGAAGTCGTGGCATCACCTAGCATTATTTGAGTTGTTTATAGGGACTCCACCGAACAAGAAAAAACGTATCTACGGTAGGTAGAGTTCTTATTAATTTTCTCTAATGAAAAAAAACGACTTTAATTTAACGGCGATATTTCCTATTTAACAATGGAAGATTATTTTTTATCGAAGTTGCTGTAATAGGTAAACATACGCAACTAAAACGAATTCCTTGCCATCGAAGGATAGGCGTACCTACCTACCCTCTTGTGGGTTGGTAAGTAGGTACCTACTTGAGACTTGAGTGCAGACAGACTACGTTTAGTTACTGTAGGTATCTATACCAAAGTCTAGCCTGAAAAGGACGTGACCTGTGACCTTTTCTCGAAGGAGCTTGTTTTTTTGTTTGAAGTAAATTAAGTACCTACTCCCTACGAGTAGATAGATACCTACCTTATAATAAAAAAAATCATTATTTTCTTTAAATTTTTATTGGAATTTTTATTTCGCAAGCGTTGAGTTGGAGACTTTTACCCAATATCACGGAAAATGGTGAAATGTACCTACCCAGGCCTAGGTAAGAAGGTATCTAGTAAGTTCTTACCTACTCTGTGGTAGGTAGGTACTTACCTACTAGGTAGACATTATCGGTGCAAGTGGGCATAATTCTGTTCTATAATAATTTCGTTTGCGAATGGACACTATTATAGCAATAGGACAGACAAAAGACTACGTGGAATCGGGGTGATCAGTTTTTCTTTCTTAGGTTCAATTTGATCAAATGCTTCTTAAATTATAATAAGTATTAACATTTAAACCAATATTTTACTGTTTACTTAATAAACTATTTGTACCTACGTAATTTCTTCTTAAATAACAAATCTGTTTTATAAAGTAAAAAGAAAAACCAATTGAATGTTGATACTACCTATATCACTAATTTCGGCGCTGACGGGCAATTGGGCAGTGTCCGTAGTGTAAATTATACACACTTAGGGCGCGATTCCCGAGAGATTTGGGATCGATCCCTGCGCGCCTTGCTATTTATGATGTAGGTAGGTACCTACCTATTTTAAAATTCTATACCGAAATCTTCGGCAAGTAAAATTGATTTTCGGGGTTCCGCTAGACCCCTCAGATCCGGGCCCCACAGAATCACAACGTCCGTTCGAGTAAGTTCGATTTATAACCAGACTCGAGGATTCAAAATCTTCACTGATACCTCAACCCTGCCTCGTCCACAACAAAACCATGCTTTACTTTCTGTGTAACGTAGTCAAAGCTCGTTGCAAAGAAGTTTAAAATAACTCCGGTCACAGGCCACGTTGTAGATCAAAACGTACGGGTTTCACTGTTGGCTGACCACCGCCAAAGGCTAAACCGGTTCTTCGGTCTCCCGCCCTTTACCCAACAATAATAATTATTAAACTCACCGCAACCACCAGGTTGAAGAAAAACAGCACATATTTCACAAAACTCGTTCCACACCCCATTTTTCACAAACAAAACTTCCACAAGTTATCACACACGGTTTTAATATTTGTTTACAGTTCACGGAGCGGCAGTAACCAACTCACTCGTAGTATCGAAAGCGACTAAAAGAAAAATATAAATGAGAGAATCGTGATGGCGACGCTTTACCCCTCCCGCGACCCGCATCGTTTACTCATGAATCGTGACCCCTCATTCACCTATACGCTGTTTCTTTCGCACTTGAGCAAAAGTTCATGCTGCAGGTGTTTCCATCTCGTTTTGACTCATCTCAACGATACGGTACGGCAGAACCAAAACTACAAAATGAATTTTGTTTTGAGATGTGAACTCAGAACTGTGATTAGAAATACGATCTTCGCATTTAAGTATAAAATCACAGATTAGAGATTCTGTGTATAAAATAATCATCAAATTGTTGGAACAGATGGAAACCTTAGCTGATCACAAGTAGACTGAAAGTTTAAACTAGATTTCTCAACCATATTTACGTTTGATGTACCTACCTCCCTCAGCCCTCTTATAAACTATCCATAACAAAATAATATTATAATTAGAAATCTAGTAAGTACCTATTAGGTATTCAACTGCAAATCCACCAATTATTGTGTCTAAGTAGGGTAGGTAGGTATATAGGTACCTAACCGATTTTTGTTTGTCTATGAAAAGGAAAGAGCACTATATGTAGGAATGAAGTTATTATACCTATACCTACAATAGGTACTTATTTTATTATTATTATCACGTTCGAATCTTTCTCGAGGGAGACCATGCCGAGACACCCTTATGTCTATAAACTATACCTAGGTAGGTACCTACCTATAGCAAACATCGATAGGCTGTACTCTAAATATTGACTATCCATATTTGTATAATTATCTCAATAGGAAGGTAATGTCTGTCTTCTACTGTTACCCCTTTCCGCCTAAAAACAAAACGATGAATCAATATTGATTGAATTTGGCGCACTGATAGGTTAGTCTCATATTGGCTGACATTGGCTAATTTTTTCAATCTTACAAGACATAGTTCCATAAGAAAATAGAATTTGCAGTGAATGCAGTATTTCTGCCTAGACCACAAGTAGACAGAGCTGCTTTACCTATATCGAGTGCGCTATCTATCTGATGCCTTTATACTTAGGTATAGTTCTTGAGTAGGTAGGTACCTACTTACAATATGTCTATAATACGATCTATATAATTATACTTGTAGCCTCAGTAGCCTGCAACTAACTAGGTAGGTATCTACTGCAGCTTTTGCCTGCTACCACCGCATTAGTTTTTTATTTATTTTTTATTTTTAGCGAGCAAAGGAGCAGGCTGGTCACCTGATGTTAAGTGATTACCGATTGAAAATCTCGCCTGAAACCTGTGTTCATGTCATTCTTCAGGTTTATGACTACATCCGTGCAAATAATTACGTCGATCCATTTTAAAATTAGAATTAGAATAATTTTTTATTCAAATAAACTTTTACAAGGTGCGTTCGAATCGTCAAATGAATCTACCACCATTTCTACGTTGCTGCGTGATCGAAGGAACAAACAAACACGCTTTCGCATTACGATACTTTCTTACCACATCCAATTCACTTTCAAGCAAGTTAGCAAGCAACCGGAAAAAATAAACGAGCTTATTATTGCCGTAAACCAACTTTGTACGGGCACTTACCACAAGAGAAAGTCAAACTATACGCGTATGGTATGAAGGCTGGAATGGAATAGGTAAGTACACATGTTATTTGCCACTTTCTATTATATTTTAAATCCTTTACGCCATTATAAAATATTTCAACAGAAACTGATATAAATAGGTACCTATCAGGTACCTACGTACGTAATATACATAGTTACAGACTTAGTTTCTTTCTTACCCTTGCCCTACCGAAAGGTTAATTTGTTAACCCATTAATTTATAGACGAGGAGCCGGTGACAGTAAACATTGTCAAATTTTTATAAAAATTTATAGTAAGTATATATATATATGTATAGCCATAAGTAAGCCAGGTTTTATTCTGGCAACAGTATTTTAATATTATTATTAAGCAATATGTAGTATTTGTGCTCTTACACGGAAATTAATTACATATAAGTAGACCATTTTATTTTATCTAGGTACTTTAAGAAAAATTTGGTGTGACAGCTGCCATCGTGGTGACGATGTATGTTATACCTATTTGAAAAACACAAAAGATAAATCATAATAAGAAAAGTCGACGCTTCAGTCCCCACCCGTTACACTATTGTCGTACCCGTTCCAAACGTAACAAAAGCAACTGCTTACCGGCTCTTCTCAGCAGAATCAGTTTTCCAAACCGGTGGTAGAGTCTTGACGTGTCATAAAAGCCATAGGTTGTTCTATGTGAAATAAATAATTTCGATTTTTCTAGAATTTTGTTATCACGGGTTTTAGAAAAAGTCTTAATCATCAGCGGCAAGTTCGCGGCGATTTAGTGCTGTACATTACATAATATGTAATATGAAAGTATACCTACTCAGAAGTTACATAAGGAATCGTAACCGTTTTGAAACGAATGCCGAAAGCACAAGTACCCTATGGTTATACTTATAGGTCCATAACACGAAACTGGTTTTTGGTTTAAAGTCAAAGCTTATACAATCACTCACACATCATTATCAAGTATACATATGTACATGTAGAGGGATGTATGTAGTAATACACGAGGGATAAAGTGCTTTAAAGAAGCTATGATATAACAGTTACCCAGTACCTACACAACTTTTATCTCAAACACCTTCAAATTATTTAAAAAAAAAAGACGTGTGGCACTCGGGGACTGCCGCGGTAAAGCTATTGCATAGCATTTTTTATCAACGCTATCTAGCGGCTCACCGTAGAGGAGTCCCATGTCAGGTTATTTTCGTTACGGAATTTCTGGATTCGGTCTCCACGCTGGCCCGCGATAGAAGCTATACAATAGCTTAAAAATTTGCTGAACTCCATGGCTCCGCACGTCTGGTCTAACTTTTAGATTAAACTGGCCTGCGACTTCGTCTATGTGGAACGAAGTTTTTAAAAATCCCAGGAGACCCTTTGTTTTTTCCGGGGGAAGAAGTAACCTATGTCACCCACCAGATCCTCAACTATGTATACAAGATCTATGCAAAAATCACGTCGATCCGTAGCTCTATTATTGCGGCGTAATTGAAAAGCAGCAAAACAAACCAATAAACAAACACACATTTTCATTTATAATATATATTGGGATTCAAACCAGTTGTAGATGCATTTGACGATTCGAAAGCACTTTGTAAAAGTTTATTTGAATAAAAAATTATTCTATTCTGTTCTATTCAAACTCTCCCAAATTAAGGACTTCACACACGGCAGCTATAATGTAAAGATGTATATTATAGCACGATACATCTCATTACATCTTTCCATATAAATTGACAGGAGACCACACACGACAGCTATAATGTATATTTTTACATCTTCGTATCTTAAGATACCGAGCGATATGAAAATATACATTTATATCTCGATACATCCCGATACATCTCGATACATCTCAATACATCTTTACATATTTTCGTATATTCACTCAATAGCAAGAGTGTTCAAAAATAGAGGTGGTCGTTGCAAAGCAGAAATAGTTACTTACATTGTGTTACCAACCAATAGTTGCTACACCATGCTAGACCTACATATGTACCTAATCTGTGGTACACGTTACTTCCGGATTACATCAGATAGTTTGATTATTACAATATTTATATTTAGAAGTGATAATTAATAATAGTAAATATTATTTTGTTATGAATGTTTAATATCAGAATATTTTATTATATATCTTGCGTTAATCCAAATTAATGATTAATGATTGTTGTGATACCAGTAGAAGTTGATTGGTATTGAGTTACTTAAATAGTAAACCATTATTTAAATAGTTTATTCAATTGATTATAATTCTAATTTAATTATATTGTGTTTTACGAATACCTACTTTTATGATATTTAGTTTGTAAATTATTATTTAAAAAAATTGATATCATGAAGATTACTTTGTCCGTTTGGTTGGCTGAATTGTAGATATTAAATCACAGGAATTTGATTGATATTGAGCTGCTTGAATGTTTAATTGTTATTTAAATCGTTTATTCAGTTGACTATAATCGTAATTCAATTATTTCTACATTGTAAATAGGATTCGGAATACTAATATCACTGTTTGTTTGGTTGGTAGTATTGTAAACCTTTTGTTTGAATCATGTATAAAAGTTAAGTAACGGATTAATAGACGTTCATTCTGTAAAACAAATTAGAAAGTATAAACTCTGCTCGGAAATATAGCTGAAAGTGTATTTATTTGGACTATTATTTGAAGTCTCTCCCAGGTTCTGCCACATTTCAGAAGTGGGATCGAGGAAAAGTCAGGATAACGTGCAGCTGGTCGCGTAAAAAGGAAGAGGGAGGCGCAGCACAGCGAAGAACACGGAAATTTTTTTTTCTTTTTGCGTGGCCCTTGCCGGAACACGCAACGCCGCTGCCAAGAAAACTAAGCCGAGTGACGCTTGGCGGTGCAGAAGTTAATCTCAAAATTTAGAACCGAAGAAAACCTTCGTCTACGGGGTTCCACTCGCAGTTGAAGAACAGAAGCCAGAATTTCGACGCGGAAGTCAACGGAGAAAAAGTGCAAGTGATGGAGGGTCTACAAGTTACAACGTCGACGCGGTGAAACGGCGCTGTGAAGTACCAGTGAAGTGTCTACCGTCGGGCCGGGCGCGAGGCGCAGAACTACAATGCTCTCCTACGCTGTGAAACCTGTCAACGCAGCGGGCATGAATCCTCCACCTACTGCTGCGGGTCCACGGCAACACCTGGAACTACGTGGCAAGAAGCACAAGCACGTCGGGTGAGTTCTATAATGTACTTTCTTAATAATAATTATCTGAGCATTTACGAAAGCCTCGCATATGTTGGTGCACGGGAAAAAAAATCATTGCGAGTATGATACGAGAAGTAAATGGAATATAACTTTAACCATCAGCTGAGAGTCTTTGGAGGTGCTCATAAATGTCACTGGGTAAATCTCGTATAGATACCTACTTATATGAAAATGGATACTGTGTGTTTAAAACTGGTGACGTAGAGATAACAGATAACTATCATTACAACATAGATTTGATCATTGGACAGCCGGTGACTTGATATGTCTAGTTACTGCTTCAACCTCCGCAAACTTCTGTGTTAAATTAGAAAATTCAGATTTTAATATAATTGATATGTTCATTGGTAAAGGGCTCAATGAAAGTTTGCACTTCGTGACCAACTCAGTTCATTTGCAATTAGGTAAATTATTGTATGCTGTACCTGAAGGAGTTCGAAGTTCGGTCTGCATTGAAAATTAGCATTTGTGATATAGTAAATTTCTTTGCCAACTGATAATCGATTGCGCGCGCTGAGTTAATATTTAATTAATACTGAAAAAAGTTCAAAATATTATGAATCTTGATTCCGCTATCAGGTTTTCTAGAATCTCTTCATTACCAGGTATAGGTGATGTAGCGTGAGACTATATGTGGGTAGTTGAATATATTATGACGTATAAATACAGCCGTCATGATGCATGGACAGTGGATCTTTTGTCTTACCTCCGTCGGTGTAAACAGACGCGAGGGGAGTGTATAGGTTAGGTAATACATAATACATAACTATTATTAGTTGTGTTATTGGTACTAACGAACCAGCACATGTGAAATGGATGTAGCGGAACAAAACAATGAGGATTTCGATAAACTTTACATTTTTATTTTATACTAGCTTCTGCCCCCGCGACTTCGTCCGCGTGGAATTAGATTTTGGGGTGGAAATTTCAAAAACTGTGACACACGTACTTTTTATTTTTAACTGAAGGCTCAAATACCAACTTTGATAGAAACAGCTTGAAAAATGACGGAGTTTCATATAAACTTCTATCCCCTATAATAATAAGCCCCTTAATAATAATATAAGCCCCTTAGGGGTGGAATTTCCAATAATCCTTTCTTAGTGTGCGCCTACGTCATAAAAGGAACCAACTGTAAAAATTTCAAGTTTCTAACTTAAGTAGTTTAGGCTGCGCGTTGATATCTCAGTCAGTCAGTCAGTCAGTCAGGACTTTGAATTTTATATATATAGATAGCTATTATCTACTTCTTAATACGAATGCATATTCAGACGGCAGAAAAACTAGTACCTATTATATTAAATCACACAGTAAAGTAAAGTGTACGAAAATAAAATAATTGTTACATAAAAAGTTCAGGATTAGATAGCTGGAATAATGGATAGGCACGTAAAACGATCTAAATACGGGATTCCAGCTATATTAGTGTGGAATTATAAAGGATGATGTGGATAAAGGATGGAACCTAGAGACTGTGCATAGATTACAGGGCTTTAAAACTCGCAAACTGTGAAAGATCTTTAACCGTTACCACATACCTATTGATGATCATTGATCTAGCTCAAGACTATTACCAACTGAAAATTCCTGAGAACTCATCTCACAAATCTGCTTTTGTGACAGTAAAAAAAAAATCCCTATACGCCTTTTGATTTAGCAAATGTCCCTGCCGTTTTTCTCAACTTATACTAAGAGACTTGTGTAGCTTGGTAATGTAATGTTGCCGATCGTTACCGTAGAAGCAGGAATACAACTTATTAAAAACTTGTTTTGAGCTTTCTGAAAAAAGCTAATTTAAAATTAAAACTAAAATAAATATTATTTTTACCTAAACCATTAAAAAAAGGGATTTTAAATACTTACGACCTAGAAATTACCGCGACCATAAAATAATCACGAAATTCATTAGCTTCTTAATTTAGGAAAATTCATACAATACATGTGTGTATATATCGATGTGTGTGTTCATAATAGCTCTTCCAAAAAATGCATACGTTGGTTTGTCCATAATAGCTGTTTCATTGACAAAAATCACAGGAAAAGATGTTTCTAAGTTGGTCTTGGGACTCTGCACAGGAAAAGGCATGTTAAGTTACTCTGAAACTAAATAAACCCAAAGGATGTAGTTGGTATTTATGAAAGTAACGTCGTAACAGAATTACATACCGACGCGAATAAGTTAGGACTAGATGGCATGCTTAAGCAGCAATTAAGTGTCTAAATAAACCAGTTGCATATTTTTAGTCTAAAGAAGAATTATAACTCTAGCATAGTTATAAACTTGGAATTTAAATTAAATTTAGAAAGCCCTTCCGGCTTCCGTTTTTCCCTATAACTACAATTTGGGTACCTTCAAATCAATAGGCATTTTCTAGGCAAGCGCGTTCCAGCTTAGGCTGCATCTTTACTTACCATCGGGTGTGATCGCAGCCAAACGCTAGTCAATATTAAAAAAACTTTACTTTGGCCTTCGACGAGTAACTACAATGTCCCGTGAAGGAAAATACCGGAGGAAGAATAGGAAAATACCTCTCAGTCCAACATTAGTTAAAAAGTATCTATTTCCTCGTATTGCTCGAGGGTAGCTTTACTATTCCGAGTTTTGGTTTGCAAATAGAGTATAGGCCAGGGCAGCAAATGAAACACCTAGATACGCTTAGTGGGGAGTGGGGACCCTCTTATAGGGCTCATTTTCCATATTAATGGGATGACTACCCTCCAATAAAATTGCAAGATCATCGAATAATCAACAAATACTAAAGCATTACGGGAAAATACAGTAGATCCAGACTTAATAAATAAACATATTTTAAAAATAACATCTTTAATAGCAAAACTGTTTAACATAACTCATATAAATTCGTAAAAAATATATAAAACAAAGGAAGTTTGAGTTTGCACATATTCACGCCGGAAACTTGGACTTTTCTGGAAAAAAATTTGGATTGCGAGTCCGTATATTCTAGCGTGTGTGGTGGTGCTCTTAGGGAAAGGCCTATGTTCAGCAGTGGATGTCCGCAGGCTGAAATGATGATGATGATAACGATGATGATGATGATATACTAGTAGTTCTTAGTACTCCTTAGTTTAGATTCTTTTACAAAATTTGTGTATGTTAGAGCAGTCAAAAAGTGCAGTTCACTTGTGAGTGTGACAGTTAAAAAATTAAAAGAAACAATATTATCTGAATGTTACAATTATTGCTGATAAAGGAAACGCTTTCAGTGCTTGCTAATTTAAACAGTTCGCCGCAATCTAGTCAAGGTCCAACGATCTGGTTTAGCGTATTAATAGAACCAAAAATAATCGAGGAACTCCCTGATGCTGTATGGGGTATATATCATACGACTCATATTTTCTCTATTCAGACTAATGTTTGCTTATAAAATTCCCGCTTGCCAAAAATTTCCTTTAGGTTAGTAGAAAGCTTTGTCGCAAAACTTTGCTGATCAATATCAAGGCTCACAAAATAGGCGAGGCACTGCGAAGTTGCATTTTGACAGAAACATGACCGTAATGGAGGGAAAAGAAACCGATTTGACGATTCTTGTAAAAAAATGCATAAAATGTGGGGTAGGGAAAAAAATAGTTGTGTGGGTTAATGTAGCCAGTAGAGATACGTCGACACAAATTTCACAAAATTGAAAAGTCGTTACACAGGGCCTAATAAAATATGCAAGATAATGTCTGTGTGACTTCTACCAAGATAATGTCTATGTGACTTCTCCTAGATAATGTCTGTGTGACTTCACCAAGATAATGTCTGTGTGACCTTTCCCAAGATAATGTCTGTGTGACTTCTACCAAAATAATGTCTATGTGACCTCTCCGAGATAATGTCTGTGTGACCTTACCAAGAAAATGTCTGTGTGACCTTACCAAGAAAATGTCTGTGTGACCTCACCAAGATAATGTCTGTGTGACTTCTACCAAAATAATGTCTATGTGACCTCTACGAGATAATGTCTGTGTGACCTTACCAAGAAAATGTCTGTGTGACCTTACCAAGAAAATGTCTGTGTGACCTCACCAAGATAATGTCTATGTGACCTCTCCGATATAATGTCTGTCTGATCTCTTCACGAAAATGTCTGTGTGACCTCACCAAGATAATGTCTTTGTGACCTCACCAAGATAATGTCTGTGTGACTTCTACCAAAATAATGTCTATGTGACCTCTCCGAGATAATGTCTGTGTGACCTTACCAAGAAAATGTCTGTGTGACCTTACCAAGAAAATGTCTGTGTGACTTCTACCAAAATAATGTCTATGTGACCTCTCCGAGATAATGTCTGTCTGATCTCTTCACGAAAATGTCTGTGTGACCTCACCAAGATAATGTCTGTGTGACCTCACCAAGATAATGTCTGTGTGACTTCTACCAAAATAATGTCTATGTGACCTCTACGAGATACTGTCTTTGTAATATCTACGATGATGTCTGTGTAATCTATCTAACCTACTGTCTGAGTGACCAATTTTAGTTATTGTCTATATGGCCTCTGCCTGTGAATTCCGTAGGTTTTAAGTACTTCTAAGCGAATCGAGATGATCTCTCCAGAACATGTTACTGTGCGATTTCTTTCTCTGTCCAGGTAACTGATGCAGCTGCAGGGACGAGGATCTTGATTACGCGGCGTGAGACACGCGCGTGGGAGGATGGCCGAATGTTACCAACCAATAGTTGCTACACCATGCTAGACCTACATATGTACCTAATCTGTGGTACACGTTACTTCCGGATTACATCAGATAGTTTGATTATTACAATATTTATATTTAGAAGTGATAATTAATAATAGTAAATATTATTTTGTTATGAATGTTTAATATCAGAATATTTTATTATATATCTTGCGTTAATCCAAATTAATGATTAATGATTGTTGTGATACCAGTAGAAGTTGATTGGTATTGAGTTACTTAAATAGTAAACCATTATTTAAATAGTTTATTCAATTGATTATAATTCTAATTTAATTATATTATGTTTTACGAATACCTACTTTTATGATATTTAGTTTGTAAATTATTATTTAAAAAATTGATATCATGAAGATTACTTTGTCCGTTTGGTTGGCTGAATTGTAGATATTAAATCACAAGAATTTGATTGATATTGAGCTGCTTGAATGTTTAATTGTTATTTAAATCGTTTATTCAGTTGACTATAATCGTAATTCAATTATTTCTACATTGTAAATAGGATTCGGAATACTAATATCACTGTTTGTTTGGTTGGTAGTATTGTAAACCTTTTGTTTGAATCATGTATAAAAGTTAAGTAACGGATTAATAGACGTTCATTCTGTAAAACAAATTAGAAAGTATAAACTCTGCTCGGAAATATAGCTGAAAGTGTATTTATTTGGACTATTATTTGAAGTCTCTCCCAGGTTCTGCCACATTTGTTAGTTTTAATCAGTACGAAAATACGAAATATGCGAGAAACGAAATGCATTCGTGAATAAACGTACTCGGTACTGATGGTGCATACCTACCTTTATGATCTAATAATCACCGGTGACACACCGGTGTTTCTCCGGTGTTTTCAATTGATTACTTTCTACGGAGAATCACCGGTGATTTTCCGGTGATCACTGCTCCGGTGCAAACCATTATACTTTCTATTATAGGATGATAATAATTTTGGCAGATTACGTCCATGAAGTTTCGTTTTTTTTCCGGTAAAATGTAATACAGATAATGTGGTACTTCATTGATGGGAACCGCCCACTTAGTAAAGTACCATGCGTATCGAACAACCACAGACTATCGAAAATCGTTTCTGAATTGAAATAGATCGAACATGTAAAAATTAACATTTAGGTAACTATATTATTTTTTATATATATTAAATCGTATGTGGGAATGATTTTATCATTAATTTATAGTAGGTTTGTATTTTAAGGTAGATCAAATATTGCCACGCGTATTCCTCGCTGAAAATCATCTTCTGATGAACTATCTAGTAAATCTAGTAATAAATAACTCGACAGATCCATATTAAAAATAATAACACCCTGTATAGCACCTTAGTAGCTGGGAAGTGCGTCAATCGAGACGTATACCAATGGAATGAAGGGAAAGATATATTACATTACCTGCTCCGTGTGTGATAGGTTAAGATAATGTAAAGCTATACATCCCGGGATGTAATGTACATTAATATACATTATAGCTGCCGTGTGTGAAGTCCTTTATACTGTTCTATTCAAACTTATATATTTTACCCTGTCTTTACCTCTAAACTCTAATAGGTATCTCCATATCAGACTAGGTATAGTTTGACAAAAAATTATTAAAACCTGAAAAAAAAATTATGAGATTTTTTACTTATACCTACCTATTTTGCACGTTTTAATTATTCAACTTCATAATCTCGCTAAGACGGCAACGACCCGTAGCACATTCTGATGAACGATTTTGTACGCTTTGCGAGAATACTGCCGTACCTTGTTTGTGATTACACTTTGTATGGGCTATTGTTATTTTAATGGTAGGCACTTAGGTATGTTTTTTCAGTTAATTACTTAACTGAAGCTTGAATCAAAAATACCTGTAGGTATCGTCAGTGAAGCGCGAGCCTAGGTACCTTCATTTTTAGGTGTTTTTAACCGACTTCCAAAAAGGAGGAGGTTATCAATTCGGCCGGTATATTTTTTTTTTTTTTTTAATGCACGAGTTTGCCATATACTTACTTACCAGGTAAGTAAGTATATGGCAAACTTGCTCTAAACTAAATTCACCAACGTTCCCTAACTTTTAAGGGTTATCTAAGCTAGCTGACGCTTTCTGTCAGTTTTATTTCCACGGACCTTTAGGTAACACCTAAAAGTGGACGTGACACTGGGTAAGAGATTGTATTTAGGGGCTAGTACATACGAAAATTGTACACATAGTATTCCTACGGTAGTGTACGTACGTCGTATGTCTCGTACGTTAATATGAAACGTACATACGTAATCGTTTAAAAGAATAGAGATAGGTACAAAATGAAAGACTATAAATTAAAACTGTAGAAAAGTTTATTTATTGTTTTTAAAATTGTTCATTATGCTATAAAATAATGTATACTATAATTTTAATAAAAATTATTCGGTTTTTACATACAATAAAACCTAGAATTTTCCAAGAGGAAAAGGATTATCAAATACAAAAAAATGCAGAGTTTAAGTAAAGAGATAGATGCCTTTCTTAGTTTCAACATAAATATCGAAAATAAAGATACCTATTATCTCACTCGCAGGGTACAAAAATATTAAGCTCAGATTTATTCTTAAACCTTACCATCCCCTCTATTGTCGTTCAGAAAACTTTTTACACGAGCACATTCTCTACGGGCTCCCAAACTATTTTAACAATAAAAGTCTTTAGAAAATAAAATTAATTGTTTAATTAATTTGCCTACATCCCTTCACAATCAGATACACGTTAGCTCACCAATTTGTATAGGTAGGTAAGTAGGTACCATTACTTACATTCAATAATTATTTTTATTAATTTAATATTTTCTATCTATTCGAAATCGTTTAATATATTGCTTACTTAATGCCTAGGTATACTTTTTTACTGCTTACAACTAATTGGACAGGGATTGCTCTAATTTACTAACATAATTATAAATTAAGCCCAACACGCCCTTGAGCCACGTTTTAGACTATAGTATATTTTTCCATAGCTGTCTTAAAAGGTAAACAAGTGATTTCTCGCAGAAAGGATTTTAAATCGCAAGTTCGTGTAAGTATCTTTATATTATGATGGCAAGAATTGCAAAAAAAAAAATCGCGCGGTCTTAACCTTGGTGTTAGGTCCGCTACTCACCCTTGTTCACAGCGTGCAAGTGTTGGGGTCGCGTATCTCAGTCTACGAGTACCTTAACATACTTACAAACTAAAGGAATTCAATACTTTGGCAAGGTGGCGGCAGGGGCAGTCGGCGAGGACAGTAGAGAGTCATCTGGGGCCGCGAAGTTTTCTCGGACTGATATCGAGTGTCGGAGGGACGCTCGTCGCCGCTCCTTGATGGCGTGGGCGAGGAAGAAGGTGCAGAATATACCCGTACTCTGGAACAAAAGAAAGAGTATTAAATGACTGGCAGAAGTGTCAAAGTGGAGATGGGCGGGATATATTGCTAGGACGACAGACGATCGATGCAGATGGACTCGCTCGGTTTTTGAATGGAGATTGGAGACCATGTACCGGCTAGAGAAATGTGGGGGAGGCAACTACGACTAGGTATAAGTATCAAAGTGGAGATGGACGGGGCATGTTGCTAGGACGACAGACGACCGATGCAGATGGACTCGCTTGGTTCTTGAGTGGAGACTGGAGACCATGTACCGGCAAGAGAAATATGGGGGAGGCAACTATGACTAGGTATAATTATCAAAGTGAAGATGGACGGAAAATGTTGCTAGGATGAAAGACGACCGATGCATTCTTGAGTGGAGACTCGAGACCATGTACCGGCAAGAGAAATGTGGGTTCCCGCTGGTCCGATGGTATCATCAAGCTTGTGGGCAAGATTTAGATGGGATTAGAGACTGGCAACATGTAATGCTGAGATCTATAGAGCGTGCTCTAACTTAGCTCTAACTCTAGATAAGTGTTAAAACGAGACACAAATATGCTCCGATATAAATCTGTCTCGTTTTATCTCTGTCTTGAGTCTGAGTAGAGTGAGAGTGCGGTCTATAGATGCGGTCATGGAACATCTAAAGAAAGGAATTGCGTGTACAAGAGGAGGCCTGTGTCCAACGATGGAAGAAATGAAAGGCCTAACAGAGAAGAAGAAAAAGGTATAAGTCTGACACGGTTGCAGGTGACACTTGGAGCTTCTAAAAATAGAACAAAAAACATAGAGATTTTTTTATCCTTATTTGTACTTATGTTTGGGAAAACAGAGCAGCAATTCTCTCTTTAGTTCAGGAAAATGTGGCCAATTATTATATGTAGCAAGTAATTATTGTTGTAAAATACAGTACCTAGTACGTACATTATATATTATTGTAGTTGATTAATATAATTAGTTTTGTTATCATTAAAAATGTCATACAAATGACCTTTTTGTATGACAATTCTTCTTATATATTTACCTCCTTAAGAATATAGGTAGGTACTATGTCAACCACGTCGACATTGGGTCAATAAAGATAATGGCTTCAACAGAATTAAGACTTTATATTAGTACTAGCTTTTGCCCCTGCGACTTCGTCCGCGTGGAATTAGATTTTGGGGTGGAATTTTCAAAAACTGTGACACACGTACTTTTTTATTTTTAACTGAAAGCTCAAATACCAACTTTGATGGAAACAGCTTGAAAAATGACGGAGTTTCATATAAACTTCCATCCCCTATTTAAACCCCTTAGGGGTGGAATTTCCAATAATCCTTTCTTAGTGTGCGCCTACGTCATAAAAGGAACCAACTGTAACAAGTTTCTAACTTCAGTAGTTTAGGCTGTGCGTTGATATCTCAGTCAGTCAGTCAGTCAGTCAGTCAGTCAGGACTTTGAATTTTATATATGTAGACTAGCTTTTGCCCGCGGTTTCGCTCACGTTTAGTTTGATTTTCAAACCCCTATTTTACCCCCTTTCAAAAATTATTTCTTAGCGGATGCTTACGCCATAATAGCTATCTGTATGCCAAATTTCAGCCCGATCCTTCCAGTGGTTTGTGCTGTGCGTTGATAGATCAGTCAGTCAGTCAATCAGTCACCTTTGCCTTTTATATATTTAGATAAGTAGGTAAGGTATACATATAGGTACCTTAGTATCGTGTCTTTTATATTGATTTTTATTCAAAAGTACAACAAAATGTTTGTACCTCTCAGGCATCAGTCATACATCAAGCGTCATGGAAGACTGATGCAGCAAAGAATGTTCTAGATTTTTGTTATGCAAACGTGAGTTACCGTATTACTTATGATATAGGTAATTAATAGTAATTATTATGTGGTTCGATCATTTACTGGAGAGCTGGTTTTCGGGTTGCTACATTTTGATTGTTACGCTTTGGGTTTCTAGATTCAAAATAAATAAGCGATAGTGGCGTCCCTAGTTTTTGTACTATTTTTTACTAAATATAATACCATTTTATCACAGCACAGTACAAGTGAGCACCCTAAATAACAGATTACACTCAGAACGTTAATTTGAACTGCCAGTGTTCTTCACAGAAACTGTCGCAAAGGGGAAAACCAAATAGCATACCCAATTATTTATTTCTGACGTCATATTGCATTTCTGAAAGATTCAACAACAATATTATACATACGCATGACGCACCTTTGTTATATTTAGTGGTTAAGTTATTGCGGTTTATACTGACGCTTTGAGTATACTTATTATAACCAACCACTGACGAGATGACTTTAGGGTACCTACAGAAAATGTATAAAAACTATAAACCAACTTACCTATCCCTTCCAAGTTAGCCCGCTACCATCTTAGACTGCATCGTCACTTACCATCAGGTGAAATCGCAGTCAAGGGCTATCTTGTCATAGAATTAAAAAAAAAAAAAACATCCCCTACATCGATGCCGACTTCGGAAAATTGGATATACTTAACATTCGTCAAATTGAATTTGTTCGTATTAATACTAGATGAAGATCGCGAAGACCTAGACCTAGAAGAAGAGTAACAAACATACACACATATACAAACTTTCACTTTTATAATTTTAGTGTGACAATAGTGTGACAGTCTATGTCACGCGGACCATTATAAGGAATTGATTGAGAGCTTATTCATCAAAAACGGCTCAGTAGTTTAGGTGGAACATAACGTTTTTTTTTGTTTTGCTATTTTGCAGCCATCTACAATCAGTCCATCTATGACTATAAGTAGATTCGATGTAAGCGTCGTGAGTTGAGAGAAGGTCACTCCATCAAGAAACTCTTCTCGTTATGCAATTGCTGGCCTGGGTTCACAGTGACAGTTCTTCCACTGTGGTTCGCTTTAGCCTTTTGATTTTGCTACATGTGGTTAATGACAAATAAAAGAGGAAATCCATCGAAGTGCCAAAAAACATAAGGCCAGGCTAGAAGGACTTGTGAATAGTCTGGCAGGAACATAAGTATTTATATTGGCTATATTTTAAATACATATGTAAATAGACACATACATATATAGTCAGCTATATATAATGTAATGATGAATGAATGTATGTAATCATAGATAAGTCTTTTCTTGACTGTCGTAGTCCGGTAACAAAAAAAGACGTTGTTCATATCATATTTATAATCTGTAAGTATATTGTTTTTGCTGCTAGCGACCGTAGATAACTTATCATTATTAAACATCAAAGAAACCGTGTCAGTTATATTGAACGCACTATGTTAATTGCACTACGTCGAGGAAGTAATCTTCGTCGCCCAGATGAGTCACCTCCCGGTTTGGTACAATGAGGCCTTTGGGCACAATTTATTGCTAAGTGCTAACAGAGCGACTTTATAATGCGTTAAGAATTGTGACATGATGGGTGCGACTTGCGTACCTACCAAGTTAACTGAAATGTTTGATTTGTACTTGTAAATGTAAGGTAATAAATTAAAATGAATTGTCGAATGTATGAAAGAGCTTGAGATTTGAGAACCGCTGGACAGATTTGGCTGATTTAAATATTTTTTGTTATATTCGGTCAATGTAAGAATATTTTTGGGAAATCCAGCGGAAAGGTGAGATGATGAAAATCTCAATTTCCTCAGTAGTAATTTTTTTTAATAAAAGGAAAAGGTGAATGACCGAATGACTGACTGATCTATTAACACACAGCTTCTGGAAGGATCGGGCTGAAATTTAGCATATAGCTAGCTTTTATGATGTAGGCAATAGGCATGCGTTAAAAAAGGATTTTAAAAAATTCTACCACTAAGGGGTAAAATAAGGGTTTGAAAAATCGAATTTATTGTGAGCGAAGCTGCGGGAAAAAACTAGTTGTAGTATATTAGAACTGGGTTGAGCCGTTCCGAAAATGATCGCTGAAAATTAGACGTAAAAAAATTTTAATACCTCTTTGGTTTGTGGAATCGTTCAAATAATGATATCCTGAGACTACTTAGTAGTTAGCACTTAGTAGTAGGCAGCTGTTTAACTATAGAATAAGGATCTCTAGAAACATTTCCACACATTACTTACCGTTTATGTGCAATAACAATATGTACGTATGTATTGAGATAAGAAACGGCACGCAACGTGAATCAGTTGCCCTGGTGGCTGGCAATCATCTCATTACAGCGAACGACATCCGCGTGACTCTTGAGGGCTATTCGCCGGTCAACAACTATCTATTACCTATACCTATTGGGTAGCCTAAGCTACGAGGGCAATTCGCCGGTCAACAACAGCCATTACCTATTTTTTTTTTTTTTTATTCGATGACAAGATAGCCCTTGACTGCGATCTCACCTGATGGTAAGTGACGATAGGGTGGTAACTAGTCACGGCCAAAGCCTCCCACCAGACAAACCTAGACCTAGACCTAGGCACCTATTCGATAGCCTATGAGGACTATGTCTTTCGTATTATGTCTTGTCTATCTAGATTCTATAGAGATCATTTAAGACCTCACAAGAGCACACTCAAATAGGATCAATGGTTAAAGGTGTGGACTGAAACTGAAAGGCCGATGGTTTAATTCTGCCATCGCGAATACCTAACAAAAAATATTTAGGTACACGGACTGCAGTGCAGTTTAGTGGACCAATGTGAATGTTCGGACCCCTATATCTAGCCCCTAATACACATAATTTGGTGATAGTTCCCGCAGGATTAAAAAAAACTAACACCACGCGAAAGCTAGTATAAATAGAATAGAAATGTTAAGTATTACAAAGTGCTTTCGTATTGTCAATTGAATTTACCTATTTCCCAAAAAGTTGCCAGTCCTGGTACCAATGCCTGGTACCTATAACCCTTCCATATCAAATACACGATCACTCGTCCTCCTAATCCCCTGCGGAGATGATCTCTCTAATCCGACATCCTCACTCATCAAGACCTCGCCGCCGCAATCATTCGCCCATTATCTATATTGCTCTAATCAACCCCCGTCTCTTTCCAACACTGTTAATAAGACAGAGATAACATAACAAATTGAGATTTAAACGCATTTGCTCCCACGCAGAATGTCAGGTGATATAGTTTCTAGTATGAATATAGATAACTTCCTTTGCTCTAGGTATTTACATCGATGCTACTAAGGTTTTCAATAGCTCAGTCCTCTCAATCAGAAGAAATCTAAAAAGCTAATAAGGTATATTATGTAGGTACCTACTAGCTTGCTCTCAACTTCGTCCGCGTGGATATAGTTTTTAAATTGCCATGGGAACTCTTTAATTTTCTGGGATAAAAAGTAGCCTATATCGCTCTTCAGGTCGCCAGCTATACCCATGCAAAAAATCACGTCGATCCGTATTTCTGTTGCAGCATGATTGAGGTGTGAAATAAATACGAGTAATTTTGAATTTCGAGAGTGCTTCCTACAGAGAAGTATGGTAAAACTTGGAGTTAGTTAGGTAAGTTAGTTTAGGATTTACGAGTATCAACAGTAAAAACATACATATTGTATACCAATTCGATTACTAAATTTTCCTCAACGAATTTACAATATTAATCGTCCACTTTTTGCCGATCATGTTTGTGATATTCGTGATATCTATTTCTGCATGACTAAGTGGCAAAACCTTGCTCTGAATCGGCGCGCGCGCAGTGACCTCATCGCTTCCTCCGGTGATGTCACAATGAACCTAACCTTTGTCCCTTATTGGGACTAAGCCTAATGAAATCTTCCATTTTCGAAGACCTTTTGGTGTGACATTATGATTATTAGTAAACGGAATAGACTCCGAGATCGATTTTTGAGTAAGAGTGCTTGGGATTGTGAGGATTAAATCCTTTTTTTTATATGAATTGCGAGCAAACGAGCAGGCGGGTGACCTTATGTGTGATGAACACTTGTAGCACCTGAGGCACCACCAATGCATTGCCGGCTTTTCAGGAATTTGTTGGTCCGCTCCTTGAATAACCCCATGTCGTAATTAATTGGGGAAAAACATCGCAGGGAGTTGATTGCACAATTTGGTAGTAGATACGTGGAAAAAAGATCTGGAGCAAAGGATGGATTGCTTATATTATAAATGCGAAAGTGTTTGTTTATTGGTTTGTCCTTCAATCCCGCGGCAACAGAGCAACCGATTAGCGTATCGGACATTAAAACACGATATTTCGTCGATTACAACATTAAAATATAACTTGCAAACCTAGTAACGCCATCTAGAATAATATTTACAGCATAATTTGATTTTTTTACAAAGAATTGGCAATCTATTTCTTCTTACTATTTAATCTCTGCTCCTCTACATCTATACAAATAAATAAAATTGAAGTGTCTGGATCAAAAAGCAGTTTTGTATAGCAGCCTCTTATGCAACGCCCGTCAATCAAGTAATTTCGCGAGCCAACCTACAGCCAGCGCCATCTATTTTTCTGTCTGTCTGTTTGTTGCCGCTAATCTCGGGAACGGCTGGACCGATTTTGACGAGACTTTCACTGGTAGATAGCTGATATTATGGGGCATAGTATAGTCCGCTAGTAATATTATAGATATAGAAGCAAGAGCTAGCTGATTTTTCCTCTCAACTCTACTAAAACCTTATATAACCGTAAAAGTGTACGACAATACTAATAACCCAACGATTGAACCTACGAAGAGCAAGAATAGCCTAGTAGTTAGGACTGCGGGTTCGCAGGTTCGATCCCGGACACGCAACTCTGACTTTTCGTGGTTATGTATGAATATATGATGATGTTGATGAACAAAAACCCCTTAAAAACCCATTTATGAATCAACTAATTAACAGGAAACCTTGAGTCATATATAAACAGTGTTATCATAAAAGATACAGCTATTAACTTAATGTCATGTTTTATCAGACTTCTGAATGTCATTATAAACAAAATCTTCTTTCAATGAATGTATAAGATGATAATGTCTTTGAGTAGGTACTATATAACCAAGCTCAAAGTAAATTGTTGAATATCTCCACACGAGTTTGAATCCACTAGCTTATTAACCAAAGTGTAACATAAGAAATAATAATAAATACAAGACAGCGTTACGTGCTGGACGGGCTTCAAAAGTTCAAATCATTGCGCACACATTTATGACGACCTCCCTGGCGCAGTGGTGAGCACTGTGGTCTTATAACTCGGAGGTCTCGGGTTCGATTCCCGGCGGGGGCAATTTAGTAATTTATTATTTCTAAATTGTCTCTGGTCTGGTCTGGTGGGAGGCTTTGGCCGTGGCTAGTTACCACCCTACCGTCAAAAACGTGCCGCCAAGCGATTTAGCGTTCCGGCACGATGGCGTGTAGAAACCGATTAGGGGTATGGGTTGAATTTACACTGCTATACCCCTTCCAAGTTAGCCCGCTACCATCTTAGACTGCATCGTCACTTACCATCAGGTGAAATCACAGTCAAGGGCTATCTTGTCATAGAATAAAAAAAAAACACACACCAGTTAAGCTGTGTAATTTGTACCTAAGTCCTGTAAGTACATAAGCGCAAATAGTAAAGAATAGAAAGACGTAGGTAGTTAGTCGGGTAATAAGAGATATACAACAGCTAGATACAAGCCCAAAGGTACCTATCTCTTATAGATCCGATGCGAAAGATCATTGATTAAATGAAACGCCTGCTGTGTGCCCTTGAATGACGCAGCGTAGGTGCCGAAGCAAGCCATATCATCCTCCTCACATAATCGCATCAATAGATACTTAGAGGTCGTTTCCCGCTAAGTAATGACATTGAGGTCATGGTCTACCATGACCTCAATGGTAGAGTGTCAATTTTAGCGGCTCCTTCACATAGGTATTGTATCTAGGAAGATAGGTATCTATTTATTGAACGAGCGAAGCGAGTTCTCTGAGTCAACTAGGGCGCTTGTCTGTACTGGAAAGAGAAGTGTGTACGTCCAAATGTCTGTCAGAGCCCTATAACTTCTGAATTACTGAACGTAATTACTTCAAATTTAAATATAATATGTAAACTGATGGCCTTCAGCCGAACATTGTATAAAAAAATATAAAAAGCTTTATTTCAGGGGGGCTCTCATAGAAGCGTGTTTGAAGTAAAATTTTGTTTGTTGCGTTACATAGACTTGCAATATATCTTTTTAAAGACGACTATGATCAGAGTACAAAAATATTTTTTTTTAATTTTTCCCTTAAAATTGACGAAATGGGGGGCTTTCAAAGTGGAGATTTTAATTTGAGCCATATGTCAAGAATTACTGAATATTAGAACGTGAAACTTGGTTGAAAATTCAGTTATATCCTGTACTTGAACAACAAATACTAAAATTAGATAAATGTTATAAAGAAACGAAATAATTTAATTTTAAATGCTAATAGCTTCACAATAATGCTAATAGATGGCGCTGTGTCAGTAAAACAGTTTTGTGTCAACTATTTTTTTTTATTGCGTCTAATGTTAAAAGTTAATTATTACAATATATAATTAAAACTTTTGGGAATTATGGGATATCGCGAGGTCTCAGTTCGGGGCGAACCACTAGTATTAGCGTTGTTGACGTTAGACGTTTTTTTTTATTCGATGACAAGAGAGTCCTTGACTGCGAGTTCACTTGATGGTAGGTAAGTGATGATGCAGTCTAAGATGGTAGTGAACTAACTTGGAAGAGATATGGCACCCTAATCGGTTTCTACACGCCATCGTGCCTGAACGCTTAATCGCTTGGCGGCACGTCTTTGACGGAAAGGTGGAAACTAACCACGGTCAAAACCTCCCACCAGATCAGACCAGAGACAATTCAGAAATTATAAATTCCCTAATTACCCCCGCCGGGAATCGAACCCGAGACCTCCCAGTTACAAGACCACAGCGATCACCACTGCGCCAGAGACGTCGTTCTATCTACTTGTTTATGTTAGAGTTAGACGCTGACAAGGCTATCTAAATAATTCGGTATCTACTTGTAATGATAATTACCTAATTCAGTTTTTTTAATACAACCATTGGATACCTATTTCACAATAATTAATACGACAATGTTTTCATTAAATAACAAATCGCTATTTTAATCTTATTTTTATTTTTCAAACATAACCGAATCGAATGGAAAAGAAAATTGGGGAAACACTAATTTTGCAATATCCCCAATTACATTTTACACTTCATTGATTAATCCATCGGAAATTAGATTTTTAATTAAAACGGGTTTAATACGTAGATCTGTACCTACATAATAATTATTTCAACTACTCTGGCACTAATAATATTGGCACATCGACATCTTCTGTGGTAAATAATTATTAATCTATGATTTCATTGACGATTTCATAAATTAATTATAGAGGTTGGTGCGCCATTTGCAATATTATCAGGTAGTTCCAGAGACACTCGTATCTCCAATGTGGCGCTTCAAATTGATCCATATTAACCTGTCATTTATTTATTTATTTAAAACCCCCTTAAATCTAACAGGTACCTAGTAGCCTAATTCGATAGAATAGATTCGATTTGTTTAAGGTCAGCCAACCCAGTATCCTATCCTATCCTAATCTTAATATCCTAATAATATGTGCGTGTATGTGTGTGTGTGTGTGTGTGTGTGTGTGTGTATGTGTGTGTGTGTGTGTGTGTGTGTGTATGAGTGTGTGTATGTGTGTTACTCCTTCACGCCACAACGAATTAACCAATTTGGCTGAAATTTGTAATGGAGGCAGCTCACATCCAGGATTAAAACATAGGCTACATTTTATCCCGGAAAATTAAAGAGTCCCTACGGGAATTAAAAAAACCTTAATCCACGCGGACGAAGTCGCGGGCATCATCTAGTTTATCATAAATTAATTATAGAGATGAGGATACAGTTTAAAGAGCTTCAGTTGGGAAACCTAGAAGGTTCTAGATGTTTAACAAAATCATTACAAATCATTCTCATTAGTCATTCGCGTGGTGACGTCGAATGTCTATGTATGTAAGTACTAAACAATGAATTAGGTATAGACTATAGCGTGACTACATTACTTAACATACACCCACTGCCATTGTTTGTTTATATTATGTGCTTTATAATACATAGATACCTACAGTATTATGCGACCTTTATAATAATGATGGAATGAATGTATTTTTCTGCTATGCATTATAATATAGGTACTTACAATCGATACTTATCTAAATATATAAAAGGCAAAGATGACTGATTGACTGACTGATTGACTGACTGACTGACTGATCTATCAACGCACAGCCCTAACCACTGGACGGATCGGACTGAAATTTTTCATCCAGGCAGCTATTATGACGTAGGCATCCGCTAAGAAAGGATTTTTGAAAATTCAACCCCTAAGGGGGTAAAATAGGGGTTTAAAAATCGAATTTAACGTGAGCGAAGCCGCGAGCAAAAGCTAGTCTACAATATAGGGCTACTAGATGTTGCCCGCGACTTCGTCCGCGTCGATATAGGTTTTTTTTAATTCCCGCGGGAACTACTTTATTTTCCGGGATAAAAAGTAGCCTATGTCACTCTCCAGGTCCTCAACTATACCCATGCAAATCACGTCGATCCGTAGCTCTGTTGCAGCGTTATTGAAGGACAAACCAACAAACAAACAAATTTTCCCATTTATAATATTAGTAAGGATAGCAAAGTTGGAATTATGATGTCAATTAAGAACTAAGTACCTACCTACAGACGCGTCGAGTGCAGTGAAAGCATTTCCTCCGTCGTTTATTAGAAACGTACCTACCTATAGGCTACTAGATGAGAGAAAATATTTCTATGTCCACATACCTAAATGATAAATAGGTACCTACCTACTAACCGTTCATTTCGAGTTGGACGCTACCTTCCGTCGCACTTTCCTTCACCGCACCTCATGTCAGACCCGCTTAGTACAGATAGCAACGTACCGCTCGAAATTGTCACTACCGTGTTTTTTCAAACTTTTGTTATTGTTACGTTTTAATTTTTTTTGTGAACTATACTATATAGCCTATGACGTCATTTTGTAACGGTCAACTCGAAGTAAACGGGTAATAAAGCTCGGTACGTTCGTTGTTATAATTATATCCACTCGTACGCATGTACTTTAGTTCGCTTTGTGGCGAATAAAAATCTCTAGCTGATCCCAAAGATATTATCATCGTCTTTGTCTTCCCTTTTGGCTCATGGCCAAATAAGTTGGAACTAACGCCGCGGTTTTTTTTATTGCACGACAGTCCTTGACTGCGATCTTACCTGATGGTAATTGACGATGCAGTCTAAGATGGTAGCGGGCTAACTTGGAAGGGGTATGGCAGTGTACCTTCATCCCATACCCTTAAACTGTTTCTACACGCCATCGTATCGGAACGCTAAATCGCTTGGCGGCACGTCCTTGACGGCAGGGTGGTAACTAGCTACGGCCAAAGCCTCCCACCAGGCAAACCAAAACTTTGATAACAACGCTCTATGACATAACGTTGTATTTACAGTTAGCTCACGCGCCCATGTCAATTTCATGCGAGTGTCAATAGATCCATCCAAATGACTCGAAAACGAGATAGAGTCAAAAAACGCCAATCGCCACCGCTAAAAACTTACCTATCTGTTCAGGTGGACAAAATCAGAACTAAAGGCGCTATTTTTAAATATTTTAATTTTTTTTATAAAAGAATATTAGTCAAGCTGAACTTGACCTATATTCTCCTCTCCCCTCCAAATAAGCGAAAAGCTTGTGCTAGGAGCACAAGCTACCCACAAGCGGTAGGACAATAGTTCAACGGGTGGGGCTCGAACCTGCGACCTTTCAGTTTTCACTGAAAACTGAAGATACGGACTGAAAACTTTTCAGTCCGTACCTTTAGCCGTTGGGCTTGAGGCTTTTCGTTCAATTCTCGGCTACGCATTGGTGGTGCCTCTGGCACTTGTGTTCTGTAACACTTGTGTTCATGGGCGGTGGTAATCACTTTACATCAGGTGACCCGCCAGCTCGTTTGCCCGCTAGTCATATATAAAAAAAAGATCCGCTGGCAATGTCTAAGTACTGGTACTGTCTAAGTATTCATGGTCTTGTCTGCTCTCAGTACTTTCTGGTGGGAGTGTCGTATGTACAATGATATAAAATGTAGTCCTACCGATTTTCTTGTAAAAATAGCAATATTAAACTCTCAACTAGCGACCCCTTCGACTGAACAGATAAGTTGGTGGCACTGTACCGAACGCGATAATTAGTAATTACTTGCATTAGTAGGTCAATAACCATCACGTCGCGTCAATAGCCCACGGGACGGCGTAATATGACGCCATCGTTCATATTAACCAATAGCACGGAATGCTTAATAGTACTCCAATAGCCACTCTATTATTACCCGACTGTGCGACGCAAAGTGGTGTAAAGTATATATGTATGTGGTAAATAACTGGAGACTAATCGCGTAGGCCGATTTTGATGATTCTTACGTCAATCTATTTGTGTTAATCTTGAGAGTGTCACTAAAGACTTGACAGTAGTCAAAAATCAATATGGCGACCACCAGACGCCATAATTATGTCATTCCAGTGTCTGTGTCACCCCGCTAACTTCATAACACCGAGCTAATACTGACTTGATTTTGGAGAATCCGAGAATTGAACTCAAGACCACTTGCGAGGTAAGTAAGTATTGTGCATATAATATCCTCGTTCCTAATACGCACCATCAAAATTGGGAATGCCATTCCGGCTTCTGTTTTTCCGTCTAACTACATGCTGTCGAGCTGCGCAAGGAAACCTGCAGAGATAGACTTTTCCGAAAAACCGTGGTATCTTTTTTTTATATGTATATAAATAGCGGGCAAACGCGCAGGCGGGTCACCTGATGTTAAGTGATTACCGCCACCCATGAACACTTGTAGAACCAGAGGCACCACCAATATGTATGGCCACCATTAAGCTGCATCTGCACTTATTACTATCGTGCATCGTGATCGCAGTCAAGCGCTCTAGTCTACATATTGTATAATTAGGTATCGAAAAAACTACATATCATGTACCTGCAGGAGTGATGCAGCAAGTGCCACCATGGCAACCAGCAGCAGCTGCTGCTTGGCGTAGTCGTGCAGCAGGTTGCCGCAGCCTCGCTGGTACAGCGTCGTGCAGTCCGAGGTGTAGGGCCTCTGCAGCGAGTCCAGGACGCCCTGCCCGCAGCACGAGAACGGCACGTGGCCCGACGAGCTGTAGTCGGTGGGGCCGCTCACACCGCAACATTCGAACTGCAAAATACCTATAGTTTTTACAATAGTGTAGCAGTAGTGGGTTTTATAATAACTACGTAGTAGTATCTTCTTCTTTATCAACTAATGGACGTCCACTGCTGGACATACGTCTCTTGCATGGACCTCCACAGGGCTCGGTCTTGCGCCGCCTGAATCAATCAATCAATCAATCAGACGAGGCGCAGGGAGCCGCTGGATACAGGCGTTGCAAGACCGAGACCTGTGGAAATCCATGCAAAAGACCGTTGTTTAGCAGTGGAAGTTTGGAAGAGGCGAGAAGAAAAAGATTTGCTTTGACTGCAATCACACCTGCTACTAGGTAAGTGCAGATGCAGCCTAGAATGGAGTGCGCAAACCCATCCACTCTTGATTAAACGGTATCCAAGTTAGGTAGATATTAATTAGAAAAAACGGTATCCGGAAGGGCATTTCCAGCCGGCGCAAGACAGAGATCTGTGTAAGTCTATGCAAGCGACCTTTGTTCAGCAGTGGTCGTCTATCGGGTGATAAATAATTAGGAAAGAAAATGTTATGTACCTTCACATGCAACCTGTCCCATCTGACAGAGTCAGCGTTGGCTTCCTTGTTCTCCTTGGTCAGCAGGAAGTAGGAGGCCATCGTGGTCTTGATGTCGATCTCGATGTTGTCCCACACCACCATGGCCCACACGAAGCACGAGAACTCGATCACCACTATCAGGACGATGAGGAGGCCCGCCTGAAAATTAACCAAAATATCTTTACTCGTACGAAATGCTTTGACGTTTCTGAAACGAACGGCTAAGGTATGGAACGCACTTCCAGCTTCTGTGTTTCCGCCCACGTATAATCTGAGTACCTTCAAGACAAGAGTGAATAGACATTTTCTAGGCAAGCGCGCTCCAACCTAGACCTCATCAATGTTTTCCATCTTTGATTGTCGTCAAGCGCAAGCCTATCACATAATAAAACCTTGACGACCTCCCTGGCGCAGGTGTGAGCGCTGTGGTCTCATAATTGGAAGGTCTTGGGTTCAATTCCCGGCGGAGGCAATTTGGTAATTTGTAATTTGTGAATTGACTCTGGTCTGGTCTGGCGGGAGGCTTTGGCCGTTGCTAGTCACCTTATCGTCAAAGACGTGCCGCCAAAAGATTTAGTGTTCCATGCTAGTGGAAACAGATTAATGATTTTTGCGTGTGTATACTTGGTCTTGAAGACCGGGAGAGTGATATAGGCTACCTTTTCATACCGGAAAATCAAAGTGTTCCCGCGGGATTGTAAAACCTATCTCCAGGCGGGCGAAGTTGCGGACATCAGCTACTTTTCAATATAGTATTTTGTTTCTTAGTTTGTCCTTCAATCAAGCAGTAACGGTGCGACGTACAATATGATTTTTTCATGTTTACAGCTTTTACGTTACATTTACAGGGATTTTTAAAAATCCTAAAGCTGAACTAGTATAAATACTAATAAAGTGAATACATAGTAGGTACTATGTATAAGTGGGTACTATGGAAGTAAAACAGAAGAACCATCAAGATCTTTTTATCTTTCTGTTTGGTTGTCCTTTTTGATACAACTTTGAAACATACCTTTTTTATATTTCAGAAGTGTGAAATAGATGGCGTTAGTAGTAACTAAATGAAATATTTTACAGTTCTAGCAATTACCTTATTCATGCTTAGTCATTAATCTCCGGTGTAATGTTTATAAATATATTACGTGACTTACAATATAGGTAGTTATTTGCATACGAATGATATATATACTTACTATTATGACATGTATTTGATGCATAGACTTTGCCGTTCTCCATCCAATCCAGGCTATAGAGCAAGTGATGATTGCCATCATTAATAGCAATATAGCTGGATATTCCACACTGACTCCAATGAAGTGTCGGTATATGAAAAGACGGTATAAAAGATAGCCACTCATGCCGAAAAGTACCACTGCTGACATCTGTCGGAAAATAAAGAAAACTATGTTGAGTTTCACAAACCATCTACAGACACTAGCGCCATGTAAAGGGAAATCGTGTCGAGGAAAAGTCTCATTGAAAACTTTATTAAAAAAATCTTCGTGAAAAGTTTCTTATGTCTTATGTTAAACAGTCAATGAATGAGGAGTTTAAATTAAGTTTAATTTTATTAAAATTCATAAGTAATAATTTATTAGGTAAGTAATAAACTTAAATAAGTCATAAAAAGTTGTAATAATAAAAATAAAGGAAAAATCATAGATTTTTAAGACTTATTAATAATGAATTGCTACAATATATTTAAAACCAGTTTATTGCATCGTATACCTACATAAATAACAGTAATTTGTATACTAGTTCGCAAGTTGTTATGACAACACAAAGACGCTTATTCAGCGTGTTTTTGTGTAACGGGACACACAAAAAGCCGGACGCGAATTTATTATTAAATACCTAAAAATATGTGAAATGGACTTACAGCGAACAAAACATTGAAGGTCAGAACCAGGTATTTCCAGCAAGTTGACGAGAGAGCCATTGTTTTGTGTTCACACCGTGTTCACATGTCAGAGATCTCGCATGCAAGCCAAAACATTAACAAAGCGTTCGCGGCCGTTCGTTCCACCTCAGAGAGTGTTTGCAAGTATGACTTCTATGTTGCTTCGCCCGCGTAACTCACGAATGACGATGCAACGACAGCTAAACAGAATTAAACCGACATTTAAACATTTAACTATAGCCGCTATCTTTGCCAATATTTTTTAAGTCAACACAATAAATATGGGACAGTCGTTCTTCGAAAATGAGTGTTTTTATCCTATGTGCAATGCCTTATCAGTTTATCGCGCTGATAAAATAGTTGTTCCGTATATACTAGGTACCTCAGGGTACCTAGTAGATGTAGGTACTCTAAATGGCGCAACGTACGCGTAACCTAGTTTTCAGATGACAGAAGCTGCGTTCTCCGTTGGACGGGCCCGAAGATGTATTAATAGCTAATGACACTTCTATTTTAACTCACGCTTGCTGGTCGCTACTTGCTACACTGTTAAGTAGGTATATATTTTTAAGATTTATCAATTTTTTTAAACATTTGTCGTCATCAACTAACTAAAACTTACTAGGTCTCTTGTAGAGATGTTCATACGCTTCGGTCTTTCGCCACTTGTATCCAATGGCTTCCTGCGTCTCGTTGATCTAGTGAAATTTGTCCAACATTATTCTTCCCGGTGTGTTCTACCTTGGGAGGTCGGACCCAAATGTCTGTTTGTTCTTAGATTTTTCTAAGTAGGTATATTTCTTTTTAAGTATGTGCCTAATTTCTGATTAAATCAAGTGGTTAACCCCGCCCAAAAACAAAAAAAACTCGATTTATTTGTTTATCCGGACATACAGTAGATCAAGAAAATAAACCATGCGCGATTCCATCCGTGTTTACGCACGGACTTTCGCACTTCAGCATCTCCTGCGTAGTTGAATATTCTCAGTTGATATTGGCTGCCGTGGTCGTAATCCAGTCAAGAGCATTTAGGAAACTGAAAAAGCTACTTCCTATTCCATGACAGGTACCTACCAACCTATACACGAGTAGACGAGTATACATATCTATACATACGATAGAGCGTAATTACAAGAAATAAAACACTTAAAATGTAAGTTTATTTAATTACTTGATCCGGCAATTGTAGCCGTTTAACTAGCGTTTAACCAATTAACATTCCGACAATGTGCTCCTGTATCAATCTTAAGCCTCTACAATAGAAACTAATAGATATAGGTATATCCTTTATTTACATCATAATATTTAGGTAGGTACCTACCTATTATAGCTACAAGAATTTTCAATTGCTGCGCGCTCTGTGCAATGGACGTGCGATTACGATAAAATTAGAAGATCTTGGAATCTAAAAACACTTACATCACAATACAATCACAGCACATAATATGAAAAGGTTAAACGGTCAATAAATATCGAGAATCAGGATTGCAATACAGGTCTTATAAGTTTTATACTCATATATTAATGTATACTGTACCTACTGTGTGTACCTACTTTATTGTAACTATTCTCAAAGAGTCAGTCAGTCGGGGTCATAAATCTATTCTACCGCAGTTTTATAGGTATATAGAATAGATTGATATAGAATATAGATCTCACATTACACTATAGATACTATAGCATTTGACTGTGAAATTCTGAGTAAAAAGCAGTAGAGTTCATGTTCACGAGAGGTGTGGAGTTGAGAAGGCATTAACTCCTCTTCTATTTTCTGCTCCGCCCTTCTGCGGTGGTCATGGCTTCAGCGGAGAGTTTTACGCGCAATTCAGAGCTATAATAGGTAGCCCAGCAAATCAGCAAGTTAATGCCTTGACAACTCTTACACACAAAAAGTAGCGTTAGCCAGTTGGTCCCACTCACCGTCTCCGCTCCACTTACTTGCTCCGCTTTAGTGAACAGGGCTTGACCATTAATAGTTTACAATGCGACCTTAAACTTGAACAGGATGTACTACAATCTAGCGGGCCCTTAGCGTAAGTGTAAGTTATTGGTGAGCTGGGTGTCCCACAGACTAATACTTGTTGCTGCAGCATCAGCTCAAGGTTACCATGTCCTGGAAATCATCCGAAATACAACAGTAACCTTTCAAATCAATCGCACCAGTGAATTTGTCATACTCTTTAATAAAGTAGGAAATGGGCTGACGATCTTCAAACGCCTGAGCAGATCTTTATAAATTATATTATCTAGCTAAGATCCATCTCGAGCACGTTAACGTTCAAATAGAAAAACCACATCAAAATCGGTTCAGTAGTTAAGGAGCTACAAGGGAATAGACAGATACACATGTCAGTTTTTTGTGCTTAAAATTGCCACACATATAGCATAATTTTATTAGAATTAAGGAGAATCAGCACTCGGCTAACACTTGATTCTTGAAATGTTAGGAGCCTTGGACTTTTATACCTACTTAATATGTGAATAAATAATTATTTATTAACAAGCAACGCAGTAGTCGAAAAGGATAGTTACTAAGTATAGTTAGTCAATAGTTGAAAAAGTTGTAATCAACTATCCGACAAGTTTATTATATCTACAATCATAAATATTAAAAATTGATCCAATTGCTTTATTTTCAAAGAACATAAAAGGACAATGAAATTGAAGGAGGGCAAAGAAAAAGATTGAATATAAATGACAAAGTACCTAACCTATACTTAATAATATTCACAAAGACATAAATCCTTTACCAGTGCACCTGGCAACGTCTCGATTGGGACAATTTTCATTATTTTCCTTAACTCCTCTTCTATGTCTGGACTAATCGGACCGGCTTGTTTCGCAGTGCGAAGCATCGTCCTAGCTTTATCAATATTACGATCACACATTGCTAATATTGCCAAAAAGGCCCATCCATCTGCTAGCAATGGTTCTGTCTTTACTGCTGCAGCAGCCCATCTCTCGGCTAATTTCTCCTCCCCCATTTTTGCATAAACACGACTAATAACTAAGGCTGAATGAGCTGATGGAGCCATTTTATGAGCACGTGCAGCACGTTGCAACGCCTCCGATGGATTGCTTGTAAGCACACCTAAGGCACCTCGAAATAGCAGCAACGGACAGGTTTCAGCTCCTGCACTATCAGCTTCCAAAAGCGCAGTGTTGCATTTATCATCCCACCCACGGATACATGTCAAACAAACTGCTCGCATTTGAGACATTATTGCAGATGGACCGTACTGCTTGATACCTTGCTCTGTATGTTCTAAAGCCTTTTCAAATTTACGTTGTAATACAAGGGACGCAGCTCTTACATACAAAATGTCAACGGTGAGCGTATTCTTGCATCCGAACCGAGATCCTCGGGTCACACAGCCTTCCTCGACGCATTGAAGAAGCCTCTCACTGAATTTGTAACATCTTAAGCAAAGAAAAAATGCTGAAGCGATCAACATAGGATTTTCGATGTTTATTGTAGCAGGTAGCCAAAACGTTTCCTCTTCACCACTCGTTTCCACCCAACGTTGCAGGAATTTTTTCCATTCTCGTGGTAGCTCGTATGCCTTTCGCATTTTTCGAGCTGCTACAAAAGCTGCGTAAGCATTCTGATTATGATGATGTAATGCATGCAAAGCCGCCCAGCCGACTGCGCCCATAGTACCATCCGAAGTATCACCCTTAACAGCAATGCGAAAAGCCGCAGTTGCAATTTCATAAGATTCTTCTTTGTCATATTCTGTGCCTCCAAATGTCCATAACAAGTATCGATTTCTAGTTTGCGCACTTAAAGCATGTAGTAGATAATTATGGGCCTCAGCATTATCCTTTTCTTCCAGACAACGAAGAACCTTTGAAAGCAAAATCCTCGGATGATGTGAGGCAGCTGCTAAATTTTTCTTAATGTAATGAGCTGCTATCCTCATATCTCCAGCTAAACGACTTCGCACGGCCGCAATGCGCGAAGAAGAACGTGGAGGCGGCGGTTGCGGCGCAAATGAAGATGTAACCGCACGGCGGCTAGCTGCGTGTTGGGCAGTAACAGTGTCTTGCCATTCAAGTAATGAACACTCTCCCGGCGGAAATTGCTTAACGAGAGACCGCATTCTTGAAAGAAGACGATTAGCTGCTGTTCGCTTAATGCTTTGATTCATTTGTACTTTTCCTCTACATGCTAGGCCACTTAATTCTTTATGTACAGTTAAAGCTCCACCTTCTTTTCTTATGCGTCTCACATCGAGCGGAGTTTCATCAGGCACAGTGTCTACATATAATTCATTCATAGGTGCAGCATAACCTTCTGGAGATGGAAATCCTAAAACCTCGTAAAGCGACGCCATTTTGGCTTTAGCATTTAAGGGATCAAACAAATCAAATCTCATTACGATATATGCAGCATGTCCGAAATCATCGGTAATGAAATCGGTATCACGAGCGCTGACTACTTTGGCACTAGTCGGAGGTAATTCCAATAGAGCTCCAGTGCCTTCTGGCAAATTTGATTCATTGTAAAATAAAAGTCGCGCGCAGACGGTTACACCAAACTGTCCAGGTTCCAACAGCACACCTGCATCCACAAATGCCATATATCGTCCTCTTACCTCAATTTTGCCAGCTCTAGGTACGCCTGCAATTTCAATCAGAAACGGTGACGTAAGTCTCTCACGCAGATCCTCGGAGTCAACGAATACACGTGTCATAGAATTCCAATAAACCGATGTACAAGTATCAGTTACAATTGGATCTAGGTCGTCTGGTACAAATTTATCTTCTCGTGGTACATTAAATGCTGTATTGGCAGCTAAACCGGCGTTAGAAGCAGATGCCCATACCAACTTAATGGCGTCCGAACTACTTAAGGACGTGCCAAAAGGTACCGCTTGTGGTTTACGAATATCACTTAATCCTATTGCACTTAAATAAACTGTTCCTTCTCTCGCTACTGGAAAACAATGGCCAGATAACATAGTAAGCATTAAGGGAATTTTGTCATTTCCTATTTCTCCTTCTATTTTTGCAGAAACTTCTACTGCACATCCTGTGGTTAAGCCGGTAATGATATTAAGAATTCGAACTTTTAGAAATATTTCTTTCTCGCCGAGAACCAATGGAAACAAATCAACGGTCGCCCCGGCACGGTTGTCAACACTGAGTAGAGGATCTGGGTCTTTTGCTCCTTTACCACCAACAAGACGAACCAGAAAAATTAAAGGTTTTTCTGCTAATAAGTTCTGGTAATACAATTGTTTTAAATCCACAAGAAGACTATCAAGTTGAAGAGTTTGATTTTGGAGCCATTTCGTTTCAAGAATAATTTGGCCATTAAATATGACCAAAAACGTCCAATCCCCAGGGCCAAAACCTTCCCCCTTTAAAACTAAAGACAGGCTCACGGAACGTGGTGAATTTAAATCTTTTTGGCTTTGAACACTAGATTTATCCGCAGCAGGTGATTTATACGCTTTTTTGTCGTCTTTAGGAGGCATTTTGAGATTCTCGAGGAAAATTAATAATATCAATGAATATTAGGTATATACTTGAGGTATGTATTATATTTTATAGCCCAAGAGAATATAAAAGCCCAAGGTAAATATAAATTATAGCAATCCAAGAGAATATAATCAGTACTGATCAGTACCTATATAATCACTAATATTTGACAATATTACCCAGATATTACCTACCACACTCGACTTTGCCGTACCTACCTACCTACCTACAAATAAAATTTAAAACGTCATCTATAATAGTTTTTTTTTTATATTTTTAGCGAGCAAAAGAGCAGGCGGGTCACCTGATGTTAAGTGATTACCGCCGCCCATGAACACTTGTAGCACTAGAGGCACCACCAGTGCGTTGCCGGCTTTTTTTTTTTTTTTTTTATTCGATGACAAGATAGCCCTTGACTGCGATCTCACCTGATGGTAAGTGACGATGCAGTCTAAGATGGTAGCGGCCTAACTTGGAAGGGGTATAGCAGTGTAAATTCAACCCATACCCCTAATCGGTTTCTACACGCCATCGTGCCGGAACGCTAAATCGCTTGGCGGCACGTCTTTGACGGTAGGGTGGTAACTAGCCACGGCCAAAGCCTCCCACCAGACCAGACCAGAGACAATTTAGAAATTATAAATTCCTAAATTACCCCCGCCGGGAATCGAACCCGAGACCTCCCAGTTATAAGACCACAGCGCTCACCACTGCGCCAGGGAGGTCGTCGGCTTTTAGGTACCTACTACTTTCATCTGAGGTACCTACTAACCGGTCAAGTGCAAGTGTGTTGCAAAACCTATTTACATAAGAGGGCCCATACACGGTCAAACATGTTTGTCAAACATGTATTTTTGTTACGGTTTTGTTTGAACACGGTCATCAAACACCAGCGCACCCAATCAAACACTCCGTTTCTGTTTGTCAAACACGGAGTTTGTTCAACAAACACGACCACAGACTATCAAATACACGTAAAAATGTTACGTGTTTGACAAACACGTTTGACCGTGTATGGGCCCCCTAATGTCTCCGAGACTCTGCCTAGAATTCGTAGCCGTACAATCCGTAAAAAAAGTTGACGATAAAGAAATAGGTAGGTAGGTACCGGTAGGTACCTACTCTGTGATCTACATTCTTATGCCAAAATGCCAATCAACAACATTTGGTTATCCTGCTAACTTCACTCATAAATTATTTAAAATATATTTGTAAGTGAAGTTAGCTGCAAGTATCAACTGTACCTGTAACTGAAGTTGACAGAGTTGACAGTTTTCAGAATTCAACAATTTTATTGACATGACAAAATAGGTAGGGACCCTATATAAATTATAGGTACTTAGGTAGATAATTAAGAATTCCAATATTTCTTTCAGTTTTTTTTGTTATAATTGGTTGATTTCGAACAATTTTGAAGTTCAGACTTCGAGATGTAATTATATTTTATTTATTTCAGCCAAAACAAATAATTTATTTGAAGTTGGAACTTTTAACTTAGTTCAAGCCACGTTTTATCAGAAATAAAATGTTTTACGATGTATACTTTACTCCACGGCTTTTATAAATATGTTGTTCAAAAAGACGAATATTTCGTATTGATTTTAGGACTAGACAATGCAGGAAAAACGGTAACTATAAAAACATTTTAATACCTATGATCTTAATGTAAAATATTACAATACAATATGTAAATAGATACCATTGTAAGAAAACCAGCCCGCTTAGCCTAAATGCTAATTGTCACAAGTGAATAAGTTGCATGCCTTTTTTCTTTAAATATATTGGATAGATTAATGCTTTACATCTATATCATCTGATAAAATGAGTTCAGAAGAAATTCTTTGTTATGAGTGACCATCCAAACCACATTAAAACAGTGTTGAGTCTCACCTCAATTAAACCTTATGAGTAGGTACTTGTTATATCAAGCCCTGACCGTAAGTTTAAAGTATTATATATTAACTATCTATTGTTCCCAAAAATGATTGTGGAATTGTGGATTTTGCCACAATTATAAAAGGGTGCTCACACTGCATATATTATTATCATATTGCTATGGTTTCTGTAGATGTGGACATCGGGTACACACCAGGAGTTCTTTACTACATCTATACTATTATGCTTACACAGCTCAACTGACACAAAGATGGACGGACTGTGGAGGTTTGGTAATAGGGTCCTGTTGGCACCCTTTGGGTATGGAACCTTAAAAACTATAACACTATATTAACAGACTGATGATGACAATGTTTTGTTTCAGACATATCTGGAGGCTGCGAAAACAAAATATGACAAAAAGTATAAAGCAATGAATCCCAGTCGAATAACAACCACTGTAGGATTGAATATAGGTAAAATAGATGTAGATGGAGTTAGACTTAATTTCTGGGACCTCGGTGGGCAGCAGGAATTGCAATCATTGTGGGATAAAGTTAGTATGAGAATTACGGTTACAATTACAATATGGAGTTATTCAAGGGGCAGACCAATCAATTAAAAAAGCCACATGCTAAAGTCTTGTGTTTGTTATTTTCAGTACTATGCAGAATGTCATGGTGTTATATATATTGTAGACTCTTCCGATAGAGAAAGAGTGTCAGAGTCAAAAGAAACATTTGGTAAGTTGGTGTTTAAAAGCTATTATTTTTTGTGGTGGGGGTAGAGGATATAATTTTGTCAAGTGGTTGTGTACAATCAAATAGGCACAATTATAATACTGATTTTACTTGTGCTTATAATAAATATCATTTAGTGTGACCTGTTAAGAGAACTTTCCCTTGAGCATGCTCACAAGTGAAGCAAAGGGTGGTTTTTTATTTGAATCAGACACATATTAGAAATAGCACCCGATATATTTTATCTTTGTGGTTTGACAGATTTCCTAAAAATGTATAATTTCAATTAAGTATAGTTCTATCTTCTGTACCTATAAAACAATACAGTGATATAGACTGACAGAAAACCTAAAAAAAAGGGATAGTAAACTTTGTAGGATGAAATAATTTTTAAAAATTAATTAATCACATAAAACAACTTGTAAGCATCGTCTAATATTCAAAAATGAATCAAACTTCTTTGGTGAGGAGTGATTGAGAGACTTCTCTTAACAGTTTCTTTGTTGTAGACAGGATGATTGCATCAGAGCATCTGTCTGGGGTCCCGTTACTGGTGCTAGCGAATAAGCAAGACATTCCAGACTGTATGGGTGTGCATACAGTTAAACCGATCTTCAACCAGAACGCTCACTTGATAGGTGCTAGAGACATTATGCTGATGGCTACATCTGCCTTGACTGGGTAACAAATTATATCTTAAGATTTTAGACTTAGGGTACAAACATACCAAAGATGCCTAGCGGTCGAGGTCGCTGCTTGATACCTCGATGTCGATATCGCGATGTTTTACATGGATGTCGGTGCGAACATGCCGGTTCAGTCGCGCTGGATTCTTAGTTCGGTTGCTCTAGCGGTAAAGTGGCAGCGACAGTGTACCTTATCACAATTTTCACGTAGTAAAAAGGCATGAAAACATGTTATCGATTGACAGTGATAGTGAGGATGAATAATTCATGTCGCCAAGCGAAAAATTCGCGAGATTTCTTTGATTTTTCGGGCTACCATCTTAGACTGCATCGTCACTTACCATCAGGTGAGATCGCAGTCAAGGGCTATCTTGTCATCGAATAAAAAAAAAGACGTGTGGCACTCGGGAACTGCCGCGGTAAAGCTATTGCATAGCATTTTTTGATAAAAAATGCGCCATCTAGCGGCTCACCGTAGAGGAGTCCCGTGTCAGGTTATTTTCGTTACGGAATTTCTGGATTCGGTCTCCACGCTGGCCCGCGATAGAAGCTATGCAATAGCTTAAAAAAAATGTAGCCTATATCACTCTCCAGGACCTCAACTATGCACAAGCAAAACTCACGTCAATTCGTAACTGTTTTTTTTTTCTGTAGCGGCGTGATTAAAGGACAAACCAACAAACAAACACATTTTCGCATTTATAATATTACTAAGGATGTTGAAGCGTCATCGCACTACTTAAGTTAGCGACAGCGACGAAGGGTCCGACGAAAGGAAACGAAGATTTTGACTACTATTAATTTAATTAAAAAGTACTTAACCCTAACTTATAACTGTGTCGATTGGTAGACCACAGATCTAATGCTTAAATCTAATACTTAAACCCTAGCTTATATACTCTATTTCTAATAACTATTCTTACTAACTAGTCTTCGGCTCGATCACATGCCAACACGTCTTTACGTGCAGATATCAAGATATCTAGCCTCCGTAGGTATGCGAAGGTCGCTGAAGTTACTATGTAGGTAGACTCTAGGTAGGCTACGTAACTCCTCCACCCTCAGAGCGGCGACAATTGCAGTACTTGTACGAAAATGTTGTCGAGAATTCCTCGGATGGTCCTCCCTTATATTCGGAGACCGTGGCTGGACTTCTATTGGTCGATATGCCTTGATCCTCCTGTCGATAAGATGTGGTGAGGAAAAACTGCATGGCGTCCGTTATCTAATTTTTCCTTTGCCTGCCTGGTGGTGAATTTTCATGATTCTTGGATGATCTGGTCGCTTATTAGCAATCCATGGATGCAGTCGGATCTTGTACGAATTTAGTGGTGATTCCCTTCTTGCAGAGGTACCAGGTGTTAGTCTTCGGGCATTCAGCCTCAATGTACACGAATGAGTTCTTAGTTGCAATGAATAGGAATGAGGGTATGGTATGGAAGAGCCTGTGAGTTTTATTAGAAATAATCGCTAATTTATATAAATCAAAGTTTTTTCTTTAAGTTACAGGGAATATAATAATCAATCACTGTTAATTATATTCAATCAGTCATTTGTGTTAACTAGCTATTTTCTATTCAATACCTACCTACTAGCTACTCAAGCTAACTAGCTTTTGGGCTCGGATCCTACTTTTCTTGGTTATTCTGGATAATTTAAAGCGCCTATCTGATCTAGATCTCCACCTATGCTTCTTATAATAGAACCCTAGCCATTTTTGCCTACCTGAAGCATCTAACTTCTTTGGTACAACCCAAATAGATGAGCTCCATGTAGAATACGAAGACCGTAAAATACCTTGATTCAACATTTTCTTTCTCTGATCACTAACTTCTTGGCGATGCACTAATGGATATCGGTAAGTTTTGGTATGAACTGGCACCTCATCGGTGGTTTTAATATGAGGTTTGACCTGGTTAGTGGAAGTTAACGCTTCCCCTTCAATATGAATTGGGTCCGGATATCGTGAACAGAGAGTTTTAAGTTTGAGTTTTTTCTCCTTGTTCAGATGCCCAATTTGCAATCGTGATTTCTCTTGTGCCTTTGGTTGTACGCACTCTGTAATATAGACCTCAGCATGCACGGGTCGTTTGGCCGCGAATATTACATTATTTGAAGTGGAATTCCCAACCTCTATGTATGATAACTGTTTCTTTGTCTGAGTATTTAAATCTATTTGGGTTTGGATGACGTCAGAACAATTCTGAAAATTGACTTCTGGGCTAGCAGTCGTCAACTGTGGCGAAGATATTTCAGATAACTGACCTACATCAGTCATATCATGATGTTGTATTGAATTACAGTTGGAGTCGAAAAAATAGTCATTACTATAGTTATTATGATCGGAAGTGAAACCTGAGTCTAGGTCACGGTTGTGGAAAAAGCTGTCGTAAGCATTATTATCCGTGTCACTGGCCGCACATACATTGATAGTTATTTCACGGGTATTCGAATAGCTACTAGCAGGCTGGTTTCCGTGTTTATTCCAATTGTGACCTATTACCGTTTTAGTATGTGGCTTAGGTTTGGGGGTAAAACTTTGAACTCTACTCATGGGATCAGACTGGTTTTGTGATGGATTATTCTGTGGAGGTAACCTTATTATATTACTATGTGGGTTACAATAAGATGGAGGTGCACCAAACGTTCTTTGGGTATTGGTCAGTCCGTTCTGTTGGTTATAGTTGAGTTCATAAAATCCAAGAGGTTCAGGTGTAGGTCCAGCAGGACACTCAATATCTGGAACTGGCCAATTAGGCACAGGAACCTGTGAGTTCTGAAATCGTGAGGATGAAACCGGTAATGCTGGTAATTTATTCGAGTAAATATTCTTAAGGACTTGATGGTTCCTCTGGGATTCATTATATTGCAAATACATTATGTTTGACTCCTCTTGTACGTACTGCAGTGCCTTCTCGATGGTCTCAGGCCTCATGCACCGTATGCGGGATCCTAATGGTTCTCTTAACCCTCGCACAAAAGCCTGCATAGTGATTTTCTTATATAAATCTCGTTTTGCTTCTACTGTCGTGGCTATAGATTCATGTAATGTTATGTAGGTCATAATAGTACTGAATAAGGTCTGACAATAGTCATAGAACTGCTGTGGTGATTGGCTACCTTGCCTCGCTGAAAAGAGGTCATGACTCAAAGCTGTCTCGTCACGTGGGTCAGAAAAATTATTAATTAATGCTGTCCTTATATCTAACCAATTGTCAGGTATTCCATTGGAGTTTATAGTACACGCCGCGGCACCCGTAATCTTGTTGAGTATGCCATTTAATAAGCATACCTTATTAAATTCAGTACCCGGTGCCGTGCTTATATATCGTGCCGTTAGATGGTCACATAATATAATAAATCTAGTTAAAACATTCGGATTCCCATTAAATTCTGGGATAATCCGTATGGCTTCAAAAATTTCTTCAAAGTTTTCATCTCTAACCATTTTGATTAATCTAAACTATCTCTATCTACTAATTATCGGTGGGCCTGTCGCAATTCAGGCTCCCGATTCCTAAAAGTACTAGGGTGAAAAATTTCTACCCCTATTGAATAACCTAGCCTAACGTAATCCTAACCTACTAAGTACTACAAATATTGCTACCATAACCCAATAAAAACCCAAAAGGCTCTAGATATTGGAATGGTATACGAGTATAGGACTAAATTAATTAGGGGTGGGAAAAGCGGAATTTGGGAAGCAACACAAGAACTATTCTGATGTACTCACATAAATTCCATTCCCAGTCGCTCCGCTTCTTTCCGTCGCGATCCAATGTTCGGGATCCCCTCCTGTTGTTCTGCCGCAGGTCCTTAGAATTTCCTACCCTGCGCCACTTAAGTTAGCGACAGCGACGAAGGGTCCGACGAAAGGAAACGAAGATTTTGACTACTATTAATTTAATTAAAAAGTACTTAACCCTAACTTATAACTGTGTCGATTGGTAGACCACAGATCTAATGCTTAAATCTAATACTTAAACCCTAGCTTATATACTCTATTTCTAATAACTATTCTTACTAACTAGTCTTCGGCTCGATCACATGCCAACACGTCTTTACGTGCAGATATCAAGATATCTAGCCTCCGTAGGTATGCGAAGGTCGCTGAAGTTACTATGTAGGTAGACTCTAGGTAGGCTACGTAACTCACTGACACTTATTTACACCCATCAGAAGACGGGGCGGGTTGTTAGTTAGCAATAAATGAATTAGCAGCTTAGCTGTTGATCCACATGCTAAAGCAACTTTCTTCCATTCCTTGGCTAAAATATATCGGTTGTGGTGGTTTTTGTGCCGCTTATCCCATAGGGCAGATTAAAGATTAAATCGATAAGCGTCTCCTTTTCCATTATTAAATAAACAATAAACAATTATTAAATAAACAAACGATTTAAGCCCGAATGAAAGTGCGATGGGAGCATCAGTTGAGACCTTGAGAAGGTGAACCGATTCGACCAATCACAAGCCAGATCACATCGATGCTTGTCGACCGCGATGTAAAAACAAAATATTTTGTTTTCGCGTAGGCATCGAGGTAAACATTGATGTGAACCGCGATGTATCGCAGTGAGGCATCTTCGGCATGCTCGCGCTCGTATGTTTGCATACATTTGTTTTAAATGGAGGTGGCATCGAGGTAGCGTACCCTTATTTTGTGGTTTATTGAGATAATAACTAGCTGATGCGCGCGACTTCGTCCGCGTCGGTTTAGTTTTTAAAATCTCGCGGGAACTCTTTGATTTTTCGAGATATAAGGTAGCCTTTGTCACTCTCCGTGTACTCAACTATACCCTTGCAAAAAATCACGTCGATCCGTAGCTCTGTTGCGTTGTTATTGAAGGACAAACCAACAAACAAACACACTCGCATTTAAAATATTAGTAAGGATGTACCACAGTAACTTTTAGTTGGAAATATCGATATTTCGATCCGGTTGCATGAACTCAACTCCATCCATGCAACTGGAACAAAATATCGTTGATTTAACTTACTCTCGCGAAGTGCGCTAGATGGCGCTACGCTACAAATACTCTTTAAAAACTATAACTTTTCACTGAGTTAAACTTGAAACATGAAATTTTCACAGCTTTAAGAGACCACTGACCTTTATATTCAGTATAAATTTAAAGTTGATAAACTTAGTACCTCAAGCCATTTCAGAGAAAAATAACCTTGACATTTGGACAGATAGACAGATAACCGAGCGAGCCTATAAGGGTTTTTTTTTCTAAAAATAATTTACGTCTAGAATGTTGCTAATTCTGTGTAGAATATGTAAGTAGGTACTTATATATTATTTTTATTATTTTTTGTAGAGATGGTGTGGACGAAGGCATACGATGGCTTGTGGACTGCATAAAGAGAAACAGTGTTGAGAGACCACCGCGAAATCACGACGATAATTTGTAAATTACCTGCGAGTTGCGACATACACCCATTATTTATTACACCGTTGCAATACCGAATGAATATTAATTAGCTTTCCTATTAAGATAATGTGGTGACTCGTCCCATTGTTTTGTACATACAGTATTGACGTTTGAAAATAAAACATACGAACAGTGCCGTTGTTTATGTATTGCTGTCCTTTTTTAGTGATAAATTGTACTTTTGATAAGAGATACGTTATTACTGGATATTTGAGGAGCACCTGTACCTGATAAAATACTGATAAGGACAGTTTGCGCCGTCGTAAACTAACGTGACACCTACTTGTGAAATGTTCTAGTGATTGTTTTGTTATTTGTGCCATTATTTAATTTATTACTATGGCCTATCCTATGTACGAAGTCGATTGGAGTGTTCTACCTCCCGAACAAAACAGAAGGTAGGTGATAATGATATCCGACCTTAAAAGCTTTGATGGGTTTTAGATTTAAAGTTATGAGCAAAGTATTGAACAATATATATTATTTTGATTAAATCTTAGATTACGTATGTAGGTAGGTAGGAAAAACTAGTGATTTTAAGAAAGGAAACATCGTCTTCCACGTCGTACTATGCGGGAACAGTGTTGCAAGTTTTACAAGTTTCATCTTGAAATAATATATAAGTACCTACCTAAATGTAGGTTTAATATGACTGCATTGTTTTTACTGATATTCATAAATCATAAGTAATAATCAATTTTATTTAAGTAAACACAACTTGACTATCAATTAAAAAAACCTACACACGTGTGAATTTATTCCTACCACTTTCCTACTTCCATGGTGCGATTGTGAATGAAGGACGAGCGACTGCGCGAGTCATGTCATGTCACATCGGCCATGTTGAATTTCTTGCAACGCAGGATATGTCAGCTGGCGGTTCGCCGTAAGATTTCTTAAAAAAATCATTTTTAAAAGATTAATTCACGCAGTTTTCAGTGATTTATTACAAAACTTGTTGTTAAATCTCATATATGATGTACTGGTTTAGTTTTGTTTTCGAGTGAAAATATGATATTATTGTATAAGAGGTGGCACGCGATTTCTCTTGCATTTTTATGGTTTGTGACAAGTTAAAATGATTTTAGGCCTGACTAAAGTCTCATAATTTATTGTTTGATTTCCTTACATTATCGTTTTAAGTGATTACAAGTGGTAACCTTTCGGTAAAATTGGTTTCGTGTCCTAAGTTTGTGCACCTGCCATTCGAAGAACGATTGTCCTGCCCCACAATCTCAAAGGAAGATCTGAATTTATTTTAAGTAACCTCATTCAAGAGTACAAGATGAACGGCTCTGACTCTGGGTAATTAGAACTTCCTTTCAATAATTAGATGATAAGTATTATAATTTTAGTTAACTTATGGTAACTGTGCTTACTGTGTGGATAAATAATAATTAAACCTACCTTAACCTCAATTCATAGTTACTAAAACATTTAGTAGGATTTAAGCTTCCACTTCAGTAAAAATGTCTTGCATAGTAATATAATTTCTATTCTTGATTGTCAAAATATTTTGTTGTTTAATGTTTTACTCCAAGTTATTTGGATATATCCTATGATAATATAGCAGCCAATAATTCGTTCTCAGTGATATAGAATCAGATCTCAAAATGTTGTGATATCAGATATCAATGAGGTTTTAATGTGGTATTTGTTGTGGTTTTAATAACGAGCCTGTATTTAAATGCAACAGCATGTTGAAATTACTTGTATTGTTATTACTATGCAACCACATCATTGTTGTTCATAGATTACAAACAACAGATTTATATGTTTGCAATGACTACCACTGGTACTTATTATATTATCTTTTCATATTAAATAATTTTTTTATGAAACAATTGACATTACAATGAGACTCCCTTTCCCTGTCAACAAAATGTTAAACCTCAGTCCACCCATTTCTTCAGCAGTGGCTATAACTATAGTAACTCTTTCGAGTACATACCTATTAAATATAAAGTATTTAAAAAAAATAATGTAAGCATTTAACCACTTTCAATATGATAATATATTGTAAATGTGTGTTGACTGTGCCAACTGTGTAAATAGAGTATTATTTATTACAAGCTGATGCTTGTGACTTCGTTTATGTGGATTGAAGTTTTTTAATTCCTGTGGGAATTCTTTTCTTTTCTAGGATAGCTTTTGTGTTATTCTAGATTAGTGTTTTCAAGTTGTGAGTTGCGACCCCCAGGAGGGTCACCAAGCGTTACTCAAGGCGTCGCGAAAAGAAGTCAAGTGAGTTGAAGTATGAAACAGAAACGATGAAACAGATGCACGACCGATTGGACGAATGAAATAAATTTATTAAGGTCATCGGGGGGTTGCCAGAACTTTTTAACTTGTAAAGGAGGTCACATTTTCACACTGTAAAAACACTGTGTGTTAAAACACTGTACTAGACTATAATCAATCTCTGTGCCGAACAAGCCAAATCGGTTCTGTTGTTGCGGCATAATTGAGAACAAACATATATCCAAAGTAGTAGGATTTATTTGTCTATACTTAGTATTTGATAAGATACATACTCTATTTACAATTCATTGCACATGCCACTGTGATGAAAAACATTGTGAGAGAAATTCTATTGGTATTTATGTAGCTTACCAACTTGCACTAGAGGATTGTTGTGTGAATCTCTATATTTTTTACTTGCTGATACCTGCAACTATGTCTATGAAATTGTGAGTAGGAATAGTGGAATTGTGAGTAGAAAGTCTAACTTCCTGGGATAAAAGCAGCGTAAATTAGCTCTTTGTTTGTAGAAACTATATTTAAATTATTATTTACCCTGGAAAAGTGTGGGTTGGATTCTAGAGAAAGGACACCATTTAATAAAAAATATCCTATTTTGAAATTATTCTTACTTATTAAAAAAAAATAATCGAAAAATTATGCTTTTTCTGAAAAATACTATTAAAAATACTGAGGAAAATTTTTTTTTTTTTTTCAATTCAAATATTATTTAAGAAAGGCTAATATTTGTGGCTCTTATGATTAGTCCACTGGTGTGGAAAGTAGATACTTTCTACACCAGTGGACTAATCATAAGCTGAATGAGCTGTCACGATACTCGGTTAGTTGCTCTTGTCAAAATTGTAGCTACAGCAATGTAGAAAATTATTACACTATATTATGGACAGCTGAAAAAGATTGCTTCGATGCAATCTAATCCCACCCGTTGCACTATTGTCGTACCCACTCCTAACACAAGTTTTCACTTATTTGGAGGGGAAAAGAGAACATCAGTCGAGTTCAGCTTGGCTGATATAATCTTTTTAAAAAAAAATTTAAAAAAACCTGTTCAACTAAAGGCACCATCAAATTAGATGCGTAAGGTATTGCTGCATTGGCACCTACTAATACAATATCTAGTTGCAACACACAATGATGTATGCTTTTAAAGGTAGTGATCGTGCTACAGCACTTCTAAATATTGTATGGAAATTAGATGTGGTGCCACTACAGTGCTTCTCTATGCTTCTAATTTAAAGGCGCCCTAAGAGATGCAGAAAGATGATTTTATACTTTGTAGAAATATCTCTGGTTCATAATACATATATGTTGTCTACTGAAATGTTTTATTCAACAATAGATTCTTGTCTAGTAGTTTAATAACCTTGTAACCTTTTATGTCACCTAACAGTTTTATAAAGGCCTATTGAGCATGCTTCTATTGTAATGAAAAAGCTAAATTAGGTCCATTGTACTAGTACATAAAGACCTGGCATTCAGAACCAACGACACAATATTTTATGAACTGATAATTATTAAATCACAAACCAGTTTTTGAAAAAGCTACATTAATCCTACTCATATTTTTTTATTTAACCAAAAATATTTACTTATTTTAATACACCGTCTGACAAGCACATTAGTTAAAGCTGTCTCATTTTGAACAATTTGAACTCTCTAGTGAACAGTTTTGACCTAGGTATGTGCTTTAGTCAGACGTGTATTAAAATAAATGAATATTGGTTTTTTTTTAAATTCTATTACAAGATAGCCCTTGACTGCGATCTCACCTGATGGTAAGTGACGATGCAGTCTAAGATGGTAGCGGGCTAACTTGGAAGGGGTATAGCAGTGTAAATTCAACCCATACCCCTAATCGGTTTCTACACGTCATTGTGCCGGAACGCTAAATCGCTTGGCGGCACGTCTTTGACGGTAGGGCCAAAGCCTCCCACCAGACCAGACCAGAAACAATTTAGAAATTATAAATTCCTAAATTGCCCCCGCCGGGAATCGAACCCGAGACCTCCCAGTTATAAGACCACAGCGCTCACCACTGCGCCAGGGAGGGTTTAGTAAAAAAAATGTGAGGAGTATAGGGCGCCCCCCGGCTAGATGGAGTGATGACATCCGGAAAGTGGCAGGCATCGATTGGATGCGAAAGGCTGAGGATAGGCAACGTTGGTGCTACTTAAAAGAGGCCAATGTCCAACTGTGGATGCATGTGGGCTGATGATGATGGTGATGATGACAAAGTTAAAGTTTAATTATTGTTTCAGGTTTAACCCAGCGTTCAACATTGCCACCATAAAGCAAGTGGTAAATGAGGCCATAGAGAGAGGTGAGTAGTGCTCGTTTACTTACTTATTAGAATACTTACATTCTAATTGTTCAGGTAAACAGTAACTTTGTTTCCAAAACAATGCTTCAAGCTTGTATTACGGTTTATGATATAATTTTGCAAACTACTTTACTAAAGCTCTAATGCTCTAATAGTCTAATCTATAGAGCGTGCTTATATCTACTTAGCTTTGACTCAAAATAAGAGTTAAAACGAGACACAAATATGCTCCGACATAAATCTGTCTCGTTTCATCTCTGTCTTGAGTCTGAGTAGAGTGAGAGTGCGGTCTATAGATTTCAGCCTAAATGTGTGCCTCGACTTTAAGGCAAAGATCGATAGATCGCATTCTCATTCTGCTCAACAAAGAGTAAAAACGAGACAAATATGTCAGCGCTCAGGACATGTCTATGACTTGTTTGTAAGTCTGTATCAAGTTAGAGCACATTCTATACTTATAGATTTAAGCTTAAATCTTCATTTTAGGAATTATGCAAGACCATGTTTTAATTATTAACTAACTGAAGCTTGTGACTTCGTCCGCCTGGATATAGCTTTTAAAAATCCCGCAGGATCTCATTGATTTTTCGGGGATAAAAAATAGCCTATGTCACTGTGCCGGTCCTCAACTAAACTCATGCAAAAAATCACGTCAGCAAACACTTTCGCATTAAGGATATGGATTAGTAGGACAGATTATCATCACATTATCTTTTTCCTATAGTTAACTTTTCTCTGGCGTTTGCATTTACACGCAAGAAATAGCTTTAATTTATCATCTTTAGCTTTTCTAAATAACTGCATTCACTTTTTTTATCTAACAACTTATAAAGAGTTTGCCACCTATTCATAAATACAAAACCTATATGATTTCTCTATAACATGCTTAAGCTTCTTACTCTTAGCAATAACTTAGCTTTATTTTAATGACGTCACACGTTACGGCGAGATCAGTAGTTCAAGTGTTTACTATGAGTCACATTTTTATAAGCAGCGTGTTTGTTTATTTTATTAAAATTTTATATTAACTTAAATAAGAATAACCTAAATGTATGTTTTAAATGAATCATGGGACTTGGGCGGCCGTGCGACAAAAATCGTATAGTGTGACGTAAGGTATAAAATCAAAATCCCTTCTGTGATCGAAGCAAAATCCTTATTTCTAATTTAAATCATAGACTTTTGTGGGAACCATAGACAGTTGAAACTTATTTGTTTGTTATGTAACTACCAGCTGTTTTCTAATGACGGGGAAAACCGCAATGAAATCCACTAAGAAGTTATAAGCGAATACACAGACAAACAAGTTTGCGGCTTTGTTTATTACAATAAAATTGAGAGAATAAAAGCTACGCCATTGTCAATTGGCAACATCCATTTGTGTTGGCAACTGGCAACCCTCGTACTCGTTCAATCTAATGTTAATTTACAGATATAACGTTATCTATTGGTTTCCACGAAGCACCCACCCGCCCACGCTTTATATTACTATTATAAGCTTATAAGTTAACATAACAAATGCACTGATCAACGCTTTTTTGTGTGTGTGTCGTCCGTAAACAGTCGCGCCGGTTTCAGTACGGATGCAGACGCCGACTCGTCTCCGGGATTTGATCCGACAAATCCGCGCGGCGAGAACCGCAGCCGAGGAAAGGAGCGTTGTGAACAAGGAGTGCGCCTACATCAGGTCCACGTTTAGAGAAGAGGACAGCGTTTGGAGGTAGTTTTTCCCTCTAACTGTGTAACTAGCTTATTATCCTAGCTTTCAAGAGGTATTTAATATCCACTAAATCCGCGCGGCGAGAACCGCAGCCGAGGAAAGGAGCGTTGTGAATAAGGAGTGCGCCTACATAAGTTCCACGTTTAGAGAAGAGGACAGCGTTTGGAGGTAGTTTTTCCCTCTGTGTAACTAGCATATTATCCTAGCTTTCAAGAGGTATTTACTATCCAGTAAATCCGTGCGGCGAGAACCGCAGCCGAGGAAAGGAGCGTTGTGAACAAGGAGTGCGCCTACATCAGGTCCACGTTTAGAGAAGAGGACAGCGTTTGGAGGTAGTTTTTCCCTCTGTGTAACTAGCATATTATCCTAGCTTTCAAGATGTATTTACAATTCAGTAAATCCGCGCGGCGAGAACCGCAGCCGAGGAACGGAGCTTTGTGAACAAAGGAGTATGCGTTAGGTCACATTTAGAGAAGAGACTAACGTTTTGAGGTAGTAACCTACTCATATCCTTACTTATTAGTAGCATTTCGTAACATTCTATAGTACATTATGGTACAAGTGTAAAAGTTGGTGATTACCGCTGAGGCGCTATTGAGACCCGAGCCGTCAGGTGAGGGTCTTAAGGTAGCCGAGGACGGTAATCATCAACATACACGTGTATCATACGACGTTTTTCAACACACTTGTGAAGAAAATATCACTAAATAAAATAGTACATTATGGTACAAAACAGTGAAAACGAGTTGTGAAAATTTTTTCGCAATGGCGGGAAAAATTAATGTTGTTCTTTTGTTCGCCCTCTTGAGATGCTCTTGAGGGCAGGCAAAGATCGACGACCTGTACAGCCTATATTTAGGTGTTTATTTGATTTAATCAGTTTTCCGGAATGCGCCTTTTAAACCTTTAATGGCCATAGACTAAAAGAATGAGGTTTCTTTTTTCTTGGCTTTTCTCTTATAGCCACGTACAAAATGGGGAATCGAATTTTCTTTATTACAAAAAAAAAACAAAAATTACTGACAGTTTTATTTATTAAACACGTACATGTTGAAATGATCTACTTAAATACGGAGTTGTATGAAATGAGCAAGCAATAGGTACATTAATTTAACACGATAGTTTTATAAATTATTGAACAAGATCTTTTTTGTAATAGAAACTTTTTTAAGAACACAGCAATACCCAATAAAATTTAAAAAAAAAATAATTCTATAACTCACATTGTGAATAATAGTAATCAAAAGTCACAGTTTGAGTTAGAGGTGTCATTGTGTGCCTAGTTGCGGTGAACCGGGAGCCCCTTTATGAGCAAGTGTGTTGAAAAAAACATTATCCGCTAATCTGAATATGCTCAGTGAGAACTACTATAGCTGAGAGTATTGTGAATAAGGAATGTTCCTACAATTAAGTTCACTTTTAGAAGATAGCGTTTAGAGTTAAATATCTTCTCTATCTGTATAAGTAGCTTATAGTAGCTTATAGCTATCTTTCAAAGGCGTTATCCGCTCAATCCGCGCGGCTAAAACAGGTCTAGTTTGTAAAAGCCAAAACGCACGATTTTCGGTACAAATATAGTAACATCCATTTTATTTAAGCCTCAATAGCCCAACGGTTAAGGTGCGAACTGGAAACTGAAAGGTCGCAGGGTCGAGACTCGAGCCCCACCCGTTGCACTATAGTCGTATCCACTCCTAGCACAAGCTTTCCGCTTATTTGGAGGGAAGAGGAGAAATATGTCAAGTTCAGCTTGACTAATATTCCTTTATAAAAAAAAATTATGCCACCGTTTCAATTCTAAAGTGTCTACGTCTTTCAGATGTCGGAACATCGCGAAACTCCTGTACATTCACATGCTGGGCTACCCCGCGCACTTCGGTCAGTTGGAGTGCCTGAAGTTAATTGCGAGTCCGCGGTTCACGGACAAACGCGTGGGCTACTTAGGGGCCATGCTGCTCCTGGACGAACGTCAGGATGTACATCTTCTTATCACCAACTGTTTAAAGAAGTAAGTAACGAAGATATTTGATAATTATAATAATTACTCGAAACAGCCTAAGCCTTTGTTAATTATAATAATTACTCGACACATTTGATAATTATAATAATTACTCGAAACAGCCTAAGCCTTCTTTTCGGAGGCTCTAATGTTTAGGAAGTACGTGCGTTTTAAGCAACTCAAGACATGGTGAAAAAAAATGAAGTTTGTATACCTGAGAGTTTTCCATAATGTTCTCAAAGCCAACCTGAAGCCTCAATAGCCCAACGGTTAAAAGTGCGGATTGAAAACTCTGATAGGTCGCAAGTTCGTGCCCTATCCGTTGCACTATTGTCGTACCCACTTCTAGCACAAGCTTTTCGCTTATTTGGATGCGAGAGGAGAATATAAGTCAAATTCAGCTTGGATAAGATATATATTTTTTTTTAAAAAGGTGGGTGATTTTTCCAATCCGCACTTTACCAGTGAGGTGGAATGGATGGTCGTTTCTGCATTAAATAGCTGTGACACACAGACAGACGTTCTGGACGAAACTATAAGGGGTTTTTGTTTTTCTACAGAAACATATTTAAGGGACGTTTGAAGCGGAAAGAAGCCCTACAGAATTAGTGACGCATAAGTGGTATCTGTTTACATAAAAAAATATATCCAATGATTTTATAAGATCAATAAAAAAAATTATAAGCTTTTGTTACGTGCGAGACTTCGGTCGTGGCTAGTTATCTCCCTATCGTCAAAGACGTCCTCCCAGGCGATTTAACGCTCCGGTACGATGGCGTGTAGAAACCCATTAGGAGTCTGGATTATACGCCATCGAAGTAAGCTCCCTAGATTGCATAATCACTTACCATCAGGTGAGATCGCAATCAAGGGCTATCTTGACATCAATAATCGCACATTACTACTATTAACATACGAGTTGTAAAAGGTACGACAAGGTACGTTAACCTCGTCGATAAATCCAACAACGTTAGAGCAAGGTTACGATGCGGTCTTGTTGATTGAACACTTCATTATGTGATCCGATCTCGGTTTTATATTAGACACATTATTGTTTCTGTAGTTACCTGTCCTTATAACTAGTGGTTCGCCCCGAACTGAGACCTCGCGGTATCCCGTAATTCCCAAAAGATAGTTTTAATTATATATTGTAATAATTAACTTTTAACATTAGACGCAATAAAAAATAATAATAGTTGACGCAAAACTGTTTTACTGATACAGCGCCATCTATTAGCATTATTGTGAAGCTATTAACATTAAAAATTAAATAATTTCGTTTCTTTATAATATTTATGTAATTTTAGTATTTGTTGTTCAAGTACAAGATATAACTGAATTTACCACTAAGTTTCTAGTTCTAATATCTTGTCATTCTTGACATATGGCTCAAATTAAAATCTCCACTTTGAAAGCCCCCCATTTCGTCAATTTTAAGGGAAAAATTAAAAAAAATATATTTTTGTACTCTGTTCAAAGTCTTTAAAAAGATATATCGCAAGTCTATGTAACGCAACAAACAAAATTTTACTTCAAACACGCTTCTATGAGAGCCCCCCTGAAATAAAGCTTTTTATATTTTTTTATACAATGTTCGGCTGAAGGCCATCAGGTTACATATTATATTTAAATTTGAAGTAATTACGTTCAGTAATTCAGAAGTTATAGGGCTCTGACAGACATTTGGACGTACACACTTCTCTGTCCAGTACAGACAAGCGCCCTAGTTGACTCAGAGAACTCGCTTCGCTCGTTCAATAAGGATATCTGCGTCATAATGGAAAGGATGACTGGGCTTAATTATTTCAATTTGATGTCAGGCATAATATTAAAATTGCAACCACGAACAATACTGAAAAAAGTAATATTTTACTGTAATCCGCCAAACAGAAAAAAATCACCGTCACTGCTCCAGAATAGAAGAATCACCGGAATAACTCAACGCCAACACGTAGCGCCACACATAATCCTTCAAAACTCACTGGAGTGTGTTCCTGCGGGAATCAAACCTTAATCCACGCAGACGAAGTCGCGGGCGGTGGGGGAATAGAGAGTGCACCTGTGTTTGGAGCACACACTAGTGCACTATAATATCTCCCACGCAGATGGCTAATCGGCGGAGATCAGACGCCGTGGCCGGATTCGTCGGGAGGTCATTATTATTTTTTAAATAGACTTCCACATGCTTCGGTCTTGCTTCGCCTGCATCCAGCGGTTCCCAGCAACGTCTACATAGACTTGCGTTAAACAATCTTTTGCTAATGAATGACATGCTAAAAAAAAAAACAAAACTGCTCATTCTCGTCCAACAGAGCAAGGCAAATAATAATAAAAAAAGCAAGCCATGTCAGCTATAAAAGGTCACCGATCATCATGTCGGAGACCTTTTATAGGTGACATGGGTTGCTTTACGAAAAGAGGACACACATAAAAAAAAGCATTCTTTTGCTGATATCGCCATTGTTTCCACAGCGACCTCAACAGCAACACCCAGTTCGTGGTGGGACTGGCGCTGTGCACGCTCGGAGCCATCGCGTCCCCAGAAATGGCGCGAGACCTCGCTTCGGAGGTCGAGAGATTAATCAAATCTCCAAACGCTTACATCAAGAAGAAGGCGGCGTTATGCGCCTTCAGGATCATAAGACGAGTTCCAGATCTGATGGAGATGTTCCTACCTGCTACTAGGAGTTTGCTGACGGAGAAGAATCATGGTGAGTAAAGGCGTTTTGGTTATCCACAAACAGAAGCTGCGAAAGGTGTGTCGAGAAGCCATAAATTCTTGTTTAATTCTTCAACCAACTGCTACCCATAGGTTTTTTTGTCAAAGAAGGGATTTATCCATGATTTTTATCTATGCAAAAATCGGAACCTCTAATAAACCGGCTAAAGCTATTATGTTATCTTGTCATCAGGCGTCCTTATCATCGCGGTGACGTTTAATTCTTCTACCAATAGACATACACTGCTATACATAGGTTTTTTTTCTTGACAAAGAAGAAGGGATTTATCCATGATTTTTATCTATGCACCTAAATCGGAACCTCTAATAAACCGGCTAAAGCTATTATGTTATCTTGTCATCAGGCGTCATTATCATCGCGGTGACGTTTAATTCTTCTACCAATAGACATACACTGCTATACATAGGTTTTTTTTTGACAAAGAAGAAGGGATTTCTCCATGATTTTTATCTATGCACCTAAATCGGAACCTCTAATAAACCGGCTAAAGCTATTATGTTATCTTGTCATCAGGCGTCATTATCATCGCGGTGACGTTTAATTCTTCTACCAATAGACATACACTGCTATACATAGGTTTTTTTTTGACAAAGAAGAAGGGATTTCTCCATGATTTTTATCTATGCACCTAAATCGGAACCTCTAATAAACCGACTAAAGCTATTATGTTATCTTGTCATCAGGCGTCCTTATCACCGGGGTGACGCTCATCACGGAGATGTGTGAAAACAGTCCGGACACACTCAACCACTTCAAAAAGGTAAGCCAATTTCAATTCTATGACCCATGTATATATGGTACACTTTGCTGTAGCTAAGTAGGTACTAGTGTGTTAATAGATTAACGATGTTTGAATAAAAGTGTGTTTGTTGACTGATTAGCTAATATTAATCCTGCGTTAATTTATTGATTTTGGTAGGAAATGCCCGTTGCGTATTATATTAATACTTACAGCACACATTAAAACACACACATTAAAAATCTTAGGGCGGGTTCCAGTTTTGTATCACTTTAGTATAGATACCTATTATTATTTAGGTACAGTCGCAGTAAAACAGGTCATAACTTATTTGTTTTTTTGACCGATTTATTTTCCGTTTTTACTTCATACTAAATATTATAAAGGCGAAAGGTTTGTATGTGTGTGCGTGCGTCCGTCCGTCCGTGCTGCGTCCGTGCGTACGTGAGTGCGTGTGTGTGCGCGTGTGTGTGCGCGTGTGTGTGTGCGTGTGCGTGTGTGTGTGCGTGTGCGTGTGTGTGTGTGCGTGCGTGCGTGTGTGCGTGCGTGTGTGTGTGTGTGTACTCCACACCACAACGAATGAATCGATTGAAGTGTTTGGAGTGGAACTATTTCACACCCAGGATTAAAACATAGGCTACATTTTATTTTGGAAAACTAAAGAGTTCCCGCGGGAATTAAAAAAAATCTTAATCCACGCGGATGTCGTGTAGTAATTAATGAATGTCAACATTTTGACAACAGTCGAATACTCATTTATGTAGATATAGTTTGCGTATCGTTGCGGCCTCCTTACATAAGTCCTAGTTACTCGCGTTGCCTGTCGCGCAAATGAATATTTATGATAACGTTAACTGCAACGAGTTGAATACTACCACCTACTACGTTGTTACGTGATCACTACATATTATTCAAAATCCCTCCCTTTCATTGCGGCTACCCCATTTCAAAACCTAGTAAGTGGGATTGACAATTTTACAAGAGACCAAAAAGACATGTGGTAGCCCTTCTGAACTCTTCAGTATTGCTGGACGTAGTTTTCTTGTTGGAATTTTCACACGTCGCGGTCTTGCGCCGCTTGTATCCAGCGTTCCGCTGCAACTTGTTTGATATTATGATCAGTTAAAAATTCGCCGCCATCGTCATCCAATAGAAATCCAATAGACATAGGTCTCATTTTAGGAATACCACATGCCGCGCTCTTGCGCTGCTTGCATCCAGAACCCTGTTGCATCCCTGCGACTTATCAGGTGTGATCGGTTTTCAGAGGTTTACAACTAAGCGTTTTCGTTTAGTATGAAATAGATAAAATATAAGGTGCGAACGGAAACTTAAAGGTTGCAGATTCGATCCCCACCCGTTACACTATTGCCATTCCTACCACAAGTTTTCACTTATTTGGAAAGCAGAACATCAATCAAGTTCGGCTTGGCTGATAATCTTTAAAAAAAAATCTCAAAATGAATTATGATTTCGTTACCAAGCACCAAGCTGTTTGTATACAGATAATACTTGAATCTCACTTGAATATGGATCGATCTCGTTAGACGGGTTTAATTCAAAAAGAAATTGCCAGTCAAGTTTTAAATGGAGGCAGGCGCGTTTGGAATGTTCAAATACTTTCGCAGAAATAAATAGGTACCCTTTGAAGTTATGAATAAGCCTCTAGAGACGGCCGCCGCCGGTACAATTTATTTACTTATACTAGCCGATGCCAGCGACTTCGTACGCTTTGTATTAGAGGTTACTTAATTCCCGCGGAAACTCTCATTTTCTGGGATAAAAAGTATATACACATACATACAATAATAATTTATCTCTGTGCCAAACAGCCAAATCGGTTCAGTCGTTGCGGCGTGATTGAGTAACAAACATTCATCCATCCATCCATATATCCAAACTTTCGCATTTATAATATACTAGCTGATGCCCGCGACTTCGTTCGCGTGGATTGAGGGTTTTTTATTCCCGCGGGAACTCTTTAATTTTCCGGGATAAAAAGTAGCCTGTGTTATTCCAGACTATAATAATCTATCTCTGTGCCAAACAGCCAAATCGGTTCAGTCGTTGCGGCGTGATTGAGTAACAAACATTCATCCATCCATCCATATATCCAGACTTTCACAATTATAATATCTATACTATATCTACTTGTAATAAACTAAGTAAGTCTACGTTGCTTATAATAATGATCCTTATATTATTAGCAATAGAAGACATTATGTAGGCTTAGCTCAGGGTCAGATTGAATTTCAGAAAATCTTTCATAGTGGAAACCTTACCTTACTGTACCGTAGTGAGTCATTACTTATTACTTAACAGTCCTACCTTATTGGCTCGGTTTAGGTTTAGGTTTTCATACAAACATATTATTATTTTTGCTTTAGTTTAGAAATTGATATGAAATGTTGCAAACAAGAGATATCGAGGTTTAAAATTGTCTTCCGTTGAGAACGTTTTTGACGACCTCCCTGGCGCAGTGGTGAGCGCTGTGGTCTTATAAATGGGAGGTCTCGGGTTCGATTCCCGGCGGGGACAATTTAGGAATTTATTATTTCTAAATTGTCTCTGGTCTGGTCTGGTGGGAGGCTTTGGCCGTGGCTAGTTACCACCCTACCGTCAAAGACGTGCCGCCAAGCGATTTAGCGTTCCGGCACGATGGCGTGTAGAAACCAATTAGGGGTATGGGTTGAATTTACACTGCTATATCCCTTCCAAGTTGGCTCGCTACCATCTTAGACTGCATCGTCACTTACCATCAGGTGAGATCGCCGTCAAGGGCTATCTTGTGATCGAATAAAAAAAAACAATAAAATAAAAATACAGCAGTTAAGTGTCTCCAGTACAAATGACAAAAAAGAAATCTCTTATTTTTCGGGATCAAAAGTAGCCTATGTTATGTTATTTCAGACTAATCTATCCATTCATTAATTCGTCCATCCAAATTTTCGCATTTATAATATTAGTTGGATAGGATTAATAAGGATACGTTAATTAATATTATGTTACCTTATACGTCACATGGTGTTGCTGTTACATCACTCCACGAGAACGCCTGATAACGATAGCTTATCGATATGCATTGTTTAGCTTCATTTCATTTACTGCGGGAAAAGATTCCATCTCCCTCTTATCTATAAGTGAAATTTTTTATATCTTGTTAGTCATGCTCTAATGAGAAACCGTAACACAAAACTGAGGTTACGCAGAATTATCGGGAGGAGTAAATTTTATATAGAAGGGGTAAAGGGGTAACCTTAAGTGTTTTTTTAATAAGGAATTGTAATATCTTTTTTTTTTTTTCACAAAAATATGTTAAGTTATATTGTTTTTAATTGCACTCGGGCCTACTGTATGCAGTTGAATCATTATCTTAACATTTGACGGATAAAATTGACGGGGGAAAAAATGATTTGTGGATTGTTTATAGGGTGGATTTTCAATTCGAAATCAGCATATAATTTTATACATTGATATTAAGTACTTTTTTTCGTTCATAAAAATGTTGATATAAGAAATAGTGTACAAAAATACTAATGCTATTTGTTTGTGTTGTCCCGTAGGAGAGCGGTCAGCGCGAGGTAATCACAACCGCTGATCCCTTGCACTTTAATTTAGCCTGTTGACTCCTAATCTATCTTCTAGGCAAGCGCGCTCCAACCTACACCTCATCAGTGCTATCCAGTATTGATTGTCGTCAAGCGCAAGCCTATTTCGGATAAAAAAGAAAAATCTATCTCCTTCATAAAAGATATTTTTTTTAATACAAGCTAATTATATAAGGAATATTTTTTTTTTCCTTTATAATCTTTATTTAAAATAGTTCAGTCCGAATAAAATTGTTGTTGTTCAAATACGTCTTCCAAACATTTTACTAAAAGTATCCGTCCACTACACAAGAAAAAAAAATTACATTAACGACAAAATATTTTATATACTGGTATGGTATTGTGAAACTGTCGACCAAATAAGGGCTGCTTACGCAGTCCAAAAAAAAAAAGAATTAATAGTATAAATTCCAACATGATAAGTATTTATATATAATAACTAACCAGGGTTTATTTAATTTTAATTTTTGGTTTACAATAATGTGTAGTAGACGGAAAACTTACATTTATACTATGCTATTGTCAACAGGCTAAATAAAATAACAAATTCGCATGAATGTATAACTATTGTGCTGGATATTTGATATATTAAATGTACGGAATTTGACATGTTACATGTAAAGTAGGCTGTTCGGAAGTCTTACAGTCCATTAACGGTGAACTTTGAGTCGTGACCTTTTATACTACCTAGTCTATATCATCGATATAAAACCAAAGATATACATTACATATTTCCTTCGAAATATGATTCCAATGTTGTTGATTACGAGATTTACATTGACGACTTAATATTTGCAGTTGCTCCCTAAATATCACCTACAACTATGATACACCGAACTGGGTGTACTAAAACATATGAACGAGTATTACATTTCCTACCTAATCTCAAATGTTATAAAAAAAAAGACGTGTGGCACTCGGGGACTGCCGCGGTAAAGCTATTGCATAGCATTTTTTATCAACGCCATCTAGCGGCTCACCGTAGAGGAGTCCCGTGTCGTCAGGTTATTTTCGTTACGGAATTTCTGGATTCGGTCTCCACGCTGGCCCGCGATAGAAGCTATGCAATAGCTTTATTATTCCAGAATCAGCCAACACAGTATTGTACATGATGACTATGATTATCTTCGTGCCCATTTCCACGCAAGAATGTATATCTAGGGCTTTATGTATAGCAATGACCTGCGACCATCTTGATTGTGTGACCTTAGCGCAATCAAATGGATAGCATAATGCGGACATTTTCCTCACAACTTTTTTTCTTATACTTAACAATTTTTTTCGAATCAGTAACTTTCTTATAAAATAAGTATAAAAAAGTTTTAACCTACACATCAAAAATTGCAGGATGGTCGAGGATAGAACCCCTATCTCTAGGGAATCGTGCTCTGTGTGTTTGACCATTTTACACTACGTCCTCGATCCAGCTGCGCGTCAGCGACCAAACTAGCCCGATTTTGTTGTAACTTTTGATAGGAAAAAATAGACGTAACAGTTAGTTATTATTTCTATATTTTATATCAAAGCAAAATGGATATAGTAGATGAGTTTTAGTAAATAAGTTAGAAAAAAGTAAACATATAGTGGACTGAAAGGCTTTCGGCTTATAACCGGTGGAAGCATTTTATATAGTTAAATGGATTTTATTAAAACATATTATTATATTATTATTATACATAGTTATTCGATCTACATCCTTATATACCACAAGTGAATCGTACTACAGCATTTAAAAACTTAATTACCTTACTGTATTTAGTATTTTATCTTTTTTTTTAAATGTAGGTAGTTCGAAATTAGCATAGTTACAGTATTTTAAAGTACTAACCCATTGTCACTTGTTTGATCAGATTATAGTACCTACCTACCAAGTAGAATCCAAACTCACGAGTTTGATACTTTGAATACGCACCAAACCATGTGACTAATATGCATATTAATGAATATAAGAGGGTATTTGTATTTTTAGAAAGTTACTCGTATGTAAATGTCATTTAGTTTTTTCCTTCAGTATTAAATTGATGGAGGTATGGCCTTTGTGTAAGGGAGCATCCATTAATTACGTCCCACTTTAGTGTGAAAGGGGATAGTAAAGGAGGTGGGGAGGGCTAGAACCTTCGTGATTTCACACTCATTGTAGGTATATGTCTATGATTTTGTAATACGTAGCGTATCTAACTAATATTAAACTCTAAATGCTTTTTATTTCAACGATAGAATAACCCAAACACAGTTTTATCAACAGCATAACAAGGAGTAATTTAAGTAACTTTTGACACCAGAAATATTTATTTATGCAAAAAATTACTTAAAAAAAAAGACTTTTTTTTGCTTAAAAAGTACTTAGCTTACCTTTTCAAGGCCTAACTCGGTGAGTATGGAAATAAAAATCAGTAGATAGATTTTTACAGATTGGACAAAGTATTGGGCGTCAGTTAGTTAGGTTCATTTTGTTGTTCATTTCTAAAATAACAGCAAAAGTAAACGGGACTATAGAGTAAAAGCCGTAAAATTAGTGTGACGTAATTGATGGATGATCCCTAATTTGTACTTTTTTTTAATCCTCTCGTATTTAGTCTACGTATTTGCCTGAAGTATATGGTCCTGTGTAAATATGAAACTGTTATAATAAAGCTTTTCATGTCTTGTGTGCATTTGGGACGACAGCTTGCGAAGGTCTGTAACACAACTAGCTTTTGATATGATTTTAGATCGTGCCGAATCTGGTGAGGATATTGAAGAATTTAATTTTGGCGGGCTACTCGCCCGAACATGACGTCAGCGGTGTTTCCGATCCATTCCTTCAGGTACTTAATTAATTTACGTCTACCGGTACCGAGAACTAATTAAGTCTTAAGTTCAGGATTAAGTCACTAGTAAAATAGAATATGTACCAAGAATTTTTGTGATCCTATAATGAGGGAATAAAATAAAATCAAAAACCCAACTGCTTTAAAGAATATCAACTGAAAGGACGTAAGGATTCTAACGGTACCCCGTACATCCAAATCTTTTTAGAAGTTATGATGGAATAAATAGTAATATAATACTAACCCTAATAGTAATTAAATCTGGTGGGAGGCTTTGACAGTGGCTAGTTACCACTCCACCGTCAAAGGCGTGCCGCCAAGTGATTTAGCGTTCCGGCACGATGGCGTGTAGAAACCGATTAGGGGTATGAGTATACTGCCATACCCCTTCCAAGTTAACCAGCTGCCAACTTAGACTGCATCGTCACTTACCATCAGGTGAAATCGCAGTCAAGGATTCACCAAGCGCTTTAAGTCTTCATTCCTGATTCGCACGGCTAGGGTCTGGAATGCTCTTCCAAGATCTGTGTTTCCTAACACGTACAATTTGGGTATCTTTAAAACAAGAGTGAATAGGCATCTTCTAGGCAAACGCGTTACACCTTAGATCACATCATCATTTTCCATCAGGTGTGATAGTGGTCAAGCGTTTGCCTATCTACACTACTATTATAAAGAGGAAAGATTTGTATTTTTGTGTGTATGTTTGTAATGAATAATCTCAAAAACTACTGTGCCGATTTCAAAAATTCTTTCACCATTGGAAAGCTACATTCACCCTGAGTAACATAGGCTATATTTATTGCTAGAAAAAATCTTATGTCTACCTGTGCGAAGCCGGGACGGGCCGCTAGTAATGTATACAAAAAAAGAATAAAAAACATCACGCTCAGTTATGTCTTAAAATGAGTATCCTTAATATTAGTATTTAATTTGATGCCTTAACATGGGTAGCCTAAGTATGTCATGCTCACTTAAACATTTCTGTGGTGGTGTCGTGTGGTGCGGGTTGTTACGTTCCCTCAAATATGGTTGAGCGAAGCAATGGCTGGATCATGTGTCATGCTCGTGAACGGGTGCCGCTAACGGGAATAGGTCTGCTTTGTGCCTACCTATGTTTACATGTGTTAGGTTGTGGTAGGTGTGCATTTTTGAAACTTCTGTGTGGAAACATTGTGTGCATAGCCTAGTTTTTTTAACAATTGTAAAAAAAAAATTTTTTTGAAAAGAGCAACTGCTGAGTTTCTTGCCGTCTCTTCTCAGCAGAATCTGCATTCCGAACCGGTGGTAGAATTGTGACCTTTCATAAGAGCTACAAGTTGGCCTACATGAAATAAATAAATTTTGATTTTGATTTTTTTGATTTTTTCCCTTAAATAAACCTCACTTTCAGGTTAAAATCCTCCGCCTCCTTCGAATACTCGGCAAGAATGACGCCGAAGCGTCCGAAGCGATGAACGACATCCTCGCGCAAGTCGCCACCAACACGGAGACCAGCAAGAACGTTGGCAACACCATCCTGTACGAGACGGTGCTGTCCATCATGGACATCAAGTCCGAGAGCAGCCTCCGGGTGCTGGCCATCAACATCCTGGGGCGGTTCCTGCTCAACAACGACAAGAATATACGCTACGTCGCCTTGAACACCTTGCTGAGGACCGTTCACGTCGACACGTCGGCCGTGCAGAGACATAGGACCACCATATTGGAGTGTTTGAAGGTACTACCCGTGCGCATTAACATGGCACCTGGCTCACATACAACCTATTTTATTTCTCTATCTTTGTGCCTAATTTCATCCAGAACCGTTCAACCGTTTTGTGGTGTGATTGAGTAACAAACATCCATCCATCCAAATAATAATAAAGTAAAATATATATATTTTTTTTTTTTGCACTCAGTTTTCTAAACGTCATTCATTCGAACCAGGTGCCATGTTAATTCACACGAGTTATAAGACAAGAAAAAGAAAAAAAATGTATAGTTCTTGCAATTCACGAAGGCGCGTAAGCTTTAAGTGTGCGTGCCTGTCAGGAGCCTAGATGGGAGCGATTAGGCGCGAGCAAGCTCTCGCTCACACTTATACAGATACGATACACACACGACCATGACACGCGCGCCCTCGTGAATTGCAAGAACTATAATAATATGCTGCCCTATTGAGGTCCCGGGTTTGATTATCGGGTCGGGTCAAAAAATGAATTGGGGTATTCTATTGGATAGAAGCAGGCGTTATTTTTAGGATTTCCAAAGCCTTAATGCCTGTTTCTATCGAATATAAGTCCAGAGTTAAATAGTAAACGGTGTGTCAGTACATAAACCTAATCTCTTCGTTCGTGTCAGATATACGTCTCATCGGATTGTGAGATTGAGGGAATAAAGAGTGCGCCTCTGTTTGCGCACTATAATATTTGTCTGATGAAGATGGCTGCCGTGACCGGATTTGGTCGGGAGGATTATTATGCCTCCTTTATAAATACCAATAATCTGTATAAATATATAAATCAACCGATAGTTGCTGGACATTGCTGGACAAAGTTTCCTTGAATAGACTTCAACGGGCTTCAGTCTTGTATTGGCATATTATTTAATATGCCAATAAAAGACTGCGGCATAATTTGCGGCATTCGTTTTATGTCGTCGGTCTACCTAGTGGTAAGTGGGGGTTCCGCAAACACTACGTTTTCCGGCTTTCCGGTGCGGAGTCGCTATTCCAGTGCTTTGGGAACCCAATGACCATCAGTTCTTTAAGCTATGCGCCTCGCCCTTGCCACTTCAGCTTTGCGACTCGAATATAGCCACGTTATCTATACAAACGTTGTATACATCGTGCGTTTGATATCATAATATGTCAATTCAGTCATTGCCAATTGATTCCTGCAGACTGTGACTCATCTATTGTGTGATATTAGATTTCTTAGAATATAATATGTATGTAGGTACTTACTGTTAACGATGACATTCAAATAGCAAAAAATCTACAAAACAGTCGAAATCTTCGTGAGACGTTTTTTTTTTAAATAAAGAATATTAGCCAAGCTGAACTTGACTTATATACTCCTCTCCCCTTCAAATAAGTGGAAAGCTTGTGCTAGGAGTGGGTACAACAATAGTGCAACGGGTGGGGTTCGAACCTGCGACCTTTCAGTTTTCAGCGCGCACTTTTAACCGTTGGGCTATTGAGGCTTTAACCACACAAGGCGAGGTATTTAAGGTGATGATATCAGACCAGTCGGCTTGCTGCCTGTGGAAGTCCATGCAAGAGACGTTTGTCCAACAGTGGACGTCTATCAGTTGATGAAGAAGATGAAAATATGCCTATAGCAGACTTATGCAGTAACCTGCCCGTGTTGACATGCGTTAGATTGTGTACCTACATATGCATTTTTGAAGCTTCATTGTGGAAGCACTGTATACATAGCATAGTTTTGTTACCTATAGTAAATTTTTTTTTTTTGAAAAGAGCAACTGCTGAGTTTCTTGCCGGCTCTTCTCAGCAGAATCTGCATTCCTAACCGATGGTAGATTTATGACGTGTCATAAGAGCTACAAGCACCGCAAAAATTTGGAATGCCCTTCCGGTTTCTGTTTTTCCAACTAACTATAATGTGGGTGTCTTTAAATCAAGAGTGAATAGGCATCTTCTAGGCAAGCGCGTACCATCTTAGGCTGCATCTTCACTTACCATCAGGTGAGATCGCAGTCAAGCGCTAGTCTATATATATAAAAAAAAAAGTTGGCCTACATGAAATAAATAAATTTTGAATTTGAATTTGACCAGTAACGACTTGGTTTCAGGACCCCGACGTGTCAATACGTCGCCGAGCCATGGAGCTGTCGTTCGCGCTCATCAACGGCCAGAACATCCGAGCCATGATGAAGGAACTTCTGGCCTTCCTGGAGAGGTCTGATGCGGAGTTCAAGGCGCACTGCTCCAGCGCCATGGTGCTGGCCGCGGAGAGATACGCGCCCTCCAGCAAGTGGCATCTCGACACGCTGTTCCAGGTCTTGCTCAAGGTAAGACGTTTGTTTTCAAAAAATCATGTTTTAACCGACTTCCAAAAAGGAGGAGGTTATTAATTCGGCCGGTATCTTGTTTTTTCTATGTATGCCCACCGATTACTCCGGGGTTTCTGCCCCCCGATTCAGACACTTCCGATAACTTATTTGTCGATCGATTCGGTTTGTTAACGTACGATAACATATATTTCACACACGACAAAAAGAGATCGATATCTAACCGTATCGACACGGTATGTTATCGAACAGGTCTGAATCGCCCTGCTGGACCGATTCACGCGATTTTTTCATCAAACAAATTAAAACTTGGACTAACCCACTGGAGATTAGTCTAATGTTGAGATCTACAGAGCGTGCTCTGACTTAGTTCGAACTCAAGATAAGAGTTAAAACGAGACACAAAATATATGCTCCGGCACAAATCTGTCTCATTTTGTCTTTGTCTTGAGTTTGAGTAGAGAGAGTACGGTCTATAGATTTCACCCTTAGTTTTAAATTAATTGATCGTATAAGAATTCGATGATATGAGCGTCAAAGTGAAATAAATCATATAACAGCAATAAATTAGACTCGATTTCGTGTGTGCGTTCTCATACGTTTACGTAGACGATACGCTCCGAATTAAAATCGGTTGTACTGAATTTGTGACTTTAAATAAATATTGTTAAGGTCCATTTTTCTTTGACGCTAATCGGCTGCCCCATTTCGAAACCTAGTAAGTGTGATACTCAAAATTTTACAGCAGAGCAAAAAAACATGTTTGTGGTAGACGGCTTAGCGAAGTAAGAAATATATCCATAAAAGCTTTCAAAGTAGTTTATTTACGAAACATGAATTCATCAACAGATACTGAAGAGTTCAGAAGGGCTAAAACCACTATAAGATACCCCTGAGAATCAAGAAATAGGAAGAAAAAAATAGTGATGTTCACTATTTTACTATTTTTTTTTTTTTTATTATTATTATTTCTCTTTAGTTCCTGCTACTATTTATTTTGTAGCAACTTTTAGTGCTATGTTTTTTTTTTATCTTCTGTCTAAATTATCTATTTTACAATTTTTATAGCGATGTTTAATATCTATTAATTTCTAGGCGGGCAACTATCTGCGCGACGACACCGTGTCCAACACTATTCAGATAGTATCGGCGGCGCCCGGGGAGCGACAGGCGTACGCTTCTATGCGGTTGTGGACGTCTCTAGAGCGATCCGCCGTATCTGCCGATGCTACTGAGAAGCAGCCGCTCATACAGGTAAACTCCCTTCATTTAGAAATGTCACGTAACATATTGAGGAAATCAGCGGCTTCTGAGGGACCTCGCTACGTACAGTAGATGAAAGGGATCGAATTCACTCTTAGATTGGACTAATTTAATTTCTAAATTGTGTTTAGTCTGGTCTGGTGGGAGGCTTCGGTCGTGGCTATTTACCACCCTACCGTCAAAAACGTGCCGCCAAGCGATTCAGCGTTCCGGCACGATGACGTATAGAAACCGATTCGGGATATGGGTGTAATGCTACCATCTTAGACTGCATCGTCACGTACCATCAGGTGAGATCGCAGTCAAGAACTATCTTATCACCGAATAAAATAAAAAAATTAAAACAGCTGTCTTTATAACATTTTGACAACCTCCCTGGCACAGTGTTGAGCGTTACGACCTTAGACTGGGAGGTCTGGGGTTTGATTGCTGGACAATTGGAAGTTTATAATTTCTGAAATGTCTGTCAGATGTTCTCAAAGGCGTGTAAGGTCTGCTGATTTTCATTGGATATGGTCTACAACCCTGTTCGAGGGAGGCCTGCGCTCAGTAGTAAGTCGTAACTCAGAAGTGGAACTGTCCCGTCGGCAGGTGGCGGCGTGGACGATCGGCGAGTACGGCGACATGCTGGTGTCGGAGGCCAGCAACGCCATCTCCATGGTCGACGACGACGGCGTCGGTGAGACGGGCATTATAATACTAGCGGACGCCCGCGACTTCGTCCGCCTCTCACTAATATCATAACTCATCATCGTCAGTTGCAGCATCAGGATTGAGGAGTTGGGCCCTGGGATTATAATTGTAGTCTTTTCTTGGCACCAACAATAACTATTCATAATCTAAAGTTCCTAAATTCCCACAGTTTAGGTGGGCAGAACCCCTTTAGTATCAGGATTGAGAAGTTGGGTCTTGGAATTCAACGATCTAGTCTTTACTTGGTACCGACCATTGCTATTCATAATCGACAGTTCCTCAATCTCCACAGTTTATGTTACTCGTGATAAAATCAGTTTTCTACCAGTGAAGGTCCCGTCAAAATCGGTCCAGCCTTTCCCGAGATAAGTGGCAACAAACAGACAGACAAAAATTTTAAAGTTTTTTAAAAATTTTGTCATAAGTACCGTATTTACTTACGTATGCATTTAGTAAAAATGTGTTATTTTGATATTACAAACAGACACTTCAATTTTATTTGTTTGTATAGATTGGCATGCCTAGAGATGCGATTTCAATCGATTGTTTCGATTGTTGAAACATCTCTAAGTCGTACATCGCTAGGCATTCCCATTGCCCATACCTAAATATATTTTATAGAATATGATATTAGTTAAATCAAATCAAATAATATCATTTATTTATACAAAAATATCATTACATACAAATGGATTTTGCCAACAGCTAAACTAAAATCGTTGGATTTTGTGTTTTAGCTGCTGGATCTCTTCATGATCGAAGATTCAGTTTTGATATTATACAAATTTGGTATCATGCTTCATAAAACTTTCTTTCTTTCTTTAAAACATAAATACAAAAAATGAAATTGAAATTTATACAAATTTTAAACTACTAATATATGCTTGTGTTATTGAATATTAAATGAGTTTGTGTGTGCGTGTGTGTATGTGTGTGTTAGGGGGTATGACAAAGTACGCCATAAAAATAAAACTTGTTATCCATTTTTTAATTTGTCTTACAGACGATTTTACCCGTCCTTCAGAGGAGTATGTGATAGACATATACCAGAAGTTACTGTGGTCCACACAGTTATCCATTACTACGAAGGAGTATCTATTGCTATCGCTGGCCAAGCTGTCTACACGGTTTACCACGCGACCTAGTCAAGAGTGAGTGGATAATATTTTGTTATCTTCTTTTTCCCGACTGCGCGACGCAAAGGAGGGTACTGTGTTTACGAGTCCATGTATCTATGTACAGGGTGCTCTGGAGACCAAACGCGTGGGCCGATTTTGATGATTCTTACGTCAATCGATTTGTGTTAATCTTGGGAGTGTCACTTAAGACATGTCAGTAATCAAAATTCAATATGGCGACCACCAGACGCCATAGGATCAGCAAATCCAGTATTAATCATAGATTAATACTGGATTTATATACTACTAGAACTTTACAGTGTAATTTTTTTTTTTTTCAGCAAAATCCGCGTAATAATTGACACATTCGGTTCGCACATCCACATTGAGCTGCAGCAGAGAGGGGTTGAGTTATCACAACTTTATAAGTAAGTGCAAATCGACCGTTCCGTAGAACAAAGTCTCATCTGCTAAATTCACAACTTGAAATTTGAGCCTTAAAAGTCACATATGCAAGGCTCAAATCTCAACTTATGAATTTAGCAGATGAGACTTTGTTCTACGGAACGGTCGAAATATAAATAATCAAAGATTTCCTACTCTTTATATTACTTCTTACATTTCCTAATCACTTACCTACAGTCGACGGTAGGTAAGTATCACTGACAACCTGAATTACACTTTATTGTGTGGTAACAAGAGTTGCTATTTAATTAAATCATTTTGCGGAGTGAATCTTCAGTACCTTTAGGTACTATTAGCTATTCAGTGGCGTGGTGGACTTTAACCCATAACCCTTCACTGAGAGGAGACCTGCGCTCAGTATGGCGAGGTTGATTAGTTACTGACTTATTACTGATGATGTTTGTCTCGTGTTTTTTTTTTTTGAGGAGGGAAATGTCCCTACGGACTTCTGCATTCTAGCAGGGTGTGTCCGACTCGCGCGGACTAAAACAACCTCCTCAGGACACCCAGCACTGGTAGCATGGGCAGGAGATAAAAGTTTTTATCCCCCGATTTTATCCACTGACAGGGGATAAAATTATCTTTTCCCTATGCTAAAGCATGGCGACAGAGGAGAAGGCGATGTATATTTCTATAAGTATATCCACTGAGTGTTATTTCCACCGCTGTGCATAGGCACAGTCGAGCATAGGCTCGACGGGTGGATAAAGCTAAGCGAGGGGATAAACGTTTTATCCTTTTCCCGGGGATAAAATTTCTCCCGCCCATGCTACCAGCACAGGTCAGCACTGAACCGCTTTCCACCACCACCCACTCACCACCCACTCACCACCACTCATCACCACCCATCACACCCACTCACCACCATTCATCACCACTCACCTACTCATTAGTTATTCATAATATACCTATTATAAATTTCATTTTATTACATTGTATGACAAAGTATTCATCCACCCGAACAAAATTACAAGAAAATCAAACTAATTTTGTATGAAAAAATAAAATACCAAAAATACGGTAATCTATTGAATTATACCGGAAAAATTCATAGCCATTTGGTATTATACGGTATTTTTACATCTATACTCGTGTGCAATAAAGTTTACCTATCCATGTCTGTGTGTTGTCAGACAATACGCGCACTTGCGGCCGGCGCTGCTGGAGCGCATGCCGCCCATGGAGGCCGCCACGGCCACGGAGCGGGAGCGGGACGACAGCGACACGGAGGGCGAGCCAGCGCAGGCGAATATACAAACAGAACAGGTACACTTTTATATATTAACTAGCTCTAACCCGCGGCTTCGCTCACGTTAGGTTCGATTTTTTAACCCCCTATTTAACCCTCTTGGGGTTGAAATTTTCCAAAATCCTTTCTTAGCGGATGTCTACGTCCTAACAGCTACCTGTATACCAAATTTCAGCTCGATCGGTCCAGTGGTTAGAGAGTGTTGATAGATCAGTCAGTCAGTCACCTTTGCCTTTTATATATTTAGATTTAACTTGACCTGTCATGTGCCTGTATGTAACCTATTTTTTACATTTTAACCGACTTCCAAAAAGGAGGAGGCTATCAAGGCCGGTATCTTTTTTTTTTTTAATAAATGCTCCAAAAAATAATATAATAGTAAAGCATTGCCTCCAACGTCGGTCTGTTGCTCCGTTGCGGCGGGATAGAAGGAGAAACGAACAAACAAACACTTTCGCATTTAAAATTAATTTTACTAAGTGGACGTAAAGGTGGCAAAAAAATTAGAAAATGCAAAAAAAAATCTATAAATTCGTTATAGCTCTCCAAGTTATCCAACAAAATTTTTATAATATTAGTAAAGCCCAAATTAGACGGTACACCGTTCATCGTTCATTTTTAAGATAAACGATGCACGAAACCAGTGAATGTTTCGTCGCGGAGGCAAAATCGCCTGTGAACGGTGAACGGTTGGTATTTAAACGGTTCATTTTCGATGGCTCATCGGTAATGCCTCGAAAATGAAAGCAAATATCTCGAAAAATGAACCGTTATGGGGGGACTTGTAAAGAAACAGGCTATTATCACTCACAAAGACTATATTAAAATGGTATTACAAACATAGGCACAGGGAACACAACAAAACCTAGACTTATGCTAGGACCTAAAGAGATCGCGGTAGCGATAGTACTCGGCCCGAAGGAGCGTGTAGCGTCTAGTTTCAATGAAGTCCCGCCGACGATTGCGGGGCGCCCCTGGCAGCAAGCGAATAGAGCGTTGGGAGACGGGCGCGAGCGCAGCGCCTTCAAGCGGCGAGCGGCGGCACATATATCTAGCGCGCTATATGCTCCCCCTACAAGTCACAATGACGACCCGTATGTGACTTCGATAAAAAAAAGTTTACGCGCCCCAGAGGAGCTTTTTCCGAGGAGCTGGCTTGCCTCCAGGTTTCTTACGCGGTCTTCCCCTTTTTCTACATTCTATCACCGGACCCTGACCCTCGTATGGCGTCAGAAGGCTAACGTGATACTTCCCTTTCAAATTGTCATTTTTGTCCGCCACTCCGTCTAATTTGGCCTTAAGGATTGTTTGGTTTATTTTATTGCAGAACTCGCTGCTAGACTTGATCAACGGTTCAGAACTGATGTCGAATGGTGACGTGGACCACACGCCTGCCGCCACTACTAACAACAATTCTAATACCAATGTAAGTTAATTCGTCTATTATAATAGTCCTCCCGACCGATTCCGGGAGATATTATAGTGCACAACACAGGTGCACTCTATATTCCCTCACTCTCTTAGGCTGATGGACCGGAAATCCGACACGACTGAAGAGAGACCGGGCGCAGGATTGACAACTTTACGTGCTCTCTGAGGTGAGTGACGCACCGTCTACTTGACTGCGGGTTAGTATTGGGAATTTCTTGTCAGAATAACCCAATACATTATTTGGCCCGAGCCAAGAATCGAACCTGGCATCTAGTCATCCTCATTGTCGTCTCGTATTCGAACATGCTAACCAGTAACCACTAGGCCAGCAAGGCAATTCATCTATTCGCAAGAAACCGTTATAATTATATTGTTATAATCCGCCAACAGATTATAGTAAAATAATCATAACCTTTTCTTGCTAATCATGAACTTCCGCAAAGTATAGCCTGATTCTATCCAATATCCAAAATTTATCTATGACTAAGCTATTAAATGTCGTATTAGATATACCTACCCCTCCGTAGAACAAAGTCTCATCTGCTAAATTCATAACTTGAGATTTGAGCCCTGCAGATATGGCTTTTAAGACTCAAATTTCAAGTTGTGAATTTAGCAGATGAGACTTTGTTCTACGGAGGGGTCGATACGATTTGATAAATCTTTTTCCCCATTTGCAGGATATCTTGGACCTCCTGAGCGGCCTGGACCTCAGCACGCCCAGCTTGCCCACGCCCACGCCCAGCGTTGCGGTGAGCGTGGCCAACAACAACCTCACGTCGCCCTCGTTGCTGCTGGACGGATTATTTGCGCCAGAACCCGCGATCACGCAGCCTCAAGGTGAAATTTGAATAAACGTCTACGTCTGAGCGGTGTGAGAGTGCAGTCCATAGATTTCAGGCTAAGACTGAGATTTATAGAGCGTGTTTTGACATGCCTCAGACTTGAGACGGAATTAAAATGAAACACAATATATGTCTGGACATAAGTCTCTTTTAACTCTGTCTTGAATCCGAGCAAAGTGAGAGTGCAATCTTTAGTCTAAGGATGAGATCTGTAGAGTATGCTCTAACTTAGCTTGGACTTAAGATAGAGTTAAAGTGAGATACGAATATGCTCTGACATAAATCTGTCTCATTTTAACTCTATCCTGAGTCTGAGCAGAGTGAGTGTGGTGAGTGGTCTAAAGATTTCAGCCTTAGTAACAAGTGGTAGACATGTTTAGGCCATAAAAGAAAAAGAGTTTATAAAGATTGAACTGGATATTTATTGGGAGCGTAAAAAAACACACGTTATCGTAGTCAGTATAGTCGGTGGTCAGTCGGAGGCAAAGAGAACGTAGAAACTTAGATTGACGTTTGACAGGAGCAAAAAATATCAAGTAACCACAGACAAACTCTATAATGGTTCGTTTACACATCCAACAGTGTAACGTGTGTTGTTAGAGTGCGTGGTGCGCGCGCTGGAGCGAAACGGCGTGGTGGTAGATGAACTAGATATTTATTGCGAGCACAAAGAAACACACGTTACCCGGTGGTCAGTCGTAGGCAAAAAACAGGAGCAAAAAATATCAAGTAACCACAGACAAACCACTGTACTCTATAATGGTTCGTTTACACATCCAACAGTGTAACGTTGTGTGTTGTCAGAGTGCGTGGTGCGCGTGCTGGAGCGAAACGGCGTGGTGGTAGATGAACTGGATATTTATTGGGAGCACAAAGAAACACACGTTAGTCGGTGGTCAGTCGTAGGCAAAAAACAGGAGCAAAAAATATCAAGTAACCACAGACAAACCATAATGGTTCGTTTACACATCCAACAGTGTAACGTTGTTTGTTGTCAGAGTGCGTGGTGCGCGCGCTGGAGCGCAACGGCGTGGTGGTGGAGCTGTGCGCGCTGCGCGGCGGCGACACGGCCACACTGACGATGCGCGCGCGCTCGCACAACGCCGACACGCTCACAGACTTCCTGTTCCAGGCCGCCGTGCCCAGGGTGAGCGCCCACCTCATTAGCATTATTAACGTTTACTTTGAAACTGTGGAACCAACTTGGTGTTCCCACTAAATTACAACATGAGGTTATACAAGGGGCGGACCAACAAATTCCTAAAAAGCCGGCAATTCATTGGTGGTGCCTCAGGTGCTACAAATGTTCATGGGCGGCAGTAATCACTTAATAGGTTTAATTTATTGGGTTTCTCTGTCAAAAAGAAATTCTCAGTACTAGCCCAGAGTTAGGAAGATGGCGGTGAGTCACCTCCGGTTTTCGGAGAGCACGTAAAGCTGTCGGTTCTTGCGCCTGATCTCTCTCTACTATGAGAGTGAGGGAATGGAGATTCCACCTGTGTCAGCGCGTACACTTGTGAACTTTTTTTTGTATTTTGCATTGTAGTTTATACGTTCTCGTGTTTTGTTTCGGCAGACATTCCGACTAGACATGATGTCACCATCGGGAACTGTGTTGACGCCGCAGGGAGAAATCACGCAAGTTCTCAAAATCACCAATCCATCCAAGGTAACAATCGTTTGCTATAAACTACTTTTCTAACTATGTAGTGAATATCTGTGACTTTATCGTTGTAGATTTAGAATTTTAAAATTCCTCTGAAAATTGATGTTCAGAGATAAATAGTTGACCACAGTTTGTATAATCCTCATATGATGTAATATTAAATATTACATCATATGAGGATTATACAAACTGAGGATCATATGAGGATTATACGTTTCGGAGTTATGTGCGTTTTAGCAATTAAATTTTAATTGCTAAAACGCACATAACTCCGAAACGTCAGAAGTAGGCACTTCTGCCGGCCGAGATCGAGATCTATGAATAACACTGTATTTAGTGTCCCTACACAAAAGACTTAAATATGGATCATGAAGCGCCACATTTGACATATTACGAGTGTCTCTGGAAATGGCGTCAATCAACTCGACAGTGTTCCCACTTAATTACAATATGGGGTTATTCAAGGGGCGAACCAATAAGTTTCTGAAAAATCGGCAACGCATTGGTGGTGCCTCTGGTACTACAAGTGTTCATGGGCGGCGGTAATCACTTAAAATCAGGTGACCCGCCAGCTCGTTTGCCCGCTTTTAATATTAAAAAAAAAAAAAAAAAAAAACTAAGTCGAGAACCAGGTAAAACAACAACCTCCCCAGTGTTAATCATAGATAAATTAACATTAATCATCTATTTTAGAACTTCACGTTGGTATATTTCAGACGCCTCTCCGCCTCCGGATAAGAGTGTCCTACAACATCGACGGGAACCCGATCCTGGAGCAGGCGGAGGTGAACAGCTTCCCGCCGGACCTGTTCAACTGACGCGCGCCCCGTCCCCATCACCACCAGCTCGGCTGTACAGAACTATGATTACACACTTAACGTTAACGTGCGGAGGAAGGTTGTTCCAACACCACCACGAGGTGAGTATGGGCAGGAGACAAAAATTTTATCCAGTGACAGGAGATAAAATTATCTTCTCTATCTTAAAGCATGGCAACAGAAGAAAGGAGAAGTATATTCCTATAAGTAAATCCACTGTGGATATAATTTCCACCATTTTGCCCATGCTCTACGGATGGATAAAACTGAGCGAGGGGATAAATATTGTTTCCTTTCCCAGTGGATAATATATCCCCTGCCCATGCTCGCTCTGCTGGGCTATTCTCTATCGAAAGTAGCCAATTAAGAACTGTCGAGCCTTTCATTTTGTGTGACGAAATACGGATTTTAAGGTTCTTAGTTGCCAACTTTCCATTGTTTTTACATAGCCACTGGAAATGTCAAAACTAGTGTAATTAGAGAATACGACAGTAGGTACCGACGTTGTAAGACTACCTAAATAGTTGAAAGGAAAAGAAACTGAATAAAGAGAGGGCTTAGCAGACTAATAGTTTTCCCGCAAAAATTTTAATCGAGCGGTAAACTAGTGTTTGTGTTTTTAAATCGTACTTACAAAGGGTACTTGCCTATATTATTTGACTTTGATCGTTATTTTATATACTTACTTTAAAAATAGAAAACTTTGAAAACAGAAATTTAAAAATTCTTAAATTGATAACTACCCTCACTAAGAGAATCAAAAAAAATTTTTACTTATTCGTTTTAATGTGGTTTTACAAAGTTTCTATTTTAGATATTGAGATGTTGAGGATTTTTTAAAAAACTCATTGAATAGATGGACTGTAAATCCTCTGAAAAATTGCAGTTTGGATAAACTTAAAGTACCTAATTATAATGATCGAAATCAAACAATAGTATTAATTCTGTTGTACATAATCTCTAAACTAAATTTAATTAACAGCTCAGACTATACCTTTTCCGAAGGAAATATTATTACAGGGATAGGAATATATTGAGAGCTGAAAATTTACTTAAGAATAATGGATCGGTGTACAACAGAATTAGTGTCATCTACCCTATTTGCGATGGAATTAAAGGCTAGGGGGAGGAAAAAGGGCATTTTCAATTGACGATAGGACAAAGTACAGTGAGAGATAAAATAATGCTATCGAACAGGCGTAAACAAAAAATACTTTAAATGGTTGTAGTGTAAAATGTTTTAATCGTTGAGGGCAGCTATGATTATAATATTTTTAATAATAATAAAACATAGTGACGTACGTTTATTGCTTTTAGTAAAACACAGAACTTACTTTAAAAAAGACACTTTGTATTTTCTCTAAGAAATCTTAAAGCAAAGCAAAAGTTATTTATATGAAACTATACCTACATTAAAAATTTTGTAAAATAAATAAATCGTCTAAATAAATTCTGACATTTCTGTGTTTTTCTAAAAATGCGTGATTGCAGTGTATCGTATTGAAATTATAACATGCGCCATAGTGGTGTCAATTCTGTTGAACGCAATCACTATACTAACTCTAAACGAAACTGACAGCTCTTAAAGCAATACTGTGAACATTGTCAAAAGAATAGCGGTAATTTTGGTTAACCTGTCAAATTAGTTACGAGATTGTGTCCAACATAATTAGCACCATTATGTGGGTGGACAAGCCGTTTTCCGCGCGCATTTTTCCGCGTGTCCGCGACACTGCCCACATTAACTTTGTGCAAATTTCAAATGCCGTGTCGCGGAATATCCGCTCAGATTTTTCGCATCGTGATTCGGAATAGAATTTATATCGAAAAATTCCGCGCCGAACTAGATTTGTCCCCATCTCTATTTGGGGACAACACTTAAAAGTACTGAATTTCCTATTAGTGTGTGTGAAATGTAGATAATTAGCTGCCACTTTCGACATTCCACTTCTTAGATAGATTTTTTTCTTTCGAAAAATTAGAATAATAAGGGCCCGAACGCGTGGACGGATAAAATATTGTACCTATTATAAAATGCTTTATTTCTATTACGCATTATTTTGAACAACTATTTAAGAATCGGCTGTTATATTTTTCTAATATTTTGCACGTGAAAGTATAATATTTAAAATTATCATATTATTTCAGTATTATAATAATAATAATCTCAAATAAATTCACAGACATCACAGACGGTTATTGAATTTGTTATATTAGTTATTAATATAAAAGAAATATGTGCATGATAAAAAGAAGCTATGAACTTTCTTTACAGTTAAAAAGCATTTTTAAACCGAATTTTCATTCGCTTAGTTTTTATTTACGAGGTGGTGAAAATTATTTTTAATATTTGACTAATCCAGGTATTCAGTGTTTTCCTTTCTCGTTATTCTACTAATTCTACGTACTGTATAAGCGAGTTTCTTTTTTTGCTCATTTTATAATTTGGTTAACATAATATTATTTTTACAATAACTATTTGGGTATCGGCCTGCAGTATGTTTCAATTTTTTTTTTTATTCAAAAGCTAAATTTTCTCGAGAAAAAATTGTTTTAAGGTCCCGCCTACACTGTAAAAAAATGGCGGTAGCTTGAAATTTTGAAAAGCATTTTAGAAAATAATATTTTTGCATGAAAAAGTTTATTAGCCGATTTCGATTATTATGGTGAACATATTAAGTCTATTTTCTTTTAAGAATACATATTTTGCTGAACTTGACTAATATTCTCCTCTACCCTCCAAATAAGCGGAAAGCTTGGGTTAGGAGTGGGTATGCCAATATAGTGCAACGGATGGTTTTTGAACCTGCGACCTTTCAGTTTTCAGTCCGCATCTTTAACCGTTGAACTATTGAGGCATACATAATCAAATATTGCATACAAGAAAGGCATTCCAAACCAGCGGTAAATTCATATGCTTGCTATTTAAAAAAATGTGAATAATATAAAAAGTTATTATTAAGCTATTGCATAGCTTCTATCGCGGGCCTTGAGCGTGGAGACCGAATCCAGAAATTCCGTAACGAAAATAACCTGACACGGGACTCCTCTCACCGCTAGATGGCGTTGATAAAAAATGCTATGCAATAGCTTTACCGCGGCAGTCCCCGAGTGCCACACGTTTTTTTTTTCTTCTCGGCTCGGTGCCTTAACGATATCGATTCGGTTTATGTGAAAACGTTTTAATCCTCGTGTTTTGCGCTGTACATAAAACTAAACTGTTATATTGTAACATAGTTATGTATAGTGGAGCGGATTGTGTGGGAATGTACTTAATAGATTATTTTATTACTAACAATATTATAGAGGTCTTTGCATATTATGTAACGGAATACACATACTTCTATTTTAAAATAGAAGATGAAACAGGAATTAGACAAGTCACGTAAATTATTGCGTTTTGGTTTATCGGTGAGATTTTAGTAGTAAAATAAAAAATTAGTTTTAAAATTGTAAATATATCATTTCTGTTACGTTTTGAGGTAATTTGCATATAATTAATTACGTATAATTAAGTCAGACATGTGCTGCTTTTTATCTTGGAAAATCAAAAAAAAAAACCCTTGGGATTACTATGAAACCTAAAATCCAAACGAACAAGTCAATATATTCAGTATTCAAAAATTGCTTTAAATATTGCCTTTAGTTATTACTTCGGATACACATTCTCTAAATTGCTTGTTCTAAAAAATGCTGTCTTTTTCACTATGTTCGTTGCAGAAAAGGATAGCATTACTCTTTGAACTGTCAATGTAGTATTATGTGCAACTGCCACACGTCTACTCCAGTGAGCAGTGATGCCAACCTACTAAACCTATACTAGTCATTCCGTTACGTATGCAACGACCCTAAAGCTAAGCGCCTACAATTCTGCATCGCACGCATCGGGCGGATTTTAGAATCTTGATTTATCGTGCTATGCGCTGTTGTAGACGATTACCTTAGCTATCATTATCATATTTTAATGCGTGTGATACACTATAATAGGTATATAATTATAATATTCGTTAATAATTTGGAAGCGTGTAAAGGTGTAGTCTACCCTTTCCTTCTTTTTTTTTAAGTGGATTTTTTACCATAACTGTATGAAGGTAATAGCTCTAAAAGGGGTCCACGAACATGACTCCTTTGTCTATATTGGTTGAATAATTGTAGAGTTGCAACCAGTCGATAATACTTTGCTAACTGAACATTTCAAAATGATTTTTTTGGTTTAATAAGTAACACTGGAAAGTGTTTGAGATGTGACTTTATACGCCTTTACACACGGCGACATTTTTACAAGTAGTTCAAGTGCGTTTGGCGCAACTTTCGCGCCCATAATTACGTCGTCAGGTGCAAAGGTTCATACTGAGTCCAGCAAATTATCAAAAGAGTTTTATTACCAAAAGAAGAAAGGTCAATAGAGCTAAATTAACTTATTTAAGTAACTGAATCCCCAGGCATTTTGTTACTAGTGTTGTTTTGTTCAGAGATTCATTGCTTCAAACGATAGGTATTTTATAATTTAGGTAGTCGGTTTAATATTTTAGGTTAGTCGTTCCTTTAAGATAATGAGAATTTTTTATTCAGTGACAATTGTAAATACACTATAAAATGAGAAAGAACATATTATACCTAATATAGAATGCATAAATAGTATACTTAGAACCCCCTTCATATTATAAGAACTTTTTATAAGATCTCGCTCGTTTTTGGAGTAGTATAACTTAAAGTTTACGTGACACGAGCATATGTAAGGGCCAGAAATATTAGTTAGAGAGAGATAACAAAATGGCTTATTTCTTACAACCAAGATGTGGCTGATTCCGTTGTTAAACAAATCTTTACTAAACGTGAATATAAACACCTGCACTATGAAGTGACTTTGTCCATTGGGACAAAAACTCACACATGCACAGTTGAAGACAGTATAAATATGCGCCATTTTGTATTATTCAGATTATCCTTGTGTAGACTGTAGTTATTGCAACAAGTTTTTAAAATAGTTATGCCAGGTTCTTTCTCTCTATGTCTACGATATGGATGTCCAAACACTGAATTGAAATCTCCATCATTTTTCTAGATTATCATTTTATAATTTATGGAACTAGACCTTTCGACGGATTAATGTCCGCTCAAAAGGTAACAATAACGGTTATTGTGTAACTCTGGTGTCATATTCACTGATGATGATGTTTCTTGGCTGTTGCAGGAAATTAATTAATTTAGATTATGTCTAAACACTAGTGATGTCTTATAGGAAGTTCTTATAGTGTGATGGAGCCCTTACTTTTATTCCCAAGTTGATATTGTTTGGGACATTTTTAACAATTAGGCTGTTAATTTTTATTATTTTTTAAACCTTATTTATGTTATATAAACAGCACAGTTTATCAAGTATTTTATATAACCTTATTGTAAATTACACTTTAATGAAATAAGTTACATCCATGAATGCACGATTTGATTTCTTATTGTATTATATAAGCTATGTAGTTACGTACACATTTTAAAGTTTGTTACGTTCTATGAAAAAATTAAATTTATTTAGCGAACTTTCCAAAAAGTTAATTTTGTATCGTATCCTTTTAACCAAAAAGATTTTATTAAAATATGAAATCAATCCGTAGAGGGCACCTTTAGGATTTTTATCTTATTGTAAATTTTTCTTCCCTACTTCAATGAATGTGCAAACTCAAAAATGCTGAAGTACATAGCTCAAAAATAAGTTTCCACAAAATCATGGACTTGATCTTTTTTTTTCATAATGTAATAAAGAGCTTAGTAAAATGATTATATCGCAGTTTGGTGCTTGTTTTAAAGTCTGCGAGGCGTAAGCTTAATTAGACAATTATGTGTGACCGATGCAGTAAAGTAGCAGTCGGCTTGAATCGCCTTGCGTCCCGCATGCGGTTGAAACCGGTTGTAATGCTTTTTAACAGCCGTTTCCTTCGGTTTTGACATCAGGGGCCCAAGTCTGCTATTGCAATTGTAGTTTTATTGTCTATCAATGACATGACAATTGTTATTTTTAGCAATTGTCATGTCATTGATAGACAATTGAACCCCTGGGCCCCAAGTCAAATTGCTAAAAGTAGCAATTGGGATGTCATTGATAGACAATTGAACTACAATAGCAATAGCAGACTTGGGCCCCAGGGGCCCAAGTCTGCTATTGCAATTGTAGTTACATTGTCTATCAATGACATGACAATTGTTATTTTTAGCAATTGTCATGTCATTGATAGACAATTGAACCCCTGGGCCCCAAGTCAAATTGCTAAAAGTAGCAATCGGGATGTCATTGATAGGCAATGTAATTGTAATGTAACTACAATTGTAATAGCAGACTTGGGCCCCAGGTTTGTAATACTTGGCAATGACTCACACTAAATTCTATACAGATACGCCTCACTGACGTAGTACGAACTGGTACGAATAAATCGAAAATCTAAATTAATTTCGCAATTGCTGTCGATTTTCGATTAATTCGTCCCAGACCTGCGCGCTAAGTAACAATTGAACTATCGAAAACAGTCGATTGTTTTATTGTTAGATATTCTATATTTATCGAATAAAGAGCAATCGAATAATTTGATTTTCGATAAATCGCCAATCGCTAGACTACCCTAGTAATTATACAGTTTAGCGAACAAACAGTTCAGAAACTATGTGTCTCAGACAATTATTGTCACAATCGTGTTGATTTACAAATGACAGTTCTAGATCTTTAGGCAAGGGACAAATACATAATATCACACATCTGCGTGGATAATAATTCAAATAGATCTGTCCATAACTTTATTTTCTGTCAGTTTTAAATCGGTAAATGCTTGCAAATTGTATGAACAGATCAAAATGCGTATATTTCGATCACGACGTAACCTTGTACATTGAAGTGCTCAGAATCCACTCAGACCAATGGTGGATTGCTATTGGATTCATTAGGATCCTATGCTAGTTGATTAAATAGTTAATAGATTGTTTCAGAACTGTATGCTCGCTTCACTGTGATATCTGGTTGAATAGAAGGCCCTCCAGGATGTGAGATGTTATGGTTTTATGTATAACTTAATAATGCTATAAAAGATGTACATAATGATTAATGATTTTATGTAAATTGGTTAATAAATATTTGAAAATGTTTATATAATCAAGAGTTGTTTTTCTTTTCTGATTTTTACCCCTGCTAAATCTTTAACTTGTAAAATGATAAGACATGTTGTAATTCTTATTTTTTATTACTTAGTTAATGTTTACGAAAAAATAGCATACAAGTTTACTATTGATACATTAATACAATGTTGCTGATTCTGATGTACACACAACCCCTAAACTTTAGAGGCATAGTACAATTTAAATGACAGAATTGGGTATTTTACTGGTGTCGAAATGTGGATATTCCTTAAATTACAATCGAAAATAACATTTGTAAAAAGAGAAAATAAATTTGTCAAAAAACAAATAAGTATGTCTCTTTCTAAAACGATATTTTGTATGGACAGTGTATGGAGCTACTAAATTTGTGACGCCAATTGTCAGTAGCGCTCTCTTTATCTAACAGGATACTTTAAAGCTCCATATTTTCGAGACTAGTTAAGATAATAAAAAAACAAAAAGGACATTATGTTTTAATATTTAAAAAAAAAATTGTGAAATACCCAATTGTATTTACTAGGGGTTTGCTAAACTGAGTAGATTCATTCGATCATCGGCGTGGAGGGCGCAGGCCGGCCGCTGACGCTGTTGAAGAGCCGGTCCTTGATCATCTGCGCCATGAGGCCGTGGATCACCTCGATGGTGGTCTTGCACGCGTCCTTGGTCGCCTTGCCCAGCTTGTCCTCGGTGCGCTTCTCGTGCTGATCCGTGCCCGCCACTATGAAGCCGCCGCGCCCTGCAAACACGTTGACATGCTACTACTGCCACGTTAGAAATAGAAATAGAAATATTTTTTATTCAAATAAACTTTTACAAGTGCTTTTGAATCGTCTATAAATCTAACACTGGTTCGGAATGTCGTTCCTGCCGAGAAGAGCCAGCAATAAATTCGGCGGTTGATCGTTTCAAAAAAAAAAAAAAAATTTTTTTTTACAATAGGTAACAAAACTATGCTATGTACACAGTGCTTCCACAATGAAGTTTCAAAAATGCATAAGACCTACATTTGCATGTTACAATCCATCTTAAGAAGAGCAGCCATAAAGTAGACCCATTCCCGTTGGTGGCACCCGTTCACGAACATAACGCATGATCCAGCCGTTGTTTCGCTCAACCATATTTGAGGGAACGTAACAACCCATTGGGCTAGTCACTAGTGGTTACATGTTTGACTGCGGATGACGATAGCACCTTTAGAAGCTATAGCTTATCGACGATTCAAAAGCACTTCTAAAAGTTTATTTGGATAAAAAAAAGTTCTATTCTAACAAAAATTTTCTGAAAAAAAAGAAAAGTTCTGTTCTATTCTATGCCTGCGACCTTGTCCGCGTGGAGTTAGGTTTTTTAATAATCTTGCAGAACCCTGTTTTCCTGAAATAAAAAGTATCTGTATATCGTCACATGACCAACTTAAGATTCTGAAGATGCATTTGACAGAAGGGAGTTTTAAAAGCAAACAAAAATTAATTTTTCAATGCTTTCAAAGTGCTATGGGTCCCCTTTTTCGTCTTTTTGCCGCTGATCTGATAAATCACAGTCACAAATAATTATTTTATTTCCGGATTGTGTCTACAAACATTTACTAATTCTAACTAATTTTGCATGTTCAAATAAGAAACTTCATTCGTATGGAGCATGCTAGGTAGAAAAGCAAGGGATTTACGAGACTACATAAAAAAATTTAAGAAGTCATATTACTTAACCGTGCAGAATATTTCTGATTTCTTTAATAAACATCCTTTGCTCACCTAAACACACTTCGCTCTGTTCCAACTTGTCGGACAGATCGAATATCTGGCCAGTTGTGTATTCCGCATTGGTAATAAGACTGGAACTAGACAGTGTGTTGACCCAGTACTTGTTCCACAGGGAGTCTAGGAGCCTTCTGTCGAGGGAAGATTTGAAGTATGACACTTCGAGGGAGTAGTATTGCTTGCAGTGTACTCCAAAGTCTTCTATTTTGTTTAGTGGTATGGTTTGGTATTCTGAGGGTTCTTCATTAGCTGGCTTGTAGCCCTGGAAAGGAGTAATATTTTGTCACAAATGCTGATTATAAGAACAATGATGCTGTCTCTGCTAAATCCAGCCATGGCGGCCAATCTCCACAGGGATCTGCTATATGCGTGGGAGATATTTTAGTGAAAAAGTGTGTCACACGTGCACTCCCTATTCCCTCGCTCTCATAGTCAGGTGGGACAGAAACTCTACTTGACCACAGTCGCTCTCCCAGTACATTCTCTGGCCTAACCTGGGATTCGAACCTGGACCTTCGTCATCTACAGTCTTCTTGTAGGCCAATTTGTTGCTCATATGACAAATCAAGACTACTACCAGTTAAGACAGAAGATTCACAGTTTGTCACAAGGAAATACATTAATAAATTACTATAATTATTCATCAGATCTTATAATATCAATATGCCCAAACTTGATGGACTTAATATTAGTGAAATAATAGATACCTTTGGGTAAGTTCTAAAAGCACCCAAGCACACTTTCCCAGCAGAGATAGTTCTAACGGGATCAATAACAATAGCAACGAAAGGCTCTTGGAAGTTCTGGTTGAGCATCTGTGTGGAGACGTCTATGCCTGACAGCCAACATCCATAGCCCGGGTGGCTATGATACCAACCTATGGCATTCTCATGTCTGCCAACCTGAGAGTAAGATAAGATGATATAATATTTAGACTTTAGTTAACTAAGCAATTCAAATTATAACATGAACAAATTCATTTATCAGTTAACTTGAAAAATATCCAAAACAAGTACTTGGTAGTAAGATAGTATTTCAGTTACTTTAATGCTATCCAGAGAAGATTGAAAAAGGATAAATCAATTCTTTGTTTAGTCATTACTATTAGTAATACTGCCAATCATAGACAGACACGACACATTTGTAATATGGCTAGGGACACTGATTAGTTTGATATTGCAACATGTTAATATCAAAAGCATGTAATACTCCCCTTTCCCCTCCAAATATAGTATAAATTGTGCTACACGAGAGTAAAACAATGTTATGAGTTAACTTTTTTTGTAGCAGTCTGCTCTTTCTAGTTAGGCTATTGAAACTCTTTAGACAAATTGATACAATCTTGAAAACATGATAAATTACCTGTTTAGCAGCCTCTATATAAGCAGTCATGTACTCATAGGCCTGCGCCTGAGCGTTCACTCTAGTTTCTGTACCCTCTACGGGCAGTGCAAATGAGTCCATCACTATCATAGTGTTTGCATCCACCTTACCTGTCAATTTTTACATTATATACATGTAAATATTTACATAGGAATTTCTTTTACACAAGTAATAAAAAAATTGATTTTCACTTTCAATGATCTACATACTATTTAAAATATTATGAATCAAATTCAAAAAGTTTTATCATGTTAGTTAACTTATGATTAAACTATCACTTATAAAGTAAGCAGATAGAAGGAAGATACCTAACAACAGTCCCATAACTTCTAGGGTGCCTCCAGATCTTGCGTGCATCACCATTTTTAACAAAGCAAGTGCTGAAATTTTGATGTCTTTGAAGAAATGTGGACTGAAACAAATAAACACAAAAATCAATAAAAAAAGAGTTTAGGCAGTAGTTATGGTTAAACAACACCTCAAAGAAGATGTAGCATAATATTTTTAGAGAAAATCAATCTATAACCCTGCGAGTTATTAGTCCAGCAAGCCAAAGTGAGTCCATATAATTATGGGTTCATAGAATTAAGCATGTTTTAAATTAAGTATTAATAAATACATACTCTTTTTCCCATGGTTTCGCCGCTAAGATGTCTTGTTGTTGTTTTTTGTCGTAGCGATAAATATCATCCACGCTCGATACCCCTTCTATATTGTTTGCCATCACCCATGTTTTCTGAGCTATGGTTGACTGCGAGTCTGTACTTGTAGAAGCCATAGTATACTTTTATTCTGAAAATATTTAGTACCTACAAAATTGTATCAATAAATATCTCTCTCACTTTTTTTTAAGATTTTTGTGATCTTTTAATCTTTTGGGAGAATTTCAGGATTTGTTTGTGGATTCAGTGTTGCCACACGCCAGATCGAGAAATCTGGATAGAACGGTCGAAAAATCTGTACAAAATCTGTATGAACGCAAAACGCTAAAATCTGTATAAAATCTGTAAAACTGTAATAAAATCTGTACAAAATCTGTTCAAGAAAACAATATTAAATATTTTTGTACATATTTTTATTCATTTTAACAATCATTTTTTTATCAACTTGGAGTTTATAACAGGGTTCATCATTAAGAAGTTGTTTCGTTAAAAGAAGTCCCTCAATCGTTTCAGTGCCTAAATGGTTTCTTGTCTTTGTTTTAATTAAATTTACTGCGGCAAATATTCTTTCCACCGCGGCACTGGAATGAGGGAGACTTAGTAAAGCAGTAACAAATTGCAGAAGAGTTGGATATAATAATCATTATATCCACATCACAGGGAAAAAAATGTTGAAGGCTATAAATAAAAACTAAATTATTATACACTAAAAAGAGATACATTTTCAATCATTTCATCATAGATTATGTGAGGAAGCGAAAATGACGAAAATCTGTATAAAAGTTATGCTAAATCTGTAATCTGTATTGGTGATGAAAAATCTGTATAGATACAGATAAATCTGTATATATGGCAACACTGTGTGGATTTGACATCACTTTGACATTTGATGACTTGACTTGAATGACATTTTCAGTGCTTGACATTGACACTGCTTGCTGCTTGTCTACTAAATTCATTTATAGAACACGTTCAATATAGTTTTGTACACACATTCTGTATAATTCAGAATTATACAAATTACATGCCGATTGAAATATACAAAAACTGTATATCTCAATCGGCATGATTTACTTTTGTAATTTAAAATAATATCACGATTTTACTTATTCATCAGACTTAATTCAATATTATGATAAGTCAGTTTATTGGGTATCTTTTTGGTTCATTAAAGTTTTTCTGAGAAGAACACTTAATAAAACTATTTACCGATCCCGATTTCCACAAATAGCATGTTTTAAAACTAATTAATTACAAAATCTGTTGAAAAGAAAATAAATATTTCATCATTTTTGAGATATTTTAACATAGGTAAAACAAGAACAGGAAAATTATTGACGTCATTAGCTGCTTTGTTGTGAAGGGCAAACTTGTGTGACGTACGGTCATTTCTTTTACTCTGCTTGCCGACTCTATATAGTTGTCCTTATCTAAAATGCAACTTAACTTATCGGTTACGCCCACTAGATAGCGAGGCGCAATCACGAAGCGGCACGTATGATTTTTCGAGAATGGAAAAACCGCATTATTTCGCAAGAAGTGTTTGAGTATGTACGACGCAAGTGTTTATGGTATACGGACAAAACGATATCAGAAACTTTTTCTAGCCAACGTGTGAGCAAGCTTTAAGATTATGCGATCATCAAGTTAAAAGTTTTATGTGAGAGTTTGGAGTGTTAGTGTTTTACTATGGTTATGGTTTCGATGGATGAGATGAGTGCGCCGATAATAATTACCGTGCCGAATAACTACCTGACGGTGGATGAAGAGTCGCAAGTCGTCGTCGACGTGGCTCCCAATCCACCGTCCAGGAAGCGAAGGCTCGATCATCTAACATGGGAGGAGAAGATGCAAAGAAAGTGAGTCATTCTGCACTGTTGTTTTTGTTTCAAATTGCCTGCGTGTCATCATGTGACCGATAATTTATAGTACTTGGACAAAGACTTGATAATATTAATGAAACCGGAAAGTGTTAGCAAGTATTAGGTAATTAATTAACATATCAATATTGTGAGAACAAGTTGGGGTTAATTAAATAAAGTAGGGCTACGTTTTTATCAAGTGTCTTCTGAAAAACAAATTATCCGTATTATTTAAAATCTAAGTATTTAAGTATAAAAGCTAGATTAGTAAAATATGATAAATTATTATTAAACTATCCTGTATTTTTTTTAGATTGAAATTCTTCTGGTACCTACTTAATATTTTTTTTTCATAGAGAAATTAATGTACCTACTTAAAACTTTTAATTGAGAGACATGTGGCCTAAGTGTACATAGCAAATGTTACGTTAAATTTATCATTAAGTTATTATTGGAATAGTGTCATAGTAGCATTGACCACAGTTACAATGGCTGTTATTATATCTAATAACCCTAGACTGCCTAGGTATAATATCTACATTTAATCTTATAACTACTCTAACATCAAACCATAATATTGTGTCAGTGTAAACTGGAAATTTCATGGGACAGGGTGAAATTACCCTGTTATCTGACATTGGCTCAATTACCTTGTCTCTATAGTGCCCAACTTTGCTGCAGGAAGCTGAAGAACCGTGTTGCAGCGCAGACCTCCCGGGACAGGAAGAAGGCCAAGATGGATGAAATGGAGAGTCGCATCCATCAGTTCATGGAGACAAACGAGAGGCTCATTGCTGAAGTGGAGAACTTGAAGGCGATGAACGAGAGGTTGCTCAGTGAAAATGCAGCGCTGCGCAGCCAGGCCGCGGCGCGGACCGTCGTGGGTGCCCCGAGACCGGCAGAGTCTCAACCTCAGCAGAAGGTGGGTCTTATATTGAGCCTGCAGTTGTCTTGCTCTGAGTTTGTCCTGAGCCAAGTAAAAGTTAAATTGCAACTCAAAATATACCCATCTCCAGATATAAATCTGTCTCATACCTCAGACCTAAGCAGCGAAAAACAAATGAGAGAAATAATAAATGAATGAACATATTTTTGACTTATTTTGAACTTGAAGGGGGGTAAAATAGTGGTTTGAAATAACGAACATAACGTGAGCAAAGTAGTCCTATTATTTATAAATGTGAAAGTTTGTATGTTTGTTACTCTATCACGTTGAAACGACTGAACTGATTTGGCTGAAATTTGGCATAGAGAGTTACTTTTTATCCCGGGAAATAAGAGAGTTCAAGCGGGAATAAAAAACCTCAATCTACGCGTATGAAGTCGCAGGTATCGACTAGTTTTTATATAAATTCACAGTTTGACTTTTTTGAATGTTTTCATATGTTAACGTGTATTTGTTGGGTGCAGGAGGGGCCCCCGGCGGCGATCCGCGCGACGCGCCTGCTGCTGACGATGTGTCTCCTCTCGCAGACCTGCTCGCCAGCCTCGACTCCGACCTCTGCCTTGACCAGCTGCACGAGCTCGCAGACTCCCTCCTCCAGGAGATTACTGCAGCTGCTCCAGGAGAGACTGAAGATGTGAGTTCATATTTGCCATACTAATAATAAGGTTCATATTTACCCTTTGAGGTTCACATTTATCCTTGATAGATAAACAGATTAATTAATTCTCAAGATATATTTTATTGAGTACCTACTGACTATCCTCTAAGAAGTTACTGCAGCTCTTTCAGGAGAGACCGAAGATGTGAGATAGTTTACCCTACTAATATACCCTTGACAGACTCTCAGAAGTTGGTACCTATGACTGCCAAGCTGAGTTCAATTTTATCTTCAAAAAACAAAACTTAGATGAAGTTAAAAAAAACAAAAATAACAAGATAAAGTCAAAGGATTAAAAATAATTCCTTTGTTGTGTTTTTATTGTTGTACAACTAACCTTTAATTGGCTGATGCAATAACAAGCCATCTAGTAACGTTTCCAATTTACATATGAGTCACTTTAAACTTGTTTGAGCTCATTTTCTGAATTTTGAATCATAATATCTATTGCATCGCCTCAGATATAAATAGTGAAATGATTCCTTAGTAAAATAAATTAAATCATTATAAAAGTAAAAGTGTTTGTTAGTTTATTAGTTTCCGGTTTATTAGTTTTTCCTGTATATATATATAATGAATACCTTCATAATATAGATTGATAACAACGGTAACAACCTATAGCCTTGAGTTTTATTGATTTACTTCTATAACTTAAAATTACTTACCATGTCTGATAGACCCTTGTCTTGTTGAAGATTTCAAACGAAATTAAAAATTTCTTTTATTAGAAAGTCATGTCTGTTGTGTTATGGACGAATCAGTTTATTTTATGATAAAAAATCTTTCTATTTTTCAATTGTATGATAAAAACTTACTTCAATGCAGTCCCTAGATAAAGGATAAGTGCTTAGTTGTTTAGAAATGATCATATAAAATGTTTTCTTACCACCAGGTCAAAGTCGGGGACTCTGGAGAGTGCCCTCCAGGAGCTGAAGTGGTGGGGACCGCAGCAAAGCAACTGGAACCCGCTCAAAGTGGAATCATAGACAACAAACATGACATAAACAGAATACTGGCGCAGCACTCTTACGCACATCCCTATCCTACAGACACAGTACAAATAAAAGAAGAGAATGGCGACAAGGGTGACATATTCTATGCGAGCTATGAAGCGAACGACTGTGTTACTATTGAGGTACCGTGTGAAGATCAAATCGTTGAAGAACCACCAACAACGATACCTTCGATCAAAGTTGAGACGTCGTTGCCTTCACCTAAAGGAGACGCACCGTTTAATACAGAGTTTGATGAACTAACAAACAATTGTTCAGAAATTAGTTTAGAATGTGACATGAAATTACTTTCGCCGATGACATTATCGCCAAAGTCTATGGAGGAAAATCTCTTAGGATTGTCACCGTCTCATACGAATTTCAGTTCGGATCTAGGATATGAATCCTTATCGTCGCCTCTCAGTGAATCGGGATCCATGGACTTGTCAGATTTTTGGTGCGAATCATTCTCAGAATTATTCCCAGGATTAGCCTAAAATAATCTACGAACATTATGTATGTAATAGATTTTTTTTTCTCACCAAAGACTGACTAGTTCATAAGATTCATTACGTAGCGTGAGTTTGAACAGTGGGGAGCTATCTCGCAGGTATTGATACGAGGTACTTGAGTCACCATACCTTAGGTATAACCTCACATTTTCAACTTTCGTAGCGAAAATTGCACTTTAGACCTACAAATAATGATAATTTTAAGTTTATTAATAAAATTAAATGACAAATTAGTTAATATATTTAAAAGTCTATTATTTAAGATGTTTAAGTTTAATGTTATTACATATTTGTACGATGTAGATAAATGTAGGGATGTGTATTTAAGTGCTGTAAATAAAAGTTTTTTTTTTGTAAGCTGTGTTGTTTTCAATTTATCAACCAAAAGTTACAGCGGTAGCACATTTTCGTTGCGGAATAACGGTGGAGTCACTTCCTATACCTTTTTTCTTTTTCGTCCGTTATGAAAATTCAAAATTTTCCGTTTTATTATATTTATATAAAATTCAAGTATTTGTATGTGTTTTAAGCAGGTAAATATAAAAAAAAAACCATCAACGTTTCTTGAATTTTTGTCACTGTCAGGCGAAAATTACTAGGAAGTTTGGGTGCCTACCTCCTTTACATGCGAAACATTTAATGAAATAATTTCTATCATAAATGCTTTTTCAGTTTCAGTATTTTTAAACTCCTAAAAAATTGATCCTTTTTAGAAAGTTACGTAGGTACCTACTACCTACCTACCGTAATTTTAGTCGATATTGCATCAGTCATACGAAATATTGCGTAGCTTATCTACTTAGGTAGGTAGGTATGTGAAACCTATTGGATAAACTATTCGTTACGGTTTATGGAGCCGCTAATGAATTGATGGCGTAATGAAATAAATACGATCGGATAATAATCCAGTGTAGATATAATTTAAGGCGGTAAATACTACCGTCAAGGTCCCGACGTAATCGTAAAGGTCGTAGCCCATTTACACTACACCGCTCCCACACAACCAAAGTATGAGCATTCAAATATGGACTTAATATCGTGCTCTGGAGGTCCACTTTACAGTAACAAAACTAAATAGAAAACAGCGCGCGGTACCGTTACCGTACCGTGGTGTTGTTACTGTAAAGTGCACCTCCAGAGCACGATATTAAGTCCATATTTGAATGCTCATACTTTGGTTGTGTGGGAGCGGTGTCGTGTAAATGGGCTACGACCTTAATCGTCATCCTCTTTTCTTTAGTACGTCTGATGCGGTCGACGAGTGTTGTTGATGTCATTGATATTTCTTTAAACAGTAGCGTCTTTTGTAGCTGTACTTAGATGCTGAGATCTATAGAGCGTGCACTGACTTAGCTCGGACTCAAGATAAGAGTTAAAACGAGACACGAATATGCTTCGACATAAATCTGTCTCGTTTTATCTCTATATTGAGTCTTATCCGAGTTAGAGCACGCTCTATAGATTTCAGCAAGAGAGCAGGCTTCCGTCTTAGCTACCTAGTAAGGCAGGCTTTAAAATCGATAATTCTAGATACTGTGGTTAAAATAAATGTTTACGGCGTTATTTCAGTCCACACAGCAGTAATTACTGCTGCGTAGTTATAGAAGCAATTTGCTACAAGGTAGAAATGTCGCTACTCGATAAGGAATAATTGATGACCGTTATCGATCGGCGCAGAATATTCTAGAGGGTTTCAAGATAACATTTGTTATTGATTCCGTACAACATGGAACTTTTATAGTTACGTCCATTCCGTCAGTTTGTCCATTCAAATCAGAAACTATTAAACCTGCAAAGTTGAAATTTGGCACAGAACTGCATTCGGATTGCAGTTTGTCGACAAATGCAATAGAACCGTGTCAAAACTGCAATTTAGCAGCTCGATTTCAGTACATCTGTAGACACTTAGCAAAGGATTTCGGTTGGGAATGAAAATAATAAATAATAATAATTAATCAAAAAAACATTAAATATATTTGTTAAAATACAGATTCAATAAAATCGTCCTTACATACATATTACAACTAACCATCAGTTAAACTCCTGGTTAACGTAACCTAACATACAATATGTTATCGAACCGATCGCCGAATGAGGACCTGAACTCACGGTGTAATATTTAAAATATTATCTATGCTTTAAATAATCTGTATAATTTAATTGCCTGTATCTAGATTACTTATATGGACTTGATTGTATATATACACAAAAATAGCTTATATTTTTGTAACAATTTTCTGTTGTTATAACCAAGGAGTCTTTAGTAGGTAACAACAGCCATTTGTAAAAAAACAATTAATATTGAACTCAAAAAATAACTTCCAATAACGACAATTATTATTAGGCCTATCAATAAATAATTTTAGTAAGACATATCAGATGTTCACCTAAAAACTAAATTGAAAGCCCTTAAAATAGTGCTAAGTATAGATAGATAACTACTTACTTTTCACAACGCGACATGCCAACTAAACTAAAATAACTTATTGTTTAGTTCGGAAATGGCGAATAACCACCTTTATTGTATTTTGATAATTTCCTACTCGAAATCGATAAAAGTTTTCGAAGTACATAAATAAATCGTATTAACTCAACCGATCGAGATGTGCAAACTAGAAGAGGTATAGTTTATTCAACACACGAGGACGCGTGGCTCATGGTTGTGTGTGTGTCGTATCTGTATAAGTGTGAGCGAGAGCTTGCTCGCGCCTGACCGCTCCCACCTAGGCTCCTGGCAGGCACGCACACTTACGCAATGTACATGTACACGACGTAACCACAAGTAAAGCTCACGCGCCCTCGTGAAATACAAGAACTATAACAGAGGTTTTGCCAATCGACCTACTATTAAAACTGATAAGAATTTCAATTTTCAACATTAATACAAAATTAGGTCACAGTTACACCGTGAGCTATAGTCCGACGTTTTACGTTTGGCACTCAATCCTAAACTATTAACCTACCTACAAGCGATAACTAATATGGGTAATTTAATATAGCAAATAACTTGTAAATTAATATAGCAAATAACTGTACAGCTTACTTTTTATCAGCTAATGGAAGATTATATTAACTTAACAACGCATTGAGTTGTATAAACGAAAATAGAAAATAATTAGGTACAATATGTCAAAAATTCATATAAGTATTTTATATACATAAAGTGGTATACAAAGAATTCGGTAGAAAGTTTCAAATGAGACAGTGGCGCAACAAGGACAGATGAAAATATAGTAGGTACTAAGTCGATGTTACATAATTTTCTTAAAAGTTAATATTATAGAGCTAAATCCAGAAATAAGGAGAAGAGACTGGTACTAATTTGTTCTACACGATCTCTTAACTAAATTAAATTGGCAGGTCTAAAAATAGTTGTATCCTTTTCGCAAAGTTCCTTGCAGAAAAGGACAGCTTTACATTTAGAGCTGTCATTTTGGTTTAGAGATTATGAACAATAGAATTAGATCCGTCGTCCGAATTAACCTTGATATAAACATGCTTTTAACATATAATTTATTATCCTTTATGTCAAATACTAGACGACTGGGAACTTTGAATTAGTTGATAAAAATTAAAAAGCATTTGATTCGAAAATCCTCATTTTAGCTCTGGATTCGGAAAGTAAGAATTGTATAATTTTCACTAATTGACTATCTATGAAATATAAACAAAAGTTGTGCACGATATAAATTACTATACTACGAAACGTCACTGTCTTTTAAGCCAATACATAATATTAAAAAAAAAAAAAACTATTATTGCTATATAATAAAACATTATAATAATTATAATTAGTGAGCTGGTTCATCAACAGATATTTCAAATGCTAGTGTATACTAGTCCTTATAGTAAATAAATAATCAAAACATTACTTTTATCTTAATCGTGATTTATACAGAGTTTTCCGACATAATAAGCAATAAGTATTTTATCCTTCTGGTATAAACGTCTCTGTGATAAAAACTCACGGGCATAGAGTCACATACAATATCTTATCTATAAGATTTTAATATAATTAGTTATAACTACCTATTAACTTTTATCAAATTTTTAACGTCTATGACATTTTAGAATTTAGACCGAAACTCACATCACAATCTATCGACATAAAATTTTGAATTAGTACCTTTTTCACGAACACCTTTAATTTCATCTTATTAATATTAACCATATAAATTAGGTACTTAAATTCATTGAATACATAATATTTATTTATTAATATTTAATCGACTCAAATGCCTTTTCATTGTACGCAATTTTATTTATTTATTATTAACTATAAGTATCCTCTTCATAAATACTTTGACGGAGTCATTACTTTAGAATATTATAAATGTCCGATAAAACTATTAACGGACTCTAATCGAATGACATCACTCTTATGATAATACCTACTTTACAGAATGAAATAAATACGTAAAATATATAAAGAACGTAATGATTAGAGGGATATAACAGAGGAATCAAGCTTAACGTATATTTATGACAGAATATACATTATATTAATATAATAATTAATTATTTAATCATATTTACATTTGTAAGTTTGAGACAATAGGTACGTACCTATTTAACAAAAAATCTGCGGTGAGCTAGTTTTTATAAAGAAATATATAATATTCTGTAAAAAAGAATATTGATACAATTACTTAAGGGGGGGGTAAGGTATTAAAATTTATTTTTTTCGATTTTTTTTTTATTTTTCTAATTGAATGCATAATATCTCAAGAAGATTGTGTTAAAATTTCAAGTCGATCGGGGCAAAATTGACGAAGTTATGAGTATTTCAGCGTCCGTTGCCAGCCTGAGGTTTTACAGCCCCACCAGGCCCAAACGGGCCTGTTCAGGTAAAGTCGAGTATATTCGAGGCATGATCTATGCATCAGTTAAACGCTGTATGCTGTGCTGAGCAGTAACAAGTGACGGACCTGGCATCGACGACTCTGTGTGAATATAAAAAAATTGTCGAATTTTATCTTGAATACTTCAGTACGCAAACTTTAAAGCGTTTTTCTGAGACTTGTCAGTTTTGAAGTCCGTGCCCACCATAACTAAAAATCTACTGGACCAATCGTTTTGAAATTTTGCACAGTGTTTCTTTACATAATTCCCCAGGTATTGTCGAGAGCTTTTTTTTTTTCAATAATTATAATTTTTTTTACAACAGCAAATTAGCCGTTTTTTTTAGCGAAAATCTGGTTTTTGGCTTCCAAGTGCTACGAAAAATCGAAAAATCGAAAAAAAAAAATCCTCTCGTGAATACCTCGACAAACATCTCCTTTAACGAATGCATTTTGATTTTTTTATTTCAGATGATTTGGTTGCGAGTTATGATGGGCACCGCAAAACAACTTTTTCTCGAGGCGCCTCCGGAAATTCACTCGCTCAATTTTTAATATTTTGCAATAAAAATTTAGGAGAATATTGTTCTAATGTTACATTATCATCTATGGATCGACTGAATAAACTAACACCATCTGTATTGCCAAAAAAAAATCTTGAAAACATGCCTTTTTTTTACCGAATTAACCTTACCCCCCCCTTAATCTATTATATTGTTTTCTTATGCGGCAAATAGTCTATACCTATATATATTTATCTTAATTGAACTATATTTCAGAATCTTTTGGCGTCTATCGCCAAGGTTCGAAGGGTTTTTCGAATTATACTTCGCATAAAATTTCATTCCATTACTTCCTTTAAAAGTCCCTTTATTTAGTTGTCTTCCAGTTATGAATTTATGTACTACAATAGGGTTAAGGTTTCTTACTAAAGTTAAAAACTTCAAATGCTTGTATTGTATTTTATCATTTTTAAGGTTCGGTAAGGTAACCAATGGGACCCTATTACTACGCATCCGTCCGTCTGTCTGTCAGCGAGCTATATCTCATATCCGTAATAGGTAGAGTTGAAATTTTCAGAGTGTGTTTCTGCTGCAATACAAAAGCCTCAATAGCCCAACGGTTAAAGGTGCAGACCGAAAACTGAAAAGTCGCAGGTTCGATCCCCACCCGTTGCACTATTGTCGTACCCACTCCTAACACAAGTTTTCACTTATTTGGAGGGGAAAGGAGAATATCAGTCAAGTTTAGCTTGGCTGATATTCTTTTTTAATAAAAAAAAAAAATGTTCGGGATGGAACTTTTTTTCTTGTCAACCAACGCCACTTTCGGTTTATCGAGCGATTCTTAGTTTTTTTTATCCAAAGAGTTTGTCGAAGCATGCGTGGCAGTAGGGTTTATCGTTTTGCTCCTTGAAGGTGCCTTTGTTCAGTTGTCGGAGGCAGAACGCGCACACAAAGTGTTCGGGATGGAACTTCCTGAACATGGCGGTGATGCAGCGGCCCGCGATGGGCTTGTGGCAGCCGGCGCACAGAGAGCCCCTCTTGCCGTGGTAGTGGGTCTCGCAGTACGGCTGCCCCTCGTGCTCGAAGAACGAACCCCCGTGGAAAGGCTCGCGGCACTCCTGCAATGAGAACCGATTAAATAGGTAAGCTTAACGTCGGACATAGCTCTGCGAGTTGCGAAACTGAAGTGGAAATGGGCGGGGCACATAGTTCGATGAGCTGATGGTCGATGTGGTCCCAAGGTGCTGGAGTGGCGACCCCGCACCGGGAAGCGCAGTGTTGGCAGACCCCCCCACTAGGTGGACCAAACGAGTTGCAGGGAGCCGCTATTCAGGCGGCGCAAGACCGAGGCCTGTGGAGGTCCATGCAAGAGACCTAAATCCAGCTGTAGACATCTATCGGTTGATGATGAAGAAGTAGAAGAAGATCGGATAATTAAATAACCTAACGGCTAAAGGTGTGAACTGAAAACTGAAAGGACGACGGGTCAATCCCTACCTATTGCACTATTTTCGTACCCACTCCTAACACAACTTTTACGCTTATTTGGAAGGGAGGGCGTGTTAATAAAATAACGTGATTAATATCAATACAATTTTATTTGATAGCAATAGCAAGATGCTATTGAGTAAGTAATAGATTGTTTAAAATTCCTTCATCCACGAAAAATTATGTCAGAAACTGTCCTCACAAACGTCTTTTTTGTTTCTTTAATAACCAAACAGAACTAACGGTGAAAAAAAAAAAATTATTAAGTAAACTACTTTAAGTGTGGGTGTTATTTTTCTAATTTGCCTGTCAGAATGAAAAAAAAAATATTTAGTCTATTCCAAAATAAAAAATGTGAGACTGTATAATGTAGCGTTAATGTATTTGTTTTATTGTGAAACGTAACGACGTTGTTAAATTACTCCATTTGATTTAAACGATTCAACATGGCATTGGCACGAATCCACTGGATTTAGCTACACCAGTGCTAGTTTAATAACATTCAACTTTTTCTCTAGGAACAAATCTAGCGGAATTCCGCGAGCGGACAAACGCGCGGAATTTTTTCGGCGTTTAGTCCGCGCAGTAGCGTGAATACGGGCAAGGGACATATTATCCACGGGGAAAGGATAAAAAAGTTATCCCCTCGCTCAGTTTTATCCACCCGTCGAGCATCGGCAAAACGGTGGAAATAATATCCACAGTGGATATACTTCTCTTTTCCCCTGTCGCCGTACTTTAGGTAGCATATAGGCACGAGATAATAATTTTATCTCTTGTCAGTGGATAAATTTTTTGTCTCCTACCCATGCTCACTCTGGGTTTTCCTGAAAGTGCTCCGTATACAATACACTCGTGTAAGTACTAGTGCCTACTGTAACATCAATTATAACATCAATTTGACAGATTGGTGCAGAATTCCTTGACCCCCAGTCATGGAATTCTCCAGCTTGGTATTATTATTGATAGAGCAAATATGTAGTTATACTAAGTAGCAGTCGCCCCCGACTATATCCGCGTAGAATTTCAAATTTTTTATAGTAAGTTAAATTTTCCTGCTACAAGATGCCTATCGACAATAGTCCATAGGATTTTTTTGTCCTTGCAACCCTATTTTCACCCCATTAGAGGAAGATTTTCTTAAAACCAATATGATTGCTGATGCCTACGTACTAGAAAAAACTACCTTCCTTTTATATGTACCTATAGCAATGTACCTAGTAAAAGCGAATCGTAACTTTATGTTTACCGCGTGGAGACAGTGCATTAATAGACTGCACTCAATTATAAATAGCGTCATCGGGTGGCCCATAAACAAAGCAATCTGTTCCACATAGCCGGAGTGGCTGCCGTGACGTCACGGCTTATTTTAAGCCGCCTCAGCGCGGGAAACCCTACACGCCTAGATCTTGACCCCCTTTACCGATTCTTTGCGTTTTTCGACGTCCTTCGTAGTGCGTAACAATACATTGATAAGAGTTCATTGCCATTGTACTGTGTACGTGCGGTGTGCGTACGCACGTGACCTTGACAGGCGGTCAATCGCGGAAAGGGCGCGAACGACGCCCATCATCATATTTGTTTTGTATTGTTTTTGTTTTTATATATATTTTTTATTATTTTTTTTTTCTTTTCTTTATTTTACAAAACCTTAACATTACGTTACAGTAGCATTATATAAAAATATATTACATAAATTAGATTTCCCTATCGATTACGCTAGGACTAGGAAGTGTTTTGCGAGTGTTATTTGTATAGCGTCTGCGTCGTTTGTTGTCATACTTTGCGGTACATCTCTGTGGCGAGCATAGCTGAAAAAGAAAGTTTGGGGAGGGCATCCGATTCAGAGGGGGCAGAGGCATGATCATCCTTTACTCTTCTTCGTCGACTCCGACGCAATCGGGGCATACCGGCTTTCCTTCCATGGCATAGAATGTTTTCCCCTTTACGGGATTTTGGCAATCCTGCGAGACCAAAACGTTGTTTTAATTTTCTTTACTCCGTAACAATTCGAATCTTGTTCGAACTACTAAGGAGCACTTACATATACTTAACCTGGCGTAGGAGAATTTTCTTCAAAATTAAGGCATACGTTACCTCTCAAGCTCCAATATTCGACCAGACTGTGAGCTAAGAAACGTTAGTAAAGAGATGCTGACCTTGCACACGAAGCAGTCTGGATGCCATTGCGTGTTGAGGGCGGAAATGTAATTTTCCATGATCGGTTTGTTGCAGCCGCCGCACTTTGGCGCGAACATGTCGAAATAGTCCGCGCGGCAGTACGGCTTGCCATCCCGCTCGTGGAAACCTTCTTCACCAAACTGTTGCCCGCACTGAGCGCAGAAGAAGTGCTCCGTGTGCCAAGTTTTTTCGAGCGCCGTTACGCATTTCTGTAAGGAAAGCATTGCTTTAGGACATGAGACGCAGAGTCCAAATTGACGGCCGAAGATCGGACACTAACATCGAGAATGGGTCCATTGCAGTATGCACATCTCGGTGAGAATAGATTGTGGTAGTCCGGCTCGCAGTACGGCCGGCCGTCGCGCTCGAAGAAATTCCTCGTCCCCAATTCTTGGTTGCAGTGCGCGCATGTGAAGTGCTCAGGGTGCCACGTGCGGCCCAGCGCTGTGATGACCTGCACATAAGATATCATGTCCTCACTGTTATTTTTCACATAAACACTAATTCCACAACGGATCTTGAAGAGAATTCCACCTGTCCGACGATGGGTTTCTCGCAGGCGTTGCAGCACCCCTTCTGGGGGGTTTGTACTCCTTGGCGGCTCATGTCTGCTCGGAGGGATCCGAGCATGTGCTCCAGGGAGGCGGACTCGGGTTGTCGCGGGTTGCTGCGGTAGTGCTCCTGCCAGGCGCGCTTCTCCCGGTATACGTGGGCCTCGCTTTCGCCTCCTGGTGCTGCACCGACGCCGCTAACCTGAGAAATTTTATACCATTATTTCCCCGCTGCTTTTTCAACGTTTTAAATCGAAAAAGAAAATATCGATCGATCGATGGATATCAGTTGAGAAATAAATCGACGTCAATGAATCTTTAATTTGGACAAAATTGAACTCGTCCAAGTCAAAGTTTGCATTTCGCGTGGGAACGTACAGAAGGTAACCGGTCGAACGAAGCGGACTGGAGTGAATGCGATCCGAGTGAAATCTTTGTCTATGTACTCTAATATTATAAGCTCGCGGCCCCACTACGCCTGTGATGTAACGCCGGGGCTATCTTTAGCTGTGAGCTTTTGGACGAGCGCGAGAGGGACGACGGGAGTTCTGGAGCGGCCCCGCTCGCACGGCTGGAAATAGCGGTGGACCAAGAAAGGCGACTAGTAAATATTATATTAAACGGAAAAGTGTAGTGCAGTGTGCCGAGGTGGCCGTGACAGCTGCCGCCCTATATTAAACCTTTCTCGGATGAATCACGTCATTGTTTATGTTACCGAGAGAATCAAGGGTAAAATCATTGAATCCGTATTTTCTAATCCGCTGAATTTCATTCATGAGGTTGGCTTAGAGGGGCCTTAAATTTATAGCATTCTAGATTGCGACGTGCTCTTGATACAGGTCAAGTCTACCTGGCAGCTGGCACTGTCCTCAAATCTTAAGATTTTCTTGTAATTGCTGATAGTATAATTAGTTCAAACGGATTTAGATATACGATAAAGTTTACAAATACGAATACCTATTCACGTTTGATGTAAAATATATGAGATTATTGTTGGCATTTATTTACTTGTAAGTCTTGTTTTCCTAGTATTTATCTTTCATTGAATGGGTAATGCTTTGTCTCTTTTTGCGACTTCTTTAGTATGGCAGTGGTTATCATTACTTCAGTATTACCATGTCACGCTAGACGCGTTGACGCGTATGACGCATGATGGTAACCGCAAGAGTCTGCGGCAGTGGTCGGGGCAGTTTAAGCGATTAATTTTGTACGGAGAGTGTATGCATTGGAGTTCTCTAGGGGTTAAACTTGCACATGACCCTGGGAAGATGGATTCTTAGTACGAACGTAAGTCTGGGGCTATCTCCTCCTCAGAGACGAGCCCAGTGGGCGTCGCGCTTGTAAGGCTCCGGTTGTGTTCTTAAGAGACCTCGGAGCCTTCAAATTTGCGCTGAGGGTGGCCGTGGAGAGATGGAGGGGATTTTAGTGGATAAAAACCCCACATGACCCGGGACTCTACCCCAGGATTTCGGGTATCTTTGAACATTTCTCCCTCGTTAAAAAAAGGGGTTCAACTAACCTTAAAGTCAGATAGGGACGCCATAAGGTCGTCCAACTCTTTTGTAGCGCTGGACGCGTGGTGTTGTCGGACAGTGGTGACCACTGGTCCACCGGTGGGGGCAGGCGGTGGTGGTAAGGGCTGTTGCGCGGGCTCCACGACTGTTTCTTGTACGGTGACTGTCACCTGCTTCGTTCCGGGCCGCGGCAGGGTACCAGCGTTGGACGCTGGGGGCACTGGCGATATTGATGTTGCCCGACTGGGGACAATAAATTAAATCTAGAAGATATATAATGATCATTGAATCCTTTCATTCCTCAAACATAGGGCTGTAGTAGTTTTCAATGCCCTACTTTCATTGGCTACTGCCTTGACATAATTCAACGGAAGGGGAACTAGCTGATGCTCGCGACTGTGTGCGCGTGGATTGTTTATAAAATCCCGCGGGAATTTTTTGATTTTTCGGCATAAAGAGTAGCCTATGTAATTCTTCAGGTCGTCAACTATGCCCATGCAAAAAGTCACGTCAATTGGTAGTTCTGTTGCAGCGTGATTCAAGGACAAACCGACGAACCAATAAACACCCACTTTCGCATTTATAATATTAGTAACGATTTTCTTATTTAGACTGATTTGTTTAGTTGAAACAGTAAATGTCGTGGTGCCTGTATAGCAAATTATAATTTGGGTATAATAAGTTAGGTGTTAGTTGTCACAGGGTATTGGTAGATAATAATATAATGTTACATTTGTATAATAAATTTTTGATTACAATAATATATCAATCAAATCGACAGGCGTTTTTGATTGTAGACGCTAGACAGATATAGTTTTTGATTTATAGCGAGCAAGTAATAAAGGAGATTAAAACAAGCCAAATTGGAACGTGGATTTGGCAACATACGAGTTTAAACAAATTGTTCAGACAGCCAAACACTCCCCAGTCTAGATTTATATCCCTTCAAAATGTCCCAATTCCCACAGCATATAGAGGCGTACCTGGTTTTAGGAAGAAGGAATAATACAGCTGTCCAAAGTACAAAACGATATTAGACATAACATTAGTGATATTTCCTAATAAAATATTCATTCAGTCATTTAATTATTGACATCGTTTAGGGTCTATTGCATTATCACCAAGTTAACTAATCTACCCTACCCTCAACTAGGTAGACCGACGACATAAGGCATTCCGAACCAGTGATAGATACATTTGACGATTCGGAAGCACTTTGTAAAAGTTTATTTGAATAAAAAGTTATTCTATTCTATTTTAAGACGAATTGCACGGAGCTTCTGCATAGAGGCGGCGTAAGACCAAGAGCTGTAGAACTCATAGAAGACAGAAGTCCATGCATCTTTGTCCACAAGTGGACGTCTATCGGTTGACAAAGAAGAAAAAGCAAACTAACTGACGAATTTTGATAGATTGCCGATACAAACAAACATCCAAATTCCTCACTGAAAAGTTACTTGGAAATTGTCAAATTCGCATCTCATTTGCTACGGATTTCAATTAAATAAAGTGCGAAAGAGAGCGCGAGTGTATCTAAGGTATTTAAACATGAGTGTTAATGAACTATCCACTATAATTACTACCATATTTTACCCCACGATATATTAATTTATAGCGCAGTAGAAGAAGACTATTTTAGTTTAACATATGAACAATAAATCATTCAGAAAAGTAGAGTCAGGTGTAACAACTGTAAGCACTAATTATACAGAGAGGTGCGCAGGAGATAGGGGTGCCAAAAACAATTACTTTAATATTATTACAATGCTAATGTAGCATGGAGAGGATCATTATTGTTGACGTCTGTGTTCTAATGACGTTCAACTAATAATGATATAATCAATCGATAAAATAATCCTATGTAAAATGCAACTAATCTCTATAGTTAAGGCCCAAGACACGGAGCTCCCCGCGAAATTCAAATTTAATTTGGTTTTTCGCTATTTGTAAACTAATACGACAAAGTAGGCTTATGGTATTCAAATTGTGCCAAAATGGCAGTATCATCTTCACAGGTTTATATACTAATCTTTACGTGAAAGTATCCAGCGGACTGAAAACTGAAAGGTCGCAGGTTGTACTATTGTCGTACCCAATCCTAGCACGAGCTTTTTTCGCTTATTTTGAGGGGAGGGGAGAATATAAGTCAAGTTCAGCTTGGCTAATATTAAACTTTACAAAGTGTTTTTTTACAAAATTGAGGTAAATGTGTGTAAGCTCCATAATGTGCATTAGGATTTTTTTTGGTTTATGTCTAGATAGCCCTTGTTTGCGATCTCACGTGATAGTAAGTGCCGATGCAGCTTAAGATGGTAGTAGGCTAGCTTGGAAGAGGCTGTGGCAGTATTTTAATTAAACCTAAACCCCTTGAAACAAAAGCAGTGATAGTCCAGTGGTTAGGACTGTAGTACGACAATCAAACTGGATAGCATTGATGAGGTCTAGGTTGGAGCGCGCTTGCCTAGAAGATGCCTGTTCACTCTTGCCAGTAAACAGGAATGCTGGAATTGTGTTTCAAAGAAGAACTTGCGGTTCTGAAGAAGATATCGGAAGTCTAGTTTAACTGCCTGGATACATAGACTTAGTAGCGATTATTACGACTATGAACAAACTGACGTAGTGACGTATCGATCTATTTGTAGCCATCACGAAAATACGTTTTCACACGGCTCCCTCCAAGCATCAAAATATCTTTAACTATAATAATATAGGTTTAGGACGCCATAGAACATCTGATAAATAAATGTATAAATATAAATAATAATAATTATCGATTGCGGGAAGTGGGAACGAAAGATCATCACTTGGGAAAGGCGCGACCGATTTGGCTGATTTTCTATTGGTCAGGACTTTTTTTGAAAGTCTCAATTTCTTGTGTGATTTCCCAGTTTGATTGATTAGACATTCTAATAATGATTATTGTCATATATTTTAGACCGAAACATTTTTATCACGAGAATTAAAAAACACGAATAAATAATAATGTAGGTAAATAATAATTAACGATGAAACAGCTGCCGTTGTTCTCAGGCACACAACGTGTGGCAGTTTAATATTTTATTTCTGATTGGAAATGGGAAAACAATTTATATATTTTCGAAGAGCTGATGGTCGATGGGGTCCCAAGGTGCTGGAGTGGCGAACCCGCACCGGGAAGCGCAGTGTTGGCAGACCCCTCACTATTTGGACCGAAGACATCGAACGAGTCGCAGGGAGCTGCTGGATTCAGGCGGCGCAAGACCGAGCACAGGTCCATGGAAGAGACTTATGTCCAGCAGTGGACGTCTATCGGTTGATAAAGAAGAAGAAGGAACATCAATCATCATACGGAACGGAACTGTAGCAGGCGGCAGCTTACGCTGAAAGATTGAACTTGGAACTGAATTCAATGCTCCAGTTTAATATTCATGACTTTCCTGTTCTCAATACTTGTAACGGAAAATGAGTACATCGCATGAAAATTAATTTACTTGCAAAATCCCTTGGCATCCGCTCGGTGTTTTCAGTCAAAACATTCACTGAACTATTAAAATTAGTTTAGTTCATTACTGCGCAACACTGTCAAACGCTTCATGGAAATCGTAAATATTAGTTTTGAATTATATCACTTTTGTTGTATATAAATTTCAACAGATTAATCGAGAAACATTGTAGTAACTCGTTGTTTCAAGCGATAGACATCCGCTGCAATTGTCTTTTGCCGCTTGTATCCAGTAGTCACTTGCTCGAGATTGTCCGTTCATGTAGTGGGGTGTCTTTTAAGGCTTCTTTTGCCGGTACAAGGCTGCCATTTACCTTGGGATCCTAGTCTTCGCCCATTACCACCTATAGTTTAGGGACTCGATGAGCTGATTATTCTCCAATCTTCCTCACCCGCTGAGTCTTCTTACTCGTATCTCATTATTAAGTTATATTTATTATCAAATTAGACTTTCAACGCTTTTATTATGGGTTGATCTACACTGCCATACCCGTTCCAAACTAGCCCGCTACCTTCTTAGACTGCATCGTCACTTACCATCAGGTGAGATCGCAGTCAAGGACTATCTTATCAACGAATAAAAAAAAATTAAGGTGTTAGCCAAAGAACGAGGAAAACGTACCTACTAAGCTACTATTTGGTAAAATAGTCTGTATGGTAATTTCTGATGGTTGATAAGATGTTTCGGTCTGTTGTATATGTATATATATAGGGCCTTGATCTGAACGTTAACCCCCACCAAGTGCTCTGCGTTGGTAGTATGAAATTATTTCACTTACCCATTAGGTATATCGGTGCTAAGTTGATCAAGTAAGGAATCCACTGTAGGTCTCGTAGATGCTGGACTTGTGGCGCCGTTTGTCCGTGAGTATCCATCTGAGACAAAGAGTTTAAGGTCAATAAATATAGCAAGGCAAGAGTGAATAAGCATCTTCTAGGCAAGCGCACTCAAACCTAGACCTCATGTTTTCCATCAAACGCAAGCCTATCTCGCAATAATTAAAAAAAAAAACAATTTTTTTAATAAAAAGAATATTAGGCAAGCTGAATTTGTCTTATATTCTCCTCTACTCTCCAAATAAGCGAAAAGCTTGTGTTCTAGTGTGATTGCTTTGCCCTAATAGAGTTCCAATGCTATGCGTTCCCTCGTCTACGATCTCACTATAGGCTTAATCACATTGTTTATTGCCTATATGGATTATTCTAGATAATTTATTACAGAATATGCAATTTTATAATAGGCTATTTATAAACCGTTTAAACAGTCTGTTCACAGCTGACATCATCGTGTCCATCAGACACGCTTGCTGTCGTTAACATCCGTTTCAATTTTCCAGACTGTCATAACAAGAAAAAAAATACAAAGTTGCTGATCTCGTCTGTCTGTTTGTGCGCTGAGTTCTCCAAACTATGTGACGGGTTTTGATACGGCTTTCGATATCATTTAGAGTGCATGACTTGCAATTTCAAGTTGGACAACTAAATCGCAGAGTATACTAATAGGCATATTATCCAACTAAATCGTCTAAATATATAATTGCCGAAATTCGTTCCTATTATACACACAACATGGTTGATAATTGTAAAAGTGTTGTTGGATAGTCGGCCAACTTGAATTGTATGTCTGCGGTCGCTCTTAGAAAACATGAAACCAAACCTTTATACATATTATATTAAAATTCCTATTCTAAAAAAATTCGAGAAGTAGTCTATAGATTGACTTGAAATTTTTGCACAGTCCTATAATGTAAAGTTCCTCTTTCTACCGGTGATCTAGTATGTAAAGTGTTAACTTGAGCCAAAAACAATATCGTAACATAACCCTTAGTACCTACACACCTAGTTCTTAAATGGTGATTAGTGAAAGCGAAAAATAGGTTTTTGAAGTCATTGCCAAATGTCAAGAACGCTAAGAAAATAGACATTAAGACGTGCTTTGTGTTCACTAGGTACGAAGATGAAAGGGTTAGTTTCGAGTTCAAAGATATAAAAATGAAAACAGTAGATTATAACAAAATACATCTGTGTAATCCTTCGCACATATACATTGCTGTTTCTGTATTGCTTTTAATGTTATGTTGTGTTATACGCCTTAGTGTGTATTTAAAGTTTAAATAAGAAAAAAAAAACAATTGTATAAAGTTTAAGGAAGTTCGAAATTGTATTATTGTTTAATTCTAACATAAGTGGGCACGGCCTGTTTTTAATGTCTATTTTTCATTTAGATAGACTGCTCTGATTTTCTAGTCGACGTTATCAAAATCTGCATTTCAAATAGGTAAGTAACTAGTAGAGTCACTAACATCAGACTTGACAGAAATTACAAAAATTGATCAACTTGATACTGAAAATAAGAATGTAACAATATTTAATACCGAAAGAAACATTTTTTTGAACTAAAAGAAAACAGTTAAAAAACAGCTGTTTAATACAAATCAGATATTTCCCGTAGATTATCTGTCGTGTTGAGATGTAGATATTCACAATTTACGTTTTTGTCAAAAATACTACGGCTTTTCAATGTCATGTGTCGAAAGGAGGTAGGTTGATAAGGTAACAAAATCCGCCCCTCATACACTCGAAAAAAAAAGTTCCAGATTTCGACAAATTGTAAATGTATTTATATACTTGAAGATATAAACTTTATTTTAATGTAAAGTTTAGGTGATAAAAAAAATAGTAAGTTACAGAAAATATTACCCAAAAAGAGAGTGTTTCTTTTACTTTTCTTACATTTTCATACATTTTAGTCGTTTTTTAAGCTTTGATTTAATATTTTGGAATGAGGCGCTCCATGAACCATGGTAAACGTAACTGATAATGATGCTCCTTTTTATAAGCTTTTATATGAGTATTAATTTATTTTGGTTCATGGAGCGCCTCATTCTAAAATATTAAATCAAAGCTTAAAAAACGACTAAAATGTATGAAAATGTAAGAAAAGTAAAAGAAACACTCTCTTTTTGGGTAATATTTTCTATAACTTACAATTTTTTTTATCACCTAAACTTTATATTAAAATAAAGTTTATATCTTCAAGTATATAAATACATTTACAATTTGTCGGAATCTGGAACTTTTTTTTTCGAGTGTATGAGGGGCGGATTTTGGGCCTTATCAACCCACCTCCTTTCACTGTCAACTCCGTGCCAAGAGTCGTTAGTCGTTACGGTCCGCACAATGTACCTAATATTGGCGGCGGAAAGTATAACATATTAGTATCAGATTTAATGGATGGCCTCATAAAACAGACGCTCAGACTTGATCAGAATATGACATATAGAATGAGGTTGACCCACCAATGGGTCGACCTACCGGATCCACGGGTAAACTCTCCTCTTGTTGCGTCAAGGGTTAAAAAAACACGACTATTAGGTTGAAATCTATAGACCGCACTATAACAACACTTCCAAGTTAGCCCACTACCATCTTAGACTGCCTCGTCACAATGTACCTAATATTGGCGGCGGAAAGTATAACATATTAGTATCAGATTTAATGGATGGCCTCATAAAACAGACACTCAGACTTGATCAGAATATGACATATAGAATAGGGCCTACGGGTTGATCCACCAATGGGTCAACCTACCGGATCCACGGGTAAACTCTCCTCTTGTTGCGTCAAGGGTTAAAAAAACACGACTATTAGGTTGAAATCTATAGACCGCACTATAACAACACTTCCAAGTTAGCCCACTACCATCTTAGACTGCCTCGTCACTTACCATCAGGTGAGATCGCAGTCAAGAATTATATTGTCATCGAATAAAAAAAATGTCTCATTTTAACTCTATCTTAAGTCCGAGCTAAGTCAGAGCACGCTCTATAGATATCATTATTAGAGTCTGTTCAAAAGCAGGTTCAAAAAGAGAACTGTTCGTGCTGCCGTGGTAAAACCATACACTGTATCTTTAGATAGAGTTTTATCGTAACAGTGGTAAATGAATTCCTCGTACATATGTTAACATTGGCATTTAAATTAAGTCTTAAAAATACTAAGAAACTTCAAATGGAAATACACTGTATCTCGTAAAACATAATGGTAAAAAAAAGAAAATCGCGATTTCTGAAAAATACATGTTTTTTAGATACAATACATATAATAATATATCGTCATGGCATGGCAGCGTGGCATAAAATGTCCGCTAATTAAGCACAGCTGCGTCTCCAATCCCACGTTGGTTCTCTTTTTGAACCTACTATGAGCGTTTAGTTAGTGCGACGTCAATCCGCGGCAGAAGTTACAGAGACGCGTCTTTGCAGTCGTCTTTTATATGGTGCAAGTCTTAAGTGGAATATAGAACAGAAGCATCAAAGATAAACATCGCACGCTCATTAATCCAAAATCCAAACAATCTGTAACGATCGCTCTATTTCAGTAACGCAAGGAAATAGCGGCCTTGCCAAAGGCAACATCTTATTAAATACGTACCAACTCAGTATGGAAACGAGTAGGTACACATGGATATTTTGGTGCAAAAGCGATCCAAGTGACATTTTGGTCAAAATCGAGGTATGGGCATTTTCGCTTTCTTGAGAACGTTATATAGATCTTTGTAGAACATTTCATAATTCTAGCTAGGTACGTTGTAACCTACATACAACTTCAATGACCTACTTGCGTGCACATGAAATTTTGTATGAATCGTTTGGCGCATTTACGTCAATAACTCGAAACGTAAACAATGTCACTTGGATCATATGTGCACTAAGGTATCCATATTGTCACATTGTCTACAGGAACATATCCATACTAATATTTTAAATGCAAAAGTAATTATTTCGGTATGTTTGTCAATATTTTGTGCCTAAGCCGCTGTGCTGAACTGATTTTAACACGACAAAGGGTACTTTTTATACAGATCAAGATGAGTTTTTTTACGATTTTTAAACGTAAATCCATGCGGACGAATATCGAAGGTAAAAGTTAGTAACCTATAAAAACTCACCACTTCGATCCGTATACGTATTCTTCTCGACATAGTTTCCGTACCGGGCGTTGCTCAAGTCATCAAGTAGTGTGTCCAATTCTGACAGGTTCCCTCGACCAGTGGTCCTGCCGTATCCCGGAGACTGACTCGTATACCCAGGGGACTGACTCGTATACTCTGTCCGAGTTGTGTAGCCGGTGGACTGGTTGTTGAAGCAAGGGGACTGACTGTTGTAGCCAGGTGATTGAGTGGTGTAGCCGGGCGAATGGCCATAACTTGTGCTGTATTTGGCTGGTGTAATTTTTTCGTGGACAGTTGTTGTGTTCTGGTAGGTGGGCTGTAGACAAAGAGAATACAGCATTTAGTAAAAAGTACTAAAATCGAATAAGTTATAAGTACAAGAGATCTGTTTGGTCTGGTGGGAAGCTTTGGCCGTGGCTAGTTACCACCCTATCGTCAAAAACGTGCCGCCAAACGATTTCGCGTTCCGGCACGATGGCGTGTAGAAACCGATTAAAGATATGGGTTGAAGTACACTGCTATACCCGTTCCAAGTTGTCCCGCTACCATCTTAGACTGCATCGTCACTTACCATCAGGTGAGATCGCAGCCAAAGACTATCTTGTCATTGAATAAAAAAAAAGATTATGTTGTTATTCCAAGAAAATCCCCATCAAGGGTTTAATTAGATAATATTACACAGTCATAGACTTAAAGATATAGGTACAATGCGGAGTTTTATCTTTGGCCTTCTTATACTTTGGTTCGATTTTGTTTGAAGGTTGTGTTTATCCAAATCGCTAAAGATAATCCCAATTCAGCAGTGGCGAGAGGAACCGTTATAAGGTTTCAAGCAGCGACATCTAATGTGGTATGATGTAAACACTAGACATTTACTGGCTACTTTCCAAGACGATTTTCCTAACTACTCACCGACACGATTTTTAGCTAGATAAATAAACTCATGTCAACTAGGTGGCGCTATGCTCGTACGTTTTTTTTGAAATAAAATAATATCTTGTATTGCTCATACGTTTTTTTTTAAAATAAAATTACCTTGTCTTGCAATCGGCATTCTGAAGACCATTTTTATACCCTCCGTAATATCAAAAAGTTCCCACAGAATTTTTAAAAACCTAAACCCACGCGGACAAAATTGCGGGCATCGTCTTATAGTGAAATAAGAAGCTAAGGAAAAAATTACTAAGAATTTTAGTCCTAGTGATTGCATCGCAACGCAATTCTGCGAAGCAGTGCCCAAGGGACAAGGGGCTATTTCTATAGAGCATAACTTACTGACGCAGCCAAAACAAAAGAATCGTCGAGTCTCGGAGCTTCATTAATTTCTGACCTATTGGGCTGTTAATACATTTCCGTTGCGAAACCGCAACACGCAGATCGCTGTTGTTTTGTTTCTATTAAATCTGACAACAAAACAATTGCGAATAGTCTTACAATCAGGTGAGATCGCAGTCAAGGACTACCTTGTCAAGGAATAAAAAAAATAGCGAAATTCCTTAGTTAAATATCTGCGAATGACAAGCCTACTGTACATGAGGGCAATATATGTATATGCCCTTATGCCAAGTCATAGTTCAGTGAGTCGCGAAACTGGTGGGCGGGGCAGAGTTCGAAGAGCTGATAGTCGTTGGGGTCCCAAAGTGCTGGAGTGGGAACCTTGCACCGGGACGCGTAGTGTTAAGTTTGAGCAAGTCAAGGCTGGTTGGTCTGTCTTTGCTTAATAGATATACGCAAAGATATCACAGAAAGATATACAAGCATAAGAAATAAATAAATAAGATAGTTCTTCTTATTTGTGAACGCGGCGCTATATATGTGCGTGATGTTTGTAGACTGAAAGACCGTGTTTGGTGCGTCAATAAATATAAACAAATAGACAAAACAAATTGCCATATTTTTAATTAAGCTCTCTATACAGCGCTGCGCACGCAAATGAGTTGAACTATCTATACTTAAGTAGTAGGTACCTATACTAAATATATACTTAGTTGCCATATCATGCCAGTGACTAATTTTAACCACTATAATGTCTTAATCAATAAATTCAATGTTTACAATTATTAATCACGTACTTGATTCTGTCGTAGGCTTTAGAAGTGCTTTGTTTTAATTGATTTTTTATGCCACTTCCAATAAATACGATATGAATGGATATTCCTAAGTATCGATCAGATACAACGGCTCCTAGTATTTTTATTAGAACAACTACCTCGTCAGTCCAGTGCCTGCCGTCGCTCTTTCTAACTGTTGAAAAGTATTTGTAAATCATTTCCACTTTTGCTTGCGATTCTAGAAATAGTTCATTGTTCGTCATCGTTCACACTTACTTGACTAATACATAATAGCATCTTTACATTATGTAGTTCAAGGTTAAATACTACAGGATAAACAAGCGATGACTGCATAGAGGCAAATGGAAAGATTAAGATTCTACCGATGACACAAGGGTCACTTAAATGACAGCAATCGTATTTCTTCATTTAGGGTGTCTGTCCACTAAAGCGGAACGTACACATGCTCAGTACACCAATTTCAGAAAAAGGTAAATTTTCCGCAGAGAGCAGATTTTTTAAAATTTGCAATGAGGGTAGTTAGGCATCTTTAGATACCACAGCATATGTATATTTCTCGATGAATACGCCTTAGGTACTGTGAATTTTACTTACAGACGCAGGCTTAGCATAATCCGAGCTGATGTTCCTCGAGCCATTGATCGAGCCATATCCAGTAGAGGTGGGTGAACTGAGACTTCCTCCGGGTGAACTCAGCCGTCCCGGTGAGCTGCCCCGGCCGATTGGCGACCCTGTCCGGCCCGGGGAGTTCGTCCGGCCGCCCGGCGAACTGGTTCTTCCACCCGGACTGCTGACCCGTCCGGGATTGATAGAATTCTGAAGATCCGCGAGCAGGGCATCTGGAATTGGTAAAGGAGGAAATTGTGAATATTATTGCATGTCGAAAGCAATTTAATTTACAAGTAAGGGCGATTATATTGGCCAATAATTTAAGGCTTCGAGACGTCCAAAATCTTTATGTGCCTAAAGACCAAAATCTTTGAGCAGTAAGTGTTGCTAGTGATGACATGGTCGTTTCCTTTGGACCTCATATGAAATCACAGCCACCCAACGGGCGATGCAGAGAGCTATGGTCAAAGTTTCTCTACCTGATTAAACCAAAATTAAGGAGATACGCGCTGCAAAGCTGAAGTGGTAATGGCCGAAACACAAAGTTTGATAAACAGACAGAAGTTGTGTTCTCAAGGTGCTACAATCGTTGGCAGATCTCCTACTAAGTGGAATGAAGACATCGGATGAGTCGCAGCAAGCTACTGCATTCAAGTGGCGCAAGACTGCGCCGTATGAGATTCTCTACAAGAGACCTATGTCAACGACGTCTATGGAGGGCGATTATGAATCACAGACCAAGATATTAGTCACTTAACATACTAAGTAGAAACCGATCGTTTCGAATTAAATTATAATTAACTATTTGTATCATTTCCAAATTAGCCTCCTGTCATCTTAGGCGGCATCGTCAGTTACAGTGCCGCCAAATTATCTGTTCTGGTGGACAAAATTGGAACTAAGTGCTGCTATTTTAAGATATCATTCCGCTCAAATCCACTGTCCAAGGGTTCATGATCTTTGCTGCTGTCAGTTCTTTCTAGTGTGAATGCCGGACAATGTTATGAAAAAGCAGTATTGATTTCCTCGTAAATATCATAAGTAGTAATGCTGAACAGATATGTGTGTGGATCTGTACCACCAGGGAAATCGCAGTCAGTCATCGAATAAAAACACATTTTCACGCTTTGTTTTAACGGAGACAGAGAAATCCACTCATAAGTATTTTTTTGTCAAAATGTTTATGAGTCTGAGTCAGTCTATCCATCTATTTATACTTTACATAGCAATATGCATTCAAACTACAGTAGCATATAAAATGCTCATCAACGCGAGGTTTATCCACAGATCCACAGTTTACATATTTACTCAAACGTTAAATAAACAAGTGGAATAGGTCATTTAGACGTGATGTCATGTTAGTTAAAATAAATCGAGGGACTTCTAATTGGTTCCAATGAACGCGCGACACATTCACAAATTAACTTGGTCGTTGGTGAAATTTACAGAGGGCTATAAGCAGTAAGCTGTTCCTTAGTTACTTTACGCAATTTTTTATCTTTATCTTTTCACAGTTATTATCATCTGATACCAAGGTAAATATTGCAAGAAATCTTTTGCAAAATCAATAAGTTTTACAATTAACGAGGTATTATATACAGCACAAGGTGAACTGAACCAAATTCTGTTGCATCGAAAGATTTTGTGAGCACAAAGAAGAATACTATAATACGCAAAAAATAATAAAAAAAATCTTAACAGGTTTATTATTTTCTGCAGATTAAAAGCTGCTCGAGAATCTTGGACTTCTGCGAATGAGCAACATGATTTTACAGGGTAAATTAAAATAACCTAAGTAAGAAATAAAATATATTATATGAATAACAATCATGACGCTTCGTGACTTAAGATCTTTGATTCCATCAAACATTTAGATAGCCAAAGTCCGTAAGTTCCCGATATGGAACAAAATATATCTACTGATCAAAATATTTATCCAGCTTCGTAGTCCCACTATGTGACACAGAATGTTAACAATTTATTGTTTTCGCGAATGTGCCTGTTTTGCATTCGAAAAAGCTCCTAGCCGGCCTTCAAGTAATGGTGATCAAAAACGAGTTTTATTTCGGGAGAGTTCAACGGTCCCATAACATCTTTACAATACAGTTAGCAACTGAAAATCCTCTAAACTTAAACAAAGAGACCAGAGTTGACACCTGTATATTTTGCAGAGACATAATCAGACAGAATACAGCGATAATCCCGTAGGTAGGTACTACGAAATTATGGTATCTGATGAGGTGATTTGTCTATTTCTATTTCTGAATTTAATTTTAAAAAGAGTTCAGAAAAATTTGTGTAAAATCCCACAAATAGGATTGGCTCATTATCATAGCTTCACTCATCTTAGATATAGTGAAAGGTACAAGGCGGTAAACTATGAAAATGAAGCGATCTCTGTGGTGGACATCCCTCAGTACTTATCACACACATTGCACATCCTTGGTGAAAAGACAGCTTCAAAATTTAGGAAAATACTACAGAACGATAAACTAAAACAGAATCTATATTGTAAAATTCACACACACATATAATACACATTCTATACGTGGCCAATGTACCAACTTTTAACAAAGAATTTTACAATAAAAGAAATGTTACTACCGCATTGACTCATATGCTATACAACTATGTATTGAGAGTCTTATATAGCTTTAGAGCTTAGGAAAACAACTTCTGCGAAATCCATTAGAAATAATCCTGATGTCACGACTATATATACGTGACGTGAAAGAGGCAAGCTTCAGGCTTGGTAGTACAAAAAAATCGTTATCTGGTTCATCATGTAAGCTTGTAGGTACGTGATGTATGTTATCTTATCGGTCAAACTGCTTAAAGAAGCATTGTTCTTAAGATACAACAGAGAGCTCTACAGTTCAGAGATGAGATACTTAAATTTTAATGGTTCTCGTCACTACGATGTTTTACGCAATGTTAATTTAGGTTTATCACTGAAACGAGGTTATAAAACACTATTTCTGAATTAGAAACATTCTTTATCTTGCATGTAGAGTCAGCAAACAAAATGGTTGAGCAATGTAACGCTAGCCGTAAATAATGAAAATTAATTAAATACCCATTAAGTTCATATTATGGTCGCTTATATTTACCAATTGGAAAACAATACGCCAAAGACATTAAACTAGGATTTCAAGTGTGACATGTTCTTAAGCTGTTCAAGTTAGTTTAGATTTGCTTAGTAATAATTAATGTCTTAAGTTTTCAATTTGAAAACTTTTACGAATACTATATTTTCAAATCATTTAATCATTTCAGTAACTGTTTAAGAAAATTGCCGCTCTTTGTACGCTATTTTTATTGAGTACTTACGACAAAATAAAATGGGTTGGGATCAAACCGTCGACCGCAGTTCAGTTTTCAGTTCGCACCTTTAACTGTTGGGCTATTGAGCCTTCTTCTTTTCAATTACTCTATATCTACATTAAATTATCCTTTGTCACCTGCACATGTTATCTTATCATCTAAATACTTTCTATCACAGTAGGATAAAGGGATACAATACCTAGTCCTTCAACCGCCTCGAAAACATCTGCGTAATCAGTTTGAGGCTGTAGATTTGAATGGGTTTTCAATATTTTCCCATAAATATCATCATTCACATTATAATGCGCATTCGACATTATAACAGCACTGAACTCACTTCAGTCCAAACTTTTTGATTATTACTGTTTTTGTATGTTCAAACTTTATACCCTGGCTACCGGTCAATTTCAGAGCGACTTCGATCACAAAAACTGGTTGCAAAGAATTCGCGAGCTTTCATAAAATTAAAAAGAAAAAAGAAAAGGGCGGAAGGATTCTAAATTTAAATATCTCTGTCCTCTAGACGGTTTAAGGCGCGGGCGGCTCTCTTATGGACTAATGCAGTACTGATTCACCTCAAGCGCAGACCGCAAAAATCGCGCACGGCCTAACACATTGTTCACGTAAATATTTGGGATTCCGCGGTTTTTATTTAGACGAAAAAATACAGACAGTTGAAACAGATACTTTTTTATGGCGATTTCTTCACTGTTAATAATGCTAGAGATTTGTTTCAGCTATTAATTTTTCCGAGAAGGAAAGGACAACTTTTTCTTGTAACTGATATAATATATAAGCTGTTGTTCACAACTATAGTTATGGATAATTTTTTTTTAGGAGTAATTTGAAAGTTACCATAATCTTTATGTATGTCAGTAAACTATATAACTTTACATACTAGTACTACTTCCACTTGACAAAAATATATGCGAAGCGTTTTCTGGAACGGAAAAGGTAGACGAAAACATTGGCTACATGTCGATTTGGAAGATAATTTCGATGATCTTAAACAACATAAGAACAAAGCAAGTTAATCACTAGCTCGTGAAAGAAAAGAAATGAGAAATATGAACGAAGCGTATGAAAGTCATACGAGAGAGCTATGCCCAGCAATGAACGCCTTATAGGTTGATGAAGAAGAAGCTTAAAATAAGTAACCGATTGAGTATTTTCTTCCAGCGCTTGATACGCTCAAAGATGTAAGTGTATCAATGGACGCGCTGACGCCACATCGCGTCGCGTTGATTATCAGGAGGCGTCATAGGATGACGCGCACATTACGGAATTTGTCTCGGCTGCTCTCACAGGCTTCTCTTTACAACAATATTAGTATGTTTGTCGAGTATCGATTGGTACAAGACAAAGACCAAAAATATGCTAAAACCTAAATGTTTCGCCATTCAAAGGATGTTGCATAAAGTAGGTCCTCCTTATGTATTCTACATCTCAAACAAAGCTAATACAAGCGAACTGCAGTGACTCAAGCGCCCTTCTGACTAAAGTAGGTGATTTAATTTTTTTTTAAATCTTCTTTAGGAATGGCATTTCAAAGACTACTTATTGCACCTCTAGTTGCCAGGTAGGTACTTGAATAATCTTATATCGAAATTAGAAATATTAAATCTCTAGAATCTAGATCCACCGGTTTGGGCTGTGCGTTTTCTGTTATTCCGTCATAGTATTGTACGTATATAATTTTATTTCAACTTTGTTATTAGAATTATACCAAATCAAAAGCCAAATTAAAAAAAAAATAAGATTCTTATTTCAACGATATGTTTTAAGAGGTCTTTTACTTCATAAGGGTAGGTCAGAGTTTATATTATGACTTATGACTGACTATTTCTAGCCCTAATTTAATAACAATATACCTAAAGTTAAACACTGCATACCTATACACGATAACTGAATAAAAGAAATGTTTAGAACAATGCTAATTTTATAAGCAATGTGTATCAGTTGAACTAATGGGAACTACCAAAATTATTAGTTGAGACCTAATTTGTAGAATAAGGAATAATGTAGTTAATTCCACAGGTGAAGGAGAATCTAGTAAACTTTATTTCATACAGGTTCTTAATAAGAATAAGCTAACGAACAAAACATTCCTAATGAAGATTCATTCATAGAAATGAATACGATCTTATTGCTGATGCTGAGTATCGTAATAAGAAACCACGTTCACACGACGTATTGACAAATGATATAGCTCACATGGCTCTCTATAAATAATTATATACTGTAACACAACTGGCGCCTGATTTGTAACTGAGAGCAAGATCACGACACTGAGTAAACACTGTGATAATAGTAAAGGTGTCGTATTAAGCGTATTATACATTCTGTGTTTAATTGCCTTGTTGGTCTAGTGGTTAGTATGTTGAACTGCGGATGATAAGGTCCCGTGTTTAATAGAATAGAGTAATTTTTTATTCAAATGAACTTTTACAAAGTGGTTTCGAATCGGTAAACGAATCTACCACTGGTTCGGAATGCCGTTCCAACCAAGACGAACCAGCAAGAAACTCGGCATTGGCTCTTTTTAAAAAAAAAAAAAAAATATCAATTCCCGGGTCGGGCCAAGCAAATGAATAATAACTGATCAAAAAAGAGCTTGTCAATAGTATTTGGTTGAAAGAGGCGTGGCGCGGCCCGGCACGGGTAGCGTTTAACATGCTTAAAACAATATGGTTTCAAAAGAGTCGAAAAGCGGAAGATATCAAATAATGTACTCGATTGATAGTCGACAATTCAGTAGTGCAGTAAACCCGAACCGTTTCGCAGCATGATATCAAACCGCAAGGTTATCTGCTAGCTGACACCAGACACTGCCTCTACGCAGTGCTTTAATTCGCTTAGAAATTGACCAAAGTAGTATAAAATTACGAGAAACATTGTACTGACATTTACACTATTTTTCATTTTTCAAATTTCTTCGTCCAATACGTATAAAATGTACTGATTTATACATTTTTGGAAATAAGCAATTCGATAAGGATAAACAGAATAACTTTTTAGGAGAATACCCCTCTTAAAGTTTCATTCATCACCACACATTTATCTTAAATATATAAAAGGCAAAGGTGACTGACTGACTGACTGATCTATCAACGCACAGCTCTAACCACTGGACCGATTGAGCTGAAATTTGGTATACAGATAGCTATTATGACGTATGCATCCGCTAAGAAAGGATTTTTGAAAATTCAACCCCTGAGGGGTTAAATAAGGGTTGGAAACATCGAACTTAACGTGAGCGAAGCCGCGGGAAAAAGCTAGTAAATAAATAAAAGCGAAATCTTTTTTATTAATCACATATATTTTATTTTATACTTTCTGACTGTAAAAAAATTAAGTAGATGATTATCTTCTTGTGGTGGGTTTCTCCCTTCTTAACATAATATACTCATAAAAAAATTATAACTTAACTTTCTACACTACTTCTGATATTTTAAGACTGAAGGGAAGTTTTCCCATAAATCCGAAATCACTTCCCAACACATTGAAGTCCAAATTAATTATATATTGGAAATTGAAACTATGAAGTGCCACAATATCGTCTTTTTGTGATCGGTCGTTAGTGTATTGTATCAACACAGATGGCAACCTACATTTCCAATTACCAAGCGTCTAAGTTACAAAGTGCTAAGTGTATCACAAGTGTCCAGTCCAGATGCCACTAACGGGTTGCAATGTGCATCTTGCACATAATGTTTCATATGTTTCATAATACGTAAGAATGCTTTGTTTGTCTAAATATATAAAAGGCAAAGGTGACTGACTGACTGACTGACTGACTGACTGACTGACTGACTGACTGATCTATCAACGCACAGCTCTAACCACTGGACCGATTGAGCTGAAATTTGGCATACAGGTAGCTGTTAGGACGTAGACATCCGCTAAGAAAGGATTTTGGAAAATTTCAACCCCAAGAGGGTTAAATAGGGGGTTAAAAAATCGAACCTAACGTGAGCGAAGCCGCGGGTTAAAGCTAGTATACCTATATAAAAGACATTCACGGTATTCAAACAGAAATATGGTTGAAAGAACCAATACAGAATTGTGTTTTAAATACCGAATCCGTATACCGAATACCGTGTACTGAACCGTAAGTTAAGAAAGTCATTTTATTTTTTTATACAAAAAATGTCAAGAACCAGTGAATTAAATTTGCGGCGCTCTAAAACCACACTACACGTCTGTTTTCTAAAACATCCTATATCGATTTCAAATTGTTTTGAATCAAGAATCAAAAGTGAATAGGCATCTTCTAGGCAAGCGCGCACCATCTTAAGCTGCAACTTCACTTACCATCAGGTGAGATTGCAATCAAGCGCTACTCTATATTTATGTATTAAAAAAAAAGTTCAAAATTCATTTCTAGGGCTAGTAAATCTCGAGATTTAGAAAAATGTGAGAGAAAGACATCGAGTGGAATACCCCTATAATATTTCAATTGAGCCTATGAAACAAATTAAATATAATTCGAATTACTCGTTAATATAATTCGATAGTCGACTTTTTTAACCCATAACAAACTACTGCAAGCGATACACATATTGTCCTAACAACAATAGTTTGTTGTTATTTACCCTTACTAATCCTTATGACAATGCGAAAATGTGTATGTTGGTTGACGAAGTCGCGGGCAAAAAAAATCTCTTTAGCGCTTTATAAAAGTGCTCGATTTATATAAAAATGCTATATTTTTATAAAAGCGCTAAAATGAATTTAGCACCTGCCAACGAGACAAAAGACTTGCAATAATCACGTAATTTGCGATTACGCAGTTTGTTTAGGGCACGGCCTCCCAAACGCTCCAGCAACACGATACCGATATAGAACAAGGCCGTACAATAAAAGCGACTTGACTCACACCAGATCTCACCGACTGCTCTGCACTTACCTAGGTATGAACTGAAATCGCTGAAATATCTTCGCCAATCCGTTGCACTCAGGTCTTGATTTTCCTTGGGTGCGTTAGGTGCACGTTCGACACTGTATTTCCGTTCCAACACGGGGGAAAACGAGACAGATTTAGGGGACGCGGAGCGCGTGCGCACGGACGCCATCCCTCACGTGCGGGTTATAAAAGGCAGAGAAGAAAAGAGTTTCCTTGCAGTCGTGGCACGACTGCTGCTTGAAGTAGACTGGTTATTTTGGTGTGTGAGACAGGGTTATCGGAGGCGCGGGCGATGCCGGATGATAGCACGGTCACACTACTCAGCTGGCGACGGCGTTACGCGACGTTCTATTCCCGTCAGATTGATGCTTTCGACGTTATATTTCATAACATAAGGGACCGACTTCATTAAGGTGTTTATGCATTTTCATAACAAATTAATTAGGTAATTAGTCGCATTTACATATACTCATAGCTGTCTTGAGGTGGTACATGCTATTTGCTGGGCAGGATTCCCATGCTTAAGTACCTAATAAGATTTTAGCTCGATATTGGAATAGTTTCCTACATAAACCAGGTTTAAGCTAATAAGGTTTACCAGATGTTGAAGACTTGATCTGGTCCAAAGGATAAACAACTGCAAAATACGATAGTAGTCATAAATTTTGAAAGTTCAATATAACGTTTGATTCATAAAACAATTAGAGAACTTATTCATAGCCATACTAGAAATTACTTCATTCCGTTCAATTTAAGATAACAGCTACAGAAACGTATAGAATGCGTGAGACAGTGGTTTGGAAAGTCAAAAAATAAAATTGTATGTAATTACGACACACAGAACCGAACCTAATTTTGAAGGGCTCACGCACAGTCCCACACCTGTAATTTACGTTTGCTGATTACATAACAGAAGATACTATTCCGAACAGTGGTGGGCGGGCGACCGGCGTCCTAAAAACCCAACGGAAACTATCGTTCGAGAAAAAATACATATACCTTCATATTTTAATTATAGAAGATTGTTTTCAACGTAGGTTTTTGACTGGTCTAAACAAAAAATTACGTCGCTCATCAAAAACTTCGATGATTGCATGTGGTGAACCAACACGCTAAACAAACAAGTCCAATTGCAAATATTGGAGACAGATGGAGGAAAATATCGACCGTAGCAATTAACATAGTCGCATGTGAAAAACCACTACTCCAGGGCACGGCCGCTCAAAGCTTCAAATATGTGAAAAGTGAAAAACAGTCAACATATCCAACCCTTGCACTTGCAAAAACCAAAGATGGTTGGTTGATTCCAAAAGTTTCACAATTGGTGGGGGCATTGCTATCCCCATTCTAAGACCCTTAATGCAACAAAACGAAAATCGCCAAAATGTAGATCCGACACTGTTAATTGCTACGGTCGATATAGCCTGGCCGGGAGTCACAAAGGGCTGTAGGGCCGCTGAAGATAATGATGAAAGAAAAATAAGTTGGCACTCACAGAATTATGCAATGGATATTTTTTTAAATCTTTTATTAAAAGGCTTTGTATTTATTAAAATACGCGTACTTTGTATATAATATAGGTCAGCTGGCATCTATGATAACAATATTATCAATTTCAGTTTTGTACAAGCCTTAGTTGGGTTCTTTTCGTGGCATTTAACAGCCCTCTTAACATATTTTGATTTCATATTTCATATTAAACAGGAAGTCTAAGGAGCTAGGAACATAGAGCACATTTTGCAGTTAGTTTGCAGTGCAACTAAAACAAAACATTGTAAAAATATAAATAACTACAACTTATTTATAATTGGCCTGTGTATGTTATAAAACAGATGTAGGCGTCGTTGAAGTGGGCAGCACTATGGCACATTATGTACTTCCAAGGCCGGCAACAGAAAAATCATAGATTTATGTTAGTATGCTCACATAATAAAAATTTAATATCTTTGATATAAGAATATATAACCCACTGAGGATATATGATTTTTTAAATAATGTAATGCGAAATCTACTAGATATTATATTGATTCTAATAGTAAAACAGGGGAAATTAGATTTTCTGTGTCATATACTTTGTGATCCTAACTATGAAGTTAACAGAAACTCTAATTTCCTATACTAATACTAAAACACAAATTAATTATCCAAGGAGAGATACAATGCAAGAGGTATAAGACGGAGAAAGGTATTCTGGCCGAAGAATCACTTGGGAAGACGAAATGGGTCAACAGAAACATCCGATCATTATTGAGAACTTTAGTGTATAAAATTCAGATTGTCACAATGTTCACCAAGCTTCGTTAAAACTTAAAAGTGGCATCATAAGAAGAATAAATTGCAATAATACTTGCTAAGACGTGATCGTTATTTAGTTGCAGATCGCGTAGCCCAGTTTGGTGGAATTCTTCATCATTTTATAATCGGTGGAAGGACCGATGACAAAAAGACTATGGCGGGAAGTGGCTGGTTGAGGGAAGGTTGTGGACTTCTGTGTTGGCGCGTGTTGAAAAAGGGATTCGCCCTGTGACCATAGACTGAAATTATGCTGCTGTCTCCATATCAAGCACGAAATTAAAATACGAAGAATTTACAAGCAAACAAGGCACCTCGCCGCGCGCCTTTACAGCGAAGATAATCTAAAAGCAACGATAATACTGCCACGCGCTCACAGAAATTAAATCGTACTACGTCACGCAAACCTGAATCACGCTATCAAAGTCTCCGGAAAGCTTACGAGCTTACGAATACATACAAGTTTCAAGATATATGACGATTGGAACAGTTAGATCCTCACTTCCAGGGCATAACACCAGTCACGAGGAAGCTCAAATTGATATTGACCATTTCACCATATCCCGTACTTTAGGATAAACAAATGACGGCATTTATACAGTGAAATATGTACATACTCTCTTTTGTCAGATCTCTCTCGAAATGTCGAGACAATAATCTTACAAATTACGAAACGTCCCTAGTGCATTTATGCATTAGAGATGCCAATAGGGATCTACGTCAAGTTTCACACCGTATCGAGAAGGTTACGGCGGCGAATCAGCAAACGCACAAGCGTAGCCTATTAATAAATGATATTGATAAGCATTGAAATAGAAAACTAACACGATCTTCGTGCATAAGAGATTCTAATACTTCATACATGCATAAGATAGAAAGCCAAACAAGCTCTTCTAAGTAATGTTGTACAGGAGTTATGTTTTGCCACGCTGTCCCCACAGTCACTAACGAAACGTTTAGATATCTCCAAAGTAATAAAGTTATGATTGACTGCTGACATTCACAACGAATCAAGTACATAGTACATTGCACTCTGAATTGCAAAGAAACCGACTCGAAGTGTCGAACGTTCACTCTAAACGTTGGTAAAGGATAAATTACTTTTAAATGCCAGCGTGACAAATTACAATTGTTTCGCCACAGGAGGCGTTTCAAAAGGAAATATTTTCATTTAAAAAAATATACGCGACAATTTCATAACCTCCTCCTTTATTTCATCGGTTGATAACCAGGGTTTTTGTAAAAACGAGTGTAGAGTTTTTAATAAGTTTAATCTATGACTGCTATTTTTGTTCAGGAATTCCAACGCTTTAATTGATTTTAATGTACTCGTTAACACAGTTTTGATTATTTTTGTGTACAAACGAACAAGCCCTATTGTTTTGTTTTGACATCATTACATTCTAAATGGCTGAATAATAAAAGTGCTAATTTGAAAGTGTTAATTTTAAAGAGCTTCTTTATGCGCATTTAGTATATGTAAAAATAGAGATTTAGTGTGGAGCTGGCAAAATACAAAAATACACGTTAAAATTTACATAAAAATATCTTTGACGTATACCTACGATGCTTTTCAGTACAGTCTTTGAGTCCTCGAAGGGAAACCGAGGGAAATATTTTAGGAGCTACTTTTCGATTTTCTAAGGATTAAAGTGTAATTCTATCTTGACTAAAATTTTTAAACACGCCTAACTACTCATAATAAAACATACAAAAAAGAGGATTGATTATCTCCCAAAAAAAAAAAAAAACATAAGTTGGGTACATCATTCGAATCGTACGCGCTATAATTAAGTATTTTAGTACTATAGGGAAAATGTCGTCAGCCGGCTTCATAGGTGTTAGATTTTGAATATACACTTCGAAGTGTTTGAGTTTAGACGACGATTCAACTGCCAATGATAGAGTTCTGGATTCTGCTTTCAATGCTGACCAATCAAATAAGTATGCTTATTACCCGTTGTGTCTCATTCATCACAAATCTTTGTTTACATGTGAGATCCAATACAAGCCATAAATTACAATGAACGTGAAAATCAAAACTCTTAACTCAAGAGATGTAGACATTGGCTAGGAGATTAGATAGGATCGAAGTCTTAAACCCAAATCGGACACAGATTATTATTACATAAATTACCGAATTCGTCTCACACATCCATTTAGTGTTACCAATTACGGGGGACAATATGCAAAAAAACCTTAAAATACGGATTACGATACTGTCACAATATTTAAATCAAATATTAATTATTTTTTTTTAGGATTTCAAACGGATGTTAAATGTCCAAATATTCTAAATTACACGGCAAAAAATTCCACAAAAAGAAATTGTCTGTCCAAAATTACAATAACGCGGGCATAAGTGTCACTTAATTTTTACGGAGAACAAAAAAAAATTCACGGATGTCTAGTGTCCTAATATTCGAAACTCGAAATTACACTGCACAGATTCCACAAAAAACAAACGATTTGAACTGTCAAAATTCCGAAAACGCGGCATAAATGTCACATAATTTTTACGGAGAATTTTTACGTCATCTGTCAAATATACGGAAACGCTACGCACGCGCGTACAGCGGCAGCGAGCGCTAACAGATTGATGGGTGCGTTGCGACTGACAAGGCTTGGACGCTGGGTTTACGCGTAGCTTGGTGTGATGACAGCCGCAGCCTCAAGCGGGCTTCGGATAGGATTTGGTACGGAATTGCGTTTAATTGGGCCGTGTGGGCGATTATACTACGGCCATTGTTTTCACTTGATAAAATGGTTCAGGCCTAGGATCGCCTAGGAGGTCTCGTGCCGAATAACGATTACAGATTTGATTAATTGAAACAGTTCTTCGATTGATCAGTGTCTCAAGGCTATACTTCGAATTTTCTGATTTTTCATGATTAGAAATGAAAGACTAATGAAACTATCCCACCATTCCACCAGCTTAAGGAAAAGCTACAATGACTTAGCCGACGCTATCAAGGAAGTATAACAAATGGCTGGAATAAAAGCCGATATGAGTAGAGTGGGTTTGGCGTGCTATGCCAATGCCAGGATATTGCTTCCTGTCATTTCTGTGTAGTTCGTCCACCATCGCTTGCTCGCATCGCATGCTTGTAACACAATGAAGAATGACATTATTCTAGTTAATTACATACTTCACTCCATTCTGTAGTTTCCTGTATTATAGTAGATCCCATTAAACCGTACCATTATTTTAATGGTATCAAACTTATCAATGTCAAGTAAATACATAAATTTTCGGTTTTATGTGTAGTTTAACTGCTAGATATGAGTCCATCAGCTTCTCAGAGTTTATTGCTATACAGTCTAGCAAGACTATTCAATATAATATCTGCAATCTGCATCGATAAATAATTAATAAATCTCCAGAGTTATCGGAACAATGCGATTCGGATCAACCAATGTCAAATGGGATATAGAACAATTGAATAAATAGGTAAAGCTACAAACTAGTGGCCAGTGGAAGGTCACAGCCTAGTGTGTAACGGATCTTGAGCCAGTATTCTCAGAACATCACGAAAGGGAATGCGGGCCGTGGTGTGCGGTTCGAGGAATGCTTTGCTTCCTATCTGGGAGGAAAAGTTCATGTTTACAACGACTTGTTCTGTAAAGTGGTTTTAATTCGGTTTTTACATAGGAAACTGAAAAGCACGCAGTCTGATTTAGCAGGGGAAAATGTGCGAAAGTTGGCAAAACGTCTGCTAGTTGTAATAACGCTCAATTCAAAATTCAAAATTATTAATTTCGTGTAGGCCAACTTGCAGCTCTTATGACACCTCAAGACTGAACGACCACGCTGGTTCGGAATGCACTTTCTGCTGCCGGTCTATATTTGACTTGTCATCATTCCGAAAACAGCTTGCCTGTGGGTTCACGAAATTTAAGCCAGGCAGCGTTCCCGTGAAAGGTTCGATTCTTGCCGCAGCTACTCTCATCTCTGATCTCTTATCCTGGGAATTGTCTCTGTAAGTAGGCGATACGCAGCCGTTTTAGTTGATTCTGCTGGTATGGCTCCCCGCCGAATCACTCCAGAGTCCAGCCAGCCGAGCTCACTCTAAAGTCCGAGCGGACCACTTAGGTCGGCGAGGACTTTAGGAAGTGTTTCTGGAGAGCCAATGTATCTTTGCTATTGGTCGAATACACCTCTGAATTTAAGAAGTACGTGTTCCAGTATCTTGCATGACAACTTTCATCATCAAAAGACAACACCAAACCAGACAAATGTAAACAATGCCCTTATTTTAAGAAAAACGCCGCGCTCAATTTTTACTTTGGCCTTCAGGAGAAAATGCCGTCCGCACTGCTAGGAACAAAGTTACAATATCTAACATCTGTCTCCACAAAGGTGTTCCAACAATAGGCATATTTTAACACGCGTAACCAAAACGACAAACAAAGCACACTAATGAACATAGCCGTAATGACGGCGACCGAGAACAGAGCGGAACGAATCATGGTCATTGCCGCTCCCATGCTCAGCCGGGCGTGAACAAACCTTTAGATAATATGGCTAATCTAAGAAGAAAATGACATAGATTTACTATCGACTCCACTAGCAGATACCCGCAACTTCACCTGGACAAAATTAGAAATATTGACTTTATTCATAGAAAATGTAGCCTATCTTCCCCGGGCCACAATAATCATTTTCCTTCGGGGTTTAAAAATACTTCAACCAATTACCTATAGCTTGTAAGACTTATTAGTATCTAATCTATCATCCCACTGTCACGACACATTCGGACATTACTATGTTAGTAGATACTACTAGATCAATCTTAAAGTTGTCGCCTACCATATTTAGTTATTTTTGTTGTAACATAACATAAGTGACCAACTCAGCCATGTTTTTATTTAAACACCTGTCCGTATATTATAAATAATTTTGTAAAATTTAAAATATCCTTTATTAATATCATGAAATCACTAACGTACCAAAATTATTTATTTACTAGCTTAAACCCGCGGCTTCGCTTACGTTAGGTTCGATTTTTTAACTCCCTATTTAACCCTCTTGGGGTTGAAATTTTCCAAAATCCTTTCTTAGCGAATGTTTACGTCCTAACAGCTACCTGTATGCCAAATTTCAGCTCGATCGGTCCAGTGGTTAGAGCTGTGCGTTGATAGATCAGTCAGTCAGTCAGTCAGTCAGTCAGTCAGTCAGTCAGTCAGTCAGTCAGTCACCTTTGCCTTTTATATATTTAGATTACTAGCAACTCCCGATTTACTAATGAACAAGTTGAGATTTTCATACAAAAATATTATCCTTTCAGACTTTTTTGGTGGATTTTCCAAAAATTTTCTTTTAAACAAACCTTGACTAGGTACGTGATCTATGAAAAAAAAATGCTCAAACAAAGTCATAAAAAGAAGAATGTTTGCTTACGAAAAGTATAATCGAATAGTGGGAAGTGAGAAAGTTGAAAAAGATGTTTGAAATAATCATTATGTCGTTACGTACTCACATTAGTATTAACTCGTACTCACATCACATGTTGGTATTTAATCAATTTTATCCGGGTCATAAACACCTAGTGGGCGAACACCATTTATGGAATCTTGACTTTTAGCCAACAGTGCCCCGAGCGTCGTCGTCATGATTGACGAGTTGATTAGAAGACAATTTAACTAATTAAATGTGTTAGATAAAGATTGAAGAGATTGGTCAGCCTTACTGGAGAAATAAATTGAAACCTCTCTTAAAATGGCTATGCAACTTAAATGAGGTAAATGAGGCTTTATTACAAGTACTTATAAGTACTTGTAATAAAGTCCTTGTTGTTTTTTATTCGATGACAAGATAATCCATGACTGCGATCTCACCTGATGATAAGTGACGAGTGATGGTAAGTATTTGACGGTAGAGTGGTAACGAGCCAAAGCCTCCCACCAGACCAGACCAAAACAAGTATAAATTCCCAAATTGCCCTGCTGGGAATCGAACCCGAAACCTCTCAGTTATAAGACCACAAATTATCCTGTTCTATCTTACTATACATACTCGTACCAAACATAATTTAAAGTTGAACTATTTCTAACTTCTCTACACGAATTAAAGGGCACCTCCGATGATGCTAATTGAGCCTGAATTCATTTCCAATTAACGGGAATCCAACAATAAGGTCACATTAATGTTAGCCGATAAATTAGTCTGATAAATGGTAAGTGATGTAATCCTGCTCGTTTGTTCTAGGCGATATAGGTACCTAAGTACGAGCAACTGTATGAGATCGTACATCTATTACAAAAAGTAACGCCATTTGAACTGAATTGAGATTTTGAAATTGAGAAAAGTTTATTACTCTTACTTTTGTACATTAAAGGCTTAGGCCAAAGTAGAGACTGCAAAGAGCAAAGATTTTGGAGACTTTTTTATTTCACTCTTAAGAAAGATCCTGAAGAAATTGAGATGAAAATAACATCAAATACCAGAAAAATAAAATTCAATATTAAATGGAAGTGAGCAATGTATCAACATTTTTTTAAGAATGTGAGCCATGCTTCGATCACAGAAGAAAAATGTTAAATATGTCTAAAATTTCCCTTTCCCCTCCATAGCCTAAGCATAAAGTGTGCTTAAATAGGTACGTACGTACAAAAGTGAAACAGAAGGGTTTGAACCGCCGCACCTTTGAGTTATTGTGTCTTCAAATTGGTCCAACTCTGATGAAACGTATACAAAAATTTATTGATGAAAATATAGCGTTATGCTTCGAACAAGTTAAAAGAATGTAACTAATGAATTGCGGGGTTCAGAACCCTCTATTAGAATAAGCAGAATAACAAGTGCTACGGAGTCTGAGCAGCTTTTTCTGATGGGGCACCGCAAACTTTTTTATATAATTTCCTTTATAGTACTCGCATCGGAATGTAGGCCGCGCCTGTTTACTAACAAGAGTGTGGAAATGAGTGGGTAGGTAAATGTTTTGCTCATGGAGAGGAAAATAAAAAAAGTAAAATACCGCGTTAATAATAATAATATCATCGATGAACGGAAAAATCGCGCATCGTGAGGAAACCTGCATGCAGAAACTTCTTCCATAATTTTCCCGAAGGTGTGATAGCCCTGCCGATCCACAATCGTCTTTTTTTCATATAGACAGGAAATGCCTAACGTCAGGGGAAACGGAGGGGTTATGTGGGATTTGCACCCACTAAAACTTGTCTTTGTCCCTCCACGTACCCTGGCAGTAGCGTAGGTTACACTTGGCGGAGTATTCACCATGACCCACACTTGCCTTGCGGAGTCGACTATGATAGACCTTAGTACCCTTAACTCTTGTAATTCGAAAGAACTGTGCTCAGTAGTGGTTTGAGATATTAAGTACCCACTTCGAAACTTTACAAAGAACTAGATGATGACAGACATTTAGGTTTAGATTTTTTTTTATTTTGTATTTTATTGGATTCATACCTAAGCTTTAACTAAAAACTATTATTATTATTACGTTCTAACACCCTTTTTGAGACGGGATTTTAATAAAGAATCATGGGACAGGGGTACAAGACCCTGCAGAGGGTAAAAACCAGTCGATGTCCAACAGTAGTCTTCTCAAAATTCCCTTTATGCCTAACCTTTATAAGGTTAAATAGAAATTGTGCCTTACCATTTCCCGCCATTTTCAAACGACACAATCACAAATTTGAATATGGAACACTAGTCACACTTAAAGCATTACAGCACTGAATGAGTTCCGTTTCCAGAATATTCACTCTGGAATGCGTTCTCCCGCCATATGTTTTGTATTCCAATGCCGGATTAACGCGAACTGACTGGAAAATCTATGAATATCTGGTGTGTAGTTTTCACCGCACTTAGCACTTGGCATTCTCAACGCCGAATACTGAAACACTACTTAAAATTTGATGGCGCCTTAAATCATAAAATACTCGTTTGCATAACTTACGCCAAAAAATTGTCATTGAAATACTTAAAGTCCTCAATTTTTTTTTATTTTAGTTTCTTCTTCTTAGAGCGTTTATTGATTAAAATAAACAAATAACACCTTTTGATCAAACTTTGACGATAATCTTATTTTACCGATTTGCTCACACTCTTCCACCACTCCTCATTAAAATATTTCCACTGCTGTTAAAATAAAAGTGTTAAAAAAATTCCGATATTAAACTAATCGAATAAATTATTTTTTAATCTGTCAAACGACACTGAGGCCGATGATAAATAGCATAGATTCAAGACGCGCAGTGAAAAACCCGCAGTATTTCCAAAGGGTTGCAGGGCAGAGGGTAATGCACCCGTGACGTCACAGTCTGGGATAGGTCAGTGATGTCTATGAATAGTAGTGTAGAGTTATTTTAGAAAATTTTCAGTAGACACAGAAAAATAAATTCACAATGGAAAAAACATATTGTGTATTTTTCAAAATTTTTTCAAGTTACTGGAATTTTTCTAGAATTACCTAACATTAATGGTAGGATTGTTATATCAACTAAGCGTTAAAGTCAAAACAAATTATTTAAACATGGTTAAATTATAACATTAAAATTTATTAAAAAAACATAATAGCATAATATACTCGTAACATGTATTTAAAAGATAGAGGCGTGCGATTTTGTTATTTTAACATGTTGTTAGCGCCATCTTAAGAAAATACTATGAATTAGATAAAGCTGCGTATGCTGTACGGAAAATTCGAACGCCGCTGCCCACATAAGATACTCGGAACTGGTTTTATTAAACGACACGAAATATTTGTACAGATGGCGCTGAGACTTACAAGTAAAATACGTACCATTATCCCCAAGTAAAGCCCCAAGTATAACGTCAATTTAACGTTCAATGTGCGTAAATCTGTTTAAATTCTGGCCTGGTTGTAAATGAACTTGTTATAGTCATAGTTGAAATTGAATTTTCTCACCATAAAACAAGCAAAGTGGGTTGCACAAGTGAGCATTCGTACCACCATGGTTAAAGTCAAACAGGTGATAGAGTTTTGACTTGTTATTAGAGCTAAAAGTTAAATATATATTTTTTTATATATTGTGATAGTCACAGTTTTCATAAAGTAAAAATTGCCTAACGAATCTCAAGAATCGTCATTTGGCACCTAAACTACAGGAAGCGTGAGCTGACGAGTTATATTCTTAAAATACAGAGTAAAGAGTTGATAAGATCAGAGTAAGGACTCTTTTGACTGACGACTTTTTGTCTTGTCGCCCGACAACACTATGATTTGAGGGCCCGACGATACGAATCAAATACTTCGCTACAATACGCCAAACCAGAAAAATCTGTAAGGACGTGCATTATATTGTATCGTCCACCATTCCGCTATTAAACAAGCAAGAAAAGCAGGCAACCCTGCAAGCACTACGTACCACTACAACGCAACACCATAATTTCTTTAAAGAGCATGTTTTACTTCAACACCTTATCAAAGATTGATCTTAGATAATAATAGTGTTTTATGTGCATTATGTATTTCCGCAAAGCTATACCTGCTTCTATGTAATAGAAACTAATTACCAGGAAAGCAAACCCTTTAAGATAAGGTTAATAGTTTAGCTTCGAGGCCCATCTATGGCACCAGAGCGATCTTTTAGACTACGTTACTTAACTTTTTGTCGCGTATCATATGAATTACTCATAGTGCGATTTTACTCTTATTTCAAACAAACAACGGTTAACGGCCTCATTAGAGCTGCTCTCACGCCAAACACTTTTCTATTTCCACTACATTTTCGACCTTTATTTCTGACGCAGTTATTATTAGTTTCTATAAAGTGGTCTCTTTGTCATATTCTCCTACGTTTCCATTGCGCAGTCGCCTCTTGGGACTCTCCCGAATCAGTCTCTGGCTGCCTTCCAACATCTTGGCGAAATCAACCGTGATCCGCAAGTCTGATAAAAGAGTACCTACCTACTCTCTATTGGGAAGCGTTGATAAAAATCATTTTCCGTAAGCTTTATCATACCGCAAAAACTCTTTTGTGAAATTTAAACTGTCTTGACCAAATCTGCAGCGCTAATTGCCCATCTGGGAATCGAATCTCTAACTTCTCGGAGTTATGTGCGTTTCAAGCTGTTAAATATTAATTTCCTTGAACGGTGAATGGAAACATCGTGAGGAAGCCTGCATTCCCAATTTCTAAATATACGTAATGCTTTCACAGGTGTGTGAATGAGGTGTGAAATCTGTTAAAACCGCACTTGAGCAGTGTAGTTGCCTGATGGCCTAAACTCCTCTCATTCTGAAAGGAAAACTGTACCCAGCTGTTGGCCAGCTATGGCTATGAAAATGATGTTAGGCAATTACGCAAGTCTCTCAAGCAAATGTTATTCCCATAGATTTTCCACAATTTAATCGCTTTTATGTGAAATGGATTTTTTACACCGCACAACTGTTCTACAATTGGGCAAAGACTTCAATTGGCTTACTCGTAGCTCTAGTTATATGAAATGGGCCGCAAAGATAGAATAATATTTTTTTTAAAGAGTAACAATCGACTTTCTTGCTGGTAGGTACCAGTGCAGATTCACTTCACAATTCAAAAGGACTCTGTAAAAATTTATTTGAATATAAACTCTTCTATCCCATTCTAATAAAATAGAGAAGCAACATTCCTCGCCCCGTCAATGACTATCTATTCAGAACAATAGTAGACACATATAAATGTAACATATACTTTTTTACTGGAGGATGATGAATGGCATAAAGGGGTTTTCTTTGTTCATAACTATTGTTATAGTCGTTATTAACTTCTTACGTCTTTGTCATTCCATTTCCGTTACTTTCTAATAGGAAATAAAAGATTAATTACTACCACGTAAGCTCTAAATAACAATTTTCCGTCTTTAATTATATCTTTCTCTTTTTCTATCTTTTACTTTTCTACCTAATTATACTATGGATATCTGTATACATATGTCTTTGTGCATATTTAATACCGAAATTTAAATAAGAGTAAATTCATGAAATCAAATTATTCGACAATTCATATTTTGTCTTTCGTTTGTAGGAACCCTAAAAATGGATGTTATGTTTATAAAAAGTGTCATTCAATTTAATCATTGCATAATAATTACAAACTACTACAATATGAATCGGGGTAATGTTTTCAAATATAATAAGTATGTGTTATAAAGCGGTCAATGGCATTGAGTCATACGGAGGTAGTTTTTGCGTAGGTTGGATGTGAGCCAAGAACCGCGAATATTTCTAGTTTTATTTGGATCACGTTTTTTTTTTTTTTTTTTTTTAATCTAATTTCATTACAGGGGTTTGGTCACTAAGTGAGCATGTCACCCCTATGAGAGCTAAAGCTGTACACAATTATCTTACACCTGTATCTTATAATCTACGTCTTAATCCGATAGCTACTACTCTGTACAGCATTCTTGCCTGTTCCGATACCGGACACGCAAGAATACTGTTCCAGACTCCTACATTATTGGGATCTACGTGTAGGAACAACTCCAACCTTTCGGCCTCATTCCGGACACATTCAGCCATTATATGCAGCACATCCTCCACTACATCGCATTCTGAACAGTTAGGTGATGGGACTTTGCCCATCAACGCCGCGAAATTGTTTAGCGGAATATGTCCGGAACGAAGCCTAAGTGCTGTCACTACCTCGTTTCTTCTCATGTTGGCATTCTGAAACCACAGTCGTCGACACAAGGTTGGTTGTATTGTTTTGTACCAAATACCTTTTGACACAGAACGTTCGTCGAAGTGTTCTCTCCATGTTTTGATACAAACAGTTTTTACAATATATAATAGCTCCGGATATATTGGCAAATAATAAGAGGGAATTCCATCGACGGTCGCCTTCTTCGCTAACTCATCGACTGTTTCATTTTCAGTTATGCCAACATGAGAAGGTATCCACTGTACAACTACTTTCTTGTTGCTCGTCAAGAGCTCAAGAATACTATTAATAATATCGTATGCAATGGGTATTCCTCGAAAACCGGGGCTAGTACATCTGGAAAGATGTTGGAGCGCACTTTTCGAGTCCGTAAAAATGACAAATTCCTTACTATTACTAATATTGTTTATGTAAGATAAAGCTTCTGAAATGGCAACCAATTCTGCATGCATAATCGAGATGTTAGCTTCTATTTTGAGTTTAACAAAGCTCGAGTTCTGTGGATCAAAGAACGCTGCTCCAACATCTTTTTGGTCTTTTGACCCGTCAGTAAACAAGTAATAATACTTCGGGAAGGTTTGACGTATTACTTCGTTACATATCTTTCTGAGGGTCTGTGTATTATATGATTTTTTAGCTTTATTAATTTTATCAATATGAGATCGAATTACCGACGATAAATCCACGTTGCTTACCCATGTGTTTAACTTGAACATATCTAGGTTACTACTTTGCTTTATAGGTATTAGTCTAAGAGAATCATGAACTAATATTAACAGAGGTTTTTTTTTATTTCTCCAAAAAGGTTTCTGACAAGCACCTTTTAATTCTTCTAATACTACTATGATTTCACTGTTAGCAAATGACTTGCATTTCAGCCAAAATTTTCCTGCCAAATAATACCTCCGGACGGATAGTGGTTCAATGTGAAGCTCAGACTCCATGACATGAATTGCCGTGCTTTTAATAAAACCCCCGATGATACGTAAACATTGATTTTGAATAGTATCTATTTTTTTCAAATGTGTCTGGGCGCTGTTGTCGTATAAGAAGCAACCATAATCGATTTTACTTCTGATAATAGATGTATAAAGACGTCTTAGATGGCCCGGATGCATGCCCCATCGGGAGCCCGCCAACATTTTGAGAATATTCATAAGTTTTAAGGCTTTACTCTTCAGTTCATTTAAATGTTTAGACCATCTTAAAGATTGATCTAACCAAAGTCCTAAGTATTTATAATTATCAACTATTTGTAATGATGTTCCGTTAAGTTTTAAATCGATGCTATCTCGCCTGTAACTAGTTTTAAAAATCATTATTTTACTCTTAGATGCTGATACGTCCAGACCTATTTTTGAAAGGAATTGTGATAGTAGATTAAGCGCGCCTTGTAATCTCTCAACCGTTTGCAAAATGTTATTGCAGGGACAATATAGGACGAAGTCGTCGGCGTATGATGAGATAAAAACATTAGTGGATCACGTTATTGAGTAAATAAGATAAAGATGTGTGTGATGTAGCTGTCCTATTGATCAATTCGTCTTAATGTACATATAAACTGACTGTTGACTGAATGGTCGATCAACGCACAGCTCGAATCACTGAAAAAGGGTTGAAAGATTATCACAGGGTTGACAGCTATCACAACGTAGACATCTGCTAAGAAAGGATTTTTGAAAATTCTACCACTGAGGGGGTAAAGTAGGGGTTATATAAATCGAATTTAACGTGAGCGAAGCTGCGGGCAAAATCTAGTATTATATTAGGTATAGGTCTAAAGGCTTATTTATATTCTTTTAATGCGGATTAAGACGAAAAGCGATTAGGAACTTAGTTTAGGGACTTCGGGTTCCCGTCTCGACGGTTTCGGGTTCCGTGGTTCAGGGCTCAGGCACGCATCTCTGATTTTTTCGGAGTTATGTGCGTTTTAAGCAATTAAATATCACTTGCTTTTAAAGAGAAGGAAAACATCGTGAGGACTTATATTTAAGAAATCTTCATAAAGTGTGTGAAGTCGGCATAAGTATGTATGAAAGGGTACTTATACGGCATATATTTTATCGCGAAATGTTAATTAACACCGTATATTGACAAGTATTTAGGCGCCCGGTTCCAATCAAGGCGTTAGACGTTGGATTGGATCCCACGTATTTATTTAAAAGTCCTAAATCTTGTACATAGTACAAGCATCGTTGTGAGTATTACTTTTCAGAAGCCTCCCAAAACATTTAAAAAAGCAAGCTCTATAAAACGCCTACAGCTAAGACCATAAGACATAATTGGTAGCGTTGTAGTAGGTAATCGTACTACCAGGGCGAGATAACAGAAACCAAAGAAATTACTGCAGACTAATTTTAAGGTACTTCCTCAAAACTGTTTCAGACTAGATATTCGGAAAATTTTCTTGTCAAAAACAGAAAAACCTGCGTGGATAAAGATAAATCATTAAGAAAAAGAACCAATTTTTTTTTAACGAAGAGAAGTTGTCCAAATTGAGGAAGTCGTGATAACCCGAGTTAACGATATAGCTCATAAGAGTTGCAAAGCTGAAGTGGCAATAGGCGGGGCCACAAAGGACGAAGAACTGTTAGGTCGAGGTCAAGGTGCTCGAATGGCGTTGAAGACTTGGTGGACGGACAATCTCAAGCCAATCGTCGGCGGCTGCTGAATACAAGCGGCACAAGATCGTTTTCTGTGGAGCCTTGACAGCAGTCTCATCATCTGTCTTGCTATATCCATCAGTGGACGACTATGGATTGGGACGTCGTGGTTGTAGCACCAATGACGACGACGTGAGCAGAGAGGTGCAATTGCGTTAGACTTTAAAAAACGATAAATAATTGAGTATACGAAGCGCAACTTCAAACGAAGTATGTAAATAAGGTCAGATAAACGCCATAAAACACGATTCCCTTGGGATGAAGGTGACATGAACCGCATTTAAGGCAACCGCACATAAACCGTGCGAAGCGAAAGCGATTCAAAATCGAAAGGATAACTATATCGAATATTTATAAACTAGACAAAATATAATAAACTAGTAGGGCGCGTGGGTGCGCGGCTCGCTAAAGCGAACCGCGGTTTTTCTGTCCACCAAGTAGACCCTCGGGTCTTGATCATCTTTTTCCAAGAAACCACTCTTCCATCTTTAAAAGTCTCCGACGAAATTTGTACGGCCGCCATCTTGAAACCGCCATTTTGGTGTTTTTTTTTCAGCTCACTGCTAATTGGATGAGGTTTTGAGTGACTTTTGTTTGAGCCTACCTATCTTTAATATCCTGGCCGTGCTCTTCACCCGTCTTTGAAATCCTCAATCATCAGCTCCCTCCATATTTTTTATCCAAATGAATTTTTGTCCTCTATACGAAACCATCAGCGGAAAGGAACGTATCAAATCCTTGCATACATTTTATATGAAAAAAAAAACCGCCATCTTGAATTTTTTTCTATTCATCACGTAGACCATCGGGTCCTGATCATCTTTTTCCAAGAAACCACTCTTCCATCTTTCATAGTCTTCGAGATAGACACCGACGAAATCTGTATGGCCGCCATCTTGAATCCGCCATTTTGGATTTTTTTTCAGCTCCCTGCCAATTGGATGAGGTTTCGAGTGACTTTTGTTTGAACACTCCCCACTTATCTTCGATACCCTGGCCGTGCTCCTCACCCGTCTCCGAAATCCTCAACCATCAGCTCTCTCCATATTTTTCCTCCAAATGAATTTTTGTCCTCTCTACGAAACCATCAGAAATTTTGAAAAGGAACCGTATTAAAGTCTTGCTTATATTTTGTATGGAAAAAAATGAATTCCGCCATCTTGAATTTTTTTTCTGTTCTCCAAGTGGACCTTCGGCTCCTGATCATCTTTTGCCAAGAAACCACTCTTCCATCTCTTATACTCTCCGAGATAGACACAAACAAAATTTGTATGGCCGCCATCTTGAATTCGCCATTTTGGAGTTTTTTTTCGGCTCTTTGCCAATTGGATGACGTTTCGAGTGACATTTGGTCGAACACCCCCCACCTATCTTCGATACCCTGGCCGGTGCTCCTCATCCGTCTCTGAAATCCTCAATCATCAGCTCTCTCCATATTTTTGTTCCGAATGAATTTTTGTCCTCTATACGAAACCGTGAGTGAAAAAAAAAATTTCCATACAAAATTTTACAGGAGAGGTGATCAATGAGTCAATCAGTGAATCAGTGAATCAGCACGAGTAGCTATATATATATTAACAAATGGAACTGAACCAGATGCAAATAAGAAAGGGGTATTACATTAGGGCTTTTACCTATGGTCCCATTAGTGGGTCGTGTTCGATCCATTAATGGGAACACGGGTAAATAAAATTACTTGTGGACCGATGACGCTACACGTTACATTTTCCTGAAGTATAAATAACAATAATATAGTAAAACTGTTTTCAGATTGGTCGATTGTACACAATTTCTTTTTTTTTTATTATCTTTTTGTGTGGTAAAATTATGAAAGGTAGTCATAACTGCTGCTTTCTCGACATCGCTCGAGAAAATGCATTGTTAGCAGATTCTCACCTTAGTTGACAGACGACATCCGAGAAAACCATGTGTGTGAAAGTCCCACCTTTGTCCAGCAGTGGACGTCTTTCGTTTTATTTTGTTTGGTGACGATGTTGACACTTACACCAAGTCTCTGCTAGCCTTTTGTCCATCGTTGGAGTTAGGCTTCCTCAAATGCACGCCATTCCTTTCGGTGTTATGCCAGTCTCATCCGCGTTTTATCCACATCACACGAATTTTGATGATATCTTCGGGCCAGCGGGATAGTCTAGTATAGCGTAGGTAAATATTAAAGCAACAGCTTGTGTTCAAGCGATGAGGCTGTCGAGCTCCATATTAGGGAAGACTTTCAACTGGCCTGACCTTCCGCCCGGCGTGAGTCACGTGCCCTTATCTGTTGATATAACTTATTACGGCACATTGTCATTCTGAATTCTGATATGGAAGTCATCGTAGAGCCTCTATAGCGTATGTTTCCGCTTTAATATAAACTAGTGGTTCGCCCCGAACTGAGACCTCGCGGTATCCCATAATTCCCAAAAGAAAGTTTTAATTATATATTGTAATAACTTTTAACATTAGACGAAATAAAAAAGAATAATAGTTGACGCAAAACTGTTTTACTGACACAGCGCCATCTATTACCATTATTGTGAAGCTATTAGCATTAAAAATTAAATAATTTCGTTTCTTTATAATATTTATCTAATTTTAGTATTTGTTGTTCAAGTACAGGATATAACTGAATTTTCAACAAAGTTTCAGGTTCTAATATGCAATACTTTTTGACATATGGTTCAAATTAAATCTCCACTTAAAAGTTAAATAATTTCGTTTCTTTATAATATTTATCTAATTTTAGTATTTGTTGTTCAAGTACAAGATATAACTGAATTTTCCACTAAGTTTCAAGTTCTAATATCTTGTCATTCTTCACATATGGCTCAAATTAAAATCTCCACTTTGAAAGCCCCCCATTTCGTCAATTTTAAGGGAAAAATTAAAAAAAATATATTTTTGTACTCTGTTCAAAGTCGTCTTTAAAAAGATATATCGCAAGTCTATGTAACGCAACAAACAAAATTTTACTTCAAACACGCTTCTATGAGAGCCCCCCTGAAATAAAGCTTTTTATATTTTTTTATACAATGTTCGGCTGAAGGCCATCAGTTTACATATTATATTTAAATTTGAAGTAATTACGTTCAGTAATTCAGAAGTTATAGGGCTCTGACAGACATTTGGACGTACACACTTCTCTGTCCAGTACAGACAAGCGCCCTAGTTGACTCAGAGAACTCGCTTCGCTCGTTCAATAAATAAATCACTTTTATTTTGCAAAATGAAGTGAAAAAAATTAAGAGATAATTATAATCAAACACGTGTATCGTTATTACGCGGACGAAGTCGTGGGCATCGTCTAGTTAATAATATTAATAGATCATCACAGAAGTTTCGAACAACAGATAGCTTAATAAATAATTTAATTATATCTACATGCTCATCGCAAAATTCACAAAGAACTGTATGATGTTCATAGCAGCGTGGTGTTCCATGCATGTTTAATTAATATTATGTCGTTAAGTAGAATATTAATGGGTGTGTCAACTGTATACATATAAGGCCTACACGTCTATACATCAAGCGTGATCAGTCCACGGTCAAATCTATATTAAGAATAGGATCTAAAATTACTTACGGATAAATAATAATAGTTAGAAAAATTATTTATTATCCTGAAAGCCCCAGAAAATCAATATCCAGTGGTCTATACTATATTAAAACAAGACATTAATTAACAATGTCGTAAGTTGCTTTATAAAGGTAGGCCCAGTGCGTGCTCTCTGCTCTAAGATGCGTCATAGAATTTTTAAATAAAAAATAATATAATAAATGACGTAATCGTTCAGTTATTGTTTTAATAGTAAATATTAAATTAGTTTATGAACTATGAACTACTACTTTAATTAATTAACCTTACCATAGGTAAGGCTTGCAAAAATATTAAAGACTCATTTGAGTGTTCCCCTCCACGGAAATCTTTAGTAAAAGGCGAAAGATTTATGCGTTTTGAAGGGAAACCAGAGTAACAACGAAACTCTTCTCTGCCGTATTGATAAACTAGGAACGTATCTCCTTAGCGCAATATAAAATTCGCGAGATTGGGTCTAACGCCATCTAGCGGTGGTTTCGTTAACTTTTGCGAAAAGACCCCCTAGTTGTATAAACACCTCTGACCCACAAAAACCCACTTCGAAAAGACCTTTTATTTTGTATCCTTGTGCCAAAGAAATTATAATTTTGAAACATAAAGCAAAATATTTTGACGAAGTAATTTTGTCATAAATAAGAATTATTCATAAGTTCTAATTTAATGGTCCACAAAAGTTTCGCTACTATTCACAATTTTTCCTTTCGAAAGTATGTCGCACTAGGTACTTTTAGTTGTAAGAGGAGAATAAACGTTTATTTCTGGTAAGATAAAAATAACACACGTAACATAATCTACATCGCACAGGACAAATTGACAAGTACACAAAAGGATAAAACGCAAAACCATGTGTGAGGGAGCAAGTGTGTTTAAATAAACAAGTAAGTACCTATTATGTCACGGAGCAACGCCTGCAACCTTGCGAATGTCACCGTTTATCTCATAATATGTATACTCAACGTGTTGGACTGTGTGCAGGCTCAATATAAACAGGTTCCCCTTAAATAATTATGTGAATTATGTTGGTAGGATTCTTGAGCGAGCAGCAGATTATTATGTCAAGGTTGCGCATCATCTTTTACTACAAGATCACTTTGTTTTGCAAATCATCTTTTTCTACCAAGTATAATTATTGAAGTTAAGGATTTAGATCGACTCTTTCTACCGCTCACGTTAAAGCAGGGGCTCCCAACGTTTTTATTGTCGCACGTCCTATCCCTTCAGAAGGGAAGCGTGATAACAAAGCTAGCCAGTCTGCCCTCACCTTACGGTGAACCATTGTACATTTTACTACCTATTGATGGAATGGTCCATTCTCTCTAAAAAGCTAATAATACAAAGTATCCCTTTACATATTCTTAGAAATGATGACCAATGGACGGAGTTATAATTTTCTTACAAAAGCCTGAACCGCAAAACCTTGAGAGGACATTGTATCTCCAGTACACTTTGAATTAAAATCATTAAGCTTCAATAGACGAACCAACAATTTTGTTGTCGACACGTTCCATTGAATTAAATAAAATATTGAATTAGGTACAGTCGAGATTTTGTTGGTCGTTTTCACCAAGATGCCCTAACTTATACGGGCTACCTAAGCTAAATTAGGTGGCGCTTTCTGTCAATTTCGTTTTCACAAACATTTAGGGAATACCTAAAGGTGCAAATGACTTAGGGTGAGGGATTGTATTCAGGGGCTACCTACGTAAACATAGTATTAAGGGTATAATTTTTAAAGGTATGGTTGGCGAAAAGGAGCATGAGTCTTTTTTGAGTCAATCGATCGAATTACGATTGCGATGTTCGAAAGCCGGATGACAATTTTGTATGCAATTGGAAGTTGGTATGTCTGTAGATGCATTAAAACCATAAAACCTCAATTAATACGGTCCCTAGAATTTAACATTGTACACAAAAGTGCGTAACACGCATATGGCAAGTGGCCTTAAATAGTAATGAATCATATTATAACAGGCAAACCTTGTGATACGGTCAATAACAACTTACATGAAAGCATTGAAATAAAGAAAAAATCATTTAAAATTACCATGTAGAACCGTGCCAGATTTTTCATTTCCTTTATTGGTGACATGCGATATATCTTGGACTGCAATCTCTCGTAATCTCACTCAATTGTAAATTACGAAGTAGTCTAAGGCTGAAATCTATAGACCCAATCACTCCGCTCAGACTCAAGACAATGTTAAAACGAGACAGATTTATGTCAGAGCATATTTTGTGTCTCGTTTTAACCTCTATTTTGAGTTTAAGCTGAGTCAAAGCTCTATAGATCTCATACATGTATAGGTACATCATTTTCAATCGTACTGGAACGCTTTATTGCTTGGCGGCACGTCTTTAACTAGTCACGGTCAAAGCCGTCCACCAGACCAGACCAGACCAGAGAAAATTCAAAAAAAAAAAATTGCACTTCAAAAAATTAAAAAACCTCGATGAGTCCACTTCGACACATTATTTTAACAAAGTACACAAAACTACAGTGGAATGTCAAACAATGCCGTAGTAGTAGTTTTTAGAATTGTTTAACTAACTGAGTGATGTGAAATGCAGTTGGCACGTGATGTAGATAAACAAAGAGTAGGTAGGTTCATTGACTAAAACGTCAAATATTTCTAGTAGATATTGATTTTTAAATAACATTCTTTAACCCCCTTAGGATTAAATGCAGCTTTAAATGACGAATAGTAAAATTAAACTTCACACTAGTAAAACTAAATGACATCAAGCGAGTCGCAGGGCGCCGCTGGATTTAGGCAAGACCGAGAACTGTGGAGATCCATGCAAGAGACCTATGTCCAGCAGTGGACGTCTAAAGTTGATTAAGAAGAAGAAGAAGAAGAAAATTAAACTTCAAAATATGAATTTTGACATTTTATCCATAAAGCATATAATACGAAATATTAAAGAGACAAATATAAAAGAATACATACTGTGGTAGTACGAAAAAGTAAATCACAGATCAGTAAATAAATAAAATAAACCTCACCCATGAGAGTGCAGTAATGATCCAGTGGAGAGTCGCACAAACAAAACCAAGACTCGAAACAAAATCGCGAACACTAACTAATGTTAATGAAACCAAATTAACCTGCGTCATAACAATTGTGATGACTTCACCTTTGCGCCTTATTAAAATATTGAGCAAACAAACCATACCTTTATAATAAAGCACGTTGTTCTGTTTGATATGAATTTAACCTATCGAACCTATGTTCTTGAATACCTATACAACTATGCCCGCTCGCGTGGATTTAGGTTTTAAAATCCCGCGAGAACTCTTTAATTTTCCGGGATAAAAAGTAGCCTACGTCACTCTCCCAGTCTTCAACTATACGTATGCAAAAATCACATCGACCCGTTGCTTTGTTGGGGTAAGATGGAAGGACAAACCAACAAACCAACAAACAAACACACTAAGTATAGTAAGGATGGTTATCCTTGAATGAGAATATCGTGAAGAAACCTGCATGCGTGAGAGTTCTGTATAATGTTCTCAAAGTGATTTCACAGCCAATTTTCATTGAGCCAGCGTAGTGCTTACCACCATGGTGGACCACACCAGTGCAATGCAAATTCGTGGTTAGTGAATAACCCTTCTCAGAGTTTAATGACTTTAGCCGCTGACGATAAACGTTTCTAAAACTAGTACCGATTAATATAATATACTGGAGTTTTTTAACCTGCCAAATTAATACACAAAATTCGAGAAAAAGCAAAATAACAAGCGAAGACTACAAGAACTATGATGAATAGACGTAGGCCAATCATAAAACGAAGAACAAAACCACGGTCACTAACTAACTAATGGTAATGAATCCAAATTAACCCGCTCTACAAACATGGCGATGACTGTACATGATGATGTTGATTCCCGATGAAAAACAAGTGCAAAATTTATACCTACCTATATTTATGATTTTAGACTTATTTCTTGGTTTAACGACAAAATTAAAATGTAAATGTAAAAACAGGTTCCTGCCACAATGTTTTAGTAGAAATGTTGATATCGACGGACTGGTAGAGGCAGTTCAGATTAGAGACGATTTAGAAATTTTAAATTGAATCTGAGACCTTACTTATAAAAGGTCAGTGCCTAGAGCTCATCACTGCGTCAGAGAGGTAAGTATACGTACTTATAGTATAATATAAATATTATTATTAATGTGATTTAGTAGTAACTACTTTGCTTGTAGTAACTTACTTTTTATAATTGCGACGTCCACCGCACGTATTTTTCGAATTGGTTTCTCATTGGACTAGGAGTTAGGACATTTTGCATTAAAAACTCGAGACGGCTCTAGATTTCTCTACACCTTTTATTAATACTGACAGATTTTTAGCATTTACACCACAGATTTAGAGAGTATATCTCTAAATCTGTGATTTACACATGGATAAAACTGACCAATAGAGCCATATGTTACACATATGGACCTATTTACTTGTTCAATTAATATTATTGTAATTTATTCACATTCCTAGCAACTGACAAAATCAACTGTGTCTCTGAACACAATTACATCACATCTCGCAGAAAACATAATATCTATAAATAAGCTGGCAACCATCACGATGTATACAAAACTGTATATTAAAGCGAAGTATTTATTTACAGTCCACACGATTATAAAGGAAATAAATAATACGGTGCACTGTTTTCTATAGTCAAAGTGTAAATCATGTCTCTGACAAGAGAGGATGGGAGAGGCTCGTGCATTGAAAGAAAATAGGATTGCCCAGCAGGAAAACAACCTGTTGGATGCTCTAGGTATAGATAGGTTAAACATCGGAAGAACATACTGGCGTTAAGCGATTAGAATAGGGCAATCTCTAGTCTCGGGGAAAAAGATTATTTTTGAGTTACTGAGCCAGCGATGTAAGTAACATGTACAAGAAATAACAAACTTCTTTTTCTATAATCCGCCAAACCAAAAAATCTAGTAACAATCAATCAATCAATGGATCTAGGACAATATTTAGCGTAATTTGATTTATATAGGGTGATTTCGCCGGTTGGCGACCGATTAGCGGGATATTCAACTTTACGTCAATATTTAAGTATGTTGCACCCATAGCACATGTATTAAAGTTATATGACGGGGTCCTAGATATTGTCAAGTTATATTTAAAAGTAAAAAAATAAGAATTACAGTTGTGAAAACATTTTAAATTGAATAAATCTTAAAAACTATGTGAAATGCTAGTTGGCGACCACTTTTGCTAGTTGACGACTGCCCCCTTATCTAGTTGGCGACCTCTCGATTTGCTAGGGAAAACTAAATTTGATTAATTAAAAATAAAAAATATGAACGTGTTAATGTTTAAAAAATAATTATTATTCATGCTTTATTATTCATACATTTAATAAATTATTAAAACACATTTTTTCATGAGATCAAAGGTACACTTTAATATTCAAGCTTAAGCTTAAATGAATCTTAGCAAGTATAATACATTTTCCTACACAAGTACAAAATTAAAAATATCACTTTAAACAACAATTACAAAAGTTTAGAATCAAATCATCAGATCATCAGATCTCGGGATGTTATACATTTTACATTTTTTTCTAATACCGTGTCCTCCTTCTCTTATATTTTTAAAGCACATTCCAGATCTCTTTGGGAATAAGCCGGTGTTATTTTCTAATACGGTTTGTGGAGGACATCTGTAATGAAAATTTTATATATTAAACACCTACATTATGCAAAAAACAGATAAGATTATAAGTAGTGATTGCAAATGGTCGTAAACCCACATATTAATTTGCCCATTTTTAGTTGGCGACCACTTGATACCCATACATTTTAAGATGTTTTATAATAATAATTTGGTGGTCGTAAACTAAAAGATACACGGATAAAAATAAACAAATTAAATTGAAAGTGATTAAATTCCGAATTAGATTTGTAGTCTATAAAAAATAAAAATAAATGTTTTTCTTTCTAAATGTCTATTGGCGGCCAGGTGGTCGCCAACTGAAGTTATTGGATAATTCCAATTTCAGTTAGCGACCATTCAATTTTTTTACCTGATTTTGTATATTACATGTAATAAATGTACAAATAACGTAAAACATATATATATCCACTTAATAGAACATTAAAAAATTGACTCAAATAAATACATCACGATCTACTTACCTCGAACGCTTCACTTACTCACTATTTTTTTCGTTGTTTTGGGAACGTGTACGCGCCGAAAGTATGAGCGGCGGATTGAACTAAGATTTGTTTGCTTTCGGGTAAACACAAAGCTGCCAACTATTGTAGGTAAAACTAATAGGTCTATCCCCCTCTTTACTTAAGTGAATTTCATTTGGAAAAGAAGAATAGAATTCTTATTATTTTCGTTTTAATGCCGTAGGACCTGTTAGTGGTCGGCTAACTGACCCCGGTCGCGTAACCCCCGAAATCACCCTACTAAATTCAGTTCTTCTTACTTATCTCTGGATATGGTTCAGGCTATGTTAAGGTTGTTTAAAAATCTCTAAAGAGAGAGCTTACATAGCTTAAGTTTTGTCTCTAGATGTACTGTTTTGTATGATAAAGTTTAATATTACTACTAAACCTCTATTCACTAATACCAAATGATTAAAAGTAATGACACAGGAGTTCCGGGTCCCATCTCTGATATATCAGATCTTAAGAATTTAAACGGGACCACACTATCTAATTTAAATATTCTGTGATAAAAAATGATGTTAAAAGTTGTGTAGTGATAACATAAATATCTGCGAATCTACTTGAGAACCTTCCGTTCCTTTTCTTATGGGTTTATATAACAAACTGAAGTATTTTATAAGAGTTCACTCGATCAAAAGTAAATAAATACAACGATGCACTATATTCTATACATTGCCAGCGATGCATGCTCTCTTCCGCACATAAAAATAAACGAACCGGTACCGTACCGGATGGATAGATGAAATCGTAAGTGAATGGGAGTAATTTGTAACTAAAACACGTGCGCATGTGCTGTACAACTAGTTACACTAACACGTAATAGTAAATAAACACACCAAGAATACATATAGAAAAACATAGAGCTATGTTTTTTACCCGACTACGGCAAAGCCAACACGAAGGGTTATGATTTTAGCAGTCTATGTATGTATGTGACTATTTACGAATGTTCCACCGTGGCGCCTAAACTACTGAGCCGATTTTGATAATGGTGTCAATCGATTTTTTTAGGGTTATAGTTTTCAAACTATACATATTTTCTTGTAATATTTATCTCTCTCTATCTATCTCTTTCCATTAATCACATAATGGCAGGGATTTTCTTGAGAAAATAGATAATAATTGAGATGGTAGGAAAATTTTAGTTTTTTTATAAACGTGCGTGTGCGGTGAGATAGTTTGTTGGTAAAACATTAAAACATAAAATATAAAAACATCGGAGTTTAATTTAATTTGAGGGTGTAATGAACCATATTTTTTATTTAGGAGGGTGGCAAGTAACCAAGGGTCGGGTGTGGTTAGATGAATAGATCCATGATTGGACCTTATTATGAAGCTAACATTATATGTCCGCATGATAAATATTTAAGGTCTACTCAAGATTTGATTAGGAATAATAATTGAATAGGAATAATAACTGCATGTTGTGTTTACTTTAAAACGATTTTGCACACACTGTGCATGTATATAATGTATTAGATTATAAGCCTTTGTAAAAATCACTAGTAAACCTAATAAATAAAATAAAAATAAAATAAATAAAAAGGAATGGAGCACATTTGGCCAAAATTAGCTCAATCTGAGTGATTTTTCCAACATATACTAATAACGCTAAGATTTTGTACACATACATAGAGAAAACTTGAGCAACTACTCACACAGCTTACCTACTTATGTAGGTGATGCCAAATAAGGATTTAGTTAAATTAATAGAAAAGGATTTAAATTATTTATACTCACAGCCCGGCGATATTCCGTTCTCCTTCATAGCGCAGCGGAACGGGTAATAAGTGCCTGGCAGCACCTTGCCGTACATTGTCCGATCCATGTTGGGCCAATCGCGCGATAGATTTCTGAATTAATCCACCCACAAGAACAACACTGCGGTTAGCGCACCATAATCACAGCCTACACCAAATCCGAGTAAACAAAACGAATCCACGCGCACTAACACCTGCTACTTCCGAAGTCCCTATCAATTGCTCCTGATAAGAAGAGTCTGGTATAACTCAAGGTCGCTGAAATAGAGCGAGCATGACTGACGTAATAACGATAACGTTATTTATAGCTTTTTAACGGTATTTATTGATATCGATATCGGACGTCGTATGTACGTGATAAGCCAATGTCAGGAGGACGAGGTCGTACGCTAGGTGTGCAACGAGAAGAGTATTCGTCAACGCGTCCCAGTCACAACTAAAGTTGTTATACTAAACTCGTAGAGTGCGCGATGCCGGCGCTGGCGCATGTCATGCCACTTCAGCCGGTATGGCTGGATTAACTACACAAAATGATGACCACTTATATCCTCTTTAAAATAAGAAGATGTGAGTCCAGCTTAACAAGGAATCTTTGCATCAATTTATACAAAGACTAGCAGATACCCACGAATTCGTCCGCGTGGATTAAGGTTTTTTATTCCCGCGTAAACTCTCTTATTTCCCGGGATAAAAATAGCCTATGTCCTATTCCAGACTATGATCTATCTCTGTGCTAAAGGAGGTAGGTTGATAAGGCCCAAAATCCGCCCCTCATACACTCGAAAAAAAAAGTTCCAGATTCCGACAAATTGTAAATGTATTTATATACTTGAAGATATAAACTTTATTTTAATATAAAGTTTAGGTGATAAAAAAAATAGTAAGTTACAGAAAATATTACCCAAAAAGAGAGTGTTTCTTTTACTTTTCATACATTTTCATACATTTTAGTCGTTTTTTAAGCTTTGATTTAATATTTTAGAATGAAGCGCTCCATGAACCAAAATAAATTAATACTCATATGAAAGCTTATAAAAAGGAGCATCATTATCAGTTACGTTTACCATGGTTCATGGAGCGCTTCATTCTAAAATATTAAATCAAAGCTTAAAAAACGACTAAAATGTATGAAAATGTATGAAAAGTAAAAGAAACACTCTCTTTTTGGGTAATATTTTCTGTAACTTACTATTTTTTTTATCACCTAAACTTTATATTAAAATAAAGTTTATATCTTCAAGTATATAAATACATTTACAATTTGTCGAAATCTGGAACTTTTTTTTTCGAGTGTATGAGGGGCGGATTTTGTTGCCTTATCAACCCACCTCCTTTCAGCCAAATCGGTTCAGTCGTTGCGGCGTGATTGACTAACAAACATACATCCAAACTTTCGCATTTGGGTAAGGCCGTAGATTTTGCCACTTTGTAACATAGAGTAACATAGACACTCCTATGTTACGGTAACGTAGAAGTAACGTAAAAGTAACACAGTGTTTGTAAGGCTGATTACATAACGTACTTATTTTAACCGACTTCAAAAAAGGAGGAGATTTTTGTAATAAACTTGTAAGTATAGCATTTTTTATAATAGCCGATCATTCAGAGATAAGAGAGAGAATTCAGTAATAGGAAAAATATATTTTTTTAAACTATCATCAATGGAATTTAGTAACCAAAACTCTCTGGCTGTTTATCAAATAAAGGTACATTATTCTGATTATTACGAAGATGAGTTTCAATTAACTCATCTTCTTTTAAACTCATTCTTTATTTAAAATAACTATTTGAAAAATCCGCTTCTGGCAGGATATGTACACTAACCTTTACAACACTTCAACGTTACTAAATAACAATCAACGTTACCAGTAACATAGAAGTCACATAAAAGTAACGTCGAAGCGTAATTTTTGAGGTTTTAAACAGGAATAATTACTAAATGCGAGCCGATTTTAGTCAAATACACATTATCATGTTTTTATAAATCACTTTAGCTTAGTATAACACATACATGTGTGCAATAAAAACTGTTATTTACCTTTAAAATCACCAAAATTCACAAAAAAAAGCTGCTGACGAAACACACGCGCACACCTTTGATAAAATTCCACAGGCTAGAAAATGGCGGTTTCTTTTTTTTATTTCGTTGCCGGAATCTTTGGTGTGGCCAGTGCCATTATAAAATACTACCCTAATGTTATTGAATATTTAGATGCCCAATTTTGGTAACATACAGAATAGTAACGTAATAAGTGAAAATAAGGAGACAACATTTTGAATCGCGATAAAACATTTAAAAACGCATATTTAAATACATGGAACCCAGGATGTAATTGCTTAATCTATTCACATTTCAGATATTCGTAGTAAATTAGGACTTTAAATAGAATTAATGTAGTTATAACGAGCCAAATATTTGACTGGATCAAAAAGACAGCTTATTTTGGGCAAAATTTCGGGGTACGGTCGGTTTTAAGTCATTGTATTTTTTTAAATATACGACATACATTCAATTTAAGAATGCATTATAGGAGTTTAAGAACTACCTAACCTAATTAGGATACTTGCATAACAATTTACGCAGTACTTCGATTTTTAATACGCATGTCAAGTTAAGGGACATTTTCTTTTTACAAAAAGTGGCAAAATCTACGGCCTTACCCATTTATAATATAAACTAGTAGGGCGCGTGGGTGCGCGGCCCGCTGCAGCGGACCGCGGTTTTTCTGCTCTTAGACTTTCAGGGCTTGATCATTTTCTACCAAAAAACCACTCTTCGATTTTTTATTCTTTGTCAGATAGACACTGACGAAATTTGTATGGCCGCCATCTTGAATCCGCCAATTTGCAGGTTTGTTTCGGCTCTCTGCCAGTTGGATGAAGTTTCGAGTGGCTTTTGTTTGAGCACCTCCCCACTTATCTTATATATCCTGACAGTGCTCCTCACCCGTCTCCGAAATCCTCAATCATCAGCTCTCTCCATATTTTCCCTTCAAATTAATTTATATCCTGTATACGAAACCATCAGAAATTTTGAAAAGGAACTGTATCAAAATCTTGCATACATATGAAAAAAAAAATCCGCCATCTTGAATTTTTTCTATTCATCACGTAGACCATCGGGTCCTGATCATCTTTTTCCCAGAAACCACTCTTCCATCTTTTATAGTCTTCGAGATAGACATCGACGTTTGTGTGGCCGCCATCTTGAATCCACCATTTTGGTGTTTTTTTTCAGCTCAATGCCAATTGGATAAGGTTTCGAGTAATTTTTGTTTGGGCATCCTCAACCTATCTTCAATACCCTGACCGTGCTCCTCACTCATCTCCGAAATCCTCAATCATCAGCTCTTTCTATATTTTTCCTCCAAATGAATTTATGTCCTCTATACAAAACCGTCAGAAAATTTGAAAAGGAACCCTATCAAAGTCTTGCATATATTTTGTATGAAAAAATAAAAATCCGCCATCTTTAACTTTTTTCTATTCATCAAGTAGACCTTCGGGTCCTGGTCATCTTTTTTTAAGAAACCACTCTTCCATCTTTTATAGCCTCCGAGATAGACACCGACGAAATTTGTATGGCCGCCATCTTGAATCCGCCATTTTGGATTTTTTTGTTTGGCTCTCTGCCAATTGGATGAGGTTTCGAGTGACTTTTGTTTGAACATTTCCCATCTATCTTCGATACCCTCTCCATGCTGCTCACCAGTCTCCGAAATCCTCAACCACCAGCTCTCTCCATATTTTTGCTCCGAATGAATTTTTGTCCTCTATACGAAACCATCAGAGATTTTGAAAAGGAACCGTATTAAAGTCTTGCATATATTTTGTATGGAAAAAAATAAATTCCGCCATCTTGAATTTTTTTTCTATTCATCAAGTAGACCTTCGGGTCCTGATCATCTTTTTCCAAGAAACCACTCTTCCACCTCTTATACTTTCCGAGATAGACACAAACAAAATTTGTATGGCCGCCATCTTGAATCCGCCATTTTGGAATTTTTTTTCGGCTCTCTGCCAATTGGATGAGGTTTCGAGTGACATTTGGTTGAACACCCCCCACCTATCTTCGATACCCTGGCCGGTGCTCCTCAGCCGTCTCCGAAATCCTCAATCATCAGCTCTCTCCATATTTTTCCTCCGAATGAATTTTTGTCCTCTATACGAAACCATGCGTGAAAAAATTTTTTTCCATACAAAATTTTACAGGAGAGGTGATCAATGAGTCAGTGAGTGAGTGAGTGAGTGAATCAGTGAATCAGCACGAGTAGCTATATATATATTAATAGGATTCCTTGTTAAGCTGGTCTCACATCTTCTCTATTGCCTATTTTGTTTTGAGCTAAATTCGTAATATTATTTTGCAATTTACGGAAATTAACATAATATAATACAGGTACGATCATTGCGAATAGAATAGCATCGTTAGTATACCTAGATGTGTAATTACTGTTATTTTATTTTTTATTTACTTTTCATAATAAAATTCCATCTTACCCATTCCGACGGTTAAACATTTTATATCCAAACATCTCGCTAATGAATACTTTTAACGCCACATTTTATATGAAAACGTTATGGTCGTAATCAATTTAGCTACTGGCAAAATTAAGGGTCTCCGCAAACTACACAATTATTAATTACGATTATTTATTTGGATTTAAAATTTTTTTACTCCAAAAATTCAACCGTTTGTTTATTTAACTTGTTTCGATATGTATTTTTACTTTTTAGGTTAAAACAAAAATATTTATCCATCATTTTACCTACTGTGTGACTGAAGGAAGAGGAAAAAAGAGCAGTAATAACCTAGTAGTTAGAACTGCAGACTCCTATTCGGTAGGTCGCGGGTTCTATCCCGGACACGCACTTCTGACTTTTCGGAGTTATGACTGAGTTTGAGCAATTAAATATCATATATGCTTTAATCACTCTTTTCTGACAGAAGACTTGAGCTCAGTAGTGAGCCGTTCGTGGGTTGCGTGAAACTCAAAATAAAGGTTAAAACGAGACACAAATATGCTCTGACATAAATCTGTCTCTTTTTAACTCTGTCTTGAGTCTGAGCTGAGTGAGAGTGCGGTGTATAGATTTCAGCGTTAGTGTTCGCAGCCGCGTAGTGCGCGAGTAGCCTATGGCGCCTAAGGAGTAATTAACGACATTTATGAGAAGTCATCTAGGCGCGCCATAGATCAAAGCGTGGTCCCTTCTAATGAGCATAGTGAGATCGCGAGGGAATGCATGGGCGACGGTGACATGCGGAAGCTTGTGACTCGCGCGCATCTTATTGCCGGACGTGTTCGTCGCGGCAACGTTTGGAAAGAACCGTGAAATTAAGAGCCATGCTGAACGATGTTACGTTTTTGAACAAACAGTGTAGAAGGATACATAAAAGCAAATAACTAGTGAATGAAAAATAATAAAAACCCGGCGAAATTCGAGTTGGAATCGCACACGAAGGGTTCCGTACCATCGTAACAGCGATTACTAAGGTCGAGCAAAAAACGCCGAAAAAATCACGATTCTTGTATGGGTGGGTCGGTCCCCTTTATTATTTCTATTATTTGTTGTTATAGCGGTAATGGATATACACAAGTATCTGATTCTGAGAGATTCTGAGTCGCTCAGAGTTGGAATTTTTCATCATATTTTAAATTGAAATTGAACATTGATATTATAAAATCGACTGGATTTCAGAGCTTTAAAACATAAGGGAACGTCTAATTTAGAATTTACGGCTAGGGAATTTGTGATCGACTGGCATGCCGTGCAGTGTCACAGCCATCTGTTCGTAAGACGTACAGTAGAATTTTTAGAATACCTTTCAAGATCGATTGCTTTATTTACTGTTTGGCTGGAACCAGATGCCTTTGATCATCATTGATTCGGCTAACATTTTACTTCTATCAAGCATTAATATACTAAACAAATTTTTTAAATTAAAATTGTGTATAGACGTTATGCAATTTGACAAATTTAGCGTTAGTTTAGCTTACATGTGAATTAGGATCTGTAGGGATAATGACACTACAGTTATTTTGTTCAGTCATAACATAAAATCAAATAGCCCCTGCGATGGGAACTATTTCTTACATCGACATTTTTGGCAGAAATATAATACAGTTTTATTTTATCAGAGAATCAAAAATGCTTCTAAAATCAATGATTGCGAATTTTCAAAAAAATTATTACTCCTAGCTACTGATTTTCCTCACTATGTGGGACTAAAGAGGCATAAAATTGCACGTCTGTAATTTTCACATAGCCATTTACCCATTTGCCACGCAGAGGTAAGTGGGTCGTGGGTTGTGTTAGCGAGTCCAGAGCAAATATTGACTTCCTTATTAGGGCCCTCGTGCTGTGAACAATGGCCGTCGTAAAATGGCCTCGTCGTAAATTTTCTATCTGTTGTTTTACTTGTTTTTCACCTGAGTTGCGTTTTCTATGAATTTTGTTGCGAGAAAGTGGATTTTTTTTAAAGTTTTTTTTTAATTACTGGATAGGCTTGACAATGGATAACACTAATGAGGTCTAGATTGGAGCACGCTTGCTTAGAAGATGCCTCTTGCCATGAAGGTATTCTTTTAGGTGGCAGGAAACACGGATGCTGAAAGGGAGTTCCACACCTTAGCGGTTCGTTTCAGAAACATTGAACTAAAGCCTTTCGTGCAAGGAGGTTGGATTTTTATCACGTAAGGATGCCAACCCTCGCGACTTCTCGCGTTTCAGCTCAGGCAAGGCAACGGCAATAGACAATGCCACACCGCTTTTGCCCCCGCAACGTAGTTATCTATTAGTAGATTTTTGGAAAAGCCGAATTTTTTTTTTTTTTGGCAAAAAAGCCCTTTCCAAGGCTAGACAATACAGTAAAGTCGATATCTTCTGAGGATGCTCCGGTGTCGGGGCGAAACGTGCGTCAAGAGTAGTATAAAAGTCTTGCGTGGTGGTGCATGTGAGTGGTGGTGGCATTGCTTGATTGGGAACTTGGCTTTCTTGCTAGATTGGGAAGGTAAGCGTTGCTTAGCTTGTAACTGCATGTTTGACCATACAGATTTTTTCTGTTGGCAGACCACAGCAAAATAATTCTAACCTTTTCTTGCTAAAAAGGCCCTTACTGCTATGCCATCTAATGGTAAGATGCAGTCTAAGACGGTAGCGGGCTAACTTGAAATGGAGCATATCAGTTTTAACGGTTTACACGCTATTGCTATATTCATGTCACAAATATTGCTAACTAGCTGCCGAGATGCTTGCAGGCCATTGATGCGATTTACACCCGGTCTAGACTTCGGCTAGTCTTTGACTCAGTGCCAAGTATATCACAAAACAACGAACAAGGGTAAAATCATTAACTAGTTCTCAGATTGTAGAACTGTCAACTATCAACAGTGTTAGAATATAAGCTCATTTATTTTGACAGTGTTCATACTGGGTTCATTATTTCAGTGCCCCACAATCAACTGCCACTTTGTTCTAGTGGTGGCAGGCAGGCTGCGAATGACCAGGTTCGGACTTTGGGCGAAAAAATGTATAAAGGCGTTTTCTGTCAAGAAATTATCAGGCTAATAGCCTGGAGTTAGGAAATTAAGCTGAAAAACTCAATAGATTTATCTTAATCTCTTTTCTTTACGTCACATAATTATGTATGTCATAATTATGTCTACCACATTAAATTTTTCATGCCCATGGAACATAACACACACATACGACACAACCATCGATACTTAATTTGATTTACCAAAATTCAAGGAGTAATTTGGCAATAATGAGATATCTGATGAACTGACGAATACTCACACATACGTAAACACACGCACGCACGTGTGATAAGACAATTCTGGATTATCACCGATAGATTAGTAATTAATTATTAAATATTTTAAAGAAAGCGCGCTATACAATAATGTCATGAACTTGCAAAAAAAAAAATTAGTGAAAATTCACCGCAGACATTATAAAAACTTTAAACTAAAATCGGTGGAGACTGTGATCACGGAAAGTCAATTTAAATACATTTTAATGGTGGTGTTCAAAAACGTAACAGCCCCTCGTTAGGTACGCGTCGTACTGATGGTCGTCGGGAACACAGCCATAACACGCAAGACGCTACTCATCGAAAAATGGCCCGTGACGTGATATGACGTGGTGCCATAGGCATGACGACCAATGTAAGAGTTAAGCTATAGGCTAGAGGCTATAGTCACATCTATGCCGTTAAAGAACTTTTGGCCGTAATCCATCGTTTCGCAAGAAAGTAGGGATTATCTCATTGTTACAATCGTAATAATTATCGATATAGTATTCTTGAGCAGATTGGTGGATATCGATTGGTATTCTTTAGTTAATACTTTAACCTTCTTGAGGAAACCTGTGTGTCCGGTAGTTCTCCATAATGTTCTCAAAGGTGTGTAAAATCTACCAGCGTGGTGGAGTATGGCCTAAACCCTTTTCATTCGAGAGGAGACCTGTGCCCAGTAGTGGGCTGACGCTGGTTTGAGATGAATAAATGGTATTCTTGCTGCCAATAGTGTCAGTCAAACAGGAAATTACAGTCACAATGCAGTTCTATCAAACTATGGCGGCACGACCATTGATTTTCCGATTTGATGACTCTCTGCTTCAAGTGATTTATTTCGAAATAAGCCTCAGCGAAAAAAAATGGAAATGATAGCTGGATATAGAAGCTGTTAGAAGGAAGTAGAGGTTCCTACATTAAAGCAAGTTTAGATAATTGTTCAGAACTTTGATTAATCAAACTTTAAGTAGGTACTTTAGGCAGGTATATTCGAGGTAAGATTTCAGGGATTTGGATAAACTGTTATCAAAGCGAAGCGAAGTCCAGCTAGTTTTAAAGTAATATGTACATGAGAAAGGAGTGTCCTTATATTTCAACACCGTGTCTAACGTACCACGGCGGCGGATAATCAAGCTAATTGTGAGGGAAGGGGGACAAGAAAATTAGCCATTACCATGCTACATTTACCGGCTTATTAACAGATTGTGGAATGTAGGGTAGCTAGTAATTAGATTCAGGGTAATTACTATTAATTTATATAGCCCCAATAGCCATATGGTTAAAGGTGCGGCCTGAAAATTAAAAGATCGACGGTCAAATCCCCACCCGTAGCGCTATTGTCGTACCCACCATTCCGTTTATTTGTAGGGGATAGGAAAATATTAGTCAAATGAATATGCTTACGTATCATCGTAACCTGGCCTGATGACCATGGGACCACCTGAGAAGATGGGATCATGACCATGAGATCCCTTTCAAACAAAGAATGAATTTTCCAAATCAGTCCAGGCGTCATCGAGTAATGGGGGAACATACCCACATAAAAATCGAAAAAAAAAAAGACTCCGAAGAATTGAGAACCTCCTCTTTTTTTTTGAAATCGATTCAAAATGAAAAAAATTCCGTGGCGTCTAACACTCGTATTTCCAAACATTAATATTGACGGATAACGCGCTTATTATAGGTACATACTTATATTGCATAAGTCTTAACTATACTTATCCATGTAAAAATCACATCGATCCATTGCTCCGTTGCTGCGTGATTGAAGTACAACCCAAGAAAAAATACACTTTCGCATTTTATAATATGATTTCATAGTTATTTCAGTATTATATCTTTGTGCCTGGACTAAGTTAGATCTAATGGGCTTTTTGTGAGATTGCCAGGTGGGCCGAGTGGCCTCGACTATATTACCACTGTCATTAATCATGACAAAATGACCGACACCATCAAGTAACGGCGATCAGAAATCCGATAATACGCAACATCGGCGCCGGGCATAAAGACAACAATCGTAAACAGTTTAATGAATGTCGTTTTTTTTATTTGATGACTAGATAGCCCTTGACTGTGATCTCATCTTATGGAAGTGATGCAGTCACTGGAAGAGGACTAACTTGGCAGGGGTATGGCAGTGTAAATTAAACCCATACCTTTAATCTATTTCTACACACCATCGTGCCGGAACGCTATATCGCTTGGCAGCAAGTCTTTAACGGTAGGGTAGTAACAAGTTACAGCCAAGATCTCCCATCAGACCAGACCACATTTCCCCACCAGGAATTGAACTCGAGACCTCCCCGGTTATAAGACCACAGCGCTCACTACTGCACCAGGAAGGTCATCAAAATAAGTAAACAGCCACTTAAGTTAACAGTAAAGTTAGAATAAGTAAAATGTTTTGTATTATAGATTAAAAGATACAGAATGAAAATAATACAGGCTAACTTCTGCCTTTTGCTTTAACTGGAAGATTATTTGGGTTATACTGTACCTACCTATGTCAAGTTTTAGTGTATGAATTTTATACAAAGTTTTATATGGAGTAAAAACAATATAATAATTCAAGTGATTATTTCCTCAGTATAACAGAGGAACATTATGGAGATATTTAAAATCTTGTAATTATTGGTACTATTAAAACTTCATAAAATGACATAATATTATATACTTGTAAATATAATTAAAATTTTTATTACAATTCTTATTGATCCCCATTAAGTAGAGAACTTGAAAAAGTTAGTATATGAATTTTTTAAATATGTAAAATTTTTTTTTAAAGCTTGTAATAAATGTTTTTGTAAAGCACATTTTGTTTGCGCTTCTCACACAGTTTTGAATCTTTTCTTTTGAGAGTATAATTACCTATGGTTATTTTTTCCACCCTAAGTATTATAATATTCTGAGTAAAATATTGAGGTAATAGGAAACAGGGTCAGTAGTTATTTTCTGTAAAGTAAAAGCATGTCTTCTACTACATGCTGAAGTAATTATAGTGCTAATCAATTTTCAAAACATTTATAATACAGCAAAACTGACAGGACTGACTGGTGCAAACTCTTTCCTCAAGAACATGTGATGGGACAAGGTTAACATTGACTTGTTTAGTTGCATTCTTATGATGACAAATTTTAGAATACAAATATTTCTGATGGGCACATTGAGTGGCAAACAAGATGTTTCTTATAACTTGTTGTTGTCTATTACTAATAAAAGGCTCTACACTCTACAGTATGATGTCAAATAAAGGTATTAAAGTTCAATACACTTAAGCATTACAAGATAATTTTTATCACTGGATTGATAGCAAACATTGGCTGTTTTGTTTGCCTAAAACTAATTATAGTTATGTACAAAAATATTCAAGTAATATTATATAGAGGAATATATATTGAACATGTTCCAAAGTGCTCTAAATATAGTGCTCAATATATAATAGATAGTTAGAGGTAAGTATTTAGTTGAAATAAATTGCCATGGGTAGTACTACCCATGGCAATTTATTTCGACTAGATACAATAAATTGTTGCGTACGTGCATTATTAGCCTTCACAGCTATGTTTTATTTTAAGAGATGACTGAATTTCTTAATAAAACACGTCATTATGTTTCAGATCAAAACAGGTTATGATAACACCAATAACAGTTTCACTTACCCAAGTCGTCCATAGTGATAACTGCAAAAACACCAAATATTAAACGATCTGAAGTTTTATCAAATAAACACACTTAAAATAGTCAGTAACAATGAAAGCAAACTTCTCTTATTTTACACTTAAATAACATCAAAATTAAAACACGAAAATATTAGCCAAATAAAGACAAATCTTCAAAGTTGGCACAACTGATTAAATGTCACATGTGAAAAATGACAATAGGTACAAACATTACCTTTTTTTAATTTTCTATTTGTACCTATTTAGGTTTCTCATGTTTTTATTAATAGAAACTAGGTACCTACCTAAGTATTTTAGATTTTAATGGTTGTTATTAGGTACCTACTTACAGAGAAGTTGGAATGTAGTTTATATTTATATATCAATAAAATATCGTCAAAAACCAAACAAACCTTCAAAAACGTTCGAAAACAAAGCTGTACCAGACCAGCAGATAGGTAGGTATATCATGTTCTGTGGTCTGTGCATAGCGAGGTGCATAGATGATAGATTACGTATGTTAAAATGTCAATGTCACAGAAATATGTCAAGCTCTTTGGTTCGTGGTCTACACGGCCAGTTCAGTCCCATACAAATTTCCATAGCCTTACAAAATCTTTTCCACTATGATGCATGACAATTTTTACAGACATCTCTATATCTACATTAGGTACCTATATGTAGTATGAAGTATTTATAGATCTACAGTAATCTATGATTCTCCTGATGGCTGACGCCCAATCGACGCCATCATTATTGTATTTGGTTTTTTTAGTTTAATTTTCATATATTTCTGTCCCAGAATAGCAATTGTTATTTCAATTTATTGAAATATAGTGCAAGTGTTATGTGCCCGTTATAATATTTCGCGTATTCGCGTTTTTTTATAAGTTTCCACAGTGAGAAAAGACAAAGTTTTATGGTTTATATTATAAAAGTGTTTAGGATCTTATGTGTTTACCAGTGTGTTGTAATTTGAAAAACGTTTCGTGAAACAAATTATTAAAAATATGATGTCTTAATTGGTGTAGGGTGTATCTAATAAACAAAATTAGGACATATAAGTATATATTAGACAAGATCATAAAGACTTACCTGAAATTCCAAAAATGTGTATAACAAAAGCGATAGGTATTATGTTATTTCAAAGTGAATTAAACAAATATTTTTAAAAAATTTGTTTCTTTATTTCCTATTTTTTATAAATTATAACCTATAATTATTATTATGGGCAAGGATGGCAATAGGTAGATACCTACGGTACATACCTGTGGTAGATACCTATGGTACATACCTATGGTAGATACCTTCATAACAAAAATAAAAATCCATAGACAAAAATAGAAAAAAAAAATTGTTATTACGCCATTGGTTACAGCAGTTTACCAAAATGATACATTAGCCAATCATGGGCCTTGATTTCGAGGGTTTAAAATTTGTAGGGCACTGAGCCATCTGATACGTAGTATCATAGTAATCTGTGGTGGTCTATGATTTTTTGCTTTCGTATCGACGATCGATTTATTTCAATAAATTCATTAATAATTGTGTTTGTTTAGTGAAATTTCACTAGCAGTATGAGCGCAAATACAGGAGAACAGCTAACATTGGCGAGAGACATAAAAAGAGCTATTGAACTCCTCGAAAAACTGCAACAAAGTGGCGAAGTCCCTGCTACGAAACTAGCTGCTTTACAGAAGGTATTGCAAAGTGACTTCTTAAACGCTGTTAGGGAGGTGTATGAGCATGTATACGAAACTGTAGACATTCAGGGTTCAGCTGACATCCGTGCTTCGGCAACTGCCAAAGCAACTGTTGCTGCATTTGCTGCTGCGGAAGGTCACGCACACCCTCGAGTTGTAGAGCTACCTAAGACTGAAGAAGGACTCGGATTTAACGTAATGGGTGGTAAAGAACAGAATTCACCGATCTATATTTCTAGAATAATCCCTGGGGGAGTTGCTGATCGTCATGGAGGGTTGAAAAGGGGTGATCAATTACTTTCTGTTAATGGTGTGTCTGTAGAAGGTGAAAACCATGAAAAGGCTGTAGAGTTGTTGAAACAGGCTGTTGGGTCTGTTAAACTAGTGGTCAGATACACTCCTAAGGTGCTGGAGGAAATGGAAATGAGATTTGACAAGCAAAGGACTGCTAGGCGACGTCCTAATTATAATTAAATTCATTAGATGAATGAATTTGCACATATAAGCCTATCAACTCATAATGAAGGAGCAGGGTGGCTCAATCTATATCTCTTAAAATATAACTGCCTTTGCCAGTTAAAACGTAAAAGATTATTATTTCAATCTTAATCTTCTTTCTAATATGTATAGCAAGGAAACAAACTTGATGATTTGTGCAAATTACATACCATGGTAGGTGTCACAAAATTATTCTATCTATTAGCATTTAGAACCTTATTAATCTGTGGTCCACATTAAGTATGCAGTGATTCATGTGTAATCTGTGAAAATTATGCAGGAGAATTTTTGTAATAGTGTGGCTCAACTGAATTGGCCAGCCTTTAATTTTTGTGCTTGTGTATCAACTTGTATTGGTTGAGCATCTCTAACTATACTTTTTATTTTATAAAAAGTAAATACTCTATTTTATTTTAATATTAAGGTTTTTATTTAATATTATTTTGTAATAGATAAAATTTATGCTTCTTATTTTATGAATGTGATATTATTCTCCAATAATGGTATACATTCATATTATTGTAAGATTACGGCAACTTGGCAGTTAAATTGTATTAATAATAATAGTCATGCATGTTATGTAAATAAGAATCAAATCAAATTATTGATAATTTAAGACCTGCACATTATAATTAATTATAACATTTTACTATTTATTATTGTTAGGTATGTAGATTTTATTGCAATTAGACTACAGAGAAAGATAGATCCATTAAAAATAAACCTAACCTCTTTTTTTTTAATAAACCAAAGTGTAATTTAATGAGTGAAATGCAGCCAACTCATAACCAATATTCTAGGTTTAAAAAGTATGTGCATTGATATTGGTATTATCTATCTTTTTCTCAAATTACCTAATAAAAAATTGTTATTTGTTTGTAAGGTAAATAAAAGTTGTAATCTTATAATGACTTTTATTTATAATTAATATTTACAATTTTTTCTGTGTACACATCATAACAGAATGTCTTGCAGATATTTTGCTGTAGGACAATATTAATATTGCATATACAATACTAATATTGCATAGTGCATACAACCATTTGTATGCACTATGCAATATTAATATTGTATAGATTATATTGTATTGTTTACAGATTCATTACCAACCCATAGACATTTAATTTAATTACTATTGACAAGAACTTTCTCAATGATAATTATGTCTACCATGAATCAAAACTATAGTTGCTATCTTTTTTAGGCTTTTAAGGAGGGGACTTCCTAAGATTTTTTGCTGTAGGACAATATTAATATTGCACAGTGCATACAAATGTTAGATTCATTACCAACCCATAGACGTTTAATTTAATTACTATTGACAAGAACTTTCTCAATGATAATTATGTCTACCATGAATCAAAACTACCAAAACTATAGTTGCTATCTTTTTTAGGCTTTTTAGGAGGGACTTCCTGATTTTTAGTAGTTTTGTTAACAGTAGTCAACTCTTGTAAGTTAAGGTATTTGCCCACTCCATCTCTGAACACCTTGAGTGGTTGTTTGGAGGCTTTCTTAGGTTTAATACCTGGCCCTTCTGCTTCAGCTTTTCTTTTTAATTCTTCGGCTCTTTCTACAACAAGCTGGAAGGAAGAAATTGATATTATGAGTAGGATGGTAGTTGAAAGTTTTAAGATTTTTTGAAATATTATCTGACTTGTTATCAAAATAAATTATTAAGAAAAATTTTGTACTCCATTGATAGTACTTAAATGCTACTCTTGTATGCTGGTTTCTGTTTTTCCAACTATAATTTGAGTTTCTTTAAATTGAGAGTGAATAGGCACCTTCTAGGCAAGTGCTCACCATCTTGTGCTGCATCTTCACTTACAATCAGGTGAGATTGTAGTAGTCAAGGTATATTATATCTTTTTGTAAGGAAAAAAAAATGCAATATTAACTATATTAATTATTATTAAATTATTAAAACGTAATATGTTGAGCCAAATCATTTCACTTCAAATGATATTATAAATTAAGTATGTTGGTTGTAGTGCAGCATCATTTTCATCAGAAAATACATATAATAATACACTTTTTAAAAAACCTCTGAAATGATTTATCTTACTTGTTCTTCTGCCTCTGCAAAAGGGTCAACAAACACTTGGGCAACTTCTATAACAATGTCGTGTATCGGTCTGTCCTTATTGTCAACCTCAATCTGCTCCATGGCGCCCAACGTGTCCAATCCGCCAACCAGTTTGCCAAATATTGTGTGCTTACCATCCAATTGTTTGCAGGAACGGAATGTGATGAAACTGGAAATAAATATTTTTTTCGAGGACTGTAGGGTAGTTTCGAAAAAATTTTAATAAAGTAGAATAAAATGGAAATTAGACATTGTAGAAATCTCAAAAACTATTAAATAAGTTTAGAAATTCTCACAACTTCCTGAAGATTGTTAAGAAAAAAATTGGAAAGTACTTTTTATATGAATCAAGAAAAGAATATGAGTTTCATAGATGGACTAGTTAGATAAGTAAAATGTAAATATTATTGCTTACATTTACGCTTTATTATAGTAACTTACAACTGTGAACCATTGGTGTTGGGTCCAGAATTTGCCATGGACAACACTCCCCGCCCGGTGTGGTGCAAGTTTGGCCGGATCTCATCTTCAAAAGGTTTTTTCCATATTGATTCACCGCCCAACCCAGTGCCCGTTGGATCGCCGCCTTGGATCTTAAAAATATAAATTAAGTTTATTTGAATAAAAAAAAATTTATTCTATTCTATTGGATGATGCAATAACTTTAGATTATGTCCTCTTAAAACAGGGTTGCTCTTTCCCAAAAAATAGTTGATTAAACCCCTTCTCTGAGAGGTGACCTGCCTAGGTGTAAAAATTATTAATAAGCAAGTATGGTTATTATTATATACTTTAGAGTATAACTTACCATAAAATTCCTTATAGACCTATGGAACTTGGTGCCATTATAGTATCCACTGAGGCAGTGCTTTATAAAATTGTCACACGCTTTGGGCGTCACATCACAGTACAGTTCGAAGTTCAGTTGACCAAAGTTTGTTACCAGCCTCACATAGCCTGTGGCAAAAGATCACAATCATGATATAGAAGACAAACATACTACATGCAAACTAAATGAGTTTGGACATTTGATTGCCAATTGTTTAGCCTGTTCTCTACAGCACCCTTATAGAAGCAGACAAAAATTTGCCATACTAATTGCATCTTAGAATGATGTGACTTTACTATTACTGCTTCATGTTTTGGATTGTTACAGTTGGCTTGGTCTTACATTGGAAATATTTTGGCTGATGATGTTTGCAGCAGAGTAACAATAACCTCTCATTGGCTGATACTCTCTCGCTATTGACTAAAATACATTGTTGCAGCATTGACACTATAAATTCAGCCAATTACTATATATATAGCTACTCGTGCTGATTCACTGACTGATTGATCACCTCTCCTGTAAAATTTTGTATGGAAATTTTTTTTTTAACTCACAGTTTCGTATAGAGGACAAAAATTCATTCGGAACAAAAATATGGAGAGAGCTGATGATTGAGGGTTACGGAGACGGGTGAGGAGCACCGGCCAGGGTATCGAAGATAGGTGGGGTGTGTTCAACCAAATGTCACTCGAAACCTCATCCAATTGGCAGAGAGCCGAAAAAAATTTCCAAAATGGCGGATTCAAGATGGCGGCCATACAAATTTCGTCGGTGTCTATCTCGGAGACTATAAAAGATGCAAGAGTGGTTTCTTGGAAAAAGATGATCAGGATCTGAAGGTCTACTTGATGAATAGACAAAAAATTCAAGATGGCGGAATTTATTTTTTTCCATACAAAATATATTCAAGACTAATACGGTTTCTTTTCAAAATTTCTGATGGTTTCGTATAGAGGACAAAAATTCATTTGGAGGAAAAATATGGAGAGAGCTGATGGTTGAGGATTTCGGAGACGGGTGAGGAGCATGGCCAGGGTATCGAAGATAGGTGAGGAGTGTTCAAACAAAAGTCACTTGAAACCTCATCCAATTGGCAGAGAGCTGAAAAAAAATTCAAAATGGCGGATTCAAGATGGCGCCCATACAAATTTCGTCGATGTCTATCTCGGAGACTATGAAAGATGGAAGAGTGGTTTCTTGGGAAAAGATAATCAGGACCCGATGGTCTACGTGATGAATAGAAAAAAATTCAAGATGGCGGATTTTTTGTTTTCATATAAAATGTATGCAAGACTTTGATACGTTCCTTTCCGCTGATGGTTTCGTATAGAGGACAAAAATTCATTTGGATGAAAAATATGGAGGAAGCTATTGATTGAGGATTTCAGAGACGGGTGAGGAGCACGGACAGGGTATGGAAGATAGGTAGAGGTTGCCCAAACAAAAGTCACTCGAAACCTCATCCAATTGGCAATAAGCTGAAAAAAAATACCAAAATGGCGGATTCAAGGTGGCGGTCATACAAATTTCGTCGATGTATATCTCGAGACTATGAAAGATGGAAGAGTAGTTCCCTGGAAAAAAATGATCAAGACCCGAAGGTCTACTTGGTGGACAGAAAAACCGCGGTTCGCTTTAGCGAGCCGCGCACCCACGCGCCCTACTAGTTGAAACTACAGCTTTTGAGAGAATTGAGTGGCACAAGTTATTCTACAGTTATCCTCAATTCTGATTTTCACAAATAAATACCTTTCTTCTTAACCCTCTCATATTTGACTTCATCCTCACAAATGATAGCTGCCTCATGCACGGTTTCCGGCATCATGGCAGTTGAAGTGAAACTAGCAGCCACCATGCCCGTTGAGTAGTGTGCTGCATTGAACTTGTCTGCTACCTGCAAAATGGTTTAAGCCATACAGTTAATTAGGGCCTTGGATAGCCCCACCACCTGCAATCAGAGAACGTTAATTCACTCCACATTTATGGTTAGGTTCCCTGATTTGAAGGAATACAACACTAACAACTTTTAAAAACATCATACTATTCATCTGAAGTTTGAAAATCTGAACTTTCATTGGTTTACTTGCATCAGAGTTACATCTATTTTTATTGGTCACTGTGTACCACTACAGAGGTTTCCTCAAATTTAAAAATGAATAAGTTGAATCTTTACCTCTTTCTTAACTTCTTTAGCTTCAGGCGCTTTATATTCTTTTTCAAGCTCATTGAGAATGTCTCTTGTTTCAGCTGACACTGTTTTTAGTCTTGCATGTGGGTCTTTTCTGAGGGCGATTTCCTCTGTAACAATAAGTCTGATTTGTTACATCGTATCCAATCAGTTTCATTTATTTATTTTCCTCCACATTACTTAAAATATTATAATTTACAACATTTATTATTAATGAAGGGTGTTAAAAACCCTTCTAACTTTAGCTTTGGGTTAATTATCAACCCCAGTACTAGACACCTTTAATTAATATATGGTTCAAACCCTTGTATTTTATGTAAAGCTAGGTTGTAAGTTTAAAATATGCCCTGGTCAAAAAATAATTGTAAGATTTTTACATAGCATTCTTTTTTTTTTTTCAAATTACTATTTTTCAATGATAGTGTTATTGTATCTGAATTCTACCTAACATCTATCATAAAGCAGAAACATCACTAAGCAATTTTATTACTAAAAAGTTACATGAAAAAAAAATTCATTGTTACATACCCTCAGTTTCCACTCTCAAATTATTCTTTATGTGATGGAACATAGAAATATTAAATTTTCCCAAATTATTTGGGTCCTGTATGGTAATAATGTCACTTCTAGTGAATGGTGTATCATTGATGAGGTCTTTCCAATTTTTCCCTTTAATATTGAGTTGTTCAATAGCTTCATAGCAGTAGACATTGCCACTTGTACGTACAGCAACAATGTGAGAGTTCTTTGTAAATGGTTTGAATAAGACAGGACAGTGGTAGTCTTCAGTGGCATTTTTGAAGAAGTTAAGCTTAATTAAACTTTTGATGTCTAGTTTCTAAAATAATATAAAATATTAATTACTTGTTAGTTATTATATATGCCATATAGTTGATTTTATATAAAAAAAATCTCTGGACAATAGTTGAGAGGATACCATTGCACAAATTATGTAAAATGTTTTTTCATGCTCTGTTGGTGTTCATTATTTGCAACATACCTTTCCTGAAACAGGGTTGATTTTGTACTTCTTGACGAACTCGAGCAACGCTTGCAATTCGAACACATTCCCGTCAGCGTCGCAATAGGGGTCGACGAATGGTTGTAAACACAGACAACAATGATCATAAGGCAGTCTTTTAAACGAAGAGTCTTCCTCGACTGCTGTTCCTGATCTCTTCCCACCGTATAATGTAGTCCATTCAGTGTAGGTAAGGTACCTATTAATAAAAAATCGGGTAAATCCTCTCATTAAAGGGAAATACATTTGACGTTACCTACTTTTATTTGCTACATACTTACATTTTATCTTTCTGGTGCTGACGTTTCCCCATTTTTATTCTTTGTTTTAAGCTTAAGCAATAAAACTTTTAATGATTTTTAGTGTTTATTCTATTCGTGTAATTCACGTTATTTAAACAATTTTCGATTCCAGTGATTCCAATCCCGCAAATTATTTTTATTTTTTGTCAATTGTCAATTTGTCATTGACCATTGTCGATGTTTGTCAAAACTCAAATGTCACTTTTTGATGTTAAATCCGTGTTGCCACCCTCTGATTTTGAATTTCCCCGAACTGAAATTTCCCTAAATTAGGCACTTTTCTTTTTCCCCTGGACATTTATTCTAAGAATAAAACACAAATTGAGGTGAATTAAACTTTTTTATTACAGTAAACTGAAAAAAAAAGTGAAGTGGCGGGCAAAACCTAGTTAAGAATTATTTATGTTGGGGTTGATAAATAAACTGTACGGGTCCAAAAGTTGTGAGGTAGATAGATAGTGTGGGTAGATATCAACCACCACAAGACCACTACGGACCAAATAAATCTTTTTTTACCGAGTCTTACCGAGAATTTTTATTTAAGAATAATTTTTAAAGCTTACTAATTTCTCAGTGCAAGAATGATGTTTATTAATGGGGCCCGTACACGATCAAACATGTTTGTGAAATTTTACGTTTATGTTACGGTTTTGTTGGAACAAGGTCATCAAACACCAGCGCACACAATCAAACATCGTTCAAACCCCGTCCGTTTCCGTTTGCCAAACACGTAGTTTGTTTGACAAACGCGTCAAACACGACCGCAGATTATCAAGTAATTTGACAAACACGTAAAAATTATACGTTTTTGTATTTTTGTGTGCTTTACGAGCACACGATCAAACTCCATCCGTTTCCGTTTGCCAAACACGTAATAATTTTACGTGTTTGACAAACATGTTTGACCGTTTACGGGCCCCTTAACATACTATTTATTATGAAATCCTTGAGATTCGATCCAACTTTTACACAAGGCTTGGTAGTCAGTGGCCCATAAAGATAGCATTCTATGTTTATGGTCTGGCCTAAAAAAATTTTTAGTAATGGCAAGTTACCGGCTTAAAAATTAAAAACATGTCGGAAAGTACTTATTGTGCTTTGTGAATTTCTGAAAAACTTCTAACCAACTAGCAATATTACATCAAATAGGTACATTTAATTGTTAAAGATTAATTAAATGTAAACTTTAGTTTAGCATCTCTGCAAATCAACGTAAAGTTTGAGCACAAGTCTTGTTTTTGTTGCTAAACGTGTGTGCGTTTATGACTTTCAGTAAATTTTGCTAGTGAGGTGAGGGTGATGTACAAGTGGACGAAATGTGGTAGAAGAGGATCGCAGCTCTGAGTAATTTAACGAAAACAACAAAATTCAAGTTTTGATTTTAATAAGGTATAACACTATTATATAATATCTCATCTCACGATAGAAAAAAATTGTCTACATCGATGGGAAAGTAACAGGCTGCCTATTTGCGCTTTGCAGTTCTTCAGAGCATCTAGCACGGAGATTCATTTATCATATAAAATTGTACATACTCTGGATGTCTTCCTTAGTCTTCTGTTGATTGCATATTGGGATACTTTTTACAATAGAATCACAACTTGGTGAACCAAAAAAATTGTTTAGAATCGGATAACGCCAGCCCACAAGATGGCCGACTGTTATTCGTAAGGTATAAATACATTTTTTCCATTCAATATCTGTTTACGTAATTATTCGCTTATGTTAGCGAGTTTGTGCAAAGTTGATTTGTGCATTTTTATTTAAATGCTGTTATAAAGTGATTTTCATGCAAATAGTGACGAAGTCTTTGTTCTAAAGATATCGTGATCAATTTTACAAAAAGACTTGTTTTTTTTGTTCCTGGCATTTATTATCTTTCTATAGTTTGCATTCCAATCAAAATATAATATTCTTCGCCTATTTATGTTTTTATTAATCGCAATATTGTCTTAATTACGTTAAATCATTGTTTGCTGAGGAATGTGACATGTCTAAAATAGCTACCTATTTGTTTTAGTTGTGTTTTCAAAAGGTGTATAACCTTTACCTATCGATTTTATTTTATATTGTCTTCTAAGTTGCAAGGTTAACGCTTCTTAATATAAAATATAGCAAGATTAGATTTTGTGAAGCCTCTTTTCCCCTTAATTATGATTTGGCTTGTCATTGTGGTTTTTTGAGTGCTCATCCTGGGATTACATAAATTATTCATTTTTCATACAAGTAAAGGAAAGTACAATGGCTTTATCAGCAGCATTATGCTTAGCAGCAGCAGCTAATGCTTATATGGCCAATTCTGTTGTTTACCTAAATGTAGTACTATACTTTTCATAATAAAAAAAAAGAAATTGTCATTTTCACTTTATACTGATTAACCTCTTGTATATGCCTCGTCTGCTCCACATGAGATTAGATGTATAAATTGAATTTGTACTGTTAGCACTATTATGAACTAGTAGCAACATCATGTTATCGCTTTAATAACATGATTTTGAAAGAGTTTTTGTATTTACCACTACCAAATGTCTAAGTCTAAGTTGCACGGAAGCAAATGGCTCTGTATTTAGCTGTTCACAAAATAAATAATTTGTTATATTGGAATAACATATTGTAACGTTTAAGGTTTTGAAAGAAAGGAAAAGAAACTCGCAAAATCTGCCTTTTTGCTAGTCTTCATTACTTTTCTTAAGAGCCATTAGTTGGCCTACATGAAATAAATACATTTAAATTCACATATTGAATTTAGACTGAAATAGATGCAGAGTCAATCATAATCTTTAGAATAGCTAACACAAGCTGTATGCTTGGAAGGTAGAGGAAATATAAAATTATGTATATTTAAAAACAATATACATGTAGTATATACTACTATAAGTTTTACACTTAGCTCCATAGAAAAGTGAATCAGGATTAAATGAAAAATCATGTGTCATAATTTATGTAATATCAGTTAACAATGTTCATCAGTTCACAAGCTTTTTCAGCTTATTAACATTTAGCTGTTAGGTTTAGCACCTGCATGTGTCTATGTGATTCATTTTAGATAATGTCCGGTGCGTCTAGTTCAGGGAGCGGCACGGGACGAGGCAGAGGTGGGAACGTAGAAAACAAACCGGACACGAAGGAAAACAAACCAAACCCAAAAATGTCTAAAGCTCTCGGCACATCAGCTAAACGCATCCAGAAGGAGCTGGCAGAGATCACACTGGATCCTCCTCCAAATTGCAGTGCGGGACCAAAAGGCGATAATCTGTACGAATGGGTGTCTACAATACTCGGACCACCAGGTTCAGTGTATGAGGGCGGAGTTTTCTTCTTAGATATACACTTTTCACCAGAATACCCTTTCAAACCTCCTAAGGTAGCTATTTTCTGCTTTTTTTAAGAGACAGACAATTTTATTTTATCAGTGTAGAAAAATAATAAACAAATTACACAGATCAAAATATTTATAACAATGAAAGTGTAATATAACTAATTGTAATATAATAAAGTCAGACAAAAATAATAACTTTATTTTTATACATGTATGGTATACAACAAACTTTCTGTAAAGTAAATTACTTATGCCTATTTGACAATAATGTCAAACAAGTGGTAGACAATTACAATCTCGCTTATATTAAAAAACTTCTATGCTGTAATAAAATTATATATAATTTTTGTTTAAACAAACCAGTGAATATGTATTTACAATTTGCTGCCAAAGAAAACATTTTAGATGTATCCATTTTTAATAATAACTCAGAAATTCCTTTAAGACTTGTATGACATGATATGTTTGTATGTTTAAGGTAACATTCCGAACTAGAATATACCACTGTAACATCAACAGCCAGGGTGTGATATGCTTGGATATACTAAAAGACAACTGGTCACCCGCGCTGACTATCTCAAAGGTCTTGCTGTCTATATGCTCACTCTTGACTGATTGTAATCCAGGTAAATACATCATGAACTTATTCAGTAGGATATGGCATCATACCAAACCTCATTCTCAGTTTGGGTGCACAAAAAAAATAAATCTGTATTTTCAGTGAGAAAATTTTAGCATTTAGAATTTTTTCAAAATTATTATTCTAACCCTAATTAATGTTTGAGTCATAGATAATAATTTATTAACCCTACTATTATTCCTAATAATTTGACGATGCAAAAGTCGTTTGTATTTTGGTTTATCCTTCAATCACATCAACAACGAATTGATGCGACTTTTTACATGAATATATTTGAGGATCTGGAGAGTGACATAGGCTACTTTTAGTTCCGGAAAAGCAAAGGGTTCCTGCGAGAGAAACCAATTACGTGCACAAATTCATGGGAAAAGCTAGTATTTTGAAACTGTATATATTTAATGACAAGTAAGTAAAAGTAATTAACTGTATAAATAACTAGATTATTCCCGCGACTTCTTTCGCGTGGATTAAGGTTTTTTATCCCCGCGGGAACTCTCTTATTTCCTGGACTAAAAAGTAGCCTATGTGTTATTCTAGATTATAATCTATCTCTGGGCCAAATATCAGCCTAACCGGTTCAGTCCTTGCGGCGTGATTGAGTAGCAAACATCCAAACTTTTGCATTAATAATATATATATAAATAAAAATAAATAATTAAATATTTTTCATTTCAGCTGATCCACTAGTGGGCAGCATCGCAACACAGTATCTGCAAAACAGGGAAGAGCACGATCGTATCGCGCGCCTCTGGACCAAGCGTTATGCGACATGATTGCTCTGCGCCGCACCTATGTCGTACTCAACACCGTTCTGTTTCAAATCCATCCCGTTCACGTTAATGTAAGCTAACACTTGTATAATATCCTCTTTGAATTTATGCACTTTTGACAATGTTGTGACGATGGAAATAGTCTCTTTGGAAAGTGAACCAAATAATTTAGAACATGGAGCAAATATGGTTTTGAAGCAAGTTTTGGCTGATTCTGCCATAATTTTGTCGTCACTAAATCTTGTATAGTAATTTTCATATCGTAAATCTGACAGTGTGCTTGTTGGTATGTGCTTCAATCATGCAATAACAGAGCAATGAGTAAAGTTAAATACTTTGAGAGTGTCATAGATATTGTTTGTCCTGGAATAACCAGACAAGCAAGTAGCTGCCAAAAGATAGCAAATAAAAATTCACACATGATATAATTCACAATTGTTTGTCACAAACTATTCATGTGTGAGTATATTTATTGACATGTTTCTAAAGTCAATTACGCCAGATCCCATTCTCTACATACTTCACACTGTCTTTTCCATAAAATTAATATTGGCGGAATTATATTCTATAGTTAAACTGTGGTACAAAGGGCCATAGAGTATTTGTATAGAAATTCAATAATTGTTACATACCAACGCAAAACGGGCGAATCGACGCCTAATTGTGGAGAAGATTCCCAGGAGAAGAAGACCAACAAATATTTGAAAAATATTATTTCTCCTGGTGTAGTTGGCTAAAAAATAAATCAAAAGTACAACATTTTTTGAAGTAAATAAGATGCAGATAAAATTCGTTTCTATTATTTATTTTATACTTAAGCCTTTTTCGATAACAATAATACATCCTTTCTAGATGTTTTTGACTAAACTGTGTGCCCTTTACCAAATACAATGCAATAAATAATAATGTTGGTTGGTTAATAGAATAAAATTGTAATAAATTAAAAATATTTTTTGGCTTGTTAACGATAATAATACTTGGTTTTTCAACAAATAGGATAGAAATGTTTGTATTAAAATCAACTTTTGCTTAAAAACTGTATTCATTTTAATTCTGCTACAAAATTATTGACAAATAACTATAATTTTTTTTTACAAATAGGTTTCATTTTTTCTGTCATTTGTTAAAAATTACCATCTTAAATGTTGTCAAAAGTGTGTTCTTTTAACATGGCTTGTCGATATTTAGTTGCAATTAATGTGAATTTCTTTAATGCTTGAAGAACAACTACTACTATAATTTAGGCGATGTTATTTTTAGTTCTAAATTTTTTCTGTTGATGTTTCTCGCCTCGTAATAGAAACGCGGCGAATAGGTTATTGTAAGATGGGTCCTAACCGAATGATATAACATGTTATATAACATTGTTATCATGTCTACATTGTAAAATGCACTAAACAAGAACAGTTTAATTGTTTTAAAAACTGTTTTTTATGCGGACAAGTTAGATAGGTCACAATGTTATTTAACAATGTTAATACGTGGTTGTGTTATGTAACAAAAGTTTTATAACATGTTACTTAATCTGGACTCATCCTAATATTAAACATTTATCAATGTAGGCTAAAAGTGATTGAGTCAATTTTTTGCCACAATAATAATAAAATTGTTGTGTTGATCTCAAACACTTGATGAAAAAATGTTCTGGTAATGATTTTTGGGCATCCCATATTAAAGTAAAATTAGGTTAAGTATCCCTTCTTTCTTGTAAGCATTTGCATATCTTTGCATCTTGCGATTTTGTGATACCTTTTCTGTTTATATGTGATCTTAAACACCGCTGCGATATTAAAGACGTAATGCGTTATAGTATTTACTTTTAGCTCAGGAACAAGTTTTCAACACTGTACACTGTGTATCACAAATGAGCAACTTATTTCACAGTACTAAATCATTTTTTACATTCTTACTAGATTAGTATGAAAGAAGTCTACTTAACTTAATTTTATTTTATTCTTATAACGCCCAAAGTGCCCCTACTTAAGTATCGGTCAAGACTCTAAAATTATGGTATTGCCCATAGATGTCTGTTTTTTGACAGTCACATTTGCAGCAAGCATCATCCAAAATTAGGAAATAACGAATTTACGAGATTGATGTTTGAGTAGTAGCTTACAAAACTAAGATTTTTACTTATGACTAGCTATGCGCGTGACTTTGTACGCGTTGATTTAGGTGTTAAAAAAACGTTCCTTAGGAAAAAACTTGGTGCAAATCTTAAATATTTAATAATTGAATTATCACGCTTTGTACAATATGCTTTACTATTTTTAATTTGTCAATAGGTTATTGAAAAGATGACTGTCAAAAAACAGTTAAATATCGGTGTTACTATAAGAGCTCTTTTAGACATTAGATTTTGCTGTTAGTGTTGCCAAAGTGTTGTGACCATAAAGTTCTATTTCCATACATGTTGCGTTGCGTCTCACGCCGCCATTGTTTATTTTTTAGGGTTCCGAAAAAAACTTCGGAACCCTCATAGGATCACTTCGTTGTCCGTCTGTCTGTCAGTGTGTCAAGACCCTTTTTCTCGAAAACTTAGTATAATACTTCAATATATGCAAATGGGTATGATACTACTGTCTGAGTATCCACTCTCAACAATTGGTGAAATTGCTATAGCTGCAAATTTTGTACAAATCACTGAACTTACCAAGCAAATTGAATATGTTTTGATGATCAATTGAGTGAGTCTAACTGGGTAGAGACTATGGCAATTGCTCAAAATGCATCTTATTCACAATTAGAGCAGTATTTTGGTGCTTATGGACTTTATTCATTCAAGTCAATGAATGAAAAGTACATACCTACAATCCACAAATTAGTATGGTATTTATCCCATCCTTATTTGATTCACCAAATGAATATCATGTTTTTAAATTTGGCTTTAAGTGGCTTTTAAAGTACAATTTATTAGATCATACAATACTATTACTTGCTTGTTTAGACATGAAAAGGGTCACAAAGAAAATTCTGTCAAACATAGAGAAACTTTTGATTGACTATCTCGAATGCTTTAAAGACGGCTTAGACTTAGTTTTACAAGTTATACATTGTCTTATGGAAGTAACTCAGAGACAAATAATGGGATGAAAGATGGAGAGTGGAACTGTGAGAAAACTACACAACCCTATTGAGTTTGGGCTTGTTTGATTCATCTTGACAAGTACTCTAGTCCTAGATGATATGCAGGGTTTGATGATGAGACCGGGAGGCGTCTATAGGAACTGCAATAACACTGCGCACTTAAGCTGGTCATCTAGTAGGTACCTAATTAATACAATGGTCAAGAGTTTCGGAACCCTCAGTGCGCGAGTGTGACTCGCACTTGACTGGTTTTTTTTTTTAGAATTGTGTGCGGTTGTGATTGCCGAATAATCTTCGATCTGATTCGATGTCATTTTATGATAAATAGCAATCTGATGCAAAATCTATCGTCTAATGGGACTATGCATACGTCTATAGCAGGGTGTACTAATTGCTTATATGTGATTGGTTCGATATAGAGATGTGATCTTGATGGTTAGATATATAAGTTAATTATATAATAACTCGACTGCCAATGAATTGTCTCCATTTTATTGCAACAATACATTATCAAACCTGATTTTGTGTCCAAGAGAACTATTATGCTTCTCAGTACAAAGGGATTTATTGAATCTACATTTCGACCTTTAAGTTATTTAATTAATCAATAAAACTTGATAAATGTGGAGCTACTGTTTTTCAAACACTGATCTCTTATAAGACAAGTGCTCTGGACTAGCTGTGCCATAAAAAAAAATTAGTTTCTTTTTTAAGCGTGCTCAAAAGTCTCTCAATGAGCGTATCGTGAACTTGACACAATTCATGTTAGAATTAATGGCGCTTCCCTACTCGGGTATCAGTGGCAATGAAGAGGACAATGCAACAGACATGACACCCCAACAACCGGATATGACACCTTAGGGTAGAAACATACCAAAGATGCCTCACTGCGATACCTCGCGGTCGCGGTTTAGCTCGCTACGTCGATTTCACTTCCATTTAAGACGAGCACGAACATGTCGAAGGATACCTCACTGCGATACATCGCGGTACAGTGAGGCATTTTCGGCATGTTCGTGCTCGTATGTTTGCATACATTTTTTTTAAATGGAGGTGACATCAAGGTAGCGAGCTAAATCGCGACCGCGAGGTATCACAGTGAGGCATCTTTGGCATGTTTTTACTCTTAGTAACCTTAGTTCTGTACAAATAGCTCCATTATCTCATTGTATTAGCCAGTCCAATGCACTTGAATTCATAGAAGTCCGTGGTTTCAAATGAGAAGAGTCGTACTTGATGCATACTTGTAATATCAAACTTGTACATATAAGTTCGTGATTGATAAGCTATTTTAGGTACAATTTTGATAAGTATTAGAGTTGTGAAGTACCTTGTAGTTCTTCTTATTTGAAGCACAGTAATCAAAACTATTTATTATTAGAATTACATTTTAAGCAAGAGAAATAATATGTAATTATATATATGTATGTATTTATATAAAAAGTAATTACAAGTCCTAAGTTGATACAGCAAAATACTAATTAAGCTACCTACTCCTGTAATTTTTTAGCCTTTTTCAAAGAAATATTAAGCTCAAGATACATTGATCTAGAGTGGAGTGGAAGGGAAGCGATAAGTATACTAAAGTTTGATCTCCACTATGCAATGTTTTTGTGAAAAGTGAATTAAAAAATAATGATGCGCATATTTGCGGGGTATTTACTCAAAAGAATAATTATGTACAGTCGCGGACAGAAAATGTTTACCACCTTAAGATTCATAATTGCATGCACACATCTGTGTCAGAAGGTCGATATGTGATTTGATTAGCCATAGATCATAGACTTTTTAACATGTAGCGGTGCTTAGACAGTTCTTTAGCGGTCTCTTTAGTAGGTGACTGCTAAATAGGTTAGATGTAGAAAACCTTTTTTGGAACAAAAAATCCTTACTAATGTTATAAAATAATGTGAGTGTTTGTTTGTTTGTTGTTGGTTTGTCCTTCCATCACACAGCTACGGAGCAATAGATCCACATGATTTTTTGCATGGATATAGTTGAGGATTTGGATAGCGACATTTATCCCGGAAAAATAGAAGGTTCCCATGGAAATTTTAGAATCCTAACTTCACGCGGACGAAGTCACGGGCAAAAGCTAGTAATTTTAATAAATAGATATTATCTCATATAGACACGAGCACAGGACACGAGTTACCAAAATATGAAAACGGAAGTAATAATCTAATGAAACAAAGAATCTTTATTTCTTAATTTTATTATTGAGAAACTAAACGATATTAGTATAAATAAATATTTAGCTTAATTAGCTTCCATTCGCTGCTATGACAACACGTAGACTCTCTCGCATAAACGCGACAAGGCAATAAGTCAGTTCATATCATCTGTGATATCATCTCATACCCCAGTGCAATGTGATCTAAGAGTTTGAGGATTTCTTTGATTCTGACAGTCCTAAAAGCTAGCTTTGAATCATTAAGCCCCATAAATTTTCAGTTTCAAATCAGCAGATCGAGCGGGCTATTGGACGAGATGACTGCCACGGTGCAGATTGAACCATGGAATAGTAGCTCGGCGCATTATCTTGAACTTAGGTTGTCGGAATTTTGCTGCAGAACATCGATGTAAAATGCTGCAGAAACACCACGCATCACCGTAGCTCATCCACCTCCTTTTGACTGTTTTTGACTGTGGATGCTAGCAGCATCATTATGATTCAATGCACAATATGAAATTCACCATTAGAATTATGATTAAGCTTGCCATTTATTTTGTATATTTAAATTTCAAATAACAAATATAATATTTTTGATATTTAATTGTCACTTTTACAAGGGCAATGATGCTAATGTGTCAAACTTGAATTTCGGAAATGAGTTTTATTACTAACATTTGTATAGAAAAGACATTAATACTTTTTTTTGATAAAACGATGCATGACATTTTTATAACGTAACAAATGCCTTGATATAGCATTATAGACCTTACTGAACGCAGGGTTACGAAGAATCTAATTTGAAAAGTGGTAAACATTCTTTGTCCCCGACCGTATGTACATAAAAATAATTAAGTACCCAGTGGAGTTAAAGGTCCCCGCTTACTTTGAAATATTTTTGAAGCCAATGTAGCTTGAGCTTTGTACTGTATCGTCAATTTTGTTGTTTTCATTGGAATATTTTAACTTATTATAAATACATATTTATGTGTTTGTCATCATTTCATATTAAATTGTTTTAATTAAACAATTTTAATAGAAAAGCTCTTCATAATTATCATAATACTTCATCTATCTATTCTATTTATGTTACAAAGCAATGCATGAACTTAACAATTTTGATTTAATGAATGTCCGAATGATAATGTTGCGAGCTCTCGTGCTAATTTTTCACATACATAAGGGCCAGCGCATACCGGTGGCACTGAGGCTCAGCGTCTTAACGATAATAATTTTAACAGCTTTATTTACTATTGGTAGAGATAAAGTATAGATTGGTAACATCAGAATAAAGCTTACGTAAATCTAGTTCTGGTAAGTCTTTCAGATGATACGCAATCTAACGGCAGTCAATACAAATACGTGAAGAGCACTTAAAAATTTGTCACATACATTTTATATAATTTTATGAAAATTTTGTATTTTGATCCTAGTCCTAGAAATAAATATGTATGACGAATCAGAACAATAAAATACAAAATATTGTCGATTTCATCAACAATCTACAATCTTGAATATGAAAAGGTGACTGACTGACTGACAGACCTATGAACGCATAAAAGCGCTCATAGGTCTGTCAGTCAGTCAGTCAGAAACCGCGTGCAAAAGCTAGTAAAAATAAGTTGCAATCCTAGTCCGCCATCTAAGAAATCTTTAAAACATAATTTGACGCATACAAAAGTCTAGCGATTTTTTTCTGCTAATCTCGGTGTCCCTCAAGTTGGTATACAAAGTGCGGTCTGTGTTGTTTTCCATCCAACCGTATGTCGAAGTAAATAAATTTGTGTTTATTGTAACTTAATTTCATTAAAAATACTGTGCCTCAGTGTCACTTCAATTCGTTGGTGGGCTTTGCGCCTAAAGGTTCTAGTCGTCTGTGGAATGTTGTTTCTGTGTGAATACTAAACCCAGGCAAGGAAAATGTAATTTGAAGTCCAATTTGGTTTGTTTTTAAATCTACTCTTCCTTGACTGATTTGAAGGGAAATAAGTCTCTGCTCGCAGAAACTCTTAAGCGACGCGTTTTCCACGACGTATTGGACGTTCTTACCGCAAAATAACAAACCGTAACAGAAGTAAAAAACCGGCCAAGTTGTAGGTTTCTTTGACAGTAGAGGCTAGTAATAAGGTCCCCATCAGCACAGGTCTTGGCGCCCTTAATTAATAAAATAAAGGGGGTCGTTTACGCGTTTTTTCCAATTTCTTTACCTTTTAAGTCAACAAAGGAAAGTAGATTATGTACAAGCTTATAAAATATTTTCTTTTAACCAACGCACGATTGAAACCAGGCGTTTTGTTTTTGTTAATTGTAAACTGTCGAATTTGTGATTTAGTTTGTATGTATCTATGTATTTGGTCCATGTTTAGATAGTGTAATTAATTATTGAAATTTCTAAAAAAAAACTACTGTAAAATTCAATTGTCGTTTTTTTTTATAATGAGGCTCATTTTGATTGGTCGTTAGGTAACGAATTTAGAATCTTTAAAACACGTGGCATTATTGTAGAACGCATTCGGTGTACGGCGAGATTGGTAAATTACTATCGATTGTTGAAAGTTGGCTTGCGGGTCCCCCCGCATGCGTCCGACCCTAACTTATTTCACTATGGTATGTACTGATGGTCCGGGACCCGGTAATCCACTATATTGGACGTAACGGGTTTTCAATTTTTTCATATAAATTGATAGTGAGACACACACGTGAGACCGACTTGGTCCAAAAATGGTCTACTTACAATTAATTTCTGTGTAAGTGCAAAAATACCGTTGCTTATTAATTATATAAAAAATACTGTCGCAAGGATAAATTCTAGTACACCAAGTTTATATTGTACCTACTATTCACTCAGTTTATATTAATTTGAAAATCCGTGTAAGTACAAAAAAGTGAATTATTGACCAATGATAATGAGCCTACAGACGTGCAATTGTTGTACGCTATATCGCTCGATATAAAACCTGTGGCAATTTCGTAATGTAGACTATTTTCGCCAAGTATAGTATTTTATATTATAAAACTTATTTATTTTTATAGCGCTTCTGAACCGATTTCGATTAAAATGAGATCGAGATAATATAACTGTTAACCGCCATTTTGTATTGCTTTCTCGCTCAGATTACGCACGCGAGCAAGACAGAAATACAAAAATGGCGGTATAACATTTATTATTATCTTGATTGCATTGTACAGTGATTTGACAATATTCATACAATCGAAATAGCAGTGATGCATTATTTACGAAGTTGACATATCAAAGTGCATCGGTTCATAGTGATTGTCAATCGGTTGGTGATACGGAGTTGGTACGTGCGTGCGACTAGACGTGCCAAACTTCACTGGGCACTAGTGGCTTCCGCTCCAACATAAGCCTGAAACAAACAACCCGCGATGGCAGCGCGGTGCGATGGTGACGTCCAACGCGGGTCCAAGAAGTTATAATACATGGAACTGTATGTAGACATTAAGTACACGCATTGGAGCCGCGTTCCAGTCTTCGTGCGCCTCTGTGACGTGCGTCATAGGCTATGTTCAGATGGTTGAATTGCGACGCGCGTTTTCAAATCGCGCGCTTAGACATCCTAATATATACCTAGCAACCGTTCACATGCGCGCGCGTTAACGCGCGTCAGCGAGCGTCAACGCGGCGCTCAGAGAAAAAGTTTCTAGACGCAGACAATCGCGCGTTGACTCGCGCTTTGATATTAATGTAATGTCCGTTTGCTGTTCAGTTGAGCGCGCGCTTTCATCGCGATCGCATGTAATTTTGTTAATTTTCGTAATTATGTTTTGTGTTCGCATTTAAAATGAGTGAAATTGAAGATATTGACATCGACTTACTAATCGATGAAGTAGAAAAAAGGCCAGCAATTTGGAATATAGGTTCGGAATTTTCAAAATTGGATGAACCCAATGTGTACGTTTTCTGTTTTCTATATTTTTCTTTATAATATAACCACAAAATAATAGCCTCTTCCACGTCCATTTTCTACGTTCTACCGAACTAGACTGACGAGTACTCTCGCAACGCGCATTAGCGCTCATCATCTGAACTCTCTTCAAATTTGATCGCGCGTTGACGCGCGTTAACGCGCGTTACATGTGAACATAGCCATATAGTTCCTACTACAAATCACAGAAAACGCGTTTTCGTGTAACGCGTTTTTAGTACGATTCATATCTAACGAAGCGTTCCGATTGCAATAGACAATACGTTCAAAAAATTCAAATGTTGACACTAAATGTGCAAATTCCAAGTTACAACGAATGAACTGTGTTCCCTACCTTACGCCAGTCAGTTGAGCCCATATGATCCGCTCCCGTGCAGTGAAGTTTATATTTATTTTGGATTTGCTAAATACAAAATATGTTCCCCGTAATCAGCAGCTACGAGGATTCTTAGATTTATATTGAACATGATGAGACATAATTACTTAATTATATCTTCGAATGAAACGACTCATATAATATTGATCGAACTTCATTTGGAAGTTCCTTTGACCGCATACTTGAAATTTCAAATCTTTCAATGTTGTAAATGCAGTTAGTCGCGCTCTGTTAGATGTGAATCGTACTCAATCTGCTTTGACGTTACAATCACGCCGGGCGGCCGGCGGGCTTTACGTTTCAGCCTTTACTCGTCTGTCTAAAATATTCCGTTTAGGGTGTAAACAGTTATTAGAGCGTAAGTTATTTTATTGTTTAGGTATTGTATAATGTATGTCTTAACCCTAGTTATTAAAGTATAAAAAAAACTTAGCTGTGTAATATTAGCGAAGTGTATGTCGCCTGTATATGGATGTTTTGGTGATGCCAATGTGAGAATTTAGAAATTAAATAGGTACCTACAATCATCGGAAGTGAAACTGGTGCTGTGAGATTCAAATGCTTGCGACATACAAATGATTAACGAAAGATTATTATGAATACCGGATTGGCGCGCTATCCTCTTTGACATTCAAATTGCGTTCAAAGCGTGATTGACGTTACTTCGTGCCGAGTATCTCTATTTTTGACGTTCCAAAATGAATGGAAAGAGAAGAAAGCTGCCAACTAAGAACTGTCAAACCCGCATTATTTCATATGAAATGTGGATTTGACAGTTCTAGTTAGGAACTTTTAACGATAGTCACTAATGCCGAGATCTATGCAGCGTGCTCTGAATCAGCTCAGACTTGATAGAATTCAAACGAGACACATAAATCGATCTCGTTTTAACTCTGTCTTGAGTCTGAGATGAGAGTGCGGTCTATAGATTTCAGCCTAAGATAGAGAATAGAGCGTGGTGACGCGTGTTCTGTAAACATTTCTGCTGGCTATCGATTATGGCTGAAGCTGAAGGCCCCTAAAACAGACGCACTAACAGTTGAGGCTTAGTAAAAGACCCGTTTGGTCCCTTTGGGCACGGATTCGACCCGACGATGAAGAAAGCTGAATAGTTCATACCAAATGACACTGGGCCGATTTCACCAATGTAAAAAAAAAATACGCGACGAATTGAGAACCTCCTTTTTTTCGTCGGTTAAAGATAAGTCTGCCTAAATATCAAATTTATGCTTGCATAAGACTTATTTTACGCTGGTGAAATCGGCCCTAAATACGTAGGTATATGTACAGAATAATTGGCCCGTGTACCGGTATGGCGTAACGTTAATCTGCACGTGATTTGAAAGTCAAAAAAGCGCCGAGAGCGCCTAGTATAAGTCTAGCTAACAAACCTGACACCGGAATTACGTTAATCTGCCAAATGTATTTGGTAACTAGTATGATCGTAGTATGGATATGGATACATTACGTCAAATGACTAAGTTGGACTATTCAAAATGATATAGCAGTATAACTAGTGCAGATTACCTCTTATTTTGCAGAATAACGTAACTCCGGTGTCGTAGTTGGTAGCTTGAATACTTGCTCTAGGGCCTCGATAGGTATTCGTGACTGCGATATATTTTGTCGATGTGATTTTTTAAATTATTTTATACTGTGACTCGAAATGTGTTGCTTGCAAGACAACAGCTGTATTGTGACTGCTCTACGCGACTGATGTTCCTCAAAACTCGATGTTCATGAACTGAACCCTTGTAATCATCCTTTGTTAAAATTTATATCATGGTATAAAATAGGAAAATAAAAATGTGTGTATCTAGAACACGAACTGCTGTTTTATTGTATTTACTCCCTTTAATTTAATGTTACCATTTAAACCATCAGGTTAAAGCTCATATTCAGTGGTGAGCCCTGTGCTAGTGGTAGTGGAAGGTCTCGGTTTAGAATTCCCGGCACGGACACGTTGAAAATTTATTATTTCTGAATTGACTACTTGTGGGAGGCGGCTTTGGTCGTGGCTAATTACTTATCACCTATTAAAGACGTGCAACCAAGTGATTCAGCGTTGCGGTATGCTAAAGCATGGACAGGAGACAAAAATTTTATCCACTGACAAAATCTTTATCTTCTACCTATGCTAAAGATGGCGACGGGAAAGGAGAAGTATATTCTTATAACTTTTCATTAGTAAGTACATATTTCCGTTTCGCCCATACACGAGTGGATAAAACTGAGCGTAGGGATAAGCATCTTATCCTTTTCCCATGCTCGTAGCGGATTAAAGGGAATTTTCACTATGTTTGATTATTGAAGAAAAAAAATAGTTCAGGGTTCGATTCAATAAATCTGTTAGCAAGTGTGCATGGTCGACTGCATCGGCGAGGTCATAAACATACAACACATCTGTCGAAACGATAACAACCCGTATCAACATTACAATCTGTCTGTCTGTATGTGGTATGTCTAGATACATTTAATTTTTTGCCGATAAATTGGTATTGCATTTTATTGCATCGTGCTAAGTGTAGCTATTTGTTCGGCGGAATGAAAATTATTTACCTGTAGACGTAGATTACTTCCAAGTTTTTATAGCTTGATTAGATGGGTAAAGAAAAACACGGTTTCACCATAATATACAGATTTATTAGAAATGCAAATATAAATACTACAAGAAACACTTCATATAATACTAACGCCGTAAAATAGTTGCCGCATTCATATCGGGCTAAGGTTGTTACCTACTAACTGAGGTCGCACCGCGTCACCACAGCACGTAAGTTTTCGTGAGTAAAGAGTAATCCGAAGTAATTAAATTTTATTACGCTTATCTCCACTGTTTAAAAAAGACATCATATGTCCCGGTCTGAATGCGGCATAGATGTAGGTAAATACAGTTGACACAAAAATCTCATTTCTATAAATAATTTAATTAATGACAATTACGCTTATATATAACACTTTGCATCGTATCAAATAACACGGAGACAAACGTGCACCATTCTACATAAATAGACGATTATAAATATATTCGACAAATATCCTAAACTCTATAAATGATTTCAATAAGAAAAGTGCATGTGTTTGCTAAATCATTTTGGCATTTTTGTAACCATTCTATTCGAAAAATCAGTCTTGTAAACTGAGCACACCTCCTTTTATGATCTGTGAATTGTGCTTTCACGCTTCTACGAGTGTTGTTAAAATATCGGATTATTTTTATAAATCTATGCACGTCATCACCGAATTGCACCGCACCACTCAAGCACCATTATATAACTCAGTGCTTGGGCGGTGCGTCTAAAGTCAGTGACGACCATTAAGTACCGATTTCACCATTGAGTGATATTTAACTGAGGGATAAATTGGGTGTTCTGACAGTTTTTGTATCGAAAATGTGCCAAAATATCACGTTTGGATAAAACGTTGGTGAAATTGGTCCTGAGTTGGATTTTGACAGTCCCATAGAAATCCGGGTAGCTAGCAATAGTGTTACCTTAAACTTGTTGTGAATGGTGAACTATGAGTGAAATATGTAGATATAATTATGTATTTGAGAAATGGTATAATATAGTAAATAAGATTAATTATTAATTTGTAATGTGAGAAATATATTTCTATGTATCTAAAATCTATAATTTTATTATTATTTTTAATACCATTAAATTATCATTGAAATGGACGAAACAAAAATATGAGAATCTATCGTAAAAAAATAACGATTATAGTAAATTACCGACTTAAATATTTGCGAGTGATAATATCGAAAGTAGTTTTGATATCCTTATCGAAAAACTAAAACTTAAATGATTTTTTTATTCTAATAATAAAAAGTTAAGTTTTAGCAAAAAAAAAAATGACATATGCATATATTTATCGCGTTGTCATTTCATTCACACTTAAAGTTTACTTTTGTTCCTGTGGCTCTAAATTTTGGCTCGCAATACAACATGAAAATAAATTGAACTTACATTAAATTAGAACAGATAAGTATGTTGAGAAATGATCGTTATAGTGTGTTTCAAATGAGAATAGGACTGCCAAACAGCCATTTTATATTTCTGTCCTGCTCATATGAGGTATACACTGAGTGAGATAGAAACAGTAAATGACGGCTTCTCATTCCTATTGTCATTTGAAACGCATTATACATGAGTTTAAACAGTTTCATATTGGCTGCGGATGGATCGGGCGAGACAGCACGCGAATATCACTCCAAGTAGCTGAAACAAGAATAAATAATTACAAGTTTTTAACCGCGGCTTCGCTCCTGCTATCTATTAAAAATAATTCGAAATCCTATACAAAATTTTTCAGTGGTTCTTTTGGGTTTTCCTTTTTTTTTTTTGATGACAACTCTGTATTAAGGCGAACAAAAAAAAATTCAAATCGGTCAAGCCGTCTTTGATTTTTATGCGTGAAATTTCAATGGTTGCTTTCCTGCAATTGTAGATAGACTTAGCTTATGAACACGACATTGTCCGGGTGGATTTAGTTTTTAAAAATACCGCAGAACTTTTTGATGTTCCGGTATTATGTTATTACTAAGGGGTTTCTTAACAGATAAACTGCTTGACAGGATTTCCCCTAAGTATTTAGTCCAATCCAATCCAATCCAATATGACAAAATGGATGTGTGAATCCATAAATATATGAATAACGAAAGGGGTCATGAATCTCTACGATGCAGATTTAACTAATTCGTATACTAACACGTTCAGATGTAAAAGAGTATTCTAGCTAACTTATCAACTTCTAGTTACCTGTACAAAAGCGATGCCCAGACCGACTCCGCCGAGCAACAGCGACAGTGCCTGCAAGTTGGTCAGGATCTCGCCCAGGCATCCCTTCTGGTGCAGAGTGGGCGAGGTCTCGGTGCAGTTCGCGACCGCGTCGCCGACCACCTCCCGGCCGGCGCAGCACGTGGCGGGAATGGGCATGCTGTTGTTCTTCCAGTCGCCAGGGCCTTGGATGCCGCAGCATTGCAACTGTTGGGTTGAAAAACAAGTTTTTTGTTTCATAATTACAAACATGCAGTTAAAAGCTAAACACCGCTTACCTTCCCGACTAAGCAAAAAAGCCAAGTTCCGAAGCAAGCAATGCCATCACCACACTAGACTTTTATACTACTCTCGACTAGAAAATACATCACTGTAAAGTCGATATCTCCTGAGGATGCTCCGGTGTCGGGGCGAAACTTGCGTCGAGAGTAGGTAGTATAAAAGTCTTGTGTGGTGGTTCATGTGAATGATGGTGGCATTGCTTGCTTGGGAACTTGGCTTTTTTGCTTGGTCGGGAATGTAAGCGGTGCTTAGCTTTTAACTGCATGTTTGACCATACAGATTTTTCTGTTGGCAGATTATAGCAAAATAACTCTAACCTTTTCTTACCCTCAAAATTGTTAGTTTACGGAATGGAAACGAACGTTATAAATTCACATTTTTTAATACCCTAGTGACGGGTACCTCCCACGGGACGGGGCCTTTTCAGCTTCTGTTTTTCCAACTATCTTTAAATCAAGAATATTCTAGGCATGCGCGCACCATCTTAGACTGCATCTTCACTCTTTATCAGGTGAGATCGCAGTCAAGCGCTAGTAGCGTATATGTAGAAAAAAGCTTGGGGTGTTATACTCACGTCAGTCTGCAAGATGTCGAAGTTCTTCTGGATGTTAGGGTCGTCCTTGTAGTGCTTGAGCGAGTCGTTGAGCGAGCGCATTATGGACGTCTCCAGGTCAGTGTGTTTCATGTAGCCCGCAATGCCCACCGCCAGCTCCGCGATGAAGATCAGCAGCAGGAACACCGAGAACTGGAAGTACACAATCTGGCTACAGCAAGCGTCACTAAGGGCAAATTGAAGGAGTTTTTTTTATTCGATGACAAGATAGCCCTTGACTGTAATTTCACCTGATGGGAAGTGACGATGCAGTCTAGTAGTAGTCTATGCTAGCGGACAAACTTGGAAGGGACACCCCACGCCACGTTTCTACACGCCACCGTGCCGGAACGCTAAATCGCTTGGCGGCACGTCTTTGACGGTAGGGTGGTAACTAGCTACGGCCAAAGCCTCCCACCAGAACAGACCAGAGACAATTTAGAAATTATAAATTGCTAAATTGTCCCCGCCGGGAATCGAACCCGAGACCTCCCAGTTATAAGACCACAGCGCTCACTACTGCGACAGGGAGGTCGTAGCCTATGAGGAGGAGTTTATGCCTATATAGTCCTTCCGACCGAATCGCGTCACGAAGGGCAACCTCCACGAATATTAGCGGGGAGATTTTATAGTGCACAATTTTGAGCGCAACCACAACGGTGTTAACTTGCATTCTCTATTTCCTCCCTCTCCATAATCCGACGGGACGATTGCTAACGTCATCGATAGAACAAAGCTTGCGAAATCTTAGTTATTATGTCAGGTCTTCTTTACCTGTTTCAGTGCGTCAGATATTACGCTATCTTCCGGAGTACAATACAATTACGAGATGAACTGTTAAAGCACTCTACAGATGTTTGAAGATCATCAGCTCATTTCCTACTTGATTAAAGGGTCTTACAAACTTTCACTGATGCGATTGCTTTAAAATTTGGTGTACAGTTACTTCGGATTATTCCCAGGCATCCCAAGTAGCACAGATAGCTGTATAAATACTCACTTTTAGACCTATTTGAAACTCTATGCGTATTAAAACTCTTTTAAGAGTAGACTGGTGATCCTACAGCTGCATAATAGCTGTCAGTGATATTTAAACAGCTTAGGCTGAATAAGGGCTGTTTAGTGGATAAAATTACGCCAAATGCTGTATAAGAGGTATTTGTGAACTCTTATTACACTGACTTATTAAGGGGGCACGTGTGAACTATTATGAAGTTAATAGCTATATAATGGATGATATGTGACCCACATTACAGCTTAACATGAATCCACCATTTTATTGTATAACCTCATAACCTATATAAATATACTGATTCATTTTTCAACTTTCATGATGTTTTGTGTATGAATTAGGAATGGATTGCATTAGTTTTTACTTCTCGATATCATAACAACAACTTTTTATCTTATAATTCTTTTCAAAGCACTAAAAATTGTTTATTCAAGTTTTCATCACGGCTTATTTATATCACGAAACTAATTAAAAACCGAATATTTTCGTGGCGCACTAAAATTTTCTTAGGTAATATATATGTATAATGTCAGTAAAATTACATTCCCAATCATTTTTCTTTTATAAATATGAAAACAATGCACTTAACTTTGAATATATAACCACACGTATTCAATCAAATTCAATTCACTCCACGAAGTATATTAATTTGCTAGATTTGTATTATCTATGGTTTGCTACTTCACTTTTACGTCACGTGACATATTTGCTGAATAAAGAGTAACTTGTAATCTTTTACTCAACTTAAGGCTGTATAATTTGTGCCCATTTAAGAGGTATAAGAGCTGTATACGGCCGTATACAGCCCTTATGCAGCTTTTTTATACAGCTTTAAGCGTGACGGGAATTCGTTATTCAGCTGCTAAGCAGCCTTCGTGTGCTACTTGGGATTGTAACCAATTGTCTGCGAGATAAGCAACCCCTTTACAGCAGATATAGTGTGTTTGGGCTCATTAGAATGGTCTCAAAGAGTAGGTGTTAGATAAATGGTGATCGAAGGGGAGGATCTGAAGATGCAGCAGAAAACTGGGTAACAGGATGTCAGGTACATCGTACATAGTCCGGCCATAGATACACATGTCGGGGGGGTTTTAAATTTTCAATACACTCTTGTTTCTAATCTCTGCCTGTGGAAGGGAAATGAAGACGATGGGGTGAGCTAAGATACCTTTGTGGATTTTTTGTGGCATTGCAACGGTAAATAATTAAATGCTCAATACATTCACTTATTAAAATATGATCCACAAACTATGTGTATTTCTAGTGACTGAAGGCCACGTAGCATATTTTTTGTTAAGTTTTGTGACCGTGACAAAAACTACTGTAACGAATTTACTGATTTAAGGCTTGACTGATCCTTTTAATTACTTGTCACAACACCATTCGATTTTTGATGAACTACAAAAATCCCGTTAAAATTATTTCAGCAATTTTTGATTAAACCAGGAAAATAGACAAAAATTCAAAACAACGGGGTAATGGGTGGGCGATAACGTGTAAAATAACGAATATATTATTTATGATTATACCTAAAATACGAAATAATAATAATGTCCTCCCGACCGCATCCGGCCACGGCGGCCAATCTCCACAGAGATTAGCCATCTGCGCGGAAGATAATATAGTGCAAAAGTGTGTGCGCAAACACAGGTGCACTGTCTATTCCCTTACTCTCATAGTCCGATGGTACGGAAATCCGGCACGATCGAAGAGAGATCAGGCGCAAGACCGCCAACTTCCTAACTCCGGGCTAGCAACTATTGAGCGTTTCTTGACAGAAAAACCCAATACATTTTTTGGCCCGACCGGGAATCGAACCCGTGAACTCACCATCCACAGTCGACCTTGCTAACCACTAGATCAACGAGGCAGTTAAATACGAAATAGGGAGGTCTGGATTTTCAATGTGTCAAAAATGGTATTACCATAACAAGTAGGCGGCCAGTGCAGTTTATTAACTTACAAGTTGCTCTGAATGTTTCGTAATTAGTTATTACGCACTATGTTGTGCAAGCTTCACTACTTACGAGTAATCACATTAACATAGCATTCACATTGGTGCCAATTGGCAACATTTCTTTTCAATGAGTTAACAAATCCTAACGGATTTTAGCAGTTTTATCTTGTGAAGCCATTTAGGTATTTTTTAACGGGCGGTTAAGATAAAGTTTACGTGAAAATTATTAATATGTTATTATTAATTAAAAAAAGTGAATTGTGCAAGTCATGGGTTCGTTAACCTTCCATTTTTCTTTTATGTTAGCCCACTTTGGTATTGTTTAGTGGTCTTTAACTTTACATTATCACGTGATCTTTTCTGAGACCTATCACCTGTTTGAAAAAGGAAATTTCAGCATGCGATTTATTATCTGCGATGAGTTTATGGCATTGCGTTAATGTTTGCAAAATTAATTTAACGTTAATCTTTGTAATATCTTTAAATTTGAACGTAATAAAAACATTTGAAATTATTATTAAGTAAAGACAGCAATTGTTCTTAAAATTTTCACTTAAATAGTGTTTGAAGGGTCCAAATCAAATATTTCGTTTGCACCCTTTTATAATAATGTTTAATAGTAAGTAGTAAGTAACTGAGGATATGGATTATAAACTTCTTGAAAAGGTGTAAAGTTCAACTTCTATTAACCGCAATGATTAAAACATATTAATTAATATGCCGTTTTCTATACAATTTAATGAATATACATAGCGTCATCGAAATGAATCATATCGACAGAATCACCGAGTTTTACAATAATATAATTAGTCAGGCACATTATGATTTACGATTGCGGCTCGCGTTAAAAGTTCGAACTGGCACATTTTATTCGGTTAGGGATAATTCCTAAGGTACCTACCATCCAAAAAATCCAAAAATGCTATAAGTATGAGTTAACAAAGTTCTTTAATTTTTCCATGACTTGGAAAACTCAAAATAGTTTTCGGTACTAAAATTTAACGTTAACAGTGACTTTACTATAACCGCCTCTTATGGAACCAATCCTTTGTGTAACGAATGGCTATGTATAACACAAAAGAGCAGTTCATATACCATAATTATTATGAAGTCCAAGGTTAGAAAAATCTCTATCTATTGTGTTTACAATACATTAGTTTACAAAATAGGTACCAACGATCTACAGTACTTATAGAAAATACAGTACTAATACCTATTGGAAATGTGTTGTTATCATGTTGACACAGTGTGTACTGTTGATTTTAGATACCTACTGCGAGCTGTCTGGAATATTATTACAATAAAAGCATAGGTATGTCGTGGACCTACGTGTTAAATTTGAATAAACTTAATAATGCGCGATCCGTTGCTGCGCGATTGAAGGACAAACCAACAAATAAACACGCTGAATGTACACTGCCATATCCCTTCCAAGTTAGTCCGCTACCACTTTAGACTGCATCATCACTTACCATCAGGTGAGATCGCAGATAAGGACTATCTTGTCATCGAATAAAAAAAAAATATATTGATGCCAGCTGCGATCGTCTAAGCTTTTTCATTATTAAACAAATCATGTCGCAGTGGAATGGTGCCAAGCATGCTACAAGAAGCGTTTCCCCACTGAATTGTTAAGCTGGCCTATCTATTTTACGCATTTATAAATCCACAATGTTGCTAAGTCGATTATTTGAGTAGAGAAACAATTTATTGGCCCACTTTTCCTCATCATGACTAATTCGGTCTTTGGAGATCGCTTCTGCAGGAAAATTGTTGTACCTACTAAAATGGCCGACGGGTTATTGCTTACTAGGGTTTTGTACCCAAAGGGTGCCAACGGGGCCCTATTACTAAGCCTCCTCTGTCTGTCAGCGAGCTGTATCTCATGAACCGTAACAGGTAGATTTTTACAGAACGCCACTATAACTAAAATTTAAAAATAAAAAAAAATTAAAACGGATCTTCATACAATAAACTTTTGCTTTACTCGATCTTAACAGCTGGTGTTAAATCTACTACGGTGCGGAACCCTTCGTGCGCGGGTCTGACTCGCACTTGGCCGGTTTTTCATCTTTGTTTATCTTTACTCTTTTTACAGGTTCAATGCCCTCTAATGAAGTCACCGCAGGTGTTACAGCTGACGATTACACTTGGTATTATTGTGACTACGCAAGTGCTAATAGAGGTTGGCAATGTTGGCATTGATCGGTATAAACAAAGGTGCTTACGTCTCGTATTAGATATACATAGATCTTGCAATTCACGAGGGCGCGTGAGCTTTACTTGTGGTTACGTCGTGTACATGCACATTGCGTGCGTGCATGTTGGAGCCTAGGCGCAAGCAAACTCTCGCACACACTTATACTGATACTATCTTCGATCACAGAAGATAATATCAGTAATGCTACTTTTACATTCCTACTGGAAGGAGTAATAAAAATTAAAAACTGTAACCCGACAACGGAAAACTATTACTAACCCTACTGCTTAGGTACTCCAACGTCATCTCATTACTACTATACATATAATATAGTCGCCGACTTAAACGATCTATTATGACGAGCAAAAAAGTACGTCGAGGACTGTCCCTCGTCTACGTAGGCATTGACAGATTCTAACAATATCGTGACACTGCACACAAATGGCCCCATTAACATCAAATTAAAGGGAAAGGAAGCGACCGTTTATAAGATGAGACGGTACAACGTGTCAGAGGTCACGGATTCTCTTCGTACCTAATAGGTACTTAATGGTCGCGGTCAATTGGCTCAGGCGAATTGGACTACTGTATTTAGCTTTCCTTGATTCCATAAACGTTCAAGTTGGTTTTTCGAGGATCTATGTCAGTCACTCTTTAAGTTCTCAACTTTATATAAAAAATCAAGTCGATGCGTATCTCTGTTGTGGCGTGATTCTAGGAGAAACCAAAAACCGTATTCCGAATTCGGAAAATAAAATTACTAGTTTTGCAGCCCTTCATACAAATAGTATTAGTAGTAGATGGCTACTTCGGATCAAGAATACTAGGTTTCGGATCGGATGCAGTGCGGAAAGACCTTCAATATATTTTATTTATTAGAAAGTGAATATGTACAAACGTCCGATTAAAACACCATGGGACGGACTGGCTACCCCAGCCAAGCTACCTAGTCCTCGAGAGAAAGAGAGAGTCCTTCCACCAGGATCAAGCCTAAGAAGTTTTATAAATTACACCACCTGGGAATAAAACCCGATAGCTACCACTTGCTTTTAATTTTAAAGCCACACACACTACTTCGAGTCCGAGTCAGTTTTGTTCGGGCTCTACAGTCTATATGTTTTTCATAATGAGCAGCCTTAGCAGTGTTGTAAGGTATACCCTACCCACTTTTTACAATGGCATTTGGTACGAGTAGAAAGTACAATATTAACAAGCGTAGGTACTTGGATATCCCGCGTTTAGGAAGACGGAAACCCTAATAATAATTAAGCTAAACTAATCGGATATCCGCCTTGGAGTTTGACAGTAAAGTATTGTAGATGACGAAGAAATGTTATTGTATGAAAAGATGAAGCCCGGGATTTCATCCGCGCGGGTTATGTTTTCTTAAAATCTCATAGGAACTCTTTTATCTCCCGAGATAATAGTTTCTACCAGTCTTCGGAACTATCCGGCAGGCTATCACAGACAAACACTTAAATTTTATTTATTTGGAACTTATTTTTACTGAATATTTTCCTTTGAGCAACATATTTTTAACCAACATATTTCCTTTCATTAGTTGATACGTATTGATACAGCATGCTTACCTTATGCAAAAAGGAATTTTATTAAAGAAACTTAAACATGTTAACTTTTAATGTTAAACCTACAATCGCATAAGGAAAAAATTGACTATGACTCTGATCAAGGATTGCAAAACATTGTGCAAGGTCTTGAGAAAGTAATGTCAACCAACAGTGTAGGTAACTAAATACATTTGCTTATATTGAAATAAAATTATAACATACCACATACCACCTACCTACACAGCAAAATATCGTCAGTTTTCAATTATTTTGCCTATATTACGAAGATATTACACACTAAATGATGTGTGCTTGTGATTTCATCCACGTGGATTTAAGTTTTTAAAGAATTTTTTTTTTTTTTTGATGACAAGATCTCATTTAATGCTGATGCAGTCTAAAATAATAGCGGACTCACTTTAAAGGGGTTTGGCAGGTACACTGTACATTCAACCCATATCCCTTCATTGGGAAATCTTTAATTTCGCGGGATAAAAGTATCCTTTGTCTATGTCTCTTAATAAGCTACAGCAAGAAGACTGAATAACTAAACAGGTATTAGGCTGAACTGAAACCTGGGTCGGCTTATTCCCATTAGCACAACTGATTAGTTGAACCACTGATCTAATTTCCTAGTAGTACAACTGTTAGAAGAATTTAGACGCAGTTGTCCTTTAGGTACTCTAAAATAGTTGAACTTTATTATAATTATATCTGTCTGGAAGTTGGTTATACACTCAAAGGTCTGGAATCATATAGATATTTATTATATTTGTTTTCCCTAGTGATAAGAACCTTACTGATAACAGAACATGAAAAACATGATGTCATCCAGATGATTCAATTTTAGTACAGTGGATGGTGTGAATACACTCCAAGCAAACAAAAGTTCTGGTACCCGAGATCAGACCAGGCAAGGCGCACTCCGCATTTTAGGAAGCTACGAGTACTCGGTGTTGTCCCGGCCCGACGGTCCAACTCAATGGGTTGACATAGTGCGAAAGGATAAGAGTTACGCGATAGAAAGAGAGGCAACTTCTAGGTGAATTCTAGGTGAACTTTAGGTAAGTTAGCACTGTGCGACTTAAATTGCACTTTATTGTGGTAGCAAGAGTTGTTATTTATTTAAATGATTTTGTGAAATGAAACTTCTGTACCTATAGGTACAGTTATGTATTCTGTGCCAATACAAAATATTGGTCCGATCTTGAACTAACTAAATCATGGCCTTGTGCAAAAAAAGTTCTATTGACTAACAAAAGTTAATTACGTCAGTTAATCGCTATTAATTAACGATAAATTGCATTGTTATGAACAATAATTAAAAAAAATACTCGACCACAGGATTTATTCAAAACTGGTTAATGCCCATGACTTCATCAATGCGGATTTGGGTAAAAATATAACCACCCCCTTTTTAGATCGAATTCCAAAAAAAAAGAAAACCAACCACATAGAAATGAAACTTCAGAGTAATTGTGTGTGAAAGGAAAGGACAAAGATAAGGTAATTCCAATAGTAAACCAGTTAAAATGTTATTGTTGAATCATTTAGTTATGTACAACTGCATTTTTTATAATTTAGTATGTTAATATCAAATATGCTTTGAAACTCAAAGGCCTTCTATGTATACTCTTATTAAGAACTAGCTTTAACCCGCAGCTTCACTCACATTAGGTTCGATTTTTTAAACCCCTATTTTATCTCCTTCGGGGTTGAATTTTGAAAAATCCTTTCTTAGTGGATGACTACATCATCATAGCTATATGTAAGCAGAACTCTATGTAAAGTGGTTTGAGCTGTGCGATGATAGATCAATCAGTCAGTCAGTCACCTTTGCCTTTTATATATTTAGATGCCTAAACCTTGTTCCAATAACAAGGTCATTCATACATGGACCGATGGACAACAAAGTGAGCTTTTCAATGTTCCGCTTTTCCTATATCTAGATCTGGACCTCTAAAAATCCTCACTATTATATTATAAATGCGAAAGTGTGTCTATGTTTTGATTTGTCCTTCAATCACGCAGTAACGAAGCAACTGATTGACATGTATTTTACACAGTTGAGACCTGTAGGGCTATCATGCCTTCCACAAGAAAATTTTGTCTACCCATTTACTCAGGAATTTGTATGAGAATTCACGAGTAAATGGGTAGACAAAATTCTCTCATGGCGCTGTATGTTAACCGTACTGGAGTGACATAGGCTACATTTTAGCTAAGAAAATCAAAGAGTTCCAGATGGATTTTTGAAAACTAAATCTATGTAGATAATGAAGCTGGCATCAGCTAGTATAACCATAAGACCAACCTGGAATTACCCAAGGACTCCAGATAAGACCACTGCATTGGAGTCAAAGTTATTAATAGCTATTACTATTATCAGTGAAAGAAACAACAAGTACAGCTGGAATGTCACTCTATTATCACTTATTATTTACTTGCAACGAACAGAATAAAAACAATGAGATAAATATTTACTCGCATATCATAACTCTTAATAAAGAGCAACCTACAGAAAGTTTTTCATTGAATACCTATTTGCAATTCCAAGTTATACTATAATTAGTAGATTTTTAATGGCTATTGCCTGTGTAGATTTAGGCTATGTCAATATTCTACTGGATCCCTTTATTTTTACAATACAAAGTACCTACAACAGTCTAAGTCATTAATGGAACATTTCCAAAATCAACAACCAAAAACCCCTACACATGTATACTATTAGTTTTGACAGTCTTTGAGTCTCTAAATAGACACTTCTTTTGAGGGGATAGGAGGAAATATAATATTCTCAAATTTTCTTTTAATATATTAATAATATAAAAATCAAAAATAACTTACAGTAACAATCATGCAGTGGTTCTCCTTGACAGCACCGCAGCATCCGAAGAAGGCCACAACAAACACAATCAAGCCCACTATGATCAGGATCACAGGCGCTGATGTGTAGAAACTCTCGTCTGTCAGGTCCACATAGGGATGAGAGTTGATCTCCGATTTAGCACCCACTATCAGGATTATCAGACCTGTTATCTGTAATGATTTTAATTGTTAATATTTTAAATTTATAAATAATATATAATAGCTAACTAATAAGCAAATAAATTGTTTTTTTTGGTAGGTGTCACCTACCAGGTGAGTATTAAAAAGTTACCCTTAAAAATTATCATATAAATTCATATAGTATATTAGAGATTATGGTTAGAGTCTGTGGTGATCCCTGCGAGACACCTTATGTCCAAAAGGGTATGTCTGTTAGTTGAGACAGGTCCCAGGATCCTAGACTTGAGTCATGACTATGACACATAAGAGTGATCGTAAAACAATAAAATAATATAGGTAGTAGTATAAAAATAACAATTGACAGGCAAAATGTTGCAATATTTTGAACTTCGATTTATTTGTACAATGGAACATCCTTAAAATATTGAAATTAATTTTTATTTTACTAAGTTCAACGTTGTGCAATCGAAACTTGTTCTTACTAAGTAGGTAGGTTCATAAAATTACAGGTAATTTGCATAGTTGTTTGTTACAATTTGGACAAGTTTAAATGTTTTAAAATATGGAAGGATACTTTAAATAGGTTTAAAATCCTTCCCACAAACTAGATGTAAAAAAAATATCATATACTTACGGCAAAAAGAAGATTGAACGTAAATAGGAGGTATTTCACGCAAGACATCCCTGCACCGATTGCCATTTTTAAATGTTTCTCCTATTTCTTTTATTAATTTTTAATAATTTGCTGTATCTAGAACAATTCAAAGTATTTTTTTGTTATTTTCCTTCCACTGCGCATTTGGAGGTAAGCAAAGGCAAAACATCGATTTGCGTTGAATCAAAAAGGAAAACTTTTAACACACACATCACCATGAAACTTTGTATTTTAAACACATTAAATTGAGAAGTATCACAAACACTAGTAATAACAAATTTGCCGATTTGCTATGGAAAACAAGAGCTTACCGCCAAATCTTATTTTCTTTGATAAAATAATTCCACTGATAATCGAGCACACCACAACATGCACAGCAGCACCAGAGCACCAATTCCGAAAACAATATTTGTGTTGCCATTCGGAAAATTCAGGTGGTTGATGAATCATATTTTAGTGCTGCCATAAAATAATAATGTTGTGCACTATTCAAAATTAAATGGAGAGAGCGGTTTAACTAAAATCGAACCTTTGAACCGTGCCGTGTGAAACCGCTATTACAGTTACATACGCGGTTTCTCATTCTATTACAAACTTATTCTATGCTAACATAGCAAAAAATAAAAAACATTGGATACAATTACAAACTTCGACCAGCCGTTTACCGCCAATTTTGAAAATTATTAATATTCTTTTCACTTTTTATTTTAGTTCATTCGCGCAAAGCCACTTCAGCTATCTGGTAGAGATCGCTGAAAATAGCCACAGCGTTGTTTACGAAAGTTTAAGAAAAATTGATGTACCTAGGGTATTATAAACAGGTAAGATAAAGATTAGATGAGACGTCAAGATATCCGAGATATAGGCTGGTTCGGGATTGATAATAAGCCATCACCAGAGTTTCAGTTATCTTTTTTAACACTCTTAAACTGATCATTGTTTGATTTTGTTAAACTCCTATACTGAACATTGTTTGATTTTGTTAAACTCCTATACTTACCTAAAAGCAACATAAAAATAGTTAAAAAATGAAAGTGCCGAAAGTGTTAAAATCGGTCAGGTACTCATTAGCTGCAGTCAATAGTTTATTTTTGGTAAGAAAGTTTCGATTGATCAAATAGGATGTGATGCTATTGATTTTTGTGAAAAATATAAAAGTTATGATGCGAATTACATAAATTCCCGATTAGTAAGATAGTTAGTCAAAAGTTGTACTGTGCACATTATAGAATATCTAGACTCTAAAGTCTGTCTGGATCTCTATCTCGATGTGATTGTTTTTTTTAAATTAATTATTAATTATACAGGTGTCGGGATTAATTCTTCTCATAGCCGGCATCGTTGTTCGAACCACGTATGGCAATTACGATTTATTGGTGACGAATAGGTTCTACACGCTCCCCAACTTTGCGATCGCGACCGCAGGTATAATTTTCGTCACTGCAATACTGGGATTCTATGGAGCTGTATCAGAACAATTTTATTTCATAGCTGGGGTAAGTAAAATTATCATGTTTTTACTACTAATATTATGAACCTATGTAGGTAATGCGATTAAACCTATATAATGCGAATCTTTACATCGATGTTTTCATGGGTAACTATACCTATCCTCACGAATAATATCCTTATTAATAATGTAAATGCGAAAGTGTGTTAGTTTGTCCTTCAATCACGCCGCAACAGAGCTATGGATTGACGTGACCTATGGATCTATGCATAATTCAGAACCTGGAGAGTGAATTTACTTTTTATCCCGGAAAATAACGAGAAGATAACGAGTTCCCGGGGGATTTTTAACTCCGCGCGTATAAAGTCGCAGGCATCAGCTAGTCTTCTTCTAAATACATATATAAAATTAAAAGGTGACTGACTGACTGATCTATCAAGCTCAAGCCACTGGATCGATCGGGCTGCAATTTGGCTTACATATATCTATTATGACGTAGGCATCCGCTAAGAAAGGATTTTTGAAAATTCAACTCCTAAGGGAGTAAAGTAGGAGTTTGAAAGATCGAACTTAACGTGAGCAAAGCCGCGGATAAAAGTAATTTAATAAAAACGTCGAGTTTAACTTTTTTCCGTAGATAATATTTTCCTTCACTTACAGTATGTTGCATTACTCGTAACGGTATTGATATTTAAAATAGCAATTACCGTTTTGGGCTTCGAACTGCAGAACAAAACTTTCAATGAAATAAGAAGACCAATGTCTGATAGTCTGCAGCTTTATGGAAGAACGGATGTCAATATTGCTTGGGATAATTTGCAAATGGGGGTAAGTTATGGTAACTTCGGGCCACCGATTTTCATATTATTTACGCGCGACGCCCGCGACTTCGTCCGCGTTCCTAAATCATCACAGTTTAGGTTGGCAGAACCCCTTCAGCATCAGGATTGAGGAGTTGGGTCCTGGAATTTAACGATGTATTCTGTACTTGGTCCCTACAATAACTATTAATAATCAACAATTTTTAATTTTTTATTGAAGTGTTAACCTACACTTTAAAGGAAATAACCTAATCTATATAATTATATAAAAAGGCTTGTCCTGACTGACTGACTGACTGACTGACTGACTGACTGACTGACGATCAACGCACAGCCTAAACCACTGAAGTTAGAAACTTGAAATTTTGACAGTAGGTTCCTTTTATGACGTAGGCGAGCACTAAGAAAGGATTTTTCGAAATTCGCCCCCCAAGGGGGTAAAAAGGGGGGTTAAAGTTTGTATGAAACTCCGTCATTTTTCGAGTTATACTCATGAAATTCGGTATTTAGGCTTTAAATTGAAAACAAAAAAGTACGTGTTTCACAGTTTTTAAAAATTCTACCCCCTAAGGGGTTAAATAGGGGTTGAATGTTTGTATGATAGTCCTTCGTTCTTCAAGTTATTTTTCAAGTTATGTTTATGAAACTTGATATTTTGGCTCTTGATCAAAAATAAAGAATTACGTATTTTACATTTTTCGAAAATTCTCCCCCAAAGGGAGTTAAATGGGGGGGGTTAAAGTTTGTATGAAAGTCCGTCATTTTTCAAGTTATACCCATGAAATTCGGTATTTGGGCTTTCAGTTAAAAATAAAAAAGGACGTGTTTCACGGTTTTCAAAAATTCTACTCCCAAAGGGGTTGAATGGGGGTTGAATGTTTGTATGAAAATCCATAATTTTTCAAGTTAATATCGAGCAACGGATCTACGTGATTCTTTGATGGGTATGGTTGCAGACAGTGTGTTATAGGTTACTTTTATTCGGACAAAATCAGGAGTCCGCACGGGATTTTCAAAGAACCTAATTCCACGCGGACGAAGTCGCGAGGGGACAGCTAGTAGATTTATAAATACATATCAAAAATTCCGGGGCCGGCGGGATTCGAACCCACATCTCTCTGGGAATCGCGCCCGAGTGTGTTATCCGTTACTATGTCGCTACTAGATGCCGCTACGGTTGCTATAAAACTGATTGAAAAAGTAGATACATATCACTAATTTCGTGGCTGACGTGTGGTTCGCCGTGGTGTAACGAATAATCAACAGTTCTTAAATCCCCACAGTTTAGGGGAGCAGTACTCCTGCAGCATCAGGATTGAGGAGTTGGAACCCGAAGTTTTTATGGGACCATCTCGCAAAGTTTTTGTGTCGATTAAAAAACACAACTCCTTCTCCTCCTTTTTCGAAAGTCGGTTAAAAAAGTAGCTATGCCCGATAATATCAGATATCTACCAGTGAAAGTCCCGTCAAAATCGGTCCAGCCGTTCCCGAGATTAGCGGCAACAAACAGACAGACAGACGGACACACAGACAGACAAAAATTTAAAAAAATGTTTTCTAGGAATAAGTATCGTATTTACTTTCGTATGCAGTTAGTAAAAAGCTGTTCTTTTGATATTACAAACAGACACTTCAATTTTATTTATTTGTATAGAAGATGTATAGATTGGTGAATTCGAAGCAACTAATCCTAAAGCTGCAGTGTGCCAGACTGCAGATAGATTGACATAAGTAGATCACTCGGTCAAACATAATGTCCTGGCGACCGGTACGACTATGGCAGCCAATCTTCAAAGAGATTGAGGAGATATTAAAGTGCACAAGTCTGTGTTCAAAGACAAGTGCTCTCTGTCTCCTCACTCTCCTAATCCCGGAAGAGAGATCAGGTGTAGGACCGAGGGCCTTTTTATATGCTCTCCAAGTCATAGGGGACACACCACCAACTGCCTAATTCCTGGCTAGTACTGAGAATTTCTTGACAGGTAAATCCAATATCGATTTTTTCGGCCAAACCGGGATCAAACTCGTGACTTCGTCATTTGGACATGGCCCGCCACCTCTCATGGCTCCTCCAACCTCGCGGTTATATGGGCCGAAGCAATGGAAGAGCGCCCGGTTCTTCCTCTTGGCGTGTTTCCCTGGACGCCTTCTTGACTCCCTACAAATTATTTTTTGTCTCTATCCTATGTCCCTAGGTCACGCTCCCCATTCTGGGGCTGGACAGCTCTCATAGCTCATCAGATGATGTCCAGATGGACAGTCGAACATGCAAACCATAACCAACGAGGTAGTTCTAGAAGTTGTTGCGTTTACCAATCGGGACCGGGGGAAAAGGCGCCACGATTTGTGAAAAATTGCGGAAAATGTTCCCTGGGACCATTTATTTATCGATGACGATTACGTCAGGTCCAAAAGTTCTTAGAAGTTACCTAATTCGAACGTCATAATGTGTTTTTGTTTCAAGTTTCAATGCTGTGGAATCGCTGGCGTGGGCGACTGGACTTCCACCCGGCTGGGGCTGCCCGTGAGTTGCTGCCACATATACCCCGGGACCATATCCCCCTTCGAATGTACCATTGACATTGTACACAAAGACGGCTGTCAGTCTGTACTGAGCGATTGGCTCGGATACAATGCGTATACCCTTGGAGTTACAGCTGCTTTTCTGACTTGTTTACAGGTTTGTCTATTACTTTTAAGTTTTACCATAGAGTAAGTTTTACGTCTACTCTTGTGAAGGTTCAGTAGGGCTAAGATGCGCGCCACGAGAAAATTTAGTCTACACGTTTACTCGTGAATCTCTATAGAGATTCTCATAGAGATTACTAGAACACTAGGATCCGCCGTAGGATCCTAAATACACGTATGACCAGGCCAGGGAGGTACCTCGGCGCAGTGGTGAGCGCTGTGGTCTGGGAGGTCTCGGGTCCGATTTCCGGCGGGGGCAATTTGGGAATTTATAATTGTCTCTGGTCTGATCTGGCGGGAGGCTTTGGCCGTGGCTTGTTACGACGCTGCCGCCAAAGACGTGTCGCCAACTTAACTATTTAATTGTTTCAGGTCCTAATCACAGCCGCAGCTGCGTGGCTGGCGTATAGATCCAAATTCGAGGAAGTTGAACTTGAACGATAAAATATTTTAAATATGTACAATGTTATAAACTAATTATAGTTTTGTTTTTTGTTAATTAGTTACCTGCACTGAAAGAAACCTCGAATCCTTTCCACAACGGAAAAGCTCAGGGTCTATGTGAAGCGAGTTGGAGTTGTTTTCGCTGTACGTCTTTAATTTAAGGTTTTTTTGAAAATACTAATTATGGTGGAATCACAATTTCATTTGTATCATTTCGCATTCAGCTGGATGGTTTCGGCCACACTTATATGTACCTATAGCTACGCATAGTGCGAAAGCCGAATAGATGCGTAGGTACACGACTTCGTAGCAATTTTCAATAGATAAAATGGAATAAAGGTGAAATCATGTGAAATTGCGTTACGTTTTTATGAAAATAAAAAATATTCGACGAGTTCTTATTGTCATTTAATTTTATTTTCTAAGTTATTATACAAAGTTGACAGGTCTAAATCTAGGTGAAATCGAAGGTGATATCCTTTTCTGCAAGAAGCGTTATTTAAAGGGATGGGTAGTTAACACTGGATTTGAACTTGTCCATTTTGTTTAAAGATCAAGTAAGTACCCATTAGAATAATATTAGCCATGTGTCTTGAAATAAGTATTAAACAAAGTACATAAGTGGTCAATATTAAATATACCTTTCAGACTAGACTACTAAGTAGGTATGTATTTATGACTTAATGAGACACAAGGCTTTTGATTTAATATTTCCGTAGATTCGTCTATCTGCAGAACAATCGCTGAACTGATCGAGAAGATATTTGTGACAGGTGTGGTAGCTACTTTATGAGTAAATATACTGGATACCTACTGAGATACACATGTATAAACAAAGCGTCTCCCCAACAAAATATAACAGTTGAACTCCTTGTTTGATATAGATAGCAATTGCTTTCAGCAGCGAAAAATTGCAAAAAGTCCCAAACAATAATGGTTCTTGGTATAAATCACGCTGCCATTGGCATTTGTATAGAGTATGGAGAGTTGAGAATACCTTTGTAATAAGTGTCTTTTTAAAGGGTTTACTGAAAAATTTCAGCTTTTTAGTGAATTTTACATTGCCGTGTTGTAAATTGCAGGCGCATTTAATAAAACAAGACAAAATAAAATTATATCTACTATTCTTGAAGCCGCTGTGGGTTAAATATTACTGAACCAATGTGTATGACATTTTATTAAGGTGGAGGTGTCTACTCATGAAATTTTATCGAATAAGAACATGAATCACGCTATTTTATATCTTTTATCTAGTACCTAATCTTGTAGAAATAAAAGATAGATAGTAATAAGTAGAACTCAAAAACCGAATTCGTACAGCGCTTTATAGAATACTCGGATCGGCTTGAATGTGGATACCTAATGATAATACAAAGTAGACGATGATAACGATCTCAAACCATAGGTCAGCATCTGTCAGCATGGATCTTTCAAACTGGAAGAGTTTAGGCCACAGTTCACCACGATGGCCAAGGCCTGTTTAGCAGCTACTAAATAGATACAGTCAAGTTATTAGTGTATTGAAGTCCCATTGAACCATCTCAAACTACTATATAGAAGTCAAACCGTATGTAAGAACGTCGCGAGATAAATCCGTTTGTTTTCCTTATCAAGATTACATGAGTGATAAAAATAACTCGGCGAAAAGTACATAGCTGGTTAATCGTCACGTGGGAGTGCGTTCAGTAGCTCGAAAAGCCAAAATGCTGGCTAAAATATTCACCACAGTCAAATACACGTTAGTTTCTGTCAATTTTCTGTTCTTGGTAAGTGTTAAGTGTTTTAACAAAAGAATTTGTGTGAAAATCAAGATAAATATATCAGTTTCTAAAATATGTGACTGCTATAACGATGTCACTGGTGTTTTGTAACGAATTGTAACGAATTTTTTGCGGTTTTTATATGCTGATAAACCCACGGTACCTACAAACTACAAACTATGGACCTTGCTGTGCTAAGTATATAATTTTGTGTTGTGAATTCTAATATGTATCTACTTTATTCTTTTCGTATTTGGGTGTTTGAATCCATTGTTAAAAGCAAGAAGTTAGCGATGTTACAACCCCGTACCTCTGAGAGCACGTAAAGTCGTCCTGCGCCAGATCTCTCTCCAGTTGAATCGAATTGCCGGTCCTACGCGAATGAGGGCATGGAAGTGTGTGTGTGTCTTCATAATATCTCTTACGTAGTTAGCCAGACTATTGGCCGGTAGTGGTCCGCCAGGGTTGATATGCGGTCAGGATAGTAAGTGATTGACGTTCTGATCCGACGATGTTTCAGATAACAGGCATCATTATATTATCCGTGGGCAGTTCAGTGCAGTCCGCCTACAATGGCTACCACGAGTTCCTCTCGGAGAGGTTCTTCTCGCTCCCAGCGTTCTGCATCGCGACCGGAGTCATCATATTCCTCATCTCCTTCGCCGGCTTCTACGGCGCCTTTACGGAGAACTACTACATTATTATGGCGGTAAGTCAGCAAATGTCATCGGCCGTCATCATCTATACCTACTTATAATAAAACTGTAACGGGACGAATATATTTTGATCGTCGTAGGATGCTTTATTTTCGATACTGAGCCCAAAACAATTTTTTTTTAATTTTTTGTCTTTCCGTCTGTTTGTATGTCTGTGCGCGCATCACGCAAAAACTTCTGAACGGATTTGAATGAAATTTAGTATAGTGATAGTCGATACTCCAGGTCAGTATACAGAATACTTTTTATCCTGATAAACAATAAGGTTTATCCGGGATAGGGGATGAAGTTTTTGTTGATTTTGCTCCATAATTTCGTCAAATCTAAACCGAATTTGATAATTCTTTCTTTATTTTAAATTGTGTACTATTCAAAATATTTTGTCCAATTTTGGTGAAGATCTACTAAATATTATCGGAGATAGAGGACATATATCGCGGATAGTAGCAAGTCGCTCCTAACTTTTTCCACGCGGACGAAGTCGCGGGAATCAACTAGTATTAGAATAAAAAACTTATCTATTCCATTCTAACAAATTTCTGAAAAAAAAAAAACTTACAATTTCTGTTAAAATAAATAATGAATGATATTTTTGTTGTTTTCCAGTTCGCGGGCTCCATGGTGCTGATGTTCATATTCCAGCTGTCGGCGTGCATCGGCGGCTACGTGCTGCGCGGCAACGCCGTGGCGCTGGTGCAGCAGCAGCTGCTGACCACGCTGCAGCTGTACGACCCGCAGAAGAACTTGCCCGTCACAATGCTGTGGGATGAAGTGCAGAGAGACGTGAGTTCTTAAATTTTTTTTATTAAATGAAATTTAGCCAAGCTGAATTTTGACCAATTACTCTTCAAGTAGGTGGAAAGCTTGTGTTAGGAGTGGGTACGACAAATATATCGATAAACCGAACCAACGTCGCGGTAGCTTCATGTAGGATGAGGCAGCTTTATTTGTCTGTGCATGTGTCGTGTCGTATTTAATTTCCTGTATTATTTTTGAGTTTTTCAATCCACCTGTCTTCATTTATTTATTTAACTACTAATTTTGTATCAAATTAAATATTAAAAATGTCATCCAAAATGTAGATCAATTAGCGCTCATATCGAGCACGAAAAAATTAGGTTTTTGCACAGATTAATTATATGTATCGGGCGAATCGGTGCCCTAACTAAAGGTGGTGCCTAACGTCGTTAGGCATCTTTTAGGCATCATCGTTTTTTTCTTAGGCATCCTATTTAGGCGACTCCTTGGTTTAGTGAAAACGGCTGTAAGAGACCGTTGACCTTAGTATTCAGTAATATCAATTTCAAATTAGTACCTCAAATTTTTTTTCTGTGATCGAAGACCTCAAACCGTTTCTTAGAAAAAAGGCCTAGACACACGTACATGCAGACGGACAACAAATTGATCCTATAAGAGTTCCGTTTTTTCAGTAAGAGGTACGGAGCCAGTGGCGTAACAATAGGGTGGCAAGACGGCAAAATGCTATGGGCCTCCAGCAGGAAGGGGCCCCCAGTCAGAGAGGGCCGAAAGCACAAGAGGATTCTAACATTTATACCCATTTCTGTGACTACGGCTAGTGCACTGCCGAGCGATCATTTTCAAAATTAAAATTGATATAATTCTTTGGGCGGGAGGGCCCCATTCGAGGAATTTGTCACTGGCCTCAAACGTTATAGTTACGCCACTGTACGGAGCCTTAAAAAATGATTTCATTTTCAGTTCACCTGCTGCGGCGTGATCGACTCGAGGGACTGGCTGATACCCCTCGGCACCAACGAGTCACAGGGCGTGCCCGTCAGCTGCTGCAGGCATGTGTGGGGCGCCGTCAACACCTTTACCTGCAACACCACCTCCGCCTTCCCGGTCGGCTGCGCGGAGGCATTCGGCGACTGGGTGCAGCGCCATATCGGCGCCGTGGGGATATCGGGAATCGTCTTAGTACTAATGCAGGTAATGTGAGGGATGCACTGGTAGTAAAACGATAACAACTCTGAGGGTAAAAACATGCCAAAGATGATCTCGGTACAGCGAGGTATCTTTGACATGCTCGCGCTCGTCGGTTTGCATACATTTCTTTTAAATGGAGGTGACATCGAGGTAGCGAGCTAAACCGCTACCGCGAGGTATCGCAGTGAGGCATCTTTGGCATGTTTTTACCCCAAAGCGATTCCATTAACACAAAAAAGATTTAGATAGCCTTTAGATACAATCTCATCTAATTTCATATAGGCTGAAAGTGGGATTTCACCCATAAGTTAATTTCAGGAGATTGGTAATTATCATAAGTAGGTATAATACCATCGTCAACGTGTAAGCAAGGAGAATCTTTAGATATCGTATTAATATTATCCTATTAATCATATTTAATATTATAAATATGATAGTTTGGATGTATGGATGGATGGATGTTTGTTACTCAATCACGCCGCAACGAGTGAACCGATTTGGCTGAAATTTCGCACACAGATAGATTATAGTCTGAAAAAACACATGAGCACTTACTTTTTAACCCGTAAAATAAGAGAGTTTCCGCGGGAATTAAAAAACCTTATTCTACGCGAACGGAGTACGCTGGCATCATCTATTTTTATATATAGTTACGTTTTATGTACTAAATGTTTAATTATTTCAGGCCTTAGCAGTAGCGGGCGCGGTGTGGCTGGCAAATATAACGAGGCAAGAACGGGAGTTCCCTTAATCAAATTATGATATTAATATTTGTAACTAATTAATTATTTATTTCTGTTAATTAATAATTATTGAATAAATTTTTGTTTTTATGATAAAATAGCATTTTTTGTTTACAATGTCTCTGGGATAAAAGATAACTAAATCAAGAGGTTTTGATGCTTTTCCTTAAAAATCCTGTAACTTTAAAACTTAACCTTGTTACTCCAACCGAATTCTTATATGTATAAGAATTAAGAAGTAATGTACAAAGTAATTCTCAATCTGTGCTTAAATTTAACTCACTTCATCGTTTGCTGTAAGTACTCAAAGAATTTAGTACACAACACATACAAAAATCATTAAATTGAATGTGGCGACGTCACGATTTCAAGGTGAAGACCAAACTAATGTAACGTGACGTTATGTTTACCATAGTGCTTCCATAGTCCATACACAGCTCACTAATTGGCTAAAGAAACTCGAGTTATTTTTCATGCTACGAATACTAGTCATACAAATATCGTCGACGCGCGCGATACCTCTTGCCTTATCAATCACAGATAACCGCCTGAAAGCCTCGCTTGAAGTATTAACATTTCAGTATACTGGTAGCTGTCACAGTGCAAAGGTGTTAAACTAGTTTGTATTTAGTTTAATTTTCTTGTTGTACTTTAAAATGGCGCGGAATAATCTGGAAGTTGGCATGCGGTGCATAAAATACATGCTGCTGTGTGTAACCGCTATATTTGTGGTAAGTGTGAATTCAAATTGCGACGTATTTTTTTATATTTTCTTATCTGCAGAGTATCTGTGATGTGGCATATCGTTGCATGGAAGGTACCTACTTACCTGTGCAGATTACAACAACCTGTATCGTATAACTACATAGGTATTTAGGTACATCTGTATTTTATAAAGTGTACTTATAACATCTAGGCGATTTTTACACTTCTCATCTCTGAATAGTATAAAAAAGTCGCTATACGCGTCTGTTGGTTGGTAATTTTAGTTTTTCAAAAGTCGGTAGGTAGGTATGCAACGGATTTTGATACAGTTTTCACAAGGTTTTCACTATTTTCCCGAAGGTTTATAAACTTATAGAAAGTAGGGAAATAAATCGGATGCCACATTTGTACTTAAATCGCATAGAAACTAATGTCGCCACATTAGTACATTGCACTCGTGCGAAGACGGGGCGGGTCACTAGTGTGTTATAATTAGAAATCGATGGTTATATTATAATCTTATAATGTGTATAACAGTGAAAAGTAAAACTACATAATTATTTATCTTTTTTCAAGCCACCCTATCTACTTAGATTGTACAAAAATGTGGGTAGGTACCTAAGTAGTTCTTAGGAAAAATCGAGAACAAGCGAACCAACTTAAATGAGGAAATAGAGGACCTTCATATATCAACTACATAAATATAAATGTTGTCATTGTAAATTGTAATTACGACAATTTATCGTAATTTATAGACTTCAATGTAACATCGACTATTTCGACTAACATTGACAAGAATTTGCTGGTTCTCTTTCCATTTTTTTATACAAAATGTTGTGTAATTGCTGATGTTAAATCAAAGGCGTATTAAATCTGCCGAGTCCTTCGACCTATATCCATGTATGTTTTTACTAGACTATGCCAGGTTCATTTCCCGTCTGAGTACAAAGTTGACAGTGGCCGAACCGAGTCGTACACTAAGTTGAAAGTATGAATCAGCTTAGTTTAGGCTTCTAAAGATTTTGCAATTTTTTGTCGCGCATTATCGGTTATCTATGTTAATAATAATTAAGTTAATATGTGTATAATTTTCGGCGTTGATTTCTTGTAATTTGTAATTTATGTACATTAATTTAATATAAATTAGCTATATAATTAATATATATACCATTTATATAAATATATATATATATATATACGAAATAAATGTAATTATTATATACCTACTTAATACTCGTAATATTGTTAGAATATTTACGTTGTACTGGTTAAAATTTTAAATAGTAGTTTAGACATATTGTAAAGTGCACTTTTATTTAAGTTCATTTGTAGATAGTTTAGTTATAGATAAGTTACGTAATATAGCTGTACAGCTACGATGTAGAATTCCGTGGCGCCACCCGAATCAGGGTTCTGGCTGAAAATCAGCGTTGTATGCTCTTGTGCATGCGCAAAGCATACAGCATTTTGCTGAGTTGGGACCTTTTTTCCGGGTTGTGCCACACATGACTTAGTTGTTCCGGCGCTTCTTCTGCTTGACTTTATTGTTCGGTGGAGCCGCCGGGACAACCTAATCTAGGTATACCTATTGGGTGATGTGTGGCACAATTCATAAAATAAACGTTTCTTTCTTTCTTTCTTTCTTTCTATGTGAACAGGAAAATTTACTTCAAATTGTTCAAAAGCTGTAGGTAAATAATGCCCTTTTAAACAGCTGTCTGTTACTGGTTCTGTTTCCTGAAGGTCTTCATGTACCCATTATTTTATCAGCGACCTCTTCTGTTGAGTCGTAGCTACCTAAGCAGGTAATTACTACGGTTATGATAATTTTATTATGATACCTATTTTATTGGCAGAGTAGTGCGAATTTTCCTTACAAAGCAAGAGTGCAAGATGTTGATACCTATCACTTGGCTTGGTTTAGTTTCACTGTTCTGTATCTTGTGCCGTTTGTGTCCAGAGGCTGTCAGCGACCTGCGGAGGTTGTCGATCCACATGTCAGATTTCCAATAAGTACCTATCTACTTAATCTGTCAAAATGAAAATGTTAAGTTTAGTCCTCGAATAATCACGCTTAAGTTTTGGTGGCATATAGGTTGCGAAGGCGACCCCCAATAAGACACCTAGTGGGGGTCTTCGACCAATGCGTTTCGCGATGCGAGGTCGCCATTCGAGCACCTTACCATCTCATTTACGCGACTTGATGAGATGACGATACCTAACTCTCGAATGAACCGATTTAGCTGGGAATGAAGATAGCTCATACCTAGGAATAACAATAACACATAGGCTACATACATATTTTGAATCAGAAAATGTTAATCCACGCGGGCATCATCTAGTCCTTACATACTGATAAGTACATGTTTGGCACAGGGATCCTTTTTTTTAGGGATTATAGGTATCCTTTCTGTAGGCAATTCGTGGATAAGACACTTTTCATCCCGGTGAAAAGTGTCCTGGGAATGCAAAGGGCATCAACTAAATGCTTATAATTTTAAGACATTATAACAAAGAGTCCAAATACGCTTAGATTTTAAAATGGTGACTCATAAAGAAAACAAATGTCTTTATTCATTAATCCATGACGTCACCGATATAAAATGTGTTCATTTTTCCGTTCTGATACTAAACATAAAAGATAAGAATTAACAAGTTTATTGATACAAAATATGTGTACAATTCGATTAGGTGTGGAACGCTTTTACGGCGTCCTGCCACCATTGCCACGTAATATTTGAATACCTACCTTCAAGGCAAGAGTGAAATAGGCATTTTTTAAGCAAGCGCGCTCTATCATTGATTGAATATTTATTTTATTTATTTATTGAATAGTGTGAAGTGTGATTATATTTCATTTAACTTCACGGAGTCGTCAATGTGTATAACATAAAACAATCATGCAACAGTACACGTGTTCACGGCGCAGGCGAGCAAAATCAATAACAATACGTTCGAGACTGGCCGTGGTGGCATATAACCACAAGTTGCATGTCCTCGTGACCCCCTGCAAGGTCGTGGTTAGCCCGCGCTAACACTTGGCCTGGCATGCTATTCCATTTACACGCATATCTAACCATTTGATCCTAATGTGGCTATTTAATGAATAGGTAGGTACCTAATAAGAAGGCTCCGATGTGCTGAGGGTGGCCATGGAGACGGGTTTAGTGGTTAAAAACCCCACATAACCCGGGACCCTACCCCAGGATTTCGGGTATCTTTTAAGTTTCCTCCTCGTTAAAAAAAAGGTACTTACCTAATAGGTACTACTTAATATACATATATGTAATATATTGTATAGTGTACTATTTATTTATATTCTAAGTATGTAGTATATGTAGTGTACTGTATAATTACAACTTACTCACTCTCACGGGAAGCTTGAATAATTTCTTTTCTATCGATGTGATTTTTTTAAGCTATTGCATAGCTTCTATCGCAGGCCTTGAGCGTCCAGAAATTCCGTAACGAAAATAACCTGACATGGGACTCCTCTCACCTCTAGATGGCGTTGATAAAAAATGCTATGCAATAGCTTTACCGCGGCAGTCCCCGAGTGCCACACGTCTTTTTTATAGTTGAGGACCGGGAGAGTGACATAGGCTATTTTATCCCGGAAAATCAAAACTCCACGCGAACGAAGCCGCGGGCACCAACTAGTTAAATCTAAAACAATTTTTAAATCTTATTTTATTATCAACATATCAACATTGTTATTTCCAGTTGACTTCGGCGCTGATAATCTCCGTGGGCACGACGATCTATGCGATCTACTATGACGTGGCGTTCTTCCTCGACACGCAGCTGTTCTCGCCGGCCACCTTCATCATCGTCATCGGAGTCATCATGCTGTTCGTGTCGCTGTTCGGGTGTATCGGCGCCTTGAAGGAGAGCACCTGCTTGGTCAACATTGTAAGTTGATTATTTGATGAGGACTGCGGCAAAGACAAAAGGAAGGGTTCCTATTTTAGCAGTTTCTGAAATTAGTTTAATATTTTCCTAATATAATATTCACCTCTCTCCTCCCAGCCCCCTGATTCTGCAACTCAGTGCCTATCAAAAAATGAAAGCCACTGACATATATTTTTGATCCATTGAAGGTTTACTATGAAATAGTAAATGACATTTCTCTTCAAACCTTCAATGGATAAAAAATGCCGATCGTCGTTTCACTGAGTTACAGAATCAGGGGGCAGGGGGCTGGTTAGCGGATTGTGTGACTATTTACAAAGTTCCACCGTAGTGGCTAAACTACTGAGCCGATTTTAAACTTTTATCCACCGAAAAAAACACGTTTCTAGTAGAGGAGCTCCTTTTAATTTTTATTTTTATTATTTGTTGTTATAGCGGCAACAGAATTACACATTTTCTCAAAATTTCAACTGTCTACTTATTACGGATCATGAGATACTCATACAGCCCGCTGACGGAGGTAGATATGTTACAAGCGTGCGGTAAATGAGGCGCGTAATGGCAAATATTTGTCGTAATTTTGTCATGTCATTTAATAATGAAGTATGTACTCTATTATACTCTCATCGTTCGGAACAATTTTTTCGCTTGTTTGAAGGACACACGGACGGATGTGAGTCTTCGGGTACGGAAGCCTAAAGATATTTTAATTTGTTTCAGTTTGCAGTGATCCTCAGTCTGGTGTTAGTGCTGGAGCTGTCAGCAGCTATCGCCGCGTACGTGCTGCGCGCGCAAGTCGCAGACATGCTGGACCGGAACTTGCGCCAGACTTTGCCCTACTACTATACGACCTCCGAGGTGGCGGATGGCTTTGACTTCATCCAGTCCAGAGTACGTCTCTTTTGCCTTTCATTTTAATTCAAGAGTATCCTTCAAAGTCGTGTTCATCCATTAGTTACATATTATTTAAATGTGCAATTTAAATTCCAGTTGAACTGTTGCGGCGTGGACAGTTACGAGGACTGGGGGGATGTGCCCTCTGCCGGAAGCCCCGGCATCGCGGTCCAGAACATCACAGTCCCGAACTCGTGCTGCGCGCAGACCCACTACGAGATCGTCGGAGGTGTCGAGGTTCAGGAGTGCCTGAAGTTGTACGCGAACGGATGTCTCCCCCGGATCACGTACTTGATCTTCCAGAGCGCTGGACTTATTGGAGCTGGCGCTTTGACTATTGCATTCATACAGGTAGGCCTAATACTCTGGCAGTTTTCATACAAACGTATTACGCTCATACATTTTACCTCTAGGAACTAGCTATCAGCCCGCGACTTCGTACGCGTGGATTGAGGTTTTTAAGGTGCTCTTGAAGTTTGTGCGTTACAAACTCAGACATGAAGAAACGAAAAGGTCCCTCCGAAGTCGGTCATCCCAGCTATTTGTCTTCGGTCAACATCCCTCAAAAATCGGTCAGAAGAACACTATAAATATTGATAGTAACCGTTGGTTTACTTTATTTCCAGATAATCGGCATCGTGTTCTCATTCTCGCTGGCCAGTGCCATTCGCAAGGCGAAGTTGGAACGCGAACGCAGGCGCTGGGAGATCCAGGAGCGCATGATCAACGCTTACACCTCGCTCAACCCTGAGAAAGAACAGAAACCGGTTGTCTACGTCCCATTCCAAGGACAAGCTACCGCTTAAGGCCTCGAACATACGCAACGCGCGTCGACAGGCGACAGCGTGTCCAAATCGCCTTAGAACTTATACAGTAGGCCTAACCTCAGCTTTGGATTAGTGTTAGAGAGCCAGATATGTCATAAAGCATTGAAAACGCGGGACTCGTGGCTCCTCAAGATATTTGTCACTCTACCCTATCTGTGTTCACTCACACTAGTGCAAAGCTTTGATTATACCTCGTAGACTTTAATATGATAGGGTATATGCATGTATTTTTTAATATTTTTAATTAATTCCTTAGCTTAAACATAGAAAAAAATGGGTGATAAACTCATGAAAATGTAAAATTTTAAGTACATAAGAAATATTTATTTAAGGCCCAAGACACGGAGCTGCCCGCGAAATTCAAATTTAATTTGGTTTTTCGCCATTTATGAACGAATACGACAAAGTAGGCTTATGATTGTCAAATTGCGATAATGGCAGTATCATCTTCACAGGTTTATATACTAATCTTTACGTAAAAGTATCCAGTTTAAGAAATTAATCAAAATAATGACTAATTTGTGAGTAGCTCACGTCAAACTCATTATTTTGACTAATTTCTTAAACTGGATACTTTCACGTTAAGATTAGTATATAAACCTGTGAAGATGATACTGCCATTATCGCAATTTGACAATCATAAGCCTACTTCGTCGTATTAGTTTACAAATTGCGAAAAACCAAATTAAATTTGAATTTCGCGGGCAGACCCGTCTCTTGGACCTTAAAACTACAATTTCGTTCGGACAATTTAAATGTTGCCATTTTTTCGCGTTTTAAAGCATGTTAGCAAACATTATGTGTCAGATTCTAACGATTGTGATTGGCTGACAACTGTTGTTTACATCATAATTTCGTTCTTACCAATGTTTTTTGACATCATAATAATTATTTCGTTCTTACCAACAATAGTGTGTTTTTTCGTTCAATTTTGAAAATGAAACCTATTATGCGATAATCTTGGTTGTAAAATTTGTAGTTATCTAATCATAAAACTTTTAAATAAAAAGATTACGAGGAAAGAGTTTACCTCACAGCATATTCCTTTCCTATAATTCCTACCTCTTTTTACCTGAAACCAATTATTATCCACGGGACTTTTAAACCGACTTCAAACAATGAGGAGGTTATCAATTCGGCCGGTATCTTTTTTTTTCTATATAGGTATGTCCACCGATTTTTCGGGATTCCTGGACCGATTTGCCTGATTTTTTTAATCGACAGAAGAAGCTTGCAAGATGCTCCCATAAATTTTTTAACCTGCAACTCCTCAAGCATCAGCTGCAGAGGTAGGTATATTATTTACAGATAAAAAGCGAAAACGTGTTTGTTTGTTGATTTGTTCTTCAATCACGTAGCAACGGAGCAACGGATCGGCGTGATTTTTTGCCTAGTTATAGTTGAGAACTTGGACTTTCTATCCAAAAAAATCTAACTCCACGCGGACGAAGTCACGGACATAAGTAAGCTTCGAACATGACGATTCACATTTGAAACTGAAACGCAAAAAATATTTAAAATTATTTAAAGGTGTTTAAAGTTGATTCTAGGTAGGTAGGTACTCGTATGTTGTCTTAATCTTAGGGGTAGGTATTTTTTGTGTGGAGTTGGTAACCCTTTGACTCTGACCTCTATCTTTAATCTATGATTAACACTGGACTTGCTGCTGTGATTTCTTTTTTGGACCTACCTACTTGATTGACGTCATCTTGGCGTTGTTAGCATAGATATGTGTGTCTTTGGAACTAATATTGGTAGATTCATTTGACAAAGTTTAAAAGTTTATTTGAATAAAAAATTATTCTATTTTATATTATAGGTACATTCTCTACAATAAATCTATGATTTCATAACCAACCTCTTTAATCATAGATATAGAGTTGGTGCCCCATTAGCAATGTTATTTGTTCCAGAGACACTCGTATGTCAAATTGGCGCTTCAAATTGATTCATAAAACTGTCATGAGAATCTGCAAATGATTTTCATGACATTTTTAGGGACACCGGACAGGAAGTCCAGTGTTAATCATAGATTAAAGATAGAGGTCAGCGCCTTTTGACGATTGCGGCCGGCCTAACATACGATACTCGGGACGAAGAAGCGACATGATACAACTTGTTCAACAGTTTCATTCGACCTACCCGCATTACAAAAGTATAGTTGTGGCGTGTTGTGGCGTATTACAAATAAGTTCTTTTTTAATTATTTTTGATGCAAAATGGAACGAAATTCGGCAGACAGCTTTTCTGAAGGAGGGAGGAAAAGAAAATCCAATGAAAATTCACTGAGCAGTCGTGAGTATCTTAGATTTATTTATAAATTAAAAAATTAAAAATGAAGATTATCCGTAACTCTACCGTCAAACATGGCGTCTTCCAAGTAGAAGTCGAAAAGGTAGAGAACACAGATTTAGAGCTTTCTAAATCTTTGGTAGAGAAGGTAGAAAAACTTATTCAGCAAATTCTTTGTGAGATGAATAATAAAATTAGAGACACGAATCAATCCCTACAAATAAATATAATTTAATTGTTTATTTGTTAATTTGAAATTATTGTCTTTTATGATTATTTGAACGGATGTTTAAACGTTATCATAATCTATGAATAGCCATGTACAAGATTTTTTATTATTATCGGTTAACATGTTCAAATGCCGTTGACTGGGTCCCGAGTTCGGCTTAGTGGTTACGACAGCGGTCTGCTATTCGGGAGGTTGCGGATTCGATCCCGCCGAGCCTCGACTTATATATGATACTAGCTTTTGCCCGCGGCTTCGCTCACATTAAGTTCTATTTTTCAGAGCTCTATTTTATCCCTTACTAGCTTTTGCTCGCGGCTTTCGCTCACGTTAAATTCGATTTTTTAAACCCCTATTTTACCCCCTTAGGGGTTGAATTTTCAAAAATCATTTCTTAGCGGATGCCTACGTCATAATAGCTGTCTGGATGCCAAATTTCAGCCTGATCCGTCCAGTGGTTAGGGCTGTGCGTTGATAGATCAGCCAGTCAGTCAGTCAGTCAATCAGTCACCTTTGCCTTTTATATATTTAGATGAGGTTGAATTTTTAAAAATCCTTTCTTAGCTGACGCCTACGTCATAAAAGCTATCTGTATGCCGAAATTCAGCCCGATCCGTTCAGTGGTTTGAGCTGTGCATTGATAGTTCAGTCTATTTATTATTTCAGTTTATTCGGTGTCTTTATCCTTTTATATATTTAGATAGATAAGTCAGAGATGTGTGTGGTTAATGGTAGAGAAAACCATCCTGAGGAAACCTGCACGCATGAGAGTTCTCCATAAAGTTCTCAAAGGTGTATGAAGTGTGCTCATTTCTATTGGGTACTCAGTACCGCGGTAGTGAGCCGGTCATGGGTTGCTGTCGTTGCTGATCATGATGATGATTAATCATTTGTTCGAATTTACCTACTTAGGAATTGTTTTCTCACCTCCGACGCAAAAACGACGGGGTGTTATAAGTTTTACGTCTCTGTGTGTGTGTGTGTATGTGTGTGTGTGTCTGTGGCATCGTAGCAGCCGAACGGATGAACCGATTTTGATTTTGTTTTTTTGTTTGAAAGGGGAATTAGTCGGGAGTGTTCTTAGCCATGTTTGATGAAAATCGGTCCGAGGCACAAAATGGCGGATTACATATTTTTTCACAATTTCCTCAAATGAAAGGGTTTGACTAGTAGAATACTATACACTATGATAAATTTCAAATCCAAGATTGCCGCCACCACAAAATGGCGAACTACATATTTTTTTTAAATTTCACATGTCAGGGGTGTTTTAAATTTTTTTACTTTTTTTTTACTTTACTTTTTATTGGTTTTCTAATATATATAAGATATGTAATAATAATACTTAATATAATATAAAACTAAATACTAAATTAAAATTAAAACGTAAATATCAAAAATAAAAGCTAAATATAAAAAATATCATCTAAACTACTGGAACGAGGAAAAGTGCCCAGAACGCTGGCTGCGTTACCCCGCTGAATGGCCAAACTTATATGCTGGCCGAGGTAACTTTCAGCCTTCCGGTCACCAGTGGACTCTATGAGACGGGATGACAGATCCTTAAAGGATCTAGCATCCTCGCCCCATGACCCCAGGGTTTAGTTTTTTTTTTTTTACTTTACTAATTTATGTTTACAGATGCAAGCAGCGAGACCAATGTTACATCAACCTCTGGCTTACAATCTCCTGAGCCGATGAGATGTCAACGAAGCTCAAGGCTGACCGAGATTATTCCTGGCGTAAGACCAAAGTATTCTTTGCAATATACTCCTCTTACCCGCGAGTTAAGGGGTACACGCATAGAAAGTGTGGACGAAAATGAATCCGGGGAATTTCAAGATGACTCCCTCTCCTCAAATGGGAGTCGAGAAAACGTCCCATTCTCTCTAGATGAGGAATTTTTTCTCCCGACTCTTCTTCGAGCTGACGTCATAACGAGACGAGACAGTGCGACCAATTCTCAAGGACTCCGCAGCCCTTTGCCAGAATTGGTTATAGAAAAAGAAAAGATAAAGCCATTGGATGAATCAGAAGAATTTTATGAAAGATTAGAAATAAATATGGCAAAACTCTACCGAAAATATTTTATTTGTGGGTTGGACGACGATGTCAGTTCTAATGATTCATTCGTGATACAGTATAAGAATATGTGCCGTAATTCAGTCAGTGAAGACGAAGAAAGCAATGATAAAGAATTGCCAGAACAAATGGAAAGAACAGTATCTGAAAATTTTGCAAAAACTACAGGTGAGGAAAACTAAAATATTTAAAGTCTGGTTAATAACAGCGGTTCTTACTGTTCTAACTTTAGGTATATGTTTTATTTTACTTTTTTCCAGTATATCTGTTGCAGTAAGATGGTCAAAATCGTGAAATAGTTATATCCCTAGGGAACCTATTATTCCTATTATCCTATTAATTCCTATCCTATTCCTATTTAATATTATAAATGCGAAAGTTTGTATGTTTGTTACTACGTCGCAACGACTGAACCGATTTGGTTGAAATTTGGCACAAAGATAGATTATGATCTGGAATAGGACATAGGCTACTTTTTATCCCAGAAAATTAAAGATTTTCAGTGGAAACGGAAAAACCTCAATCCACGCGAACGAAGTCGCGGGTATCAACTAGTATAGCTATTAGCTATATTCCGTATATGGAAGGGGTGCGAAACTGTCTTACTAGACTAATCTAATCGCTTTCATATAACCATACTATGGTATATAGCTATATCCCTAGGGATATAATTATATCATGACTATATAATATACCTAATGTAAAACCATTTTTTCGTACGCCTCCAGCTTTTTGTTCGAAGCTTCAGTGAGTGCTTCCAAGGCGGGCTCATATAGTTACATATTTATCACCATCATGCCATCACCACTGAATCCATTTTACAGAGATAGTTTGCATCCAGTGAAAATTATTATTCTGTAGATTAGAGTTTTTAAAAAAAATGGGGAATTACTGAAATAAAAACTGAATGGTAATGATTTCTTGTCGATACTTAAAGGTCACGGACCAAATATTTCTATCTTACTTAACCATACGGATATTTCCGTTCCCTGTTGAGTAAACTACGCTGAGGTAAATACTGATACTACTTCTTTATTCTATAGATGCAAGCAAAGAAGACGACTCTAGTGTAATCATCGACGATACAAGGAGCTTCGATGTGCAAACTCCTGAAATTATGAGACATCGAAGAAGCTCAAGACTAACCGATATTATGAATGAAGGTCGAGCTGATGTACCACACCCTCCAAATGAGAGTCAAGAAGACGTTCCTATATCTCCAAATGAGCGTTTTGACGCTGTTCCATTCTCTCCGGATGAAGGTCGAGCTGTTGTACCACACCCTCCAAATGAGGCACAAGAAGACTTTCCTATCTCTACAAATGGGGGTTTTGACGCTGTTCCGTTCTCTCCGAATGAAGGTCGAGCTGATGTACCACACCCTCCAAATGAGGGTCAAGAAGACGTTCCTATCTCTACAAATGGGCGTTTTGACGCTGTTCCATTCTCTCCGAATGAAGGTCGAGCTGATGTACCACACCCTCCAAATGAGGGTCAAGAAGACCTTCCTGTATCTCCAAATTTACGATTTGACGCTGTTACATTCTCTCGGAATGAAGGTCGAGCTGATGTACCACACCCTCCAAATGAGAGTCAAGAAGACGTTCCTGTATCTCCAAATGGGCGATTTGACGCTGTTCTATTCTCTCTGCAAGAAGGTCGAGCTGATGTACCACACCCTCCAAATGAGAGTCAAGAAGACGTTCCTATATCAACAAATGAGCGTTTTGACGCTCTTACATCCTCTCTGAATGAAGGTCAACCTGATATACCACACCCTCCAAATGAGGGTCAAGAAGACGTTCCTATCTCTACAAATGGGCGTTTTGACGCTGTTCCATTCTCTCCGCATGAAGGTCGAGCTGATGTACCACACCCTCCAAATGAGGGTCAAGAAGACGTTCCTGTATCTCCAAATGGGCGATTTGACGCCGTTTCATTCTCTTCGAATGAAGGTCGAGTTGATGTACCACACCCTCCAAATGAGGGTCAAGAAGACGTTCCTGTATCTCCAAATGGGCGATTTGACGCTGTTCCATTCTTTTCGAATGAAGGTCGAGCTGATGTACCACACCCTCCAAATGAGGGTCAAGAAGACGTTCCTATATCTCCAAATGAATATTTTGACGCTGTTCCATTCTCTCCGAATGAAGGTCGAGCTGATGTACCACACCCTCCAAATGAGGGTCAAGAAGACCTTCCTATATCTCCAAATGAGCGTTTTGAAGCTGTTACATTCTCTCGGAATGAAGGTCGAGCTGATGTACCACACTTTCCAAATGAGGCACAAGAAGACGTTCCTGTATCTCCAAATTTGCGATTTGACGCTGTTCCATTCTCTTCGAATGAAGGTCGAGCTGATGTACCACACCCTCCAAATGAGAGTCAAGAAGACGTTCCTATATCAACAAATGAGCGTTTTGACGCTCTTACATCCTCTCTGAATGAAGGTCGACCTGATATACCACACCCTCCAAATGAGGGTCAAGAAGACGTTCCTATCTCTACAAATGGGCGTTTTGATGCTGTTCCATTCTCTCCGAATGAAGGTCGAGCTGATGTACCTCACTCTCCAAATGATGATGGCCAAGATGACAAAGTTTTACACCGACACCAACACACACATCGTCACCAACACACACACTTACACCGACATAAGCTTAAATACACACACAACCGATTATTAAATTTAAATTAATAGACATAATTGAGGGTCTTGCCCATAACCAGTAATTATAAATATATCATTGAACTCCAGTTCCTCAATCTTGCTGTTGGGTACTGCCTATCTAAAACAGTGGACATTGAGGAATTGTCGATTGTGAATTCATATTGTAAGTACCAAGTATGGCCTAATACTAATGTCGCAGTGTTCCCGTAAAAAAAATCCCGGCTTTTAATCCTGATGCTGCTGGGTGCTTTCCACCTAAACTGATGACTGGGATTTAGAGATTGTCGATTAATTGATATTGCCAAATACCATATGCATATGAACTCCAGGCTTCAGCTGCTTGCACCGTTGGGTTTGTTTTGTAGCTTACCCGTGCGAAGCCGGGGCGGGTCAATTAGTGCATTAGAATATAATATAGTTATTACTGCGTGGTAACGTAATATTATTATAATGTTAGATACCTACAAAATATAAATATTGATATACTAATTCTGTCTACCTGTGTTGTAAATAAAGTGATTTGACAAGTTTCAGTTATTTTAATTTGATATGTAAGTAGGTACCAGCCATTAAAGGTGGTTGTGATCATCTTTTTTTTTATTCGATGACAAGATAGTCCTTGACTGCGATCTCACCTGATGGTAAGTGACGATACAGTCTAAGATGGAAGCGGGCTAACTTGGAAGGGGTACGACAGTGTAACTAGCCACGGCGAAAGCCTCCCGTCAGACAATCACACTGTAGCAATCATTTTTAGACAACCCTACTGCTGAATCCCTAAATACCGACAGCAGTTCCTTGCAGTATGATGATTGAGGCGAAATCGGCAAATATAGTCGAACAAAAAGTCTTACATAAATATAGAATTATTTGAATAAAACTGCATTCTTTAATTACTGAACAAATTAAACTGAGTTATTATTGTTACCTTTATTACGTCTCATGTTAATAAAATCGATATTGAATTATTATGAAGTATATTTTTAGTTTTTCAGGATACCGTTACCTACGCTGAAAAAGACAAAGACATCCGCCTTACTAACGGCTAAAGTAAGGTAAAGCAGATAATAACTGGCTTACATAGATTAGCATGTTTTGCTAATGATAATATAGGTAGGTGTTCGCACATCAGTACACAGATTTGAATGATGTTGTCCTTAACGCGACGAACTTATCAAAAGGGACGAAGTTTAGTACTTTTGATAAGTTAGTCGCGTAGAAACGACGCCATTCAAATGACAAATTAACATGCGAACACCTTTATAATCATAAGCAAAACATGCTAATCTAAGTACGCCAGTTATTATCATCTGCTATCAAAAATTTATCAGCAATATCCGTGCATCGAAATCTACTTAGTACTGTTAGTTCTAGAGACTGAACAGTTCCGATAGGTTCTTACACAACAGTACCTAGTGTTTCAAAATGAAGTTCAACAAGTCGGAAGCGGAATACAGCATGAAATCTATAAGGTTTCTGCTGTTGACGATCACAACTATGTTTATTGTAAGTACCCCAAACACTTTACCACTTTCGTGTTTTAGTTATTTATGCTATTGTTTACATTGAATGAAATCTATAAATAGGTACATTAGGTATGTATATGAACCTACTTCCTATCACCTCTAGATAACAAAGGACTAACAGCTAGAAATCTGAAATATACAAAGTCACAGTTGATTTCGTTATCTGATTAATATGTAGGTATAGTATAGAGGCTTTGAAAGGATAAAATTTTGTATTTTCACATTTTTTTTAATTTATCAAAATTAAATTCACATCGAATGCTTCGAACAGAACGCTTAGAACAGAAGTTTCTAACAAAAAACAAATGTATGAGTGAGGGAATACAGTGTGCAATTGTGCGCATACACTTGTGCACTATAATATCTCCCGCGCAGATGGCTAATTCGTTCCATACCCAAAGGGATCTTATTACCACAGATTACTAAGCCTCCCCTGCCCGTCCGTCTGTCCGTCTGTCAGCAGGCCTTATGAATCGTAATAGACTTTTTCACAGAATATGCACGTTTGCCATTATAGCAACAAATACTAAAAAAAAGTACAAAGGAGGGTCTCCATACAGTTAATTTTCATTTTTCTTCCATCTTAATAATAGTCGGACTTCAATCTTGCGCGGTGGTACGGAATCCTTCGTGTGCGGGTCCGACTCGCACTTGACAGGTTTTATCACATCACATATAGCACACTAATATTATAAAGGTAAAAGTTTGTATGTGTGTGTGTGTGTGTGTGTGTGTGTGTATGTTTGTTACTCCTTCACGCCACAACGATTGTACCGATTCAGCTGAAAGGGAAGGAGATAGCTCATACCCAGGATTAACATCGGATTGGATTTTATCCCGGAAAATTAAAGAGTTCCCGCGGGAATGAAGAAATCTTAATCCAGGCGAACGAAGTCGCGAGCATTGTCTAGTTTTTTTTTAAAAAAGAATATCAGCCAAGCTGAACTTGACTGATGTTCTCCTCTCCCCTCCAAATAAGTGAAAACTTGTTAGGAGTGGGTACGACAATAGTGCAACGGGTGGGATTCGAACCTGCGACCTTTCAGTTTTCAGTCCGCACCTTTAACCGTTGGGCTATTGAGGCTATTTATTATTATGTACTTAATAATTTACAGATAATTGCCGGCCTCATGATCGCGTTGGGATTCTCGGTGTATTCGCACTACCACACGTTCGATTTCTTCTACGAGGGTGGCGGGAGGCTGTTCTCGCCCTCCCTACTCTGTATTCTGCTGGGCATGTTCCTCCTCATCGTCACGCTGTTCGGCTTTTTCGGCAGCTTAAAACAGAGCACTTGCATGGTGAATTTGGTACGTATTATGAGTTGAAGCTATAGAAAATAGTAGAAGCGGGAAGACGGTTTTAAACTAGTTAGCATGTGAATCCAGTCGTAGAATTATGCAAACCAGAAAAGCACCAAATTTAAAAAGATACGTTGTTAGTGTTTTTTGCCGAACTTTAAACGACGTTCCTCCAAAAGACCAAGAAGGCGGATAGATAGATTTTACCCATGACAGCTTCAACTTGACGTCCCGCATCACCGCAGTCCCATCGTGACCACGATCTATGCAACTGAATCGAAATATCGACAATTTCAACTACTCTCGTACTATATTATCACAACTAGAGTTTCATTTGTGGTGTTTGACTGAATTTATGAAATTCTTGCTGCAAAAATGCATTTTAGCCAATATGTAGAGAGTGTCTGCTAACCAGGGGTGGTCGCGATCGTCACGGCTGTACTGTCGCCTAATTGAGCATCATACCTCTGTTGTCGCTCAATTAGGCGACAGTACAGCCATGACGATCGCGACCAGCTCTGATTGAGCATCATACCTCTGTTGTCCACGCAAAACGGGCGATTGACGCCTACTTGCGGAGAAGAAACCCCAGGAGTTTGAAGTTTGACCTCTGTTGTCGTATTAACATACGTTTCTATTTAATTTCAGTATGCACTTATTTTGACAATTATGCTGATTCTGAAGTTGGTCGTGATCATACTGGCCTTCACGTTGGATCCAGGGACCATCCGGGATATATTATACATACCTGTTTCGCAATATGCGTCTGATCCAGAAATTGAAATGGAAATCGATCAGCTTCAAGTGTCTGTAAGTATTTTTTTTAAAGAATATTAGCGAAGCTGAACTTGACTCATATTCTCCTCTCCCCTCCAAATAAGCGAAAAGCTTGTGTTAGGAGTGGGTACGACAACTACGACAAGAGTACAACGGGTAAGGCTCGAACCTGCGGCCTTTCAGTTTTCAGTCCGCACCTTTAACCGTTGGGCTATTGAGGAAATATATTCAATTGTGATACAAACATTTTAATTGTACCTACATACATACAATGCTATAATCATTCCCCCTCCTTTTGGCTTTGCCGTGAATAGTGGTTTCGTTATTCCCAGCTCAACTGCTGTGGCAGTGACTCAGCCTTCGACTACGTCGGTATGGAGTTCACAAGCAACCACTCCACAACAACAGTCTCCATGATCAACAGCGGCGACAGTGTGATGCTTGTTGTACCTGACACCTGCTGCGCGCGCCCGGGCGAGGTCTACTGCTCTAGGATGAGGGACCGTAGCTGCAAGACAGCATTAGTGTTCCTGTTCACACAAAACGCTAGCGTTATTGGCGTGCTGGGAGTTTCTGTGATGTTTATTCAGGTAAATATAATTTTTTTTTAAAACCCACTTCAAACGCCACTACAAAGTACCAACTGTGCTGTGTGTGTGTGTTCATTTTATTAAAGCATTCGTCGAAACATCCATGGGAAAGTGTGTTTGTTTTTTTTGGTTTCCTATTTTGGCTCTCACAGTTGGCCCTCAATTACACAATAATGGAGCAACGGACGTGGTTTTTGCATGGATAGGTACTGGACGGGTATAGCTGTTGAGGACTTGGAGAGTAGAAAAACAGAGGGTTCCCACGGGATTTTTAAAAACCTAACTCCACGCGGACGAAGTCGCGGTCCAAGAGAATATAAACCTAAACCTAAAATTCTGTTTAGTCGCGGTGTTGACAGTTGACCATAGACATAGAAGTAAACCTATATTAAACGTCTGTGGTCTATGGTGACAAAGTGAAAACTTTTGAGCTAGCCATTACAATTAATTTGTATTACTTGCAGTTGCTGGGTATAATTTTCGCCTTGCTACTAGCGAGATGCATTCGTAAAGTGAAAAGCGAAAGGGGTCTGCTTTCGTGGAACATCAAGGAGCAGACGATAATGGCACGGCAGAGCGACGAAACGAAGAAGCCAAACGAAACCATAGACGACAGTGTCTACATACCACCTCATGAATCTAGCACTGCATAAACAGCATACATAATCAAAAGTTTATTAAGCTATTGCATAGCTTCTATCGCGGGCCAGCGTGGAGACCGAATCCAGAAATTCCGTAACGAAAATAACCTGACACGGGACTCCTCTACGGTGAGCCGCTAGATGGCGTTGATAAAAAATGCTATGCAATAGCTTTACCGCGGCAGTCCCCGAGTGCCACACGTCTTTTTTTGTTTTTCATTTTTCGCTCGTTTGCTGCAACACTAATTTTTCCAACAAAATCAAATTTTTTGATTTATACTAAAACCAGTTTTCTGTGAGTTATTTTTCAACTAATGTTATATATAGTTTTTATAGAGTATGAATATACTTTACTAAGTAGTTCATTGTTAAAATCACTATCATTTTTTCTAGATGAAACATTGTTGCAATAAACGAGCGAATTCTATGTTTGGATTATCTATTCTGTCTATTTGCCTTAGCCATTTGCCCGTTGTACATTATTATCGTTTGTCCATTGTATATTTTTAATATTTTAACAGCGAAATTAGCGTAACAAATAATTATTTGCTGACATAATGTAAGTATGTAGGTAAGTAAACAACGCTAATTTTTGTTAAGTAGGTATAGAAAAGCAGAAACACATATTTGTGCATTTTTGAAAAATATAATGTTACGTATTAGAATTCATAGAGTTATGAGCTAGTTTTGAGTTTGTTTTCCGCATAAAATCATACTCGTCGAGTGTAGAGTGTGAGTTGACAATAGCAGACACGGTGCGCTGCGCGCCGACCACCTAAGTTTAAAAGTAGTGTGTATTTGCTATGATTATTGGATAAAATGTAAGATACAATATATTTTTTATTCAGTAGAAAGGTATCTGTATTATATTATTATTATGGCCATTGATCAATAAATTACATAATATTAAGAAACACTTTTTTTATTGTAAATCATGTTTGTGTGTTTTAAGGTAAAAATTTTCAAAGAACTATCCTAAAGCACTTAAAAGCTATAAGGATTTGGTTTCAGAAGATTGAACCAAATAACTTTTTATATTATGTAAAACATTAGGGTTTCTCCCAAGGAAAGCGAACGGAACCCTCAGTGCGTTAGTTTGACTCGCATTTGACCGTTTTTAAGGTTCCATAGTAAAACTACAAGGAACCCTTATAGTTTTGCCAAGTCCGTCCATCTGTCCGTCTGTTCGCAGCATAGAGCACAAACTATTGGTACTAGGGAATGCAATCTCGATCTCGCGAGATCTCGTTTTCGCGAGATCTCGGCCTTTTTTAGCGAGATTGATCTCGGACGAAAAAAGGGCGAGATCTCGCGAGATTAACGAGATTGCATAAAAAAGACACACACGGACGGAGTTGCGACCTGTCGGTTTCGTTCGGTGCGCGAATTAATTTTTAAATTAATTATTTTCGTTTGATATTAGAAGAGAAGACTGGTTGTTTTTTTCATTTGTTATTTCAAATTCAAATTCAAAATTTATTTATTTCATGTAGGCCAACTTGTAGCTCCTATGCCACGTCATAAATCTACCACCGGTTCAGAATGCAGATTCTGCTGAGAAGAACGGGCAAGAAACTCAGCAGTTGCTTTTCAAAAAGTAAAAAATAAAAATTTTTACAATAGGTAATCAAACTGTGCTATGTATACTGTGCTATGCTTCCACAGTGATTTGATACGAGTAGATACGTACGTCAAAGTCTAAGAAGTTTATTAAAAAATTATAGATAATTTGATGTATAAAAGTCTATTGAAAAATTCGTGAAAATAAACGTTATCCTATAATACTTATTATTTTTTTTTTCTAATTTATTCAAATATTGTGATTATTTGCAAAAAAAAAACCACACAAGACTGCCAATCTCGCGAGATCTCGAAATTGGCGAGATCTCGCAGTATTGTTATTTACAATCTCGCGAGATCTCGCTTGAGCCCCAATCTCGCGAGATTTGCATTCCCTAATTGGTACGTACTAAAAAGCTGTAATTTGGCAAGGTACCTATTGCATAATAATGCATATAAATATTGTGCACACCCTTCTACTCGTAAGTAGATACGCATTATACTATTATGAAATGCAACTACGGAACCCTGCATTGAGCGTGGCCTGATACGCGATTGGCTATTTATTTTTAATTATTAATATCTATATATTATAGTTACCTATATAAAAAAATGCATAGCAATGGTAATAAAGAAAAGAATCGGTAAGGATTCGATATCTAATCGGAATTACATTTATCAGTGGATTTTTTGAGAATCGGTCAAAATCCTACGTATTCAGTAGATAAACGTCCATCAAAGAGTAGGTACGTACTCTTAGGTATTGTACTAAACATGACGGTTAATAAAGGAGTGGAATTAAATCTTAAATCTACGAGATATCTTATGTTAATGATTACAACAAAGTTTATGGTAAGTATTGTTTCCATAATTTGTAGGTATCTGCCTCCTTAATCAATTTTATAAGAAAGCTATACCTAAGAACCGCAATCAGATTGTTTCGGCCAGTAGATACACCTACCCACCTACTTAATTATAATATACTAGCTGATTCCCGCGACTTCGTACGCGTGGAAAAAGTTTAGAGTGACTTGACGGATAGTAGATCCACGAGAAGTTATGTCCTCTATCTCTAATAATATTTAGTAGATCTTCACCAAAATTGGACAAAATATTTCTAATAGTACAAAATTCATAATAAAAAAAGAATTATCAAATTCGGTTTACATTTGACGAAGTTATAGAGCAAAATCAACAAAACTTTCATCCCCTATCCCGGATAAACCTTATTGTTTATCAGGATAAAAAGTATTCTTTATATTGACCCGGAGTCAAATTCATCTCGTTACAGTTTTGTATAGATATGTTTTATTGATATTTTTGCGATAAAAAATGTCGATGTCGATAAAATCATATTTTGGTTCTTCCTTTGTCTCTACATGCTCTGTTTAATACCCAATGGCAAAAGAGGGATGTTGAAAGTTTTTTTTTATATGTACGTCTGTGTGAGACATCGCTGTGCTTTATTTTATTAATTCTGTTTTTTTTTTATTATTTATTAAGTTAACTTGAAGCTGAAATAATATTGAACGGTTACAGATATTGGCCTGTTTCATGATCGTCTTCGGATTTGGAGTGTATTCCTATTATCATACGTTTGCATTCTTCCAAGAGGGCATCAAAAGCGGAAGATTTTTTACGCCTTCCCTAATCACTTTTCTGCTGGGCATATTCCTACTCATCGTAACACTGTTTGGATTTTTTGGTGCATTAAAACAGAGTACTTGCCTGGTGAATGTGGTACGTGATATATTTAATCAGTTCTGAAGAACAATTAAAGAAAATTATAGCGTGTCCTCTTCTGTGGTTAGCGAGGGTGTTTGCGGGGGTGAAGTCTGCGGGAGGCGTTACCGCGAGCGGATTGCAACGAACTCCCGCGCGGCAAGCTAGTTGGTTTCCGTACATAGTTCACAGAGGTCGCGTCGCGTCGTGCCTACGCGTTCCCGCGGTTTTACGCTATGTACTTGTGTTGTGTGTCCTGATTAAACAGTAAAACTTGACCAACTCGTATCATTCACGAACCCAGGCTGCCCCAGCCACACTGACGCCCAACGTGCAAGGGGGTTCTGTGATGTTTTCGACCTGACTTTTTTTTTTTCGCGTAGCAACAGTGGATAGTGATTCGCGGTTGTCCGTTACGGGTGTTTGATTGCGTCATCATTCAAAATGCCACGGAAACGCGCGAGTTTTGGTTCAGGCGAGGTTCAAGAGGAACCAGGAAGCGTAACCATGTCCACCGAGCATTTCTCAACATTGTTGACGACGCTCCAGCAGGCGAACGCCGAGATGTGTGAGCGTCTTATACGTGAAGTCCGGTCCTCGACACCTATAGAGCGATCTGTATCTATAGTAGCTTCAAACAATGCGAACTTCTCCAAGTGTTCAGCTCGTTTTAGCGGCGCACCTAGCCAGTGCGTCGACGCTTTCATAGATGCCGCTCAAGTGTACAAAGGGTGTTTACAAATATCAGATGAAAACGCTATTAAAGGTCTGTCTATGTTATTGACCGACAAAGCGGCTTTATGGTGGCAAGGTGTGAGGAAGTCCACCACCACCTGGGATGACGCTGTTCTGCGCTTGCGATCGGCTTTTGGCGCGCGTCGGCCGCCGTTTATGATTTATAGAGAATTGTTTACTATGACGCAAAAGGATGAGAATACCGATATTTTTATATCGAAGGTGCGTGCGCTTTTCGCGAGGTTACCCGAAGGAGACTTATGCGAGCGGGTTGAGCTGGACATGGCTTACAGCTTGTTGGATAGAAGACTAAGGAAAAGGCTAGACAGAGACGCCGTTGAGTCTTTTGAGGACCTGCTGCGCAAGGCGCGGTCTATAGAGGATTCTTTAAGGGAGGCGAACAGCGTTTCCGGAAAAGCGGCTGCGGAAAAGTCCGTGTCAACTTCTTCTCCGTCCGGCCCGTCCGTCCCGGCCGTTCCGTCCGTTCCGTCCGTTCCATCCGCGCCCGCGCAAGTGCGTCCGTTTTGTGCATACTGTAAAAGTCGAAAACACGTAAAGAGTGAGTGTGTTAAATTAGAGAATAAAAACAAACAAAGTGATTCCGTAATGAATAAGAAAGAATTAAAGTGCTATGGTTGTGGTGCGCCGAACGTTTTGAAAGCGAACTGTAAGAACTGTACTAGTGACAAAGCGTTTTATTCCGTCGAGTCTACAGTTCGTCGCCCGGCCGGTGCTAAACGATCGTCGTCATCGCGGGGTGAGCGGGAAGTGTTCGCCGGCCGTCGAGACATGCGTTTGTCGGCAAGTGGTTCTCCACGTTGCGCATTGCCGCCACTGAGCACTGAAGGCGTACGGCGCGGTTCTGCGCCGTGTGTGCGCCCGTCGCTGTCGACCGCCAGGGGCGGATCGTGCGTTCGAGTCTCTACGACCGCGGCCGCGTTACCGCGGAACGACCAAGGTAACTCTCCGCCCGTAGGAGACTTTTCTGCGAACGTAAGTGACTGTTATACCTCTTTTTCGTGTTGCGATCACAATGTAAATATGTGTTTTTGTGTAAATAATAATTCTCGATCTGTAAATTCTAATGAAAATTGTGATAATGTTTCGAAATGTGTAAAGTCGAATGCGACTTCGAATAATTGTGTGAATAATTGTGAATCTGTTGTGTCTAATGTACCTAACCGTCGTCCTGTGTTAAATATAAGTATATTGGGAAAGTGTGGCACCGCGTTAGTCGATTCGGCAGCGAAAAGCTGTATTGCGGGGCACACGCTATACGCTCTCCTACAACATAAAGGTCACCCGGTACAGTCGTCAACACAAATTGTTAGGTTGGCGGACGGTGTTAGTAGGGAGATGAATGTACTTACGACGGAGTTAGAGGTGACACTACATGGGCGAACTAAAGTAGTTCCTTTCTTAGTTTTTCCCGATTCTAATAATAATGAAAGTTTGTTAGGTATAAACTTTTTAACCTTGTTTAATCTCGTTTTTGATTTTGGCAACCGAAAGTGGCACTTCGCAGATAATAATATGCAACATTTCGATATGCAGTTCGAAAAAGTGTCACCTCTCTCTTCGTGCGCTTCGCTCGATGTACTGCGCGACGATGAGGCGACATCGCTTTCCGCGGAGCAGAGAGAGATTCTTGCCCGTCTCCTCGTGGAGAATGGGGACATCTTCGAGCCAGGGGGAGCACCTACTCCTTTCGCTGAGCATGTTATCGATACCGGCGATCACCCCCCTATTGCAGTTCCGCCTTACAGGTTAACACCGGCCAAGAAGGATGTAATGCGGACTGAGCTCGACAAAATGTTAGCTGACGGTGTCGTCGAAGAATGCGAGTCGGCATGGATGTCTCCAGCGTTGTTGGTGCCTAAAGCGAATGGCAAGGTAAGGTTTTGTGTTGATTATAGAAAACTCAATGCGGTGACGAAGACCGATGTCTATCCTATGCCTTTGATAGACGAGTTAGTACAGTCAACGAAAAAAGATTGCTACATGAGTAGCTTAGATATGCGCAGTGGATTTTGGCAGGTTAGTGTACGGGAGCAGGATAGAGATAAGACTGCTTTCTCGACGCCGTTTGGTTCTTACCGTTTTAAGAGGATGCCGTTTGGGCTCAAAAACGCTCCGTCGACTTTTCAGCGGTTAATAGATAGGCTCCGTACGGGTGCTTCGTTGAAGAACGTTACATTGCTAGCCTACCAAGATGATTTGCTTGTTATATCTGAAGGAAGTTTTGAAAATCATATTGCTGATTTGCGCGCGGTCTTTGAAAGGTTGCGTCTGTTTAAGTTGAAAGCCAATAGAGAGAAGTGTGTCTTTGCACGTGACGAGGTCAAATACCTTGGTCATGTTATTACCCAGGATGGTATTTCTCCAGACAATGACAAGGTTCGTGCAGTCCTAGAGATGAAGGCACCGTCGTCTTTGCGACATCTCCGCACTTTTATACAAACGTGCTCGTGGTTTCGGAAATTTATACCGAATTTTTCAGCTGTTGCAGAACCTTTGACGCGTTTGACCAAGAAGAATCAGCCATGGAATTGGGGTCCAGACCAGACTCGTGCGTTCGACGAGTTAAAGAAGCGTCTTTCGTCTGCTCCCATTCTCGTTCAGGCAGATTATAGTAAGCCTTTTGTGTTGAGAACCGATGCCAGTGCCTACGCCTTAGGAGCAGTGTTAATGAAAGGTGATGGTAAGGATGAACGGCCGATTGAGTATGCCAGCCGATTGCTTATACCGGCTGAACGGAACTACAGCACGACGGAGCGTGAGGCTCTGGCCGTCGTTTGGGCTGTAGAACGTTTAGAGGATACATCGAAGGTCACGAGGTCATAATAGGTAGTGACCATCAGCCGCTCAAATGGTTGCTCACACTAAAGTCGCCGTCAGGAAGGTTGGTTCGTTGGGCACTAAAGCTGCAGGCCTTTAATATTCAGTTCCAGTATACACCTGGAAAAGCCAATGTAGTCGCTGATGCGCTCAGTCGCCCCACCTGTAATGAAGAAGACAAGGATAAGTGTGCTGTTTGTTCCGTCGTTGTAGACTTACCTGCTCGTAGTCCTGAAGAGCTTCGACGCGCGCAGCTGGACGACCTGGAACTAAAGAAAATTATTAATGAGTTAGAAGACACTTCTGATCCTCAGTCTATAGGTGTTAAGCGTTGGTCTGAAAGGGGTTATTTTACTCAGCAAGGTGTTCTTTACAGATACAACCCTGACATTGAGAGCGAGGAACCCCAACTCGTAGTTCCTGCTTCTCTGCGTCTTGAAATTTTGAAAGAGTGTCATGACACGGCTTTGGCCGGTCATCATGGTGTTGATAGGACTTATCACAGGGTTGCTCAGAAGTTCTATTTTCCTGGTATGCGTAGAGTCATTGCTGACTACGTTAAATCTTGTGTTGTCTGCCAGAAATATAAAGCTTCTAACGATAAGCCTCAGGGACTTCTTCAAACGCCCGTGCTTAACCAACGAGGTGAAGTATTGGCAATAGATTTGTTTGGCCCTTTGCCTAAAGGCGAGTGTGGAGAAAGGTGGATCCTTTTAGTAGAAGACACAGCAACTCGTTGGGTAGAGATTTACGCACTCAAAGACGCTACTGCAGAAGTTTGCGCACGGACTCTCATTGAGGAGTACTTTTTGCGCTATGGTCTTCCACGCCGGATAATTTCTGACAACGGTGTGCAGTTTATCTCAGCTGTCATGCAGCAGTGCATGTTCATTTTAGGGATACGTCAAGAGTTAGTTCCTCTGTATCATCCGTCGGCTAATCCAGCTGAGCGTAAGAACAGAGATCTCAAGTTTCAGATTTCCCATCTGGTTGACACAAATCACTCGTCTTGGCCGGCTCATCTTCCCGCGGTAAGATTCGCGATGAACACGGCGGTTTGTCAGGCTACTGGCGTTTCTCCAGCTTATCTCACATTTGCTCGAGAGCTGCGTTCGCCAGTCGACGTTCATAATGACATTAGGGCTGTCCTTGGTAAGGACAATTTTGTTCCTCAAATCACACCATATTTAAAGGATTTTGTAAATACTTTTATTGCAGTTAGGGAACGGGTAGAGACCCAGCAGGATCGGCGAAAGGAGTCGGCCGATTGTTCCCGTAGACCTGGTGAGGTTTTTGAGGTCGGTGACAAGGTCCTCTTAAAGTCACATGTTCTTAGCAACGCCGCAAAAGGCGTCACGGCTAAATTCATCCCCAAAAGAGATGGTCCGTATATGATTAAGGACAGAGTTAGTCCTACGGCTTACATTGTTGCTAATTTAGATTCCGGGAACGACGTTATTGGTAAATTCCACGTTTCGGAGCTCACGCGTTTTCATAGCCGGGATTGTTCGCCTCCTCGTCCCGTAGTTCCTAAGCGTCAAAGAGGGCGTCCTCGCAAGCATGCGTGCCCTGTTTGTTCTGTTGCTTATGGTGGGCGAGTTCGTGAGCGAGGGCGTTCTCACGACTCGAGGGGGAGGGTATAGCGTGTCCTCTTCTGTGGTTAGCGAGGGTGTTTGCGGGGGTGAAGTCTGCGGGAGGCGTTACCGCGAGCGGATTGCAACGAACTCCCGCGCGGCAAGCTAGTTGGTTTCCGTACATAGTTCACAGAGGTCGCGTCGCGTCGTGCCTACTAGGGCTTTCGAATACCGGACTTTTTCAATACCGGTATTGATACCGGAAATTTTTTTTTCAATACCGGGATCCCGGGATCCCGGTATTGAAAAAAAAAATCTTGTACGGAATAAAATCCTATGGTGTTTATTGTGGTATATTTTAGTGCTAAATCCGTAAATGAATACGTATTTATTTTGGAAAAAATGGCAAAATAACGAGCAGATTTTTCATTAAAATTATTTTTATTTACAGTACAAATATTTCACTGTAAAGTGTAAATTAAATAATCAACACTTTTAATAAATAATTAGTTACTCTACATTCAATAAATCAGTCTCTTTACGATTTCTATAGATCGATACTATAAGTATATAAAGACATCCTTAGAAAATGTCGAGAGGATAAGAACCAATTCATTCAGAACATATGCAGCGAGATCGAACACCACTCTCAAAAATTTGAGATTTCAGATCTTTTCAAAAAGGTCCGTCTCCTGTCTAGACAATTTAAACCAAAAACGTGGGTGATAGAAGATTTCGAAGGCCATCTCATAAATGAACTCGACGCAATAGCCGAAAGGTGGCGCAACTATTGCGAAGAGCTATATAAAAATTGCAATGATTTGGGAACGTCACATGCTAATTGTAGCGGAGTGCAACTGGAGCCAAGTATACTTCGATCAGAAATTCTTACTGCCATGAAATCTCTTAAAACTAGAAAAGCTCCAGGACCAGATCAAATAACATCCGGAATACTGACAGCTCTGGGAGATACTGGCATCGATATCTTACACATGATCTGTGACCTAATCGGGCGTAACGGTGAATGGCCGAGAGACTGGGCCCTGTCCATCGTGGTCCCTCTACATAAAAAAGGCTCTACTAGAAAGTGCGACAACTATCGCACACTAGCGCTTATCTCATATGCCAGCAAAATACTGCTCTACATCATTAACAACCGCATCCGATACTACCTGGACTGGCAAATCCCGCAAAAGCAGGCGGGTCTCGTTAAACGCAAAGGCACCCGTGAACAAATCTTAAATGTACGGCAAATAATAGAAAAATTCCTATGAATTCAATACGCCAATTATCATGTGTTTTGTTGATTACAGTAAAGCCTTCAACTGCGTTAACTGGAACTGTTTATGGAAAGTCCTCACTGAATTAGGACTGCCAAAACATCTAGTAGAACTGCTCAAGAATCTATATTACAGCAATGAAGGAGCTGTAAGGGTAGATGAGGTTAACTCGCAGCCCTTCAAATTTCGCAAAGGAGTTAGACAGGGTTGTGTGCTCTCTCCCATCCTGTTCAATATGTACGGCGAATATTTATCATGAGGCGGACTCTCGATGAATGGGAAGGCGGCGGCAGCATCGGTGGAGTAAAGCTAACCAACCTACGATACGCTGATGACACAACTCTTTTAGCAGCGTCTGAAGCCGAAATGATAACTCTATTGAACAGGATGGAACAAATCAGCGAAGAAATGGGCCTTTCCATAAATAGGTCCAAAACGCAAATAGTGGTGATAGATCGCGCCAAACAGTTGGAACTCACTGGCTCACTGAACCTGGAGATCGTGGAGAACTTTATTTACCTGGGTACCAACATAACCAACACCAGGTCATTCGAGCCGGAAATTAGGAGGTGGATTGGAATGGCAAGAGTAAGTGGAGTCTCAGCTACACAAGATTTGGAGGGATAAGAACATTTCCATCAGTACAAAAATGCGTCTCGACTCTCGTCCGCATACTCATCTTCCCGATAGTCATGTATGCAGCTGAGACATGGACAATAAAAGCTGCTGACCGACATCGCATTGACGCTTTCGAGATGTGGTGCTGGAGGAGAATGCTGGGAATTCCGTGGACAGCATGTATGCTGGTTCTGTAGAACCAACGTATCGATATTGAAACAGCTAAAAATCACGAGTAGGCTATCGACCACTTGTCTCCAGAAGATACTCGATTACTTCGGCCACATTGCCAGAAGGGAGGGACACAATTTAGAAAAGATCGTGATTACTGGCAAAGTAGACGTAGCCCGATGCGTTGGTCAGACCAAATCCGCTAAACTAAAATCACAACTTGCCGCCACGAAGGTGATATTCTGAGCTGTATTCACGTTCTGCGCGTTAACTAATATAGTCTTTGTACAGTACACATTTTCAATTCCATCACTGGTATTGAAATAAGAAGAAAAAGTCTAGGACCCAGGTATTAGCTAATACCGGGATCCCGGTATTGGAAGGCCTGAATACCGGTATTGAAAAAAGTCCGGGATCCCGGTATTGGCCAATACCGGGATCCCGGTATTGGAAGCCCTAGTGCCTACGCGTTCCCGCGGTTTTACGCTATGTACTTGTGTTGTGTGTCCTGATTAAACAGTAAAACTTGACCAACTCGTATCATTCACGAACCCAGGCTGCCCCAGCCACAAAATTAACTATTGTGCAAAACTTACTTTTCCACGTACTTTGAAACTGTGGAACCAACTTCCTGCGACGGTGTTCCCACTAAATTACAACATGGGGTTATTCAAGGGGCGGACCAACAAATTCCTGAAAAGCCGGCGACGCGTTTTTGGTGTCCCCGGTGCTACAAATGTTCATGGGCGGCGGTAATCACTTAGCATCAGGTGACCCGCCTGCTCGTTTGCTCGCTAAAAATATTAAAAAAACCTACGTGTAAGACAAGTCTTCTTTATTAACGGTGGGAATAACCGGGTATTTCACTTATTTTGAAGGAGGAAGGAATATCTGATAAATCATCAACAAGGAATAATAATTTATTTATAACATAGGCCCGATAGGTAACTACTGTGAATTTAATTTGAACCAACTCGCGTCGCTGGAGCTGTTTAACTAGTTAGTAAGTAACTTTTTTGTTTCAGTATGCACTTTGTCTGACTTTAATGCTATTTCTGAAGGTGGTTGTGGTTATAATGGCGTTCACGGTAAACGCGTGGTCATTAAGAGATGCTTTGTACATTCCAATTTCACAATTTGTTTCGGACCTAGAAATTGAAATGGAAATCAACAAGCTCCAAGTGTCCGTAAGTAGTTACCTATACAATAGGTAGGTACGCATATTTGTAATTTAAAATAAGTACATCACTTATTAACAGACTTCCAAAAAGGAGGAGGTTATCAATTCGGCCGGTATCTTTTTTTTTTAATTTATTGACACAAGGAAACTCTGGATTCTACAATTCGATTTTTTTAGCGTTTCCCTTGAAGTTCGACTTACATAGCATGTATTAAATAGGTACAAAATTCTTTCATCTTTACCTATACAAATTAAATTAAATTTCGAAGTAAATATTCCTTATGAATTCTTATCATTATTTGAACGATAGCATGTTTTAAATTTTTGTCTGTTTGTATATACGGACTACGGAGTAATCGGACTAGTTAATATTCGAAACGGCTGAACCGATTTTGAGACACCGAGTTTCACATTGACCGGGTGTCTAGTAAAGACCACTTTTTTGTTTATTCTTCTTCTAAACGATAGACCTCCATGGCTGGACAAAGGTCTCTTGCATGGATTTCCACAGGCATCGGTCTTGCGCCATCTGAATCTGCCCCAAGAGAAATAAATTATTTCGTGGGTCTACCAAAACTGCGTTTCCCGTTATTAATAATAATTTTCTTATTACCTATTCTCAGCTTAACTGCTGTGGCAGTGAATCCTTTTTCGACTATGTCGGCATGAATTTCACAAGCGACCACGCTACAACAGTTGCTCTTGCGACCTACGAAGACCGTGTCGTGGAAGTGGTAGTGCCGTCGACTTGCTGCGTCACACAGGGCGAAGAAATATGCACTACATTGAGGTCTGGCGGCTGCAAGACGGCTTTGATTAACATGTTCATGCAGCATTCTGGTGTCATCGGCGTGTTGGGGATTTGCGTTACGATAATGAAGGTAGGTAGATATTTGATGGCATCAACGGTTTAAGGGCCAGCTTGTGTGACTGCAGACCGCGAGATCCTGGGTTAGAGTCCTCAGGAGTCTAGTATCAAGAAATTCTCAGTAGCATGTTCGATTTGGGAAACTCGCGGTATCAGATACACTTCCGTGGACTCGCTCAGTGTTTACTCCTTGGAGTGTATGCGAGTCCGATTGCCATCCCATATGTAAGAGTGACGAATAAGATACTATAAGATATAATTTTTTAAATTTATTTACACCAACAACTTTATACAAAAGTCAAACAAATTCTATTACGTAATATATCAGTATGGTTGTCAGCAACAGGCGTAAAAAAAAGAAAATTATCGACTAAGATACTGCTCTTGCGTTTGTGTACTATAACGTTTCCAGTGTACCTATAGGTAAATAGTTGATTTGTCCTTCAATCACGCAGTATCAGAACAAGGATTGACGTGACTTTTTACTTAGGTATAATCGAGGACCTAGAGTGTGACAGGGTTGCCGCGGCATTTTTAAAAACCGAACTCGTAGTCCCAGCAATTATTTGTTCTAAAAATGGTTGTTCGTTGCAGTTGCTGGGTATAATATTCTCGGTACTACTGGCGCGGTGTATACGTAAAGCGAAGAGTGAGAGAGGTCTAAGGTCGTGGACGATTACGGAGCAGTCGATACAGGCTCGACAGATCGAGGCAACCAACCCGTTCGATCCAATCGAACCCGATTCGACCCCAACGAATCAATCTGAAAACCATCAGGCGGATACAAATAATGGTGCCAGTGGTGAAGTACCTACAGCTACACATATTGTTCTGTAATTCAAACGACATAAACTAAGAAATCTTCTCTTGGATAATTTTTAGGCCTTGTTCACGTACGTGCGTGTGCGTTTGCGAAACATCAAACGTATGAAGTACTTCGATCATAGAAAAATAAGTGGATATCGCATGTTGGTCCGATTTGTGTAACCACTAAATATGAGTGCAGATCATTTCGCTCGCTTCGCTGTCATCGAACATTGACGTGAAACAGTTATTTCAGTGTCAAGGAGCAATGATGCATTTGAATAATAGTTGAAGTATGAATCCCCTTATTTTTCTGTGATCGAAGATGAAGTATCTTAAAGCTCATAATTAACGCTTGGTTCTATACAAGAAAAGCCGAGCCCGCCACCGCGCGGTGTACATGAACAAGGTCTTACACTGTTAACTCTGCATAAATAGTATAAATAGATTGTTTAACTCTCGTTACTTGCCAGTGCTACTACATTTACGTACCTACCTATGTGATGTAATGCAAAATTATTTTTTTTATTAAAAAAGTTTTTGTACAATATGTAATTATGTATGTAAGGTAATATCATCAATAAATAATGCAGTTTATTGCAGTGTTTATTATCTTTCATAAATTATAATTTAATTCATTATTCATAACAAATTATTATTATGTAATGTTTATAAATAATACTAAGTATGTATATTTACAAATATATGTATGTAGTATGTTTACAAATAATAATATGAATTAAATAAAACAAGTTTATAAAGATTTTCATTTAATGTGCATGGGAAATTCACGATATTTCATTTAATTAGAGGTAATTTAATAAATACAAATTCAAAATTATTTATTTCATGTAGCCAGCATGTGGCTTCTATGACACGTCGAGACTCTATCACAGGTTCTGAGTATCTAAAAACAATTCCATTTTATACTTCACAAATTGAAAAGTTGAAGACAAAAGTGTTCATCAAACGGCCTTGAGCTTATGCTATGCATTGCTATTTTTACTTAACTGTCTTAAAATGTTAAGAAATAGCAGCAAATGTTTTGGATAAACAGGTAACCAATGAACTTAGCCAAGTCTTATGATGTTCTTGTTTGGTTTTTTACTTGCAGCATGGTTTCATTGTAAGTATGGTAAGAACATCTAATGCTCTGTGCTTAGTACGTCGGTTACGCCAAGTTACGCTTACTGTCTTAAGGAAACATAGATTGGCTCCTGGTTGTGTGTTTGTGTGTGTGTCGTATCTATATCAGTGTATCAGTGTGAGAGAGAGCTAGCTAACGTCTGACCGCTACCATGTAGGCTCCTGATAGGCACGCACACTTACGCAATGTGCATGTACACGACATAACCATGAATAAAGTCAAACACCCTTGTGAATTGAAAGAACTATATATTCTTTGTACATGCATATTGCATATTACTTATACAATAATATTTTGAATTTCGCATGCATCTTTATATCTCTGTTGATGATCCCAAAACTGTTTTCCTTTATCCCTAATTGTATGTCCGATGGCTGAATGTATGCCGTTGCTCATAAATGGAGGTGTGAACTCTCTGTATGCTATGCACACTCTTCTAGTTGTAATGTCCTCACGCAAGACACAATGTTCCCAGTGGTATCTGCATTCTCCATAAATTACTGTTAGAGATCTCCTGTAAAAAAAAACATAGAAATTATGCTTAAAAAGCTTATTATGGCATCAGGTTTACATTAGTATTTATTGAAAAATCTTATTTTAGAATACCTTTGTTTATATGTTATATATAACACATAAATAAAAAGAAATCACAAAAATAATTAATAACTATTTCATATCAAACCTAAATAAAAATAAAACAAGATTTTGAGCAGTGGGAAAAACTTTCCATCGAGAAGATTGTTCCCAACTGTTTTTCTATTCCACAGTGAATTTAGATTAAAAACCGAAAAAAATATTAAAATATACACATAATATTATATGATAGTCAATATTTTTATGCCCTTTTATTTTATTAGGGACCATGAATCTATGAAGAAAGTGACAATTATTAAATATAAATAAATTGTTTTAAATCCAAGCTGATCATTTAACATTAATGAACGAAATGTACTAAGGCAATGTAAATCAAAACTGTGAAATTATGCAAATACTAGTTAACAAATAGTAGTCACTGAATGTAGAGCTTAAATTACCATTTTTTTACTTTATTGCACAACATTTATAAATATTATAACATTTTATACCAGTTGAACTTTGAACTAGTAACAAAAATGTAATATTATACATGGATATTACATAATAATTAATACTCTTATTTAATACTAGAAAGACAAAAAAAGATGATATAATTATACACTTAAAATATCATACCTTATTAATGGTATCCTAATGATAACATTCATATCTTTTGTAGGTTTACAGAATTCCAACATGCTTACTCCTTTGTCTTTACAGTCTATATTTATACTACCATCAGCTTCAACCAAGGGTGGGTATTCTTCAGCACAATATAGGTTATATTTCTTCTTATCGCCTCTATATGGTGTCATAGTAAGAGCAGAGTCAGTTAAACAGTTCACAGTAACTATTCTTTCACCCCAAACCCAGCAGTCATCTATATGAGGGTCAATAGATGCACCTTTAGTTGGATCATACTCCAGTGAACACTGTTCTATCACTTCATAGCCTTCTAACAGGTCTATGTGACGAAATCTATCTTGCAAATACTTTGAAAATTTAGGAAAACCTTCAAATTTACCTGGAACGATTTTTTGCTTTTTAAAATTAGTTTTAGGTCCATAGTTCTGTTTACGACGTCCGCTTTGCGAGTTGTCCCATGGGACTTCGTCTATGTTCGTCATAAGCGCTTTTTCTTCATCCGAAGATATAAAATCCAACTTTATGTAGACACCAGGATAATCTATGGAAGTACCTTCGTGGTGTGGATGTTGTTTGTACAAATCGATGTCCCAGCCGCTCCAGGCTTTGTTACAAAAGGGACAGTACACGTAGGCTTTATCTTTATCGAGGGGTTTTGTTTCTTTTAAAATATTTGCACCGTAATAAGTTTCGCAAACCAAACAGGTTCGGCAACCCTTACAGCCACACGGGCGCGGTTTCATTTTGGTTTTGTACTATTGCACAATGTTGTACATTGGTTAACTTGCAAGTTGTACTCAACACACTAGTGTTACTGTTAGTGTTAGTGTTAGTGTTAGTGGTAGTTTAATACTAATTAAACTTAGAAATTAAATTTTAAACACCGAAAATTGTATTTATATCATTTTTGATTTTGTGAATCAAGGTTATTGTCAAAGTCAAAGTCACATTGACATGTGACCTATGTTGACATTTCTCGCATCCTAGAGTTGTTAGATTTATACAAAGTACTCTGTGGTTGTTAGGTAGAAACGGTAAATTATACCACCACTTAGGTAGGTAAGTATTGCACGTGAGTGAAGCACGTTAAACCGAACGTAGTAACTGGTACAAACAAAAACCATACCTCCATACCGTATCATAAAATACCTATACTTAGCTCTACTAGTAACTTCTAATAAATATTTTATTATTAAGTTGTAATAAATTATAATACCTAGCTATTATTTAGCAGTAGTAACTTTATAAAATAGGTAATAAAATAAAATACAGTTACTTTTCATTAATAGTTTAATTATGCGAATGGATAACGGTATATAATTATTACTTATTACAATGAAAAAAGTATTTTTTGAAAACAAGGTAGGAATATGAAAATAAAATTCCATAATAAATTGATAAATTAATATTACTTTTATAAAATTGTAACATAAATAATAATAACCGACTGTCACATTTCATCTAAAATAATAGCTAACTTTACTTAGAACTTATATAAAATTAAATGGGACACTATTACATTATTTTGTAATTTTTATTTAAACTATATTGGTCGATAATTTCGGAAGATTCTACATAAAAATATAATGATTGTGTGTTTGGTGACAGTATAAAACTTAACATATTGTGTATATTGATTGGTTAGCCTATGGTTTTAGCGTAGATAAAAACCGCTTAGTAAATGACTCAGTGGCCCGCCACTTATTACTGTATAAAATACCAGTGCATAAGTTTAAACTTTATTTATACCCTTATCAGGTAGTTTACTTTAGTGCCTCTATTATATAGAAAAAAATAAACAGGTACCCATTGCTTAGAACTTTGTACCTATGAAAATATATTTCAAATTATGTATTAATAATATTCTAACAAAAACTATGTCTGGAACACTACAATTTAAGCTTAATCTAGTATATTATTCCATTTAAATATCATAACAAAAATAAATCTTAATTATTGTTATTTTAAAAAGTGCGTATTTATTTTTTATAATGCAAGTTAGAATGGCAGTGAGTGAAATGACTTTTGATATTTTTCAATATACTTCTTAAGACAACATTATAAATAAATTTTCCTTAGATACTTCTTATCATCATATTATTTTCTCCAATGTACTGCACTTGCTGCAGCAACGTAGAAGAAATCTTTCCAAAACTCTGTAGAGTAACAGAGTTGCAACAAACGAATCTCATAGAATTCCTTCTAGTGCCATAATATGATATGGGTATAGCCAGTGTCCTCCTGTCCTACTGTTCCTTTCAATCTAGGTCATCGTATTCTAGCACTCGGAAAGTAGGATAATAAGCAAGCGCGGGGGGCGGTGGAGAGGGAGTCGGTGGTGCCAATACGACTGCTGGAGGTCGCAGCCCCTGCGCTGCTTGATGCTAATCATCCACCAACTCCCATAGCATGAGAGCAGCATCTGATCCACCTGATGTTACCAGGCAACGGTCGTTAAATAGAAAACGAGCCGAATAAATAGACCCCGAGTAGACTTTCACTTCATTGTACTCTGCTTTGGGACTAGCGCAAGGGTACCTGTAATCATTACAATAACATATTAAGAATGATCTCAACAGGAAGATACAACGAGAGTGAAACGAATTTTAAAACACTTATCAAAAATTGCGGATTTTGCGGGTATCGAACCCACAAATATAGGGAACGGCGCCCAGAGTGTGTTAACTTTACCCTACAGCCACGGTCACAGAGTACTTTTGGCCACGATTTAACTGCCGTCAGCGCTGAAGTCTGTTAGTTATACGTTACTACTTTCAAATTGTTTTAAGCAACCATTAGTGATATCTTTTAGCAATACATTGCAGTTATCGGCTCCGCATTACAATAGGAACCTTTTTTAAATGAGAAGTGTAGCATTAATTTTACTAAGGAAAAATGCCTACCTAAATAACCGCAAATATCCATCAGAATCGCCGCTTATCAGAAGGTCGTGGGCAGCTGAACGGCTAGCTGCTGTTATTAGCGATGTCATTGGATAGAAACGATTGTTCCACATTCCTGAAAAATACATGGTTAGTTAAAAATAATTATTATAACATTTTGTGGGTAGGTATATAATAATTAAATAAACAATAGGTGAATATTTACCAGAAACAAGGAACCCAACAGTTGAATTAAACGTGAACCATTTCACATCTTTCATTGCTATTGGACTTTTTTCAGGTGATAGCGCCTTTATATCCCCTACAAAATTATGAAATGAAAATAGGTACAAATATTATTTCATGACAATAGCTAACTAGATTTAGAGGTCTCTTTCGCCATCCATGAATAGTTTTTTATTGGCCATGGTGAAAAAGGCCCTAAGCGACATAGGTGCATGACTTACAAAATGACAAATCGTAGTCGGCCGTAACAGTCTGTAAGTAAACTCCATCAAGACTCCAGTCTAACTGAACCAACGGTTGTGCACCTCGAATTTTGTTTGATTTTTTATAAGAGAATCCATCACGGGACACTCTGAATAGATATATGCTGCCATTTTGAGATCCGATCGCAAGAATATCTCCCGCTATAAAAGAAATCTTTTTGTAATAACTGAAACATTTTATTAAAAAAAAAAAAAACTGTTTCCCATCAAATTTTTTACCTGAGTTATACTGCAAGCAATTAAGCGGAGATCCGCATACCCTAATTGTAGCGACATGTGCTCCAGCCTCAGCATTTAAAATCACCAAATGACCCTCTGTGCTTCCTGCAGCTAAAGCCCCACCCCCAGGGTGCCAAGCCAACGATACACATTCGTAGCCAACCTGCAAACGTATGTAGTACGTATAATTAATATGATCACCGCTAAGTAGAAGCGTGAAATATTTTATTGTTATTGTCTATTTATGAACTGATATTCTAATGTTCTTAGTTACCTGCGTAGCAAAAATCAGCTTATGACCTTTCCATAGTGCGATATTCTTATCATGACCAGCTGTCGCAAACATTTCGTCGTCAGGATGGACAGCAATGCCCATTAAATACTTATGGTGACCAAATATAACCTAAATAAAAAAATATAATCATCAGGGATCAATACAATATTCATATCGTAATTGATGATTACGCTCAAACTAAATTAACTTACTTGATTAAATCGTCGCTGCAAGGATCCTTCCATAATGTTATTTTTTGTAGTGCCAATGTACAAATTACCATCATTTCTTCCCGGTCTTTGAGGATAGATACTTCGAACTCCACCGGCCGATTCTGGTAACTGTTTCGTGAAATTATATTTAAGTAACAAACTACCTATATAAACAAATTAATAAATACCTACATTTAGTGTTATTAACAACTTTTGCTTACTTTTGTTTCAGTAATCCTTTTATAATTTTGTAAAGAATCCCAAGCCGCAATTTTCCTGTCCTTCTCGCCACCAGATATCAAAGTACCTTCTGAAAGCATCACTAGAGAACTTATTCCCTTTATATGCGCCTGAAATAAGATTTTTCAGTTATACATAAACTTCTCATCAAAAGACGTAAATTGACAATATCATATTATTTTTTTGGTATTTAAATATCGTACCTCGAATTCCATTCGCACGAAGTACGCCCCGTCGCTATCAACACTGTATATTGTAATAAATCCATCACTATCGGCAGTAACTACGTCACCATCTTGTTCGAATTGTAAAGCAGTAACTTGAGTCCTTGCAGGCTAAAAGCAAATAATTCAAAGTATATAGAAATAACTCATAAAAATATACTCGTATACCAGTTACATTTTTCATATACTACAGCACATCACTATGGATGGAACATAGATATTAGGCGTATATGAGGTCAGTGTACTGGGACCTTCTATTTATACATACCTATACAATATCATAGAGGGGAACGATAAAGTTAGTAAAGAATGCTAACTTTATGAGTGGAACAAAATCTATGATAATAATCATGCGGTATAAAAAAATGGGTAGAAATTCAGTCTGTATTTGAACAATTAAAGAAAAATAAATATTTCTTCAATTATTTCTTACCAAAATTTTTTATTAATCTTTATTTATACCTAGATCTTTCTTTTTTTTCGAATGATGTTATAAGTTCAAAAGTTTTTATTGGAGGTTTGTTGGTTTAACCTTCAATCACGCAGCAGCAAGAATAATTTAAGAAATAAACTTAATAACCAGTAGTTAATTTATTTAAATTTAATTTATGTTTACAGCTACTTTTTCATTGCAAAAGACCAAAGAGTTCCCGCGCCAAACCAAATCCACGCATCCACGCGGAAAAAATAATCGATATTATAGCTTATTTACTATTAGGTATCTACTTACAGGTTTTATAATATCAGTTCGTTCAAAAAATCCATCTTTCCTCCTGTTCCAAAACGCAAGATGTCCTTTTCCGTGCGTGATTAGAAGATTGTCGTCAAGAGGGTGGAATGCAGCGCCGGTCAGTTCTTCTTGTAATGTCTAGAATACGTTTTTATCGCTATAAGTAAATGATTTTATTTAAAAGTATGTGTTAGAATATATAGAGGAAAAGGTGGTAATGTGACCCCTGCAGGTATATTGGCCCCCTTTGATATTTATACCTTAGAGTCACGCTGCCTAGTATCTCTTTAGGGAAACGCAGAGCTCCTTTGACGGTATTAATTTAGTACTTACTAATTCCGGTAGAAGACTTTACGTTCTTTTATTATTGGAACCAGTCGAAACCTGCAACTGCCAAACTTTTAAGACCGCTCCGATAATAATTAAATTCTTGTGGTAAAATTCAAGTTTTGGCGTTGGTGCTTCGTAAATTGTGCACGATAAAGGATTTCCTATGGGATTTCGAAGATAAATAGACAAAAAATCTAATAAATTTACAAATTATGATGTGTTTATCTATCCTTTGATATTTCTAATTTGGCCCCCTCATATTGTTTGTATTATGGTCCCGGGGGGCCATATAACATGTATGAGCGACAACCTTTTATATATTTTTTATGATAGAGGGGGAAGCGATGCTAATCGGCGTCAGAGAGACGCTACATCCAGCAGTAGTTCTGAAAGTGGTGCAGTTGTGGAAACTGACTCAGAAGTTGATGAAAATATCTGTCCGAATTTGGTACCTGAAAGCTCAGATACGAACTGCACTATTTAAGCGACAGACGGGGAGAGGAGTGGATTCAGTGCCAGAGTTGCAATTTATGGGCTCACACAGCCTGTGCAGGTCCGGAAGACGAATATTATATCTGCGATTTTTGCCGTTAGATTTTCATGACATTGAATATATTTAATATGGCCCCCAGGGTGCCATATAACCCTCACTGGATCTCAAGTTGCCAAATTTGAATACATTTAGAATATATTTGTTTTTGATTATTATGTGGCTGTTTCATTTATTCTAAAGTCTAGCATGCATAGGCAAATAAATAAGGAACACTGTAATGTATTTATTCGATTTCTGAGTATGATATTTTGAACATGAAGCCCCAAATACAAAGTAGGGGGCCACATTACCACCTTCTCCTCTACTATACAATGTATCTAATCCAGTGCAGTGACTGTTATGCTTTATTATTTATCGTAATAAGCATACTTAAAATAGATAGTATTTTCAAATAAATTTCAAATTTTTTGAATGTCATTTCACCTTAGTTATTCACGGAATACTTAATTCATTGGATTCATGTTGTAAACTTGGGAGTGTTAGAACGGTATGGTAGTAAGAAATACTATATTATAAATATATTATACAAACCCAGTTTGATTTTTGAAATGAAAAAAAAAAATGAAAAACATATACAGGGCGTCCCACGGCTATGCCACATGGAGGGGAAGTACCTTAAATATTGTAGATGGAACATTTTACTGAAAGAAGACTTCATTTTAATTTAAAAAACAATTTAAACTGCATTCATAGATTTTTAAATAATTGCCTGGTTGAACCGGGACTCGAACCCGCTATACGAGAAAAAAAATTAACCTGTATCTTTATCATACCGATCGGAAGGCTTCATCATAAGGATTATTCTGAACAAAATTTTACATCAAAGGCTAAAATTCATGGTCTTCCTTTTATTTCTCATGCTATGTTATTTAACAAAAAATAATCCTTATGATGAAGCCTTCCGATCGGTATGATAAAGATACAGGTTAATTTTTTTTCTCGTGTAGCGGGTTCGAGTCCCGGTTCAACCAGGCAATTATTTAAAAATCTATGAATGCAGTTTTAATTGTTTTTTAAATTAAAATGAAGTCTTCTTTCAGTAAAATGTTCCATCTACAATATTTAAGGTACTTCCCCTCCATGTGGCATAGCCGTGGGACACCCTGTATATTACAAGTATTAGTTAGTATGATGATATTATGTAAATCACAATCTCGAATCTTGTATTTATTTGTGCGAGCACATAAGAGACAATGTTATATTATGTATTTAATTAATATCTTCGATTAATATTATATGCCAGTTATATGCACATAATATTACAAATTATTAGCTTTTGATTGATCTCTGGTTGCTTAGCTACACACCTGTGTAAACTATAAGCTTACACACAATTTTCAGCTGTATTATTATAAACATAAAGATCAAATTAAGTTTCGATAAAGATTACCATCACGTAGCGCCTACGACTTACGTACTCGTAGCTATATAATGTAGGCACCTACGAAACCGCGGCGTAGCAGAGGCGTGGTTTTTCAGTACATTGAACTTTTGTAAAAATAATGACTTATGGCATTTTTTAACGTTGTTAATGGTATTGCGATTTTGTGTTAGGGTTTGTGTGATATTTAGTGGTATTAATGGATATTTCTTGCTTTTCCTGTGGTCTAAGGCCCGATTCAGTGCGACGCGGATGACCTACGCGGATATCCGCGACGGACGGTAATAGTACATTGTTACCTTAGGGATGAAAGTAACTTATTTAGTCCCGAGACGGGGTTTGGCGCCCGAGCGTAGCGAGGGGGCCCATAGTTCGAGGGACTAAATAAGTCTTTATCCCGAGGTAAACACTGTGCTTTTCATTACGAATATAAGGAAAGTCAAAATAAAAATAGAAATTAGCTAAAGAAAATTGAGTGAACTTTATTTTACATAAATCAACAACTTTGGTGAGATATTTACTCGGGTATGTCGTGTTTCATTTGAATTCCAATAAAAATGTGACAACTAGTTTTTTTTAATTATTTGACAGCTGTCAGTTGAAAACGATTCTCCCTAGGGCTGAAAAGTATTACTTTCAACCCGCTTCTCAGGCAACTTCAGACCTACTTTCCGTGTATGAGTAATGAAAAATATATTAAGCCCTTATAGCGTGTTCAGTGCGATGCGGATTGTCCGCGTTGCGGAGAGCTATCCGCACGCGGTTCTTCAACACGATCCGCGTGGAAGTGAACGATGAATTCATCCGCGGCGGACGCATGCTCTAATCCGCGCGCGGATGGTCCGCGTCGCACTGAATCGGGCCTAATAGCGGGAAAGTGGGTGCTACAAAGCGCTATGCTATACGTTTACGTCCATATTTTTTTTTTTTCTAAAATAAGTCTGTTTGTTCTTTTATTCGTTTTGTTCTGTGAGAGTCCGAAAAGACTAAGAGTCTATGTTTAACACTTGCTGCTATAATTTCAAACGCAATTTTACCGTTGTAACCACTATGCAGATATGAGTGGAACTAATAGGTAATATTACAAATGGCGCACCGACCTCTATAGTTAATCTATGATTCCATTTTTTTTTCTAGAATGATTTCATAGATTAATTGTAGAGGTCGGTGCGCCATTTGCAATATTATTAATTTCAGAGACACCTATGTCAAAAGTGGCGCTTCAAATTGATATGCATTTAGGCTGTCATTTGTACAGGGGCAGTCCAGTGTTAATCATAGATTGAATATAGAGGTCAGTGACTAGATGTGATACATAAAACACTGTATGTTAATCTTACTGCAACTTTGCCAAGTAGATGTCCCCATTGCCACTGCCAAACCGATAAAATGCTTTCACGGCCGGCGTCGACGGCTAGGACGTAACTGCCGCCGTTCTGTATTCGAACAAAGTGTACTACAGTTAATATAATTTATACGATTAACAATATGACTCACTGAACAGAGTTACTGTTACCCTATAAAAAAGCATTAACATACCTACCTACTATTTTTAAATGGTACCTCAAATCTTATTAAGATTACTAATATTATTATTATTAATGCGAAAGTGTTACTGATGTTGGAGTGGAGAGGAGAATATAAGTCAAGTTCAATTTTTTTTTTTTTTAAAAGGATATTAGCCAACCTGAAGTTGACTAATATTCTCCTATCCCATCCAAATAAGCGGAAAGCTTGAATTAACGGGTGGGATTAGAACCTGCGACCTTACAGTTTTCAGTCCGCGCCTTTAACCGTTGGGCTATTGAGGTTTTGGGTTGGGTTATTTAACTAATATTCTTTTAAAAACAAAAATGTAGTCCTTGTTCACTTACGAGCTGCGAGAAAGCGACGGCGGCGACGCCCGCCTCGAACTCCGCCATGCCGAACACGTGCAGCGTCTGCAGCGTGTCCGTGCTCCAGATGCGCACGTGCGCCTGTGCGCGCCGCCCGCGCCCCGCGCGCTGCCCGCTCGCCACCAGCTCGCGCGACGGGTGCAGCTCCATGCTGCCAACACACATTATGTTATCCCTTCCTATAACAATGTCTTAGGCTCTCCGCCCACGTTAGACTTTTTGTAGATTCGATAATCGGACCGACAATTTCACCGACTTTTATTATAGCCGAGCTTTTGCCCGCGACTTTGTCCACGTGACTTAGATTAATTTCCTTGCCATCAAAAACTCGTTCAATTCAAAATGTATGAGAAAATGAAATTTTTTCATATTTTTTTTCCGTGAATTTTTCCGATATTTTAAAAGTTATTCTGCTATTCGGGACGGAGACAAATACAACAAACCAAAAACCATGAATATCGGTCTAGCCGTTCTAGAGTTATAAGTGTCTGAATAAACCCGACTTTATTTTATAGTATACGGCACAGATTTAGGGTAGTATACGGAATAAAAAGTCTATAGTAGTTCTATGTTCGTCTCCTGGTTCTAAGCTATCTCACCACCAATATTCAGCCAAATCGGTTCAGCCGTTCTTGAGTTATAAATAGTCACACACAAAATCTATAATACATATATAGATTTTGTGTGTAATGTTGACCTACTACATCTATATATGTTTCATTTTTTTACCGACATAAAGTTGGTCACCGATTGTCGGACGTGGGCAGAGCGCCTAATTTTTTTTTAATTCAATGACAATACTTTTTTTTAGATAAATATACTATAGACTAGCGCTCGACTGCGATCTCACCTGATGGTAAATGAAGCAGCAACCTAAGACGATGCGCAGTAAGTACCTAAGTGTACGATGCAAAGTGAGAAGAGTTGGTTGATTGGTCTCACCACTGTATGTCCTCCGTGTGCCCCATGTAATGTCTCTGCGCCTCCTCGTCTCGGTCGTACATGACGGCCACGGCGGCCACGTAGTACAAGAGCTCGCCGGTCGGAAGCACCCATAAGTTGCGCCGAGAGTCCCCGCCGCGGTAACCGTAACTGTCGTAATTAGTTTAATCAGAGTTTTGTATGACGAAATAGATTACTCTCTGCGTATTAGCGTAATTTCAATCTATATAAATGCAATTACGCTAAAAATTTATCCTTACTGCAATTGCAATTTAATGTTTTCTTGGTTTAACTTGGTTGGTTTTTTCTTGGACATCGACAAAAATCCGTCCTGTTAAATACAATTAGTTCGATTGATCTAACTTATAAAAAATATTCCGTTCTGTTACTTTACCTAGGCTAACAGAAAGGAATAACAGATTTCATTCCGGATTGTTTTATTAGAAGAGATTATTTTGAAGAAATAGCGTATTTTCTCGGTCTGGTTAAAATTACAAAATTTTTATAAAAAAAAATTAGATTTTTTTTAAGTGTTTTAAGTAGGTTTGGTTGGTCTATGCTTTTAAGTTTCCTTCGGGTAAATATTTGTATTGAATTCCGTTAGATGGCGTAACATAGAAGTCATACAATAACTAGATTTTTTTTCTTATTTTATTCGGTATAGATACTTACACCCAGTCAAGCTGCATTTTCTTATCCGGTGGAGAGTTGTCAATGGGCGCGTGGTGGATCGGTGGGTAAAATGTACGGCGAAGACCACGTATGGTCACTCTCATTGGTTCCTCCTTTAATACTTCTAATAGTGTGTAATCTGTAAAACGAGTCGAATTTGGAACGACATCGACCTCTGATGCTGAGATCTATAGAGCGTGCTCTGACTCAACTCAGAGAAAGAGTTAAAATGAGACACAAATATGCTCTGACATAAATCTGTCTCGTTTTCTCGTCTTGAGTCTGAGCAGAGTGAGATTGTGGTCTATAGATTTCAGCCTAAGACTAATTGAAATAATACCTACTGTTTTAAGCGTCGGTAGTAGGTACTTATAGGCCCAGAGAATGAGAAGTAACGAGAGCAGTGTATAACTTTTTAAGTTTTCGTTAACAGTGCGTACATCTGTCAATTAGTATAGATGAAAAGGGATGAAAAAATTATCCGTACTTTTACTGTGTATAGACACTAAATTACAGATTGACACACAGTTAGCGTAAATCTGAAAGTTAAGGCCTATACGTACCAGAATTTCGTATAATATCTCCTTCAGGGGCATAAAGGACCCTTGGCCGACTTTTGCTGCGTGCTCGGCGCCCGCGCGTGTCTTCTGAAATAGGCAGTGCTGCTACTGCACCTCTTGATCGTGATCTACAATAAATGGAACTTTAAGAAACTGTTAATGGAGCACTAGAGGTTAGACCTCTAAAGTAAAAAAAAAAAAACAAATTGCATAGATACTCTTTAGTGAATGTTTTGGTTTTTAATAGATAGATAGAATTTATTCACCAAAATGCAGGTACAAAGAGCAGAAAATAGAGCCTAATACATTTTACCAGGACTGGTGTGTGAATGTTTTTTCAATAAGACAAACATAAATAATATATAAATATACCAAAGATTTCGAAGAAAGAAACTGATTTTTCATACAAAGATGATGACTTTTCGGACGATGTTTGATGTTGGGTCGGAGGAATTCCTACAGGAAGGAATTTCTAGTTAAGTAGTTAAGTACCTCCTTATAGGCGACTCTATCGGCAGTGGTGCGCTTATACCGGGACTTAAAGCGGGTGGCACCATCGCAGTGCCCAAGTAAAACGTCTCCACATCTGCAAACTCGTTCCGTAGTTGTGAAAAGCTTCGCACCTGTATTTAAACCTTCGAATCATTACGTTTATCCGGCTCGAGGAACCAATATAGTAGAGCCGTGACCACATTATCAGTAACAGGTAGTAGAGAAACGAATGAGACGTTTAATTAGGTCTTAGGTAGGAACTATGAATGGCGTCAGTGTTTCTTGCCACGAATAACTTGAGTACCTTTAAAGCAAGAAGGAATAGGCATCTTCTAGGTAAGCGTACTCCAACATAGATTCTCGTCATCGCTTTCTGTTAGGCATTTTATTTTTCATTTTAAAACAATATTAACCAAGCTGAACTTGAATAATATTCTCCTGACTAATATTGACAATTCCTTCAATAAGTGGATTGAATTTTAAAATGAGGTTCATTGCACGGGGCTTGCGCGGGGCGACTGCCCGGTTTTATTTAAAACTTGTAGGTTACCTCTTGTCCAGTTATTGTGTACATCCTTTTAGCCCCGCTCATTTTCAGCACTTGTCCTAAATCTTCCAGAACCTCCTCAAATGGTTGAGTTGTACGTAGATTGAGCAATACGCGACACTGCAAAATAAAACACTATTAAATAACCGCAACAACTCTACGGTCAAGTAGCACAGACAAAAACCGGAAGGTTGAGATTTCATACCCTACTCGTTACAACCTTTTCAAAAATGATCCCGATTTTTTTGTTAGTTATAAATATACCTAATTACGCTCTATTTTTTAAACGGTATGATATTTGATACTGGAGTAGAAAGGGATGGGGCACATAGTTCAAAGAACTGATGGTCGTGGGGTCCCAAGGTGCTGGAGTAGCGACCCCGCACCGCAGAAGCGCAGTGTTGGTGGACCCTCTATTAGGCGGACCGAAACATCAAACGAGTCAGGGAGTGGCTGGATTCAGGCAGTGCAAGACCGAGGCCTGTGGAAGTCCATGCAAGAGACCTTTTTCCAGAAGTGGACCCAGAAGTTTCCAGAATCTTCTGACAAAGAAGAAAAAGAAGATTATATTATTTTGATTTTTGTTCATTACGCGGTCATCTTGCATTGGTGTTATCTCTCTCTCGTTATACGTAGTGTTTATCTATCCTTCTTATATTTTTAAATAAAATTAGGATTGTTGTAATTTATCTAGATTACAGTACTATTAACTCAACGATTTCTGTAAAAAAACAATCGAGAAATCTGCCAGCCATTGAAAAGTTCCCAGTCGTCGGGTAGCAAATCGTAAGATTGATCGTCTTGTATTAATTAATGTTCTTTATGAAAGCATAATAACACTATAAGCTAGACTACGTGACCTCAAAAGAGCTATCGATGCCGGACCAGTGTTGAAACACCAAGGACTCATTGAAAGCGTTGTATTAAAACACCACGAGATTGTATTTAATGACTTTACGGGCACAATCAGTGCCTCGCACTCAATCAGAGTGGAAACACACTTATAACACGCATGGGCCCGATCTTACATCACTACATTACGTATTTTCTCTAACTAGTGACTCTAATATACTAATATAGACTAATATACACCAAAATTACAAAACAAATAGCACATAGAACCCTGGCGAAGAATTTTCAAGGAGTATTTATTAGTAGAAAAACTGCCAGAAGCGAGCAAATGATCATTTAGGTCAGAAGTTAATTTTATTTTTATGAACATAAAAACCATATGACAAAAATTGATTTACGCATTTGTATAATCAAGGCTTCAGTATATCAACATTTCGCACGCGAGCTAATGATTTAATTTTTCTGATATCAACTCCCTATCTAGATTTAAAGACACGCAACTAGCCCTTTTACTGTTTACTCAGTTTTGAATAGGAGTGCTACAAGTGGTGAGCAATTGGAGCAAGTTCTTCGCATCGGCGCGCGGCGTTGCGTCGATCTGTATTATTAGTATGTTTCCAACCTTAATTTTATAAGCTTATAGTGATATGGAGAATAAAAAACATACGCGATACAAAAAATCGTTTCGTGCAAGACTGTTAGTGTAATATTTTATTATGCGAGACGATAAGTGTTTTTCAGAACTTGTAGCAAATGTAACCAAAACAAAGGAAAATATTAAAGTTTTTCAAACAGTAGATTTATGCACGATATCTTTTACTATGATATTCGGGTTGGGAAATTAAAATTCCTCGCATACATTTTCCTCGTGTAATTAAATCGCTTTCGCTACTATAGTTGTGACAGGTAAAGAATACAGTATGGTAATCTAAAATGTCTGAATAAAATTTCATTAGTGGACGTAATTATATCGTTCCAGTTCTTTTTGTTGTAATTTTTATAAGAAAGTAGTATCAAAGAATATTCCATGGCCGTACCTGCTCGTCATACAGTCGTTAATTTTCAATTTTAGGTTTCTTTACTGACGTATTTCTTAAAAATATAGACGCTGTAAGATAAGTGCAGTATAACGGTACGCGTACACTGAAATGGAATCATTGGTCGATTGCGGATCAGAACTATTCGGATAGCTGTCCCGATCTTCATCTGCAAGACACAGCTGCCGTTCTCAGACGAGGCTGGTGATGCTTGAAGTAAACTGGCAAGAAATCCAATCAAGTTCGGAAACCTCTGTTGATCGGAAAGTATCGCCGTCGGAGCCTGAGACGGACTGCTTGCGGGTGCCCGCGAGCAACCTCCCACTCGTCCCGGTTACCGTACCGCTGGCGTACCACATACCTGTATAGAATGATCCATGTTGTTGATGATCCGGATCACTCGGCCGCTAGTGTTCTTGCCGCCGCCAGGGGGTGGTGCGTCGGACTCTGCGACGGACTGCTTGCGGGTGCCCGCGCGCGACCACCCGCTCGTCCCGGTCACCGTCCCGCCGGCGTACCACATACCGTTCTTCTTGCCGTAACTCGCAGCCTGTTTACAAATAGGTAAGTGTACTCGGCTATAGATTGATTTTTTAACCCCTGACGAAAAAAGAGGGGTGTTATTTTGATAAGTGTATCTGTGTCTGTGTGGGTGTATGTATGTATGGATGTCGGGGGTGTTTTAAATATTTCAGTTTACACTTGTTTAATAACCAATCCGTTCCGTTGCACAGGTAACTACGAAGATTAGAACAACACTTCATAACTGGACAATAACAATAAAGTACCTACTTGAAGTATAACGACTGTAGATAGAAATATGTGATACAACATTCAACGTTGATCACATATTTCTGTATTATACAGTTTCAGTTTAACGTTGAAAGCAGAGGCGTAACTATACCGTTTGAGGCCCGTGGCAAATTCATCGGATGGGGCCCTCTGTCCCCCAATATAAAGTAGCTCAACCAATGAGATAATATTTTTTTGCTTTATAATAAATCACTAGGTGAAGTAAGTACATACAAACGCGAATACAATTACTTGATTTTCTAATAACCTTTAATTCAGAGCATATATATGTCACTTTCAAAGATTAAAATTCCTTTTTTCGGGCTTTTGTTCAGCAAAGGTGTTAATGACATAAGAACCAAAAATGTCACTATCGCGAGCGAAGCGAGCGTGAAATTTTTTACGACTGTATTCTGCCACTACTCCACTAGTCCATATACTTGATGCTTAACTACCTGCAATACCAATCCACAACCGATGGTTTCTAAATCGTCACAATTTAGGTGGCCTTACCAAGCAGCATCAGGATTGAGGAGTTGGTACCTGAAGTTCAATGATGTAGCCCAGTATTAACGGCTGCACCGCGCAGTTATGTATTCCATACTTGTTACTCCGAAAATGTTGCGAGCGAAGCGAGCGCGTAATTTTTTATGATTGCATTACGGCACTTAGTAGTCCATTCTTGGCACCTACAATAGCAACGCAAAAGTGACATTTTTGCGAGCGAAGCGAGCGCAAAATTTATGATTGCATTACGACCCTCAGTAGTCTATTCTTGGCACCTACAATAGCAACATAAAAGCGACAATTTCCTGAGCAAAGCGAGCGCGAAATTTATGATTGCATTACGGCACTTAGTAGTCCATTCTTGGCATCTACAATAGCAACTTGAAAGCGACATTTTCGCGAGCGAAGCGAGCGCTAAAATTTTTATGATTACATTACGGCACTTAGTAGTCTTTTCTTGGCATCTACAATAGCAACTTAAAAGTGACATTTTCACGAGCGAAGCGAGCGCGAAATTTTTTATTTTGCACTACGCCATATTTAGTCCTGTACTTTTGACGCTTGAGACCCTGCGCTTGTATGCGCCGCACACCTGGCATCGTAGGTAAAGTCGACTCTACCAACTATTTAGTTATTGTTTGGGGTACCTATATTCAGTAATTAATTAGATATTTTATAAAATTTTAAAATATATGTTTATGGACCTAATGACATTTAGGTACATACTTATACAAATATGTATCTTTTTCATTTCTGTTAGTCATAAATAAAAATTTTGGCCCCAAATTTACCGCCCCTAAAATCTGCTGCCCTAGGCTCCAGTCAACTCAGCCTTTTGGTAAATCCGACACTGTGCGAAACCTTTTTTGTCCAAAAGAATTTAGTTTATATCAATTTTAATTTTGAAAATGATCGCTCGGCACTAGCCGTAATCACAGGAATGGCTATAAATGTTAGGATCATCTTGTGCTTCTGGCCCTCTCTGATCGGGGGCCCCTTTTAGCTGGGGCCCGTGGCATTTTGCCGTCATGCCACCCTGTAGTTACGCCTCTGGTTGAAAGACATGGTGGGGAAACCTGCGCGACTAAGAGTTCTCGATTCTCAATGATGTTTGAAGTCTGCCAGTACATGGACTATGACCTATAACCCTTCTCTGATGATCATGGAAGACATAGGTAGGTACACATTCTGCGAAGTTTCAAATCTACCCCTGCAAAGCCGGGGTGGATCAACTCGAATTTACGCGTTACAGAAATTATGGGGCTAAATTTCATATCACTTACAGTAGATATAGGTGAGTAGGTATATAATCGTTTGAATCGGAGACCTTGACACGATTCGCTTGATTCACGACTTAGCAAACAATACTGCATATGCCTACATCGCATTATATTATGAAAAATGTGCTTGTATACGGTTCATGCTTTGAGTGTTTTCAAGTATCAAATAGGGGTCTACGAAAGTACGGCCAAAATATTGTGTTGTTTTAAATGTTATTAACTATTGTATTTATTAATACCAAACAAAGTACTCGTATCTTCACATCTACCGCGAACTTACGAATGTGCAAATGATGCGTTTTACAGAGGAGGGAAAGTTCTGAATAAAATAGTATATTCTTTATATTAGGTGTAGGTACACAATGTAAACGTTTGAAAAAAAAGAAAAAATAATAAAATATTTTTCTATGCACCTCATAACGCTCCCCTGAAAAATGCATTTTTTGCAGATTTTTTTTTTTTGCTTTTTTTATAGATTTATTTAGTTTACCGTAGATATGATGGTGCATAAAATAAGAAAAAAAGAATAGATGGTGGACAAGAAAACACGTGCTACGGTGTCGTAGCAGAGATGTGCTAAAAGCCTAAGGCCTTTCGCCTGTTTCAACATTTTTACGCGGAAATTCAGAATTCTATTCCATTCCAACCAATTTTCGCTACGATTGTTTTTTCATAATTTCTTGTAAATACCAAGGCATTTAACCTACTTTACTTATGACTGTTGATTTCATGCAAGGTATAAGTAACATTAGGAACTGCCGTGGAATAAATTCTGTGCTACCAATGAAACTGTTTTTAAAGAATTTCAGAAAAAAAGTTGTTTATGGTCTGAAGTTAGTATTGTTTACGAGTGTAACTAAACTGCTACTAATTTCACGTAATGTTATTTTAAGGTACCTAACGGTATACTAGATGTTGCCTGCGACTTGGTCCGCGCGGATTAAAGGTCGTAGCCCACTTACACGACACCGCTCCCACCCAACCAAAGTATGAGCATTCAAATATGGACTTAATATCGTGCTGTGGAGGTGCACTTTACAGTAACAACACAAAATAGAATACAGCGCGCGGTACCGGTACCGCGCGTAAACTGTACCACTGTAAAGTGCACCTCCAGAGCACGATATTAAGTCCATATTTGAATGCTCATACTTTGGTTGGGTGGGAGCGGTGTCGTGTAAATCGGCTACGACCTTAAGGGTCTTTGATTCCCACAGAATTCTTTGATTTTCTGTGATAAAATACAGTTTATGTCTAATATTACATAGTAAAATTTCATCAAAATCCGTCCAGTAGTTTTTGCGTGAAAGTGTAACAATCATTCGCGTTGATAAAAATATTTGTAGGATACGATTAAAACTCACCCTATTACTACCGACGATTATTGTCAAATTGTCGGCGCTTTTAGAGTAATACCGAATTCTTATTCGCGATATCTTGCACAATTGCCCGGCTGGGGCAACCGACGAGCAATCACTGACGATGGTAAACAAAACCCCCGCGATAACGGTCGAATTAAACTGACGTCCTTGAGCGATGGTACCTGCCGGTGGTCAACCTGCCCGATCGCCAAGGACACCTCTTATCGCGTACACGCGTGTTGTTAATTATAAAGTACAATCACTATAGCCTGCTCGACCACGCAAGATTCAAGGAAAGGGTTCTCTCCGTTTTAGTGGGTTAATTGTTGTGAATTTTGTTCGGAGTATTGAAGAGAGTGTTATGTCGCGGGCGAGGTCAAGTTAGAAATTGCTGCATAGCAAGTAGACTGCGGTGTTTTGTGGGCTTAGTACGACTGGAAATGTTAGATATTTGACGCTCTACGATTGATTTTTGTTGAAAATACAACATTATGGACGTATGTTAAATAGACAATGCACATTTTGGTAATAGCTTCAAAGTTCAAACGAAACTACCACAGGCGCTTTCAGCGGTGTTATTAATTCTTTGTTTCTATGGTCCTGCTAGTATTCTATTCTATGAAGGAATCCCCGTGAGATATTACATATTGTATCACGGGGATTAAAAAAGTAAATTGAAAAAAGTTTTATTCAAAGATCATAAAATAAAGAAAATAGGCCTAGTTAGCATATTATTAGAGTCCTTGACCACGACACCATTATTCGCGCGTAAGGTTATTGATTCAGTGCAAGTAATTTTCACGGAACAATGGAATTGACTAATAGAAGTGATCGCGACTTTCAGCAATAAGAGGAATATGACATAGAGATAATTTTGTAGCTCAGATAAACAGCAATATAACTAAGCCAGTTTTAAAAAGTAACCAATACTAAAAAATTAAGTTTATTACATTTTTTTAGGTATCACTACCCTTTTACTATTAGTAACTAAGTAACTATAATATATGTATTTTCTTCTTACTATTAATATAAAATACGTGTATGTATGTACATTGTACATGTATATACTACCGACATAAAAATGATTCCGGCCGGACGCGACACTCGCAAAACATTGAATATGTAATGTATGTATAATGAAATAGATTATGTGAAAACCAAACAAGATTCGGCCATTATTTAACGTCCTTAAATTAGTCGTTAGTTAAAAGGAAAATAAAACACACGAACTGTTTCTTTACTTATGTGAGCTATCAATAGCAATACATACCTAATATTAGGAATTGGGTTAAATATCCCTAACTTATGGTTTCAAATCCTTTAAACCGACTATATTTTGGATGGAATCACGAAGTACCTTATTATAGTGTATTTTGTTTCAATCTGTGAATAAGAATTTTGATAAATTTTCAAGAAAGAGTATATTCATCTTACATTTTTCTGAAATTGCAATGCTTTAAGCAGTACTTATACTCCTTGAATCATCCATCTGTTCGTAACAGGCGGTGTGCGGGAATTTTACAAATACTTTGATGAATATTATGTTCCCTCTGGTAATATTAGACTGTGAACTTATGACTCCACTTTGTAAACTGGCATAGTTATACCTGGGAATGGGTAGAACCCGCGGTACCAGCTTGGGATACACATTCACTCTATTCACTTTTATAATATGCAATTAAAAATTCAGCGAAGTGTGAACACATTTAAAGGTAGCGACAGCGTTTAAATTGGCTGGGATATAACTATAAATGGCTTCTCGTTTTGTCTACCGTAGATCAGCTAGATAGAGAGCCTGCGGTACCAACTTGGGCGCCACATTTTCACTTTTTAACCGACTTGCAAAAAAGGCGGAGGTTCTCAATTCGTCGGACTTTTTTTGTGTATGTTCCCTGATTACCTACTCGAAGATGCCTGAACCGATTTGGTAGATTTCTTTTTTTGTTTGAAGGGGTATATACTTCTATTGGTGGTGCTATTGTCATCAGGTCAGGATCTGATCATGGGATCCCGGCGAGGGAACTCTCCAAATTTTATAGTGTGCCTATATGTATACCAACTACTAATACTTAGGTACGCTGTACGCATTGAACCTTTTTAATTCATCCAAGTATTCTTTAATATTCCTTTTTTCTCTCTCTTCTGTTTGTATTTTTTCTTTTTGTGTTTCGTCTAATTAGTGTGACTGCTGTGCTGTAAGTGATACTGCCGTGCCATTGGACAATAAAATAAATAAATAAATAAATACCAAGTATATATTGATATATATACTTGGTAGTGGCGTTTGAAGTCGGTTTTATTTCACTTCTGTAATTATAAGTAAACATACTTACAGGCGGCTCCGGCGTGTATACTGGCAGAGATATGACTGTGAATGGCTCTTCGTCGCTGTCTTCCATAGAGTCAGCTGCGTAGAGCCAGCGGTACCTGCTCGGGCGCCACACTTTCGGTCCTTTATACACTTTTACGTTTAAACGACACTTGGTTAATTACTGTTCGTTTTTGGATTTAAAAGTATCAAATTATTCCTTACCTACTTTCTAAGACTAGTTTACAAAGCACTATGTTCACATATATTAGGTCTTCAGTTTATTTTATTTCATTACTTTAACTGTATGAAGTTTTTAGTTATGATAAAATTGAAGTTAAGAGTTTTTTCAGCTCAGTTGGGTTACCTTCTAGGAATAAAATAAAAATTAGGTATATGCAATATACATCGTAGGTATGGTTCGCGCGCGTTTTTGAATGTTAAACGCTTACTTGAAAGTTCCATTATAAAGTCACTGAACTTGGTCGTGAGATCGAACGTAAATAAAGTAAGTTTTAGAATCATGATTATGGTAATTTATTTTATTTTAATTTAAGTGATTGTAATCATAATGGAATGGATAACATAAACGAAAGTTTTAGGTGAAATGAACACTATGTGTAAACGCTAGGCAGCTAACAAACAAAGAATACTCGTAGTATCTCTAAATGTCATTCGCAATCAACACCTCTACAGAAGTTCAAGTACCCATGACAAACTTCTCACAACTTGAATAATTTTTGGATATACTCACATAACTACATAAAAATATGTTCACACAAACTCCTTCAGACGTCAGTGACTAGACCCCCCGACCTAATTAAGTTTTTTTTATATCTTCATCCGCTTGGATTTAGTTTTTAAAATCCGGCGGAAACTCTTTGATTTTCCGGGATAAAAAGTAGCCTATGATACTCTCCAGGTCTTCACTATAATCATGCAAAAAATCACGTAGCTCTGTTGCAGCGTTATTGAAGGACAAACAAACGCACTTTCGCATATATTAATAAGGATAGACCAGCGCTTGACTGCGATTACACCTGATGGAAAGTGAAGCTGCGGCCTAAGATGGAGCACACTTCACGATGCCTTGCGGTCCGATGACAGAGCCGCGCATTTGCTGGATCACCGCTCGCTATAGGCGACACAGGATCGTCCCGAAAGACCAATGTCCAGCAGTGGACGTCTAATTAAGGTTAGAAAGCGTTAGTTTATTGTTAAAGAAAATGCTGTCGTATTGGCCATGCAATTGACGTCACACGTAGGAATCCATCGTACATTTGCATATAAAGTGTAAACGTTATATTATCGTTGATTTGAACGGAAAATTGCAGGGCACAGGTTGATGATACCTTGAGATCCGGCCAGGGCAGGTACACGAGTCGCCTTGAGAGATTAACTTCAATGTACATAATCTGAACTTCCAACATGAAAATGTAATTTGATATGGTAATAAAGTTGAAGCGGGTTATTGCGGTATTTAGTTGCAATGAGTCTTTAATTTTGCTTTTAAAGGCTCTAGCGTGACTTGTGAAGTTTATCTTTCTTTATTCGATGACAAGATAGTCCTTGACTGTGATCTCACCTGATGGTAAGTGACGATGCAATCTAAGATGGTAGCGGGCTAACTTGGAAGGGGTATGGCAGTGTACATTCAACCCATACCCCATAATCGGTTTCTACACGCCATCGTGCCGGAACACTAAATCGTTTGGCGGCACGTCTTTGACGGTAGGGTGGTAACTAGCCACGGGCAAAGCCTCCCACCAGACCAGAGACAATTTAGAAATTATAAATTCCCAAATTGCTCCGCCGGGAATCGAACCCGAGGCCTCCCAGTTATAAAAGATTCTTCATTAAAAACTCAGCTGTATTGAACTCCTGTAGATTGATTAACATCTTCCATTTACGCGAGCTTTGTTCTAATTTATGACGTTAGCAATCTAACTTTTTGTACCTAATCTTTAGTTATACCTACATACTTGCGAAAATATCAAAACGATTTATGAAAAAGTAAGTTTTTTGAATACCTATTATACATTATATTGTTTTACCCGGCGTTGCCTCTTGTGCTGTCAACGGTAAATATCGAATTTCTCACGCGATATTACTTGAGTCACGTAGGTAACTACGTGTAAATTGTATGAAATATACAGAAATAAAGCGAGAAAGTGAAAAGAAGCTTTATATAATACATGTATTCTCATCGATTTGTTCATACTGGCAAGCTGATTTCTATGTATCTACCAATGTAAGATTAAGCCTCAATAGCCCAACGGTTAAAGGTGCGGACTGAAAACTGAAAGGTCACAGGTTCGAACCCCACCCGTTGCACTATTGTCGTACCCACTCCTAGCACAAGCTTTCCGCTTATTTGGAGGGGATAGGAGGATATTAGTCAACTTCAGCTTGGCTAATATTCTTTTAAAAAAAAAAAATGTATGCTGATCTTCCACTATGGGTACCTACCTTTTATGTCTTCTTCTTCTTCTTTATCAACCAACAGACGTCCACAGCTGGGCATAGGTCTCTTGCGTGAGTATAGCGCCGCCTGAATCCAGCGGCTTCCTGCGACCCGTTTGATGTCGTCGGTCCATCTAGTGGGGGGTCTGCCAACACTGCGCTTCCTGGTCGGCGTCGCCACTCCAGCACCTTGGGACCTCATCGACCATCAGCTCTTCGAACTATGTGCCAAGCCCTTTATGTAACACGTCTTTTATGTGTATTAATAAAAGTTATATCCTTATTACTTTTTGCACGAGATTTTATCCGCGTGAAGTTAGATTTTTCAAAAAACCCGCGAATTTGTTTGTTTTCCCGGAATAAATTAGCCTATGTCACTCTCCAGGTCTGCAACTATACTCATGCAAGAAATGTAGTTGACCCGTAGATCTGTTGCAGCGTGATTGAAGAACAGACCAATAAGGAGTCATTTCACGATAACTTTTAAACTTCTATAAAAATGTACACTTGAGCATTAAGGCCACCCTTGCACCGTAAATTAGCTGTCTTTTTTTGGATTGTATTGTTCTTTGGATGTACTTTTTGAATACATAAAAGGTTGCTATAAAGTTTAATCGGGGGGCACGGTAGTGCCCCCGCCAAGTCGAGCGCGAATTGACTTATCTAGAAAGTGATGGTAACGCACTAAAAAAACTGAAAACTTCCATTAAGTATTCTTTGATTGTGATATATCTAAGAGGTAAAAATTATAACATTATTAAAATTATTGTAATTACTTTTGAAACTATGAAACTGAAAATTTGAAAAACTATATTACCTACCAACAATGCTGCACTGTATTTAACACATACAAATAAAAAAATTATGGGTCTCTGTGATTTGGAAATAACGGCCTCTTATTAAGGAAGTATTATTCTTATGGTTGTTTTAACAATTTTATCAAACCTTTGTTTGTCTGCCTGACTGTCTGTTTGTTCAGGCTAATATTCAGAAAAACTAACTGCTATAAATATTGATGATAACCGTGAAATAACGTACATGATATTATTTTGTAATATAACAATAATAATAAATAATTGAAGTATGTACCCAATTCAAAAGTATTTTAAATTTTCATCACAGTATGCTATATAATGTACAATTCTTAATGTACGTTTTGATTTAAATTAAAATATCAAAATATTATCACAATATCTTCAAAAAAACCACTTATGCCACTTTCACTCAGCCAGCACGATATCGGAAATTAAATTGCAACCGATCACAAAGATACGTCGTCGTTTTAGGCCGCCATATAAGGTACTAGACCCAAGTACAACAGCTGATGAATCCGCACCAACAAAACAAAGCATTAATTGCAACTAATAAAACGCCTTAAGCGCCACAATCGAAAAGGAAAAAGAGATCTTATTTTAAAAGTTTAAAGTTGTAAGTTGCACGCGAAAGCTCTGCGCATAGCACGGTTGGATAGCAGCGACTGCTTAGATTTGAATACGCCGTTGGCGCGGAACGGTCGACCGACCAAGGTCACTCTCGGCTAATCCACGCAATCCCAGCAGCACAGTACACCACTAAACCGATATAAATCGAAACTTCATAATTAAAAGCCCTTTATGGTGGTCTCACGTGCTGCGAGTATTAAGGAAAGGTTACAAAACGACACGCGACGCGATAAGCTTATTCAGGATTACGCATTACAAAATTAAGTGAAATTAGGCGAAGGTTGGATCAAAAATGGGACCTTGATCCAAATGTCTAAGTTGCCCAGTCATTTTCTAGACATAATTGTAATTTGGAACCTTGTTAAGACTGATACAATCTACATATTTATATAACTACAACCAAGTTAAAATAATTGAATTGGTTGAAAGTGAAAAGCTTTCAAAAAGGATTTAGTATTGTAGCAATGTGGATTGGCAGACTTCACACACTTTTGAGAACATCATGGAGAACTTTTCTCCATAATGTTCTTGAAGCGAAACTTGCAATAAGAGTTATTCTCAATGCAAGTTTCTTCAAGATGTTTCCCTTCACCATTAAGGCAAATGATATTCAATTTCTTAAAACGCCTACGAAAAGTAGGTACAAGTCTTATGCCCCTTTTCGTTAACGTTCCCTAACTTAGTAACTGACTTACTAACTTAGTAACTAAGCTTAAGTAGATGACGCTTCCTGTTAATTTCATTTTCACGAAACTTCAAGGGACACCTAAATGTGAAAATGACTTTAGGTAGGGGATTGTATTTAGAGGCTACCTATGAAAAGAGACTCCTATTTAGAGGATGATTTGATGATGATTGGTGAAAACGGGCATTAGGCTTATTTTGCTTTTACAATGTTTTAAATGCAACATTCTCGTGCAATGCAACATAAAAAAGCGATAAGGAGCTGTTCGTACGATTACGTGCCGTCGATAGTTTACGTGTGCACTTCCTTGCAATTTCGCGTTACGGGCTTAAACGCTATTCGACGCTTGACCCATATCCTTAATTTCGACAGCCCTCCCTGTCCCTCAGCTTAGAGTCGTAATGGCGTTACAGTTAGAGGTGCGGACTTAAAACCGACATGTCGACTGTTCAATCCCTACCTATTGTTCTATTGTCGTTCAAACTCCTACTAAAAGCTTAACGTTTATTTGGAAGGGAGTCATAAAAGTTTTTGCCAATGCATTTTCCTTTTTTTTTTCGTTAAATACATAGACTAGCGCTTGATTGCAATCTTATCTGATAGTAAGTGATGATGCAGCCTAAGATGATTTCATTGTCAGATTATAAAATGCTCATAGTAAAACAAAATCTAGCTTTATGAGCTACTAACTTTTGCCCGCGGCTTTGCTAACATTAAGTTTGATTTTCATACTTCTACGCTACCCCCTTAGGGGTTGAATTTTCAAAAATCCTTTCTTTACTTATGCTTAAGTCATAATAGCTATCAGTATGCCGATTTGTCTAATGATTTGAGCTGTGCATTGATAGACCAGTTAGTCAGACAGTCAGTCAGTTAGTCGACTGACCTTTTCCTTTTATATATTTATAGATAAAGAGAAGATAAATAACAATAAACCTATTAGAATATTATAAATGCGAAAGTTTGGATGGATGTAAGGATGGTGGCCAGGTACAGGCCTTCGCACATGTTCTTTAAGCTAAATATGAACGATACCTTTGATGTATGGCCTAGTTGTGACAATGCTTAATTTTAAAGTCGGGTAAATGTACCTACATCTACAATATGATATAACGCCTCGGTCATTAAGATGCCGCAACTTTGTTTTAGTAATATTAGGACCATCTTTCATAATGTCGATCAAAAAAGATAAGCTGAGGAAATTTTGCTGCTCTACCAGCAAAATTTCCTTAAGACATTAAAGATCATATTATCATTATGTTGTATTATTTTATATTAATTTTATTAACAGTTTCGAAGGTTAGTCTGAAAAAACAGACCGATAAAAATTTTAAAAATTATGTTGCAACAAGTACCTATTATTCCTCAAATTATCATAATATATAATAATAAACGTTGCACAGAAGATAATTCAATTTTCTTTATAAAGATGTACAGAAAACCTACCCGAAAACCCTTTTTAAGATTGTACTACGAAGCGCTACGAAATGCTACGACGAGCTACGCCCATACCAACCCGAGAATTCTGTTTATCTTTGCTCTCTAAAATCTTTATTTTCCATTTACAAAGAAGTTCATCGATATTTAAAACCAAGCGGTAGGACAATAATAAATACTTATAACTTCCTAGGAGTCCTATCCTAGGTACGTAGGAAAAAGTCTATGCACTAGGAATTGCCTTGATGCATATTAAGTGCAAGGTGGTGCATTGCCCCCGCCATGGTGTCGTTGCCAAGTTTGCTGTATTGTAGGGTCACCAATGATGTGTTACTATTAGGACAGTGTTTAGACTCTAGATAAAGGTCAATAAAACATATGAGTAAGTACGTTTCGAATGCCAAGTTTCCCTTTAAAACTATATGTGAAAAAATGTGAATAATCAAACTATTAGGGCCTAAATTATATTAAATTACTTTATTTTTATTAATGCAAAATTTAAAGACGTTTTCGTAATAGATATTTTTATTTCTATAAAATTTTATTTACTTATTTCCAGACTCAAAATAACTGCAAATAATTAATAATATCCTACAAGTATTTAGACTTTGGTAAGTCTTAAGTTTAAAGCTGTGTAAAAGAGTAATGGCATCATTAAAGTATTTCATCCAAAGAACTCGCAAATGGAATTTCTTTGGAGTTAAAATGTCCATCAATACAGAATAATATCTTAGAATACCGTAATATATTGCAACCCTACTTTATGAACCGGCACTCATGATTGAGCGATCACCCATTATGGACGAGCCGCACACGTTTTCATTGTCGCAAGATCGCCGATCGCCGATTTTTACCAAAACTGGCCTACTAGTTCGGCGAGATATAATTTTAAGCACCAGCTTATAAATTTTTGAATCCATAAAAACATGCAATACATTTTTCAGCACAAAAAAGTATGATAATATTAACTGCAGCAGTTCAGTAGTCTCTACATCTACAACATTGGGCATGCCAAGAAAATGCCAATGACGTCATTATCACTTATTGTTATCACTTAACAAAACTTATTCGTTATGCAAGGAGCCTGTGACACACACTAGGTTTCATTACTGACATTTTCGCTACTGAGAAATGTAGTATAACTTATTTCGGTGTGTGCGGCTTGTGCGGAATGGATAACACGTGTGGTTCGAATGTAATAATATACGATCAGCATTAACATGCCTACTATACTTCAAAAAGACTTTTCCGGCAAGTCTTTACATTACCTACACATAAACAAAGGAGTGTTTTCTTTCTTGATTTACATAATGTGGTCACATTTATCAAAAATAATGATACGTTTGAAACTAAGTTTTAAAATATGAGTGATTTATACTAACATTTTCCTGCAGAAAATTCTCAGAAAACCTAATCTGTCCGTTCATTTGACGGTCAACATTGTTTATCTTGACCATCATAAAAAGCTTTAACCTTGTCATGTTATGGGGGAGGGAAAACTACTAATGAAAATTCTACATAATTTCCTAACTACTTTTTCCAAATAAGCGAGGAGTCCGCATAATTGTTTTCATAATTTCCTGTCGCATAGAAAATTACCGTCGTTGTTGTCAAGTGGTTAAAATGCTCCGAATTCTGATTCTCAATAAAGGGTTGTGGATTCAATACTTTCTGCGGTATGTCTCTTGATAAACTAGCCGCGACTAGTGATCACAAAGGCATATTGTCAGAACAAGAAGGGTTTAGGCCATAGTTTATTAAGCTATCTGCAGGGTGAGCATGGGCAGGAGGTCGGATTGGTTTCAGTCTTTCACCGCTTACACCGAGCGCTAAGCAAGTGACATATAATTTTTTGAACGTCGAACCCCCTCCCACCCCGAAAGGGAGACTGAAATCTTTAAAAACTCCAATTCATCTATTGACACATAGATAGACAACGTCAAATTACCAATGCACCTACAATCTATCTATAATTATATAAAAAGGCTTGTCCTGACTGACTGACTGACTGACGATCAACGCACAGCCTAAACCACTGAAGTTAGAAACTTGAAATTTTGACAGTAGGTTCCTTTTATGACGTAGGCGAGCACTAAGAAAGGATTTTTCGAAATTCGCCCCCCAAGGGGGTAAAAAGGGGGGTTAAAGTTTGTATGAAACTCCGTCATTTTTCGAGTTATACTCATGAAATTCGGTATTTAGGCTTTAAATTGAAAACAAAAAAGTACGTGTTTCACAGTTTTTAAAAATTCTACCCCCTAAGGGGTTAAATAGGGGTTGAATGTTTGTATAATAGTCCTTCGTTCTTCAAGTTATTTTTCAAGTTACGTTTATGAAACTTGATATTTTGGCTCTTGATTAAAAATAAAGAATTACGTATTTTACATTTTTTTTAAATTCTCCCCCCAAGGGGGTAAAAAGGGGGGTTAAAGTTTGTATGAAACTCCGTCATTTTTCAAGCTATACCCATAAAATTCGGTATTTAGGCTTTAAATTGAAAACAAAAAAGTAAGTGTTTCACACTTTTAAAAAATTCTACCCCCTAAGGGGTTAAATAGGGGTTGAATGTTTGTATGATAGTCCTTCGTTCTTCAAGTTATTTTTCAAGTTATGTTTATGAAACTTGATATTTTGGCTCTTGATTAAAAATAAAGAATTACGTATTTTACATTTTTTTTAAATTCTCCCCCCAAGGGGGTAAAAAGGGGGGTTAAAGTTTGTATGAAACTCCGTTATTTTTCAAGCTATACCCATAAAATTCGGTACTTAGGCTTTAAATTGAAAACAAAAAAGTAGGTGTTTCACAGTTTTTAAAAATTCTACCCCCTAAGGGATTAAATAGGGGTTGAATGTTTGTATGATAGTCCTTCGTTCTTCAAGTTATTTTTCAAGTTATGTTTATGAAACTTGATATTTTGGCTCTTGATCAAAAATAAAGAATTACGTATTTTACATTTTTTGAAAATTCTCTCCCCAAGGGGGTAAAAAGGGGAGTTTCAATATTCATAGTTAAGACAGGACAACGTCTGTCGGGTCCGCTAGTATATGATAATAATGCACGAGGATTTTTGAAATGCAATCCATTGCGCGCCCCGCCGTTATTTGCGCGAACCCAAGCAGCGCGGCGCCTAGCTTATAAATTATTAAAAAAAAGCTTAATTTACTGCCAAACGAGCAAGAAGTCCGCATAATTGATTCCATAATTTCCTGCCGCCTATTTAAATTACTTTTGGGCGGAATTCGTAACAATTAGCGAGTTGTCGACGTCGATTTAAAGTAAACTAAAACTAAACTAACTACTAATTATTTTATAGTTAGGTACGCAATCAAAATGCAAATGTCTCAGACGGTGCGTGAGGTTCTTATCCTGTGACCCAAATCACAAGGACGTGGCCTCGTGGATTTATACTTCAATACTTCTAAGAGTAAAACGTTACGTAAATACCTTTGCCAATAGATGTATTTAACTTCTATGTCTTTAATTATTTTTCAGTGAGTTAAAGAAAAAATTAAATTTTAAGCTTAAAAAAACGTATTTTGACAACTTAAAACATATGTTTCTTAGGAATGGATTATATTATCTATTAAACATACATTTTAAATTGTCAAATCAATATGATTTTCTTACATTTTAAAGCAGTCAACTTTTTGTTTTTAAGAATTTGCTTGTTATGTCATATAATATACTTTCGCGTAAGTAAAAAAGTAGTGTTTCGAACTACATGTGTTTTAGTTATAAAATGTAGCATGGTTTAAAAATTATTACAATCGATTTGGTTAGTAAATCATTAGACCACAGTAGGTTAGTAGACCACAGTATTTACAGCTTCTTTTCTCAGTAACAAAAAATAACGTTCATATTATGTATGTAACCTGTTTACATAGTATTGTATACATTTCTGTGTACTGGGGTTTCATATTCTTAAGGCATTTCGGGGTAGGTATTTAAGGGTGAAATGTAGGTATGTAGATTTTGTAAACTAAAACAATTACGTACCTAAACGTATTCGCTTAACCCATTTGCTATGGATCACGCATGTGGCATAATAACATAATATTATGTGCAATTAAAATACACTGTTTGTAGCTACTGTGGTTACAGTAATTAATTCTTACGTCGAATAACTGTGCCGCCTGGATCTTAAAGTTGGTCACATTATGGTAATTAAATAGAATATCAAAGACTTTAGTTAAGAAATTATAGCTATCCAGTTGACCCGGCTTCACACGTTTGTTTTTACATGGGAACTAAAAATGTACAATGGTTTAGGTGGAGTTTAACTTGAATAGGTACTTCGAATACTTATGAGTTATAGAGATTATCACTCTCAAACAGACATACGCAACGGATTGAATTCATTTTATTTATGTAGCAAGTAGGTATTTTATGGTATAGCATGATGCGTAATAAGCATAGCTATAGCCAACATAGCTTAGTGTGAATGTATGCTGAGCAATGTTGTTGTGCAATTAATATAATATTTGGTTTGCTATACATTATAACGTATTCTGAAGTGCCCATTATACTAGGTAAATGAAAAATAATCAAAACTAACCTTGAAAGTCTTGTAAGACGAAACTACGTAAGAAGCTCCGTCCTCCAGTTCTTCCAGTCTAAACTTTCTATCACCATCCATTCCGAAGATAAATCTCGCGCCTCTGGGTAGTTCCAATCTCTCGGACAATCTATCGAGAAGCGCATCCATAGATACCAAGTCTCTACCCAATTTGAATCGGAACTCGACGCCCGGGTGGAAAGGGTCTCCATTTCTGTAGAAGGTGACACGTCTAGCTTTCCAATAGTTTAGGTTTGCGTAGCGACTGGCCGGTTCGGGTCGGTCTATTCGATCAGTTCTAATATTGGGACGCGTAGGTTCTGAGCCTTCTGAGATGTCGTCGGGGCGTTGTGGCGGCGACGGCGGGCGGGAAGGGCGCCAATCGGGGGATTTCTCGTCATCGGAAGGCGGTTGCGGGTCCGGCTCGGGCTGCGGCGGTTCAGGAGCTGCGACGGGTTCCGCTGCAACCTGGGGACGGAGGCGAGGTTGGCGCGGCTGGCGCTTAGTCAGCACTCGACGCGACATGACCGCTGACCACTCGGCCGTCGACTGGGCGGCCGCCGGGTGGACGGCACTGCGCTCGTTTCGCTTTATCAGCTGATAACTACGCATGTGATGCATAGCCGGCATGGCTTTCATTCATGGCATCCATTAAATATATTACCTATCCGATTGTTCGCGAGTTTGCCCCTGTACGAGTACCTACCTATATGTAGAGTCAGTAAACGATAACAATCATTATAGTAAATAATTAGGTACTTCTAAAATTAAAACTAAATTAAATCTGATGCTTTATCGATGTCATCGCAGCACAGCATAGTACGTACGTTAGTTCATAATAATTCAATTTATCCATAGTATCCAAAAGATGGTAGCGTTGCCCCTTTGGATGATCAAACTAATTAATTGACTAAGGTAGTATAGTAATTAAACTTGTTACTTTTATTAAAATTACTTATACATTGTAACGAAAGAGGCCAGCGTGGTAACTTGGTAAATCGCCAGTTATTATAACGACCTCATTTGCATAATGCTATACTGTAAAATAATAATTGTTGACATTGATCATACTTTGACTATTTTGGTAGGTGACTACCTAGGTACCTACTGAATATAATTGAGTTTCAGGTTAAGTATATTCTGCAAAATACTAACCATACCTACTTAATTTTTAGGGTTACGTACCTAAATGGTTAAAAGTAACCCTTACGACTTCGTTGACTTCCAGAATAGAATAAAAAAGTTTTTTTGTTCAAAACACACACTTTATAATGTGGCTTTTCGTAGAGTCTCGTAACTCTACCAATAAGACTCAGCGATTGTTCTTTTTACCCGACTAAGTCAAAAGGAGGTTTTGATTATAGCAGTCTATGTATGGATGTGTGTATGAATGTATATTATATGTTCCACCGTAGAGCCTAAACTACTGAGACGATTTTGATAAAAGGGATGTCAGTTGATTCGTTATTATAATTGGGTTGCCATAGACTACATTTTATACAAACAAAATCAAAATAACAGCTATTACATCCAATTTTCCTAGTCGGGTTACAGTTTTCAGACTTTCCTCTTTGCTAAAAGTGTGTTAAGTAAATATTCTTAGCTAAGTCAATCCTAGAGATGTACTTAGCTAACCTAGATTTCCAAAAATATCACATAACTAGCTGATGCCGCGACATCGTTCGCGTGGATTGAGGTTTTTCAATTCTCACGGTAACTCTCTTATTTTTTGGGATATAAGGTGTATTATTTCAGGCTATAAACTATATCTCCACCAAATTTCAGCCAAATCGGTTCAGTCGTTGCGGCGTGATTCAATAACAAACGTCCATCCATACATATATCCAAACTTTAGCATTTATTAGTAGGATTCCAGAGATTTACTTAGCTATAAACCTAGATTTTCAAAAATATCACAACTTTATTCATAATTTATATTTAGTTAGCGTTTATTCATCTGAGATTTTCTAGATAAGCGTAACGAGTTCAGCCCTTGCGCGTGACTAACTAACCCGAGTCACGACTTTCACGTTCCACCTTAAGTTATGAAAGATCCCATTTTTTCAAGCTTCACCCTACAATCTACATCGTTATATGAATCATGGTAATATTTGAATCACATAGAAAAGAACGTATGGTTATAGCGAACGAGTTTTTTATTACCATAATTAATGTGCATAAATTACGGATCTAAATATTGTTACTCGTGATGTTAAGAACCATTTCGTGACAAGAAAATTATATTTAACAATTAAAAAAATACGAGTACATTTCAGAAAATAGTCTTCTTCAATAAATATTTTAGCAGCAAGAAACTTCAAAAATTATCTTTTCCAAGTTCCTTGCTCGTCCTTCTTGACTGGAACGGCATTTCAAACCAGTAGCCTAGATTTAGTACAATTCAAAATCACATTGTTCATTCACATCCTTAATATCGATACAGTATCAGTGAAACTTGAATTGTTTTTGAATTTAAAGTGAAATAATTATATTGTGCAAGCGATCCAATTTCCTGCTTAGTTTTTGTCTAAAATATTCCCATTTTAGGTCAAAACTAAAACAGGTAAATATGACCTATTATGCATAACTTAGTAGGTAATATTAAATTAGTATAATAACGTATAATATACTAAATTACGTTCATACTTACCACCGCTGTAGCAGCCATAGATTCCTCAGACGCCATGTCACTGACAGAAGACCACTTCAAAATGCATCGACCATCACTAATCTTCACTCAAATCAACTACAAAATTCCGTGCCGTATGAAATACAAGCGAAAATTTGCCGCCAAAACAATATAACAACAGGTACTACGGTCCGCGTTCTAATTCAATTTCTACCAATGGTATTAAGATTTACATAATTTTGGTATTAGTATAACTTTTGGTAATTCAATGGTGGTATAAGAGTGGTGTGAGAGTTGTTGGGAAATAAAGGATTTCCTCGCAATGGGAGTGTAGTCGACCGGCTATGTTTTGAGAAAGCAATCGAGTGACCGTTTCGTGGTGGCAGCGTGGCGGGGTGGCGCGGCCAGCGCTCCCGTTTGCCTTACAACCGCACGACATGCAAAGAATTCAATACCCGAATACAGAAGGATTACGATACGATGATAACTCGCTAATGTTTTGATATATTTTCCTCCCTAGTTTCCCTCATGAACACCAGACTTATTAGATAGAAACAGGCGTTACTTTGCGGAATTTTATGATAATACTGAAAGAAAAAGTACTATTTTGCTGTAATCCGCCAACCAGAAAAAATCTATATGGCAACACGCACCGCCCGCGTTTTAAACCGACGTTTAAAAAATAACTTTGCCAGCATGTGAATAAGTTTTTCAACAAAAGGGCGGAGGTTCTCGAATCATCGCAGATATTTTTAATTTTTTTGCTTAGACTTAGGTAGGTACAGCATGAAAACAGCAGAAAACCATAAACAGCATTTGTACCGAAGTACTCGTAATATTGACGCATACATCCAAAATGCACGTTTCACTTGTTTACATCATATTCACTTTACAGTGATTTTCGCTAGAATCTGCTGTTGCTATAAGATAATTGGCCTGTTTTATAAAAAAAAAATGCATCGGACTAGGAAGTTGGAAAATTTTCAATTTTTCTTCTTCAAAAACAATGTGGTCTTGCCGCTGTAACGGGCAAATGTCGTCGATCGGTCATAGTCATATACATAGCTATAATACATGTAATTTGGCGTGCTTATATTTTTTCCTTTGAACGGTTGTTTGCTGTTTGTTATCGGTTTCATAATAATTAAAGGTAATTTTCGAAGAAATTCCCTTCCTACCTACACAGATCTCGATACCGATATGGGTAAAGCTCACTTTTGTTTTTCAATGACCTGTGTATAAATGTAATCTCTTGGGAACGACTTTGCTGTATCACAAATACTACCAATTTCTGTATCATTATTGCATTGCATTAACTCTAAATATATAAAAGGAAAAGGTGACTGACTGACTTACTGGTCTATTAAAGTAATTATACAAAAACCCAGCCGAACGAAGTAGCGTAGAGTTTCTTGTAGTGGGTATTAAATTAAATTTTCTCAGTTTTTTATAATAACGAGCCATTATACTTAATGTGACATTTCGAAATTGATTTATTGCTTTAAATACTTAGTTACTTTACATGAAAAAGAGCACGCAAGCTGACTTGCAAGAGCTTGCAAGTGGTCAATCTGAACGCATTATGAATATAAGTAGGCGTAGGTAAGTAAAAGTACAATTTTATAGAATACTAGACGATGGCCGTTACTTCGTCCGCGTGGATTAAAGTTTCTTAATACCCGCGGGAACTCTTTGAATTTCCAGGATAAAATGTAGCCTATGTGTTATTGTACTCCTGGATTTGATCTATCTCCATTCCAAATTTCAGCCAAATCGGTTCATTCGTTGTGGCGTGAAGGATTTACAAACACACACACACACACACTATCGCCTTTATAATATTAGTTTGATGTGATGTGAAGTACTATTTGAAAATGAATACGTAGGGGTTGCATGCTGACCAGCGATCACAGAATTTTTCTTCTGTGATCGCTGATGCTGACTCATTCATACATACATTTATTATTGGCTCGCGAATTTGGATCCCTTCCATTTGTAATTTACATGATAATAAATAAAATGAAGAAGAGCAGCAAAAAGCTGACATAGCCACACACACACATGTAATTTTTTTGCGTTTTTAAGTAAAGATCTAATTTCTAAAACAAAACCGGTTCTATCCTACGGAAGTCGGTTAACAAAAAGAACGTAAACATCAAAAAATGCATCTTCAAACAGAAATGACCTTGTTCTATTATATGTTAGGTGATTTGTTTTATTTTGCTTAGAATGTACTGTAAAAAACTAATATATTAGGCTAGCTCACTTGGTTTGTTTCATTGAAAGGTATATCTTCAGATTGTAATATTTTAAAATCTGCATTTTTGTCCTTCTCCATCTACCTAATTGATTCAGTTGAAATTACACTACAATATATAGAATTGGCTGAAATGCATGAATAATAATGAGCTATTACACGGTAATTCTTCACCATTATGTATTTAAATAATTTTTATATTTGCATAAGCGATTTGATTCTTAGTTGCGCCTTTCGCGTGATGTAGACTGGGTAATAATATATACTTAGTTGAAGTACATTTTACTGACTAGCTGATGCCCGCGACTTCGTCAGTTTTTTAAATCCCAACTATATTCCGAGATAAAAGATATCTTTTCTATGTCATTCCTCAGGATGAAAGCTATCTCCTTTGTCAAATTTTGACAATAAAATATTATTATATTATATATAAATTATTATATTAAATAACAAACAAAGCGATAAAATTACTTTCGCATAATAGTAATATTAGTTTGGATAGTTTCAATGCTTATAATAATAATAAAATTAAGCTGCTAAAAATTAAATATTTCTTGTCCTTTTCTGACTTTAGGTACTTCATAACGTTCTAGTTGAGTAGTACTTATATTGTATGTATATTCTAAAAACTTGTTGAAATAGTTACATAGTTACATACATTGCAATTTAAATAAAAGCTTTTAAAAATGCATCGAGATCCATTTGCTTCACACTAAAATCTTCAAATTGAAATCATTGAAGTTAGATACAAGGGAATACACAAACAAACGCGTACAGTGACATTGTTTAGAGAAGAGGACGTTTTTATTGCCTTTATGAATATCAAATTAGTAACTATCGACTTTGAATTACAAAATAATTGAATTGGCGTTGAATTTTTTAACGTACCTCTTTACGCTACGAAGGTGCTACGATTCGTAGGACTTTCGTAGCATAGATATAAAAGTTTCTAAAGTGTCTTGGCTTCGAGTCAATTGAAGTTTCGGCTAATGGTTGCGTATATCGGTCGTACATTCGAATAGGTACACATAATATATTACCAGTATGGGGATACTTTGGGATAGGTGTACAATTCTAAGGGCAAAACTATGCGACGCTGATAAAATATGGTACAACGCTGACAATAAGAATAGTACGTGGCTAATAGAGCCCTTGGTGTAGTATATAGAGTACACCACAATATCTAAACAATAAATAATTTTAACATCCACAAACCGTGGGGTGTCATCAAAAAACAGCCAATAACGGAAGCGCTATTAACCATTAATCGCGGAAAACCGGGCAACTTTGAACTTTATATAACCTTGTTCCAAAATACATTTTACTTCGTGAGTATGATTTAACCATCGGTGACAAACGGTGACTGACACTGTCATAACAATCGCGCATCTTTGTGATTGGCCGGTGGGGTAGCGAGCAGACAACGCCCTTACAGTTATACACGCCCAGCATCGCGTTGCTAGGCAACCCCAGTTGTTGATCTGAGGGTATAGGACAACATGATAACGAAAGAATGCCTATAATATGGAAAAAATGCCTATAATATGTCGTTATATTTTCTGTGATCGAAGGTTATGTTATAGGTACCTACTTAACTGCGACTTCGCATGGACTTAAGTTTTTTAAATCCCGTTGGTTTGCCCCGATTTTTCGAAATGTATAGTATCTATCCTATGTTCTTCCACAAAATCCAAGTACTTATCTCTTTGCCAAACGAAATCTGTTAAGGCTTTGACAATCGTTGCTTTGACATGAAAATGTAACGGACAGAATTACTCACTTCATTGTCTACAATCTATATAATTTCAATTAGATATATCTAAGTATAAAAATTTTAGAATTTGACAAGAAACTAGCCGGTTAGCTTCGACTTTGAATACCATTGCTCATTGTCGCAAGAAGCCACAAGACACGTCGCATAAAGTAATATGGCGCTCTACAAAACCGAGTCTGGGTGATTGTCTTCTTTCTAAGGCTCAATGCGCATGGAGGTAAGTAGGGACCTACCACTATTTTAGATCACAGCAAGCTTAAATCTCAACGGACCAGAGTGTACCTAATTCGCTCTGTAAAACTAGGTTTAAACTCCACCCATTCTACAAATGTCTTCCTCCTAACACAGAAGAAAGGAGTTAATTAGTTGTGATTTGTGACGGCGACCGCAGTCTGCAAATCGCAACCGCAGCAGGCGACAGGAAGACTTGGTGCGGCATGTGTTTTGGTTTGATTTCCAGTCTACGGTGGTCTTTGGAATGATACCTTAACTTGGCAAAGATTGCGCTAAACAGTTATAACTCGCGCCAATAAAGAAACGTTTTATAAATGGCGTCGCTAATCATTCCCTCTCACTCGCACGTTATTCCTGTCTTTACTCACACATTTCGTTACAGCGCGCAAAAAAATAATCAGTCTGTAACTGCCTTTCAGGCATACCCTTTATTGACGTCGCGATCTGACTGCGAGATACAAGACAAGATAAGTTATAGGACACAAGAAAAAAATAAATAAATAGAGATATTAAACATGTACTTCGGGATTAATATATAATTAAATGTGGGCCCTAATATTTAGAGTTTATTTTAATGTTTTATTATAAGATTTTGTATCGTAGTTTAATTGTTTTAATTTAGAATACTAATTCTAATATTAAAACTTAAATAAATCAAAACTACTACCTACTAAGGTAGTAGTTTTAATTTATTTAAGTTTTATAATATTATGTTAACTATAATAAATTTATATAATCTGCAAAATAAAACTAAAATAATAACAATTAAATAGTAATATAGTATATCTATATTTTAAAAACATTTATGTGTGTCTGTATAGCTACACGTACATCAATTCAGCTTTGCTTCGTTTTTTGCTGACGGTCCAACCTGTACCTGTCATTACAAGTACGAGCCGCCATTTATAAAACGTTTCTTTATTGGCGCGGGTTATAAAGGCCTAGTTTCAATGGAAGGTACCTACAAATTATTACATTTTATGTTAATACACATTTAACGTTGGAAATACCATAAGACGATCTTTCATGTCGCTATTTGGGTCAACACATTCAATCGACCTTCGAGTTTATGTTTATTTTTTATGTCATACTTTCTTTGATTTCGCGGCCTTGGTCCAATTAGAGCGCGAAAGAACCTACATACCTACCACGTCGTATCCATAACTTTAGTCGTTTAGTGCGTGTACACGACAGCTAGTCTATTCTATCATATTTATCGGCCAATAAACGTCTGTTCCTGTGCATTGATTTTTTACAATTCTTTTACTATATATCTCGTAAGGTTTGGCTTCACTTAGCGCCCAGTGGACGGGTAGATTTCTATGTTCGGAGTATGTCTGCGTCATCAAATCGGAAATGGGTCCCCCTAGGGTGACCAGAGTTACAGACATAGGATATTTAACATATATAACATAACTCATCAAGTCGGGATTCTTAAGTGGCAATGGACGGGACACGTAGTTCAAAGAACCAATATTAGTTTGGGTCTCACACGGCACAAGATCTTGTTTTGTGGTGATTTTTTCAAGAGACCTGCGTCCAGCAGTGGATTTCCATGGCCTGAGATGATGATGCGATATGATTGGTCAATGTCTCTAGATAAACTTCTCTTAAGGGCAGAGGATGCCGCAAAGAAAACAGAAAACCAAGTAAAAGTCACTTCACGCTGAAACACGTAATATTACCGTGTGTGGTAAATTATTAATTCCCCTGCCAAATTAAAATGGTAGTCCCTGGAAGGAACCATCCCTCCGAGAAATACAATACCGCAATAGTACCTAAGTTTAGTATTAATACAGTCAAAGGAATTATTTAAAGACTTTTTAACAAAAAAAAATCAAATCAATTAAAAACAAATATTATGGGCACTTATGACTTTGGATTATTGCATACTAGTTGATGCTCGTGGCTTCGCTCGCATGGATTTAGTTTTTAAAATCCCGCGGGAACGTTTTTCTAAGGACTTTTTGATTTTTGGACAAGGAGAAACAGATTTAAAATTTTGTACCTGTTGTAATTTGTAACTACAGGTTTGAAGATAATACTGTGGAAAATATTAATATAAATGAGTCTTGTACGACTTATGCGATCAAAATAAGGGCGCACGAAAGTGTTCGTGACACGTAAACAAGCGTGTCGCTGCAACAATCATAATAATCTACTATTTAATGAAAATGAACTATATTTTTTAAGTTATAAGATTGATTTTATTGTAAGAATAAAACTATTCATAATATACGTCATATTAGAAGTAGTTATTCAGTGACCAGACGAAAAATAAATAAGTATACCTGTATATGTACTATGATTAATATTTTATTATAAAAGAAACACTTAAGGAAATACATTATAAAATATATGAAACTCGTTTTAAACAAGTCATTACGCAGCATTTTTCTTTTTCTTCTCTTTTTTAGAAACTTTCCCTTGCTCTCCATCTGAAGTAATATCTATTACAGCTTCTAAAGATACGTTCTCATGTTTTTTGCGTTTATTTTTCATGTTTTTTGACGTATTGTTATTCTCTACTTCCATAGAAATGTCTATTACTGTTTCTGATACAGCTTCGTTAGGTTCATTTTCACGATATTTGCGCTTTTTCTTTTTCTTTTTTGGCATTTCTATTTCGTCATTGTTTACAAGTAATCCACTCTTTTCTGGAGTGTTTTTATGTGAAGACATATCTGGCACGGGAACAGCATTATTAGATTCATCTTCAATTTCTTTACATTTTTTCTTTTTCTTTTTTGGTACTACTTTTCCGTCTTTGTTTTCAAACAGTTTCATTTTTTCGAGAGTTTTCTTATTCTCTTTATCGATGGATATATCTATAACTGATTCGGACATATCTTTTTGAAATTCAGATTCATGCTTCTTCTTTTTCTTTTTTGGATATTCCGTTTCATCATTCTGTTCAAGAAAATTATTCTCTACATTTTTACAGGGTTCTGGTTCCAGTAAATCTTTTTGAGTTTCAGTATGTTTGTGTTTTTTCTTTTTCTTTTTTGGTATTTCTATTTCCTCATTATTTTCAAAGGTTTTGGTTTCTGATGTTTCAGGATATTCGGAGTATTTGTGTTTCTTTTTCTTTTTATTATTTATAGTATCAGTTTTAATTTCACCTGACAGTTCTTGACTGGATTTGTCATTATTTTCATTATTTTCTTTTGAACTTCGATCAACACTTTCTGCATTTACATCTTTATTTGTTTCATCATCTTTTGCCTTGGATTTTCTTTTTTTCTTTTTCAACATTTCTGACATTTCAATTATTTCATCGCGAATATTAGTTGTTTCATTATGCGAATTTTCATCTTGATTAGGAATTTCCTTAACATTATTCCGCTTTTTTTTCTTACTTTTCGAAACTTTATTTTCATCATTAATTTCATTAGATAACTCTTCAAGTTTAGATACATGTTCAATATCGTTAGATTCAATCTCCGAGCGTTTCTTTTTAGTTTGTTGTTTTTCAACGTTGACGTTATTTTCATCTCTATTGTTCTTAATTTTACCTTTAAGCTTTTTTTCAACATCGGCAACTTCATCTTCATCCTGCTTCGTTTCAGTATCTCTCAAATCTCTATCTAAAACTGCTAGAAAGAAACCCGTGGTGAGGTCACTATCAGGTTTAGCGTAAAGGCACCTAGTCCCCATACTACCATACATTCCCGAACCAAAGTTATTCCACTGGTCCTTAAGGAGCTCTTTTACATCTCTAACTCTCCACTTTGCTCTTGACGCTTTAACAACATTCGTAACTACCCTCTCATTTTCTTCAGAGAAAATAGAGCAAGTACTATACACAATTCTTTTTGCATTCGGAAATGAATTCATTGCGTGTTTCAAAAATTTTTCTTGTAAAGAAGTGAGTTTGGCCATCCGGGATTCTTCGACGTAGCTGTGTACGCTTAGATCCATACCTGACAAAACGAAATACATTTTAGTTATGACTTTTGAGGGTTTTTTCGCGCGGAATGATTGTTCACCGAGGGGCATACTACGCTATATTGAAGCTTATAAATTTTTTTTTGGAGATAATATAATATTTGTCTCAGGATCATCTACATAATATTGTAATATTTCATGTTTTGAAAAGAGCAACTGCTTAGGTTGTTGCCGGCTCGTCTCAGCAGAATCTGCTTAACGAATCGTTAGTAGAGTTTTACCCTGTTATAAATGAAACAAGTTACCTAGATGAAATAAATAAATAAAGCCTTTATTCAAACACACAATAATTAATTTGCTCTATACTACTACTTTTCTAAACCTTAATTATTTGTTGTTCTTTTGTTTTACTGCCTTGATAGCGTGTCTGTTTGCCCTTCGTTGGCAAAGGCCTCTTCCACCAATTTCCACGCATCCCTGATGCCAGCTGTTCGGGTCCATGTGCTATATGAAATAAATATTTTTAAACTGAGCTTACCTGATCCGGAACAACTTGGATCGAGGAGTATATATTCCACATCATCAAGATCGCCTCTCTTTATTTCCAGCGAGTCCTTGTGAAAAGTTTCCACGCACTTGGAGCCGGTTGACTCAACAAATTCGCAGAGGGTTACATATCTTTTGTCATCTCTTTCCACTGCATAGACTTTTCCCTGTTAAGTAAAAAAAACAGAATACTTTTATCAAGTTTAATGGCATTCCTAGAGCAGTATTGTCTAAAAATGATTACGAATCACAATCACCTCAGACTAACTGAATTAATGGTGTCCTTGCTGCGTGAATGCATTTTAATCAATAGAGATAGAGTACCATAGAGAGTAGAGACTAGCCAATTAGAGATCCAATCAATTTCACGGCAAGTGCAGGATTGGCCAAAAATGATTGCGAACGTCACCCTTTCGCCGCTGCATTGATCGGTCTACACTCACGCACTTATGGAATTACTAAAATGCAATAGTCGCAGCATGTGTGGTATTAATTCTGCCACCGCATGCACAATAGACTTTTGCGCATATAAATGCTCAATGCGCATATTTCTGTCCAATTTGAAGAAAGGATGACCTCAAGGTGTGCGTTTTCTGTGTCTCACTTTACCTCATTTCTCATGTATGCCGCGAGTTGCGTGGTCTTCATGCCGGGAGCAGCGCACATGTCTAGCACGACGCTTCCCGGCGGCGGCGCGAGGACATGCACCGCCAAAGCTGTTGCCTGAAATAATTATATGAGAATATAAAAGCGATACATCTTCGATATCTAACTATTCTAATACTAATTTCTAATACTAATATTAAAAATGCGAAAGTGTGTTTATTTGTTAAATTGTCCGTCAATAACGCTACAACGAAGCAATTGATTAACTTGATTTTTGCATGGGTATAGTTGAGGACTTATATTTTGAAAAAAAGAAAGTGTGACCTTTTCACCTGATCCAGTCAAGTACCTATGTAAGTAGAAAGTAAGTAGGTATTATTGGGTGATAATTGTAATGTGTTGCGCCCTTACTTCTCACTCACCCTCTCGCCAAAGATTGCCTGGAAGATATTGCTTTATTAGCAATACGGCAGCCTTTGCAGACGTAGTTAAAAAAAATATGTAGAATGTTTTTTCTTGTGTGCAAACAAGTACCTATCTACATAGGTACAGTTCTTGCTATTCACGAGGGCGTGTAAGCTTTACTTGTGGTTACGTCGTGTACATGCACATTGCGTTAGTGTGCGTGTCTGTCAGGAGCCTAGGTGGGAGGGTTCAGGCGCGAGCAAGCTCTCGGTCACATTTATACAGATAGGTACGACACGCACACAACCATGAGCCACGAGCCCTCGTGAATTGCAAGAACTATAACTATCTGGAACAGATACGGCAGTTGGTCTAATTAGTTTAAGGTTAGAAACGATGAATTAACTTTACCTTATCCTGCAAAACAATCTTGTTTTCCATGTACAACTCATGGTCGTGCAGCTTAGTTCGAGGCGAGAACACAAATATTGTCTTCACATGATAGTCTTGTGTGAAGTCATTCTCTGTGAGGTTCTGTATTTGTTGTAGATAGTCGTTATAGGAGCCCGACGTACACCTGATGAATTTGAAGCCTTCGTCTTGGAAGGCTCTTATGGCGTCAGAGGTTGTCAGGAGGTTTGTGTTTACGCGGACGTAACGGGGTCTGCGAACAACTGTTGGAGCAATTTTTTAAATCATTTAATTATCATCTGAGTGCCCTGCGAGTGTTATTCTTTACAATGTTTTCGACAAGTGAAAAAAATTCTACATAATATAACTTAAAATTAAGGACTAGTTTTGATGAGAGTGAATACTAAATAGGCATCTTCTATACATATTAATACAAGTTTGCAGCCTAAGCACCAAAGCAATCTTAACAGAAAGCAGACATAATTTGCATTCTAGAAACTGACATAGTTTTTTTTTTATCCAGTAAAATAAGAGTTTAGGAAAACCTAACTCCATATAGACAAAGTTAAGGACATCATTTAGTTGTACCAGACCAGGCGCACTCCACCTTTTAGATATGAAGCTATAAGTTCCCAACTGGCTTAATTCAATGTGCTAATGTAGTCTGAAGGGATAAGCATAAGAGTTATGCGAAAGAAAGAGAGGCAACTTCTAGGTGAATAAAACTGTAAGCACTGTGCAACCTGAATTGCACTGTTTTGGTAGAAAGAGCTGCTATTTATTTAATTGGTTTTACAGAGTGAATCTTCTGTACATGCACTATTATGCATTCGGATTGTATAACATTCCAAAACAGTTATTTTATTTTGCAATAAGCTACATTAATTAGGGTTGAAGATAGAAAATAATCCTACTAATATTATAAATGTGAAAGTGTGGATGTTTGGATGTTTGTTACTCAATCACGCAAAAACAGCTTAACGGATTTGGATGAAATTTGGCATGCATATAGCCTTTGACATGGAAAAGAACATAGGCTACCTTTTATCTCGATTCCTTAAGTAGTTCCCGAGGGAAAGTTGAAAATTGTTTACGAGCTTAGCCGCGGGCAGGCAGCTTTGTATGGTAGGTATGCATATCACCTATGCAATGGAAAAGGACATGTACTTTCTATACCGATCTCTCATCCTACTAATATCATTATAATATTATAAATGGGAAAGTTTGTATGTTTGTTACTCAATCACGTCGCAACGACTGAACCGATTTGGCTGTTTGGCACAGAGATAGATTATGGTTTGGAACAGCACATAGGCTACTTTTAATCCCGGGAAATATGAGACTTCCCGCGGGAATAAAAAACCTTAATCCATGCGAACGAAGTCGCGGGCAGCAGCTAGTTTAATAATAAAACAATTTTCTGTAGTTCTATATTTATTTGCATAATACACAAATATCTAACTTTTTGGAGATAATACTTTATACATTGTGGAATGTGGTATTGTAAAAATCTAATACACTAATCCTCCTTATTAAGTGAACTCTTCTCAGACTCATTTGGAGCTTTATATGAATGCTGATCTATTTCATTGCCATCCTCATCATACTCTTTTTCATGGTACGCTTTGTAAGCGTACAAACATATTATTAAGTTAACAACTACTACTGCAGCCACAACAGACCAAGCTGTTCTTGTAAAAGAGTCAACTGGATAGTAATCAGTCAATATGTGACTCATGCCGAAAAATGCGACAAAAGGAAGTGTAAACATGGCTACGCTATAAAGAAACAGATTTGCCAGTGCAAGTGCAGCCAGCTGTGTTTGTCTCGGTATTAGCGGGCCCTCAGTGTTTTCCGCCATTTTCTCACAAACTTTGTCTAGTTTGCAGTATTAGATCTGTAAAAAAAGAGATTACCTTTAGATTTCTCATCATCTTGAACTTCAGGTTTCAATTTCATAAACTGCTCTTTGTATGACAGTATTGTTTGCACCGGTTTGCTTTTGCTCACTAGCGTTTTTTTCCCATAAATAAGTTCAGCGGTGAGAACTCGCGCCAGCCACGGATTTAAACGTGGTTCGTTCACCAAAATACTGGTGCTTTCAAACAATTTCTCGATATCAACGGCATGTTTAATTGTTTCACTGACCAGTGCGTAAAGCACATCGATCCTCTGCAAATACGTCATAATCGTAAAAAAAACAAATATAAAACAGAAAAGTTTTGAACTATGAACAACGATGAAGAGCATACTTACAAAATGCTTCAGTTTATCGTCGTATAATAAAGTTTTCACGCTGCCACCCTCTTCAGTAACCTTCTGAACAATGTTTGCTGCTATTTTATAATTTCTTGGAACTACCACTGAATGATCAAACATTTTATTTTAATGTACAAAAATCCAACTTATTTTCATCGTTGGTACTCCAAAAACTAATTTAAAAAAATGCTGAATGCTCCCAAATCCAATTCTCTAATCTTCAAATGCTGCTTCTTTGCTTCAGAAGTTCAAACAAAAATCAAAGAGAATGTAATCACACAAAAATCAAAATCAAAATTCAAAATCACAGCAGCTCCATTCCAAATTCCAAAAATTATCAATTTATCACGAGACGAATGTCAAAACCATGTCAAAGCACCGTTTAAAAGTCAGTTTTAAGGTTATATTCACGTAGGGCATTGACCTCTAAATCTATCATTAACAATTTAACACTGGGCTGGCTGTCCCTATACAATTAATGACAGCATATTACGGATCAATTTGAAGCGCCACATTTAATATACGAGTGTCTCTGGAACTAATGATATAGGGCTGCAGGAAGTGCCATAAAGTATCGATATAAATAGTATCAATATTAAAAAAATACTGACATCGATTATAATATTATGTACAATCATATCAATAAAAGTATATTGATGGCCATTGTCAACTAGTGCTCTCACTAATTTAAAATTTTTAAGGCATTCATAACGGTCTATAGCATGTCTATAGCACCAATACAAATGCCGACAATCAAGTAGGTACGTCATAAAAATATGACAGTAGCCAGTCCAGTGTTAATCATAGATTGAGTATAAAGGTCAGCGGTTGTGGGAAACAAAACTAAAGCTGACTTTCCACTATGCGATATAATATAATGTATCATCATTCCAGTGTAAAGGGTTCCATTTCAAAGCAACATGAGTGATAGGTATTCATTTAAATATCTCAGGATATACCTAATATATTATATTATATTACAGTCAGTCAGAAAAGTCAGTTTGTAAAGCTTATTCTATCTTTTGCAGTATGCGCGGTTGTTGATTCTATTGTAGATCTATTCTATGGTCTTGAGTAGGTGTTATTGGTCTATGAGCGAACCACAGAATAACAACCGCTATGCCACAGAGTAATAAGCTAATGTAATGAATCTTTATTTACGAAGTACTGAACAAAATAATAATTAATTAAATTACAATAGAAGTGACTTGAGCGATTTCTTCTACTAAAAGTTCGGTTCCATATGCAAAAATAAGTTTAAAAATCTCGAGGTACTGAAGTAATAATTTGTGTTTACAATATTTTAACTATTGTTGTTTGTGTAATAACATTGACAGTTTTATTTCGAATGGCGATTTTTCCCCATAATCAAAATACCAGGAAATTCTATGATTCAACACCGCCGCATCGATATCGGTGACTAATGTTTACTGCATGTGTTTTAAATTTTTTTTGCAGTTAAAAATAAAAACTGATTTGCTATGCGAATTTGGAAATTGGTTGCAATCTCTAGGATGTTGTGGATACGTTGAAATTTGTATGAGCTGGTAGAAAAATCACATAAACAATGGTTCCTGCACCTAGTTGTCCCATAACGTGGGACTATTGGACCGCCACGCCGTCAGACAACGTGGAGCTAACATGCCTGATGCCAAATTCCATATTCCTCTCTTTGAGAGTAAGCTGGAATGCAACACTTCATGGTGTGAAAGAGGTAAGCATGAGATAAGCTTTTGTAAATTTTCCAGTAGAATAGTAAGTACCACTCTGAAAAGTATCTTCAATACCAACATAGCTGTTTGAGGTAATGCACATGTGTGCTTGTCGTACTCCAGTAACTTGGGGAATCTTACATGTGGTAGATGAATCAGATGCTATTGAAGGTGCCTCATGTTATTCAGAATGAATTATTAAAATTTGGTGAGAGTTCATTAACGGGCCCCTACTGAGAATTATTTAATTGATGATTTTGACATCAATTAAATACTATAAGTAAAAAAAAAATAAGTAGAAGGATTTATTAAAACAGCAATACAATATAATCATAAACAACAGCTCCTTGAAAATTGCAGGAGTCACCACTGGCATTCTTGTGCCATACTTGTGCCTCTGTGCAGCTACTTGCTTAAAATCTATCTTTCAATCTGCTAATTAACTGGTATGCCAACCAATTGGCATATCGAAGCAACTGGTGTGCTTTCATGCAGATTACATACATGTGTATTGTGCATGCCTGGCAAAATCCAAATTCTGAAACATTCTTAGGGTGACTCATGCTTTATGCTGAGAGAAGTGGGTCAAACTTATGTAATGTGTTGCTTAAAACACAGATAAGTTGACTTTTAATTTTTCGAAAGTAGTTCACATTGTTTACATTTTTCTGAACTGCCATGAGTCATTATACTTGCGTTAATTAATTGATTGTTAGTTAATGAGGTTATTAAACTCACATTAACAGTATAAGTGCAAAATATTATTTAAAAAAACCAATCTGCCAATCATAAATAATGCTCAGGTTGAAAAGTCAAGTGATTCAATACCAACAAAAAGTTTTAAATTTGGTTTTTAAGATCACTTCAATTAGGTTTTACTTAATTTTTATTTTTAAAATCCTTGAATGTCCATTCCCATTGTTATTGTCAGGGCTAGTTTTCAAAATCCATGAACCAAATTGCAAGAGTCAGTTGAGAAGAAAGCTAAGATACTTTTTTACCAAAACCTTATTTCCATGAGAAAACAGCTGCTAATACTAACTTGGGACTAACATTTTCTTTCTATAGTTACTACCATTACACTAAAGATACATTTAATAAATACCTGGCTATTGTATTGTATTGTTTATTTCTTCAATTCTGACTTACAAAAGCGCTTACGAATGTCAAAAATGAAATGAAATTAAAAAAAATAGAAAAGTACAAATTCTACCATGTACAAAATACTTACGCAGTTATTCAATTTCTTGATGACAAAGTTGCTTCGAAGCATTCAGCTTTACTTCAGCTGTCCATAAGATAGAGATAAGCTACATATTGTAACATTTTTGTTTTAGAAAGAGCAACTGCTGAGTTTCTTGTTGGCTCTTAGCAAAATCAGCTTTCTGAACCGGTGGTAGATTCTAGACTTATCATGAGAGCCAACAAATTTGTATGGCCTACTTGAAATAAATAATTTTGAATTTCAATTCCCAATCAGTGGCTTTCAGGCGTGCCAATGTGAACACGCTAAGCACCTCCAACAAGCTGCTACAAGAAGAAAAAAACAGATTGCTTGTTCAAGTGCAAACTCAAGTAATCTTAAAATTATAGCAAAGTTTTTGTACAGAGCTTACATTGTATTTATCATTACAGGAACTATGGGACCTAGCAATGAAGAAGCCCCTCTTTGGGATGCTGCGGGAGATGTCTGGTTATGTGTTCCAGTTCATCAACTCCCTTGCAGTTCCCGAAGAGGTTGACGATGAGAACAAGAGGGTGCGTGACATCAAACCTGCCCTCGGGGTGCTTATGATCATAGAGCGTTCCATACAGAGGCCCGGAGAAAACTTGTTGAATACACAGATTAGTCATTTAATTGGAAAAGGTAAGTTTTTGCTTAAAGACATTAGATAGATAATACTTTAGCAAATACGATAACGATTTGGAAGAGATATTTATGAGCAACTAGCTGATGCCAGTGACTTTGTCTAGGTGGATTTAGTTTTTAAAATCCTGCTGAAACTCTTTGATTTTCTGGGATAAAAAGTAGCTTCTGTCACTCTCCAGGTCCTCAACTATACCCATGCAGAAAATCACATTGATCCATATCTTTGTGCAAATAACTTTATAAATACATCTAAAAAATTCAGAGGCCGGCGGGATTCGAACCTACATCACTCTGTCTTCAGCTTTGTGATTTTTTGAGCTTCAGTCATTCTGGTTCTTTTCTAACATAAATCTATAGCCCATCAGTTTGCTATCCCTATTCTTGATTATATTACGTTGACTTGATGGAGATTCAATGATCTTTTAACTAGCAAAAAATTTTGTTTCAGGCTTAAACGAATTTGATAATTTAAGAAGTTCAGAAGTCAATGACTTTCGAATGCGAATGCGATACCTAGCTGAAGAGAGTCTATTGAAAAGATCACAGAGCACTCAGTTGGAAAGGTTGCGTTATCACTGTCCACCGAGATTAGCGGACCACCCCACAGTACCCACCACTTTACACAGCCACCTAAACAACAACTGTTTTATACTCGTCACTAAAGTGGCCAAAACAGAGGTAAGTGATTATTAAGCCGAGTATTTACAGATTATTTGCAACACAACATGTAATGCAACACTATCTTCATGTGGACGGGCTGCGTGCCTTAGCAACGTACGCCTATTCCCGGCATTATTCTCCATGTAAAACAAACACGCACTTCTTCTGTAGGGAGGCATCACAGGGAGGCATCTTCGGCATGTTTTTACCCTTAGCGTGCTCGTCAATATATTAAAATGTTGCATTGCGTGTTACATTACATATTGTGTTGCAAATAATCCGTATCCGGCTTTATATAAAAAAAATAAGGGTGCCGATTTTTTTCGGAGGTCACACAAGTGCCACAAGGTACAAACAACTTAAGTTTAAAATAAAATTATTTTACTATAATCCAATGAACTAGAAAAGGACGCTATGCACCATCCGATCTGCCGTCAGGAAAAACGAGCAACTAAGGAAGGAGTAGGTACGCGCAACCAACAAGCAAACACAAAGAGGATTTGACCTTACAAGTTACATGCCCTAAATGCTTTACGGCCCGAAAGGTCCAATTCCTCAAATGTCCCTTTGGACATTTGAGGAATTAATTTCTTGCAACCTTTGACTTTTCAAAGTTTGCAAGAAATTAATGTTAATCCACAAATGCCCACCATTGGATTAAAAATTCAATAAAAAGTTATGTTCTTAAAGTGTATTTATTTGAAACTGAGCTAAATATACGAGTATGTAGGTACATTTATGTAAGCGAAGGAACCATAGAAGCGAAACTGCTAACGTATTGCAATTTATATTTCGCGGCGGAGGTCCACTTCGGCTTTCGACCTCCATCTATCAGTTATGTAATCAATCTGCATTTGAGTTTTCCTCTTGTTGCTCTTCTGCAACTGCTTCCTCTTCATCGTTCTCGCCTTCTTCTATCCATTGTTTAAGGAGTTCTTTAGCTTCAGCCCTGTGTGTAAAACAATTCCAATTTCCAATAAATATTCTATCATAACTCTGCTAAAGAAAACCCTGGGTTTTTCACGATAATCATCACTATTCTCAACCGATACACGCCTATTGATGAACAAAATATATCCTTTTTCTTGCGGCTTTCCGTCCATAGATTGCTCCTTCCAACCCCTACATCGAACCTATGCAGATTCAATTTCGGAACTTACTAAGGTGCACCTCACAGTTGAGATGCCTCAACTGCCGAGCCGATTAATTGTATAGCGGATGCTCTATACGGAATCGGACCGCAGTCGGCACATTCGATTTGACAATTTTTATTGAATAACAAAATCAACCCTGATCTTACGTCTATTATACATATGTTTGACTTTCACTTACTCACTCAATCGGGCAAACTGCGGATCCGTTCGGCTATTAGTACTTTGCGCCAAGGCTTCAGGTGATAGCTGCTGATTCGTAAACCGCTTATACCCGAACCGAGTATGTCTGACCCTTTTGTCAAATTACTATGACTACTATCCCTGAGAGGTTGGCAAAAATGTATAATTATTGATTACCTTTCCTCAGGAGTAATAACTCCTTTATTGAGTCTTTTTAGTCTTGGAAGCGACGCAAGAATTTCAACTCTTAACTCTGCGTCTTCTTCCTCTGCTGCAGCTTCTGCATCTTCTTCCCCTGTGCCTCCCAAGTATGGGCAACCTTTCAAAATTAGAGTTTCCAGAGCAGGCAGAACCTTGAAATTAAAGAAAAACATAATTATTTTCATATGTCTGCCTTTGATCTTTGGTTATACGCTGCGTTTTGTTGATCTAGCTTGTTCGCCTGCTATTTGAACACCGCATTCTGGCTTAAAATTCCGGGTTGGTCCAAAAATATTGGGGTTTCTTGAAGGAAACCCTCACTAGCTCTCTCATTTGGTGCTAAATGCAGCTACACTATATTCCCTGGATAGTGTGCTAATTCGTTATTTAGATTGAAACGTGGCTCAAATTCGGCCAGGAGAACATTATTTCTCATTAATTTAGTATCAAGTTTCCATTTAGTGGATTTCATATTTTATTTCTGAGAAAGTATTCTCATGACCTTCATACTAGGCCTGAGCTTACCTAGTTTCTACTTTAATGCAGTAAAAAAGAAAACAATCCATTCAATTACCTTCAATTTCTTGACTTGTCTTGCAGTAGCAACTTTACAGTTTCTCAGATTTAAATACTGCAGCTTCTTCAAGTCAGCATCGAAACCATTCAGTAACTTGATAGGATTATTTCTCACATGTAAGATTCTCAAATTAACCAGTCTCTCAATTCCAACCAGACTTGTTATTTTGTTACCAGCCAAATACAAGCTATCCAAATTCGGGAAATCGAAATCTGAGATGTCTTGAACCATATTATATCTGAAATCTAAACATTTTATGTGAGGCATTGTATAATCGAACTGTATTTTTTTAATTTTATTATAACCAACTTCCAGTGTACACAGTTCCGGTTGGTATACATCGTGTACAGATGTTATTGAATTGAAATTCATTATCATAACTTGCATGTACTTCATTTTCTTTAAGGCAGCAGAGTTCAGTATGTTTTTGTCTGCATGGATTAACACTAGAAACGGCAGTTCAGTGACTTCTTGTAAGCTTTCCAAGTCCAAGTTGTTATTGGAAAAATCCACAAACTGAAGATGTTGGAAGGATTTGATGGCGGATATATTCGTTAGATTCATTCCGGTGCATGTAGCCTTTAAATATGTATACCTATAAAAGAGCGCTAGTATTAAAATTATTTGCATCTTAGCCAATAAATTGAAATGAAATGTTCCTTATTGTTATGTCGTTGTTGTGGAATATAAACACCAAAGTTATACTGTGTCTAAAATATTTTATCATTCATCTACGCAGAAATTCTATGTAGGTATATAATTAAAGTAAAAAATAAAGGTCTTTTTAGAAAAAGAGAGCTATACCCGTCTCCTTCGGCAGTTTTCCCAAGTAGGCTCAGTCGAATGCTGACCTCAGATCTGTTCAGCCGTCTCTCCGGATAGACAATTTTCACCTCATGCTCCTCTTCCGCTACTACCTCGCCTGCTTCCTCTATCTCTGGCAATTCCTCTTGTTCAATATCCGGTTTGTTGGCAAGGTTAAAATGTGATTTCAACATTTTCACCTGCTAAAGGTTAACATGCTTCAACGGTGAAGGAAACCTGCACGCCTAAGAGTTCTCAAAGATGTGTGAAGTATGCCAATTTGAATTGGGCCAGCGGGGTTAATTTTTTTTTATAAAGAATATTAGCCAAGCTGAACTTGACTCAACCCATCACTGGTCCAGTACTGGGGACGGTCTTTTCGCTGACTGAGAAAAATTTAGGCCATAGCTGGCCATTTTGAAGAACTCGGGCGTACATGTTTCCAGAGGACTCATCATGATGATTCCTTTCATCGTTGAAGAAACCGATTTCATATATTATGGAGGTGGCTCCAGGAGGTCTAACCAGTAGTGTTGGGTAATCACTACTTAGTATAAAACAAAGTCGCTTTTTCTGTCCCTATGTACGCTTAAATCTGTAAAACTACGCAACGGATTTTGATGCGGTTTTTTTTAATAGATAGAGTGATTGAAGAGGAAGGTTTATATGTATAACAACATCCATTAGCAGTGAATGACATAGGCTATATATTTTATACCGGTGCGAAGCCGGAGCGGGCCGCTAGTTTAAGATAAATTTCAATATCAATGGAGAAGTTTGGAATTTTTCAAGTGGAGAAATTTTTATGTACCTTTATTATTTACCAATATCTATTTGTAGTTCTGCAAGAGAATATAAACCACTACGTTTTGTAGTTTTCACGTTATAGGCGCAAACCACTTCTCTGGAACTAAGAGAATATTATAATCACTCTGTTTGTGGGATAGAGTGAATTCACGAGCATTATATTATGTTTATTAATTTTCTTGACATGCTATCATATGACAAAATCGCCAATGTCGAAATTCACGGTGACAAATTCAATTTTTTTTTACGATTGTTTAAGATTTTAATATTGTGACAAAAAAGTTCATTACGTTATTAAGCAGGTGTATTATGAATCATAAGTAAAGTAAAATCATAAGGTTGTAAATACAAGCTCGCGACTTCTTGGTTCGTTTAGTGAACATCGGTTCAGTACTTGAGCCGTGAAAACGTTAAAAGACACTTGACTTTATTAAAAAGCAAAATTGTGGATCAATCGCAAAAGATAGCGATTGTGCATCGTAGAGCCAACATCTGAAGTTTTATTGCGTAGGCTGAATTTTAGTGAGTTTGTGAGGTGTTGAGTGCTACCTGTGTACATAGTGTACAGATTTAGATATACAGTCGAATAGCGTTGTACGTTGTACCATATTAAATATTTTTCTTTTTAGTGGATTCTTCGTATAGTAGCGCCTGCTTCTATCCAATATTGTCCGCCGTGGCCGAAATTCGATCGAAATTATTGATATTTTTTTTTTCAGTTTTCCTTCACATCAAACGTGTCGGTAAATCTGACGCCGCAGCAACACATAGAGACTATACTGCGGAAAAAGGCGAACTCGCTCAATATGCGCGGCGAAAACCCGCGGAATTATGTGCTCAAGGTAACCCTGTGTTTGTGTACCGACTTAATTTCAGCATTCTAAATTTTAAACATCTGCCTGTCTTTGGTTTATGCTATCGTTCAAATATCCCTATGAGCTCAATCAAAGGCAGTTACTTCGAAATCATATACAGACACTTCAATTTAATTTTCTTGTACATCTGTACAATTATTAGATTCACCACGACCGGGGAACCAATAGCTTTCTAGGGTAGGATTGGGTTCTAGAATGTTGGTGAACCCTCACTGAGAAGCGCAGTGTTGGTAGACTCTCCACTAGGTGGAAGGATCATTATGGTCCCACGCGAGTCGCTGGCAGCGGCTGGATGCTAACGGCACAGGAAGATGTTCTGTGGCGATCATTTTAAGAGACCTACGCCCAGCTGTAGACACCTATCGGTTGAGATGATGATGTATATAGATTTTTAACCGACTTCCAAACAAGAGGTTCTCAATTCGTCGGAATCTTTTTTTATTTTATTTTTTATGTATGTTCCCCGATTACTCGAAGACGCCTGGACCGATTTGGAAAATTCTTTTTTTGTTTGAAAGGGTATACTTCAGGTAGTCCCATTGTTATCAGGTCAGGATCTCATAATGGGATCCTGGATATATCGAAGGGACTCTTCAAATTTTATAGGCACAATTGAAATACTTTGTAGTGGCGTTGGAAGTCGGTTTTGTAAAAATAATTTTTACGTTTATATTATTTTAGTCCGAGATAGGCTTGCGCTTGACAACAATCAAGGATGGAAAGCACTGATAAGGTCTAGGTGAGGGAGGTAGGATTAACGTTATTCAGATTATGTTTATATTAATTAATATTTACCACGTTAGGTTTGCGGGCGGGAAGAGTACCTGCTCGGAGACCATCCCCTTATACAGTTCCTTTACATACAAGAGACGCTGTCGAGGGACGGCGTGCCGCAGGTCATGACTGTCGGCATCGAAAACATTGCACGTGAGTTGAATCGAACAGACAATTCCAACGGAAAATCGCGATATCTCACGTGATATTTTGGTATTTCCAAAAAATATATTCTGTAAGATACCTTGTATAGGTATGCTTAGTGCTAGCGTTTAAGCAAGCACAACTGTTCACGGCGGAAAACAAAACACCAATGATCAAAATGGCGAGCGCTGCCGCTGAGCTGAGCGCTCTCTGCACTACCTGGTGGTGGGGGGTTAGAAAGAGACGGCAATATGACAGAGAGAGACAGATGTATAAAGGCTGGAAACGTAGTGCCTATCTCAATTAATTAAGCTTCGAATAACGGTTCAGTCAAATTAATAATACATTTTTATAGTAAACAAAACGGTGTATCAAAAACCCGATTCCGTTTATCCGTACACAGCAAATTCATCCTATCTTATTTAATCAATATTAATATAATAGTACCTATTTATAAATGCGAAAGTTTGGATGTATGTTTGTTACTCTATCACGACTGAACCAATTTGGCTGGAATTTTGACTGGAATAGCACATAGGCTACTTTTTATCCCGGGAAATAAGACAGTTCCCGCGGGAATAAAAAACCTCAATTCACGCGAACGAAGTCGCGGGCATCATCTAGTACAATAATAAAGACTAAAATGACTATTTTTAGTAGGTTCAGATATCTATCAATACTACTCGCTGCCCGAGCGAACGCGGCTCTCTTCAGACCAATCCAACACTATAAGGAAGAAAAAGAACTACGAGTCCTCGTGGAAGATAGACATGAACTACTCTTGCGTTGTGCAAAGTGTTGGAGGCCTCAACGTTGACCCTGGCAGACCTGTTGAGGTAATTTTCCTGTTTGTTTCGCTCTCTGCGTCGACCTCTCATTGATGAGGGTCGTGGCCCCTTTCCATTAATCACATGCTAGTAGCAGGTTCGTGAAAACGAAAGTGACATAGCCTTCACCTAACTTAGCTTAAGAACCTACCCCTTAAAAAAGGAACGTTGGTGAAAATGGGCATGAGTCTTTAAAAATTAAATTTAATTTAATTTTAAGTTTTAAAATTCACGCAATAAGGCTTGATGGTGTCATGGCGGCGTTCATGACGTCACTTCTATGTTTTTCATAGTACTTTGTCAGAGTTTGACAAAGTTTGAAGATAGATGTGATGTATCGCTCTGATTGGTATTCAAACCAATATGGCGGATTTTTTTATATTTTACCAAAATAAATAAAAATCTCGCTCAAAATAGATAAATTAATACGTTTTTTACAATTCACCAATCCTATTTCATGAGAAAAATTGTTTTTTTTTTTTTTTAATATATTAGCTAAGTTGAACTTGACTTATATTCTCCTCTGAGCTTGTGCTAGGAGTGGGTACGACATTACTGCAACGGGTGGGGCTCGAACTTGCGACCTTTCAGTTTTCAGTCTGCGTCTTTAACCATTGGTCTATTGAGTGCTTATTGATCTATTCTTCGTCTCTTATCATCTATTTATTGATTTATTGATTCTTGGTTCCTGTAATCATGTCTTTTCTCTGCTATTAACAGGTGGTATGCCAAGTGGGCATGTACCATGGCGGCAAGCCCCTATGCGAGCCGCAGAAGACACGGATGGCAGTAGTGAGCATGGAGGGCGAGGCGCAGTGGAACGTGAAGCTGCAGTTCCCCATCAAAGTGTGCAACGTGCCGCGTATGGCGAGACTCTGCTTCGTCATTTACGAGATATCCAAGGCCAAGTATAAATGGAAAGCCAATAAGGTTAGTATTCCATTTCTATATCCCTACCGTTTAATACGTGTGGTGCGATAGTATAGAGACTGATTTGGTGTTTGGGTTTAATGTACACCTATTTGAAACTTTTGGAAGTTTTTTTGGAGTCTCGCGGGAACTCTTATTTTCCGGGATAAAAAGTAGCCTATGTACTATTTCAGTCTATAATCTGACTTTTTCGTTGCAACGTAATTGCGTAACAAACATTCATACATGCATCTAAACTCGCATTTAATAATAATTAATAGGATAATAGGATTAATAGGATTGTGCTTATAAATCGACTTATATTTCAAATATGTATTTTAATATTTTTACCGTCCTGTACGTAAATATTTTAATTGGTGTGGATGGAAAAGGGGTCCTTAACAAATGACAGATTTTCGCAGTTATAAAAGTAAACTTGAAAGACACATATATACTCTAGATCAGTGGTTCCCAAACTTGACTGGACCGTGACTCACCTAACAAAAAGTTTCAAATTCGGGACTCACCTCTTGGTATTCAGAAGGAAAAAGAGGCATAAAGTATGCTTAGGCCTGTTCAAACAAGAAAAAAAAACAATCAGTTCCGATCCGAAGTGTTAATATTTAGATACAAGGAGAGCAATTTTTTAATAGGATGCATTTATTTCCCAGTTTTTGTCATTATATATAGCCTTAGCATCAACTTCAATTTTAGTTACTTTTAATCGCAATGAGTTTGATACGTCCAATTTATTTTGGTATTTACCCAATTTATAGGTCCCACCACAATATTCGCCTGTGACCCACCCGTGGGTCACAACCCATACTTTGGGAACCTAGGCACTAGATAAAAAAAAACTACCGTCAAAAGTTAAAACACGCTTTCAGGACACAATCAACAGGTTAGCGTGGGCAAACACGATGGTATTCGACTACAAAGACCAGCTGCGCACGGACGGCGTCACGCTGTACATGTGGACGCACGTGGCGGACGGCACGCAGGGCGACGACCTGCTGCTGCACCCGCTGGGGACGGTCGTGTCCAACCCCAACACGGAGTCATGCGCCGCGCTGCAAGTGCGGTTCTCCAAGTGAGTGGAAGGTGGAATTTGGAACAAGCCATTTTTACAGGTTTCACAGGTTTGCGGTTGACTTTGAAGACCTGTTCTGCTAAGTTGTGGACATTTTTGAGGGATCCCAAATGTTGAAGAACTCTGTGTTGAGATAGGAATGGGTATAATTTCATTGTATTCCATAATGCCATTCATCATTTATTGTCTTTATTACCATCATATTTTCGCCATCTTGAGGCCGTCGGAAACGTCGGTCGTCTATTGTACTAGGTCGATACAAAATCAAGCTATAGCGTGGGCAAATATGCTGCTCAGCAAGTGCGATTTTCCAAGTGAATGAAAGGTGGAATTTTTACTACAAGTAATTTTTTACAGGTTTCACAGGTTTGCGGTTGGATCTTGAAGACTGTTCTGCTAAATTGTGAACATTTTGGTGCCATTCCAAAGGTTGAGGAACTCTGTGTTGCACTGAATTTTTTGAGATAGGAATGGGTATAATTTCATTGTATTCTATAATAGCCATGCATCATTTATTGTCTTCATTACCATCATATTTATGCCACGTCGGTTGTCTATTGTACTAGGTCAATACACAATCAACAATTATTGATTTCAAGTGCGATTCTCCAAGTGAGTGGAAGGCGGAATTTGGGACTACAAGTCTTTTTTTACAGGTTTGCGGTTGGATCTTGAAGATTGAACCATTATACCAATGGGGCAGTTCAACAATGATTCATTAAAGTAATGTCCTTCTAGCTACGACTGCCAGCACCCGGTCCTATTTCCGAAGCCCGAGTCGGTAAAGGCGTACGCAGAGCAGCTGGAAAACGAAGCTGGCGCCGCCGTGGCTACGCTCAGCGAAGGCTTCGAGCATCTTCGGGCGACGGCCGAGAAGGACCCCATGTATGAGATACACGAGCAAGACAAGAAAGACATTTGGTCTTCAAGGTGAGTCAACCGTCATAAACTAGTAATAGGTTCCTGCGTAATTATCCTTACTAGTTCATATATAGTAAGGATAATTTCTTAAAATGCATGCAAAAAATGATGTCGGGCTTATCTTCGGAGTGGCTATACTGTTCAGGTGACTCCTTGGATCTGAAAAATCGAAACAGGCAAGAATCTCAAATAGATTTTATTTTTATTTTTAATCGACTTCAAAAAAGGACGTTCTCAAATCGGTCGTATTTCGTGTCTCTCACGTGTTAGCAGAAGGCGAGCGTCGCGCATCGGTTTCATCGTTTCTATCCTCAGTCAGGCGGGCTTACCCGCCTGACTTGCAACAAACGTGAACAAACGAATTTTTATTGTTTCCACTAAGAGAAGTTTCTGTGATTTTGTTTACACAGAGAATACTTTCGCGTAGCGGCGCCGGAGCTACTGCCAAAACTACTGTCCTGTGTGGAGTGGACGGAGCGAGCTGAAGTGGCCAGGATGGTGAGGATGTTGGCCACCTGGCCGCTGCTGCGAGTGGAGTCCGCGCTGGAGTTGCTGGACTATGCCTACGCTGACGCCGCTGTGAGGAGTTTCGCCGTCAAGTGTCTGGCTAAGATCAGGTAACTGCGCTTGTTTAGGCCTATTTACTAGAACAACTCCCTAGAAATGTCCTTAGTACATCTTGAGGACCCAAAATAAAAAACGATTGATGCTAAAATAGACAGGAAGCATAACAGTTATGAAGTCGGTGGAGGGCGTTGCTGTGCTTAAATGCTTTTACTTTTGACGAAAATCGGTCCAAGATGGCCGCTGGCATAAAATGGCGGATTACATATTTTTTCAGAACTCCCTCAATATGGATATCAAATGAAATGGCTCGACTAGTAGAATACTTATACACTATGATAAATTTCAAATCCAAGATGGACGCCACCACAAAATAGTGAATTTAATTTTTTTTTAATTTCACGTGTCGAGGGTGTTTTCAACGTACACTTGTTGAACAGACTCTACTCATGTATAATTATGCTACATATCCTTCATTTAGTACTACGTTCCTTGTGGAACCATTTTGTCTGTGATTCTGTTGTTTGACTCGGAACTACTGTACATATATTACTAGAAATCCGAACTAGTACAGTCTTTTGAATGTACTTATACGGAGCGCTCTTTTAGCGCGAGCAAGAACAAGCCTACCGCTACATGGTTGACATCACACATGCGAACTAAGCGCTTTGCTTCCTCGTCCTTGATACACTAAAATAAAAAAAAAAAAAAAGAATGCCCTTCCGTTTTTCTAACTATAACTTGGGTACTCTCATTTCAAGCGCAAACGCGCTAAAAAAGGGGTGGAGCTGTGTCGGTGCACACGGCCGTTAGTTTTAACGTGAAACGTCTATATCTGCGAGTTTCGGTTATTCTGCGCAGTGCCCACCCCCGCCGCCCCGCCCGGCCCCGATGCAAACTCAAGGACTTAGCAACGAGATGACTATATACTCTAAATAATTCATATTTCTAAGACTTAATAGTTTTGTAGTTATTAAGGTAAGAAGATATAGACCTTTTCGTAATGGTTCATTTTTCTGACTGGTACGTGTATGTTCTGGTGTGAGCCTTAATAATTCCACTTTACCTTGTTTTGAATCTTGCTTCGTTGTTGCAGCGACGAAGACCTGCTCCTGTACCTGCTGCAGCTGGTGCAGGCGCTGAAGCACGAATCGTACCTGATGTGCGACCTGTCGGTGTTCTTGCTACAGCGCGCCTTCGAAAACATGAACATTGGCCACTACCTCTTTTGGCATTTACGGTAAGAATAATAACCGCCTATTTAGCGTAACTTTCGTGGACCTTTGCCTCCTGTAATCTCGAAATACAAGGTCGTGGTTGGAATATGACCGTCTCTTCCCGTACAGTCGAGTTTTATTTACTTAGTTATTTGAGTAAACAAACGCCTCTTGTTATGAAAATCACATAATTATACATCAATCAATCGGCGCAAATAATAAAATGGACAAATCATTGTTTGATTTTCAAAAGTACCCTCAACGATGCAATGACGCTACACGGGTATTTAAAAATGCACAGTGGTGCGGCATTCGCGCGCCGACACTCGGAGCGGTCTCACGCTGTGTTGTCAAAAAAAAAAACTGGTCAATTATTGTTCGTTAGTTAAATTATTACATGTAATGGATAATAAATCATGAGTAATGAAAATGCCGAGAGTTTTTATAGTCACCGTTCTCTGATTCTAACATATTTAGATGATAGAAAGATAAAATAAAATGTTTGTATCAGGTCGGAGATGCACGTCCCGTCGGTGTCGGTGCGCTTCGGGCTGGTGCTGGAGGCGTACTGCCGCGGCTGCCAGGACCACATCAACATCCTCATGCGCCAGATCTCCTGCCTCGACAAACTTAAATGTAAGCTGCTAACACTTCTTAACAGAATTTTTTTTTCTAGAAGAATATTAGCAGAACAACAAGTATAACTTACTTATGGGTGGGGCTCGAACCTGCGACCTTTCAGTTTTCAGTCCGCACCTTAACTGTTGGGCTATTGAGGTTTTAAATTGGAGCCTCAATAGCCCAGCGATTAAAGTTGCGGACTGTACGAACCCCACCCGTAGCACTATTGCCGCACCCACTCTTAGCACAAGCTTTCCGCTTATTTGGAGGGGATAAGAGGATATTAGTTAACTTCAGCTTAGTTAAGTAATATCCTCGAATATTCTTAAAAAAAAAAAATACTTGTAAGACGTAATCGATTTGTGTTGATCACATACTAAAACAACCCAACTAGCTTTTGCGCGTGACTTCGTCTACGTCCGGTCTTCTACTATATCCTAAAATGAAAAAGTCCAGTTGCTGCTGCGTGATTGAATGATAAGCAAATAAACAAACACTTTTATAATATTAGTATGATAATTTAAATGATTGCATCACCTACTAACTGCATGTACAACTTCATTATCTTAGCAATATTATTATTACCTCACGGCATTTGTATATAGCAAACTGTGCACATGTATTGAATAATTCTTCATTTGTATTTAAGGGGCGAATCAATGCATTCGCAAGAAAAAGGAGATAACCAAAGCCCGCGCAGCGCTGCGCCAGCATCTCGAGGAGCAGCATTGTCTAGAGACGCTCTCTGACTTCGTTTCCCCGCTCACACCTAGCCTAGTTTGTAAGAGAATCAAGTGAGTCCGTACAAATACATTTTTAAATACATATCAAAAGTTCCTAGGCTGGCGGGGTTTTTAATCCACATCTCCCGGGGATCGGGCCCTGAGTGTGTGATCACATTACACTACGGCCAAGTCGAATCACACGTCAGCAATGAAATTGGTGATATGTATCGACTTTTACGATCATTTTTTTAGCAACCGTTAGCGACATCTAGTAACGACACATTATGCACATAAAAATGAGTCAATACTATTAGAGTTTAGTATTTTATATTAAGTTAGAGGTCTTATACCTTTACAGGTATAAGACCTCGTAGGTTTATTTTGTTTATTAAAAATAATAATATGTTGTTTCCTTTTTAAAAGAAGAATGTTTTGAAAAAGTTTTGTTTTTATATCGTCACGTAGGTCTCTGTATTATACCGCATTAAAGAGATAATAGAAGTTAGAATTCTTACAATTTCCTGTTTTATTTCTAAATACTCAATAGGTTATGGCCCAGTACGAGTAATTAAAAATTGTAAAGAGCAAGCAAAGTATCCACGTGTAATTTTAAAATGGATATCGCGGGTGTGAAAATGAATTTGGAACGGTTTGATGGAAATAATTTTCGCCAGTGGAAGTTCCAGATTAAATGTGCTCTTAGAGCAAAAGGTATTGATTTATTTTCTCCAAAATCAGAGTATGACAGTTCAGAATGGTTGAAGAATGATGGTATAGCCATGTATATTATTACGTCAGCTATGGACTACAGGCAAATAGCATTGATAGAAAACTGTGATAGTGCTGTAAAAATTATGGAAAAACTTGAATCGATTTATGAACAAAAGTCGGAGTTTAATAAAATGTTAGTCCATGAGAGATTTTATAAGTATATAATGAATCCGTCGGAAAGTATGGCTCAACATATATCCAAAGTCGAAAGTTTGGCTAAACAACTAAAAGATAATGGTGATCCAATTAGTGATACAGCTCTTATTACTAAGATAATAAGTACTTTACCATCAAAGTATAGGTCATTTCGTCAGGCTTGGATGTCACTTGATCCATTGCAACAAAATATACATAATCTCACAGCTCGACTATTGGATGAAGAAGCAAGTTTGACGGCGGAAGAACAGATTGAGGTAGCTTTTTTAACTGCTAAAGAGAAAGAAAAACAGTATAAAAATAATAGTGCCGAGACTAAGCATCGGTTTGTTTGCTATATTTGTAATAAACGAGGCCATCTAGCCAGATTTTGTCACTTTAGGAAAAATAACCGAAATAAACAAGATAATACTTTTGCGTTTCAAGTACAAGATACTGCGAGCTTGTTTACAAATTCTGAAAACGATGTGTGGTTATTAGACAGTGGAGCATCTGCACATATGACCTTTAGGAAAGATTTTTTTGCAGAATTAGAACTTTTTAATGAGGACAATAATAGATTTGTAAAATTGGGTAATTTACAAAATCTAAAGGTTTGCGGTATTGGAACGGTATTTATTAGAAAATATATGCATGGACAGTGGGAGACAAATATGTTAAAAGAAGTAATATATGTACCTGAATTACAAAGAAATTTTTTTTCTGAAGGCGCTGTAACACGTTTGGGTTATACTATAATTAAAAAAAGTAATTCAGCATTAATTTATAATAATGGTGAGATTGTATTAACGGCAACGCAAAAACCAAATAATTTGTATGAAATGAACTTTGGTACAATTAAAAACCATAGTTGTAATATTATGGCAATGTCTCAAAATAGTCTAAGAATGTGGCATGAGAGACTTGGACACTTAAATATAAATGAAATTAAAAATATGATAAAAAATGGATTAATAAAATGTGAAGATTGCAAAATTGATGAGAAGTTTGTGTGTGAAATCTGCATGTATGGTAAACAGAGTCGTTTTCCGTTTCATACTTTACACGGAGAAGAACCCAGTCCTGGAGATTTAATTTACAGCGATGTATGTGGACCAATGAGTGAGTCTTCAATTCAAGGTATGCGATATTTTGTCTTATTCAAAGATGCAGCTTCTAGTTTCTTGCAGGTAAATTTTATGAGACATAAGAGTGACGTATTTCGACCTATACGCAGAATAGAGTTACTTCTGCAAAATCCCTACTTTACAGGAGAGCGATTTGAAGTTTGTCTTGCCTGTAACTTTTTTCGTTATTTTTCTAGAGAATTGATTCTCATAGTATACTTTTGGAACATTATTATGCATTGATTACTATCAATAAACTCAATGCAAAACCCATAATTTGGAATTTAGGAGGTTCTATATGCATATGTGACGATTTTTTGCGGATGTCTCCATGTTCTATATGTATATGTAACCTTATACTTGGGAAAAGTGTTCGTAGCATGTCTGTATATAACTTTTTTTTATGGAAATACTAATCTTCAAACGGTCTTATTTGCTGTAAAGGATGAAATATAAATACAAAATAAACATTGTTTCTTATTTCATAATAACACATTTATTAGTAAAAAAAATTCAACATAATTTGACTAATTTTTTTAATTACTAAGCATGTACCTACTATAAAATTGTCTTACAAAAAAATGTAAAAATTAATAATAAAATAACTGAAAGTACTTTGTATTTTATATAAGTAATACTAGCTTTTGCCTGCAACTTTGCTCACATTAAGTTCGATTTTTCAATCCCCTATTTTACCCCCTTGGGGGTTGAATTTTCAAAAATTCTTTCTTAGCGGATGCCTACGTCATAATAGCTATCTGTATGTCTTTCAGCCCGATCCATCCAGTGTTTTGAGCAATGTGATGATGATGAGTCAGTCAGTCAATTAGTCACCTTATCCTTTTATATATTTAGGAAATTAAATTTAGGAACTATTATGTAAATATGTAAGTAGAATGTATTAATAATCCTACTATAGAAACCTCAAAATGAAACTAATAAATAACTAACATAAAACATAAACATAAATAACGTATTAGGAACTATTATTTAGCATTAATAATAATCCTATTATAGAAAACTCGAATAAAACCAATGAAATAAAATTGCTACAAGGACAATATAATATAAGTTCTTTCAGGAGTTTTAAAAATAGTACAACCGAATATTGGCAAACAAAAAGATTTAAAAACATTTTCTCTATTTTCCACAATTTTTTTGTGCGATTTATTATTGGCAATCAATAAGAAATCAATCATATCTAAGTTCTTCTTCGACTGAGCGCTATCCCACTAGGTGGGGTTCGCTTTCCGGCATGCTTTTGCCCACTTTGCCCGGTCTTGTGCATCCAATTTTCTTAATTTATTGGCTCTCATATCGGCGCCTACGAGGTCCAGCCAGCGCTTTCTTGGACGGTCGCGAGATTTAGCTTCAGGGACGGCGATGTTAAGACATCTATTACCGACGTAGCTTTGTAGTTTCCGTGCTACATGACCATACCATCTTAGACGGGCTTCTTGCAGCTTATCTCCGATGTCACGGACACTGAGCCTGCCGCGGATGTGATCGTTGCGTTGCCGATCGCAACGTGTAACATATCTAAGTTATTTATGTCCATATTATTAATATTTTAATTGAATAGATATTTTAAATCACGAAGAAAATAATATTGTGGTGGCAGAGATCCACTGGGTACCGCGCAAAATGAAAATTTTAAATCAATCAAAATAATGAATTTGTAAAGAAGATGCGGCACATCATCATCTCTAGAGTCGTTAGGCGCACTGTAAGAGTTAGTTGTAGATGGTGATTGCGTCCAGTGATCATCATAGTGGTTAGAATAAAAGGCATCACGACAATTTATGCGTATTTAACGGAGCAGGCATGGGAGTCGGTACACATTTTGGTGATGATATTCAAGACAAATTCCCAAAGCTAACAGCAGGGGAATTTTCAAAGTTGGACCGAGTTAAAAGTGTTAGGTCTAATTGTTGCAATTGCAGGCGACGGTAGACATTATTTATTATCTTTTAAAGAATTTTCAACAACATGGTGCAGCCTTATGGCTAGTTTTGTCAGTAGCAAAAACTGGTATTTATCATTATATGCCGGCTGCAGTATAGATAATCGACTGTCTCTTACAGTTCCATCTGATATATCAATCTTGCCATATATCAGGGACCTCTTGCCTAATTTTTTCAGCTCCCTGTGGTAGTGCTGTTATTGTACAAGCTCCACTATTGACACTGCCATTTTCTGAAAACAAAAATTAACATCATTAAAACGTTAAAGCAATTAACTACAGAAAACAGGTCTAAATAGTTTTATGTAGTTTTTTTTATAAATACTTAACATAAAAAAAATATTAATTTTAGACTTTTATGGTAGTTTTCAGTTGAAAAAGGATATATATCTCAATGTCAAACCAAGAATAAAAGAACATTTACACATATACCTTATAATTTCAAAATAATTTCCCTCGAACAAAGTAACTTGTGCACATCGTCCCGATATATTTTACATGATTTCCGAATAATAAAGTAGCATGGTAAAATAATTAATATTATTGATTACTTATTAAAATGTATAAATTAATATTTAATAGGTGTAATGAATTGATATTTCTTTTTTTGATTGGTTTTTGTTGTAAAATCTAACATTCCGAGGTATAATGTTCTATATGAATGTGGAACCGTTTAACTTAATTATTTAGCTTTAAAAATATATATATGTAAAAATTATTATATACAAACTATCTAAAAGCAATCTATGTATTATAATTACAAAGCTGAAGAAAGAAAATTCCATTCACTTACCTGGAACATCCATTTTTCCATTTTGTTTATCTCCACGGCATTTGTCGTATTACTATATTCAATTTTTTTTGGCTTTAACGAAGGGAAGATCATATGTTTTGAGCGTGTATTTTTAATATTGAGCACATATAGTAAAAAATAATAACAAAATTAACACGAAAATAGCAGATAAAAGTGCGAGCGTGTGCACACTATCATTTCGGAGAACATGAATACAACTGCAGATGTGACCCTCCGTTCGCGCTGATCAGGACAGTGAATACTGACACTTGTGCTGTCGGGCCCTTCTTCTTTGGGGAAAATAAACTACATGTACCTTTATTCGACTGGTATCTTTGGATCTACATAACTTTTTAAAATTTTGATTTCACTAGTAAATATTGGAGATCTTTTTAGGCTTAAAAATGCAATAAAAAATTTTTGTGCTATAATCATATTATATAACTCTATTCTACGTATAGGTCGATTTGATCACTTTAAAAATTTTAATGCTTTTATACGAAATAAGTTTGGTCATAATGTACGTGTTTTGCATACTGACAATGACAAAGAATATGTCAATAATGTTTTCAAAGATTATTTGAATCGAAATGGTATTGTGCATGAATGCACTGCTCCATATACTCCTCAACAAAATGGACGTGTAGAAAGAGAATTGCGCACTATTGTTGAGAGTGCACGATCTATGCTTTATGGTCGAAATTTGCCAATAAATCTGTGGGCAGAGGCTGTAGGATGTGCTGTGTACATACTAAATAGAACAACATCAAATAAGTCACCTTTTGAAATCTGGTTTGGTGTAAAACCAAATCTTCAACATCTCAAGATATTTGGCTCTTGTGGTTATGTACATATACCTGATGCTTGTAGGACAAAACTGGAAAAGAAAAGTAATAAGATGATTTTAGTTGGATATGACAACGATAACTACAGAATGTTTGACTGTGAAACAAAGAAAATAAAGATTTCACGAGATGTAATTTTTGATGAACTGAAGGATTTAGTGATAAAAAAGGCAAAAGCTGTGATCGAAATTGAAGAACCTGACTACACACAGATTGTATTTCCACAGAAGACATCTACACCTATGTCTGTGCAAACACAAACGGAAGATCCAAGTAGCGATGAAAGTTTGAAAAGCTGTGATGAAAATGACGATACCTATGAACCTTCACACAAAATAAGTGGGACATCTGGAGTATCAAATATGATTTTGAAACCTAGAGATAATATATATCATGAAATTAACTTAACTGAATTATATGAACCAGTTAGTTATGATGAAGCTGTTACAGGTCCAGATTCTGATAAGTGGAAAAATGCAATTGAAGAGGAGCTTAAAGCTCATGAAGAAAACAATACGTGGATAATTGTTAAGAAAACTAATAAAATTCCTATAACATCAAAATGGATGTTCAAAATCAAGAAAAAAAGAATGGTGAAGTTGAAAGTTACAAAGCGCGACTTTGTGCTAGAGGTTTTCAATAGTGTTTTAACAAGTTGTGATGATAACAAATAATTAGAATTTCCTTATAGAGAAGCAGTAGGATCATTATTATTTTTGGCTTCAGCGACTCGTCCAGATATTTCTTTTGCTGCAAATTTGGTATCTTGGTATGTAAATAATCCAAAGATTATGCTAGTGACATAGAATCTAGAAAATCGACTATTGGCTATCTTTTCTTAATGAATAATGCACCAATTACCTGGGCCAGTCGCAAACAACAAACTATTGCTTTGTCCACAATGGAAGCAGAATTTATGGCAGCCTGTGATGCCACAAAAGAACTTTTGTGGTTGAAACAGTTTCTCTTGGATTTGGGAGAATCTCAAGATTCTGTTAGTTTATTTATAGATAATCAAGCTGCTATAAAATTAATAAATAATCCTGTATACCATCAGCGGTCAAAGCATATTGATATAAAATATAAGTTTATACGTGAGAAGGTAGAGCTTGGCTTTCTTCAAGTTCAATACGTTTCTGTAACTAAACCTCTACCTTCACAAAAATTTTGTTACAATAGAAATTAAGTTCTTTGTTAATGTTTATTTTGTTTTTATCTGGTTTGTATAAATTAATATAAAATAGCGGGAGTATTAGAGTTTAGTATTTTATATTAAGTTAGAGGTCTTATACCTTTACAGGTATAAGACCTCGTAGGTTTATTTTGTTTATTAAAAATAATAATATGTTGTTTCCTTTTTAAAAGAAGAATGTTTTGAAAAAGTTTTGTTTTTATATCGTCACGTAGGTCTCTGTATTATACCGCATTAAAGAGATAATAGAAGTTAGAATTCTTACAATTTCCTGTTTTATTTCTAAATACTCAATAAATACAGGTCAATACAATATTTTTTTTTATAGAATAGAATAGAAATATTTTTTATTCAAATAAACTTATTTAAGTGCTTTTGAACCGTCGATGAATCCACCACTGGTTCGGAATGCCGTTCCTGCCGAGAAGAGCCAGCAATAAACTCGGCGGTTGCTCTTTTCAAAAAAAATTTTTTACAATAGGTAACAAAACTATGCATTTGCACATGCAAATGCATAGTTTTACAATCTATCTTAAGACGGGCAGCCATAAAGTAGACCCATTCCCGTTGGTGGCACCCGTTCACGAGCATGACGCATGATCCAGCCGTTGCTTCGCTCAACCATACCATTTAATAGAACTTTGAAATAAAATATATTTTAGAATTTTGTGTATAAAAATTAACACTTTCCGATTTGTAATTACCTAAATTATTTTTTTAGATTATTTCTTAGTAGGAGTAAAACACCCTATTGTTTCCCAGGCCTGAAGGTTGTCGCGTAATGGACAGCAAAATGCGTCCGCTGCTGCTCGAGTTCGAGAACGTGGATCCTACGGGCAGCGACATCCGCATCATACTGAAAGTGGGCGACGACCTGCGACAGGACATGTTCACGCTGCAGATGCTGCGGATCATGGACCGGCTGTGGAAGAACGCGGGCTACGACTTTAGGTACGTGCCTCTTTACGATCAACTTACTGTGGGGGTGTCGTGTGGTGCGGGTTGTTGCGTTCCCTCAAATATGGTTGAGCGAAGCAATGGCTGGATCATGCGTCATGCTCGTGAACGGGTGCCACAAACGGGAATGGGTCTGCTTTGACTTCCCATGCTGACATGTGTTAGATTATATGTATTGTATTTTTGAAGCTTCACTGTGGAAGCACTGTATACTTAGCTTAGTTCTGTTACTTATTGTTAAATTAGTTTATTTTATTTTTTGAAAAGAGCAACTGCTGAGTTTCTTGCCGGTTCTTCTCAGCAGAATCTGCATTCCGAACCGGTGGTAGATTTGTGACATGTCATAAGTGCTACAAGGTAGCCTACATGAAATAAATAAATTTTGAATTTTGAATTTTGAACTTCAAATAGTCTGGCGAGGCTTTGGCCAGTTGGCTAGTTACCACCCTACCGTCATAGACGGGCCACCAAGTGATTTAGCGTTCTGGCACGACGGCGCGTAGAAACCGACTAGGGGTATAGGTTGGATGCACACTGCTATACCCCTTCCCAGTTATCCCGCTACCATCTTAGACTGCATCGTCACATACCATCAGGTGAGATCGCAGCCAATCATCATCGATTTAAAAAAATTACCGATTTTTCAAACCCGTATTTTAACCTCTCAGGGGTTGATATTATGACGTAGGCATCCGTTAAAAAAGAATTTTCAAACGTCCTTTATTAGTGGATGCCTACGTCATAACAGCTATCTGTATGCTTTTCGAATTGATAATATATGTTATCGTACGGTAACAAACCGAATCGATCGATAAATAAGTTATTGGAAGGTTCTGAATCGGGCTGCAGATCCGTCCAGTGGTTTGAGCTGTGCATTGATAGATTAGTCAAGTTTATGTTTTTAGGATAACTACTATAATTTATAATACTAGGTTTTGTTCATAGACTGAATCCCTACAACTGCATATCGATGGAGTACGCGGTGGGCATGATCGAGGTGGTGGACGAGGCGGAGACGGTGGCCAACATCCAGAAGCAGTTCGGCCGCTTCCACGCCACGTCCGTCATCTCCAGGGTCAACTTGTTCCGTGAGTGAGAGGAACACCTGAATATTCTAAACAAAATATTGAACAATGTTCGAAGAACTGAAAAAAAAAATATCATCATTTTCTCAAAATTAAGTTTTTCGTAAATATTTGTGGATTTCATCACGTACTAATGATGATGAATTATATAGAATAGAATAATTTTTTATTCTAATGAACTTTTACAATGTACTTTCGAATCGTCAAATGAATGTACCACTGGTTCGGAATGCCGTTCCAACCGAGAAGATATATCATGTTAAATGGTGATGAAGGTGTCGACATAAAGCTGATATGATACTTATAATTTGCGAAGGTATTTCTTTACCTCGCATCGCATCGAGATCCAAACAAAAAATGATTGCAACGGAACTCTGCACGCCTTTTGTGTGCAGTGCGAATTATAGATTGTATATTGTATATTTAATTTTTATTTAATTTATTTTTATTTAAGTTAATTTAACTTAACTTTTAAAATTTTGAATTTTTTAACTTTATTTTGTATATATACAATGGGTTTTTACCTGCAATAAATAAAAATTATTATTATTATTATTTACCATGTGTACCTCAAAATATTTTTTTTTTTTTGAAAAGAGCAACCGCCGAGTTTATTGCTGGCTCTTCTCGGTAGGAAAGGCATTCCGAATCAGTGGTAGATTCATCGACGATTCAAAAGCACTTGTAAAAGTTTATTTGAATAAACAATATTTCTATTCTATTCTATTCTAATAGAATGGCTACGCAAGAAGAACCCGACTGAAGAATCATTCAACAAGGCGGTCGAGGAGTTCACAATGAGCTGCGCGGGATACTGCGTCGCCACTTACGTGATGGGCATCGCGGATAGACATTCAGACAACATCATGATCAAAGAAAGTGGACAGGTAAGTGTTAAGTGAAGGCGGCATAAAACAAATAGGTTCTTTTGCATGGGTATGGGTTGAAGTACACTGCCATACCCGTTCCAAGTTATCCCGCTACCATCTTAGACTGCATTGTCACTTACCGTCAGGTGAGATCGCAGTCAAGGACTATCTTGTCATTGAATAAAAAAGGGTATAGTTGAGCTGGAGAGTGACAGGTTACCTTTTATCCTAGAATTCGATATGTAAGGATCGGTGCCAGGTGCTTTTAGCCCAAGCACACCTTTTTACTTCGTGAAACCGGCGCTGTTCACAAGTAAACAGACGCCACCTTCACGCTGCACTCGTTTTATACTGTTTTACCCGCACATTACCATACGTTTTTACTTGCACAGTACCATACGTTTTTACTTGCACAAATACGGTACTGTTTTACCTGCACAAATACCGTACTGTTTTACCACCCGAGTACCGTACTGTTCTACCCACACAAGTACTACAGACCCCCAGACCCCCGTTAGGTGAACCGACAGCAGACAGTTGCAGGGAGCCGCTGGATACAGGCGGCGCAGGACCGAATTGTGTGGAAGTTGTTGCAAGAGACTATTTTACCCGCCCAAGTGCTGTACTGTTTTACCCGCTCAAGTACCGTATTGTTTTACCCGCCCAAGTATGTACTGTTTTACCCGGTCGTTATTTTTCTTTAACCGTCATTGATGTGACTCGTAATTTTCTTATGTCGATTCATTCTTATAGAAGTTTCAATCCAAGTACTTCGAGTTTAATTCATGTTGGACTCGGTCTGACAAGTTCCCTAACATGTGTGGTTTTTTCTCAGCTTTTCCACATAGACTTTGGCCACTTTTTGGGCCACTTCAAGAAGAAGTACGGCGTGAGGCGAGAGTTTGTCCCGTTCGTGCTCACACACGGGTTCATCCACGTCATCAACAAGGGGCAGCGGGGCGGGAACAACGATCTGCTGGACTTCAAGATCTTCAGGGAACTTTGTGAGACGGTTAGTGCTACTGTGATCATAGAGTAGTACTCTCTTTATATGATAACTGTTGCGACTGCGTTGTTAGCAGACCCCCGTTAGGTGAACCGATGACAGCAGACGAATCGCAGGGAGCCGCTGGATACAAGTGGCGCAAGACCGAGATATGTGGAAGTTCATGCAAGGGACCTGTGTTCAGTTATAGTGGACGTCTAAAAAGGAGGTTTTTAGAAACCCTTTTTTGCGAGATAAAAGTATATTTTATTTTACTCTTAAGTTTCCATAAATCCTTGTAAAAAGCTAAGTCGATCCAGTCTAATTTTTTGCATGAGCATAGTTGAGGACCTGGACAAAGCTTCCCACGGACGAAGTCGCGGACAAGAGCTAGTTTATAATAAACGTTTGATTTTCTTTAACTTTTAATTGATTATACAGAGATATACTTAATTTGAGAACACTTGTTTTTGCAGGCATTTAAGATCCTCCGAAAACATGGTCATCTGATTTTGTCGCTGTTCTCAATGATGATCTCTACGGGCCTCCCGGAGCTAAGTTCAGAGAAAGACTTACAGTACCTCAGACAAACTTTGGTAAGTACTTTTTGAATAACACCTGTATTCAGGCCTTGATTTTTTTTTTAAAGAATATTAGCCAAGCTGAACTTGACTTCTATTCTCGTCTCCCCTTCAAATAAGCTAAAAAGCTTGTCCTAACAGTGGGTACGACAATAGTGCAACGGGTGAGGCTCGAACCTGTGACCTTTCAGTTTTCAGTCCGTATTTTTAACCGTTGGGCTATTTCACAATTCCAACTAAACAATCATCGTGGTATGTACTCGTATAATTCTATTTCAAATATCGATTTAATTTTTTAAATTAGCTGTAGGTTTTCCTTCTAAAATAAAATTCCTTCTGTGTCTGGTGGGAGGCTTTGACCGTGGCTAGTTACCACCCTACCGTCAAAGACGTACCGTCAAGCGATTTAGCGTTTCGGCAAGATGGCGTGTAGAAATCGATTAGGGGTATGAGTGCACTGCCATACCACTTCCACGTTAGCCCGCTACCATCTTAGACTGCATCGTCACTTACCATCAGGTGAGATTGCAGTCAAGGACTATCTTGTCATCGAATCACACTTCACACTATATAATATAATAATATTATAAAGCCGAAAGTTTGTATGTGTATGTGTATGTTTTTTACTCTTTCACGCAAAAACTACTGGATGGATTTGACTGAAATTTGTAATCGAGACAGTTCATACCCTGGATTAAAACATAGGCTACATTTTATCCCTGGAAATCAAAGAGTTCTCGCGGGAATCTTAACCCATATATGCCCAGAACTTTTTTTGACGCCGATTTTTATAATTTTCACATATGTTGTTTATTAATGACCATAAATAAGGGCTACAATAGCAATTAGTAGTTTTCAGATCTGAAAGTGGGTTTTTTTCAGGGGGTCGAAAACGACCCCATGGGCAGATAAGGTCTTACACTAGTATGGGGGAAGAATCATGAATATAAAAACTTTATTCGCTTATTAGTCTTGATTATTGGGGTAGACATTGAGACAGGAACCATTACGTAGTAGAATTAGGTGGGTAAGGTAATCTTTAAAGCATCTGTAATACATATTGACATTAACTTGTGACACATTTTGACTATTATGTTTTTAGACAGCACACGTCTTCTGATCCAACTATTGAGTAAATGTAAAGTTTTAAAACAGAATTAGGGTACCGCCTTGTTTTCAGTTGCTGGTATGGCTCCGGTTGAGTTTTCGAAATAAGATAGGTTGAAGAATTAGATTGCGAAGAGAAAATAGAAAAGAAAAAGACTTTGCTATAGATAAAATTCCAGTATATCTACGTTTGCTTCCAATAATCTGGGAAGCATTGAAGAGTCAACACTCTTTCAAATACTTTTTTTGCTGTCAACACATCGAAGTGAACTAACCACATCAAAATATACCACTTCTTACCCCTAATGTCAATTTGATAAACTCCAAAATGAGCATCAAGTCTATCTACCCCTCCCACATTGATTGTATTGATGTACAACGTTTGACTATCAATATGTTTGCCAGTATCAGAATATCGACGAGCCTTTTGGACGGGATATACGCCAATTGCACTGGACAACATTCTAAGCTGCTTCATTCCAGTGAATGGCGCAAATCTTATCTTTGCAAGCTTTTTGCAAGCTCGTTTTATGCATTTGCGTAGCCTCATGTTGCGATGTTTCCCAGTTCTTGTAGAAAAGAGCACCTATATCACTGTTGGCCCTAGCAGAGTGCTCCCTCGAGAAAGAATAGTCCTCAGAATTAGCAATGAAAGTATAAGATTCTTCGACAATTCAATAGGAATAGAACATTGTGTTGTGTAGAAAGGGGTTCAGAGATTTGAGAATTACGAGAATAATGGACTGGAAAACTACGAGAACAATTGACTAAAGCCTTATTGGTGGCTTTATTGTCATCATTACCTTCTCGTTGTATGACTAACATTTCGGCTGAAGTAAATAATTATTGAGATAGGTGAAATCGATTTATATTTTCACACTTTCATCCTTTTCATCCTAATCACAGTCTGATATCGTACCTCTGCAAGGGGGATCAATGTTTACATCGATGCCCTGGACCTGTTCCTCGTTATCCAATTTCTCCTGGGCTTCAACTATTTCAAAAATGGAGAGCACATGCCGGGACCGTTAGAGTAAAAATAAGAATTTAAAGCAGCATATATGCCCACGGGGTCGTTATCGACCCCGTGAAAAGTTTCCATTAATTTGAGTACGAAAAATGTAGCCCCTCAGTGAAAATTATACCTATATCTTTAAAACACATATTCAATTTACTATAACAATAATTTTGATGATAAAAAAACATAAAACATACAGAATATATACATTTATATGCACGTAGTCACCAAATTTTTTCAGAAAAAAACTTACACGATTTTGTACCACTATTTTTCACTTGAAATAATTTAAGAATAGTAATTTTATTGTACTGTGTTTCAAAGTAGTTCTTTACTGTATCAAAAAATAGTGCTTTAATTAGAATTAATATGATAAGTTGCAATCAGGATGCATTTGAAGTCATCAAGTACCTTCGGGCCATTAACGACCCCCTGGGCATATATGGGTTAATCTACGCGAACGAAGTCGCGGGCATCATCTAGGTAAACAATATAATGATGTTTCGTTTCGCAAGGTAATGGACCTATCGGAGGAGAAGGCCATAGAGCACTTTAGGCTGAAGTTCGACCAGGCGGTGACGAGCTCGTGGACGGCGTCGGTGAACTGGGCGCTGCACAACATGGACAAGAACAACTGACAGTGACCCGTGAGCAGGCGCCTCAAGCGCCAGCCGAACAAGAACACGCCGCAGACCCTGTGAGAGATCACCTTTACGTGTGACGCTGGTGCTAATTCCATTGTGCATACATCGTAAAGCGGACCTTCCTAGCGTAATAATATAGCGATTTTAAAACAGCTGAAACACCGCCATAACTTGTCCCTTGCATGACGGAACCGAATCTGTGAATCTCGCGCACGCTATTTTGGCGATGTATTTTTTTTTTAATACGTTAGCCGAGCTGCACTGGTAGCATGGGCGGGAGAAATTTTATCCCCGGGAAAAGGATAAAACGTTCATCCCCTCGCTAAGCTTTATCCACCCGTCGAGCATGGGCACAGCGGTGGAAATAACACAGTGGATATACTTATAATAATAATAAATCTTTATTTATTTATCAATAAACGTACATAATAATATAATGTGAAGCCCTGTCTCCTGTGAAAGTAAAAACTGTGTTACAGGAGACAGTGTCTTCCCTATATTTATGAACCTTATAGAAATATACATCGCCTTTTCCTCTGTCGCCATGCTTTAGCATAGAGAAAAGATAATTTTATCCCCTGTCAGTGGATAAAATCGGGGGATAAAACTTTTGTCTCCTGCCCATGCTACCGGTGCTGAACTTGACTTAATATTCACCTCTCCCCTCCAAATAAGCGGAAAGCTTGTGTGGACACGACAATAGTTTAATGGGTGGGAATCGATCCTTCGACCTTTCAGCTTTCAGTCCGCACCTTTAATCGTTGGGCTATTGAGGCCTTTATTACTGGCGCTATTCTGTAAGTACAGCGCCGAAATAGCGTGGAAGAGTCACTGGATTGCGACTGTTCCGTAGAACAAAGTCTCATCTGCTAAATTCATAACTTGAGATTTGAGCCTTAGTAGTAGTAGCAAACTATAAACATTTTATATGTAGTTTACAAAAACTCTTAAGGCTTAATTTCAAGTTGTGAATTTGGCAGATGTGACTTTGTTCTACGGAACAGTCGATTGGAATACAGTAGAGCGTTGAAAATCCAGATTAGTTGTGACCAGACCATGTCCGGATTAGCGAAATGTCCAGTTTTTCGAAAAGAACCAAAAGAAGGTCATTACGTTGACGGTCATGATTTTTTTTTTAAATAGTAATAATATTAGTAATATTGTGCACATAATACATGTAATACATGTTTATAACAAAAAGAAAATTTGTTAAAACCGTTAATAATTTACTATTAATGGTAACATAGTAATTGATACAAATAAATAAAACTATTAATTAATATGAACATAATATGTTCATATTAATTCTTCTTCTTCTGTTCAACTTATAGACGTCCACTGCTGGACATAGGTCTCTTGCGTGGATCTCCACAGGCCTCGGTCTTGCGCCGCCTGAATCCAGCGGCTCCCTGCGACTCATTTGATGTCGTCGGTCCACCTATTAATTAATGGATTTGAATCTAGATTGTCAATGCTCTACTGTAACTAGTTTCTCATGTCATACAATAGATAAGTCGTGTTTCAGCGGTTTGAATGCTGTTTTCGCGGCGATGTGCATTGAAATTAGCACCATTGTATAGTATAATAGACGCTAATTCGTTACTTGACCATAATAACGCGTCACGAAGCTTGAAAAAATCATGTTAAAAGATGTAATTATTACTTCGACGCGCTGCTTAGGGGGCGAAGAAAAAAAAGGGCGCGAAAGTACACTTAGCCATCGTTGGGTAGAGCTAACCCTCATTTCAGTTAGCTCGCATAGCTTAGCTCTACAGCTCTGAAGCAAAGAGATGCAAAAGCTATGTGAGCTAAACTCAACTAAGTGTGACTTGCGCTTTTAGCTACCGCTTCCACTTACAAATCTAAGGTATTTCTATGCAGAGTACATTCATTATTTTGTATTTGGTCAAGTATCAAATTCGTCTGATTTGAGTATAATCACAGTGACGGCCAGTGCTCGAGTTAGGAAAGTGAACTTTGTGTAGATACATTTAAAGTTTAAAATTGAATGGACTCGTGATACGAGTGATTTGGAAACTTCACGTGCAGATGTGAGCTGTTTGCTTTAGGCTTATCATCGAGAATCGTAAATAGGAAAACTGTTAAGAGTTGAGGCTTGGATGGGAATTTCCGTGTATATATGCAAAAGCTCAAAAGTGAAATTGCATAATATTGTTTAAGTGAAAGTCATATATTGTTTAAGTGAGCGTGTATTCTGTTGTGTGTGATATCAATGCATAAAATGGTATACATATAGTTATCCAATAAAGCATCTAAACATGTCGGCTGCCCCATTTCAAAACCTAGTAACTAGTAAGTGCGATTGACAAAATTTTACAAGAGACTAAAAAAACATATTTGTGGTAGCCTATCTGAAATCTTCAGTAGGTATCTCTTGATGAATTAATGTTTACTACTTTGAAAGCTTTTGTTTGATACTCGTATATTTATTACTTCGCTAAGCCATCTACCACAAAACATGTTTTTTTTTGGTCTCTTTTAAAATTTTGTCGATTGCACTTACTAGGTTTTGAAATGGGGCAGCCGATGTGCTAACTGAAACTTGGTCGGCAACTGACTTAGTATAGACCTTGTTGAATAGACAGCCCGTACCAGTTGCCGACTTAATTGTTATATAGATTTGGTCGAAACAATTTGTTGGCAAATGTCTAGATGCTTAAATACCCTTAAAATGTACTACTTACATATTATATGTACTTCAAAATTGTATTTAATAAAATATTATCGACACTTATGCTATGATACCGGTAATTCAATTTACATAATATAAAGACTCCCCGTTCATATATAACACAAGTTATATAAGCCTAAATTATAATAACAATACTTTCTTTCTTTTTTAATTACACCAACGAGTTCCATACAAAAAAGTCAAACAAATTGTATTACATTATATATCAGTATGGTTGTCAGTAACAGGCGTAAAAGAAAGAAAATGATCACCTAAACATGCACTACTTTAAGTAAATAATATACTTCGACAATCTAAATTCTTTTTTTTTCTTCTAATGTTTTTAGTCACTTATTTGTGGAACAATGAAACACTTTCATTGAGAGACGTTCAATGAAAAACTGTACTCGTAGTAATAACATGCTTAAGACGATTTATTCTTCATTTTTGCTGCGTCGAAAATCATACCAAAAATGAATCATCTATCCTATTACCCTTTAAAGCAATTCATAATTTGAATACGTGCAGATAAGTTGCATAGTTTTAGCAGTATTATATCGTAGAATTTAGAATTGCAAGGTATTTTTTTTTTAAATAATTAATATCTTCAGACTACCTCAAATGGTGTCGTGTACTGAATGGAGAACTTTCATAGTTTTGTTAGTTATATGTATATAATATGTATACAAATAAATTTTAGATCAAAATTAATAAATCAGTGTTAAAATTTTTGAAATCCGTCAAAAAATGACTGATCAAAGATTAGTTTTTTTTAAATGTGCGGAATGATTGTCGTATTCTTATCGCATATTGTAACGTTCACGTTACTATATTATGTTACAATAGTATGTTCGAACTTCGAACAGTGGTACTACTGGGCCCATAACCTTTTTATTTGTTGACATAATGTTTATTTCCGATCACTATCTAATGGTTAACAAAAAAGATCGTTTTACAGAAAACGTTTCTAAAAGCAAACTCTAACGTATACATATACTAGAATACAAGATGGTGCTTGAGGATTCAGGTTTTTAAAAATTCCGTGGGAAAATTTTATATATCTGAGAATATAAAGTTTATCAGAATAAAAGCTATATATATATCTCAAGATCGATTGACCAGTTGAGACATGAACAGTTAACAAACAAAGTTTTTTTATTAAACTCTTGAACTCCATTATTTTGTATAAAATCTAGTAGTAGCACAGTTTCTCTTGTTATCTATCTATATATGAAAAAAAAAATACATAGTGTAACCTAAAGTCTAGCAGCTTTCTAATATCAATTTTTAAATATAATAACCATATTGAATAGTTACAATATTCCCAATAATTTGTACATAGGTAGGTACTTGTATAAGATTAAGAAAAATTTGGGCTTTCAATGCTTGGATCATAGATCATTTATAGGAAGAGAAAGACAAATTCAGAGATAACCAACGACTAAAAATCTTTACCGATTAAAGTGTAAGTGTAGTTAAAGTTTAGGACCGATCTACTCCGGATTGGCAGCGGCCGGCAGCGGCGCGGCGAGTCCTTTCAGTGTGAGATAATTTTAAACTTTATTTACATAATCGCTAAAGACCAGTATCGCTTGAAAAGCTTAAAAAGGTCATGGGAAAGGCTGCCGGCCGCTGCCATTCCGGTAAAGATGGGCCCTAAAGCCTTAAACACACTGAATTAATATAACGGAAACGCGGCGTGACGGCAAACGTACGCCAGAACATTGCCTTGTGCAGAGGTTGTCTCTGCACAAGGCATTAAGCGCCACGCGTCCCGCACACGCCGTAAGCTTGTTATTACCAATAGGGATATTGCCAACTAATCATACAGCTACTCTTTGGCACGGTTGCTTCAGCAAATTTTAACAGACACGTAACCGTTAAACATTGCGTTACAGAACAAAATGTCAAAGGAAACCATTTTAACGAATGTATGTAACGATAACTAACGGTTTGAAACAACCGAGCCTTAATCTATCAAAACGTGCGCACACTATGTGAGCTTATATATAAAGGTCATAAACCTTTGACTTTGTAAACTGTTTGTATTTAAATCGATAATTGGGTATTTTACTGCTGTCGAAATGTGGATATTCATTAATTATTACAATCGAAACTGTAATGAAATAATAAATCGGTAAGATATAATTTATTTTCAACATCGGGAAATATACCAGTAACTCCCGCTACTTTTACAATTTCTCACAACTTATAGGAGCCGCGTTTTGTGTGTTTCAAGCTTATTATATTTATAGAACAAGAAAAAATATTTACTTTAAATATTTGAAAAAAAAAAAAAATAACCATTATATTCCTATGCAAAAACACAAAAATATACTTGTGCCGACTTAGTAAAATGTAAGTAAATCTTGATGTATATAAATTATAAAGTGATGAGATGTTTGTATACATACTGTTTTAATTCATTTAATTTAAACTAAAGGATACTTTAATAAAAATTTTCACTCTCGATTGTGTAATAGTCTGTACTTTAGCACTATAATAGTCTGTAACCGATTAGTACGGTAACATGGTTCCAGTGAAAATAGTTGAAGTATCGAGGCATAAACTTTGTGTGAAAACTAGCTTACATAGACATTAAAAGCAAGCGTTACTTTGCGAAATTCTATGATCAACAATAAAATTCTTGCCATAATATTACAGAAAAATCTGGACCTATACTTCCAACTCTTAAAGCAGTGTTATTTCAATTTTGTTTTGAGATGTCAACCTTAAAGTAATTAAATTGTTTTGGGATATCGTATAATGACAGCCTTATAGTAATTTGCTTTATGATTGACATTGTATGACATCTCAAAACATAATCATTTAAACGTCAAAATTCTTCTTCAAACGCCTATATTGCAATGAAAGAAAGGAGACGGTCCATTTTGGGACTACTCGTGTACCATATACCACGAAAAAACAAAAAATACAAAGAGATCACTAACAATAAAATCAATTAGATAATCATAATAAATAAATTGCAAAAATAAAAATGTAATTTCAAGTTTTTCGGTAGTGTTCACAAGATGGCTACGTTTTAACCACAGAGAAGGCAGTAGGTAGGTACCCGAGACGCAAGTCTGTCAAATGTCATTTCTGAGTTATCTGACAAGTGACGTGATATTTTTTGTTTATTCCGAGTATTGTTGCAGAACTATCGAGAGTTGCGCTATCGATAGTTGACCTCGAAAATCAGTCATATAATCGATAGTTCTATCGATACTATTTGCACGTCGTGATAATGCTATCGAGAGTAATGCAATCGATACTATCGATAGTATCGAACCTATCGACAGACTAGTTACCTATACTATCGATACTATTGAGCTTGAGCGATATTACTAACTATCGATGACATAAAACTGTCAATAGTGTCGATAGTATTGATACTTCAGTAATACTATCGATAGTATCGAACCTATCGACAGACTTGCGACCGTTACTATCGATACTATTGAGATAACTATTGATACTATTGACCAATAGTATTTACTCTTTTTTTTAAATCGATAGAATCGATAGTATCGATACTAATTGTCACGTGCAAATAGTATCGATAGAACTATCGATTGTATGACTGATTTTCGAGGTCACGATACTATCGATAGACTATTACTATCGCAACATCACTGATTCCGAGCTTTGTTGTGGTGTTGTGAACTCGTGAATGCGTTTTTTATGTTTCTTGTGGATTTTCTCTGGCGATGATCGTATCATAAAATAATAGGTAGGTATCCAATATGTAATTCACAAAAAACAGGTAGGTATTTATTATCTTCTTCAAATGCAGATAAATGACCTTTTGATATTTTGACAGCTAACGTCAGAAACATGAATCCGCCCGCCATGATACGTACTTACGTGCAGAAAATAAATAATATTTTGCATTGAAATTAAGATGAGTTCGTGGATTTGATCGATCAAAAATGCTTTAATATTTTATTTTATTTTATTTTATTACTGGTACAAAACCTGTCCCACGCTCCATACAATTTTGGACCGTCTCCTTTAACTATCTTTAACTAAAATGAACGTTTTAAACAAGGACATCTTTTATCCGGATACGCAAAGTTTATCCCTCGAACTCAAATTGTCTCAACTGCAAGAAATATTCACCAAATATTATTGCCATGAAAATGTTAGTAGAAATTAATTAGTTAATAAGATTGAAAGGTTATACCTAGCAAGAAGCTATATACCTATTAGTGATTGATTTGTATTTGTGATTACATAAACCGTAAATATTTGGATTTATTAAGCTTTTGCTCGTAACTTCGTCCGCTTGGATTAAAGGGTTTTAAAAATCCTAGACCAAAGAGGCGCGGTTTTGGGTTTTGTTTTGACTATACCAACCGAAGGTACCTATGCCAAAGTAAATAAAACTGAGGACAAGGTGTTGTCGATGCGGTTCCACTGAACTCCGTAGGTATTATCGTACGTTTTCAAGTTAAGAAACGTGACGGCCGAGGTACGGCAATCTGCCCTACTGTTTGTTAAAATGTCGCTTACCGCTCCTTTGAAGCGATCGGTGTGCGAATATGTCTGCAGTAGTGGTCAAGCTACCTCTTCACCGACCGCGCGAGTTCTATTGCTAGGTGTCGCCGCGTGACAGTAAGCTTTCTGCTAGATGTCTACACGTGGACAGCGAGCTTTCTGCTAACCTTCACCATGTAAACAGCAAGCTTACTGCTATGTGTTGCCGCGTGGACAGCAAGCTTACTGTTAACTGTCGCCGTGTAGCAGCAAGCTTATTGATATGTGTCGCCGCGTGGACAGCAAGTTTACTGTTAGGTGTCGCCGCGTGGACAGCAAGCTTACTGCTAACTGTCGCCGTGTAGCAGCAAGCTTGTTGCTATGTGTCGCCGGGTAGATAGGAAGTTTACTGTTAGGTGTCGCCGCGTGGACAGCAAGCTTATTGCTTGCTGTCACGCGTGGACAGCAAGCTTACTGCTAGCTGTCACCGCGTGGACAACAAGCTTAATGCTAGCTGTCGCCACGTCTAGCTAGCAGTCACTTCGATTTGAGGTGGAGCCTTGTGGGTACTGTGTGGGATATGTTTCGTGCAAGTGAGCTATGACCTTTGCCCCGCTCATGTAAGTTAACTTAAAAAATAACACTGAGTCTTTGTAATATTATTCTTTGTAAAAATTCTCACATTTTGAGTTTTGAATTATGTACGTTTGCTTTGCGTCGAATGAGGACGCGTTGTATATGAATGACTGTTTAGGTATTTTATATTTATAATATGTAAATTTGTGAACGCATGCAATACGATGTCGAGTTATGAATGAAATATGTTATGATGTTGTTAAGGTCTTATGGCCGTTTCACATTGAACTAAAGGAGTTGTCCCAAAATGGTTTTTTATTATTGAGTGTAATTAACCAGAATGAATTTAATATAGTTCGATAGAGATTCAAAAAGGCTTCTATCTAAATAATTTACCGATTTTTTAAAGACCCCGATTTGGAGAAAATATTTTTTTTTGTTTTGATGCATTTATGGACCTTTGCTTGTGATTACGCACCGATTAAAAAAAAAACTTCAAAAATATTATTTGTCTAGGTAACTTGTCAATGTCAGGCGTATGTCAGGTGATTGTCAGGACTGTCAAAAGTGACAATTATAATGACGTTTTTGAACTTTTGGCATTTAAATGACATTTAAATGACATTAAAGTGACAGTAACAGGTGTCAGATTCAATTATTTCTAGATAAGAAAATGTTTTTAATGTTGCCATCCATCGAAAAATATTTTCTACAAACAATATTTTTCTTTATTAATTAAAAAAAAATGGGGGTTTCTAAAATTATTATTTAAATGACGTTTAATTTCATATTTTTTTCTCTTTCATGTGATAGCAGTTTGGTTCTGGTTAATAGACACTCAGAATAAAAAACCACCCTCCATACTAAACTGGGACATGTCCTTTAGTAAGCTCTCTTATAGCGCTGGACTCGAATGAAATGTGCAGTCTTATAATTGCCAGTAGCCCAAGAGCTTGACCGTGTGGTTTTAGATAAAATAAATGTTTGGTAATAAAAACTTTACCATTTCTGATGTAATTATTCACCTCTAGGGTATTCAAGGAATATTTCCTCCAAATTATAAATCTCTAAACCCAACAGCTTAGGTTGTGCGTTGTCGTTTGTCGTTGCATAGTTTTATAGGTAAATATATTTTATAAGCGATTGACTCTGTAGATACATCACTGAGTTGTGTTGTTTCTCAAAGCAAGCTTGTGCGATGCAAAGGACGATCAATCGGAACAATCATCAGGCACCCACGATAAATTAGATTAGACAACACCATATTATGAAAAGTATAACGCCGATCGCCTTTTGACGCGTTACGAGTCACCACACTCCAAGTAATATGTGTTGTTTATGTGTACCTTAAGTTGCGGAGACTGAGCTCTGAATTCTACTGTAGTTTGCTTGTAGTTGATTCCAGTAGTTCCATTACTCACTTGATTCATTACTTGAAATCATACCTACTCTGGACTAGATAGTTGGACTGGCACGCTCCTGGAATAATGTGAACCGGCCATAATATAAATAATTTAAGTCTCATAAAACATCGCAATTCTATATTCAATAGTTCCTTTGTATGTGTCATTTTGTAATCGAGTAAAAGAATTAATGCATAATATTCATTTGTTATAAATATTGTATAAAAATACCTAATTTACCGAATAATTATTTGCTTATCTCAAATATATTTTTTTTAATAAACAATTTAAACTTACTTGAATTAAGTGTTTTTATTTACCTAATGACTAGTTCTCAGGATCTAGAAAGAAGGAAAATTGCAGTTTTAATACATTTTTTCCACTGATGCAATCATTTTTAGAGAATCGAAACGCTGGATACTAGCGTCATAAGACCACGTGCTGTGGCGATTCTTGACTGAGATATATCTCCAGCTGTGGACGTCTATTGGTTGAATGACACGAGTGAAATATTGAATTTCCACAAATTAGGAATTCAAGCAAGAAACTGTTATTAGTTTTTGCATTTCACGAGGTCGCGTGAGCTTTAATTGTGGTTACGTCGTATACATGCACATTGCGTAAGTGTGCGTGCCTGTCAGGAGCCTAGGTGCGAGCAGTCAGGCGCGAGCATTCAAGCGCTCGCTCACAATTATACAGACACGACACACACACACCCATGAGCCACGCGCCCTCGTGAATTGAAAGAACAAATATATGTTGGCTCAACTTTCTTAAAAGCTTTTTAAAGATCACAAACGTGCGTTGTTCATATTGAGATATTAAATATTATCATGGATCGGTGAAAAAAAGGCTTGTTATTTGGTTATCTTTGACCTTGCTTTAATAATATCGACTCAATTCTCAAACAAGTTATGTCTATAGCTTTCCTGTTTTATAATTACGCTATTTAACCAAATGATAAGTACCTATTAGAGGGGACAGCGTACATAATTTATTTTTAAAATACTGCTTCTTTATCAACCGAAAGACGTCCACTGCTGAACAAAGGTCTCGTGCACGGATTACCTCAGGCCTAAGTCTTGCGCCACCTGTATCCAGGGGCTCCCTGCGAGTGAAAATGTCCACTGGTGACCAACTTCTGGAAGGAAAAAGTATGCTATCCATAGATTGCGAAAGGAACACAACAGCAGAAATATCGAAGAGAAATATCTTGGTAATACAAAGACGTCTTTTCTGCCGTGCCATGGTCACAATTTAAACACAATTTGTTTCCTCGTTGATTTTGAAACTTCGTAAAGATTTATTTAAATATAAAACTTCTCTATTCTATTTTCTTTATGTTAAACTAGCGGACCCGACAGACGTTGTCCTGTCTTAAGTTTTTTACATCCTCTTTGACGAAATTGGCAGCACGCATTCTGTCAATGTTATGTCAAACGCCATAAGGTTACATCAAAAAAGTTTGAATTGTAAAAGCGGTTACATTAGCAATAATTTAATATGGTGGTTAATATTTCTTAAATTTTCTAATTTTCCGCGCAATTTTCTTAATTTTTTCTTTCATAAGAACCTTCTCCTGACAATAACAAACACAATAAAAAAAGAATTAGCGAAATCGGTCCAGCCGTTCACGCGTGATGCGCTTACCAACACATTAAGGGATTCATTTTTATATATATAGATATTTTCATAGCAAAAATGTTGGTAAATAACTATAAATGTTACGATTATGATATGAGCTGGAGTAACGGCTATTGTACCCACTAAACCACGGAATAAGTAAATGCTTTAAAGCATTCTATACAGTGTAGGTATACTGTAGGTATAGTTTAGAGAACACCTGTCCTAATTGGTTATTAGGAGCAACGAGTATTCGAAGCCTTAGGAATCATACGGTGGTATATATTGTAACCACTAAGTACCTATACCAGCCTATTGCCACATATTAAAAGTTAAGGTAAGTTACCTATTAAAAAGTTATTAATTAAACTTAAGCAATTAGTTGACGACTGAATCATAGGTCCCTATCGAAAGTAGGTATCTTAAATTCTTTAGAGAAAAGTAGGTACAGCGATTTATTAGCGGTATGTACTTAGTTTTTTTAAGAACAGTGATAGCGTAGTGGTTAGGACCGCAGTCTCCAATTAGCGGGGTCGCGAATTCGATACCGGGCACGAACCTCTAACAGAACATACATAGATAAAAAAAGATATCGGCTGATTACCTCCTCCTTTTTAGAAGTCGGTTAATTAAACTGTTAGCGTTGAAAAGTTAGTAGGTAGGTTCTATGTATATGCACAAGTAACCGCATACCTATTCATATTTAGATTTAGATCAACCTTGTAGTGAAGTCATTGAAAGTATTGAATTAATAAATAATAATGCATGTCCGTAATTTTTTCTGGTCGTTTCGGATTTCTGACCATCGGACTATGTGAGTGAGGGAATGAATGCCCTGCTTAATTGGCTAGTCTCTGCGTCCGACGATATTGACCGCCATAGTCGAAAATCAGTAGCATGGGAGAAAAATAATTTTAAGAAAGGTATCAAACATATTAAACTCGTGTTTATGTAGTTTATTATTTATTTATATTATAGCAGGTGTTATGGTGTATGTAGTTAAGTACATTTTTGACCTACACCATTCTATAATTTCACCTTACTCACTTTTAAGGAAGCTGGAAACATCTTTTTTTTTAGAGATAAGCTTTTTAATGTTCGTATGTATACTTCTTCTAATATAATATGTTTGGGTCTTGTAATTCTTTCTTTATATGTACATAAAAAATAAAAATAAAGAAATAAACTACTGATGATATCTAGGTACCTACATTGTTATAAGTTTTCTTTGATAGGACGGTGATATTCATATGGTACATACTTATCTAAGTATGTACCTACACATTGTACACATATTTATATACTACAGCTCAAGATTACCCGCCCTTATTTTGTTCTCACTTCACTTCTTATCATTTATTTAACTATGGCAAACAAACCGTTGCATTTTAAAGTTACAACATAAATTAAGGTGAAACATCGCTTGCATCTTTATCAGTTTATTTGTGTTTATCTCTACCCTAGATGAAGTTAATATTAGTAGGTAGGTCTAGGTACCTACCTATACATAAAGGGAAAGATAAACCTGGAGTTTTTCTTAATTATTCTCATCCAATTGAATTTTCTCTTTTCGCAGTTTGGATAACTTTTTGTAAGGTTACTTTTTTAGTTCTTGCAATTCAGGAGGGCGCGTGGCTCATGGTTGTGTGTGTCGTATCTGTATAAGTGTGAGCGAGAGCTTGCTCGCGCCTGACCGCTCCCACCTAGGCTCCTGAAAAGCACGCACACTTACACAATGTGCATGTACACGACGTAACCACAAGTAAAGCTCACGCGCCCTCGTGAATTACAAGAACTAGGTATAAATGGCAATGAAGAACGCCTATTAAAAACTCGGTTCCGGAAATTCGGGTACAAACTATCTTATAAAAATATATTCTACTTTGAATTGGCAATTATGTGTGAATAATTAAATTCAAAAGATAGTTGTCATATATTTTTCGTTGAAAAAATCGGTTTAGATTCCATACAAAGTAAAACCGACAGTTTCTTAGGTAGAGACCGATAGTTAACTGTATTTGTTAATAATATTAATATAAACCGTCTTGCGTGACAGCTCATAATATTGAAACAAGTTGTAGGAAAAATAGTGTCAAGACATACTAAAGACTTTCTGTCTCGTTGCTTTTTGCCACATTGCCTTGACGGCGACATGGAAAAGTGCAAAGATTTTTCTTATTTTTTTTTAATGAATTTATCCCTTCCTTGCCAACGGAGACGCTCTTGAATATTTAGTGACACCTCACAAATTCAAAAATTGACTTGGACTTCGTCCGCATGGATTAAGGTTTTTCTATTCCCCCGGGAATTCTTATTTTCCGGGATAAAATTTAGCCAATGTGTTAATCCTGGATATGAGCTATCTCCATTTCAAATTTCAGCCAAATTGGTTAATTCGTTGTAGCGTGAAGGAATAATAAACACACACACACATTCACATACAAACTTTTGCCTTCATAATATTAACGAGATATAGTTAGTATGATAAATTGATGAAGTAGATAGTGTTGTTAGAGAGCTAACTTAAGCCAAAGTAACCCTTTCCCTGTCCCATGAATCACATGTGAGCATGGTTATTGTTTAACTATTGTGTCTGTTGTCTGACAGGGAACCTGATAAGCAAGGACAAAACTATCAGCATTATTGGCGGTCCAAAAACACATCATGCAAACAAACACAACTTTGTACAAGAAATCATTGCCGTAAAGCTTTCGCTATCTATGAAGGGAACGTGTTTTTGGGCCGCAAATGATGTCGATAATTTCTGTTGTTGACACTAATTTTAGCTTCTAGTGCGACTTTCTGTCGCGCGACTCGTCGTGAACGTGTCCTTTCACTAACCGAGTGTGTGATTTGAATGAACGCACGGCCGCAGTGCCTGCTGTATCGTCTAGTGAAACGCATCACTGATTAGTTACCCCATGCTCCCATACTAGCCGCCAAAACATTCCTGCCGCGCGTGCTTTTAAAAACTTTAAATAAAAGTCAAACAGTGATATTACAATGACTGTGATAGTTTAGTTGAAAACTTAACTTTTAGTTATTTAATTAGGCACCTATTCCAAAGCGACTGAATAGTTAAGTGACTAAGTTCCAAAAATGACTGCGGGTTCCGAAGAGCACGAGCCCCTAATTTCCTCGTCTGTGGATAATCAGCGAGTCACCTACAGTAACTCGCCTCAAGTATGTATCCTCAAGAAATACTATTTTTTATGTTTAAAAAATTACACAAATTTTTTTTTGCTAGCCATTATTTATACATAAGTCTAATGAGAACTCAACAGAAGTTTAACTTTAACGACCCCCCTGGCGCAGTGGTGAGCGCTGTGGTCTTATAATAAAGTCCCAATAGGCCAATGGTAAAAGGTGCGGACTGCAAACTGAAAGGTCGCAGGTTCGATCTCCACCCGTTGCACTACTATCGTACCTGCTCCTAACGCAAGCTTTCATTTGAGTCAAGTTCATCGTAGCTAATATTCTTTAAAAAAAAGTTATGGCGCAATGGATGTGAGAGGTTCAAAGCTTATTGTAAGACATCGTAAATCGATTATTAATTAATCGATTTTTAATTAAAAATACCGTGACGTCATCATCGTCAACAGATAGCTAGACATCCACGTCGGTACATAGGTCGCTATTACTCCCTTACATCTGCCCGGTCCTGAACTGCTAGTAGCTTGTCATCTCGTCTGATATCGTCAGCCCACCTTGTTACCTGGCCAATCCAGATCCCCTAATCTACCAAAATTATACGTTTCTTTCTGGCTGGAGGCTTGCAAGGAGGCTGGCAAGTTTCGTGACGACGTTCCGACGACGACGATGTAGAAACTGATTAGGGGTATGAGTTGAATGTACCTACACTGCCATACCCCTTCCAAGTTAGCCCGCTACCATCTTATACCTACTAAATCACACAAATATTATAAACGCGAAAGTTTGTATGTGTGTTCTGTGTGTATGTTTGCGTGTGTGTATATGTTTATTACTCCTTTACGCCACAACGAATGAACTGATTTGGCTGAAAGAGGGAATGGAGATAGCTCATACTTAGGATTAACACATAGGCTACATTTAACCCGGAAAATTAGACTTCCCGCGGGAATTAAAAACCTTAATCCACGCGAACGAAGTAGTGGGCATCGTCTAGTGCTAAATAACACAAGGAGAAACTTTGTTTTAATATGCGACATTTGCGTAACATTTTGCCAGGCAGACAGGTCGATAGGTTAAACCTTATTGGTTTAGTTGAGATCCTTACTTATCCTTTCTAATATTATAAATGCGAAAGTGTGTTTGTTTGTTGGTTTGTCCTTCAATCACGCCGCAACAAAGAAATGGATCGACGTGATTTTTTGCATGGGTATCGTTGAGGACCGGGAGACTGACATAGACTACTTTTTATCCTGGAAAATCAAAGAGTTCCCGCGGGATTTTAAAAACTAAATCCACGTGGGATACAACAGCTAGTATTAAATAGTTATGATAAAGTTTATGCAGGTACGTTTCGCTTTGATGGTTCCGTACTGTAACTACTGGACAAGTATTCCTGAACCAGTGGTCCGTGGCGGCACTAGAAATGGTCCACGAAGTATTGAAAAGTAATCCGTTCACGTGTACATACTCGTGAATAATATTATTTACATACTATACGTCCACGTTAAGTTGGCCGTCGAAGTAGGGAAAAAGACTTATAAGTGTATAAATACTAATAAAGCTCCTATAAAGGCGTTGTATTACATCTTTACTTATAATAGGATTTCACAAGCACAAGTAGACTATAAGTAGATTATAAGATCGTTATAGAAATAAATGCTCCTGTAATTATGCTCAAATCCACCTTTATACTTTGCTACAGGTATTTTTAATTGAAAAAAAAAGAACATTATGCTAGTTGGGCTACAAAATGACGTCATATCGTACCGTTGACAAGAAAATAAAAATTGTATATTTTACTGTAACTACAACTATAACCGAAGTTTCTTCTCTGGCAATGCTTTTCATGGCAATGCCATCTTAAAAGTTTAAAGGCGTAATTTTTAATTTCTTATTTTTCTATCCAAAGACGAAAAATCAAAAATTAAAATTAATAAAGTTTAATATGAGTAAGTAATAAGACACTGCTAAAAGCAATATCTGCATGTATAATAAGCCTAATAATAAAGCTGTCATGTTAAAGAGGTAATAGCTACCTAGGTATTCTGAGAATGATTTACGATATTTGCTTATTACTTAGAATGGTTTACCTACTTGGTCTAGTCACTAATTACTCGATTATTTATTTATCACAGTGCCTACTGATTGTAGCCCGAATCTTCGTATATCGTATGTAAATGGGATGATATCGAATCGAACTAATATTTAACAAGCTTTTTAAAATAAAAGAAAAAATCCAACTATACTTTAAAGGATATCAACTGAAAATTTATAACTTTGAATTGTCATTGAACGTAAATGGTCATTACAAATCAAAATGATAAGAGAAATCTACTTAAGAATGATTTTCAAATACCTATTCAATGAAACCCTACTGATAGTTCGTCGACTTTAATTTTTTTCTTTTTCACAATACGTAATGCGTCTAGTAGTCACCATAATGAAGTTTTATTACCGTCAGGTCTTTAGTGACATTTGCAAGATTAACACAATTCGATTGACGTAAGAACCATCAAAATTGGCCCAAATTGGTTTGGTGTCTAGAGCGCCATAAACGTACATTCATACATATACGTATATAGACTGATAAACACACTACACTGCTTTGTGTCGCGCAGTCGGGTAAAAATCCACATGCAACTAAGTTACCTATCTATCGCAAGGGAAAACTATTGGTTTTCCGTTGAAGGAGTGGACCGCGATTGGTAACACTTATCAGCACTGGTAGCATGGGCAGGAGATAAAAGTTTTATCCCCCGATTTTATCCACTAAAAAAAATTATCTTTTCCCTATGCTAAAGCATGGCGACAGAGAAGGCGATGTATATTTCTATAAGTATATCCACTGAGTGTTATTTCCACCGCTGTGCCCATGCTCGACGGGTGGATAAAGCTAAGCGAGGGGATAGACGTTTTATCCTTTTCCCGGGGATAAAATTTCTCCCGCCCATGCTACCAGCGCTGGGCCTATTTATGGCTTCATAACTTCACAGTAGGTAGAACGTAATCCGATTTTCATGCGTTTTAGGTTTCTTTAGCCTAATAAGGTTCTTATTTGGAAATTTTGTGAATAGGTACCTTACAGCCTATATAATTAATATATTATTTGATTTTATTTAAGTGTCGCGAATCGCGGGAAAGCACTAGTTAAGTAAAAATTAACCTTTCAGAAAGGAGGTAGGTTGATAAGGCCCAAAATCCGCCCCTCATACACTCGAAAAAAAAAAGTTCCAGATTCCGACAAATTGTAAATGTATTTATATGCTTGAAGATATAAACTTTATTTTAATATAAAGTTTAGGTGATAAAAAAAATAGTAAGTTACAGAAAATATTACCCAAAAAGAGAGTGTTTCTTTTACTTTTCATACATTTTCATATATTTTAGTCGTTTTTTAAGCTTTGATTTAATATTTTAGAATGAAGCGCTCCATGAACCAAAATAAATTAATACTCATATGAAAGCTTATAAAAAGGAGCATCATTATCAGTTACGTTTACCATGGTTCATGGAGCGCTTCATTCTAAAATATTAAATCAAAGCTTAAAAAACGACTAAAATGTATGAAAATGTATGAAAAGTAAAAGAAACACTCTCTTTTTGGGTAATATTTTCTGTAACTTACTATTTTTTTTATCACCTAAACTTTATATTAAAATAAAGTTTATATCTTCAAGTATATAAATACATTTACAATTTGTCGAAATCTGGAACTTTTTTTTCGAGTGTATGAGGGGCGGATTTTGTTGCCTTATCAACCCACCTCCTTTGGTAGATTACAGCGAAGCTAACTTCGATTTCTTTTAATTAATAAATTTAAAATTCTATATTATTTACTCCGTCTATCCTATAGCCAGTCAATATTAACCAAAGTTATTTTAATTTTCCAATTGAGTAATATTGTATAAAAGTTCCATCTCGAATTATATTAAGACCGTGAAGCGAGGCCAAATATTTGATTTTCGTCGTAACAAGTCAAAGGCCCTCGACTACGTAAAAAAACTTAAAACTAGTTTTGGTTAATGATCTCGATCTTGCCACACAACTTTAGATACAATACAACGTCCCGTCCACGCTATAATCTGCTAGACACATTAGATATCGACAATTTTACCGTAAATATATTGCACTTACGACGCGAATTCGGGTTGCTTTTCGAGTTTATTTCCGAACAAGCTTTTGCCCTCAACTTTGTTCCCGTGGAGCTTTTAAAAAATAACCGGGGACCCGCTATTTTTCCGGAATAAAAGGTACCTAATGTCTAGGAGTCAAGACTACTATATAGGTACCTACCAATAATAGCACTCACGCAAACAATCACGTCGATTTGTTATTCCGTTACTGCGAGATTGATTGAAGTTGAAACCTTTCAAAGTTATGTTTGCCCCTCTTTTTTATACATATACAATAGGTAGGTACTAGCTGATGCCCGCGACTTCGTCCGCGTAGATTTAGTTTTTAAAATCCCGCGGGAACTCTTTGATTTTCCGGGATAAAAAGCCTATGTCAGTCTCCAGGTCTTCAACTATACTCATGCAAAAATCACGTCGATCCGTATCTCTGTTGCAGCGTTATTGAAGGACAAACCAACAAACAAACAAACATACTTTCTTATTTAGTAAGGACAGTAAGGATATTAGTAAGGATAGATATTCGTATCATTTGTCTAAACCAAGGCCAAAATGTAGAACTAGATATATTTTGGCTGAATATATGAACATAATGGTACCTAATTCTTGTTGCAACAATGCATTATACCTACCCAATGACGATATAGAGTTTGTCAACCAGCAATACATGAACATCTAATAAGAATATTACCTATAGTAAATTGTACACAACATTTGTAATATTATTATTAAAATAAATAATATGTATTATTTTTTTAAAAAGAGCAACCGCCGAATTTCTTGCTGGTTTTCGGTTGGAACAGCATTCCAAGCCGTTGACGTTTCGAAAGCACTTTGTAAAAAAGTTTATTTGAATAAAATAAATTCTATTCTAGAAGCCAAGGTGATTGAGATCGTTACACTGAACGTTGTAATTTTATATTTCGCACCTGAGTGATGGGGCGTGTTTGTATTGGAACAGAGGTGGCGCCGCCGTGTCGTTGTGATGTAAGGTCTCGACCCCATTAGCTCGGCGTCTACGCCGCCGTAGTTCAAACAAAAATTTGTGAAACAAGTTATACCTATTGGTTTATGGTGGTTGGGTTTGCCGCGCTTTTGTTCAGCGTCAGGTATTTTCGCAAAAGAGCATACCGACAACGATTTTGACAACCTCCCTGGCGCAGTGGTGAGCGCTGTGGTCTTATAACTGGGAGGTTTCGGGTTCGATTCCCGGCGGGGGCAATTTAAGAATTTATTATTTCTAAATTGTCTCTGGTCTGGTCTGGTGGGAGCCTTTGGCCGTGGCTAGTTACCACCCTACCGTCAAAGACGTGCCGCCAAGCGATTTAGCGTTCCGGCACGATGGCGTGTAAAAACCGATTAGGGGTATGGGTTGAATTTACACTGCTATACCCCTTCCAAGTTAGTCCGCTACCATCTTAGACTGCATCGTCACTTACCATCAGGTGTGATCGCAGTCAAGTCGCTATCTTGTCATCGAATAAAAAGAAACCGATTAGGTACTTAATGCGATAATGCGGAAGAAGTCGTCATTGTTGCTGACGAGACCAATTGGGCTGTGGAATGCAGATAGCGCATACCCAGAATTAACACATAATGCTACATTTTATCCCGGAAAATTGAAGAGTTCCCGCGGGAATCAAAAAAAAATAATCCACGGGCATCATCTAGTAGGTAATAACAATTTTCCGGTACCATGTACTTAGCACTTCCCATCAGACTGACAGTCGTTGGCGGTTAAATCACCCTGTTAAATTCGACAGTGGATATCATAGGTCTACGATCAGGATCAATTCAATTAATCGGCTCCAATTCGGCGCAATCGTTTATTTCCTGCTCTATAAGACGTATCATCATAGATCTTTTATGGTTCGCCGTGTTTTTATGGAACAGAGAAACATTTTTAAGCGCTAGCCCGCACTGCGAATAAAATTCGCGTGATTTTTTCTTCGCAATTCTGTAACACTTGCAATCATATCCTTTCAATAAAAACTGGTTTCAAAAAGGAAATACAATGAATTTTTAATAAATCCGTGGGAATTAAATACGAGGTGGCATCTATTATACTTAAAATGTATCTAGTGATTCTACTATTCTTATTTAATATTATACCAGCTACCGCAGAAAATGAATAATAATTTAGTAATTTGAAACGTGAGTTCAGTTATTAAATTAATTCGTATCTTGCCGTCAACACTTTTTTTTTTTTTTTTTTTTTTTTTTTTTTATATTTTTAGCGAGCAAACGAGCAGGCGGGTCACCTGATGTTAAGTGATTACCGCCGCCCATGAACACTTGTAGCACCAGAGGCACCACCAATGCGTTGCCGGCCTTTCAGGAATTTGTTGGTCCGCCCCTTGAATAACCCCATGTTGTAATTCAGTGGAAACACCGTCGCAGGAAGTTGGTTCCACAGTTTCAAAGTACGTGGAAAAAAGGATCTGGAACATCGGATGGTCGAAGTGCTCCAGGCACCCAGGTGGTGAGGGTGAAATTGTTTTCGGTGGCGAGCGGTGCGGTTGTAGAAGAGAGACGGTGGAATAAGGTCAAATAGTTCTTCAGAACACTCCCCATTATATAGCCGATAGAATACGCAGAGAGAGCTAACATCTCTGCTAACTTTATCCGTTAACTTCATTTCCAGTACTAAACGACCGAAGGTTGTCGATTAGTTGGCAATCACCATTTCGACCGAATCCGAAACATTTAGAACTTCTATTCAAAATTGTTTGCAAACGTGGGAGCAGGGTATCGCAATTAAATAGGTTTAGGCACAGGGTTTAGGAAAGTTTTCATTACAACAACTGATTCAGAAGATTGTTCTTAAAACGCAATGCTACGTTTACACGTGTACCGAGGCTTGGCAAGCCTCCACAAGCTCCAAGCCTTTACAAACGCCCGACATTTAATGTCGAGCGTTCATTTTTTTTTTATTTTTTTTTTATTCGATGACAAGATAGCCCTTGACTGCGATCTCACCTGATGGTAAGTGACGATGCAGTCTAAGATGGTAGCGGGCTAACTTGGAAGGGGTATAGCAGTGTAAATTCAACCCATACCCCTAATCGGTTTCTACACGCCATCGTGCCGGAACGCTAAATCGCTTGGCGGCACGTCTTTGACGGTAGGGTGGTAACTAGCCACGGCCAAAGCCTCCCACCAGACCAGACCGGATACAATTTAGAAATTATAAATTCCTAAATTGCCACCGCCGGGAATCGAACCCGAAACCTCCCAGTTATAAGACCACAGCGCTCACCACTGCGCCAGGGAGGTCGTCTAAATAGCGTCGTAATGCCGTTAACTACCAAGACCATATTTCCTAATAGAAACCCTAAATCAAATGATTTTGGATTTATATTAGAAAATATGGTTTTGGTAGTTAATGGCATTATAGCTTGTGGACGGCAGCCGGATCGATGACAAGCTCACGCAAGCCAAGCCAGGATATTCTTCCTCGCCCAGGCCTTCTTCTGCCTATTAATTTGCCTTGGCTAAAGTTAGATTCTGATAAATTCTATTTGGATTGTTTTAGAGCAGTACACACAGCGGTAGCCCCCGCACCAGCGGTGGTGAAGTCACCCTAGCGATTCCACCTTCGCGCGGCTATGGCGCCATCGGAGGCGTGGAGAAGGTGACGTACACGTGGGCGGACGTCAACGCGTTCGCCACTGAAGACAGGTCCCGCAACAGAAAGTTTTGGCACTTCTGGAGGAGCTCCTCAGATCGCATGTTTCAACAGAGGAAGCAGCTCCTTAAAAATAGTAAGTTTCAGACGTTTCAGTATTACATTATAAGAAGTAACTATTCGAGGGGGGTCTTCTATTCGAGGGGTCGCAGGTTCCATCCCGGGTATGTACCTACATTTGACTTTTCGGAGTTATGTGCGCCTAAGCAATTAAATATCACATGCTTTGACGGTGAAGGAAAAAATCGTGAGGAGACCTGCACGTCTGAAAATACTCTATAATGTTTTCAGAGGTGTGTGAATTCTACCAATTCACATTGTACCTTCGTTGCGGGCTATGTCCTATAAACCTTCTTTTGAGAGGAGACCTGCGCTCATTAATGAGACCTGAGACGTCTTGATGATACGTTAAGAATGAATGAATGTTTGTATGGTGAGAATTTATCTTTTACGAACACTTTTTCAATTAGTTTTAGTATAAAACCTAGCAATGGGATTGCCTATTTTGCCTATTTTGTACATTGTTGACCAAAAAGCATGAGGGTGCTTAAACTTTGCTTAAATCCACCTCTAGAACAAAAAAAAAATACGTAGGCATTGAAATGTTTACGCATTACTTTGGAATTTTAAAATTCAAATACTTACTATAACTACCAGTTTTACTTCTAAGCCCATTCAAAATTGAAGACTTAGTTTTAGGCAGCCAGTTTTATGCTAATAATATTAGTTATACAAATACCTACTTATCAGAAATAATTATGAATCAGCTTTACATATCTTCTGTGCCTATCCTATCATCAAATTATTATATGGAAGTCGGTTAAAATAGTCCATAAACGGATTAAAATAGTTGTCTGAACGAGTCGCTTCGAGTGATAGCTTTATTTACATTTCACGCTTTACTTTTAATTCGGGACGGGAGTGGGACCCTATTACTAAGCCTCCGACAGTCTATCAGCGTCCGTCTATCTCATGAACCGTAATAGGTAGATATTTAAAATTTTCACAAAATGCATAGGTATTTCTATTGTCGCTATAACGACAAAATAATTAAAAAAAAAAAAAAATAACTGGGGCCTCCGTACAAAAAACGTGATTTTTTCGGCGTTTTTGACTAATCATGGAATTACCGCTATCGCTGTTACTATGGTAACAGCGTGGTGCGAAGGTGGTCGCCTTCGATCATAGAAAAATAAGGTGGTCGCATTAGACTGGTCTTTAATTTCTGTATTTGAATGTAAATAGTTTCAATGTAGGTACATACCTATGTACTTAGGTAATTCTTATTCGTACCTTGTTTATTTTTTGTGGCAATAAAGTATTGAATCTTTTTTATACAGACACTGACTAAAAATTTTTTAATAAGTATGTTTGTTTAATAAGGTTACCTGGGGGAGATCGCTTAAATCGATAAGGCCGCCTTTGCTCACTTTTTTATATTATGTACTTACGGTCTCTTTCAAATTGTAAACAATTTTAAATATTCTTAGTAATAAAAAATATCTATTTACACGTTTCTATGACTGAAAATAGAATTAGATTAGATAAAAGATACTTGACGTAATGAATATGTACGGTCGGGGACTAAATATGTTTACCACTTTTCAAATTAGATTCTTCGTAACCCTGCATTCAGTAAGGTCTATAATGCTATATCAAGGCATTTGTTACGTTATAAAAATTTCATGCATCGTTTTATCAAAAAAAGTTTATAATGACTTTTCTATACAAATATTAGTAATAAAACTCATTTCGTAAATTCAAGTTTGACACATTAGATCATTGCACTTGTAAAAGTGTCAATTAATTATCAAAAATATTAGATTTGTTATTTGAAATTTAAATATACAAAATAAATACAAAATGGAAGCTTAATCATAATTCTAATGGTGAAGTTCATATTGTGCATTGAATCATAATGATGCTGCTAGCATCCACAGTCAAAAACAGTCAAAAGGAAGTGGATGAGCTATGGTGATGCGTGGTGTTTCTGCAGCATTTTACATTGATGTTCTGCAGCAAAATTCCGACAACCTAAGTTCAAGATAATGCGCTGAGCTACTATTCCATGGTTCCATCTGCACCGTGGCAGTCATCTCGTTCAATAGCCCGCTCGATCTGCTGATTTGAAACTGAAAATTTATGGGGCTTAGTGATTCAAAGGTGGGACTGTCCAGAATCAAAGAAATCCTCAAAGTCTTAGATCACATTGCACTGGGGTATGGGATGATATGAACTGACTTATCGCCTTGTCGCGTCTATGCGAGAGAGTCTACGTGTTGTCATTGCAGCGAATGGAAGCTAATTAAGCTAATTATTTATTTTTACTAATATTGTTTAGTTTCTCAATAATAAAATTAAGAAATAAAGATTCTTTGAAATTTCATTAGATTATTACTTCCGTTTTCTCATTTTGGTAACTCGTGTCCTGTGCTCGTGTCTATATGAGATGATATCTATTTATTAAAATTACTAGCTTTTGACCGTGACTTCGTCCGCGTGAAGTTAGGATTCTAAAATTTCCATGGGAACCCTCTATTTTTCCGGGATAAATGTCGCTATCCAAATCCTCAACTATATCCATGCAAAAAATCATGTGGATCTATTGCTCCGTAGCTGTGTGATGGAAGGACAAACCAACAACGAACAAACAAACACTTACATTATTTTATAACATTAGTAAGGATTTTTTGTTCCAAAAAAGGTTTTCTACATCTAACCTATTTAGCAGTCACCTACTAAAGAGACCGCTAAAGGACTGTCTAAGCACCGCTACATGTTAAAAAGTCTATGATCTATGGCTAATCAAATCACATATCGACCTTCTGACACAGATGTGTGCATGCAATTATGAATCTTAAGGTGGTAAACATTTTCTGTCCGCGACTGTATACCTACTTAATAATATACCTAAACGTAAAAATTCTTTTTACAAAACCGACTTCAAACGCCACTACAAAGTACCTATATCAATAGTGCCTATAAAATTTGAAGAGTTTCCTAGATTTCTCGAGGATCCCATCATCACATCCTGACCTGAAGACAATGGGACCACCTGGAAAAAAATATTTTCCAAATTCTAAAAAGATTCTGATGAATTAAGAACCTCCTCTTTTTTTGACAGTCGGTTAAAAACACTTTTAAAATGTCTGTGGGCTTGCCAGTACGTGCCCGGGATCGAACTCACGATCCCTCCAATAGGATTACATAGAGGATTACATAGGATTACAGAGAGGACCACAGTCCTAACCACTAAGTTATCACCGCATCAACTTCACACTGCTTGAAAATCCCTAACAAAAGATTCTTTTTAGTTAATGGAGCAGCGTATCCTGGTGAGCTGCTGGCCCTCATGGGGTCATCAGGCGCGGGCAAGACCACCCTTCTGAACACGTTGACCTTCAGAACGCCGAGCGGCGTTATGTCGTGTGGTACCCGAGCGTTGAATGGCCAGCCTGCCACCCCTGAAATGATGGCAGCCCTGTCCGCATACGTGCAACAGCAGGATCTGTTCATTGGCACCCTGACAGTCCGGGAGCATTTAGTATTCCAGGTAAAAGCGAAAATACTAGTTACTCTGGCTGATAAAATGTGCTTTAAAAGAATATTAGTCTGGTAGAGTCCGGTTGATGGAAGATTTAACTGATTTAAGACTGAACTGACTGTCCGTTGGGGTCTTTCACAATTTATTGGCAAACCCAAATTCTGACGAAGCGTGCAGTTTGTTTAATCTATTCATGTATAAATAGTATTTTAGTTTTATATTTTGTAAATTATTTTTAGGGTACGATAAGGCTGACATACGTCCTGACGTAAAAGCCTTCCAATAAAAGATTTAAAAAAGAAGAATTCGAGCCCATTAGATCGGCCGGCATGACAAGAAATCAGCCCTAGACTTTGGACCAAACACGTCTTTTTTCCAACATTGGAAGCAACTTTAGATACTTTTTTTATAGAATAGCAGGCAAAAGAGCAGGCGGGTCACCTGATGTTAAGTGATTACCGCCGCCCATGAACAACTTTTATTATTTAAGTAGAGTGTGATCCTACTTAGGGCCTATTTTGCAATTGCCAAGTAAACTTTAACTGATAAATAAGTTTGACATTTGAACTTATCACTAGGTACAAGATCTATGAAGTCGTCAATTCCTCAGTTAAAGTTCCACTGATTGTGAAAGAGGCGCTCAGGCCTTAATGGTTTCTCATAATTTAGGATTAGCGTAGAGTTAAGGTCGTGCAAATAAAAAACTCATCATCTCCGTATTATTTTTTCTAACTTTTAAACATTTTTTATAGGCTTTAGTGAGAATGGATCGGCACATTCCTTACGCGCAACGAATGAGACGTGTCCAGGAAGTTATATCTGAGGTAAATATATAAAACTTTATATATTTATATTATCATTTTAGTCCCGTCAAAATCGGTCCAGCCGTTCCCAGCATTAACGGCAACAAACAAAAAGACAGATAAACAGACAAACAAAAATTTTTAAAAATTGTTTTTTTTTGTTATAAGTAGGTACCTATCGTATTTACTTGCGTTTAGTAAAAAGCTTTTATTTTGATATTACAAATAGACAATTCAATTTTATTTATTTGTATAGATTAAGTAGGTATTTGTTTATTCTGTAAGCGAGATGACAATACACCCGATTCCGGTTTCACGATATTCCAGCGCGATTTTTGGTGAATGTCAGGGTCACGCCTGTCTAGCGACAACCGGCGTTAGGTACCTACTACCTACTATGTAATTAAGGCAATTTATTTACAAAAAATACTTAAAACGTGGAATAGATAAGTAGGTAGGTACTTGTACAAAACTTAAATTAAGCTTCTATTTAAAATAACTACAGAATTTAAGAAGACGAGCCAAGCGAAGCGCAAGGGCACCTTTCACATGGGCATAACCGCATAAGGTGAAAAATGTTCCCACTGTTCATTACTTTTCGTTACGTACAATAGTTCTTGTAGTAACGAAACGGCCAAGCCACATTACATATTGACTAAGGTGTAGAGTTTGTAAAGTTAGGCCTTGTAGAGGGGCGTGTAGAGTTAAAAGCTTTGGCTCTACATGAGATCTGATAACTTTTTGACAGTGCGCGTCATATGGTCTCGTCTTGGCAACATTTTACATGAAAATGGTTTTGGTGGGATCTATTTCCCGTGCTACTGGATAAGTATGACAGACTTCAAAAGTTCAGTAATAGGCTAATAATAATTATAGTGTGTAAGACTTAGACTTAATAACAATAAACTGCTTATAGTATTTAAGTGGCAATCGTATATATAAATCTAGCTGATGCCCGTAGCTTCATCCGTAGAGAAGGTTTTAAAATCAGAATCCTTGAATTCCACTCACTATCATGTAGTAGGTAACTATATGAGTTCAACAATTTTGTCTCAGTAGTTATTGCTGTTAAAAGGATTTAGGTGCAGTTGTAGGGTAAGGATGCCGAATATGAGATGGTTGCCAAATATGAGATAGTTAGGTTTTGGCGAAACTAATCGCCTTAGCTATTTGGCGATACTGTCACCAGAAGCCGCATGGCAACAGACCGAAACATGTGTTGGTGCTTCCCAGTTCGAGGCGAAGTCAGGTTGTGTACGTGCGGATTTTTACGAAACCACAAAACCCGATTTTTGACACCAAATATTAACGAGGTATGTTACAACTTTATAGTCACACTAAATGATTTAAATTTACAGTCATTGTATCAGTTATATGATTAATTTTACAATGCATTTGCAGTTTAGTTGTATTTTCTTCGTCAAGAAATAATAGGCAGCCTAGTTTTTAAATTTGGGTGTTTTCCTAATATGAGACACGTTGGGGCTCCTTAAATGAGATATCTCATATTAGGATGTATAGAAATACGACTATTTAAAAACTTCTTTTTCTAGATGCCGTCGATCAAGGAAGTCCTAGGACCACGATGCCATAATACGGGCCGTGAGTGCAGTGCGAAGCAAACAAATATGTTACCTAATAGCATCAAAACTTTCTATGTTCCTAAGAGTATCCTAGAACGTTATGTCAAAAAAGATGCTAATGCAGAAGTATTTGTCAAGGTTCATGGGAAGACCTCCAGCTTTTTCTGACTATTTAGAAGCAAAAATAGAAAAATATTGTAAAGTTGGACTAACGATTTTATGGGTTACATCTACATCTGAAGAACATCAAGCACTTGGCACAAGCACATGATAATATATTATTAAGTTGTTACTAAAACCTTTTTATTTAGTAGTACGATGTTGTAGATTAATAAATATCGCCAATAAAAAGTTTTTTGAATTGATTTCTTTCCTTTTTCTCTAAATCTATACTATCTCATATTAAAAACCTTTGGTATCTCATAATAGGAGACCATTTCCCTGAGACGTAATTTCTGACTTTTCTGATATTATCTGATATAACAAAAAATCTATTATACCTAGCACTAAACGGTCTTTCAAGGATAAACTTCATTAAATACTTATCGAATATAAATGATTTTCATAGTCATTAGTGCAATAATTTATTTTTTATGGCCGAATATGTAAATGGTATCTCATATTCGGCATCTTTACCCTACTACTGGAAAAAAAGTCCCATTAAGTAGTTCAACGGTTGAACTAATCAGTTGAACTAGTGGCAGTGAGTGTAAAAATCTATATATATCATTATCATTATTCATATTATTATATTCGGCTGTGGAATTCAACATACCAACTCGTTGGACTCTATAATTGAATCAAATCTTCTAGCTAATCAAATTTTATATGCACCTTATAAAAAGTGGGTCCGATATAGGTGGGCGGGGTCCGATAGGTTTAAGTTGCCACAACTTTTGGTTAATTTGCATTTCGCGAGAGACATTTACATATGATATGATCGATAAAATTCTTGCTGGTAATGTGGTGCGATTCTCTCACCAATGCCACATTGTGACGATTGCAATCGCCTCTTAATGGCCGATTCCACCGATATAATAGTGTCTAAAGGTACAGAAGATTCACTACAGAGGTACAGTATTTGACGGTAGGGTGGTAACTAGTGGTTATTATCTCACCTGATGGTAAGTGACGATGCAGTCTGAGATGGTAACGGGCTAACTTGGAGCGGCACGTCTTTGAAGTTTGGGTGGTAACTAGCCACGGCAAAAGCCTCCCACCAGACCAGACCAGAGACAATTCAGAAATTATAAGTTCCCAAATTACCCCCGCCAGGAATCGAACCCCAGACCTCCCAATTATAAGATCACAACGCCCACCACTGCGCCAAGGAGGTCGTCAAAAAATCGTCGTCGTCCATGAAAATTATTACTGAATCTGTGAAAGAAGTTTTTATCGGAGTTTATCATTTTTATGAGCTCTAATTTTGTCTGAATGCTCCGCTTATTTTGCCATTGTATATTATAGGTATTTGAAACAGGATTAAGGGTATGTAACCGGAGTAGCAAGACGGTCTAATCCGATTGTGTGGTATCGGTCGCATAATAGAGCAGACTAGCCGTAATTATTATAGAGCTTACCTACTAGACGTCATTTTTTTAATGTTAGGTCTTTGTTAGGTACATGTTTGTGTGTCGAAGCTAGGAACCTCTGCTTGACTGAACACAAAAGATATTACAGAAAGGTTCTGCATGTTTCTTTCGTAATAAAATATATGTATTTTTAAGATATTACAGAAAGGTTCTGCAAGTTTTTGAGATCCCGTAATAAAAAAATAGATGAAGTAAGTACTGTTTCGTCCAGTCTGGCTGCAGCTAAAATATTCAATTATTTTTTAGCTGGCCCTATCAAAGTGCCAGAACACAGTGATCGGGATCCCGGGTCGTTTGAAGGGCATATCTGGAGGGGAGATGAAGAGGCTATCCTTCGCGAGCGAGGTCCTCACTGACCCTCCGCTCATGTTCTGCGACGAACCCACCTCTGGCTTGGACTCGTTCATGGCACAGAACGTTATCCAGGTAAGCCAATAGTAACTATTTAAACCTAGTGATGATAAAATTAATAAAATATGATGATCCGTGACGAATAATGACGATAGTCCATCTTACATTCCTAATGCGGTTCGACGCTAAAGGCTGTTTGTTGTTATTTAATACCTAGCTAATATAAATGTACTACGTATTTCTGTTGTACACTATCTAGGTAGGTAGGTACTAGGTAAAGTAAGTGGGCAGGTCTTCAAATATTGTTATCTTTTTCATAATGTTTCCTGCCGAAAAGGATAGATTTTTATGATAGGTAGGTACATTTGTAGCTTTCAACTTAGTCTAGGTTAGAGATTGTTTACAACAGTATTAGTACCAACATATTTTAATTAATTATACAAGTACACCCCTCTATTTAGTTGAACCTATTTATTTTGAACTATGCAATATAATGCATAATATGCACAATGAATTAATTCTGATTTATTGGGCGAACACGTCCGGAATATGATGCTTACTGCATATTTTGCATGTGCTTAACAGATGGTATCGTTTACTCCACCAGGTACTTAGTGGATTAGCTAAGAAAGGTAAAACTGTGGTATGCACGATACACCAACCTTCCTCTGAACTATACGCCATGTTTGACAAGTTGCTGATCATGGCCGACGGTCGAGTCGCCTTCCTTGGGTCACCAGACCAGGCTACGGAGTTCTTTAGAGAGTAAGTTATTAGCATATTTTTGAGTTGATCACATGACATTTTTACAAAGGCTTAACATAATATCTGCTGTGTAAATATTAGATTCATTCTTTAGGCAGCAATTAGCATTAAGACGAAATTAACCACCAGATTTATGAATTAATTAATAGTGGATTCTAGACATCAGAAATTGAAAATAAGTTCTTTTTCCATAGGCTTGGTGCAGCATGTCCTGCGAATTATAACCCAGCAGACCACTACATTCAACTCCTAGCTGGAATACCGGGTCGGGAAGAAACAACTCGACATACAATTGACACTGTCTGCACTGCTTTCGCCAAATCAGAATTAGGGTGCAAGATAGCTGCTGAAGCTGAGAATGCCTTATATCACGAGGTAAGATGTTTGGTCCAACTCCTGTCTTTAGGAATGTCAAGATAAGGATTTTGTCACTCTTCGAACCTTTTACTCTACCAATCGTAATTTTTGAAGATGAACGATTGTAAAATCAGAGTAGAAATGATAAATGTTGGCTTTTTCTGCATTTGTTAAAGTGAAAAGGCGAGTGATGTCACATCCATACTTAATGTTTTTATTATAGTATTTATATAATTTATAATAATAATTCTACGTATTTATTGCGTTTCCCCGTCTCTTAATTCAGTCGAGTTCATCTGGATAGGTTGCCTGGCAGAGATCACTCTTAGTGTTAAGTTCACCAGTTTTTACTTAATTCATGCACTACATTAATTATCTGTGTATATATTATGCAATAAAGTAGTTGTTTTTTTTTTAAAATAATTTATTTTTCAGGCTCTGTTGCGAGAGCAGCATCGAGTTTTAATCGTATTTTTGTTTGCAGCGTAAAATTGCTACCGGTTGGGCAGACTCTGCTTGGTCGAACGCAGTCGCGATGCGGTCGCGTCGTTCCCCATACAAAGCCTCCTGGTGTGCACAATTCAGAGCTGTGCTGTGGAGATCATGGCTTTCTGTTACGAAAGAACCTATGCTTATCAAAGTACGCTTCTTGCAAACTATTGTAAGTATATTACTACTTCAGTATTCCATTATATCGAAGTGTGCATAAACTTAATTCTTACCCAGTAATTTTTACTTCAGATGGTTTCAATTCTTATCGGCGTGATATACTTTGGGCAACAGTTGGATCAAGACGGCGTGATGAACATCAACGGGGCAATCTTCATGTTCCTCACTAACATGACTTTCCAGAACATTTTTGCTGTTATCAATGTAAGTTTTAGTTTGAATAGGTACTTTATTTTACTCCTAGTTTGAAACACCTATACTTATTACTTTCTATTATTTCATCGGAATACGTAAATCTTTTTTTTCGAAATAGGCTTGCGCTTGACGACAATAGTACTGGATAGCACTGATGAGGTCTAGGTTGGAGCGCGCATGCCTAGAAATGCCTATTCACTCTTGCCTTGAAGGTACTCAAATTATAGGTGGCAGGAAACACAGATGCTGGAAGAGTGTTCCACACCTTAGCGATTCTTATCAGAAACGTTGAATTAAAGTTCAACGCGTTTCGTTCGAGTAGGTTGGATTTCTACCACGTAAGGATGCCAACGCTCACGACTTCTTGCAATTTGTAAATCGATTACAACTAATGCCAAATATTTTCATTCTACAGGTCTTCTGTTCAGAATTGCCCATATTCATTCGCGAGCACCATTCGGGAATGTACCGCGCGGATGTGTATTTCCTCTCGAAGACGCTAGCCGAGGCACCAGTGTTCGCGACCATACCACTAGTCTTCACGACAATAGCCTACTATATGATAGGCCTGAACCCATCTCCCGCGAGATTCTTTATTGCTTCGGGCTTGGCTGCGCTTATTACTAACGTCGCTACTTCGTTTGGTAAGTTGCTCTTAATTTATATTCTTTTTCTTCTTCACCTGCTGTGTCTACAACATAATGGTACGCCTCAACTCAGCTCTAAGGAGATTTTAGATTGTATACTGTCTTCACTGCACATTCTACCAATTTGGGGCTATTTTGATTGTTAGTTTACTGTTGTTGTACTTAATTTATCGCTTTCTATGGTTGGTTGATCTGCTTCAATACATGATATATCTCAAACTTTCCCAGTGAGTTTCATTAGAACTTCGTTATTGAATTTACTTGCTTGTTATTATCGTGGCTACTCTATTCATTAGATAAGTTCGGCATACTTATCTTAATTAACTTTCTCTTTAATTAGGGTGTAACTCGTTAGTCCAATTGGATCAAAACGATTATATTAACAATCACTTACATAATAATCAGCTATTTCGATTTCATATTAATTATTACGAAATAATGTTAAAGATTAAACTGTTTTGGTGAGTTTTTTTTACGTCTAAGTATCTTTAAAATCGCTTTCAAAAGTAAGCCTATAGATTTTACGTGTTTGTAATCCAATAAAATATGATAATAGTTTAGTTTGTATCAGCTATAGACGTTAATAGTTCACTCATTGGTAAACTCCGAGTTATTAATCGTTAACCTGTCTGTTACACACTCCATGGTAGTCATTTAACCTCAGCTCTGTAACGATTCATAACCAATTCATAACCTTATTTAATAGATACTCGTAGTTTGTATTATATTCTCGTGCTAATGTTTTATTAATGGGTATTCTTTACCCATATATTTGTTTTAATTTATTGAAGAACCAGTATTTCAATAACGTTCAGAGTATTTAGTCATACAACATAAGCCTATTAATTACAATTTCATAGATTATGCATTTATTTATCTGTCAGCGACTACGAGTTGGACTTGAACTGGCGACCTTTTTTAAGTTTTGAATCTGCATCCTGACTGTTTCGCTATTAAAGATTTCATAATAATACTTATATGTAAATAATACTCGAAAGATTTTAACGATAATGGAAAGTTTCTTGTATATTATACATCATTAAACATTGTTGTATATGTTTAAAGACTAACTTTCGGTTTTCAGTCTGCGCCTTAACAGTAAACCTATTGAACTATTATTTTTACTATATTGAAAACCAGTAATTTAAGAAAATGTCACAGATCTTCACCAGGGAATACTTTGAAGACATAATCTATCAAATAACCCGAATAACCTGATATTTTTTTTCTAATTTCAATTTGAACCCATGTTCAAATTTATTTTATGTAGGCCAACTTGTGGTTCTTATGACACACAAAGACTGTACAACGGGTTCTGAAAGGAAATTCTGCTGAGAAGAGCCTGTAATAAACTTATAACAAGTCAATGACTCTACTGGACTCTACCAACTGAACACGACGAAAAACCATAAACGTGGTTGGATTTTTGTGGGCACATTGTTTACGGATGCCAAGCAACGATCTCTTTTTACTACGCAGAATTCCTATTACCCTTCTATTAACTAATAATAATAATCATGGAATCTACTTACGTATTTGAAAAAAATATCAACAAGAAATAATTATACATTATACATTCTAATAAAATGCAAATGGGCGTTTGAAACTTTTAAGGCGAAGGGCTCTGACGTAATTTATAACCTACGAAATTCTTGCCTAATAAGGTCAAAGTCATTGAGTTATGGGCAATAGAGATTCAGATCTTATAGGTAAATCGAGCGTTGAAAAAACAGCCTACCTAATCAATACAAAGGCGTAATTGATTCAAGATTTTTATGTAAATTTGTTCATTTATCTCTCATAGTTAAGTATAGTATACATGATTTTCTTTGTCCGAAAATTCGATACTTCGCGTGTTCTTTTTTCGAAAAAAATAATGACAATATTTCCATGCATGTTTGAGAAAATGTTATTTAGTATTGTAGAAACAAATTTTCTTACTTATATTAATTTCTTATTAGCTATTTCCATTTTGTAGTCCAGTAGGTACTCTTCTTGGTATTTATTATCTCTTTGAACGTTACCTTATTCTAGTTTTATAACGCGTTTAACTTTTACTTTGAGTTCGATCAGATTAAGGCCGTTTTGCGGGACATCATATGATACTTCAATTATATGTATATGACAACTCTTTGCCAAAGTGGTATAATTATATGTGTCACGTGGTATCGAATGTTGCGGACCGCAGTTTGTGGGAAGTAGTTTAGTTTGTGGGTTATTCTGATGTATATCGGTTACAAAGGAATGTCTAATGAAAATGAGCCTTGTAAGCTAATACACACACAGACTAAGATGCCAATGATCGATATGTGGTGCGGATTTAGATCTGGGTCAATTGGTAACTGTACCCCTTACGAGTTACGTTTACTCCGCAACAAATGTCGTCTTCCTCAACGACTTTGAATCTGTCGAATGTCCTTCTGTCTGTTTGAATCTGTCGAAAGTAAAAGCAGTATTTCACAGGTGATTTCAGCGTGACAGCCCCCTCCCCCCTCCCCTCGCCCCACCCCCTCCCTTCCGGTGGACACACAATCCAAAAAAAAAGTTTCATCATGCTAGTGCAGAGATAAAAGTTGGTTATTTTTGACGACCTCCCTGGCGCAGTGGTGAGTGAGTGGAGGTCTTTGGTTTGATTCCTGGAAGGGGCAATTTAGGAATTTATAATTTTTGAATTGTCCCTGGTCTGGTCTGGTGGGAGCTTTAGCCGTGGCTAGTTACCACCCTACCGTCAAAGACGTGCCGCCAAACGATTTAGCGTTCCAGCACAATAATGGCGAGTAGAAACCGATTAGGGGTATGGATTGGATCTACATTGCCATACCCGTTCCTAGTTAGCCCGTTACCATCTTAGACTGCATCGTCACTTACCACCATCAGGTGAGATCTCAGTCAAGGGCTATCTTGTCATCGAATAAAAAAAAAGCCCTAAACGTAATTATATTTACAGACTTTAGCAATTAACATAAAGATACTCGTATATTTAAACGTAGTTATTCACGTACATGTTATTATTTCTATGTAGGCATTTATTATTTCAATCTGTGGTGCAATCTTATGCAATTCGCTAATGTCAATGGCAATAAGCCATTAATTTTCCTGCCATCATCAGTCATAGATCATTATTAACGTGGAGTTATTTGTAGTAGGTACCTACTAACTTGTATACAATTTATTGAAATGGTTGCATCGTGCAATCATAAATTACCTATTTAGGTTTAGTGATAACGCTGTAAAAGAAAGCGATATTATTATTCGTTGACAAGAGAGACCTTGACTGCGATCTCACCTGATGGTACGTAACGATGCAGTCTAAGATGGTAAAGGGCTAACTTGGAACGGGTAAGGCAGTGTAGATCCAACCCATACCCCTAATCGGTTTCTACACGCCATTATTGTGTCGGAAAGCTAAATCGTGTGGCGGCACGTCTTTGACGGTAGGGTGGTAACTAGCCACGGCTAAAGCCTCCCACCAGACTAGACCAGAGACAATTTTTAGAAATTATAAATTCCCAAATTGCCCAAATATTTATAACCCACTCTTATATACCGTTATCGCTATAGGGATATTGAATGTACAGTAGGTAGGTATTTTTTCTCTGTATTAAAGTCGATCGCTACCATATAAATGTGTTACATACATGGTAGGTAGATAAACAAGGGAAGCCATTGTCTCAAATAAAACAGTGTCTTTTTTATGATAGCGATTAGATAACGTGGGTAGGGAAGGTACCTACTAAAGTATTTCAAAGTTTATAACCTTCAATGTCCTGCTCAATTAAAATCTTTTTAGTGATTTCTTCGGATTTTGATAAGTTAATTAACTTTTTATTCAATAACGATTTACCGAACCGCAATAATTTCAACAACATAATGTGGTGCAATGTGAAAAAATTGCCGTACTGTGCAATTTGAAAACATTTCGGGCAACTACCTTGCTTACCCGGGCAACTTTTCCAATTTAAGCTCGCTGCATACATAACGTGCACGGGACGTGGACGGGACGTGGACGGGACGTGGACGGGACGTGGCCCGGACGTGGTTAGTAAACACGGACGGGAATTTTTAATGCATACGCAACGTGGCAATAACTCAGAACTAACGTGCTAGTGATGTGAACAAGGAAAGATGGATTTTTCTAAGATTGTAGCGAGCTAACTTGGAAGGGGTATAGCAGTGTAAATACAACCCATACCCCTAATCGGTTTTTACACGCCATCGTGTCGTGTCGAAACGTTAAATCGCTTGGCGGCACGTCTTTGACGGTAGGGTGGTAACTAGCCACGGCCAAAGCCTTCCACCAGGCCAGACCAGAGACAATTTAGAAATTATAAATTCCTAAATTGCCCCCGCCGGGAATCGAACCCGAGACCTCTCAGTTATAAGACCACAGCGCTCACCACTGCGCCAGGGAGGTCGTCAAAGGTTGATACTATATACCTATTGATTTGAGCATAAAAAGTTCAACTGTAATTATTATTACATATTAAAATATAAGTAGAGATACCAATGCAATAAATTAATAAAATAAATCTGACCGTTTTCAGTGAGTGATAGTTCGACTGCAATTTTACGCCACAGATAATTTTTATATTTGGTGTCTAAATACTTTCAATGATCGTACACACTCAATTAGTTTTTCCATTCGTCCATTTTGCTTCGTAGGTAAATACACAAACATCACTACTTAGCTCTCCGGAGCGAACGGGGCGACTGTGCATACGCAGCGGAATCACGCACGGGACGGGGCACGTACGGGACGGGACGTGCTAAACATCGTCGCCGACGATATTTTTCCCGTTCCGCGCGTGGCACGTTCCCGTCCCGTCCGTGCTCCGTGACGTATGCACAGTCGCTTACATTTTCTATGAAACGATGTTTCCAAAACTCCACGTCCCGTCCCGTCCCGTCCCGTGCACGTTATGTATGCAGCGGCCTTTATTTTGCCATAATAACCTAATTCACTAAATTAAGAACATTTTAAAACAATAGGTATTAGCCAAATAAGTTCAGCCCTTTTTTTAACGTTGGGAAATGCCTTTACCCATCCCGCCCATCTATGACAACAGGTGGGTATGTGGGACTCGTTGGCACTGCCAAAATAACCACTAAAACCCAACGGGCCCGTCCTCGCTTTTATAGGGAAGCCACATTCAGCCCTAGACGAGCCATACTCAACTCAAGTGATGGCTGATGCGCGTTGCGCAGTACAGTATTTCATTAATTTTATTTATTTAACACTTAGAAACTTTAATTTTTTTTCCAGGTTACCTGATATCATGCGCAAGTAGCAGTGTCAGCATGGCTGCTTCTGTTGGTCCGCCAATCATCATTCCCTTCATGTTGTTCGGAGGATTCTTCCTCAACTCGGGGTAAGGATTCATACCAGTTCTAAACCATTTATTACTAATTATGGCCTTTAGGAGAAAAGATTAATCGAGCCTACCGGGGATCCCAGAGCTGGTAGCTTCCTTGGCCAAAGAATCAATCCATCAGTTATGATCATCCAAAGAGGCAATCTTAGCTATTCATGGGGGATGCAGATGGGGTTTAAGATTTAACTTTAGTTTATCATGTCAAAAAAATGTAGAATACTTCAAAATAAATGAAAATATCTAAGTACTTACTTAATTTAAATTGTTTTCACTATTTTATCGGTAGATTATTATTAATCAGATAATTTAATTACGTAGCAAAGGGGAACAGTTAAAGACATAGAGAGTGACAGGATACTTTTATCCCGGGAATATAATGGGATCCCGCTGGAATTTTTTAATCTATCTTCCCTTCGAGGAGATCGAGGTCGCGATAAAACTAGTAATTTCATAAAGATTCATAATGCTGAAGGCCCAAATTGGGTAAAAATCTAAGGTATTTGAACATTCTTTTACAAGATATACCTAATAATTAAAGTAATTTATTTCCGTTACTCTAGATCAGTACCACCATACCTGGGCTGGATATCGTACCTGTCGTGGTTCCGGTACGGTAACGAAGCCCTGCTCATCAACCAGTGGTCCGGCGTGGAAAGCATCGCCTGCACCAGGGAGAACTTTACCTGTCCGGCCAGTGGGGATGTTGTGTTGACTACGCTTAGCTTTTCTGAGGTAAGAGATTTGTGTCTTCGTTAATTGATAGACTTGACATAGGTCTATTGTAGGAAAGTCACCACACCACGTCGCTTGTAGCGGCGTTGCGAGTGATTTTCTGTCACTGTTTAATAAATAAATAAATATTTATTCAGCTCACACAAATAAAAAGATACGAAATTAGGCTGAACACAGACCGCACCCCCACTCCGCTCAGACCCAAGACAGAGCTAAAACGAGATCGATTTATGTCAGAGCATATTTCTGTTGCTCGTTTCAACTCCAACCCTGGGTCGAGCCGAGCCAGAGTACACTCTATAGATCTCAGCAAATACATAAAAAATAAAAAACCAAACATGCGTGTTAGAGCTGAAAAGGCTACTACCTCAGCATAGTGCTGCAGTATTAAAGCTGCAGTGTTGATTTTCAGGCATAGCCTTTAGTGACGCCGTATCCTAACCGAGAGAGAAGTTAATGTAGTCTATACAGTTTTTTTTGTTAACGAGGGAGAGATCGAGTTTGTGAATGTGAATTTTTTACTATATAAACCAAAATCCTTTTGAGACTAGAACCTTTATAAAATATGTAACCAACTTTCTCCCAGAATCAGTGTGCCGATTCTCTATAAATGATTGCCACAGTGTCACGGGCTCAGTGATCTCTGATTGACTGGTACTCTCCCGCTACTGGTTAAAATGCTTGATGCAGGGAGAACGCGATAAATTCAGCCAATCAGTGGCCATTGCGACCCTTACATAGTGGCCATTGTCACCGAATTGACATACTGGTCATCTAGTGTTGAGTATTTGAGTACCCAATGAAGAATAGTGGTTTCTGAACTTAATGTCAGTGAGACCAGTGTAATAGTGGCACATAGGAATTTTGACACGGCTCGGATCTGTGCCTGTAACCAGCATCTCTCTGCAACTCGCTTAATGACTTCGATCCAGCTAGTGGGTATCCAGATACCCAGCAACACTTCGCTTTCCGTGCCAGCTAGCCACCACTCGCGGTCAAAATTCAAAAATATTTATTTCATGATCAACCTGCAGAAGGGAAGTGCGATAAAAACCTTTGGGAACCCCTGCTCTACATCGTTAGGGATCATGGAAAGAGAATAGATACGACACGTTTGTAATATGGCTGGGGCGGCTGTACCTACTCTGTCGTGGACCGGCGATGGATTGTTACGATGAAAGAATAGTATGTTATCATATTCTTGTCATTTACAGAAAGACTTCACGATGGACGTAGTCAACATGGTGTTGCTGTTCATCGGGTTCCGACTGCTCGCCTACTTCGCACTGCTGTGGCGAACTCGCCGCGGGAAGTAGCTGCACCATCTGCACAAACTTCAGACCACTGCCGTGCACTTCATCTATATTATAATCTATTTTCCAAACAGCCGAAAATGGTTCAGAGAATCACGTAAACGACGAACGTTATTACGACGTTCTGATAGGTTTTGACTTGTACCACGGTTTCAATGTTAGTGTCGTGAGAAACGGATTATAAAATAATGTAAAATGGCAGGTTTCCATCGACTGAGGTCCCCTCGCACTGACATGGTTGGGCGCCATTTAAAATGTCAACACTTCCTCCTGCTTATGTTCCTGTCAGTTTCTAGTTCCTGCTGTTTGCTAGCGTTGGACTGAATAGTGTTACGTGTATACTATACATGATGAGTAAAACCTTCCTTAATATTATAAATAACAGCTTGCCGGCATGATGGCGTGTAGAAACACATTACGGTATGGGTTAAATTTACACTGCCACCCTTTTCAAATTAGCCCGCTACCATCTGAGACTGCATCTTATATAGCTATCTTGTCATTGAATAAAAAAAAAACACTAAAGCAGACTGGTCACCCTATTATTTTATCTGGTCTGGTGCTAAATTGCACCCCGGAGATGTATTACATAGCCTATCTTTTACCCAGGTAAAATACCCAGAATAGTAGGACATAGACCCGTGGTAAATCAAGAATTGAGCATTCTATTTTGAATCATCTGCATACCCTGAATCCTGTGAATTTTTAAAGGGTTAACCTTTTTGCGGGAGGACAAAAAATAAAGGAAAATATTTGTTTATAGTACCGAATAGGTATTCTAAATGAACTTATTTAATGTTTAATTACAGTATATTAAAGTACAATTTAGTTACTAAATACTGATCGCAAAAATTTAAATAGGCTACAAATTATATTTATAGGTTTTATATCTATAGTAGCTTTCCCCGCGACTTCGACAGGATTTTCACTAGCAGCTAGAAAATTAACAAGCAGTAACTTTGGATAGGTACATTCTATCCCGCTAGTAATAACGTTACTTCGTAAAAAAACGTAGAATGGTGCTGGGTGGGGACAATATGTAAACGCTGAACTGAACAGAAATAGCTTGTATTCTGGAGACGGATGTCTTTTATGCCGGAAAAACCAAGGAGTTTCCGCGGGATATTAGAAAAGTTAAGTAAGGACCTACATACTTAATTATATACGTGGAAGAAGTCGTGGGTATCATGTAGTAAATAATAAGATGTGCAGTGCGTAAGTTCAATTTTTGGCCAACTTCCAAAAAAAGAGGATGTTCTCAATTTTATTCGTCGGAATCTTTTTTTTAATGTATGTTTCCTGATTACTCGAAGACGCCTGGACCGATTTGGAAAATTCTTTTTTTGGTTGAGAGGGTATACTTTCCAGGTGGTTTACCATTGTCATCAGGTCAGGACCTGACGATGGAATCCTGGAGAAAACGAGGGAACTCTTCAAATATAGGCACAATTGATATACTTTGTAGTGACGTTTGAAGTCGGTTTTGTAAAATCCATTTTTACGTTTATATAAACTTAATTAGCTTAGATACTATACGAAATAAAGGTGGATATACTAAAAGAAATCTGCAGCGCTATGCAGTAAAACGCAAACTCACTTCGATATCCATCCATTCTCCGTCATCTTATTCTGTGTTACCAATTATGTGAAATAAGGGATAGGTCGGGCTGGCTATTTTTAGCGGCAATGATCGGCTTTTCGCGTCTGCATCGCTTTTTCGCGATTTTTGAACGCTGATTTTTGCGATTTTCGGTCGTTGATTTCTGCGTTTGTTGTGTGCCCATGTTAGTGTTAATAAAGTCATAAAAATACCGATCACTGCAACTAAAAGTAGCCAGTTTGTCCTATACATTATCCCATTGACATAATTGACAAGTGAGTTTACTTTCGAACTGAGTTTTATTTTACTGAATACACTCACACATAAAAACTATGATGAAAATACTGTCGAACCTCCTTTACATAGAACTAAGTTGTAAGTAAATAAAGTTGTTTATAAATAAAGTTGCTGAAAACCTTTTTGATTCTTTTATTGGTGGACTGACGACGTCAAACGAGTCGTAGGGAGCTTTTGTATGCAGACGGCGCAACCTCTTCAGAGAGTCGCCATCTTACAGGAAGATATTATAGTGCACAAGTATATATGTTCAAACACAGATCCACACTCTATTCCCTCACTCTCATGGTCTGATGGGACGGAAATCTGACACGACCGGGGAGAGATCAGGCGCAGTACCGATGGCTTTACGTGCCCTCCGAGGTACGGGGGTGACTCACAAGTCACAGCCAACTTTCTAACTCCGGGCTAGTACTGAGAATAACTTAAACCCAATTCATTTTTGGATCGATCCGGGTGTCAAACCCGGGATGGACCTCTTCCTTACCTACTAGATCAACGAGGCAGTATTAGTAGTAATACCAAGTAAGTACTTAAAAAAGATATCTAATAAGTAAAAAGTATCTCCGAAAAGTGGGAGCATGCCTAGGATTCGAACCTTGGACCCTTCGGCAAGGAGACCGAAGTTTTAAGCAAGGCTAAACTGCAGGTACCAAGTAGGTGTAACACTGCATCTGATTTAAATTTTTGACAAACATTTGGAATTGCACATTTCATGTTTGTGGAGTGTATGATGACGCCCTTCAAAATTCAAGAAGTGATTATATTCTCTTGGATCATTGCTGTGAAAAACATTGAAAGGAAAAAAGGCCGTCACAGTCGTGGTCCAGTAAAAAATACAATTATATTATTTTTTGTCAACGATAATGGTAGTTTTTCCTATGACATGATTTTGTAACTGTCGACGACGGCCAACTTGAGGTGAATGGATAATATCTTCTATGTAGGTAAATAATGGTAAATATAAAGGCAGCAAGCAGACAAAATCACGATCCACTATTGAAGTGGCTGAATCTACTAACTGAGTACTAAGTAGTCGTAGCGCAAGTGTCCATCTTTCATTGTATTTGGAACAAAGGATCAGCCTAGGTTTTTTAGCTCAGAAATGCAGCCAGAAACCCTGACACATTTTAATTTATAAAACAAATCAGAATAATAATAATATACCTAAGTAGACGAATCATTTTTGGATAGCATATTGATAGATACTAATTGTCCTCTTAAATGTTTTTTTAATGATTATATTTTGCCTGAAATAAGTATATACCTACATACTTACCTTTATAAAGCTGTTATACATATTGGAAGCTAGGTTTAACTTGTAGCTACGAGTAGGTGCTAAGTAATATTTAATATCTTCTATAATATCTATCGATATAGCGTAGTCTGAACTATCCTTTAGTGAAGCTCTATAAATACCATTCAATGTGTTGACCGGATATTTTAATAAATATCCCCATTATACTATATATAGTTATATGCCCTGTATTCTGGCGATACTCTGTATGTATGTACATAGTACCTATACCTAGGTACTTAATATACTTGGTAACAGTGGTTACTCAGTTAAAACTACGGAGAACATTCTAAGACGACGAAGAATGTCCATTGTCCATAATTACTTCATTAGTTTCTCGTGAACAGACATCTAGCTCAATGGGTTGCGATGAAACTGAAGTTTAAATGGGCGGGCATTTGGGGATGGGAGGAGGGGAGTACTGATGGTCGTTGGAGTGGCGACTGGAAAGCGCAGTGTTGGCAGACCTTCCACTCTCTCACTAGGTCGACCGAGAACATCAGATGAGTCGGAAAAAGCTGCAGGATGCAGACGCCGCCAGGCCGAGACTTGTGGAAGTCCATGCAAGAGACCTTTGCCCAGCTGTGAATGTCTATCAGTTGATAAGAAGAAGAAGAATCTCTGCTCGATATTAGTCATGAACCAAATTTCGATATAGTAAAAGCCGGTATCTCATTGTCATTGGTGGTGAAATGACAAACTGGTGCTACAAATGTTCATGGGCATAAAATTCCCAAATTGCTTCGGCATGTTTTCAAATCCACAACTTTCCACTAGACTTAGGTCACACTATTACACGTGGCTGACCAGGTTCAGCTGGAGTCTCCCAAAAGACGAGACCAGAAACAATTTTAAAATTAAATATTCCCAAGTTGGTCCAGCATGGATTCAATCCCGGAACTTCCCACTTGAATTAAGGACCCACTATTGCTTGGGGCTGACTAGCCTCAGCTCAGTCTCCCAAGAGACCAGACCAAGAAAAATTTTAAAATTAAAAATTTCCAAATTGGTTGGGTTTGGATGGGTTGGGTTGAACCCGGAAGTTCCCTCGAAGGTCCAAACTCCATTGCGCCTCGAATATTGTCGTCTCTCAACTATAATGTACTAGACCTATAAAAAATGTCATAAAAACCCTCATAGTTATTAAAGAAGGTCTACTCAACCTTAATTTAAACTTTATAGTATTAGAATAATTTATAGGTAGTGTGGCACGTGCTATAAAACTTAATAGGTCATTTATTATTTATCTGTTCGTTGGTTAGTATAATATGTCATGAATTTATGTTATACGTGTTATATAAGTAAGACTTGTATCACGATTCCATTCAAACATGAATTTTAATTTCAAGAGTATCAATAACTTGTTTTTTTTTACTGTGGACTGTGGAAAATATAATTAATTCAACGAGAGAACAAATAAATACCAATTAATTGAATTCGTGAACATCAAAATAAATCTATGAAATAGATATGAATCGTCGAAAACCATTAATTTAGGTATGATAATGAGTTCCCTACTAAACCGAGAAACTCGTAGGTATAGTGGTAAGCAATTAAGCATGCTCGAATGCGAATGACGAGGTACCGGATTCGATGCCCGGGTCGGTCCATTCAATGTTTTGGGTTTTTTTGTCAAGAAATTTTCAGTACAAGCCTGGTATCATGTATCCGTCATATTGATTTTGTTTGAATAAAATGAAAGTACCTATCATAAGTTACAAGGTTAATAACTAATCGAATCGACAGCTCATTTATCAAAATCGGCTCAGTACTTTAGGCGCTACGGATGGACATAAATAAATACAAACGTACACAGATTGCTAAAATCATAACCCTCCCTTTTGGCTTCGCATAGCTGGGTAAAAAAAAGGTAGGTACCAAAATAGCAGAGCTGTATTTTAAATAGGTACATAGAGATTTTAGTTTAATATGTTACTCGTAAAATATAGTTTTTTCTAAATCCCTACTCAGGTTATTTGGTAACATTATAATTGGAATTAATATTAAAATTTTAACTCTGTAACCTAACCTACCTAACCTATTGAAATTCAATTAGTTGTTCAAAATAAGACTTAGAAACTTAACTTCGAAATTTTATTTTCGAGAAAATTTTATTCTTTTTAAACGACTTCCAAAAAAGGAGGAGCTATCCTCAATTCTTTATTATCTTTATTTTTATGTTTGTTCCCCGACGCCTAGATCGATTTGGAAATTTCTTCTTTTAAAAAAAAATTTAACGTCTATAGCCAATTTATATTCTATATCTGTATGAAGTAAGTATTATTTATTATTATTTTATTCAGGTACCTACCTAGTTAACTACTGTATAAATCAAATCTAAAACCGGCGATTTCACTTAATGCTCGGTTCTAAGTAAAAAATCAAGTTGATCGGACAACTTAAAGTTGCTCCAAGTACCTGCGGGATCCAGATCTTCCGGATCATTGACGTCATCAATCATCGCGTTAGACAGCAGTGTCTGGGACAAAATCGACGGCAAAACCTTTCTAATAAGTAATAATCCTCTCGACCGAAACCGGCCACAGAGATTTCCACAGAGATTGGCCATCTGCGCGGGAAATGTTATAGTGCACAAGTGTGTGTTCAAACACCTCAATAGCCCAACAGATAAAGGTGCGGACTGAAAACTGAAAGGTCGCAGGTTCAAACCCCACCCGTTGCACTATTGTCGTATCCACTCCTAGCACAAGCTTTCCGCTTATTTGGAAGGGATAGGAGGATATTAGTCAACTTCAGCTTGGCTACTATTCTTTAAAAAAAAAAGAATATTTGCCAATTTTTAATAGATTTTTAATTATTTATTAAAAAAAACACAGGTGCACTTTCTATTCCCTCACTCTCATATTCCGATGGGACGAAAAATTCGACACGACCACAGAGGTGACTCACCGCCAACTATCAAATTCCGGGCTAGTAGGTACCTACTGAGAATTTCCAGACAAAAAAACCCAGTACATTTTTGGCCCGACCCGAGAATCGAACCCGGGACCTTATCATCCGCAGTCGAACTTGGTAACCACTAGACCATTGAGGTAGGTAAATTTTTCTAAAACTCAAATTGTTCATTCAAGGTCAAGGCTGAGCTTGCGTAGGTACTTTGACTTCCTTCACAAACACTTTTCTTTCGAATTCTAACACGACAGAGTTATGTAGGTACTACTAACAAGAATGTGTCTCGTTTTAACTAAGAAATAGGCTGATTACACATGACTTGGCTATATCTAAAAAAATATTTTATAGTCATCAAACATTGCGGAGATATCTCTACTAGGTATATAAAAATAAGTCGGGTTTTCTTCCTGACGCTATAACTCCAGAACGCACGAACCGATTTCCACGGTTTTGCATTCGTTGGAAAGGTCTCGGGCTCCGTGAGGTTTATGCAAAGAAAATTCAGGAAAAATTGGAATCTAATTCCACGCGGACGAAGTCGCGGGGGCAAAAGCTAGTTAGATATAATAATCTTGTGGCGACACATCTTATATATCTTACACAGTCGCAGCTCTACTTTCAAAGGCATCATATTTCATTTAAGCTCTTTTGAAACAGGACCACTCTATAGTCCCCACTGTCACTCAGCTCAGACTCAAGACAGGGTTAAAACGAGACAGATTTATGTCAAAGCATGTTTGTGTCTCGTTTTAACCTCTATCTTGAGTCTGAGCTGAGTCAGAGCACGCTCTATAGATCTTAGAATTAGATTATTCTAAGCAGGACCAACAACAAACCTTGAAAGTTGGATAACAAACAATTACACTAAGCCAACTCAACCGTCGAAAAAAATATTCTCAAGTCATTTCGTATCAGTGTGTATTCTTTATTAAATTGTAGGTAGGTAAGTATACATTTTTCATTTTAGAAAATAAAGGGCATATTTTTTTTATAAACTCTGTATTTGTGTAGCAAATTACAATTCTCAAAAAAGTCATGAACTTTTTGATTTACGTACCTAATAATGCAAGTGTTTATACAACATGTATTGAAACTCTGAAATAATACTGATGGAGGTGAATGTGCTCATGAAACTGAACAACTTTCCCCAAGGAATATAGGTTTAAATGTGAAAAAAAAAATTTGGACCTCCCATATAAAATTGACGGTTGATTACTATGGGAAGTAAAAATTTTTTTTTTATATTTCGACCTAGGTTCCTTGGGGAAAGTTGTTCAGTTTCATGAGCACATTCACCTCCTTTCAATACACGTTGTATAGTGCAGGTGACTAGCCAAAGCTGACTTTTGCAAGTTCAATTGCTAGTTTACACGTAGCTTTAGACTTGTTATGGTATAGTTAACGTAGGTATGCAAATTGTAATAGGTATATCACCATATTTTTACATGTATATAGCTGGCAGGTAGCCCGTGGAGGGCATAAATGAATAAATACGAGCTTTGTTTCGTTATGTTATGTAATAGCGTTAGAGATAAAAAATGAAGCTGACATCAGTCATAAAAAAGGGGCCCACTTTTTGGGCTTATAACTCAAAAAATAAAAATGGTCTCCAAATTTTTTTAACTAGATTTACGTGTTACAGGAAACGATCCGAACGGCATTCCGACCCAGTCAGTGAGAGATTCACAAGACGATTTTTCTATTCTATTTTATATCTATGCTTTAGAAAACCATAATATATAATATATTATGTGGGCACTATTTGCCCTGTGTGTGTGATTTCGAATCAATGGTTTTGCTCGCCGCAGAAATTCTCTAAATTCCAGGATAAAGTGGTAGCCTTTGTTATAGTATAACATTGTGAAGTTTGATCAAATCCGTCTAGAAGATTTTGCGTTTTTTCATCCATCCATCCTTACAAACGTTCGTATTACTTAATATTAGTAGAGCAATATTATTTTCTTAATTGATAATAAATTAATTTAATGCTTAATGTTTTTGAGGATCATAATTAATTAATTATAATTTGGTAATAGTTCCTAAGACTGATATTTAAGCTTACGTATAACGACATCAAATTGTGTTACCTACCTATTACTATTTTAACATTACTTAATGGACTTAACTAAAAAGTGTAAAATAAAATATTAAATTTAAAAAATCAAAAACCCGATCGCGTTAATAAAAACTGAAAAGGAAAAATGAGTCCAGTATTCTAGGATTCTGTTTAAATTCTAAATTTATCATTGATCATTATAGGTAGGTACATTATCTCATGCATCTAAGTTATACCTACCTATTGCATGTGTACTCGTGCAAATTCGCTGGAATCTGTTTACCATGTTAGGTATAGAAAGAAATCGATTATAAGCCATTTTAGTTGCATAAACTTATTCTTGAAATGTTTTTGAAGAAACTGAGTTTCTTACGGAAACTCGTTATGAATTCATAGAGTTCCAAGAACTGATAGTCGCTTGGATTCGAAGGTGTGGAAGTGGTAACTTACCTAGTAGGTATGTAGCTACTACTAACGTAAAGGAAGCCGGGGTTCAAAGTGCCGGAGGAAGGTTGTTCCGATGCAAATAGCTCCGCGAAGAAAAAAGATAGCAATACAAGTGAAGTGCGCCGTTAAAGCGTGCCTGCCTACTAGTGATTCGCCCTGGCTTCGCATCAACGAAAATATGTCCATAATATAGTGATTTAGACACATGTACAGTTACTATCCGATCCATAACTCTAAATTAATATAATATGGATTTAACATTTTATTAACAATTCTTCTGGAAGAAATTCTGTCAATCACATTTGCGCGACATTGTTTTATGATTCTTGAGGTAGACATTAAATTTAAATTTAATGTAGGCTAAATTGTGGCCCCTTATGATAAGTTGAGAATCTACAAGATCGAGATTCGAGACTATTATATGGAACCATTTTATTAGACGGAGATTAGACTATGGCAGCATGGAACCTTTGCCTGCTGCGACTGTAAACAATAGGTATTACTTAGTACTTACTAACCGATAACGGTCGTAGCCATAAGGCTACGACATACAGCCGCTCGGCTGCCCCATTTCAAAACCTAGTAAGTGGGATTGACAATATTTTACAGAAGACCAAAAAATATGTTTTGCGATAAATGGCTTAGCGAAGTAATAAATATATCAAATAAGAGCTTTCAAAGTAGTTTCTTTACGAAACAATAATTCATCAACAGATACTGAATAGTTAATTCAGAAGGGCTACCACAAATATGTTTTTTGGTCTCCTATAAAATTTTGTCAATCACACTTACTAGGTTTTGAAATGAGGCAGCCGCGCTGCCAGTAACTATCCGCACCGCTATGATAGATTAGTTAATGGTCGTAACCGCTACTTTCGACAAGTCGTCAAAAAAATTCAGGCATGAATGGTTCTAAACTTCTAACTTACAAAGTTACACAGAAGCTTCCTATATCACGTTTTGGCTCTGCTATCAAGTTTCATGGCACCTATCTGTTGTATCTGCGGTTCAGTAAACAGTCTGTCCGTAAAAATGATACCTACTGTATTTGTTTTACTGTATCTACCTACCTATGCTGCGTGAGAGAATCTTATCAGAGGCATTTTATTTTATCCCATACCGTAGACGAACGATTAAATTATACGTACTCACGCAGTGACCGAATGAAAAAATAATATAAAAGTAAAAATTCTTTTTACAAAACCGACTTCAAACGCCACTACAAAGTACTTCAATTCTGCCTATAAAATTCGAAGAGTTCCCTTGATTTCTTCAGGATCCCATCATCAGATCCTGACCTGATGGCAATGGGAACACCTGGGAAGTGTACCATTTTTAACAAAAAAAGAATTTTCCAAATCGGTCCAGGCGTCTTCGAGTATTCGGGGAACATACATAAAAATAAAAATAAATGAAAACGTTTCCGACGAATTGAAAACGTCTCCCCCTTTTTTGGAAGTCGGTTAAAAACTGGTTTTTGGCAAATAAAAAAAACGGTTTGCATTTAGGACTTCAGCTGTTTATTTGGACAAATGTCACAAGATGTTATTGTAGAGCTTAAGTTTTTATTTAAATAAAAGAGAGAAAGAGTTTAAAGAAAGAGGCATTTAATTTAATAAAAAAATTAGTTTTTTTGTGATTTTCCAAAAAATTGCTTTTTTTAATTCGGTCACTTTAATACTAATAAGCGTGCGATATGATGATGTCAGATAAAAAAAACACAAAAAATAATAATTAAACTTCCTTACTAATTTTATAAATGCAAAAGTGTGTTTGTTTCTTGATTTGTCCTTCAATCACGTTGCAACAGAGCTACGGATAGACGTGATTTTTTGGATAAGTACTCGTAGGTAGGTATACGTAATTAAGGACCTGGAGAGTGACGTAGGTTACTTTTTTCCCCGGACAATCCAAGATTCCCGCGCGATTTCAAAACTTAAATCCACTCGGACGAAGTCGCGGGCATCAGTTAGTAAATAATACTCATACACAGCTAGTAAATAATACTAGTAAGTAATAACTGTACTCAAACTCTACGCGTTGTTCAAGTATCGAACTCAATTTTTCCGTCCTCAGTTCCGTCGCAGTTCATAAAGAACGCATTACAGAATTAAAATGTAATTTATATTATAGTGACGCTTCATAAGCTTTTGCCGGCATCTTCGCTTGTACGGATTAAGTTTTATCTTTTGTAAGTAAAGATTACTTACTTACCTTCTACTTACTACTTTCAAACGAAAAGGAATTTTCCAAATCTGTGCAGGCGTCTTCGAGGAATAGGGGAACATAGGATAAAAAAATAAAATAAAAGAAAAAGATTCCGACGAATTGAGAACCTCCTCTTTTTTTGGAAGTCGGTTAAAAACAAACCGGAGATACCAGATCCCACTGTTTATCAGCAACCAATTTCGTAAGAATCTGAAGGCACTTTTACGATATGGCCCGAGAGCTGATAGTCAACTTTGACGAGGAACTTAAACATGCTAAAAGTTGGCAAAACAAGCCGGCCATATAACAGCAGTGGGATATTCACTTAAGTTGTGATGTTGGAAAAAATATATATGTATTGTTAACCATTGTAAAAAAATTTTTTTGAAAGGAGTAACTGCTGAATTTCTTGCCGGCTCTACTCAGCAGAATCTGTATTCCGAACCGGGCGGTGGTAGATTTATGATGTGTCACAAGAGCTACAAGTTGGCCTACATGAAATAAATAAATTTTGATTTTGATTTTTATTGATTAAGTAGGTATTAAAAATTAATTAAGTAGTAGTTAATGTTAATTTTACACGAAGTTAAGGATAATTAAAAGCAAATTAAAGTCTAAATGACCTTTAAAATGTGTTATCAGAAAAATACAAAAAAAAATTGCTATGCAATATAATTGATGATTTAACAGCCTGTTTCATGCCATTTGTGTAAATAAAGGCGACTGAGGTTACTCAAAACACCTACACCTCCTAAACACACCAGTTAGGCTGGAATCAAACCTATGCGCATTTTTCCGTATGATTTCACTTACACTTACGAGTATATTTAATTTTATCTTCGACCCTTTCGCATCCTTACAGAGAGTAACACTTATATGGATTTGTGAGGTACAAAAAGTGCGAATACCGAATCGATCCGTACACGACCACATACAAAATAACACTTTTATATGGACAAAACGCGAATCGATGCGCACAGACGATTTCAGCCTTATTCTACCTATAATCTAAAATTCGAGGAACAACCACGCGTAATCTGTCAAATCTATTTTGCCACAACCAAAAGAACTAATCAAAATTCAATGTTTTCAACTTATACCTTTTACCTCCCTTAAATTGTCTATCAGCTCTCAGGTCATTTACTACGAGATACGGAGGCACGGAGGGCTACAATATGTTAATTGAACCTTCGCACCTCTCTTTCTAAAGGCTCAGTCTATCCTTATCAGCCACACATGCATGATTACATGCCGGCAATCGAGAATCGTACCCGTAGAACGTCGCCGGCTCGGTACCATCGTCAAACGCAGCTACGACGGTCGCGGTAAAATGTTACCTTTCAAAATCAATTTAAAATTCGAACATTTTTGATTTTTTTGTTTCAATATTTAGTGCAAAGTAAGATGCGTTCATCGTCAAAGAACGATAACCGCTTGACTCCTTCGCTAGCATCTGCAAAGAGTTCGAGTAAAAACAGTTCAAATACCGGATCGGATGATGCGCAAGTAAGTACTCTAATAAGATTTTTTTAATAATAAAAAATAATATTAATTTAGATAAATGAAACATAATTAGATACTTAATTAATTTACGTTCTCATTTTTGATAAAATCTTTTTTATTTTATGTTAAAATTTTAACCAAAAATATAAATGGAGCCTCTGACCCGGTTAAGCTTGACAGCAAAATTCGTCGAATTTCTTAACGAAAATAATTTTGCACCTAGTTATCCAAAGTTCCATTAATTTGGGTAAATCATGGAGTAGGAAATATGTATGTAATTATACATTATTTATTGTTGCTTCAATAAAAGTACATCTACGTTCTATTATTAATAAATATAGAAGTATCATAAATAGGTACAATTTATAATTTCTACCATCACGCTACGAATTAGTAACAAAGCCATCAAGTGACGAGGCTGTATGGATTTTGGTCTTTGCCTATCTCAAAATGGTGTCTATGGTGCCATATTGTGTGACGGTCTCACAGTAACCTATTAAATAATATTGTGTAATCTAATATTCCGCACGAAGGTTGGCTCAGTAGGCGAAGAACCTAGTTTGCGGCTTTTTGTAACTAGATAGGTATAAGTCATATCGATAACTTGTGATTTACAATAATATAACCTTCCTTACCGCCTACGTATGGAATACCAGCTTCTGCTCGCGGCTTCGCACGCGTTAAGTTCTATTTTCAAACCCCTATTTTGCTCCTGGGTTGAATTTTCAGAAATCCTTTCATAGCGGATGCCTAATATGTCATTCAATATCAAATTACTATCCTGTGCTAAACAGCCCGATCCATTCAGTAGTTTGAGCTGTGCGATGATAGATCAGTCAATCAGTGAGTCAGTCAGTCACCTTTTCCATTGATGTTTGACTGATTTGTTAGGACTGTGGTCCCCTCCACAAGGAGCGCGGGTTGATCCCGGCCACGAAAGGCTTCTGACTTTTCGGAGTTTTGTAATGTATTAGGTATAAGGAGTTGGTTGGTCTGAGATTATAAGTAATGATTGAAATATTACATATCCTTATTTATGACAAGCGGACGCTCGCGACTTCGTCCGCATCTTCAATTCACAATCGACAGTTCCTAAATCCTCACAGTTTAGGTGAGCAGACTCACTGCAGCATTAGGATTGAGGAGCTGGTTCTTGGAATTCAACGATATACGCATATGATTATATACGCATATATTCATACGATTCTTTACTTGGTAGGATATCTGCTCATAATCGACCATTCGTAATGTCGCAGTTAAAATAGATGGCTGTAGGTTGGCACGCGCGGTGCGGATTTCGTTAATACCTTGATGTATAGATGACACATATCACAAGCTTATTTTTTTGTTATAGCGGCAATAGAAATACACATTCTCTGAGAAGTATTAAGCTATTACTGTTCATGAGATACAGCCCGCTGACAAACAAACGACGGACGAACAGCGGTGGTTTGGTAATAGCACATAGGGTCATGTCGGCAGTTGGCACCCTTTGGGTGCGGAACTCTAAAAATAACCGGTCCGATGGATTGATCAACGTGTTCTTCGAAATTCGGAGGAAAGCTTACGGCTAGCTCGGGCTGATCTAATCTGAAAGACATAAAATGTTACTAAGAATAGTTTTTTCTTTTTTCGCTTTATAGAATTAAATAGAAAAGTTTTTTTTTAATGAACTGTTACAAAGTGTTACAGAAATGTTAAGTGATTCTACAACTGGTTCGAAATGCCGTATATTGATTTCAATTATATGATTACTGAATAGATAAAGAAATTATAATAATATGTTTTTAATTTTTATTTTGCGAATAACTCAACGGTCGCGGTGGGCGTAAAAATGTAAAATCTAAACTAGGTATTTCATTTTCATTTTAATTTTCATTTCATTTCATTCATTTAATTTCCATTTATTTAACCAAGCATCGGGTGAGAAAGGTTCGTTTCGATGAGATGCACTGATGTTTATCGAAAACAAGTGCGTTAAAATATGATGAACAGCCGTTAACTATCCTGTGTAACATGATTCTATTGTATTCTGTTCTACAGTGTTTCCACTTTATTTGTGTCTCAGTTATGTCTTAAAATGAGTATCTTAATATTAGTATTTAATTCGATGCCTTAACATGGGTAGCCTAAGTATGTCATGCTCTCTTAAACATTTCTGTGGTGGTGTCGTGTTGTGCGGGTTGTTACGTTTCCTCAAATATGGTAGAGCGAAGCAACGGCTGGATCATGCGTCGTGCCAGCCAGACCAGCCAGGCCAGAACAGCAATTTCGATTTATCTCGAAAAAGGTTGTTAAAATGATGCTCTTTCCAAGCATGTTTGAGAAAAAGGTATTTACTAATAAGCTCTGCCTATTATGGAATTTTCATACTCCTAATCGTTATTTATTTATGTGGTGTGTCAGCGTGTCCTTATATACAGGGTGTAAGAGACACCATAATGAAAACTTTGTGAGTATATTACACGCATAATGAAATCATAGGCGGCTCTAGCCCATGTAGCGCCTGTGTGCAATCTTGGCGCCTTCTAGTAGACGCGCGGCCAAAATGGAATACTTACAATACAAGAATACCGTTTGACTTACAGCTATATTTTCACCTCATTTTAATATTAATTACAAGTTTTTCGGTTCATGAAAATACAGCCCGCTGACGGACGGGCGGACGGGTAACGGACGAAAAGTGGGTCTTAGACACAGAATCCCGTTGGCACCCTTTGAATACGGAACCCTCAAAATTATTGTGATTACTGTACCGTGAATTAAAATTCAATGTCGCTAGTGTTGACAACCAGTTTTACTTGAATATTATCCGATAAAAACAAAATATTAATTAATTATAATGATACTGATAAAACGGTAATAATTTAATCACATTTACGAATGCATATAATACAGCTAATATAAAATGCAAAGTTTTCCAAAAGCGATCAGTTTATAATATCTTATATTTATCCAAGCATCCAAGCAAACAAGTCTATAGTCTAGAGACTTAATTTTTTTCACTCAATTATAAAGAAAAAAAATATGTTTAAGGTTCTAATATTTTTTTATTTATTTTCAACTCAATCTCTTGTTGTTGTAACTCATGTAACACAGAGTACATACTTACGGTTAGTAAAAATACATGATGGTAAGTACATTGCAGACTGCAGTCTAGTATAGAACCGCGCTAAATGGGAATTTGTGATATTTAAAAAAAACCACACGATCGACTGACGTCAATCGATGCCATCAATCGATAGTTGAATGAGATCTTATCAGTCGATCGATATCTATTGAAAGATTATTTTACATGGAATTGATTTTTCAATTTGTTTTATTTTTTAAAATTATTTGATTTTTTTTTTGCTCTGATGCTGAGCACTTAAGTGGTGTACAATTACAATCTAGCCTTATTTAATTGACTAATTAGTAATTTTAATTTAACTTAAACTTATAAATTATTTTCATATATACCTACTAAGATTTGATCATTGACACATCTTCTTCTTCTTGAATTGTCCTTAGAATCGCTTTATTCATGTTTTCAATATTATTTGAATGTGACATTATTGTACCTAGTTCCTAACTAATTTTGTGTGATCTTCTTAATTCTTATTTTATTTACTTAATTTAATAATTTAACGTAATATACAAGCTTGACATTCGTAAACGCTTTTATAAGCCAGAGAAAAAATAGACAATGGGTACAATACAATCCAAATCAATCCGTCCAATTGCTCGGCATATTTACGCTCATGTAATTTTTCCGACCGATCGACCGTCAATCCACTATCGTTATGAAGGATTGATTGTTTAATCGACCAGTAGTTTCGATCACAGAAGCCAGTAGGTACCTATCCGTCGATCAGTCAAAGCAACCACAATCCATGCGCTACGCCGATCGACCACAACGATCGACTGTTGATGTGGAAACTATGCGGCCGAGACGTGAACTTGATAATAATTGAACTGTAGCGCTGGATTTGGCCGGTCGCTAATCGCTGGTTAGCTTTTTTACTAACATCTTCTTTATAGACGTCCACAAAAAACAAAGGTCTCTTGCATGGACTTCCAAAGATCTTGGGCCGCCTGTAGCCAGCGGCTCCCTGCGTCTCGTCTAATGTAGTCTAACATGATTTAACAGGAACCTCTATTTTAACAGGAATTGCTGGCAGCTGATATAGTCTACGTAGATAGCGGCATCGTGTCCCCTAAATACCCTAAATACAATGACCCGTTATTTGAGGAGGTTGAAGAACTGTTGGGGGCGTCCTCCGTGCCTCAACCCTGCACCTTAGTGTGGCGTGACCTCACAGTCCACGTCAAACTCAAAGACGGGAAGCTCAAGAGACTGGTTAACAATGGTATGTATAACGACATTAACTTAGGTTAATTTTCCACAATTTGCAAAAATTGCAATTTTTCATAATTTTTTTGCGTGATTTTTACAATAAAATAAATAAATAATAGGAATAAATGTAGGAGTTAAAGTAAGATGCCAGTTTGGAAGACTAGATTAATTGGTAAATATTAATTGGATAATTTTTTACATTTAAAAATTTACTTGATTATTATTAGTCATTTGATGTGCATATATAAGTAGGTACTCTAGCATTAAGTGGCTTACAGACAGATTAATAATTATAATATCTTTGGGCTAAAAGCTTTTATTCGCAATATAAAAACAAAATTTTATAGACATACTCTAAATCTATTTCCATATTTAGCTTAAAAGATTAGCATGTCTATTTTATTATTAAGTACATTTTGAGATAATTATGCTAAAATAATGTCAACGAATTGAATTTTAATTGTCTTAAATGGATATTAGTATGTTTTGATGGGAACACATTGAAAGTTTTTTGCAAGCATTTGTTTTAAAATGCCCGGTATTTTTTTATATTATAGCATGTCTTGTTAAATTTAATACCACATTTAAAAAAAGATAAATCGTTTCCCGGATCACCCGATTTTCAGGTCTTTTACCGATGCATAAATTATTATTTTTTGTCCATTTTAAATTTAAATAGTACCTACTAACTCGTTTAGTAGTAATTTAACTACATTACAAATCATGCCCAGGTGAAATGATGACAATTATACGTTTATTAAGTGTATTTCTTTGAAAGCCATTCTTATTCTTTACGAAAAGAAAAAACCGGTCAAATGCGAGTCGGACTCGCATACTAAAGGTTCCGTAACAAAAAACGCACAAAAACACATTTCTACTAGAGGAACCCCCTTTAATTTTTAATTTATTTTTATCATGTATTTGTTGTTACAACGGCAACAGACATTTTCAGAGAATGTGTACACATTCTCTGAAAATTTCAACTGTCTACCTATTACGGATCATGCGATAATATATGCCCGCTGACAGGCAAACAGATGAACGGACGGACGGGCAACGGAGGTAAGATAGAGCTTAAGTATGTCATGCTCTCTTTAAAATTTCTGTGGTGGTGTCGTGTGGTGCGGATTGTTACGTTCCCCCAAATATGGTTGAGCGAAGCAACGGCTGGATCATGCGTCATGCTCGTGAACGGGTGCCACCAACGGTAATGGGTCTGCTTTCTGTCTACTCGTCTTAACATGCATTGGATTGTATTTATTTGTATTTGTATTGTATTTAGTTGTATTTGTATTGACTTTTGGACTTAGGAATTGGACTTAGGAAACTTCATCGTGGAAGCACTGTATACATAGCATAGTTTCATTAACTATTGTAAAAAATTTATTTTTTTGAAAAGAGCAACCGCCGAGTTTCTTGCTGGCTCTTCTCGGCAGGAAAGGCATTCCGAACCAGTGGTAGATTCATTCACAATTCAAAAGTGCTTGTAAAAGTTTATTTGAATAAAAAATATTTCTATTTCTATTACTATAGCTCCCGTTGGTTACTTTTCGGGTACGGAACCCTAAAAATGAGGCAGCACTTTTATCAGTTGTTTTTGCCACTGATTGCATCCGTGTGAATATCGCAATCAGCTCTGATTGGCTGGAAGTCTCTCGCTATTAGTTAAAAAGCAGTAATACACCAAGAAAGCCATAAATTCTGCAAATCAGAGGTAATCCCACAGCTGATGAGGTTTATCCATGGTTAATAGAACCGTGGCGGTTTAGTGAGGAAGGGTTATGATTTTAGCAATCTATGTATGTATGTAAGTATATGACTATTTACGAATGTTCCCCCGTAGCGAATAAACTATTGAGACGATTTTGATGAATCAAATCTCAATCGATACGCTATGATGGAATCATCACCCGCAGGTGACATAGGCTACATTTTATAAGAACAAAATCAATATGACGGATGTTATTTCCAATTTTTAAGCTATTGCATAGCTTCTAGCGCGGGCCAGCGTAGAGACCGAATCCAGAAATTCCGTAACGAAAATAACCTGACATGGGACTCCTCTACGGTGAGCCGCTAGATGGCACATTTTTTATCAACGCCCTCTAGCGGTGAGCCGCTAGATGGCGTTGATAAAAAATGCTATGCAATAGCTTTACTGCGGCAGTCCCCGAGTGCCACACGTCTTTTTTTAGTTTTTAGTAATCGGGTTACAGTTTTTAAGCTTTTACTCTAGTCGTTCTAAGACTCTTCACTCCATAGCCTTGGGGTGTCTTATAATAATGTTCGAATTTTGATCGATTCAATAAATAATTGGAAACTTACATTACCATAAGTTTCTATAGTTTTAACATGTGTTCGGTCATCGTAAAAAATAGTTCGTCACCATTTTAATTTCGTCATTTTTTTTTAAATATATTTATAGACTAGCCCATGACTGCGATCTCACCTGATGGTAAGTGAAGATGCATCCTAAGATGGTACGCGCTTATCTAGAAGATGCTTATTCACTCTTGATTTAAAGACCCACATTATATTTAGTTAGAAAAACGAAGTTGGTCACATTGTTAGTCTGCTTTCAAACGTTATTTTCTTCCTTGCATATCTCAAGATAACCTACAATAGAACTACAATAGAAAGTATTATAAAACTGATTCCAATATAATGCTCTGACCAACGTATATATTTTGCTAATAAGTAAAAAACCAAAAATTTAATGATAGCGAATGAGACACAAATGATTAAAAAATGGGGCGTTGAGTCGTAAATGAACAGTTAATTACCAAACCGCTTATTTCATTGATTTTGTTCATCTTAATTCATTCATTCATCTACTTTGGAGATAATCTATAATTATATAAAAAGGCTTGTCCTGACTGACTGACTGACTGACTGACTGACTGACGATCAACGCACAGCCTAAACCACTGAAGTTAGAAACTTGAAATTTTGACAGTAGGTTCCTTTTATGACGTAGGCGAGCACTAAGAAAGGATTTTTCGAAATTCGCCCCCCAAGGGGGTAAAAAGGGGGGTTAAAGTTTGTATGAAACTCCGTCATTTTTCGAGTTATACTCATGAAATTCGGTATTTAGGCTTTAAATTGAAAACAAAAAAGTACGTGTTTCACAGTTTTTAAAAATTCTACCCCCTAAGGGGTTAAATAGGGGTTGAATGTTTGTATAATAGTCCTTCGTTCTTCAAGTTATTTTTCAAGTTACGTTTATGAAACTTGATATTTTGGCTCTTGATTAAAAATAAAGAATTACGTATTTTACATTTTTTTTAAATTCTCCCCCCAAGGGGGTAAAAAGGGGGGTTAAAGTTTGTATGAAACTCCGTCATTTTTCAAGCTATACCCATAAAATTCGGTATTTAGGCTTTAAATTGAAAACAAAAAAGTAAGTGTTTCACACTTTTAAAAAATTCTACCCCCTAAGGGGTTAAATAGGGGTTGAATGTTTGTATGATAGTCCTTCGTTCTTCAAGTTATTTTTCAAGTTATGTTTATGAAACTTGATATTTTGGCTCTTGATCAAAAATAAAGAATTACGTATTTTACATATTTCGAAAATTCTCCCCCCAAGGGGGTAAAAAGGGGGGTTAAAGTTTGTATGAAACTCCGTTATTTTTCAAGCTATACCCATAAAATTCGGTACTTAGGCTTTAAATTGAAAACAAAAAAGTACGTGTTTCGCAGTTTTTAAAAATTCTACCCCCTAAGGGATTAAATAGGGGTTGAATGTTTGTATGATAGTCCTTCGTTCTTCAAGTTATTTTTCAAGTTATGTTTATGAAACTTGATATTTTGGCTCTTGATCAAAAATAAAGAATTACGTATTTTACATTTTTTGAAAATTCTCTCCCCAAGGGGGTAAAAAGGGGAGTTTCAATATTCATAGTTAAGACAGGACAACGTCTGTCGGGTCCGCTAGTATCAGATATTTTTATCTGATTACGGTAGGTATTTTGATGAATGAGGTGTCAATTGATTCGTTGTTTACGGTTCGAGTGACATGGGCTACTTTTTACTATTTTTTTTTTTATTTATTTAATCACCATTTACAAATTTTTTATACATTTGGTTTGACGACCTCCCTGACGCAATGGTGAGCGCTGTGGTCTTATAACTGGGAGGTCTCGGGTTAGATTTCCGGCGGGGGCAATTTAGGAATTTATAATTTCTAAATTGTCTCTGGTCTGGTCTGGTGGGAGGCTTTGGCCGTGGCTGGTTACCACCCTACCGTCAAAGACGTGCCGCCAAGCGATTTAGCATTCCAGCACGATGGCGTGTAGAAACCGATTAGGGGTATGGGTTGTATTTACACTGCTATACCCCTTCCAAGTTAGCCCGCTATCATCTTAGACTGCATCGTCACTTACCATCGCAGTCAAGGGCTATCTTGTCATCGAATAAAAAAATATTTTTACATAATGCACATCGAAAAAATCGCAGAGGTTTGTCCTCGATGCCACTCTACAACGTAATTACATTCAAAATGAGAATATACAAAACAATATATATAATTGAGCATACGGTCACATTCGTTGAAATAGGTATTACACATTTGCTAATTACTTTTCATTACCTAAGAAGAAATTAAGAAACAGGTTAATAAATATGAGTACGTATGTAATGAAGATGAGTTTAGGAATCACTAGGTATGCACGCCACTGAGTACTTACTTAGTAACTACTCAGCATAGGATGTACAAAAGGTTAGGTAGATGATATAAAATGGAAAGTAAGAGATATAAAAAACTTAAGGGTAAGCATTGTACAAATTATAAAAACCAGATATATAATGATAGCCTGATATGACCGATGTCTGAGTCTGTTCAATAAATTAGCTGTCAAGTGATTAGATGAAAAAATAGGTTGTAACAACATTGCGAAGAGTCATCAACATCAAGAACAGTTTATTAATTTACATATAAATAAATCTGATTCTAATTAAAAAATGAACTATGCACACATTAATGTGGAAAGGTGGAATAAATGCAAAGAAATAACGCGTGTTAGTAAACTGACTAACTGAATTGACTATACATCCAATTTTCCATTTACAAAGTCGGGTTACAGTTTGTAAAAACTGTTTTCTAGTTATAACTTCGTATTAGAATGCAGCTTACTGAACTATAGGTGGTGTTCTTTGGTGGTGATCCAACTTGAAAATCTTAGATACTGCTGTGTATTTGCATTTGAAGTTTCTTGTATAGTAGTTATAGCAATTTTAAGAGTTATTTGAAATATTTAAATGCCATTATAAATATGTAATCATGTGCAAGGTAGCGTAGTACCTATAGAATATTATTTTAATATGATCACAATAATATTGGATTGTCTTCTATTGCTTTATACTATGTATGTACTATAATGTGTGTAGGGAATTTATAGTTTATAGTAATGAATAAAATAATCTTCTATTTCTTGTTTGTTCGCAGTAAGTGGAATCGCCAAGCCGGGGACATTAGTAGCTCTTATGGGACCAAGGTAAGATCAAAAAACGTATCTATCTAAATTTTAAGTATCACTTCATTATCATATTTCATGAAGGTATTTTCGCTAAAAATGCTTTCTATTTTAACTTTAAAAAAAAAGACGTGTGGCGCTCGGGGACTGCCACGGTAAAGCTATTGCATAGCATTTTTTATCAACGCCATCTAGCCGTGAGAAGAGTCCCGTGTCAGGTTATTTTCGTTACAGAATTTCTGGATTCGGTCTCCATGCTCAAAGCCCGTGATAGAAGCTATGCATTAGCTTAATAATACCCATTGTCGACATTTCATCTTTAGAAAGCTTTATGTAATCATCTCATTGTGCATTTACGTATATAAAAGCATCTTACACAGTTGAAAGTAGATTAGTTAAACAGGCTCGATTATGTAAACGATCTCATCAATGAAAACCAGTATTATTGTTAGCTTATAGTGTGTGCGTAGGTATAGGAGATTGCGTAATAATAAAATAAGAATTATTTATACCTAACATTTAACGGCACGATTTATAAGGATTTATACGATTTAAAATTGTTGTCACCTACCTAGTAACGCTGCCTGTCAACTGAACGGAGCTCGTCTTGTATAGTACATGTACTATTGGTATGAATTTCCGACACTGAACGAGAACGAATTACTATTCCGTATACCTTCCGTATACCTTTGTGTCTAGCTATGTGTTAGGTTGTGGTAGGTGTGCATTTTTGAAACTTCTTTGTGGAAACACTGTGTGCATAGCATAGTTTTGTTAACCATTGTAAAAAATTTTTTTTTTTTAAAAGAGCAACTGCTGAGTTTCTTGCCGGCTCTTCTCAGCAGAATCTGCATTCCGAACCGGTGGTAGATTTATGACGTGTCATAAGAGCTACAAGTTGGCCTACATGAAATAAATAAATTTTGATTTGATTTGATTTGATATGCTTAATAGTGCCATCGTTCATTCAGTACTTCCTTCTTTGTGGACCTACTAGTAGCACTAGAAGTCCGAACTAGAACAGTCTATTGAATGTATTTGAACGGAGCACTCCTTTTTTAAATCTTTAATTTACAGGCTTAGGCTGAAATCTATAGACCTCACTCTCATTCTACTCAGATTCAAGACAGAGTTAAAACGAGACAGATTTATGTCAGAGCATATTTTGTGTCTCGTTTTAACTCTAACTTAAGTCTGAGCTGAGTCAGAGCACGCTCTATAAAGCTCAGCGTTAGCGCTCTTTATGAAGTCTGCGATTCTGTTGCTTGTGTCGGAACTACTGTACTAATAGTACTAAAAGTCCGAACTAGTACGGAGCGCTCTTTTTCCTTTTCCGAACAAGAACGAGCCTAAACGGCGCGTGATCACCATTCCGATTTTATTTATTACTATACCTAGACCTCAAATTATCGGATTGGGTAAAACACTTACGTCTTCGCTCCGTTCCTCTCCACTCCAATGGACAGACTAATTTGTCTTAGTGGGAGGCTTTGGCCTCAGCTAGTTACCACCCTACCGTTGACCGCACGATGGTGTGTAGAAACAAATTAGGGGTACCTATGGGTTGAATGTACACTGCCATAACCCTTCCAAGTTGGCCCGTTACCATCTTAGACTGTATCGTCACTTATCATCAGATGAGATCGCAATCCAGGCCTAACTTGTTATAGAATAAAAAAAAGACAGACATACATTATAAAATAGAACGTGGTATATAAGTATGTATTTTAAAAATATGTCTTAAAAAAGTTTGTTAATCCGTTTAAAATAGCAAATATAGGCAGTTAGATATTCTATCCTATCGTTCCTTGAGTACGAATAAATACATAATATTTATTCGTATTCAAGGAACAGCCAACCAATTTGCTCCTGAAAAATAAATTCCTCGTTCCTGTTAATAAATTAATAACGACAATATAGTAGAGTGCCTATTTTTTAAACGGATTTTTTTTTTAGTTTTAAGTGATGTCCACGTTCTATTTTATCTTACCAATAAAATTTAATCTTTATTATAATTAACAAGCTGAGGTTCACTACTTTGTCCGCTTAGAGTCTTTTTTAAAATCTCGCGGGAAATCTTTGATTTTTCGGAATAAAAAGTAGCCTATGTCACTCTCCAGGTCCTCAGCTATACCCATGCAAAAAATCACGTCGATCCGTTGCTCCGTTGCGGCGTGATTGAAGGACAAATCAAAAAACCAACAAATCATTAAACAAACACACTTTCGCATTTATAAAATTAGTAGTTACGATATTAGGATTCGTAAATACTAATGAAACTATGGGGCTAGTCAGTGAAATGGTTTTAAGCTATTGCATAGCTTTTATCGCGGGCCAGCGTGGAGACCGAATCCAGAAATTCCGTAACGAAAATTACCTGACACGGGACTCCTCTACGGTGAGCCGCTAGATGGCGCATATTTTATCAACACCATCTAGCGGCTCACCGCTAGATGGCGTTGATAAAAAATGCTATGCAATAGCTTTACCGCGGCAGTCCCCGAGTGCTACACGTCTTTTTTTTGTTCTTTTCCTAATAATTTTATTTAAGTTTGTAACAGAGATGCATTTTCTTGCAGTGGTGCCGGCAAAACCACGCTCATGACAGCATTAGCACACCGGAGTCCAAGTGAGTATACCTAATGTACATGCCGGCAGAATTTGCGGAACCCAGAAAAAAGGGGGAATATGAAATAGTTAATTTTATTTTTAAACAAATAATAATTAAAAATGAAACAATAGTTAAATTAACATGTTTTGACATTAATTTGCAACATCGTACTTTTAAAGTGCAATGAAAAAAAACTAAAGTAAACAGTTTTTTACTTTAAAGATTTTACTACAATTTTGCTCTATTTTGAGCTTTTTAAATATAGATAATTTCAAAGACACAGAGAGATATCTCCATTTTTTGTATAGATATCAATTTAGATTATAATTAATGGATTAGAAGCGATAAGTATTTAATAATACATAAATGTGTAATAATTTATAAACTTGTTTTTCAAAATGATTCCGGTCTAGGAGTTTCATTTGCATAGCGGGTGGAGGTGGCGAGAAAAACAGAATTAATAAAAGTTCAAAAATCAAAATAACAATACAAAATTTTGAAAATACGCATTGTAATGGTTCCGTAATTCATAATGAAAATTGTAATCTTTATTATAGGATGTCTTTAGTGTCCGACGTCCGTCGGTCTATAGATTGCAAGGCCTTTTTCTTCAGGCTTGAAGTATAAAGTTGAAAGTCTATAAACATAGAGAGGAACCTACCAGCCTTGTGTACGAGTCTAAATAACCTATGACATAGGTATCCGCTAAAACAGGATTTTTGAAATGCAACCCCTAAGGCGGTAAAATAGATGTCTGAAAAATCTAATTTAACTTGAGCGCAACCATGGGGCTTTTAATTTTGATGATTTGACAGATTTTCAATACAAAAACTTTAACGTCGATTTAAAATGTAGATAACTGTGGAATTCCAAGCAAGAGACCTTTGTCCAGCTGTGGACATCTGTGTTGATGGAGAAGAAGAAACGTCACTCTGCGATGGTGAAATTGACACTAAGAAGTTATCTTTTTGGTGGCAGGTGGGACGATTATAGACGGCGAAGTAGCAATGAACGGGGTCCCAGTGGGAGAGTTCATGCACCGAGAGAGCGGCTACATGCATCAAGAGGACCTTTTTGTTGAGAACCTCACGGTTATGGAACACCTTACTATCATGGTAAGTTATCTTTTATCCCATCATCATCATCATTCATATATCCATCAATCCATCTACACATCCATCCTCACAAACTTTGACATTTCTATACCTACACTGTGTATTTTTAATGGTTGTATTCCCGAAGCGAAACGATTAGCCCTCAGTAGTAGTATCGAAACATAGAGTTAAAATAAAAAATAAAAATGTTTTTGTTTTGAAATAATTAAAAAAATAATCAACAACTCGAAAGTGTGAGAAACAATAGTAATGGACAACATAACGTACACGTACGTCATTGTGTTTCAGCCTTTAGTACTTTAGATGTAGTTAATCAGCTAATCATAGACTAAGCGCGCGCGAGGGTCAACGACCACGCGGCCGCGCTACGCGACCTCGCGCGGTAGAGTGAAGTAACCATTACTATTGGTTCGTTGCTTTTTCGAGTTTTGTTTTTCTCGATTGTAAAATTGAAATTTTTGATTCTAAGCATTTTTTAAATTTAAAAATCGATTGTAATACCGTGATCAAATCATTTCGCTTCGGGAATACACCCACCAAAGTTCCATCTTCTTGTCACATTTTGTAGTTTAGAATTGATATGAAAAGGACATTTAAAGAGAATATTTAACTTAAACGGATTTAACGGCTTTGTGCAAGTGGACCTTAGTTTATGAACTACGGAATGCACACGTATCGGCCCGTACCTACCCTTATTTATCCTAATTGGCTTAAACGCAACTTTGTACCGGAAGCCTAAGTACCTTGGCTAGTCTTTATGTCTACGAATATTGTATACCTAATAGCTTTTTAAGGTTCGCTCAGGATTACCCCATAGGCTACTTTTTATCCCGTAAAATGAAGTCTTCCCGCGGGAGTTAAAAGATTATCCACGCGGATGAAGTCGCGGGCATCATCTAGTACCTAATTAAAATTCGGAGGTCTTTAATTAAGGGCTTCTAACTATTTCAATGATACGGAAGATCATATTTCCAAGTCATTAAAATTTAAAACTGCCTATGAATATTTACACGATGGTTTCAAAACATCTGTTTACGAGTAAATTAACAATCTATATTTTTTATCTTAGTTCCTACTGGAAAAAATTATAATGCCTCGGACTTTATCAACTGATTTACGGCCACGGCCACGGTTGGACAAAGATCTTTTTTCGAAGGGCCTAAATTCAGAGAGTGCGAAGGGATAAGAGTTACGTGATAGAAAGAGAGAAAACTCTAGGTGAATAAGACTGTATGCAAGTAGCGCTGTGTCAACCTGCATTTCACTTTATTGTGTGATAACAAGAGTCGCTATTTATTTAAATCATTTTGCGGAGTGAATCTTCTGTATTTTTAGGTACTATTAACTATTCTGGGCTACTATGCAGTTATCATTATATGACATCTCAAAACAAAACTGAAATAATGAACTGCAATTGTTCAATAGAAATAGAAATAGATATATATTTTTTATTCAAATAAACTTTTACAAGCACTTTTGAATAGTCAATGAATCTACCACTGCTGGTTCGGAATGGCTTTCCCGCCGAGAAGAGCCAGCAAGAAACTTGCTCTTTTCAAAAAAAAAAATAATAATTTTTACAATAGGTAATGAAACTATGCTATGTATAACAGTGCTTCCACGATGAAGTTTCCTAAGTCCAATACAATACAAATACAAATAAATATAAATATAAATACAATACAAATAAATACAATCCAATACATCTTAAGACAGGAAGGCAAAAGCAGACCCATTCCCGTTGGTGGCACCCGTTCACGAGCATGACGCATGATCCAGCCGTTGCTTTGCTCAACCATATTTGAGGGAACGTAACAACCCGTACCACACGACACCACCACAGAAATTTTAAAGAGTGCCTAGTTCCTCGAACTCGTATTTGATCCCGGCGATCTTCTCTTCAGCTTCGAGACTCCGCTGAATGTCCGTAACTTTGGTTCTCCTACGGAGCTCCTCATCTCTGATTTGATCTCACAATCAGACTTATATCTAAAATCTACAGATTGAAGGTCGCAAATTTTTTCTATTTCTTATGTGAGTTACTGTTGGTAAACCAATAAAAAAAATAATAAAAAAAAATTAATCCAGAGATACGTTTTTCTAACGTAAAACGTATCAATAATTCAATCCTCGTACCTATTGAGATTTCAATTCTTTTTTATCAATTGGTCACAAACACAACAAAAACACTCTACACTCTATTATGTACATATGCGTTGAGTTGAATTAACACTTGACTTGCATTGACATAATAATACTATGTCAATGTTGACTTGTCGTTAAATAATAATATTAATCAATCTAAGAAAAATAAAATAAAGTAGGTGTTGAATATTAAAGATTCGGATCTCCGAATTTTTATTATTTATATGTTAAAAGCTTTTATCTTGTTTTCGATCACACAGTAATCCTACTCCTAAGCTAATGGCTAATGAATATTTACACAGTTGTTTTTAAATATAATTAATTATATTATACACCACTGTATTCTTGGGAATAACCTTGGATTCAAAGCTACAATGGGGCACCCATATTGCAACTCTCGCTAGCAAGCTTAGCTCTGCTGCTTTCGCTGTTAGGAAGATTCGACAGTTAACTGACGTAGACACTGCAAAAATTGTTTATTTTGCTTATTTTCATAGTATCATGTCTTACGGAATCTTACTATGGGGCAAAGCAGCCGATATTTTAATTTTTGTATTGCAAAAGAGGGCAGTCTGCGCAATTTATGATCGAGGCCGCGCGATTCTCTTCGAGAAAAGTTTAAAGAGATAGGCATTCTTACAGTAGCTTCACAATATATTTACAACAACATAATATTTGTCAGACAAAACATTTTGAGTTACAAAAAAAAGGGTGATATATTCGATAGACAAATTAGAAATCCAGATAGGCTCATGATTCCTGGACTGCGCCTCAAGAGGGTCCAAAAGACATTTGTGAGGATGGGCGTGACATTCTATAATAAAATTCCACAGTCGATCTTAGACTTGTCTCTACACAAGTTTAAGAAATCAATTAAATCTGCTCTCATGGAAAAAGCATATTACACACAATTGAAGACTATATAATGATAAAAAAGCGTGGATATAATTCGCTCCAGTGATTCATGAGACAGTAATAACTATCCTATGTAACATGAATTTATTGTATTCTGTTCTACGGTGTCTCCACTTTATTTGTGTCTCAGTCATGTCTTAAAATGAATAGTTTAATATTAGTATTCAATTCGATGCCTTAACATGGGTAGCCTAAGTATGTCATGCTCGCTTTAAACATTTCTGTGGTGGTGTCGTGTGGTGCGGGTTGTTACGTTCCCTCAAATATGGTTGAGCGAAGCAATGGCTGGATCATGCGTCATGCTCGTGAACGGGTGCCACCAACGGGAATGACCCCTGCTTTGACTGCCCATCTTGACATGCGTTGGATTGGTGTACCTACGTATGCATTTTTGCATTTTTGAAGCTTTATTGTGGAAGCACTGTATACATAGCATAGCTTTATAAAAAAAAAATTTTTTGAAAAGAGCAACTGCTGAGTTTCTTACCGGCTCTTCTCAACAGAATCTGCATTCCGAACCGGTGGTAGATTTATGACGTGTCATAAGAGCTACAAGTTAGCCTACATGAAATAAATTAATTTTGAATTTGAATTTAATTTGAATTAAAACCGATTGGACACATTATAAATGTTTATAAAATTACTATTAATTAATTGAATAAATAAAAGACAAATCTGTTACGTGACTTTTGTCCACGTGCCAAAAATTTAAAATAAATGAATAACATTAAAAGATATTAAATAAAAATTCAAAGGTCATCTTGGCACGTGCTGCTTTTTTAATTTATGCGCAAAATTATTAAAATTTTCCTGTTACTTTTGGTTTTGAGATTCATCAGTAATGACTTATGAATAATGCATTTTTTGATTCGTTATTATTTGTTAGAATCAGAATTAAAATTCTGATCTGACTACTCGTGGGTGTGTCACGTGAAATGGATGTGTATTTAAGTCACTGTGTCAATTTCACCATCTTTATCGTCGAGAAACGTTTAACCGACAACAATATCTACAATCCATATAACAAAATACAATACAAGATCGTGTTCTGTGGCGATCCTTGCAAGAGACCAATGCAATATAAGTTATAACGTTAAGTTAAGGCGTTCACCGTCTATAACTGTAATCAACCTTCTAATACTGACCACAATTACTTAGTATTTACGAGTAGATATCTCTGTCACCGCAGCCTTTAAACGTAAAACAATAACGCGTAAATGATACCTACATGAAATACTTGAATTGTGGTTTCACAAGCATCTCAAGTTACGGCACCGAAAGGCAGCGGCCTGAATTCAAATCCCGGATTATTCCTAATTAGTAATTACCGAAGCCCTTATTAAACATCTAAAAAACTTAACTGCCTCATTCGTCTAGCATGTTCAATTGCGGATGAAGAGGTCCTGAATTCGGTTTCCGGATCGGGTTAAGAAATGCATTGGGTAAAAACCCAATGCATTTCTTAACTGTTAGTACTAGCCCAGAGTTTGGAAGTTGGGGGTCTTTGAGAGCAGGTAAAGTTGTCCGATCTCTTTTTCTGATCGTGTTGGATTTTCCGTCCCATCGGACTGTGAGATCGAGGGAATAGAGACTGCACCTGCGTGTGTGCACAAACTTGTGCACTGTAATATCAACCGCACAGAGGGCTAATCTCTTGGAGATACCGGACCGTGTGACCGGATTCGGTCGGGAGAACATTATTCTTTATTTTATATAAAACACAATTAGGTATTATAATAATTATATTATTTATCTAATGGAATACTAATAATCTTATAAATTGTATATAAAGATTAGGCACCTGTATAATAAATGTCAAGCGTGTCAACTAACAAATCTTTGACCTAAAAAATCAACTGGCTAGTATAATTATTGACGCTGGACTGAAATCCTAAAGATTATATTGATATTAGAGGCCATCACAGACACGTGGAATAGTTGTGACGCGCGTTGCGACAGCACATTATCATTGTTTTTACTTTTTCATTAAAAAAAGTATATTAGCCAAGCTGAACTTGACTCATATTCTCCTTGGCCCTCCAAATATGCGAAAAACTTGTACTAAGAATAGGTATGACAATAGTTAGTTTCACGTAGGCTTCCTTTAACATAAGACTTAAATGACAGGTCTAGACATAAGAGCAAGGTCAATGTCATCTGTCAAGGTCTACTAAGGTCAAGTTCGAAAACAGAAGTTTTTATAAAACCCGATACTTCTAGGCAAGGCTACGCATGGACCGACGCACGTCACCCCTAGCCCGTCGAAGAAGAGTCAATCAGCTGATGAGACAGCTCTCGCTGTACGGAGCCAGGCACACGCGGATCGGTGGCTTGGATGGACAGAAAACACTCTCCGGTGGCGAAAGGAAACGGCTTGCTTTTGCTTCAGAGGTAGGCAAAAAATTTAAAAAATCAACATTCAAAAATTTTGCTTTCATGTAGGCCTACTTGTCGCTCTCATTGTCATTCTAAGAAGGGTTAATGGATTTTATGAGATTCCAAAAATTCAAAATTATTTATTTTATGTATGCCAACTTGTGGCTCTTGTTATCAAAATTTTTCCATCGGTTTGGAAAACAGATTCTCTTTTCATCAGAATATCCTTTCCGAACCGGTGCTATAGAGACTTTTGGATGTATCAACGAAAAATAAATTATTTTCAGCTGTTAATCGACCCAGGTCTTCTATTTTGTGATGAACCCACAACGGGGCTGGATTCCTCTTCCGCGCAGAAGTTAATTACCCTTCTAAGAGCCAGCGCAGTTCAGGGAAAAACTGTGATATGCACCATACACCAGCCGTCGTCTGAACTGATGGCGTTGTTCGACAAGCTGGTGCTGTTAGCGGAGGGCAGAGTGGCATATGCTGGCAACGCTTCGGGAGCGCTCAGTTTCTTTGAAAGGTATGTATAAAGATACTCTAATGGCGACCGAGCACACTCAAACGCAGTATTGGGAGACCACACCTATATGATGAATGGATTTGTGGATCGGGTACTGTGGCTATCCTTGCAAGAAATGTATATAAAGCAGTGGATGTCTATCGATTAATTCGGTGACAGCGAAGTATAGTAAATATAAACTCATGTTTCACATAATTCAAGCAGAAAGACATAAGTTAAAAAAAACTGTCACCACGTTAGTGACATGGAACAAGTCATGATTTAATTAATGACTTTAGTGAAGGAAGAAGATGCTAATGGAAGGACGTTCACTCATAATGCATATATATGTACTCATAATGTATACTCATAATGTGATACAAAATATCTGGATACGTGGTCAAAAAAATTTACAGCATTTTTTATCCGAGACACCTCGGTGCAACCTAAATTTTTATTTCGAAGGATTAAAGATTCTAAACAGCTATTCACTAGAGCAGTTAGGAAATCATTACAATGGCGCTTCAACCTAGACAGATCAGACAGTCCACACGTATATCGGTTACAATAATCGAGTACGATCCGATCGTTAATTCACTGACCTTAATAAGACTTCCCGACATTTAGAAACAGCGGCAACGTTCAAGGGCTCCGATAGTGGATTATTGTGTCACAAGCATAACTCATTTAATAATACACAGACTTCACTTGAAAAGCTATATTTTTAACGAAACCCTAGTTACTCAAATAAAATCGCTGGAGTTCGAGAGATTCAAGAGAATATTCCCACGTTATTTCAAATTCAGAGGAGATTCAAGGGAAGGCTTATCCCATACAAAGTTTGATTCTTATTTGAATATTATACTATAATCAAACTTTTCTTATTTAGCCTTTTATAATACATTGCATCGTGGCATCCAAAGCCTCATATTTATACCTTTTTCACCAAACTCACTTTGAGGCTTTGTAAAATACTCATAGATATTTAAAGTTCTCTAATATTTGAATTGAAAAAGCATTTTCTTCACAGTCTGGGCTATCAGTGTCCCATCACATACAATCCTACAGACTACTTCATGAAAGTCTTGGCCCTGACACCCGGGTCTGAAGCAGCATCAAGACAGGCCATCAAGAATGTATGCGACAGATTTGCCGTCAGCGACGCTGCTAAAGAACTGGATATGGAGATACATTTGGAATTTCATCTAATGGATAATGAAGACGAGGTATATACATATATAGAATCATAAATCATAATAAAAGTTTATAGGTATGCCGACGGAAGCAAGTGATTGTTTTATTGTTTGTCTTCTAGGAAGATGTTCTGTTCGGTTGACATTATTGGGCCTGAGTGATTTTATTTTTTGACTAATTCACTGCTTATACTAAATTAAGTTCAAGGAATATACTACTCAGATTATTAATAAAAAATACTTAAATGTTTCCTTTTCGTTTTCGATGCCACTTATTGACGGAGTTCTTTTATTACAACATCTATTTATATAAAATTCAAAGTCCTGACTGACTGACTGAGATATCAACGCACAGCCTAAACTACTGAAGTTAGAAACTTGAAATTTTTACAGTTGGTTCCTTTTATGACGTAGGCGCACACTAAGAAAGGATTATTGGAAATTCCACCCCTAAGGGGTTTAAATAGGGGATGGAAGTTTATATGAAACTCCGTCATTTTTCAAGCTGTTTCCATCAAAGTTGGTATTTGAGCGTTCAGTTAAAACTAAAAAAGTACGTGTGTCACAGTTTTTGAAAATTCCACCCCAAAATCTAATTCCACGCGGACGAAGTCGCGGGAGCAAAAGCTAGTTTAACAATAATTTTCTTTATTTATTCCAGGCATCAAGGCGTGTGAAAAACACTAATTATAAGCCACCGTTTTTTCACACAAAGATTATTTGGCTCGTCTACAGATATTTCATTATAATTTTAAGGGATCCTCGAGTACAGTTTGTGCGAATATTACAAAAATTGGTAAGTCTTTAAAATCCTTCATAAAACCAGTGTAACAGAAGCACTAAATTATTCCTAATTGTTCTTTAGTGCTAGGATAATTAAAGTCTTGCGATATAGGATAATCAATAGAACTTTCAAATGCCTATGCAATGGTTATCCTAAACCTTAGGATTTCGTTTACTTCAATGGCCAGAATTACCAACTTGCAGACTTCTGCCAAAATGAATTTAGAATAAGAAACTTAGTCGAGGAAATATAAGATATTGAGGAGATAGACGAAGGAATATTAATTTCAGAAAATTATTTTTAGGCCATAGCACTGACAGCGGGGTTATGCTTCATCGGGACAGCTCGTCTCACTCAACCTGGTATCCAAGATGTTCAAGGCGCACTCTTTATAATAATAGCAGAGAATACATTTTCGCCAATGTACTCAGTACTGCACATGTTTCCCGAAGAATTTCCCATGTTGCACAGGGAACTCAAGGCTGGGTTGTATTCCACGCCGGCTTATTATTTGGCCAGAAATTTGGCTCAGGTAAGTTATCAACTACTGTGCCTAACACTTAGACGAGCATGTTATACGCCTCCATAGGCACGAGTAGATACGCCCAAAGACTGTCTGTGGTATACCTTCAATAAAAAAGCAGCCTCTATAAATATCTATATGCTGTACTGATTTCTATTAAGAAAGTGCTGCTTTACCTGGCCTCAAGGCACAATAGATCAGTCGAGGTTGACACGTCACAGGGGCTTGAGGAATTGTATAGCCGCATTATAGAGGAAATGAAGTTGCGTATCTACAAGCTTTTGATGAAGAACTTTGAAATAACGTATGACTTTTATGATCTCTATCAGATCTACTGACTTGGAAATTTGTTCAGTTTCCAGGACTCGTGGTAGAGCCGACATTGTTCACACTGGTGGTGTACTGGGTTGCGGGACTTCGGAGCACTTTTTATGCTTTCGGCTTCACAGTTTTTCTTTCCATCTTGGTTCTCAACGTGGCTATCGCCTGTGGTAAGTAAAATAGCACGTATTCTAATTTTAAAATGTGGTCCGATGAATGACCTTATCGCATAAATTAAGGTGACTTTCTTCAACTGAAAGATTTGGCAAGTTATTGTTTGAAAAATTAGAATACTCCATAGAACATTTTATTTGGAATCTCCCGTACTCTTAGAACGGGAATATAAATCAAAACATGGTAAAAACATAATAGGTATATAGATTTCTGACTGGATTGCCTGTGGTTTAGGTTACATCAAATTCCATGGGAAATCTTTGATATTCCGGTATAAAATTAGATCACTTCTTATGTAATCCTCTTGGTATCAGAAGATCCGTAGACATCATTTGATTCAAAGATAAGCCCGGAGACACAGACTCGTAGAAAAAAAATTGGAACGTTTCCTTGGATCTAATCATTTTGTTCATGAAGTATTTATCTACATTGTTCCCAACGGTTTCATCCTATTTCAAAGCGCTCCGTTAGGTACACTAATTATAGGAGCTAATTTAAAAATCACAGACAGACACTTCGTCTTGTATTATTATTACATTTTTTTTTATCATTTATGTTTGTTTTATTTCCAGGATCATTCTTTTCATGCGCGTTCGGGTCGATGCCAATCGCTATAGCGTACCTTGTGCCATTCGACTACTCGCTCATGATGACCTCTGGACTCTTCATTAAGCTAAGGTTCGGCTAACATTCAAATATTTTTTTTAATTTCATGTAGGCCAACTTGTGGCTCTTATAAAACGTCACTCTCACCAAAAAGCAGATTCTGCTGTAAAGAGCCGGAAGTGCTCTTTTCAAAGCAAAAGTATTATTGCTCAGGGCAACGAAGTTAATGAAGTTCCTTGAGCAGTCAAATCTACTTGCATGTAATCAATTTGGATTTAGAAAGAATAGATCTACTTTGGGTGCGGTATTAGAAGTAACTAATCATGTAACTAAATGTCTTGACAAGAAAAGGAAATGTATCGGCATCTTCCTTGATTTACAAAAAGCATTTGATACTGTGTCAATCCCTATCTTGCTTGATAGACTCAGCAGCATGGGTGTTAGAGGTATTACACTGGACTGGTTTACAAGCTACCTTAGGGGAAGGCAACAGTGCACTAAGATTGACAATGCTATGAGCGATTTTGATAACATTTCTTATGGAGTCCCTCAAGGGAGCGTTTTGGGCCCTACCCTATTCCTTACTTACATAAATCCACTTTGTAATTTTTCACTGAAATTAGGACGCATATTCTGTTTTGCAGATGATACTGTTGTTCTGTTTGAGGGTAGCAATTGGGAAGAAGCAAAATTGTTCGCCGAAGAAGGGCTAAAACAAATAACAACTTGGTTAGAGGATAATCTACTTACAATCAACACCACCAAAACAAAATATGTGTGTTTCAGTATATCTTGTAAAAGCAACCCTGACAAGGATTTTAAACTTCCTATTCACACTTATCCTTGTAACCGAATAAGTGGCCAAATCGCTTGTAGCTGTGCTATTTTGTCCAAAGAGGCCAATATAAAATATCTTGGCATTACATTGGATGAACATCTTAACTGGACATCTCATATTATTAACACCTCTAATAAAATAAAGAAACTTACTCCCTTGTTTCGGAATCTTAGGGATATTGCCCCTATTGAGACTACATTAATGGTTTATAAATCTCTATGTCTTCCAATCTTGACTTACTGTATTAGTGCATGGGGTGGAGCTGGAAAAACATTTCTGCTGCAATTAGAGCGAGCAAATAGAGCAATACTTAAAACTATTTTTAAAAAACCATTCAGATATCCCACTGACAAATTATACGATGAGTGCAATCTACTCAATGTTCGACAGCTATACTTATTTTCAATAATCTTACTCTTCCATTCAAAAATTGACCTCAGCACTATAGACAACAGCAAAAGGATACTCAGATTCCCTAAACCTTTGTCAAACACTAGCTTCGCTAAATCACAGTTTGAATTTAATTCTTCATACGCTTATAACAAATTCAGTAGGGCTAACAAAGACATCATCACATTAAATAAACCAAATTTGATCAAAAAGCTTAGAAACTGGCTGACATCCAAGGGCTATGATGAAACCGAAAATATCTTAAAAATATTGAAATAGTATTTGCGCGCAATAATATGTCAATTACGTACTAGCTTAAAACATACACACGCACACACACACGCACACACACACACACTCATACACACTCATGCACCCAGTGTTAATAATAATAATGTAAATAGTGTTAGTAATAATAATGTTATACCTATTTTAAGATTACGTGTATATATCTTGTATCTGGAAGGAACTATCCTCTGCAACACAGGTTGTCCTAGCGCAGAGGGTAGGGACCAATAAAAATATTATGTAAATCTCTATGTCAATAAATAAATTCTTATTCTTATTCTTAACTAAAGCTAAGCAGATTATTTCTTTTCCGGAACAGTAATAACCAGTTTTTTAATACAGTAATAACCTGTAGCTACCTAATTTTTATACGTCGTTGTTATTACGAGTAAGCGGCATTTCCTAATTAATTCTATTATCATTAATCATACAATTTTATATTACAGTTCAATACCTAAGTACATATCCTGGATAAGGCATTTGTCATGGCTAATGTACTCGAATGAAGCCATGAGTATCTTGCAGTGGGATGGAGTTGAAAACATCAGTAAGTTATCTTAAATATTTACCTATTTACCTACTGTTGATCATTCTCATGACTATTCCTCTTTACAAACTTATTATTCTTATAAAATTAACGTTAAAGTAAACTATACAACGTTAACAGTTTATTTAGGAGTTGCAAAGGATAGCTTTACGAGTTACGACATCTATTGTGTATTATACGACATCTATTTTCTTTCTTGTCTTTCTTTCTTCCTATTGAGACTCTATTGTTCGATACAAGGTGTTATTATTTACCCCCCATGTTATTTCACATAATTCTAGAAAAACTCGTATTTAGAAAAATATATTATTTTGCACGAATGTACATTGTACATGCGCCTTACCGTACGTAGCATATTTTGGTAAAGACGTTTGCCAGTCGTTGTACTTCTCTCGAATTTGTGGTGGATTTGGAGTGTTCACGATTGACTTCCACGAATAAATGCTACATTGAGATTGCACCACCTTGCACCCTAGAGTATTTGCACCTTGATTGTTAATGAAATTCTATGAAAATTCAGGTAGAAATGGTCAGGTTTCGGCGCCTAGAATAGAGAGGGAATTCCCAGCAAGACTTTTTATCTTTTTGTATTTAAAGTACAACTCCAACACAAAGGGTTTTAGGGTGATTTTTATACTTCTGCGCTGACCTCTGCACCGTTTGCAGGTTCAACACGACAGAGTACCTATAGAGTTATTTTTAACCGACTTCCAAAAATGGAGGAGGCTCTCAATGCGTCGGAAACTTTTTTTTTATTTTTTATTTTTTTATGAATGTTTCTCGATTACTCGAAGACGCCTGGACCGATTTGCAAAATTCTTTTTTGTTTGAAAGGGTATACTTCCCAGGTGATCCCATTATCATCACCATCAGGTCAGGATCTGTAGATGGGATCCTGGAGAAATCGAGGGAACTCTCAGGGAAATTTTATAGGCACAATTGATATACTTTGTAGTGGCGTTTGAAGTCGGGTTTGTAAAAATAATTTTTACGCTTAAATTTTATTATTTGACGGCATAGGTGTGTGGGTTGAATTTAGACTGCCCCCTTTCAAGTTAGCCCGCTACCATCTTACGACTGCATCATCACTTACCATCAGGTGAGATCGCAGTCAAGGGCTATCTTGTCATTGAATAAAAAAAATGTAATTTGTTTTGCAGCGTGCACGGTGCCTCAACCCGGTGTGCCCTGCATGAGCAACGGCGAAGAAGTGTTAGAGAAGTACGACTTCGAGCCAAACCAGTTCTGGATAGACATACTAGCACTGTTCCTCCTCTACCTCGCCTTCCATCTACTTGCGCTGTTCGCCTTGAGATACAGAACTCGGAGAAAATAACGAATTACGTGTAATAGTAGGAAATAAATAAATAACTTATGTCGTTTTATTTTCATTGAAGAAACAATAACATGTCAATATAACCCTAGTTATTTTATATTGTTTCACATTGTAAGTGAGGAAGAAGGGTAATTGGAACTGATATTTTATTTTAATGTTACCCACTGTAATACTAAAGTTAAATTCAGTACCTAAGCACGATTTACCTATTAGTTGCACTTTTCTACATAGACAACTACAGGTACAAATATTAAGATTTACATACCTATAGGTACATCGTGCTAAAACAGGTGTTTTGACAGAGTATTAAAATTTTTATGAGGTATGCTCCTACCTGCCTACCTAACTACCTATTATTATGATTTATGAAATTATGATGCAAAATAAATTATATTTATAACTGATTTTTATTTTTAATTTAGTTCCTCATTATTTTATTGAAAAAAAAGTACGTATGTAGGTACTTAAGTATTTAAATCTTTAAGAACTATTGAACAGTATGGGAGAGCTTACGACTTCTAAAAAAGGAGGTGCTTCTCAATTCATCGGAATCTTTTTTCTTATGTATGTTCCCCTATTACTCGAAGACGCCTGGACTGATTTTGAAAATTCATTGTCATCAGATCAGGATCTGATGATGGGATCCTGGACAAATCGAGGGAACTCCTCAAATTTTATAGGCACAATTGATATACTTTGTAGTGGCGTTTGAATTCTAATGAATTTGAATACCTATTTACGTTTGAATTATATATCAACTGTCACACCTCGGGTCCCATATTGAAATTGAAAAGTCAGGAAGCCTAGTAAGCGTTGCTTTGAGTAGGTAAACGGAGTGAAATCTCCTAAATTAAACCATTTAATGAATGAGGGCCATCATTCTCAATTGTTGACATTTCCAGTGATTAGTTGAAACAATAGAAAGTTCCCAACGAAGAACACCACTGAGGTAGTGAATAAATGAATGAAATGAAACCCCCTAAGGGTCTTAAACCCCCTGGGTGGGTAAAGCAATATTTTTTTTCAACCTCCATATAGTTATTATGCTTCTATTGGCGCTCCCTCAAATAAAGCTTTTTATAACTTTACTTCGGCTTTGAACTGAACAATTCAGGAGTTATAACTTATAAGTTAGAAAACTGACAGACACTACTTGGGCGAATTTACACGTTTTATTCGCCTGTCTATTTGTCTGAGTCAGGTCTGAGTGCATCGATATAATAGTTTATTATCAAAGGATATAATAGTCTAGGATGGTCTAGGAGTGCCTAGACTCAGAGAACTAATTCGGTCGGTAAGTAGGTACCTACCTAGTTTTAAGTTTTAATCCATTTTATCTCTAAATATCAACATTATTTTCCATCTGTTTTGCACTTTTTCCTCCTATTTTCCTCCTTCCTCCCCAACGATCCTCCCTGTGTCACCCATTTGTTGTCATTTGTCAATGCATAGTCTTGCAATAAAAGGTGCATACTTTAGAATACCTAAACTAGCAGTGATATCTAACGAAAGGATAGTGTACCTCTTTGTAAAGTTACAACTTACATAGATGATCATTCGACATTCATGTCATGTCATTATAAATTGATTCTTGAGGCTGCGAGCATAAGCTTTGACGAAGTTCGCTACTATTCTGTGAGATGGCGGTAAAAGCGCTATTTACCTGACAGACAGGCTTGCGAGGCGGCGCAAGCGTAGTTCAAATTCATCCGCCATATTCGTCGTGTCAGACGGAGTGCAGTGCACGGCTGTGTCATGTTTTATCGTAAATTGCATATTATTTATGAAATCGAGTCGTTATTGGTGCTTGTTTTATAAAAGGGACTCTAAAAATATGCGATCTAATGGAGATTCGAATGGACACTCGTGTCGCTTGTTGAAAAATAAACGTGCAACGAACTGTGCATTCAAGTGTTTATGATAACAGCATTTGCAGTAACCGTCGGTCGTGTATTGTTTTTATCCATAACTGGTAAAAGGTTGAGTGCTATTATGCAAGATAACATAACCGTGACCTTCGATTTCGTGACCGTGCCAATGGTGCTTTTTGAGGTTAAAATGCAGCTTGGATTTTGAGCGATTGCGCCGAGCCATCAGGTTAGTAAAATATAATATCATTTTATCTATTCTGATACCACGTTTCGTAGACCATTACGAGTTATCGAGTGTCCCACTTTCAAGTGACACATTTCGAATTTCGAACCGTAAAGTTAAGATTTTTAGATCGGCGAAAAGTTCGTTTACATTTTGTTTTGTCATTTACCTGTCGAGTGTCGCTAAATAGAAAACACGGGAAAGTACTAAATATTTGTTATTTATTTTAAGCTTAGTTTACAGTTTAAAGAAATAGTGTTGGTTAAGTCAAGAATTGGTTGAAAGTTGAAGAAGTTATACACGTTTCATTGAGGTTTGGCGCTAACTCAACGAGTGAAGTGGAAGTACCTTCGAGAGCTCGGCGACCGGCGGGAATGCAAGCAACCTCTCCGCGGGACATAAAAAGGGACTAAACTTAACTCAAACATGAAACAAGCTTCCCGTGGTCGCGTCTTTGCTTATCCAAATACTTTTTTGTACAATCTCGCTTTACTCGCTACCAGCCTTCCATATGTACCTACCTACCATTTACCGTTAGCATAATATCCATCAACCTTTTTAAACCCATGCTCATGTAGTTAGTTACCTACCTGGATAGATTAAACGTAGATAGCTTCAATTAGTGAGGGTTTTAGCCGGTATAAGTCCGGCACTACCCAATTTGGGTGTCCATGAGGATTTCCCCTACTGTATTAAAGAATTAAAAAAAAGAGCTTCAATTATTTTGCTGTTAATTTCGCTTGTAAGTTTTAATTGTTCTACACCTACTTAATCAACTTGCCTACATTGCCTTTTTTAAGTTTATGTCATCAATTAAAGATAGGTACCTACTTTAATGCAGAATTGCAGTTCAGTATCGCCCACGTGTGGTGGCTTACGTCATGTTATAGCGGTAATGCCAACTCGTAGGTATGGGTAGGCATATTTATATATTTATCAGTTATTTAACCTTAAGTCTTCCTTATGGTTTAACTACGGAAGTCCACGACTTCGTCCGCTTCTTCAATTCACAATCGACAGTTCCTAAATCCTCACAGTTTAGGTGGGCAGAACCTCTGCAACATAAGAATTGAGGAGTTAGATCCTGAAATTCAACGATATAGTCTTTACTTGATACCTAAAATATCTATTCATAATCGACAGTTCCTAAATCCCCACAGTTTAAGGGGGCAGTACCCCTGCAGCATGAGGAGTTGGAACCAAAAGTTTTTATGGGAGCACCTCGCAAAGTTTTTGTATCTATTAAAAAAAGATTGACGCAAATAGGTTTAGGAGTTACGGATACATAAAACAAATGGTATTTAATTCCTTAAACATGGACATTTCCGAAAAGTTAAAGATGCGTGTCTGGGATTCGAAGACCAGACCCTCCGAATAGGAGTCCGAAATCTTACCCACTGGGCTATTACCGTTGCAATCACTACATAGTCGGCAGCAGGTAGCTAGCTGCTTACTCAAGTAAATCTTTTGTTTGGTAACAGAACATTTAAAACAGTGAACCGGAAAAACCGAGAATAGGTAGGTGGGTTCGTACTTGTAGTTAAGACTCAGGTATTTCTCGATAATTTGGCCAAAGAAACCGGTTATCTATTTAGTATCTATACTCGGACTTATAATTCGATTCCACATTTGACATTAGCTACTGTCATTTTGTAAAATAATGATACCACATATAATAGTGTAGTGATGAACACAAAAATCGATAAACAATCGCGATTTATGTTTATGTAATCATAATATTGGTGTGCCAATTAAAGACTAAATTATTGATTTTTATTTAAATAAATACATAATTATTCATAATAATTATTTATTAATTAGTAACCGCTGCTTTATTTTATAAAAAGTTAATATTTTTGTTTTTTATATTAAAAACAAAACTTATAATAAAAGAGCCTATATATCCCATGTTGTCAAAGAAGAGGAAAAAATGAGTAGGCTAGATATGTTAATTGACAATATCACAGACACATTTATAATAAATGTTACAGAAAGTGACAGCGATAGCGATGACGGCGACGATTTATAAAATAAAATATTACCATAATACATCTATTTGTTTTATTTCTCATGTTCCTTCATTTTCACATTTATTTATTTATTTCACACACAATTATTAAAGAAAACTCTCATATCCTTAATAAAATTAATCGTCATAACTAAATTATCCGATCAGAAATATTTAATTTCCTGATATAGTACTTAGTTTCTATTAAAGTAGTAGTTGTTTAGATATACTACTATAAACGAGAGAAATCGATCCGGAAATATTCCATTTCCGTATCGAATAATTTCGCAACGTCACTATTTAGTACTTGTCATTACGTTGCAACACTGAAATTGTCAAATCTGGAATCGAATTAAAAGTCCGACTATAACTTAAAAACTTCGATAGCTACTTAGAGAAAATTTTTGAATACATAATTAATTTATATTAGGTACTCAAAATAAGTACTATTTAACTAAGAATCACGAAACCTAAGTAGGTTTAGTACACGTTAATTATTATTAGGTTTGGATAATTGTCTTGATCATTCTTGCCGGGTTAATGTACCTACAATAACTTTCCCAAAATAATCGAAACGTAAAGCGTATTGCGTCAAACAGTAGGTACATCCTCCATAAATAGGTCCGAATATAACCGGCCTGCAGTAAATAAGGTGAGCAGTAATTTGAATGCTAAGGCGATATTGGCATGTAAATTTGATCCTTGTAACATTTCTAGACTAGCTACGTATTTACCTACTAAGAAGCAGGTTCAGCTAATGAGAATTATTATTCTCAAGTCCACTACTTAATTCTTAATTATCCTTTAAGTTGTGACACTTGTGACGTGTTAGCCATGTTTTTCATCTCTTGCAAGCTTTTAAAGGTTCTTTCGATAATCTTAATTATTCAGACGAACGTTTTTTTTAAAACTTTTAATTTGGAACTCGGATTGATATGAAATTTTGCAAATATAATGGGGCTGATACCTATTGAGGTTTGAAAGAAAAATAAAACAGCAAAAAATACAGCCAATTAAGTATCTCCGACACAAAGGTCATTTTATTTTAACACACTGCATTTTTCTTTACACTAATACTTTGAGTATAAAACTCAAAGCAATAATAAGTCCATTTTCAAACCTCGATATATACCCCTTGCATTTGCATAATTTGATATATCCGTTGTATAGCAGTTTCTAAATAAATGCAAAACTACGTCTTTATAAAAACTCTATTACGGTAGACTCGATTAAACGTAACATCGAGTTGATGTAACTAATCTAACATTTTATATGGACTTCCATAAATCGTGATTTGACAAAGCTGTCAACTCCATACCAATTCAGAAGATAAACGGGCTTGTTCGCTTTAGGACAGATTCGCTTTACGACAGATTCGCTTTACGACAGATTCGCTTTACGGCAGATTCGCTTTACGGCAAAAATTGTACAGGTCGAGATAAAATATGGTCTCCACTCCAAGGAAAACTTTCCTTTATATAATTATTATTGACCGAGCGAAGGGAGCTCTCCGAGTCTACTTGAGTGAATTTGCACTTGTCCGTCATTTGAATTTTTTCTTTAAACTAAAGTTAGGTTAGGTTAGGGTTATACATGAATATTCAGGTGCCCGGCCGAAGGCCGGGCACTTAGGTTCTGTTGGGATCGTAAACCTACCTAAAGCTTACAAAAAAAAAGTAAGTAAAAAAAAAATTGAATTTTTTTTTTGATGCTAATATTAGGTACATTTTGATGATAGAACAATATAGGATGTGTTATTAATTATAATTATAATTAAAAGTTAAAACTATCTTTAGGGAATTATAGGATACCGCGAGTTCTCAGTTCGGGGCGAACCACTAGTTATATATTGTAATAATTAACTTTTAACATTAGACGTAATAAAAAATAATAATAGTTGACGCAAAACTGTTTTAACATGACTTGACCGATAGTAAATACAGCGCCATCTATTAGCATTAATGTATTAACTTGTTTAATGTATTATTAATTTTAAACAAAAATCTATCTATAAATATTCGAGTTCACTGTACTTCTGCCGTAAAGCGAATCTGCCGTAAAGCGAATCTGCCGTAAAGCGAATCTGTCGTAAAGCGAATCTGTCCTAAAGCGAACAAGCGGATAAACGCAACTCCGTAATATCTTTATAATGCGTCATTGGCTGCAATTCTGTGGTACGATTCTCTAAAAATGATTGCAACAGTATCGATTGTAATCGTCTCTGCGATACTTAATCGCTTGGCATTGGCTAAAATGCATTGTTGCAGAAAGCACACGTTAAATTCAGGCAATCATCATGCTTGAGATTGTAGCAATGATTGATGCAACTTACAGTGAATCGACAAGAGTTCAAACAAGAATAGTAGATTGTTGAACTTTGTAAAACTTCTAGAACAAGTCCTCAAAAGGGCATATCGGACCCTATGCTATTTAAAGGGCAAGGGGTCCAAACTGATCTATATAGTTCGAATGTCGAATAACGCAAGGGTGAAAACCAAGTATGCATTGTGATGTGTATTGTATAAACCAGAGTAAGTAGAATATGCATGCCGGTTAAGGATTATTCAAATACAAAACACAAACATCTGCATCTTGAGTGACTGCACGCTCAAAGAAAGACAATGTACAGTCGAAAGTGCGCGCATGAATCACATTCCTTATACGTAGAACAGTTGCCTACTGAGAGTATTATTTGTTTCATTATCCAATATGTGAAGAAAATGGGCATGGAGAAAAGTTTAAAACAATGGGCAATCCTATGACCATCAATGTCAAGAAATGTGATGATAATTACAAAATTCAGAAAAACAACTTATGCGCAATTGCTGCAACCGCTATTCACGATTACTATGAAACTGAATCATCATTACGTTATTTGCGTTGCCATAATAAAAAAAAAAAATGCAAAAAAGACGTAACTGTGTATAAAACTGTGTATAGGTTTTAGTTTTTGTTATTATAATAATACAAAAATTGAGCGAAAAAGTCACGCGTTCCATTTTACTAAAGGCGAATATGAATAAGAAATGGTCAAATGTTTGCGAACTACAAATGAAAATAATTGATATTAAGGTGACCATTCTATCTTTCAGTTTTTGTTATAAACAAGTTACGATGAGTATTGACATAGTTAACGGCAAGAAAAATGATCTCCAAGGGAGCTTATGATCTTTAAATAATAATAATAAACAATGGAATTTTGAACAGCGCGTTTGGGAGTGTCTGAGAATTTGAAACTAAATTGTTAAGTTATTCATTTTGGTTTAAGCCAGCCCCACCTGTAATTTATACATTGTGCCTAATAAGGAATGATCTTATTATTTCACGTCCTGAACCAAAGACTAATGAGAATATTTGCCTAGATACCTACGTTTAGATATTTCGATTTCGTTTTCTTTCGAGCTTCCTTCACGTTTTCGCCTTTGTCACACAATTATCGTTATAAACATCACCAATGGTACTACAGTAGTGCTGCTGATGATTTCAACATCAATTTATATCATTTGCACGGGTTTGCATTGAAATTTTAGCCGACCATTGATGCTAGTCTTATAGGAGTATTGGTCGCCTATTTGTTTATACATGTATGGCGGTTATTTATATACCTAATATAAATCGACTTTTACATCTTTTGGTCCCAAAGTGTTGATAAAGCCTCAAAATATTAAAAATATCCAAAACCTGCTTGCATTAAATGGCAGAATGATTTTTTTATAAATAATTTAATATGGTATCCTTATCCTTACTAATATACAAATGCGAAAGTGTGTGTTTGTTAGTTTGTCTTTCAATCACGCTGCTACAGAGCTACGGATCGACGTGATTTTTTGCATGGCTATTGTCGGAGACCTGGAGAGTGGCATAGGCTACTTTTTATCCCGGAAATTAAAGAGTTCCCGCGAAAATTTAAAAAATTAAATCCACGCGGACGAAGTCACGGGCATCAGCTAGTTGTGATATAAAATAGTGCAATCTTTTAGTTAGTATGAAATACCTGTTTACGATGAAACCCACAGCTAACACTGTTATCACTATCACGAGTAAGTAGATAAACATTAGGTTAAAAAGGTTGCAATTCAAGCTGCTTCGTCTAATCACAAGCATTCCAGAATCAAATTAATAACAGATAAATAGTTGCAGAACTATTGAGGTTTGATGGTAATTATACTGATTTATTTATTTATTTTATCTCAATTGTTAATTATCTCATTTGAAAGTACTGAATTGGTAATAATAATTGAGAAAATGAAGCTGGCCTGAGAAATGGTTTTTGGCAGGTAGGAGTATATTAGTAACAAATAAAATTAATTACTCACATAATTATTACACAAAAAAACGCTAATTTTAATTTTTTAACTGTATGTTGTAACCTTTGTCATAAATCAATTTAAAACCGGTGTAACCACGTTCCCATGCCTATTTGCATTTGTTATGATTTTCCTTTGTTCTTGGTTTTTTAATTACTTGTTTATTGTATTAAAGTGCTTTTTTTTTTTAAGTAAAATTTACTTAATTTTGTAATTTTGTTAAAATATTTGTGACTAATATTTTTCTTCACACTTCAAGCTTAAACCAAGCGAGTAGTTAATTTTTTTTTACATTGGCTTTGCGGCTCTGAGTTCTAGCTCTAATGATCCACCTCCGTTGCTAATGTTCGAATTTACAACAGTTTTTAGTGAATGTTATATTCATTTTTGTAGTCATTAAGAGAAGAAGAACTTGTGCAGACCGTCAAGGTGAGTAAAGTGCCATGTGCCATGTGCTAGACACGAAAGATGTGAGCTCTTAGCAATTCATGATGATGGGAAAAGTTACTGTAGAAGAGCCATTCAGTGGATAGGAAACGCGAGTACCTACAGCTGAACTCTGTTGCCTCGCGCAGAACAAGCAAGAGTATATACAAAGCTCTTCTTTCTTTGTCTTTATTGTTTTGTAGTTAAGTTTGAAGCCTACTTTAGAATGACTTAAGATACACGCTGTTGAACTGGCCTAGCAATATAAACAGCTTACTTATCCTTTGTTTTTGTAACTATTGTAATGTACAGCATGTATATGTATATGTAGTAGAGAGAGGCACAGCTAAGCAGATGTTGCGAAACAACTGGATTAAGTTGGTAATAAATTAGTTACGGCTGATTTCTTGCATTTCGCAATATTCGACCTATAAAACAATGAAATGTCAATATTTCATAATCTGAACTCGTAAAATATCAATATCTACTGCAGTTAGTCAAACTTCATATTGCCGAACTCAACCATATTTTGTAACAATAATTTGTAAATACTTTCGTTGTTCAGTAAATGAAGGTTTATTTATTTTATTTATTCATTAACTGCCCCACTCAGAATCGTTTCTTATGGATGTCCTTGTATTTATTGTATTTAAAAAGGGGACGCCTGCCGACACCAGGCGGGTGATCAGTCCTGTGTCAGGACTATTCCACCCAATTCCCCATGTTTGGACAGGTTACTGGTGCCCAGGCAGCCTACCCCCCTCAAACCTACCTGCTTTCGTAAACCTAGCGATATCCTTTAGAGAAAGATTTGTTAGGTCTTCTTCACTTATTCTATCCTTACCTTGCAGTTCCCATCTTACCAATGTGTACATAGAGCACTCAGCTATGAAGTGGAAGCTGGTCTCCTCCTCACCACACTCAGGGCAGGATGGGTCTTCTTTAATTCTCATAATTGAGATGTCTATTTAGCAAACAGTGTCCAGTTGCTATACCTATACTACCAATGCTATGTTATTTCTACTTTGTGACATGAGCTGTCTTGTCCTCTTCTTATCGAATGATTTCAGGAACAGTTTTGATTGCCTCAAGGATGTCTTTTGTAAAGACTTAAGTCCAGTCTCAAGTCTCAAGAGTCTGCAACGCTTCGTTACTAGACATAGATGACAGCTCATTACGGGATTTAATCATAATGAGATAATGACTAATAGCATAATTAATTAATGTGTCCGAGTGCGGCAGTAAATATTTACTTTAAACTAGCTTCTGCCCGTTACTTCGTCCGCATGAGGGAAGTTTTTTAAAACTCCTGCGGGAACCCTAAACTTTTTAGGGATAAGAGGTATCTTATGTTTTATGCTGTTCCAATGCTTAGCTGCGGGATTGAAGGTCCAACCAATAAACTAACGAACCAACAAACAAACACTTTACAATTTTAGCGGCTATTCAATAATATAAAGCGGGTTGATGTTCTCGGAAACATTGTTATACGAACTCGTGTTGGCTTTATGTTCGCTATCAGATTTCACTGACGAACTGTCAAACTTGCGAAGTAAAAATTAAATTAAAATAGTTAAAATAGTTGTTAAGTTTCCTAAAATTATCCAATTTTTTGAGCAAACTTTCCGTAAAAACTTTATCCTTACCATAACAAACACAACAAAAAACAATTTGCGAAATTGGTCCAGCCAAGCCAGATTTTTATATAATAGGTATATAGATATTATAAATCTATGCTACAAATTGTGCGGGTAGAAAACATGCTCACTTGATTTAATTAAGCAAAATACTAATGACACTTCGATAACTTCAGCGAATAAACATAAAATCTTGTCGTCATTACTAGTAAATGAGGTTGGTTTGTCTAACAGACCAAAGCTGGCTACAGACGCGACATGTAAGGATGCGGTTAATTAAGCCTCTGCCTAGATTTCCGCTTTAACCAGTCAAACCAGGGTAAGTGTTTTATAGTTATTCACCGGGCAATAAATCTCTATTAACGGTTTTACGTGGCACACTACAAGTGGTAGTAATTTTACCTATTAACGAGACTAAAATGCTAGATTGCTGGTCATAAATCTCATGCAACATTGACAATACCACAAAGGATATGTTTGCATTCAATGTGTAATTTGATAAAAGACTTGAATTTGCATGAAAGCATCCGGAACGCCTCGTTTTTACTCAAGCCAGGGTACACAGTACACACCTTGTGGGTTAATGACGAATTCATCGCTTGATTCCAGTCTTACAAAAATATGAAGACATGCAAAAAATTTAGCGGTAATAAATTTGTTTCCGGAAAAGACAAAGGAATGATAAAAGTCTGACGCGATGTTTTCACTCATCAGATATTAATTTGCACATAATTTGTATTAATTGAACACAAGAACAGATTAGAAGTGTTTCATATTAGTTGAAATAAACACACTATAAATGGTTGGTATCACGATCTCTCCTAAATAGGTTGCTTGGAACTTGAGACCGATGAACTCTGTAATTAGCGGGTAACGTTCCAAGAAGGTGAAAGGAAAGTTTCGCGTGATCCTCTTTTTTTATTAACCACCTTTGGTATTATAATGTGAATAATTGTCGCTTGCAGCATCGCAATCTTTTTCTTGTTCGAAACCAATTACTATGGCATTGGGCATATTACAAGCCGGACGAGTGAAAGTAGGTATGTAATTATAATATAATGATGAACATCGACGGACACTTAATTTGTCCGGTAATTTTATTAAACTATTCGTGATTGTGGATCTTCAGGGATTAAGTAAGCTTTACGAGCTCGTTGGTTTCTGAAGAAGTCGTGAGAGTGAACAGAGTGTTGGGGTATTTACTACCAGATTTGGCGTGACGCGAAGAAATAGGGAACTGGTTTGATGCTCGTTAAGACGCGCCACGGAGTCTCACGTATCTGAACAAAAAGCGAGCCGGGAACAGGGCAGACTCGTTTTGGACAATACCCGGCTTGACACTTGAATACCGATGCGTTTAACAGCGCATGGCTCTTCGAGGGAAGGCTGTGCTTGGAATGTAGGCTTTGTAGATCACGATAAGCATTACTACAAAAAGGAGTGAGTGTTCGGGGAAATATGCGCAATTAGCTGTACAAGAGCATTTTTCGCTTTAATTGAATATAAACGCTCAGATATTTGTTGCTGTCTTATAATTCAAAATGCAATATGTAGTTAATTGGGCTACCAATTCAGAATTTCATTATAATGGCCCAAGCAATTATCCATTTATAAAAAGACATTTCTTTAAGCAAAATAAGCAGAATAAATTAATTGATGGAAGCCGTAATCACATTAACTATCTTCAAAATATCAGCGAAATTTAAATCTCTAGCTCCATATAATATACTAGTAGGGCGCGTGGGTGCGCGGCTCGCTAAAGCGAACCGCGTGTTTTCTATTCACCAAGTAGATCTTCGGGTCTTGATCATATTTTTTCAAAAGCACTATTTCATCTTCTACATTCTGTAAGATAGACACCGACAAAATTTGTATGGCCACCATCTTGAATCCGCCATTTTGGAGATTTATTTTCGGCTCTCTGCCAATTGGATCAGGTTCTCCTCACCCGTCTCCGAAATCCTCAATCATCAGCTCTCTCCATATTTTTCTTCCGAACCATCAGAAATTTTGAAAAGGAACCATATGAAAGTCTTGCATAGTTCCCAATTCGCCATATATTTTGTATGAAAAAAAAAATCCGCCATCTTGAATTTTTTTTTCTATCCATCACGTAGACCATCGGGTCTTGATCATCTTTTTCCAAGAAACCACTCTTCCATCTTTTATATTCTCTGAGATAGACACCGACGAAATCTGTATGGCCGCGATCTTGAATCCGCCATTTTGGATTTTTATTCGACTCTCTGCCAATTGGATGAGGTTTCGAGTGCTTTTTGTTTGAACACTGCCCACCTATCTTCGATACCCTGGCCGTGCTCCTCCCCAGTCTCCGAAATCCTCAACCATCAGCTCTCTCCATATTATTCCTCCAAATGAATTTTTGTCCTCTTTACGAAACCGTCAGAAATTTTGAAAAGGAACCGTATTAAAGTCTTGCATATATTTTGTACGGAAGAAAAAAAAATTCCGCCATCTTGAATTTTTTTCTTTTCATTAAGTAGACCTTTGGGTCCTGATCATCTTTTTCCAAGAAACCACTCTTCCATCTCTTATACTCTCCGAGATAGACTCAAACAAAATTTGTATAGCCGCCATCTTGAATCCGCCATTTTGGAGTTTTTTTTCAGCTCTCTGCCAATTGGATGAAGTTTCCAGTGACATTTGGTTGAACACCCCCCCCCTATCTTCGATACCCTGGCCGGTGCTCCTCACCCGTCTCCGAAATCCTCAATCATCAGCTCTCTCCATATTTTTGTTCCGAATGAATTTTTGTCTTCCATACGAAACCATGAGTGAAAAAAAATTTTTCCATACAAAATTTTACAGGAGAGGTGATCAATGAGTGAGTGAGTCAGTGAATCAGCACGAGTAGCTATATATATATTAAAGAATTGCATTGGTCACTGACCCTTAATTACCCACCACTGCACGGCGTCGGTGCAATGCTCCAGTAAAATTTAACATAACAAGACTTTATTAGACCCAAATGGCGCCAGCTTACTTATCATATGTGACTAAAATAAGCGGTTTTATAGCCTGAGCCACTTTAAGGATTTCCAGGAATATTTTCTCTATTTATAATCTCCTTAGTGCGTACTCACTTGTGCACTATAATATCTCCTGACTATGCGACTATTACAGTCGGTTAGTCAATGTTGATATTAATTGCCATGATCGCTAAAAATAGTTCAATACAGTATTGTTATGGCTTCTAAACCAAACTTCCTTCACGATACAGATTATGTTCTAGAATCCTAAAAATTTGATTAACTAAGTTCTTCCATACACTAAACATATTTTTTAAATAATAATCTGTCACGTTACCCTCAACATTCATGATCGTCGTTTTTGTGTATTAATGATATAAAATGATAAGAAGCCAATGTACAGCATAAATGGTTGTATCGATTGCAGCTAAAGCCCTTTGTGGTGTTTTTTTGTAAAACAATATCATCGACAACATCGATTTACGTGTATGCCGATGATTCATTCCATTCTGTGAACCGGTTATTTGATTTTTTCGTCGGAACTGATTATTTTTTTGTGAAGGGTTTGCCGGACTTATTTAACTTTGAAGATTCCACGTAACTTAACGTGGCTCAACACAAATGTGAACTTTGAAACAAAATACAATAATGAGAAGATCGGTTGTCAAAGAGCGACTAGCTATCGAATTTCTTGCCGTTTCTTCGTAGTTGCTTTTACTTACGCATCGGAATGTATATTTGCAATGTACTATGGTAACGTATATTTATTCATGTATATCATAGTAGCATAATATCAATCTGTAACCCAAATTTGCAATAAATTGATTGATTCACTGATTGATCGAGCTTACGTACTTGCTTGAATATTATTTTGAGTATTAAGAAGGCAAATTGAATTGAATTAAATTTGAGTGGAGACTCCACTTTCTTAGAATGTCTTTTCGAGAATTTTCCTCTACACGTAGTTGTAAAACAACAATTACTTATTAAAACAGATGTAACTATGGAATTAATTAATTCAATAAAATCAATAAATGAATTAAATAGTTTAGCAACTTTTTTTATGTAACAGATGTTTTTAATTAATTATTAATCGGATGTTTCATTAAGTACTAAATCTATCAGAGTAACCTAGCAGGTTTTGATTCTAGTATTTCAGCTAATGTTCAGCTATTTATTGTTATGGCGGCTTAAATTGACACTTACGAAAGTTTTGCTTGTGCAACGCTAAGTAAGATGTTTAACAAGATGATCATTAAGGAGCAGTGTGACGCGACAAGTTACTATAAAAGGAATCCAGGTAAATGTTTTCCCGTTAACTATGACACACTGCAGAGTTTAGAATTTTAGAGCCCTCGCAGACTAAACGTAGGATCTCTCGACAGTACTGGTTTCACTCATTACAAGTCTGAATACCGAAGAAAGTGCGCAAATGTCTTACCTAAAGAAAAGTATGATGACTTGAACGATGGCGATTCTTATTAAACGTTGCTACTAACAGATTTTAATAGTGCGTTCATCGCGCTTTAGGCGCACATAGTCATTTACTGTTTAGACGTCAAAGTGTGACGGCTACAACGTAACGATTGCAATCACCAATCGGCAAGTGTACGCTAGTGTGAAAGTTTTTGATTGAATGACTCCGGAATCAACCGAAAGGACGTCAAAAGCAGTGATCTCAGTGATAGGCTGCAACACAGTTGTCACATAATAAACGTTTTCAGTATTTTTTGTTTAAGTGCCGTCTCCGTACGAAGTTTTGCCACATCATTAAGGCTATGTCAAATTTTGAGACTCAGTGCTGCTCTAATTAAAGATCTTGTAGCCACTATATCCAACTGCGGCCGAGTCTTCATTGCCTACCACTTTTCCTTGCTCCTTCAGTTTAAGGACTTCATGTCTTTTGATGATGGCATTACGAGTCCAAATTAATTTATTTTTCACTTTTTTATTGACGTATATAAGTCCGCACCTCACCTTCCGCATTCTCTGTAACAAAGTCACATCAAACATGGTATTTCGAATCTTAAATATTGGCCGCTTAAAATTCAAGTCTGAGGTAGATCTTACTGTGTCTTAGAGCAGCAAAGGCTCTAGGAACAAGCTCGTGTCAACGGTGCAATTTATAATATTTGCCTGTAATTACGGACGACAGTCTTCGAATTTATGGAGCAATTACTCCCATAATACCTTATGAAGACTGGTAGCGCGGTTGCAAAATATATGCGCTCGGTAATTCAAATGAGTGAAATAATCAGTGCAGTCGTTATTTATGCAGTGTACTTTTACACTTTAACTGTCTCAGTGCGTTTTGCGCTCTATTTATTATGTTAATGAACTACAGAAACAATTTAATGGAAAGTTGTTTTTTTAATTGCCAATTGTGACAAAATTAACAAGTGAAAATAAATATACAAATAACAAGATTGAATGTATTTCTATGTAGTTTAGAAGTTAGGTTGATCCTCTGATACTATGTCAATCTTTAATATCAAAAAGGTGTAGATCAAAACGATTAAAATATCAAAAACTAAGATAAGAAAAAGGGTTCTTAATGATGCGTGACTCTTAGAAATTATATTAATTACTATTTTAAACTAGGTACAAAAAATTTAAACTGGTTTTAATCCCGATACTGCATAACGCTAACAGCTAAAAGACAGACATAGTAGTTGAATGATGAAAAAAAACCTTTGTAAATGTTTGTCCGCCATCGAGCATGTGCGTGATCATGAATTCTTGAAACAGAATTAAGGCCTGCCTTATAAACGAACGATTAATATTCATAGCCGAGTTGGGTCAGATGTATGCATTGACACCGGGCTCTCTTGGGTCAAGAGTCAGTGGAGATTGACGATAAAATGGGGCATTTAGCGCAGTTATTGACGTCACCGTCTGCTATATGATTAACGGTGTGCGTTTCATCGATATCTGTTGTTCGCTGTGCAACACGTACAAAATTTGTATCACGTTGCCTGAATTTAGTTTATAGCATGATAGGATTTTGCGATGAAGCTCGTTGGCTAATTAGCGAAGCGCTCGGCAAACAAGCAAGACAATTTATGAGTATCTCGCTGTTTTACTTGAAGTATCTGTGTAGATATAAGAACGGTGATAACCAAGTCATTAAGACGTCAGCCTTTATTTCAAGGGATCAGGGGTTCGAATTTTAGACACGTCGCTTCACCATTCGATCGTAAAAATGTCTTTAGGACACCAACCTGGCCTGACAGTAATTTTTTTCCGAGGTGTGTATTGTTGTTGCAGTTAATGGTGGCCAGGACACGGTGAATAATCCACAGTGCCTCAACCGTTCTCATTCAGGTCTATTATATTGGGCCAACGATGGGTTAATATGATGAATGATGATGGTGTATCATTTCATGTTTACTAGCGGACGAATTGCGTAATATTTAAAATTTTTTTAGCTTGCTATCACATCATGTGGTTACTATAAAATAAAAGCTTGAAGGTTTTTTTGATATCACTTATAAGTTCCTAGGCATGAGTGAGTTACTTGCGAGCCGGTAAAACTGCTCTTTTTCTCACTAATTAGGTAGCAGTTAACACTGCTAATTGTACCTACTCGTACATAGCTGGATTTTCTGAGAAAGTTGTTTGCAATTACATCTCTAATGTTGACTTGGAATCGTATTTCCCGTACATTATAAAAGATGTAGGTACAACTTGTAATATATCATTCAGTCGTCCGCACATTCATCTGGGCTCAATATCAGTAACACTAGAGAGGCCGAGCGAGATGTAGGGCGACGTAAGGATATCTATATGACCTTGGCTTGATATTATAACGCCTATGAATCAAGCGTTCATTGTTCTGTTTTGATGTTTCATTGATGACTTGCTGGCGCTCGGAAGGGGGCGTCATTATCAATAAAAAGTCTCAATTTTCAGTTTTCCCACCATATGCCGTATTGCCTTTGTGGTTTCCGGACTCTTGACTGTTATCATTGCTATTATTTTTACTTTTAGTTTTTTGTAGCCTTTCACTCTGTCGGACCCTCGGATTTTATGAATAGGGTTGTAAGTGTAACTGGAAGGTCAGTGAGTGAGTTGACCCGGTCAGACCAGTGGCTTGGTGACCTGCCGCGTAGTTTTCTTCCCAACTTATAGTTGTCGCCCAGTGGAGGTAGAAGAGGGAGAATGGAAGACTTCCGAAGTTGGGCAATGTGACCAAAGTTACTTAGATTTTTTTGATGACACAGTCGAGGGATTCGTGACACGAAGCATTTCCAGGATTGATTTGCGCTTCTTTTCGGGTCCATGGTTTGCGATAAGCCCTTCTTCAATAAGAACGATCCTTTTCTGTTTACTGCTGGTCCTTGCCTCAGATATATTCTCCCCTCATTTATGAAGACAGAAAATATTTAACTTCACACAAGTCTTCAAGACAAATAAAATATGTTAAGTGATGTAAATTGTTAAGGCTATTAAGTAATAATAGTATTTATGTATGTACTTAGTTTACATACGGTACCTACTTTTCGTATGGCATTTATTATCAGGTAACATAACCGATAACACTGCTCGTGTTTTATCGCGATTACTCATTGGTTGGCAAGCGCAGATAGCAAAGTTTATATTGCACTGACGTAGCTGTTTTAGTGCAACTATGCATATCATTACTTAAAAAGTTAAACGTCTATCTATTTATACTAGATAAAGTTCACTTGTTATTATTACATTGTATTTCAAGAAGATTATTTTGTCTTGTACAATAACGCAATTGTTTTCCTGTCTTTAATCATTGGCTGTTCATTTTATTTCCTGTGATATATTATGCACACCAATATTAGTTAGGTAATTGAATGTATAATACAGTTTATTATAAAGTTAGGGTTTTAATGGTCCCGATAACTAAATACAAGTCTGAAAACTATGATTTGAAATATGTTTGCACAATAATAAATGGTAGGTTTTATAAACAAGATGCCGATGCGGAATTCTATTGCCTAAGCGCACCTACTTAAAATACCTACCTTTGGCTCACACTGCGGTTCGATAAAGCATGTATAATTAGTCTTGGCAGATGCACGTGTTATACTACCAAGATTGGTAATCACATCTGAAAAGGAGAAGCTCTGAATTGTTTATATGTGTGATATGTCTAAGATAACAGATACAATAATATAAACATAATATCCTTTAGGTGTCACAATACGTCCCAACAATTCACTGAGTTATTACTTAATTGAATTAATTAGCCTCGCAATTGACCTTTTGGTTGGCATTCTGCAGAAGAAAAGCGTATCCATTTAATATGTCAAATATGTAGGTCAGAGCATGATTCGATCGACTGCAGAGCTTTATACCAATTCTTGAAACTGCTGAATATGCATCTAAACTTAGAAATGATGAACATATTAACTTAATAAATTAGAAGTCGACAGGTACGACCTCATGTTTATGGATATATCATTCTATTTATATATACATGTATGTTAAACATGTAATTTGTCATATATGTTTTCAAAAATTAATTTCTACCCTCACTTACACAACGGGAATTTGTCAAAACTATTTTGTAAGTAAATTTTCAGATAAATAATGGTAATAACATCAGAAAAAATTATCCTCCATCATAAATTTATTCTAATATGTACCACCTATTGAAAGTTTGAAATGAACGCTATCAGTTAATGCGTTACTCAGTTTATATCTTCGATATCACAAGAGCGCCCTGATGATATCACTATGAATCGTGAACGCTTTGTGGACGTGAATTGGTCCATCAATACAATTTAGAGAATGCCCGATGGCTGACGGGAGGATATTTTAAATATTATTTAACGGTCGATGACTCTAATAAAATGAATGGTGTCTCGGTTTAAACGATACCTTATGTTGTAACCTCTAATTTTTCAAAACGGTTTGCGTTTGATACCGCTCTCATTTAACGTAAGTGATAATGCACTAAATCGAAAGAGATAATTACGATAGATATAGAGAAAACATTTTATGCATTTTTTAAATATTTCTGATAAGATAGATGTCACTAATCTCACCTGATGGTAGGTTACGATGCACTCTATGATCATAACTAGCCCTGGCCAATGCCTTCCACCAGAAAATTGAGTATGGTCAAAATAATAAGTTAGGGTTTTACAGTATTATAATTGTATATGGATTGAGTGTATATCTGCTTGATTTCAATATTAGTTTGGATGAGAACATTGCTGATTAGTGTCACCTTGCCACAAGTCTTCTATCGAAGCTGTAGATTTTATTTTTTTATAAAGTTATCGTTAATTCAGTTTGGTGCATAGCTTGCTGCAGAGAATATCTAAGTATCGACACTCCTTGTCGTTGCTTACTTTCGATTTCTAATCCACTAGCCACGGCTCCATTGGAATGTGCCCACATGGTGCCCACGCAACGCTATCGGCCGCAGTCAAAACATATTAATCCGAATAGACAATGTGATACTGACCACAGACATGCGAGATGGTTTCCCATAGAACTAACATCGAATAAACGGCACCATAAATTGCCATAAAAGGCAGACGAAATTGGAAACTTTTCTCCTTCAGTTGCATATTGGTGAATTGAACTCTTCGGGTAGGAACTTCCAATCCGATAGCAGCTGTGCGAAAAAGTTTTAAAGAAAGTACTGAGCTCGATTGCCATCATCATTTTGATATTTCTTATTTCAAGTAGGTCAATAACCTTTGGAGTATTTATTAATAGGTTAGTAGGGCCTTATAGGCGTTCTATTTTACTGACTGATGGAAAATTGCGGTTCAGCCCGAATCAATATCAACCATGTTCATTTACTCAAGTAGATCGTGTAACTACAACATAATATCTTTATAGATTTTATCTGAAGCGATATAAAATTACAAGAATAAACGGTAAACAATTTATACATAATCGAAATGCTTTCGATATGTCAAAATGAAAATAATACGTGGTATCGTTAAAGTAGGTTGTTACCAACAACGATGTGGTCGGATCGATTTCAAGGATTCGTGGTTTTAACGTACACCAGGTTTTTGGGGACAGAATATCGAGTTTGTGTACCGATTGTAATGTATACCACTTAAAATATCCTTCGTTTAATTATGATTTTTACTAGCTCTGTATTATCTTTAGAGGATGGGTTTAATTAAAACTGCCATACCCCATCCCCATGCCAAACTTTCGTATTACACTAAATATTGAAAACAATAAAGAGTACCCATGGGAATTAAAAATCCTTAATCCACGTAGACAGTGTCGTGGGCATCGTCTAGTTAGTAATGCCTATTAATAGGATAATAGAATTACCGCCTGTAATATTTTATGGTCAAACAGTTATTCCTCTAACAAATTGATTCATATTTTGAAATGTTTATTTGTTGTAATTGGATTAAATGGTTGACGGTCTGTTTACCGCAATATAGGTACGCTGAGGCAACGAGAAACAACACCCGCTTTGTTCGTTGGAATTAGCAGAAGCAATTTGTTCAGAACTCTTGCTCAATTCGCGGTTTCATGGAACTCAGCATCGTTCCCGCTGCTTTGTTATGGCAGTTACATTTTTGTTTTTCGCAATACTAGATTTTATTATTCACGTGAACATCTGTGGCCGCGTTGGAAATGCCTACTCCGAAGCTATATCCCTTAGTAGGTTGGGCAACTTCTCTTTAATGCGGGTACATAATATAAACCTGGTAGCTTTGCATATTTGTTTACTACTGCTAAGAATTTGTTTCTTTTTTTGCGTATAAGTTAATTAATTTACGTAGGTTCTTTTGCTTTACTTAAAATTATTTCCATTCACATATACCCACATACTTCAGTCGACGAGTTATTTTGTATAGTTCTTTTAATATTAAAATCAAGGCCGATATTACATTTAAGAAAGTATCGTCGCGAAAAGTCCAAGGTACTTTCTCATTTTTCGCATATTATTCGTTGGTACTTTCGCGACAACGATAAAAATCTCGTACCGCGCGATTATATCTTGCGAATAGTTTCGCGATTTGCAACTGATAGTGTTGTACTTTTTCTCAGTGGAGGAAAATAAACTTTTGATGGTTCCATGAAAACGTTTACAATTTATGTCAAACTAGCTTTTGCCCCCGCGACTTCGTCCGCGTGGAATTAGATTTTGGGGTAGAATTTTCAAAAACTGTGACACACGTACTTCTTTATTTTTAACTGAAAGCTCAAATACCAACTTTGATGGAAACAGCTTGAAAAATGACGGAGTTTCATATAAACTTCCATCCCCTATTTAAACCCCTTAGGGGTGGAATTTCCAATAATCCTTTCTTAGTGTGCGCCTACGTCATAAAAGGAACCAACTGTAAAAATTTCAAGTTTCTAACTTCAGTAGTTTAGGCTGTGCGTTGATATCTCAGTCAGTCAGTCAGTCAGTCAGTCAGTCAGTCAGTCAGTCAGTCAGTCAGTCAGTCAGTCAGTCAGTCAGGCAGTCAGTCAGGACTTTGAATTTTATATATATAGATAACGATAATATTCTTACGAAAATAATCGTTTTCCCGACATTTGCCTAGATGTTTGTGTGACTAAAGCTGGGAGTGTCCGAACCGCACCTACGTCTGAGAAGAAACTCTATTCAGGTATTCTTTTCGTTATCATTATCTCACAATGCCATTGACATCTGTGAAGTATATCTAAAAGAACCAAAAGAACATTTGGATATTCTTTTAGTTTGTAATGACGTATTTAATATTATAGTTGATCGTTAAATTATACAAGTAACTTGTAATTACTTCTGCTTCATTGCGCTTACTTTTTCTTGATCAATACCAGTTTTTGGGCTTATTTTGTATTCAGTAGCGACTCCGCTGTGCCTATGGCTCGTTTACAGGCGCCTCATTACTTTTTATCGATATAAGATTTCGAATTTTTTTGCCCCCGTATTGCCCCGCATTTTAAGAATTGTCGGAAATTACTTCATTTTTAAATATCGCTGAGAATCAGGTTAAGGAGAAAAATTAATTAAAAGACACAATCTTTACAAAACTCATTCAGAATCATTTTTTTTTTGGCTCCTAAATCGCCTAATAATAACAGCGTTGTTCTTATTTAGAAAGAGGTGATCAAGTTCCATAAATCTAAATATATAAAAGGCAAAGGTGACTGACTGACTGACTGATTGACTGACTGATCTATCAACGCACAGCTCTAACCACTGGGCCGATCGAGCTGAAATTTGGCATACAGGTAGCTGTTAGGTCGTAGACATCCGCTAAGAAAGGATTTTGGAAAATTTCAACCCCAAGAGGGTTAAATAGGGGGTTTAAAAAATCGAACCTAACGTTGTCGAAGCCGCGGGTTAAAGCTAGTTTTCAATAAACTGGCGTATTTATGTATACGTTTCATAATGCGATTCAGTTTGCGCATACATTTAATTTCTATTGAGATTAAATCAGCATGACCTACCTGGCAGAGGAGGATCATTAGCTTTCATACATCTTGAATGTAAACACATAAATCATTATGCTCGTGTATTCGTACTTAAAGTGAAATTCGGTGTTTCACGGGAACGTCCTTGTATTCAAATGAATTGCAAAGATCTTTATAAAACCTGACAACATATTTGTTTAGATTTAGAACATAATTTTGCTAGAATCAAAGTCGTTAATATCGTTATACATGGAGTTTCAGCTTTGATGTGGGGATTTTATGGGGCCGTAAAGTAGTTTAACGTTTTTATTAGAAGTTGGCTTTGTTCTGGCATGTTAAAGTGTAATATGGGGCCGGTGCTTACTCATTATTTCATCAGGTTTTAATCGTTACTTTCGTGATTTGCAGACTGAAAATAATAGTAATTAAAAAATATTATATTAATATTAAATATAAATACTTTTGAAAGTACAATATCTAGTCCAAATCTACGATAAATGCTATTGTATTTAGGTATAAGTGTATATTATTGTATATCGTAAAAATTAACATAAGACACATGACCTACTTGTATTTATAAATGCGAAAGTTTGTTACTTTACTACTCCGTTACTCAACGTTCTGTTACTGTGTGAATTGTAGTAAATAGCAATAATTTTTACTACAATTCACACAGTAACAGATCAATGTAAATGAACCTGGAGAGATATCCCGGAATAAAAGGACTCCCGCAGGATTTTTAAAAACCTACCTCCTCGCAGACGAAGTCGCAGACAAGAGCTTGTACTCTATAAGAGATACTACTAGGCGTATCTATACGTAGGTCGCTCCTAAATAAAATCCCTTATCCAATATCATTGGTACCTTTAGGTTTTCTCTAAAGGTTCGTGAAAATATAATTGTCAGAAAACGTCACCTAACTTAGCTTAGGCAGTCGTTAATATTAGGGAATGCTGGTGAAAACGAGCATCACTCCTTCCGTTTTGCCTATGATTGCTTCCAAAACAGTTATTGCAAATGGAACGTAAACTGTTATTATGCCTACACGCTCCGGGAATAGTTTATTTCTTCGAGGTTCGATGCCCGCTCTGGATGACCTGACGCTACTGTTTACAGTTCAGCAACGTAAATAATTGGACTCGAGTTACGGTATATCCATTTCATTAAAAAAATATGTATGGTCTGGACATTTTGGGAACGAGTTAACTCGAATTACCTGTGGACTGATCTCAAGTATTGACGCTAATATGAATGAGTGTATGACAAACAGGTTTTAATAAAGTAATGATGCAATCATTTCGCTTAAATGAATGAGTTTTACAACGTTTAAAACTAACGATCTTGATATGAGAATGCGAATAAGAGCGATGTCATAAGGCAATTCTTTAGGCGCGTTTTAAAAGAAGAATCCTATCGACGCTCGCTACACCAACACTGTGCCGACAATCCCAAAAAATCATAGATTGGGGGGCCGCAACGCATCATTTTGCATCGTTTTTAGTGCGGCTGTGGAATTGTCTAAAAATAATAACCTACATCGGTTTGACAGTCGCAATCACCTTTGATTGGCTGAATTTATGGAGTTCTTGCTGCATCAATACATTTCAACCAATAGCGAGAGAGACAATAGCGAGAGAGAGACGAGATTATTAGCCGATCAGAAGCGATTGCGATCGTTACATTGATGAAGTCATTTTTAGACAATCCCACAGTTGAGGATAAACTGTCACAATTTGGTTAGGCAATCGAGAAACAGCTTTTTGCAGTATTATGTACCTTGAGATTTCATGAAAAATCGCATACTCGTATATACTATAATTTAAATTATTTATTATTCATAATATGTTTTGGAGTAATTATTCAGATATATTCATACGCAATCTTGTTCAAGTCTGCAACCGCATGGGCACGTTCTGAAATAGGGTTGGGAGATAGTGCAAAAATACAAATACTTCTAAAAGTGCATGCTACCACTGAAATATCTAAAATAATACCTCTCCGGTACGCGCAGCTGGGTTATGGCATAAAATATGTCCTTAAACTTTCTATTTATTAGTACAGAGGCACATGTTGAAGTTCTTCGGACACGTTTCCCGAAGTGAGAGTGAGTCCATCGAGCGCCTTTCCGTGCAAGGCAAAATGGAGGGCACCAGAGGGCGAGGAAGGTCGCCCATGCAATGGGCTGACCAAATCAAGTGTACTGTGGGCGGTCGCCTATGCGATGGACCGACCAAATTAAGTCTGCTGTGGGCGGTCCACTGCTCGACCGACAAGGTACACTCGAACCTTTTCGGCCAGTAGGGAGAAGTGGCGAATTACATCTGCCGCTAAAGACGTTAGATACTTCGTGATGACCACGACCGCTCTGCCAAAAGTCTTATGATCTTCAAGAAAAAACATAGGTACTCTTTATAACTCATTTCGGCTTCTGAAGTCGAATTTAAACCATCCTTAACTTTTAGATTCAACGCTTTTTACTTTCTGATGGCTGAGTTATCAGCCCTATAAAGCAGTCATTGGTTTGCAATGGGGCCAAAGGAAATGCATTCAACTGGTTCCAATTGAGAGTTATTTCACTTATCCTGCCTTTCAATGATGCCAAAACGATACTTGGTTAATTTTACAAACACACATGCCGATCCATTAGGATTAAGTTGATATGCCATTCGTTTGGTTCTTTTTAGTTGACTTAATAAAAACTATATACACAAACAACAGACTATTTTCTTGTAATATGTAGGAGGAAACTTCGTCTTTAATCTCGTACAAATTTAAATGAAGAATTGTGTGAGTTCTAAGAAGTCGATTAGCGATTTGTCCACTAGCAAGTTACTTGTACAGTGTAACCACTTTCTTACAGCATAACTGCTACACATTGCCCACTGTCACATGTGGAGTAGTTACATTATGCTGATTTAATTTAAATTTGATTCTCTCTTGACCATATTTGATCAGAGTCTTGTTCCAACCTAATTTGGTTCCTAAATCCCAAGGGTAATCTATCGTAATATCAATTATAAAATGCGAAAGTATATTATTTGTTTTTCTTCTGCTATTTTGCTAATTGCTAAACCTAGTTGAGAAAGAACTTGGAGAGTAAAATAGGATTCCTTCTTTTTCGGAAAAATAGAGGCTTCATCGCGAGATATTTAAAAACCTAAATCCAAACCGACGAAGTTGCAAAAGCTAGTCAAATCATATAACTTGAATTATTGAGCATCTCTCTCTTAACTATTTAGGTATCAAATCCGATTCAAAACTTTCTGTCGAGAATTTATTAATTCCCGCTAAACTTTAGGTGTGTAGTATGGGTCGTAAAAAGTTCACGGCAACTGTCACCTCCGTAGATGGAGAGAAATGGCAGTTCATATACTGACCGGAGTTACGTGACCTTTACACCATATGTAGTTCTGGCGTGAGTAGTAGCTACGAGCACGACATATGGGAATTTTAACGTCCGGAGAAAGTGAAAACTGTACTGTTAGTAAGGGAACAATAACATTCTTTACCATATTTCGTGAGTACAGTAGCATTTAGTATGACATCTACATGCAACAGCTGGCTTAGTTTGGGTAACGATCTTTACTTAACCGGTTCAGGTCCTATCAAAGCCATTATATATATATGCTTAACTACATGTTAACTTCGTTGGTCGCAAGCTAAGCTCAGTTAGTTTAATTCGCAGTTCACGCATAACCTAATTAAAAAACGATTCTTTAACACCACGATAGGTTTACCTCCGGAATTCAGACTAAAGTGATTCCTAGATCTTTACTTCCTGGTCCTTATCCCCACCTTAAAGGCGCAAACGAAAGTGCGTTTTATAACAATAACATGATATAGCAGTTAGGAAGTCGAGTCCCACACACGCTGGATTATGTTTCTGTGGGGAGCGATGTGGTCGGAAGTGAATTTCATACTATTCCATTGCAGCTTGCCATTGAAGTTTCGCGTTACTTATTGATTACTGGATTAGTTAGGTATAAGGTTTTAAGTAGTAGCTATCAACCAAAAACCGATTTTTTTTATTCGATGACAAGATAGTCCTTGACTGCGATCTCACCTGATGCTAAGTTATGATGCGGTCTAAAAGTGTAGCGGACTAACTTGGAAGGGACACTCAAAATATCGTGTAGGTATATTATTAGCATCTAGTTGTGGCCTAGGCTCCAAATGCTTAGTATTTTTAGGCATCAAAGCATTCGGAACATTGCACCAGTGAATAGTAAAAACTTAACAAGACGGATTACTACTGATAAGGTAACAATATTTTTATGACATATCCCTATATCTCTTACCTCAATTCCCTTCGGTTTCAGATAGTAAAATTCAACACAAGACTAATTTCATTTAATTCTACTCTCAAGCGATACTTATTACTTCATCTATTTAAATGTGTTTTTGTTCTGAGTGTTCTAAACGAATTTATGTTATACAAAAGCCGACCTTGCGATCACTATAATTGTCTGTTTCGTATGCCGAGAGACCTTTTAAATTCTACCTAATAACACAGACATGTTTTGCGTAAGTAATTATATACCTACCTAAGATTATAATAAACGACTTCCCTTAAGGTACGTAAGTAGGTAACTCATCAAATTATAATCAAGGTTTCTCGGTCAAAATAAACAACCGTATTACGAAACTCTAATTTAGCAATTACAACAAAGCAATGTGTTATTTGTAATTAATCGATTTTATTATATTTGCTGTCGTAAGGTGATACTTTAAGACCCCTTTTACATTTGTTCTCTAAACGATTGCATGTCTAAAAATAATTAAATAAAATCAAGTAAAAATATTATATCCTTAATAATCCTTCACGGAAAAAATCAGCGCGCATTGTTTTATATAACACTAGTTCATGTAGTGGCTTCGCTCGCTTGGATTTAGTTTTTAAAATCCCGCAGGAACTTTTAAATTTACCGCGATACAAAATAGCCTATGCCACTCTCCCGGTCCTCAACCATACCCATGCAAAACATCACGTCGATCCGTTGCTTTATTGCGGCGTGATTGAAGGATAAACCAACAAAGCAACAAAAAAACACTTTCGCATTAATAATATTAGTTATAAAGGAATTAATTTGAAAGGTCACAAAAAGCACTAAAATGAACAAAATGCCAAAGAACTTTTCCGCCCGCGTTTTTCCGTTTGCAAAGTTCTGTTATATTTGTTATACTGCTTGGACTAAAGAAAACGACGAGTTTTTTAGTAAACTGAGTAGTTATTGGTAGTTAGATAACGGAAAACGATCTCAAAAAATAAAAAAGTAAATTCTCGTGAATCTCTATCACGATATGATAAAAATGAAAATTTTAATTTATTGTCCCTCTCCAAAGCTGAGGGACAAAAAAACGCTCGTTTTTTCACCGAGTGTAAATGAGCCTCAATTTCATTACCATTATGGAGGTCAGGCAATTTATTTTTATTTATTTTATAAGCGATTTCATGGAAACAGTTTCTATAATAATATTATTTATTTAAGTAAAATTGCGGTTTTGCGTTTTGTTTAGGTACTTATCAGGTTTGGTTTGCTTTAAGTCGTATCATTTCACAAAAACTTGGATACTTACAAGTAAGCTGAGGTATTTAAGGATATAATCGTAGTTGTAGCTATCATATACAGTTACTGCAACTATGCGAGGCAAATGTAAGTTTTTTCTCTGCTTATATGCGTAAGCAACCCTACTTTAAGTAGACAAGTTCATTAGCATTGATCATTCAACTTAGGTTTTGGCTATTTAATTAATTTTGCAATATTATTTTGTATTTTAAATAAATCCCTTGAACACATACAGGGTGATTAATATTACTATCTGTATTAATCCAGAGGTTCCAGTAAATAAGATCTAATAATATTTAGCAATCGTTGGTACGATCGACAATATTCCATTGTTCTCTTATCAGTGTTTAAATCGCTTATCAGTACCACTCAGTACATTCGATTCGGCCAAACTTGGCGTCTACTATGAAATACGGTAAGCAAATGAAAACAAGAATATAATGGAGTAGTAAGTAATATATTTAGAACGTTTGACTTTATTCTATACTTTTACATTGATTTCCTAAATAAATAAATCCTTTTAATATTATAATAGCGAACGTTTGGATGTATGTATGGATGAATGGATGGATAGATGGATGTTTGGTACTCAATCACGCCGCAACGGGTGAAACAATTTGGCTGAAATTTAGGCTATTTTCTATCCCGGAAAATAAGAGAGTTCCCGCGGGCATTAAAAAACCTTAATCAATAAATAAATAATTAATTAAAAAATAGTTTTTATATAATGAAATCGCTGAACATTTCTTTATATCAATTTATTATTCTTGCGACATGATGCTTTTGCGTGCACACGTCGTCACTTGCCGATGACGACTGACATTCGATTTCTGCTTCATGAAGACTTGTCATGCAAAATGATAGTCACATACCGTCAAGTCTGCCGCGGGTTTGACGCGGCATCATGCAGACTTGGCGGCAAACTTGATCGTATGTGGCCTACCTAACATTACTTTTTTTCTGATCTATTACATTGTAAAACTTGACCTACATCAACTATATCAGAATTAAGATTTTTAATAATGGAACTGAATAAAACTACAGACTGAGCGAACGTTCATTAACTATAATTAATGCTAATTTTATCGATTAAAATCAAAAAGTACTCGATCGTGACACGAACAAAATAATGAATGACCAGAATAAAAATATTTAACTTTGCTTATATTACAAAACGAGCAGTTTAATTTTAATTGGCCCAGGTATTATTTATACCCCTCAACGAAAATAGGCACCGATGTAATTATAACAATGTATTTTTTATTCTTAATTAACTCTAAAAAAAACCTTGGAAATGTAGAAATATTTTGAAGTAATATTTTAATGAATTCGTTATTGATATTTAAATATTTGATGCTACTTTGTCTTAATAAGTATATCAACTGATTAAAATAATACTTAAAAAAATAATCATTATAGCTCTATGATTTGTGTAATTTTTTTAATATAATATGTAAAAATGTATTCCGATACCGGGAATCGAACCCGAGCCTCCTGGGTGAGAGCCAGGTATCCTAGCCACTAGACCATATCGGATCATGAGACTGTTAACGAAACAGTGTTTCACTAAACTCCGTAAAGTAGTAACCTAATTTATCTTAAAATAACATAATTTTCATTAGAATTTATAGATATCTGTGACGTCTTTTGTTTGATTACTTCAAGTAGGTATAGTTGCACATCAGACACAGTTGCTTCAGCAAATTTTAACTGACACGTGACCGTTAAAAATTGCGTTACAGAACAAAATGTCAAAGAAAACCATTTTAACAAATGTATGTTCGATAACAAACGGTTTGAAACAACCGAGCCTGGTATCACAAATTAAAATCCCTACATTTTACAAAATAAAATTGGACAACAAAAATAGTTACTTTTGGTTTTAAAAGGTTCATTAAGTTTTGACTTTGATTGTACCTACTGAATTTGTGACTTTAAATCAATATTATTAAGGTTCATATTATGCGTATTAGTCTATGGTTAAAAGGACGTAGATACTTTTAAATAACTCGTCTTCACGCTGCCCTGTCCAGAGTCGAGACTCGAGACGGAATTAGAATTTCAAACTTCTAGACGTAATAATTACTATTTACCTCGCCCTCATTATCTATGAGTTGTGACCCAGTGAGATAACCGTTCCGCAAACAAATAACTTTTAGTGCACTTTATCATCCATCTCTCTCGCTCTACAGCATAAGTTGGAGTGCTAGACAAGAATGGCTTGTAAGTAATGATAAGTGGTTTGTTATCAGTTGCAGTTGGTAGTTTTATGCAGTGTTTTTTTTTTTCAGATTAACTGTTTTTAAAAGTAAACGTTTAAAAAAATATAAAGAGCTAGGTAGTGGGTAAAACTCTTTTAGTTTGTTTTAAGTACTTTTTTAGATATGTATCTTTACGCGATCAAATCAGAGGGCCTACTACCAATGCTTAGAGCAATAATATTATTTCAATATTGTTCTGACATGTCATACAATGTCAACGACGTTAGGACGTACAAGGACGTCATTATGTAAACTGACACTTTTTCACCGGCCAATCTTCATCGTGTCTTTTTCAAACTACATACTTGTCATAGGCGAAGTGCATTGTTCTGGCTTGGCACTGGAAAAAGCCATTCACCAAAGAAAATACATCTCAAAACAATATTGAAACTACTACTACTCTTAACGTTGGTAGTAGGCTCCAACTAAATACTAATTTTAATGTTGGCAGTAGGGTTTTAGGTTCGTAGCAGTTGGTAGTAGGAGATCCGTAGTAACAAGAATAACCGATATAGCTCAACGAGTCGTAAAAGCAGCGTATTGCATCAAGAGTTTAACAGAATCTAATAAATTTTTTACACAACCTTTCAGTATCCCGCCTCGGGGTCCAAGAAATCAGATTCAGTATTACAAATAACAAAGTTCCATGGGCGTTTGATATAGCTGTGGTTCCGTTCATAGCAGAGCGAAGGAACGTCTATTTGGAATTGTTTATGGCTTGCCGTTCATGGGTAATAAAGAGCCTAGCACCCATTGTGGCTGCATAACACTCATAGCTGGGAGGAATGCCCTATGTTCTAAACTGAACTACTTAAAAGTCTCGTAAGTAGGTACCTGCATAAGCTCGAATAAACTCCCATAACAATGAAAGTACTTGATTTTTTGCATATAATACAATGAATGGTAGCGCCAATTACAGTCCAATTTTCTCTGAATAACCGAATCTAAGGCTGAAATCTATAGACCGCACTGTCACTCAGCTCGGACTCAAGACACAGTTAAAACTAGAAAGATTTATGTCAGAGCATATTTGTGTCTCGTTTTAACTCTAACTTAAGTCAGAGCTCAGTCAGAGCACGCACTATAGATCTCAGCATGGGAGCAATCCAACCAATCCAGATTTAAATACCAAAAGTTTTTTTGCTGAATCCACAGGCTGAATCGCTTATTTATTTTTATTTTATTTTATTTATTTATTGTCCAATTAATTTAATTTTCTAAACAAAAAATTTTAAAAAGCCTCAATAGCCCAACGGTTAAAGGTGCGGACTGAAAACTGAAAGGTCGCAGGTTCGATCCCCACCCGTTGCACTATTGTCGTACCCACTCCTAGCACAAGCTTTCCGCTTATTTGGAGTGGAGAGAAGAATATTAGTCAAGCTCAGCTTGGCTAATATTTTTTATTAAAAAAAAAAATTAGCACGGCCTAAGAGCCGTGCTCTTATATTGCAAATGATCATCGAATACGCGGTCGATTAATCACTTAATGAAATAATGAAGAGCAGTTCAGAAACCGCTCATCACATTAATGACACTAATATTATAAAGGCGAAAGTTTGTATGTGTATGTGTATACACACATACACATACAAACTTTCGCCTTTATAATTGTTTGTTTGTTACTCCTTCACGCCACAATGACTTAAACGATTTGGTTGGAATTTGGAATGGAGATAGCTCACACCCAAGGATTAAAACAAAATAGGCTATACATAATTATTATCCCAGAAAATTATAGAGTTCGCGCGGGAATCGCTTAGTACGAGTACTTAAACAATAGTATGTAGTAATACCCTAAGTGTGAGTAAATATAAAAATAGAAAAAAAAAATAACATACAAAAATAAACCCCATCATAAAAATGCAAATTCCGATACCGGGAATCGAACCCGAGCCTCCTGGGTGAGAGCCAGGTATCCTAGCCACTAGACCATATCGGATGATGTCTGATGTGTTGAAACATGTTGTGTTAAATAAACAGTGATACCCGGAGATAAGGATAACACCGCGTTAACAGAATACATCCTAATATACGAGTGGGGACAATTGATATGACCCTAATACCAAAATGGACCAGTTTGTAGAAATATCGTGTGAACCGGTTACTGCAGGAAATAGCAAGTTTATGTGTTTATTCTATTTTGTTTGTGTATTCTTACCAGATAGTTACTTACCTAGTTGTGATTAGAAATTGCGATGATTGCCCAGTGGCTTAGATTTTGGAGTATGTACGTTTTAAGCAATTGGGTATTATCAAAATGTTGATATACAAGGTGTTTGTTAATGTGTATAACTTACCAGCAACCACCCATGCACTTTGACCCTATAAACACAATGGCGGTGGTAAAAAGTAAAAATTAATTATCAAAAACTTTCATACAAAAATAATTAATTAATTAAGAAAAAAACATTTTGGAAACCCTAACTAGACATAATAACAACACGCCACATAAATCCCTTTCAATTCCTGATTCCCTAGTACAAACAACTTCGATGTTTAGAAAGAGTCGTAAATTCTTACCGAGTGCCGCGCACTTGATGTCACGTGATGTCTTTTCGGAATAGGTAGGCAAGCGCGAAATCACTGACGACCTTTGCTGACGACTGACAAGTCGACCACTTTGCCTCGTTACTACGTACACTACGTCAGTAGTGGTGATGACCGGATAACGAGGTCTAGGTTCGAATCCTGGGTCGGTTCAAAATTACACGCCTTGCCTTATTAGGTTTCTGCAGGTTTCTGACAAGAAATTATCAGTAAGTATCGGCCTGGAGTTAAATTACAAAGTTGGCGTTGTGTCACTCCCGTTCCTCGGAGAACATGTTATCAATGATAAATTTTAAGATTAATTAAAGCCCACCAACCGCAGCTGCAGCAGCTTGGAGGTATGGATGTACTTGGATTGGAGGGTCTAATTAGGTTCATCTCTAAATAACTTGCGAGTGGCACAGGTCTCCCTTCCAGATTGATTTAGTTTAGACTCAAGAAGCTCAAACAGAGCCGCCCCTAGTTTCCTAACTTTAGGCCGGTACTGGGGGTTTCTTGGCAGAAACAACTCTAAAAATGTTATGACCGACTACGCAGGATTCGAACTCAGACCGCAGCAGATTTGCAACCGAACATGTAAACCACACACTCCACAACACTAACACACATGATTATGTCATAAATACTCCATTCCACAGTTCACTTAACAGAGACGCAATCGATAGTTGATTATACCGCAACCGTTCACGTGCAACTGCGTTGTAAATTGTAATCCCAAAAAATTAAAGCCGCAAGACGAGTGTTGCCAGTCATGATTTTGATTTTACCCGTTTTTCTTTTAAAAAATCCCTTTTTTTTATTCAATGACAAGATAGCCCTTGACTGCGATCTCACCTGATGGTAAGTGACGATGCAGTCTAAGATGGTAGCGGGCTAACTTGGAAGGGGTTTAGCAGTGTAAATTCAACCCATACCCCTAATCGGTTTTTACCCGCCATCGTGCCGGAACGTTAAATCGCTTGGCGGCACGTCTTTGACAGTAGGGTGATAACTAACCATGGCCAAAGCTTCCCACCAAACCAGACCAGAGACAATGTAGAAATTATAAATTCCTAAATTGCCCCCGCCGGGAATCGAACCCGAGACCTCCCAGTTATAAGACCACAGCGGTCACCACTGCGCCAGGGAGGTCATCGAATCCCTAGTCCTAAAACAATATTTTGACTTTCTTTTGGCAAATAACTTGTAAAATGAAAAACTGAATACTGTTTTAGGTAGCAATTTAAAAAATACTTATTAACAAAAGTGTTACATTTGAAAAGCCACATTTTCATCTCAAGAACGTACCTAACATTTGGTAGTTACTGTTAGATTCCAAAATTATTAAATGCACTCGCAATTATCACCAATTCTTTTAAAAATAGTTAAGCAAAAATCTTGCATAATACAAGTATTTTGTGTTGTTTTTCCCGAGGTAAAGGCAAAATTTCTAATGACGTAAACACTATCAAAAACTATTATTTTCTAAGTCTCCTTATTTTCATGGTGCCCTAGTATTCCACGTAATTTTACGATACACCAATATTACTTTGACGCGCCGTGCGAGTAAAGGCGAGGCTACAAACAAGACTTGCGGTTGCGTTTACGCAACGAAAAATTTCATCGCATAGGACATCGTACGAGAAAACTCTGTCCATTAGTTTAGTTTCTAATGAGACATGGACCACACTAAGTACTTTAGTAGAAATTTATCTTTGTATTCTTCCATTGGTTTCTCCCAAAGGACAGGACGTTCCTGAATCAAGAAAATCAGATAATCGTTATCGTAATTAATCATCTTGACATGCACACGCTGGGAAGTGTGGATACCGATAGAATGGTACAGGTTTTTTCGGTGCACAGCGGACATTTCCACGGTGTGTTGTGCGACGTCTGTGATTTTTACAATGCTGCGACTTCGCACCCCAATGTGTGCTCGCCCTTACCGGCGGGCGGTGTTTCGAGAACACGTACCGGCGCCGCCAAAGAAAAGCCGCCAGAGACGCCGCCCGCCGCTAGCTAGAGCGGCACCTGCGGCGAGCACCGGGGACAATCACCGGTGATTTGCCATTCTCCGGAGATTCACCGGAGATCTCCGGTGAATTCGAATACAGATTTAGCATCAATTAAAATGTTTTTAACTGTTAATGTTCTAGTACAATGCAATGGAATTTTAAGCGCATCGATATTGTGTGAACTCAAAATGATATTAGATGTATTGTAAAGGTTTTAAATAAAAAAAAATATTAAGAAAAAAATATTTTACTTTATTATGATAATTATTATTTACGGAGGTAGGAAATAATGATAAAGTAATTGTATTTGAATAAATGTTATTAAATAATTAACAATGTTGATCAACAAACTTCTTTTTATTTAAATAATAAAATTACTTGAGTTATGATTCAATAATAATCGGTTAAACACCGATTACTTTCACCGGAGACTCACCGGTGATTCTCCGATGAAAAATCACTTCTCCGGTGCAAATCACTACGCCGAATACCGCTCGCTTTCAACTTCTAATGCTAGTACTATGCTTGCACTGTACTGCAAGCGATAATAATAATTATTGTATCGTTTTGCAATTGATTTATTATTAAAAATTTCACACACATTCATTCGTTCATTCACATACAGTAATTGTTAATCAAAACCACAACGAGATATTAATTACCTGCAAATAAAGAGGCGGCAGTCACTTTATGGATTACGTAGGTACGGACTTTAACTTATGGAGTCCGAAAGTAGTCGGGAATATTCTTGCAAAATACGAGATTTCTAATCGGTTTTCACTCTACTGAACAATACTACAGGTTACAGGTTTAATTACATGCCGATTAATGGTTAGGTATCGCATCTGGAATATTTTATCGCAACGTTATAGCATAGCAAGTAGTACGTTGTAGGCCGAGACTAGGATACCAGCGCAGCAGTAGAATAGAAGTACTTTTAAGATTTTTCATTCATATTTTTATCGTTGGCAGTGCATTGCCATTGAATCAGCTGTTTTAAAGGGCTGCCACCGATACATTTATGGTGAATTTTTGAAGTCCTCATAACTTGGCCAGGATATGAGCTACACGTCTCATGATATTTTTTCATGTATCTATACACCGACCCCAACTTATGGGTTTCGGTAGGATAGGGACATTAACTAACACCTTGTATTTATTAATTATAATCGAAAATGTAACATGTAAGAGTAATATTTGTAAAAACAGAACATAAATCGGTCAAAAAACAAAAAAAAAAATAATGTCCTTCCAGCCGAACCCGGCCACAACGGCCAATCTCTATTAGCCATCTGCGCGGGAGATATTATAGTAGGTACACAAGCGTGTGCGCAAATACATGTACACTCTTACAGACATCGTGAGAGCACTGAACACCTGAGAGTTCTCTATAATCTTCTCTAAGGTGTGAGAAGTCAGCCAATTCGCATTGGGATAGCATGGTGGACTATGGCCTAAGTATAACCATTTTCTGAGAGGAGAATTGCGCTCAATAGTGAAACGTTAACGATGCTTTAACGAAACCCGATCAAAAGAGATGAAAGATGTAAACCAAGAAAAGATTTTCCTTAGGTTTGGTAACGAATTTGTTTACGTCTTAAATCTTAATAAAACTTACAAACCATACGATTACACGACCGAACCGACCGAACATCGCTGATGTAGGTAAAGATAGAACTAATAGATGTTTGTTTGTTGCACGGAATAAACATTTGGACGGACATGTGGTTTATAAACATAGTTGCCTAAAACTACGAGTAAACAATCAATGTAAGGAACCGTCATCGAACGTTTACCTGTAAACTTAGTACCAGTTTGTATAACTCGACAACGGTAACAATTTTCGAGAATCGGAACTTTATAGCAAAGTTGACTTACAAAGCCTCATTTTAAAGTTCTATTTACTTTATTTCAGTGGCTTTAGATATATGGACTAAACGAGGCAGTTAAAGTAAAGTCCATTGTATTTTGATATTAAAACGTTTCGCTACTTAAAAGTTATAGTACGAGTTTATAAGCCTCAATAGCCCAACGGTAAAAGATGCGGACTGAAAATTGAAAGTTAGCAGGTTCGATTCCCACCAATTGCACTGTTGTCGTACCCACTCCTAACACAAGTTTTTTGCTTATTTGGAGGTGAGAGAAGTCAAGTTTTTTTTTTTTAATTTAATGTAGTTGTTGATAAGTGAAAACTCATAGTAACTCCACACCACAGTTGATTCAAAACAACGTAGAAAGAAACCGAGAGATAAAACAACTATAAATTATAGCACCTGTGCATTTGTATGGTGTAATGAATAAACAAAAGGCTACCGAAAATACCGACTTGGATAATAATAATTTGACATGGAAAGAATTATGTGCATACTTTTTTTTGTAACACGCGAAATTCAATATTTTCTCGAATGCCACGGCGCAAAAATCCAGCATATTTTATAATTTGTTACGTTCCTGGTATTCTTAAAATACAACATTTCACATTTCACAACAAATTTTAGAATGCTTTATGAGCAATAAAATTTACAATGAAACGGCGACGAACAGTTGTTGAGTCGAGACCGATACATACTTAACGTGACCATACGTCCTGCTTTAAGCGGGACAATCCCGCTTTCCCCAAAAAGTATAAAATGTCCCACTTTCGCAAACGGAAAAGTTTTTGTCAAGAGAATTTATTCACACTATAGCAATCATTTTTTCATCATATCATAATTTGTCATAAGTAGTGATGAAAAATAGTAAGTGTCACAATACAAGGTGTGCCAAAATATTATATTCTCGGCCGGCGTATTTGAATTCCTCGCTACGCTCAGGATTCTACTTAAGAATCCTTTGCTTTGCTCTGAGTTCAAAATGCCCTCGAGGAACAAAATATCTCTTTGGCCCCTTGCCTTGTAACTTAAATAACTACTATTAAAGAATCGCACCACGTGGGATCACAGTCTACAGTTACTTATCTTGGTTGTCGTGTCTCGAATAAAAAAAATTACAGTTGTCAATTCAACAAATTTAAAAGAATCCTCTACGGCTTCATGAATTTCACACGTCAAAGCTCCTGGAATGTCAATATTTTTCGCACAATGGTGTGTGCCAAAAATTTTCACCTACCGCTGCTGAACTCGTCAATCCATATGACCTAGTTTAAGGAGACAAATGATTTGTAATGGCTCTACTAGTTGTATCAGTTGTCACAGAAATAGTTGCTGTGTTTTGTCACTGGCACTTAGTTACACGTATACATCGATGCACGTATTGCTTTGCTACCTATCTCCATTCTCCGATATCATAATAAAGCAGTAGCGGTAAGCAGATGACCGATAGATATCAAAAACCCGAGAGCGATTTTATTCAAAAAAGGGTTTACCTGAGACAGTTTTGTACTAGTGTTACCATTATCCTGGAGAAATCGAGGGAACTCTTCAAATTTTATAGACACAATTGATATATTTTGTAGTGGCGTTTGAATTCGGTTTTGTAAAAAGAATTTTTACGTTTATACCTATTATGAACAATGCAGTAGGAAGAATAAATAGCCGCTATAGATATTTTGGGAGTAATTTGAGACTGGGTATACACATCGTTTTATTTTTAGATCGATTTATCAAGGTGTTATTAATTGCTACTCAGTGCCAATTAAGAATAGTCTGATGCTTGATGATTCATTAATAGCGCAAAATACTTGAAATTCATAAGATGACTTTCAGTCAGACCATACACGGCCGCAAGAGTTGCCAGAGTAACAAGTGATGCATACTTCAATACATAGATTACTGACAAAATCAAGTTTAAACTAACTTTTAACTTTAACTTTAAATGCCGAAAATGCCCGCGACTTCTTTTGAAGACCCCTTTGTTTTTTCCAGGATAAAAAGTAGCCTATGTATTGCCTTTCAGCCAAATCGGTTGAGTCGTTGCGTAACAAACATTGAGTAACTTTGAGTAACAAACATCCATCCTTACATCCGAACTTTCGCATTTATAATATTAGTAGGAAAGATGCAACAGTGTCAGTGAGATAATACGGATTTTGTCACATAAGACACCGCAGTGGGGCGGGCACCACAACGCGCCATGTGCCATCGCTCTAACGTGCGCCTTTTGTTTCTCTAGCGGATCCTACGTAAGCAATATATATTATATCGGTTACTTTTGTTCTGGCATTGGATAGAATTGATGAGAACAAAAAAGCACATTTCTTTCGACTACTAATTTATAAAATGTTTTCGCCCACCTTGAAATGATGACGCGGCAGTTGGTGGATGAGAGTGATTTAGGAACGACCGCTGTACACCTGTTGAAGTGGGCGGGCGGTGCGGCGAGAGACTGCTTTGAACATTCAGGTAAAGTATTACCTGATTGTAATTGGAATGGAGGTGTTGACAATAGTAGGTCAAGAGATTTAGTATTTGGTGTAGACGCGTAGATTTTATAAACTTATAGTTTATCAAATTATTTAAAAAAATGGGAATCCCCATTTCGCAACCGCGAAAATATACGCAACCGACGGATCGACCAATTGCTCGTCGAAGGTTTGCTAGACAGGTATTCTTACATGTAATGTTCATAAGGAAGAAGCGTGAAGGTCCCAAAATAGACTCCACTTAGCATATGCTATGCCTATGGAGGAAGCACGGGCATAGCGCTGGTTTCTGTCCGTCCATCCATCTGTCTGTCAGCGGGTTATGCATGCATGAGCATAGGAGCATAGGTAGAGAGTTGAAATTTTTAGAGAATTAGTATTTCTGTTGCCACTATAACAACAAATACTAAAAATAAATTAAAAATTAACGGGTGCTCCTCTACCAGAAACGTGTTTTTTTCGGCGTTTTTTGGAAACGAAACAACGAAACCCTTCGTGTGTGAGTCCGACTCGCAATTGACCAGTTATTTATATAAGTTGGCCAATTTTTTGACTTGATTACATCGCGCATGGGGGGAGCGTACCTCCAAAAGAGGAGCAGGATGATTCATTTGGGATTGTGTGGATGTCTGTTTCCGGTGCGACCTGATGTATTCACGAGCACATTGGCATACCGCACGTTGTGCAAATTCTACGACCCCCTGTCTGTGTGGATTTATAAATAATCCCGGTTCGCCAGTGGCGGCGGCGGTGTGGCAGACCGCGGACGGCGCGGGCGCGAGCCGTGATGGACGCGAGACGAGCTCCACTCCAACGATGGTCTACATCGATAACCCACCCGCGATCTCTATCGCGCTATCGAAAATTACGTGCTAAGCCCGTGCGTGTATCTGGATGACATGTGACCTTATGTTGAATGGACTTAAGTGATGTTGAGTGTGTCAATGTTTAAGTGCTAAAGTGATATGTTTCAAGTTCTCCACATCACGCAACGCCGCTTTACCTTTGAGCTGAATGAGGAATGCGTCTTAACGTTTTGAGGAAATATTATGCTTACGTATTTTCATAACATTAAAAGCCTGCTGATAAAAACGATTTACAGTTTCAAGATTTTGAATGAAAAATCGGATTTGATCATAATTGTCGTGTTTAACCGTTTGCTCTTGTGAGAAATGATCAACCTCTTTAACGTCAAGGCGGTTTTAAATTATAATGACCGATGATTTTTCATGGTCAATTTTGCTCGAATTTTAAAATCACATTTTTCTATAGAGTTAAGTGAGATATATTGCTGATGAACGTAGCACATGAATGTGTATTTAGTGCATTCGAATTTGTCTCAAGTTTCAAGTTAAGAAAAGACGGTTAGACAGATGTCCATGAATAAATCGAGACAGTCAAGTATGTCACTAATGTTGTTCGTTGTCTTCCGTGCTATACATACACATCAATTTGTATTCTTGCCACTGAATCACACGTATTGAATCTTACGACATTTTCCAAATAAACAGTTACCTACAGAAAACGTGAATATAAAGATTTTGCTTTAGAAGTACGAATTCACTTGTGATTTACGCATGGTTTTATGTGTTGCTATTTTTATCCCACCATTCACAGAAATCTCATTAGTGTCCACATGAACCTGCTCAGTGTTATTGGCACTTCTATTTTCAAATGTTAATTTTCCACCAACTGCGTGTTCTTTCCCTTTAAATTATTGTTTCTTTGTGTACCATACAGTTTTACTTCAATTTTTATAAGTATTGCTCTTGTTCTAAGCTCCTCTTTAATATGTTAGCTATATGTATTCTGTTTCTATCTACCTTGAAGTATCAGGAATTTTGTCAGTATACTGAAGTTCTCTATGTTAAGCCTCATATCTTTTCCTCCATTTTATCTTTACTTGATATATTTTAATAGAATGCAACTACTTGTTGTTCCTTTATAAGTACATATTAGGTTTCGGTAGTGAAAATTATATTAGTATAGAAATAAAGAAAAACTGATAGGCCTCAGGAGTGCTATTAAGATACCCTTAAAAGGTTAACATATTATTTAAAATTTATTCAATAGCGACCTCCACCTACGTGTCTTTTCCAAAGTCATTTTAATTTTAATATTGATTTGGTCACTATACTGACTTGTCATTGATGTAGGCGTTGACAAAGGGCTTATGAAACTCTTTACTTTAAAGTTTAAACAACTTTCAAGAGGGACTCTAGAAGTTTTAATTGAATTGCGTTGTATGTTTTATTTCTGTTTAATATTGTAAAACCAAGTCAGAATGTTTGATTAAAAGGGTCTTATAATTTCATTGCATTTATTTGTCTATTCGTCTTTCGGTCCAATTATTATTTTATAATCAATAGTCAATCCCTAATTAATGACTAACAATCGGCTAAAATAATGTCTATGTCGTCAAGTCTTCTTAGACTCACTATTGTGTTTCAAAAATATTTATAATTTTATTTTGAGTCTTCAGAAGTAAAAACATTTTTTAGAAATAAATGTATGTCTACGAGATCATATTTCATTTGTTTTCGTACGCACTACGCTAGTTAATTTAATTCAGCATTCAGTGCCGAATGCTTGTTGTAATTTTCTAAATGTAGAAGCATTTTTTCCAATTTTGTTCTAACTGTCCAACAAAGCATTCCCCATGCCCAGTGGCTTGTAAAAATGTACAGAGTAATTGCTAACAGATAGTTACGCAAATCTGATTGATGATAACGATCCAGCTGTTGATACCGTTACTTCAATTTGGCCACCGTCTGCTCAATTACAAGGTCGTTCAACTCCCAAAAGATAATAACATTAAAAATATTTTCCCATGTTTGTGTTGGATGCATTGTGTGCATTTTCGTTATCAGTTCTTAAGGGCTTCTTAAACGGATTAACCTTTTTGTCAATTTCTGTTTTAGCCGCTAAGTTGTAATCTTTGGCGTCTAGCGCAGTTTAAAAAAAATTGCTACATATTTTCACATATACCTACACTCTATGATGCAATTTTTATATTCCGTTTAAGAGCCACTTTATTATTATTTGTTTCCGTTTCGTTTTAACACGTTTTATCAATTACAGTTTGACAGATGAACACTTCACATTATGAAATCAAATACATAATGAGGTCATGTTGTTCATATTGATCAAATAACACGTCAACAGGCTTTATTTCCAGTGTTACACCTAACTAACAAACTAGTGCTACCAAACATCTTTCAAGATGATGCAAGCGCTGTTGGAATCGCTCTACAAAATCTATACAGGTAAATTATATGCAATTTAATAATGATTAATTTCTTTAGTTGCGAGAGTTGATGATCATTGCGTGAGTGTTCGTTGTATTAAAAAACTGGAATTCAGCGTCACTAGAATAATTGACGATACCAATAATGATCTGTGAGAAGCGAGCACCGTTATGATATAATCTAGTTGTGACGGTGTATATCAGTCGATCATGGTGGTTAAGCGACGTTGACACAAGTCAGTGACTGGATTGGTGACCTTTTTTTGAAGGCCTGAATTTGGCCTTCACGTTTTCTCCATTCCTCGTATAGCATGTTAAGCCATCGGTCCTGGTATTATTAGTACTAAGTCGTATGCAGAAGGATCTGAGAGACTACATATAATTATTATCCTAAGAAAACTCTTTCATCATAAATGAGGAACGGCAGGGGTCACGACCTTCAGCGATGAAGACTATACGGCATATAGATTATATGTTACTGAGAACAATGTGGTAAAATTATACCAATTTATTTTAAAAATTATCAGCCGTCTGCACGCATAATTAATTGAATTCAAATTCAAAATTATTTATTTCATGTAGGCAAACCTGTGGCTCTTAAAACATGTCGAGAATCTACCATGGGTTCGGAATGCAGATTCTGCTGAAAAAACCCAAAACTCAACAGTTATACCTACTTTTCAAAACAAAGTATAGCACATTACGATATGCTATAAAAATCTTTCAGTGAAGTAGTGTTTACTACTTACTTAGACGGCTTACCTACGTGTTAATCTTAATTTTACGTTGGTGAAACATTTAAAAACATCTCAGCAGTGGAGAAAAAGAGCTCCAAATGTGTTTTTATCTCAGCCTAATTGACTGTTAAGCAATACTCGAAACTAACAAGCGTGTAACTCACTAACAAAATATACCTTACTTACGAGTAAGTGCAATAAATGGATGGTAGGTAAGTTAGCAATTAAGTGGATTGCGTCGCGTCCGCTGTTTACCCGGGCTTTTAGCTTTGATTACGATTTGAAATCCTTGATGTTAGGAGTGTTGAGTTGTGTGCATTATATGGTCTAGTGGGCTATACCTAGGTTTCTTAACTAAAAAAAATCGGCAACCGCAAGCCCAGTCCGCAATTCTACTACTAAAACTAAAACAGTTATTCTTTATATATCTATACTTATAATAAAACTGTAACGGGACGAATTCTGTCCATTAAATATATTTTGAAAATTTTCATCGGAGGATGCTTTATTAGCGATACTGAGCCCAAAACATTTTTTTTGAATTTTTTGTCTGTCTGTCTGTCTGTTTGTGCGCGCATCACGCGAAAACCACTGAACGGATTTGAATTAAATTTGGTATAGTGGTAGCTGATATTCCGGGTCAATATTATAAATGATACTTTTTGATAAACAATAAGATTTATCCGGAATAGGGGATGAAAGTTTTTGTTGATTTTGCTCCATAACTTCGTCAAATCTAAACCGAATTTGATAATTCTTTTTTTATTATAAATTGTGTACTATTAAAAATATTTTGCCCAATTTTGGTGAAGATCTACTAAATATTATCGGACATAACTTCTCGCGGAAAGTAGCAAGTCACTCTAAACTTTTTCCACCCGGACGAAGTGGCGGGAATCAGCTAGCATATTATAGTTATCATTATTTGTTAAACTTTGGACTTAAATATAGTAAACGCTAATTGCTAAGACTTATTGAATAATATGTGGGCGTAGATTTTCGTGATCGAACTCTTGTGCTTCAACGACGGGGTTTTAAATGAGACAACTATTGAACCATGCTATTGAACTTTTCGTAATTATAGTGCGGATATTAAGATTCTATTGCTGATTTCTATCGGCTAAAATTATACATGTTAGACTTTATCCTCTAGTATTAATGTACTGTAATGTAATATTAACAGTTTTATGTAGAGCGACATCAGAAATGAGAACGCTGTTAATTATAATAATTGTTGTTATTATGTTCTTACTAAGGTCATATGTTGAGGGTTATTACATGTTTTTTTAATATAGTTTACCCGATTTTAAGGTTTTTTACTTACAACTTAACCGCATAATATCTATCATATTATATCCAGTGAGATACTTTTTGTTAAGTTACACTTGTACCTATTGTAAATAATGCTTATTTTTGAACAGAGAATATTGTAAAGAGATTTTTGAGGAGCCAATAATATCTCTAGTAGGCTATTGTCCGCCGTCCCGATGACAGATAGATAAATTCAGTAAGAAACGCTAACTGTAGATAGATAAAAAATTGAAGTGGAAGTATGACCAAATGATAGACTTGTTTTGAAATGAGGGATAGGCTATGTTCAGATGGCTGAATTGCGACGCGCGTTTTCAAATCGCGCGCTTAGACATCCTAATATATACCTAGCAACCGTTCACATGCGCGCGCGTTAACGCGCGTCAGCGAGCGTCAACGCGGAGCTCAGAGAAAAAGTTTCTAGACGCAGACAATCGCGCGTTGACTCGCGCTTTGATATTAATGTAATGTCCGTTTGCTGTTCAGTTGAGCGCGCGCTTTCATCGCGATCGCATGTAATTTTGTTAATTTTCGTAATTATATTTTGAGTTGAAGCAAATTGTCGAATGACTTTGTAGACATTCTAAAGTAATTAAAGAATTTAGATTCATGGTCTCTTAGATTCGGATATAGTGTCGCAAACAAACTGGGTCAATTTTTCAAAATTGGATGAACCCAATGTGTACGTTTTCTTTTTTTATATTTTTCTTTATAATATAACCACAAAATAATAGCCTTTTCCACGTCCATTTTCTACGTTCTACCGAACTAGACTGACGAGTACTCTCGCAACGCGCATTAGCGCTCATCATCTGAACTCTCTTCAAATTTGATCGCGCGTTGACGCGCGTTAACGCGCGTTACATGTGAACATAGCCATATAGATTGCAAACGGCGTTAGTGATTTTGGAATTTTCCGAACTCGGGCAAAGTTAGATAGAGTCAAGTGGGTTTCAGAAATTGATCAAAATTGAGTTTATTGAGGTAAGTATATTATAAAAATATTTGTCTACAATTTTATATGCTGAGTGACAATTTCTGTTATTAGGATCCCACAATATACCTACTTCTAGTTTTATTTCTAGTTGTTATTGTATTTTTGCACCAGCACTGGTAGCATGGGCAGGAGGTAAAAGTTTTATCCCCCGATTTTATCCACTGACAGGGGATAAAATTATCTTTTCCCTATGCTAAAGCATGGCGACAGAGGAGAAGGCGATGTATATTTCTAAAAGTATATCCACTAAGTGTTATTTCCACCTCCGTGCCCATGCTCGACGGGTGGATAAAGCTAAGCGATGGGATAAACGTTTTATCCTTTTCCCGGGGATAAAATTTCTCCCGCCCATGCTACCAGTGCTGGCATTCCTTGTTTAGCATAACTTTACGCAAGTCGGGCAGTTCTGCCAATTGACGTCACAATGGGACAACAAATCGTGTGTTCGCCGGTGTTTCTACTTGAAGAAGTTCGTATTGTTACCATTGATCGATGACTACGGTATAAAGTACTCCCACTCCGCTTCGTTCACAACTTTAAAAGCTCGTTTTGTTTACTGTGATTAGGGTTGCCAGGTCTTCAAACCAAAAAGTCGGACAGGCCAGCCAGTTTAGCCGGACATTTGGGTACAAAGGCCGGACACCCTTATTTTTTAGACCTAGCACAAAATGGCAATTTTTTTCAAAGCTCGTTTGCGCAAGCGTAGCGATACAAGATGAGGCGAGCGGAGCGGAAACCAACACATGACAAATATGTAAAAAAATGGTTAAACTTAAAAAGCCTAGCAAAAGTCGGATAGGCCGGACACCGTCTAAGTTGGCCGGACACTCAACCAAAAAGCCTGACTGTGTCCGGCTATATCCGGACGCCTGGCAACGCTGACTGTGATTCGGTCGGTAGTACTACTTACATGACATTAATTTTATTATTTTATCAGATTGATTATTAAATTTGAATAGTGTTACGTTGATCGATTGAGATTTAGTTGACAACATGTTATGATGTTATAAGTCCCATCTTGCTTAATTCGTCTCGCCTTAAAGGCGAAATCTTGATCACTAAGCTATGAACGCTACATTCTAGCGTTTAAAAATTTTTTGCTACACACGTGATAATAATAGTTTTAATAATATTTTTTTTGCCAATTTAATTTTTAGAATATAGATAAATTGTAATTGTTAGTAAAATATGTGTTCATGGTTTGTGTATTACTTACTAGGGAAGGGCGATAAAATAAAACTGCGACACAGTGTTACACTATTGCAGCTTTATCGGTACTTGTAGAAATAGAAATATTTTTTATCCAAATAAACTTTTATAAGCACTTTTGAATCGTCAATGAATCTACCACTGGTTCGGAATGCTTTTCCTCCTTCCGAGAAGAACCAGCAAGAAACTCGGCGTTTGCTCTTTTCAAAAAAAAAAAAAATTTACAATAGTTAATGAAACTATGCTATGTATACAGTGCTTCCACGACGAAGTTTCCTAAGTCCAATACAATACAAATACAAATAAATACAATCCAATGCATGGTAAGACACTCGTCTTACCATGCATTGTCTACTCAGACAATAGTGTGATATTATGATGTATCTTTCGTATAATGATAAACTTATATAACTTATAATTTTACACACTTATTCATAACTCTTAAAGAAAAACATAAAAAAGTGAAGATTGTTTTACGAAGTACATATAGTTACTTAGTTATGTTACTTATTGATTGAATCAATTATTCCATAAAAGTGAAACAGTAATATTAAAATATTGCAAAAGAAGACGTTGGTGGTCTCGGTAGCCTCCACATACAGAGTAATAATAAAATTTTACGTCTGAAACAAATTAATTACTGTACATTTAATAAGTTCTATAAACAATGATTGCACATTAACATTTGTAGCTGTCGATAAAAAGCTTATATTTGTACTTAACAACAATGTTATAATAATAATTGGACCGTGACATTTCGATATGTTCTGAATGGTAACGATAATGCTCATTAATACTTAATCGTGAAGGTTAACAAAAGTAAGTCAATAATGTCCCTTTTTAACTGTATTTTTGTCGAAGGTCTTATATTGGTTATTGGACATCGATGGTTATTGGTCATAAAAGTGAGGGCAATATAGGTAAATATAAAGTCTTGTAAAGCTGCCTTAATTCTAGGTGTGAGTTAGTGAGGGTGGTGTAACAAAAGGTTTTTTTGACGATGCAGAAGCGATGCAGTCTAAGATGGTTGCGGGCTAACTTGGAAGTATAGTTGTGTAAATGAAACCCATATCCTTAATCGGTATAGAAAAGAAAGCATACATAAGCATACCCATGGATTTACTGCACTTATTTATTTTCATTTAGGGCATTTGATACCTATATAAGTTGAAATAAAATAAATTTAATAAAAACATTTTTAAATTCAACATATACTTATACATAAAAATATCTTTATCATATTAATATAAAATTGCGATTTTATCTTCAAAAAATATTAAATTATACCTATAGGTGTGAACACCGAAATCAAAGCCTTAAAAATGTAAATATTCAACTTTATGTTAATATTTTTTACTACCACGAAAAAGAGTTAAAATACGATAAGTTACGACGTGCCATGTTTACAACAGATAAGGTGTTTAAGTGCAATAAAAATTATCGTTTACTTATCAATATTTCGAAATACTATTGGATAATCGTGCATGTAACATAAAGCGATCACGATTTTAAAAGTTTCAAGACCATTCTACAAAGTTCGATTGTCCAGTGCTTCAGGAATTAATTTAAAATGTCCTTCCTTATTATTACAATTTAATAGGCAATTTCATCAATCATTTTATGGTTCTGAATCAATCGAAATGTTTTTCGAAACATGAGCATTATTAAAAACATGGCCACGCCGCATCCGGCCATGAGCAGCATAGGGTTCCGTAGTTGCCCGTCAATAATATGCATCACAATGCGCTACTTAGAATAGATTACAAATACTTGTATGCAAAAATAAATGTATCGCAATCATCATAAAATGTGGCAGCAAAAATGATCGAAAAAAAAAAAATCAAATTTATTTCATGTAAGCCTTGTAGCTCTTATGACACGTCATGACTGCTGAGAACTCTTTATACTTGATCACTTTAATATACAAAAATGTGTCCCAACCGACCCATCCAACGACACCTACACAATAGAATTGACAAGTTAAAAAAAATCCACTTGAATTGTAAAAGGGGAATTTTTTTTTAAACTATTGCATAGCTTCTATCGCGGGGCAGCGTGGAGACCGAATCCAGAAATTCCGTAACGAAAATAACCTGACACGGGACTCCTCTACGGTGAGCCGCTAGATGGCGTTGATAAAAAATGCCATGCAATAGCTTTACCGCGGCAGTCCCCGAGTGCCACACGTCTTTTTTTTTGTTCAAGATAAATTTACTGCTTTGTAGGTATGATGAATATGTATAACTATGTCAAATTACAGATTTTTCATGCCAATAGCCTCTGAGTTAAACCGGGGATAGATGGACGGATTTGGCAATGGCAAAGGGGCTACTTGTTATAGTTCTTGCAATTCACGAGGGCGCGTGAGCTTTACTTGTGGTTACGTCGTGTACATACACATTGCGTAAGTGTGCGTGCCTGTCAGGAGTCTAGGTGGGAGCGGTCAGGCGCGAGCAGGCTCTCGCTCACACTTATACAGATACGACATACACACAACCTTGAGCCACGCGCCCTCGTGAATTAAAAGAACTATACTTTGCTATGGAACCCTAAAAACAGTCAATTTACTTATACAAAACGGAAAGTAGGGACTGAAAATATGTGATCTGGTTTCGAGAAAGTTGAGCCATTCTGGGGCGCAAGCAGTATGGTTGAGAGGCATTTTATTGAGATGTTCACCTGTCTGTAAAGATCCACATTCTGCTTCAATACAAGTGATGTTTTCTGATTGTTAAATAACTAATTTAAATCAATATTTAACGAAATTAGATAGGTAGGTAATAACTCTCTAGGAAAAGAATGCCTAATAGTTCTAGGCTAGAAAACTTGGATGCTAGTCAAACTTGTTTGTAAAAATAAAAATACGTGACGAATTGAGAACCTCCTCCTTTTATTTCGTCGGTTCAAAAAAGTAACAGTAAGTCGGTTAACACAATGTGATTGGGATAAAGAAAAGTATTAATTTACTATTCATTTCAATATTTATATTAAACTTGCTGATGCCCGTGACTTCGTTCATGTGGATTTAGCCTATGTCACTCTTCAGGTCCTCAAGTATAACCCTTGCTAAAAAATCACGTCGATCCGTATCTCTGTTGCAGCGGGTTTGAAGGATAAACCAACAAACATACCTACTTTAGTATTTAGTAAAGATAATGCTTTCGTTTTCAATGTTCCCATCAGCATAACCAGGCTTTGTAAATTTATCATTTTTACGCAATTCCGAGGTCAGAATGACCAGGGCAGATAACGAACAAAGATAGTATTGCAAAAGTTGTGAGAAAAAATTAATTAATGATCGTTATGTCAACGAACTTATGAAAGGAAAGAGAGGAATGACGAGTCGACGGCACAGTGTAGGCTAGAATCACATAAGCGATATTTCGATCAACTAAAAAATCTCATAATTTTTTTTAAAATTCAATAACAAGATAGTACTTGATTGCGATCTCACCTGATGGTATGTGACGATGCAGTCTAAGGTTAGTAGTAGACTAACTTGGAACGAGTATGACAGTGTACTTCAACTCATACACCTAACTGGTTTCTAGTTTTCTACACGACATCGTGTCGGAACGCTAAATTGCTTGGTGGCACGTCTTTGACGATAAGGTGGTAACTAGCCTCGGCCAAAGCCTCCCACCAGACATTTTGAATGTATATTAATAAGACTCAAACGTGACGACTGTCGTCAACGTCACGGCATGATGATTCAAGATAGAGTTTGTGCAATTAACGAGTAACAAAAGTCTTAATATTCGCAAAGGAAAAAATCTCACTGATAGCTTAGGGGTTAATTTGATTAAGTCAGTGGCCATTTTTAGCTATCACTTGTTTTAACGGCGAGAGAAAACATCTTGCGAAAACCTGGACTCCGATAGAAGATGGTATTGGAAAAAGAAGAATTACCAAGTAGGAGTAGTGACTCCTAGGGGCCTGCCACCAACGCTTAAAATTAGTATTTAAGGTATGAAATGGCAACACAATATTGAAATAATACCTACTTCTACAAGTAGGTATTGGTGGTAGGCCCTATGTTTCACTTAAAATTTTATTTTCTTGGGAAAGCGTCAAGACAACAAGGTATACTGCAACTAAAAATCGTTAGTGTGTTCATACGTAAAGTTTCCCGTTGAACTCGAACGAGTCCGAAACCTTACACAATTCCCGCCAATTTTTTTTTTATTCTTTCCTGTGGCCAGTGATCCAGTTTGCGGCCAGTTTTGTAACGTTTCTCGCTCGAATTTCGGGCGATTTTCATCAGTTGATCAGTGCAGACTGGACTCTATAGCAGTTTACCAATCTCGATTCTAGTGATGTCGATGTTCCGTATCGATACTGTAACTCTTTTCTGTTTTACTTGAAGGATGAGATTTATGAATTGCTAAATACATACAGGACAACAGCAGAGGTACAATGGTGGTATAGTACATATTATAGTCTCTCACACTTTACCATATTTGCATGGTGTGCAAAGTTGCAGTCAAAAGGTCTGCTGCTATTATTATTGTATTGCTATTAAAAATTACAAAGGTGTAATGATGTTACTGGTAAAATTTCACAATTTATTACAATTTATTTCGCAATGATTCCAATATTCATAATCTACATTTAACATTTTTTACGTTTGCGCCGTATTGAACTCGTATTTCGATTGGGATAATTTTGCTGTACTCTATTTATCTAGTTTCTTCACTTTATTCGGGTTTTATATTACTCACGCGATTCGCATTATGCATAGGCTCCATTCCAACTCAGGCTGCATAGCTTGATACAAGCTTATCATTACGAAAGTTCTGAGAAATTCTGATATTACTAAAATCGATATTATTTATTATGTACGAGATAAAACTTGCGCCTCTTTTATTCTTTCTATTGAAGATGTCCTTCTAATATTATAAATGCGAAAGTTTGAATGTATGTATAGATGGCTGTTTGTTACTCAATCACGCCGCAAGGACTGAACCACTTTGGCTGAAAGGTACAGATATAAATTATTGTCTGGAATAACACATAGTCTACTTTAAATCCCGGAAAATTAAAGAGTTCCCGCGGGATTTTAGAAAACTAAATCACGCGGACGAAGTCACGGGCATCAGCTAGTATCTCTGTGTATCTTATCGATATTTTTCGTAAATTTACTTGCTTAAAAACATCCCTACGCGTCCTCAGCATAGATTTGAAACGGTGTATCAAGTCAAGGTCACGGACGCGGGTTTGAATGTGGGGTTAGTATAAGATTTAATTCGATTGATCGTATACTATGACATTAGCATGTCATAGTATACGATGAATGATATGAAAGTAAAGTAAACTATAAACACATTGAATTAGAGCTAAATTTCGTGCATTCTTATAGGTACTTTTACGTATACGGATACGCTCCAAACTAAAATCGGTTGAACTGAATTTGTGACTTTAAATCAATGCTTTTAAGGTTAATTTTACTTTGACGCTAATGCCATAGTATACGAATACGATCAATCGTGTTAAATCTTATACTAAACCCACTGTTCTCACGGGCCGCTCTCGTATCAAGTCGTATCCTTCAATTAACTCCCTTCGCTGCCGTGACGGCAATGCTTTATCACAGCTTTGTTCTCACTTCGTATCTACAATTTACAAGTTTTTATAGCTTTTGTAAAGTTAGAGATAAAGAATCCACGTTTTTAGTTTTCATAATTGCCAGCTTTAGTCCTCACCCACTTGTAAAATCTCATCCTATAATAGTGTCATATAGTGTCATATCATCCGGATTTTCGAAAGTAATCTTTCTATGAGCGTTCACGTGTATAAAAACATACACACAGGCTTTTTTTTATTCGATAACAAGATAGTCCTTGACTGCGATCTCACGTGATGGTAAGTGACGATACACTGTATACATAACATAGTTTTGTTACCTATTGTAAAAAAAAAATTTTTTTTTGAAAAGAGCAACAGCTGAGTTTCTTGCCGGCTCTTCTCAGCAGAATCTGCATCCGAACCGGTTGTAGATTTATGACGTGTCATAAGAGGTAGGTTGGCCTACATGAAATAAATAAATTTTGAATTTGAATTTGCAGACTAAGATGGTACCTAATGGACTAACTTGGAAGGGGTATGGTAGTATACATTTAACCCATACCTACCCCTATGCTTTTGCACATTTCCTTGTATTACGGTTTCTAGGAACCACACTGGAGACGTCGAAGCCGCTTTGAAGTTATTACTATCGCGTGAAATGTACAACTAGAGTCTCGCCCTTAAAACATATAAAACATTTATGCTCTAAAATCTCTCTTTATCGTTTGAAATGGCTTTGAACGACTCTGTTTTTACTCTCGACTGGTCTGTCTAAGGAAAACAATAATTATTATTTATAACTATTAATTAATATATCTATAATTTAAAAGCCGTTACGAGTAATTAAATGCTAAATTGCAATACTCATTGCCTGTAATTTGTTTAAATTATTTGCAATGCAACGGTATAGCATTTAATAAATTTTAATTAACCCACAGTCCTATTAACACAATCGCGGAAATGACTTTTATTGCTGTGACATAAAGACTATCATTCAATGTTACAATATTTCAATTATAGTTAAGGGTCAAGGCGTACAGTGATAAAAGTCTTGATAAGTTAAGAATATAAAATATAAAGAAGTGTCCAGAATTGGTACTTTGTTTACAAGCGTTTTTTTACTGAACGTGTAGTGAAATGCAGCGTATCCTCATTAACATAGTTGCATTCACGTTCTATTAATACGTAAATAAACAATGTTTTATGACTAAGCTCTTTAACACGAAGCTACGCGACTTCCTGTCGTAGTATGGATGTATTAACCTTAAGAATTCTTGAATTCCATTGCTATAAGTATCTTAGATCATAAATTAACTATAGATCTCTTTGTGTAATCTTTTTTTATAGGTAAAGTTAGTTCACAGTTAAGTCATAAGATCCAGAGCCTATAAGCACGAACATTTTAACTTTCGAATAGGAAAAGTGAAGTTGAAGAAAATGTTCGTGCTTGGGCTACTGCATGTTTCACTTCTCCTGTAAGTTCCTTACATAAGCCTATTTTTCGCATATTCATCAAAGTATTATTAGGTCTTGAAGAAAATATAACATAGTCATATTTTCTCTGAGTGTGTTTTAGTCCTAATCATGTACTGTTATTGCATTTAGTTTCTATGTATTTAGTTTTAGAAGTTTTAGTTCATCACTGTCACCTTAATTGACGACGTCTCTCATAAGTCGAAACAGTTAAGAAATACATATAATTGTACATCGTGTACCAATGGTGTATCATTAAAATTTCTCCAGTGTTCCATAATTGTATAGTTCAATTTATTGATAAATATGTGTTGTCATGTCTCTATAACTTTGTATCAAAACACAATTTTGAGTGCAGTAATTAAATTTGTTCTACATAGATTCAACAGCATGAAGAATCAAGTTTTGTAAGTAGGTCAAATCTACAGCACATAATATGAAGTGAAAAAGTGTTTACAACTTGTTTCGAACGTTATCGGTAATCTGATTCTATAATTTTCTTATTAAAATTATTGGTAATCGGATACCAAAATTATCTGAAGTAAATCGCAGATACAAATGCGTTAAAAGAATTAATGATTACAGTATGATTTATGTTATGACCCAAGTAAACTTTAGAGTTATCCTTGTCGCGTACTTCGTTAACTTTTTTATATACGAGTTTATGTTTTTGTAAAAAAAAAAATAGGAGACGTTCCTATAATATATTATACACTAGAATCTAGATGATGCCCGCGACCTTGCCTGCGTAGATAACGTTTTTAATTCCCGCGGGAACTCCTAAAGTCTCCCGGATAAAAACCCTATGTGTTGGCAGCTTTGAGTGTTGGTTTAATATTCGAAGGTTGGTAGCGTCGCGGGAGCACGACAACACAGTTGTCTGGGCTTAGTTGTCACTTGTCATCGCTTTAACCAAAACCTTTTAGGACCTTGTTACTTTAAGCCCAATAAAATTACGAGAAGTGAAAACAGTGTCAAAACATCATACGCATTACTTTCCCAGACACAATTTCCCCTGATCAAGGTGCTCGTATATCTTTAATTTAGCGCCTTATTTGAAATAGCGTTTCACGATCACCGCGGGCCGTTGTCGCCTGCACCCTTGTGTTCCGGTTCAGCTGTCTTTTGATAGGGAATTGAGAGGTTTTGTGCAATTCACTGCAATTTACTGGTGCAATTTCACCCATAATGCAAATTTAGCTTTTGTGGATTTTTTGGGTCAATTTGATTATTTACGTTTGTTTTAAATCTACTTACTTTCACTCTTAATGCCATTTTAAAAGCATTTAAGCTACCATCAGTTTATGGCAAATGTTTCTTTTTTTTTATAAATCTGTCGGATATTTGTGCTTTAAATATATTAAATTAATTTGTAATGAGGCACCCATCACCATCTCAATTTTCAACCCATAACCCGCCAACTACTGGGCGAAGGTCTCTCGAATGGGTGAAATGAACATTAATATTAGTAAAAGGTAATGAGTATTAATATAATCTATTTACTAGAAGATTATTAATTATTAATTTCATAACCTGAACTAGTGCAAGATGTTTACCAGATATTAGAATGCGTGAATTGCGTCTTCTGCTGACAGGAGAGTTGGCACATTTATTTTTATGAATTATATTATTATATTACTATGAAATTCTAATAATTTGGAAAACAATATTTTTTTTTATATACATTATAGGTTATGGAAAGTGATGATATGGTCTAAAGTGTTGCCTAGAAGATGCCTATTCACTCTTGTTTTAAAGATACCCAGTTCAACAAACAAAACTAAACTAAATCAAATAGAAAATTCCAATAGGTATTTACTAGCCTGGCTTGTTTTCTTCTGACCTTTATGTATAATTTTCTGTTATTCGTCATCATGATAGCTCGTAACCTAAAAACGTTACAGTAACAAAAACCGAGCTATGCAATTGCTCAACGAATATCTCAAAGGGCCATTTGGAATTTTCGCCGTTTGTTCGTCGAACTGCTGGTAGAGCCAGAACGCCGCGGGTCGACGCGTGATGGAATGCCCCAGAATCGACTGCAATTGTTGTTTGTTGTTGCCAAATAACTGTTGTTATAATGTCGTTCGTCTTGTTATGGTTGCGTTATGCCGTAACCCGTACTTAGAGTGTAATTTAAAATGACTTCACTGGATTTGTTCAGTTAGAGACAAAATGGAGACGGAAAACCACACAGCTGCACAACTATTGGAAGAACAAAATAGTATCTACGTTTTTTAAGTTGTTCCGTGTAGTTTAATAATAATCTTTAAGATTTTGTATCTATCATAGGGATCTTCTTCTTCTTCTTCGTTTCCTGGGAATCTTTTCCGCAAGTAGGCGTCGATTCGCCCGTTTTGCGTGGTTCCACTGGTGCAGCTCCCCGCCGGATCACTCCAGCCAGCCGAGCTCCCTCCAAAATCCGAGCAGGCCACCCAGGTCGGCGAGGACTTCAGGAAGGGTAGCTGGAGAGCCAATGTAATCGTGCCGTTGGTTGGATACACCCCTGCATTTAAGCAGTACGTGTTCCGGTGTCTCGTCGCCCTCCATGCATGCTCTGCACAGAGGACTGTCGGTAATCTATCTACTATCATAGGGATATGCCAGCTCAATTATTAATGTGAGTAAATACAACATAAACAGGTACCAAACATGTGTTACATATTTAAAATATACTTTTTTAATAGCGTTTCGGTACGATGGCGTGTAAAAACAGATTAGGGGTATGGGTTGAATTACACTACCATTCCCTTTCCAAGTTAGTCTGCTACCATCTTAGACTGCATCTGCATAACCATCAGGTGAGGTCGCAGTCAAGGACTATCTTGTCATCGAATAAAAAAAATCGCGTAGTATGAAGTTTCGAAGTTGCCTGTAGAAGGTTTTAGCCTATGTATAATGTCTTATTTTGTTTTCTGTTTTTGTTTCAGGTAATACATCATCGCTATTTAAAGAACACAAACATTGATGAGAATGGTGGGTATACCGGATATTATGAGTTTCACTTCCTTATTTATGATCATAATAATGTTAATGTTATACATACGAAAGTTGTTTGGTAATAAGACATGACATAGGATATATTTTTTTTATTAGTAGTTTATTTCATCATCATCAAATTTACACACTTAAGACCTAATAACAATAATTGCTAGAATACTTATATTATTAGGATCACAACTGGCTATTCTAGCTAGATTTTGTCGATCTATGTTAAGGACAGCCAGCCCTCTCCCTCGTAAAAACGATACCGTGAGCACTTATTGCCTAGATTTTTGGACAATTAAGTATATATTTTTATCCCAGGGAAACCTAGAAATATATCGAAGGGTTCTGATTTTTATAACCTAACTCCAGGCTGATAAATCGCCGTTAAAACCTAGTGTATGTGTAATAGATGTGTAAGCTGAAAAAACAACAAATGTTAAAGTAGTAACTATTAAAGTTATATAGTTTTTAGGTAAATATGCGTGAAATTTTATAACGCAAATAGCCGTTCTGTATATTAAGTAAAATCAAAAATAAAAAAGGATCTTTCGAGAAGCACTTGAAATTAATACATAGAATGCATTATAAACTATTACAATAATAAAATGCGTTCGGGGTTAGAATGTCTATCACCCATTCGTCAATAACATTATTATCATACTGTTTGTTAAACAAAATAGTTAATTGGTTTTAATTCAATATTAATTCACCAAGTGTATGAAATAAAAGATTATTATTTATATCTATATTTATATGAAAGAAAGAACACCATGGTTCACAGGTGTTTTCCAACTCTTAACTACTCGTGTCTGGTAAATATAGGTTTATATTTATACATATGTGGCTCGGTGCCTATTCTCGTTGCTGCAGATTCTTTGGCGATGATAGTCAGTAATTTAATGAGGCAGTGATAGCTCACTTGCATTACTAGCTCAGTGTCAGCTTGCTTTATTATTAACTGCACAGGTAGATTTTGCTCAGATAACATCTGTATTATGCGTGTTTTGATACTGTATGTCTCAGTGTATAATAAAAGTCGTAGTGCGCAGTTGCATGGAATTTTATTCTGAATTTTGTTCTATGCTAGATATTTAATGTTAATGCTATTTCACCAGTTAGAAATATAAGACACCATTATTCCATGGAAATTGGAAATTAGAACGATTTTGACCTGCATTTCTTCGACTATGATATGTCGATATTTTCTACGCAAGCGTGTACCATCTTAGGCTGCACTTCACTTACAATCCGGTGTGATCGCACATCTATATATATAAAAAAAAATACTATGAAATGGAAATGAAAAGTTTGATTCAAATTAACTTATAAAATGTGCATATAAACTTTATATGCACATTGTATACAATGTGCATATAAAGTTCTTATAAGTTTCTTATAAGAAAGTAATTATTCAAATTAGATTCAATAAGATGTTTAGGGAACAGATTTTACTAAAAGTAAATAGTGAAAGACCGATAATAACAGACAACGCACTGCTATTATGGAACTAGAATTTAAGACAACAAGACGATAAAATTTATATTGAGCCCCTAAATAAAGTTTTAATTGTTACTGAAATTCCATTTATTTGTGAATATTATTTAAGAAACACGTAAAGGATCTTAGTTGTATCTTAGTTAAATTAATCTTCTTCAAATCATTTTTAAGAAACTCCAACGTTCCAGAAACCGCTTAGATTTATTAATTCTGCCTGGTAACGACCTCCTTTGATGACAAATGATTTCACACTCGAATCCATTTTGTGACACAAACAGGCACCTTGTCAGCTAAATATTCTAAACACACAAACATTAATGTGTGTGTAATCGTCAATCTATCGTATAAATAGTCCAATGAAGTGTAACTAGACGTGAAGTGGTGCCAAAAATTCCTAGTTCGATCTCCGTTGTTTATTCTTAATAACATTGTACCGGCACAGACTGACAAATATTCGGCGAGACAATGTCCACATTCCAATAATTTTGGGATAACCTCTTAATATATAAGGCATCGAATTATAACGCAAGAAGTGCTACAGTCGATGCGGTGATATATACAATCCTTTGATATACAATCTATATACTTATAATAAAACTGTAACGGGACGAATCCTTTACATTAATCAATGAACAACTAGATATACAATCATCATAGAGATACAACAGTCGATACTAAGCCCAAAACACTATTTTTGAATTTTTTTATCTGTCAGTCTATCTGTTTATCTGTGCGCACATCACGCGAAAACTACTGAACGGATTTAAATGAAATTTGGTATAGTGGTAGTTGATACTCCGGGTCAATTTATAGGATTCTTTTTATTCTGATAGACAATAAAGTTTATCTGGGATAGGGGATGAAAATTTTTATTGATTTTGCTCCATAACTTCGTCAAATCGATCAATGAAGACGTACTCGAATGATAGTATAAATAACTGCCTTAAATGAACATACGATTAAAATAGGTACGGCCTACGTCTCTATGATTTATACCGCTATAAACCTCTACACCCATAAAACGTCGTCACATAATGATAATCATGACCTACGCTGCACTGACCTTATACGGTGCGTACATTGACTTTGACATAAAACCAACACTATACGCATAAGCAGAGGCGATAATTTGTTTAGATTTAGATCGAGCACACACTGCAGACAATCCTATTATTTGACTAATATTATAAATGCGAAAGTTTGGATGTATGGATGGATGGTTGTTTGTTAATCAATCACGCCGCAACGACTGAACCGATTTAGCTGAAAGGCATAGAGATAGATTATAGTTGGGAGTAACACATAGGCTACTTTTTATCCCGGAAAATAACAGAGTTCCCGTGGGAAATGAAAAACCTCAATCCATGCGATAAATGCGAAAGTTTGGATGTATGGATGGATGAATGTTTACTCAATCACGCCGCAACGACTGAACCGATTTGGCTGAAATTTACAACAGTTAAGGCTTTTCGTCACATAAAACAAGTGCTGTTCCCCTGGTGCTTTATAATCGTGAAATTGTGTCGCTTTCAATATTTTACTCTAACCACACCCAAATGCTGTCTTCGTTTTGTTGCTCAAATATTTGCTCTCGATTGAGTATTGAGAATATATTGCAAAGATTCAGTACCCGTTTATTTGCCTATAAGATAAAGTTTTCTTTGGTTACATATTTTATAAGACAACTTGTCTCGAACCGACAGCCGTTACGAGAATTTGCTAGACACTATTTACATCTGTTTTATGTACGGATGTCAAAGGTCCAACGCCGGCGTTGGACGGCTTATGACCATAGTCAGTGTTGGAAACGTTATGTAATTGGACGTTGATTTGTTAACGCGTTGGTTGGATGGTCTTGAATGGAATTTATTGCGAGTTAGTGTCGTTGTTGACCGCGAGTTTACCTATATTAATTTAATTTATACGAGTATCTAATGTTAGAACTTGAGTCAATAAATCAATAGGTTGCTCGTAATGCGGATTTTATTGCACCGTTGTTAATAAAATGTTTTACGACAAAAAGAAGAAGCGGGCAAAAGCTAGTCTAAATTATAAAAGGAAAAGGTGACTGACTGACTGACTTGTTTATCAACGCACAGCTAGAATGATTAGACGGATCGGGATGGAGTCTGTACATACAGATAGTTACCGATAAATGAGGTTTGATGATAGTTTTTTACCAAAAACATAATTATGATTACTTTGGCAATTACTTCCAGTTATTAGCGAAATGGGCAGGCACAGTAACAGTAACCACCAACGCTAAAAGCTATTTTTCAATTTTGTTTTAGGATGTCATACAATATCAACCTTAAAGTAATTACTGTAAGGTCAAAAACTTTAAAATAATACCGCTTTGTGCGTTGATTAGTCCCTAATGAAGCGAAAAATGATTACTCTTGTAAACATCGCCATACTTTTGAGACCGAATACAACACTTGAAACAGTTGCGATATATGAGATGAGAATATATTTTCATCGGTGATCATGATTGTCATTAGTATAATTTAGGACAATAACAGAGCGTCCTTCATCGCAATGAGAGCAAAAAGTCCGTAACAAAGGAGCGATGTGTTTCGTGTCACGTTTGCGTTATTGTTAGATAAATATTAATTTTGTGCCACCATAACATGAGGGTTACCATGAGATACTTCTGGGTCCGCAAATACAATAGTCAATCAAATAAGGGTTAGTAATTAAATGGATACAATTTCTGATGCAAATGACCTCACGATGCTATTAGAGCTGAAATTCTGCGTTTTGGCATAGTGGTGTAGTAGCAGAAGCGCGTCTATAAAAACATTGAAATATTACAGTTACAGCCGACAATAACTTATTATAATAATAGTTTGCTAACTAAATAGGCTTTTCAGAGAGCTTACTTAAATCTTGATATATTGCGAATCATTGAAAAATGATAGCCAAAATTAAGTATACTCGTATGTGTGACCTGTTGCACAAGCATTTGTTTACGTTTATAACATTTGGTCAAAATAGTTTGCCATACCCTAACTGTAAAGGTACAGCGACATTAGACACTCTCCTAGCTACATATACGTACAACTACAACGAACTTGACATTGACAAAAGTTTACTTCCTCGACCTTCAACTCCAAACGTGAAAGGCAATCGTTGCTATATATCCGCTATCGAATCTTTTTGAGACTTGGTTGCTTTGGCTCGAGAAGAGGAAATCAAACTGTCAAACGATGAAGCGGAATTGTCTAAAAATGATTGCTACGTAGTGACGATTGCAATTACTCCTGATTTGCCGATCATCTTTCGCTATTGGCTAAAATGCTTGTTGCAGCAAGAATAAAAGCCAAATTACCGTAAATAAGACTAGCAATGATTGTGTGTGATGTGGCCATCGATGTATTATTATTTCAATGAACACTGCGCGTTCCCCGCGTTTCGCTTTGACGCAAGTGTCAAACAATCACGTTCGAGGAGTAGCCACTCCCTATCAACCAAAACCGCATTTATAAGACTAGCAAAACAAAAAATGGAATGAATCGACATTAGTACATTTTTTAAAACTTCTTTTAAGTTCTTTAAAGACATGGAATTTTGCAAATTCTGTTGTCTCTTTGAGCGCGTATTTTTTCCTCTAGAGGCTTATCCAATAGATGTGACATAGTACCTAATTTTTATGTGATCTTAATTCCTTTTTTATAACCGACTTCCAAAAAGGAGGAGGTTATCAATTCGGCCGATATATTTTTTATTAAACAATATATTGTAACATATATTACAAACCTGACGTTCGTAAGCATTTTTATGCAGCTTTTCCTAAATTGACTAGCCAAATTGTAAATAACCATGAGCCATGGTAACCCTACCAAAGCAATTGGAGCAAAATTTGTAAATCGCGTAGGTAATAACAACTCGTTGCCGAGTTTGAAAAGGCTCTTTTTACCTCCGGCCTCGCTATTATTGCTCGAATATTTATCTCATTTCAAATGTTGGATACAATCGGTGTTCATTGTGTATGAAACCTACCTACGTCAGAAAAATTACACAACACGTGCTTCATTTCATCAACTGTTTAGACTTTTACACGTCGTATCGTCATGTCGTCATTCCATCATAATTTTCGTTGCCAAGGTGAATTTTTAGCAGTAACACGACCACGCTTGTTTAAATTGTTCAAAGCTCGATAATTTTGTTCTTTTAATTAACAAGGATCTTTGCATTATTCAGACTTCAGTTTTACACAACTAACTTTTACTTGACAAATTACAAAAGGGCCTCCAAATGTGGTCACATCACATAAAAGCGTACGGGTGCCTCTCCCTGGATATGAAACTATGCGTTACTAATGCTTTATTTTCATATACTCATCCTATTGGATGGATGGATGTTTGTTACTCAATCACGACGCAACGACTGAATCGATTTGGCACAGAGATAGACAAAAGTTTGGAATAACACATTGGCTACTTTTTATCCCGGAATATGAGAGAGTTTCCGCGAGAATTGAAAAACCTTAGTCCACGCGAACGAAGTCGCAGGCATCCACTAGTGTACAATACAAACAAAAATATTTGCTCAAATGCAACGCTTGTTCGAAGTCGTTCCACACTCGAGGCACGAGTGATAAAATTGGCACTTATTACGTGCTTATTTGGACAAACGGTCATTTACCTTAAAGCGTACGGTAGCTATACATGCGTAACGTAATGAGTTTGACAAATATAATAAAATCAAAACCGGCCAAGACTGAAACGAGTTTGCTATGCGCTTGAAGTATATAGCTAAGAAATTTGATTCCTCCATGGCTATGCGGAATCGGTAATTCAATTTCATGTTTATAGACAAACCTGGCTGATGCCCGTCACTTCGTACACGAGGATTTAGTTTTTAAAATTCTTTGATTTTCCGGTATAAAAAAATCTATGTCACTCTCAGTATGAAGTTGAAGCGTAAGTAAACAAACACACACTTTCGCATTTGTAATACATATAAGTAGGAAATCAGGGATGGTACGGTGAATACTCCACCAAGTGTAACCTACGCTACTGCCAGGGTCCGTGGAGGGACAAAGGCAGGTTTTAGTGGGTGCAAGCCCCACATAACCCCTCCGTTTCCCCTGATGGAGGGTCATGAGTAAGGCATTTCCTGTCTATAACAAAAAAGGGAATTAGGGATGTTATTGGTGCTTTTTTACGCCAACCGCATCAATTTTGACGAGCAAACAAATTCATGACAAATGGTTTTTTGAAGTCGTAGGATATATAACATAAAATATGTTATGATTTACTAGAGCCATTATAATAAACGTAAATAGTAATTAGTATCAAAATCTTCACACCTTATATTATGTTGGTATCATTAAAATGACAGACAGCCGTTATCGTAACAAAGTACTTGTAGATTTCACGCTAAACAATAAATTGTAAACAATTAAACACTTGGTTATAAATTCCCTTAGCACATGCGAATATTTGTTTATGTATTACTTGGTAACTCGTTGCGTGTCAGTGTTTATTTTAACTGCATTCGATGAAATAACATCCATGAAGACGCGGGTTGGTGCTTGGTACTTTGTTTCTAAAAGGCAAACACTAAACATCGATATTGTAACTAAGCGAACCGCAAGATTGTGTGCACAATGAACTCTATATGCCTACGCTTTAGCGTAAGGTCACACTATCGACAAGCGACATGCTCTAAAGAATTTTTCAACCGCGTTCTGTAAGTCTCTCTCTTTCTCTTATATTTCACTAGCTAGTTAGGTTTTTAAATCTCTCGAGAACCCTTTGATTTTCTGGGATGTCACTCTTCAGGTCCTCAACTATACCAATGCAAATCAAGTCGAGCAAATTTTTTTCAAAAGAGCAACTGCTGAGTTTCTTACCGGTGGTAGATTTATGACGTGTCATAAGAGCTACAAGTTAGCCTACATGAAATAAATTATTAATTTTGAATTTGAATTTGAATTTGATCCGTTGCTCCGTTACAGCGTGATTGAAGAACCACAAACCAACAAACAAACACATAATATTAGTAAGGATAAGGATTCACGCAATCACAACGACTACTTTGAAGCAAGAAAGGCACATCCTTGTACATTTTCTTATGTAGCTTGTCGTGTATATTTTACGGCATATAAAAATGTAGGTAGCCCAACAAAAGTAAATAACTAAATCAATAAAAAATACAACGCCAGCGAAATCAACATTTCCATATACATATTATTCAACACGCACACTAAAGACGTTTTTTGCTGACACTTTTTACGCAATCGTAGCGACACAATAGGTGTAATGCCTAAGTTGCAAGAACACTTTAATAGAGATCGTGACACCGATCTTATTATTTTTTGTTGTTATTGTAAAAAGCTACCATTACTACTATACTAATACAGGGGACCGACCAAAGTCGAAGTTGCCACGTGATTCGGCGTAAGGTTAAACGCTCATTGGCTAGTACCTATCACCTTTTTTTTTTTTGTTAACGGGGGGGAAATCTTCTTAAGATACCCGACCTCCGGGAGGAGAAGTCGGGTTATGCAGGATTTTTACCTACTAAAACCCCCTCGGTGGCCACCCTCAGCGCATATTGGAGGGCTCCGGGATCTCCTGAGAACACGTACCGGGGCCTTCCTTGCGCGACGCCATTTGGGCTCATCTCAGGGAGAATAGCCCCAAACCACTTGCACGTATTAAGCTGCCTGTGCCACATCAAGCTGCCATCTTCCCAGGGCCATTTTGAAAGATGGAAAAATGAACGCCTGGACGCTAGTACCTATCACCTAACCGATCGCTTCTCGACAATTGAGCATATGACTTTTTACCAGCTTAGGCTTATATCCGGACATTCAGGTGCCCTCAAATGAAAGCATGAAGGCACTTCAGCACTACTCTAGAAAACTAAAAAAGTTAAGCTCCTTCTTTAGACGCTAAGCCTAGACAGAGAGATTCTAGATCACAGCAGTATATCACAGAGCACGTGACGTGCTAACGATATTTAATGTAGAGCAATATTTACATAAAACCCCGTGAAAAATATAAAACTATTTCGTGTTATTAAATAAAAGCTTTGAAGATAATTTAAAAACGGAGGCATTATTTTTTAACACAAATCGGTTAACTGTCCGCGGTCTGTCAGCGGCTAGATGCTCAGTCGATAGTGGTCAATCTGCGCGCAACCTAAGTTTTAGTTTATATCCTGGGGCCATGGCGCCCAAACGGAAAAAGCTCTCAAACGACAAAAAATTCAAGTTTAAATGCCTCTTCAGGTGACAAGATTGGCTTATTTTTCGTTCTTGTTATGACCAAGTTGGTAAGTGTATCAGAGAATCTCTGAAGAAAATTCTACACTAGTAGGTATAGATTTTTCTCGACCTAAATATTTCAATACATATAAGAATTACTAAAACGAAAAGTTGACTGACTGACTGATGACTGATGGGCGGATCAGGCCGAAATTTGGCATACATATAGATATGTATGCCAAATTATGACGTAGGTATCCACTAAAAAAGAATTTTTGAAATTCAACCCCTCAAGGGATAAAGTAGGGGTTTTGAAAATCCAACTTAATGTAATTAAAGTCACGTGCAAAAGCTAGTATATGTAGAAGAGGTCATCGGCATTTTTAACCGACTTCTTACTTAAATACTTAAACAAAACCCGAGCGACACAGTTTTTGCTATTGTTGGCATTGCTGACTGCACACACAATTTAACGACATTTTAATGTGTAAAAAAATATAATCCAGTCTGGATTTAATGGTGGTTGAGCAGGCGACCTCACTCACGTCTAGATTATAATCGTTGGAAACCACAAACAATCTAGTATTTTTTTAATTTTCGAATTTATTCCAAGTTACGTTACGTTAAAAGTTTTCTTGAATTTTTGCTGCAACAATAGGTACGTTTTAGTTAATAAAGAGTGTCGGCCAATCAGCGACTATTACAATCATCTGTCGACTGTCCAAAATGATTCCCATGGCTTATGATAATATAATTATGCTGTTGAACCTTATTGGTTGACCGTTGATTTTAAGATAAAGAATTTATTCTTTATTCACATTACATTATTTACATAGAACACAGGTGAACCACTTATGTACCTACACATGTTAATTAATCAACTAATTTAAAGGCTTAATACAGGCGCCTATTAAAAAGACGTAGAAAACTGTTTTAACATAAATTAATTTCTTTGTTATTGTAACATTGTAATACGAAATACTTGAATTGTATATGGGTATGTGCATATAGGAGGAGTACTTATAAAATAGAGGTGTGGCACTAGGGGACTGCCGCGGTAAAGCTATTGCATAGCATTTTTTATCAACGCCATCTAGCAGTGAGAGGAGTCCCGTGTCAGGTTATTTTCGTTACGGAATTTTTGGATTCGGTTTCCACGCTCAAGGCCCGCGATAGAAGCTATGCAATAGCTTAAAAAGACGTGTGGCACTCGGAAACTGCCGCGGTAAAGCTATTGCATAGCATTTTTTATCAACGCCATCTAGCGGTGAGAGGAGTCCCGTTTCAGGTTATTTTCGTTACGGAATTTCTGGATTCGGTCTCCACGCTCAAGGCCCGCGATAGAAGCTATGCAATAGCTTAAAACCTTATTAAGGTCTACATTTTGCTCTTCCAGCATTTGGGTCTTGATTGGCTTGATGAAGCATTGTGCCATAGCATCGTCATAATAATCAGTTCGCTATGCGTACTCGGACTAGTGTATGAAACACTTTCGGTTGTTGTCGTCTGTCCGTTACGCTACATTTACGCGTGCTACGATAATATATCATTCATCAAACTCATCACCGGCTTCGAGGCCTGTCACATGTCGCGGTCACAGACATGTATTTGAAACGTATCCATCGGCTGCAGTCTTGTGGTCACGTAGTTATTTGCTAATATTGCCAAAGAGATAACGAATTGCGCCATTGTAGGACAAAAAATGTAGCGTAGATTTAGTTGACTTAATTATAGAAAGTAGTCAAAATTTTAAGTTGTAAGAAGTATATCCTAATATTATAAATGCGAAAGTGTGTTTGTTTTGTTGGTTGGTTGGTGCATCAATTAGTTTTTTATATTTTTAAAAGCTTCTTCATGAATCTCCTAAGGAAACTCACTGCACTCTGGTATTGAATTAGAGATCTCTTAAAAAGCAGAGCGTTATTTGACCACCACTCTTCTCCTTTTGTTTTTGTAAAAATTATTATTATGACTTAAATAAAAAGAGGAGAAATGGTCACTCGATCACCCTATAGCTCTAGAAGTGATCCTAAGCAGTAGGAGAGGGAATGAAGGGGAAAGAAAAGTAAGTAGAAAGACGATAAAAATTGAGATTCATGAAATGAAACCTTAGTGCTTTTTTACTAATTATATTCCAGGGAAATAAAAGACCGGTGGATTTGATCCGTTGCTTATGTTAACATAAAATCGGTTTCTTAAAAATACGCAATTAATTAAAACTTTATCAAGAGTTCCTTTAATGTGACACGATTTTGTCGTTTACACGTTATCACTAATGTAATACTTTAGATACCTCCAATTAAAGTTACATTTTTTCATTTGATACACCGCGGAAATATTTATGTTGTATCAATTTCAAAGCCTAATGAGATGAACCTTGAAACAATACAAAAAGGCAATACCCAAGCGAGCCTTATCCTTTAAATGATGATGGAATGTGTAATGCTTAAACTCCCGTAACGATAATGAATGATTAACTTGAACGCTATCTACCTTATTTGGTGTAGTTACTTCGTAGAATTCGCACGTGTTCATAATTGCTGCTTCATTTTTAGGGTTCCGTACGTTATAATGGAAAACAGTCTCGTAAGTGGTACTTCGTTGTTTGAATCGACAGACGTCCACCGCTGAACTAACCACTCTTGCAAGCAGCGCGACAAAACACGATTTTGAGGTTGTTGTATTCAATATGGCAAACTAGTCTTTGTGCTAATACCGATGGTTTGATATACTAAGGGCCGATTTCATCAATCCTAGGCATCCGCTAAGAAAGAATTTTTGAAAATTTAACCCGTAAGGTGATAAAATAGGGGTCTGAAAAATCGAACTCTAGGCAAGCGCGCACCATTTTAGGCTGCATCTTTACTTACCATCAGGTGAGATCGCAGTTAAGCGCTTGTCTATATATTAAAAAAAAAACTTAACGTGAGCTAGTTAATGATATGTATCTATTTGCAATCAGTAATCAGTAGCAAAGTATTTTTACATTTGACAAACTTTGATCACTGTTTTCATGTAATGATACGGAACTGACATGATGTAAGAGCTAGTCGCACTTGGCTGCCTTTTTTGTGCACAGAATGCCGTCATCTCCCATCTTGTGCCTCGCATTATGGTAGCCATGGCTGTAATCATAGAGAATGTGTTATTAGGCAACAGCCGTGGCCATTGCAATTTGTATGTTGTCAGTTTTTTGTTGTCTCGCAAAGCATCCATTACCATAATATAACATTCAGTCCACTATAATTGTAGTACACCGATGCTTGCGGTTAATTTAAAAACATTAGTGAAATAATACGAGTATTTTAACATTATCTTATTGAAATGTTCTTGTTTCATAAATTATTTATGCCCGTTACTCACAAAGTACAAACACTTCTAATGAAGTATATGCCATAAGAGTTTGGTTATTTAGTTTAAGAACGATCTTTACCAATATTATAAATACGAAAGTGTGTTTGTTTGTTGATTTGTTGGTTTGTCTTTCAATTAGAGAAATAGAGCTACAAATCGACGTGATTTTTTTTTCCTGGGTATAGTTGAGGACCGCTTTCGTTAAAGCGATAGCGAATGAAGAAATTGAAATGCTTCGAATTTAATGCCACTTGTCTAGGCCTGCTGGAAAATGTATATATTTAGATGTATGTTATCTACATCTAAATTTTATTGTCCTTCAATCTTTGGTAAATGACCAAATCTAATTCAGCATAGTTAATTACTTTAAGTTGTATCAATAAAATTTTATACCATTCGATCACGCGCGTAATTAAATGATTTGTTCTTATGAATAGCGTGCAGTTTTTGTTTGTATCACGATATCAGATTTCTTAGTAATGGAATTTGAGGCAAAAGTTGCCGCAATTTTTTGCTGCCTCGCATATTGTTCTTGAGGAAAAAGAAAATGAAAACATAAAAATACTTTTACTATTTTAACAGGCGTTAAGAAAAAAGATTCCCATTCGACAATTTTTTTGCAAGTACCGCTAAGGTGTGGAACACCTTTCCAGATCCGTGTTTCCTGTCTGCACCTATAAATAATTTGAGTGCTTTCAAGGTAAGAGTGAATAGGCATCTTCTAAGCTAGCGCGCTCCAACCTAGACCTCATCAGTGCTATCCAGTATGATTGTCATCAAGCGCAAGCCTTTTTGGAATAAAAAACAGAATATTCCTATAATCAATATCTTCGCTGATTTTGAACCGATTTCAATGGTTAAAATCATTCGATTAATCATTTAGGTACCAGTAAAAAAGTTTGGGTCGACGCGATACACCAAAAAATGATATAGTTTTCCCTCAATTTATTATTAAAACCGGTTTTTAAGCAATGTCAAAAAGTCTTCGGCGGATGTGGTCCGAAATTCTTCATTTATATAACATTTTTTTTTAATTTTTTTTAGTCGATGACAAGATAGTCCTTGACTTTGATCTCACTTGATGGTGAGTGATGATGCAGTTTAAGATGGACAATTTTTAGAGATGCGAGTAAAACAACAAGCAAACCCTATAGTTTGAGAGCAAATCTAACTCTAGAGTACTTTTGCACGGTTACTAAGTAAGTGTGTACCTCATATTTTCATCACACCTAAAAAGTTAAGAAATAAAACTTGAAAAACATTTATTTTTTGGGTAGGAAACCTACACATAAAGCGGGGAAGATTTTTTTGAACTCGTCTTTTCCATTGTACCCTTTGATTGTACCCCACAATCATTTGACAAGTCTTTGATAAATACTGGGGGTATAGCATTTTTTGGATTCATTTGCAAAATATTAGCCCAATGGTATCTACTTTACATTGGGCTAACACTGAAAGCTGTAGGTTATTTCTCAGTAAGCCCCTCTCTCTTAGCTGTCCTTCAAATAAGATTTTTTTATTTCTTCCTTAGTATTTACTCATCGATATCTTCGGTATTGCTTTGTGTCGTCACTTCGAGAAAAATATTGACTCGTTAATTTTCAACGTCAGCCTTCTCATGCTTAATGATATTTATATATTATGGTATTATATCTGGTATGTTCCATCCATCCATCCATACATCCATCCATCCATCCAAACTTTCAGTATTTATAATATTAGTAGGATTAGTAGAATCAATAGCGCGAAATTATGGATGTGGAAAATTCCGGTATTTTTTTAAAAATCAAATATCATTTATTTAAGTAGGGCAAATATCTTACAAATGGACTGAACCAAGAGACAAGTTTTATAAACTCAGAAAACGTAAAAATGTAAAAAGTACTCCTAGGTGCCAGTATTTTAATAAGTCATTCTGGGAATTTATTTTGCATAACAATACCCGAATATAACAATACCACATTGAAAAATCATTATCAAATATTACGAACCGGTACCAAAATTGACAAAAAGTGACCTAGAACTGGAGTTCGTGTCTTTATCGCGTGAAGTAACAATTTATTTTATTTGAACAGGTGATAACGGTTCGACGTTCCCTACCTAACGTGTCTACATGTTTGTTTGTATTCGATAACGGCATGTAGATTGTGGAGGTTGGAGACGGATTAACGGCTATTGTAAAGTATTTTTCGATGATGCGGCCAAGCAGACGGGTTGACGCGAAAACTTCAATTAGTTCAGTAGGGCTAACATGCGCGCCACGAGAAAGTTTTGTCTACACGTTTACTCGTAGTCTTTATGTGAATCTCTACAGAGATTCACGAGTAAAGAGTAGACAAAATTTTCTCGTGGCGCGCATGTTAGCCCTACAGGACTACATAACACTATTAATCGATGTAGAGCGTTGTTGAGATATAACTACGCAGTGGTGGCAGACTCCCCCACTAGGTTCACCGTCGATATCAGACGAGTCGAGTTTCTGGATACAGGCGGCGCAAGACCGAGTACTGTGTAAATCCAGCAATCTATCGGTTGATAAAGAAGAAGATATAGGAGAGTGCATTGAGGTTATTAGTTAGACATCTAACTTGTTCCAGTAAATTTAACATTAACGTCAAAATAGGCGATGTTATCGGTGATACAAGAAATTGCTCAAGAGATCGTCGTTCGGTTTCTCTATAGGTTTCTCCCGTTTCGTACCTAAGTAATTAGAGCAAATAGCGAGCTCAACTTATCTTTTGTATTTATCTTAGCTCGTCCAAATAACCGATTGTCGTAATAAAACTCTCGAGTGAAAATGTTTTGGAAAAGCCTTGCTCAGACGTTGGCCTTCATTTCTAAAAAGACGTTGAACGTCTTTGTAGAAATGAAGGTCTTTTTAGGAATGAGGGATAAAAGATCCCGGGTTGGATTTCTGTTTGTGTCAAGTGTGGCGGTTGAGTAAATATTTTTTTAATTCGATGACAAAATAATCCTTGACTGCAATCTCACCTGATAGAAAGTGACGATGTAGTCTAAGATGGTAGCGGGCTAACTTGGAAGGGGTATGGCAGTGTACATTCAACCCATACCCCTAAACAGTTTCTACACGCCATCGTATCGGAAAGCTAAATCGCTTGTCTGTTAAATAGATAAATAATTTGAATGATTAATTGATAGAAATCGATTGAGGTCGAGACAAATGGTTCTAAATTATTTACATAGAGCTAATTAGTTTGTCTGTGCGGTGATTACCTTACCTCTATTGGCTTGAATGCATTGTTGCCAGGGGCGGATCTACTTAAAGGCTTTTTGGGCTGCAGCCCAGGGCCCCGCGAATACAGAGGGCCCCCAACCGAACTGGGGGTCTACTCTAATTCAATGAAAAACGAAATATCGATCGAAATTTCGCGTATTTCCTACCATCGCTTTCGTTCTGCAACTTCGTTCGAACGAAAATGTTTGACGTTTAGATTTTCTAAACCTACTCTAATTTATAAATGTTGCGAACGAATATTTTATTTAATAAATAAATAAAATATTTATTTTTTAAATAAATAAATTTTCCTATTTTCTTCCTGTACTTAACATATATTACATTACATATACCTACATCACTACAGAAAACAGTTTCTTGTCAAAATGGCAATTAGTTGAGTAATTAGGTAGGGCCCCTAAGCAGTATTAGCCCAGGGCCCCGAAAATTCAAGATCCGCCCCTGATTGTTGCAGCAAGAACGCTTTAATTCAGCCAATCATTATAATTTCGCCGTAGCCCTGGAAACCTAGAAATGTTACTGCTACTGTAGAAGGGAAAAGGCAAAGAGGACGTAGCCCTATGCGTTGGTCCGATCAGATCAGCACTGCAATCGGAACATCTTTCCACGCCGCTCTACATAATGCGGAAAATAGAACGAAGTGGAAAAACATCATATGGGAGAAGGCGATCCGTGCCAAAGATCGCGACCCTCAGCAATGAGGATGAGTGATGACGATGCAGAGAGAGACTATAATTTAAGACTAGCAACGGTTCATGCAACTTTTCGGCAATAGATTAGCAGCAAATTGGCAATCGTAGGTTGGCATTTATAATGGGAAAGTCTAAGTATTAAGTAGCTTTTATATGAATATGCAAAATTATCTTCAAAGCTCAGGGGGGCTCAACTTAGTAAGATAAGGTAGACACTAAGGATAGGGGTTGGCTTAATTTTGGGGGTAACACCCCAATCTTTATTACGACATGTCCAAATTTCAGGGGGTGCATGGGATCTCAGATATCAAATATCTGGAATGGGCTTATATTAGCGTCAACAATAAAGTTTTAAGCTTTGAATTAATCTAATGTCAACATACCAGTAAGCATCTCTACTATGTTAAGTAAAAGGACTTTATTATTTAAACCTTATTTTATAAATTTTACAATGTATATTACAATGTATATTTAGCTAATATTAAATAAAATATAACAATGGACATGGATGGATAAAATTTTATTAAATAAAATATGACATTGGACTTCCATTTAAACATACATACTGAATAAATTGCTTTGAATTAAAGGTAAGCGGTAGGAATATTTTTTGGTTTTGTTTCTATTTCTATGAAACTGCATCACGCACTTTAGTTGGGAAAGCATTATTTGATCAGACTGAAATATTGCTTTAATTTTTATAAAACTAGTTCTGTAGACATAGCTTGACCTGAACTTTGACCGCAATGTTTTAGATTTGGAGCCACTCTCTGTATATGGAAAAATTTTGGTCTGCAGCGTCAAAAATGCTCTTACTATTTAGTATTTACTGAACAATGTCACTTCCAGTAAATTTAACTCCAGTACGCAACATTTACAAGTGCATTTAATGTTCCCAACTCCGTATGATTCACTGTAGTCCTCCGCTCTTGTGGTGTGGGCGATTTTGTATAATTCACCGTGGTACATATTATACAATTATATACAGTATCTACATTTTGCTCGTTCTCCGTCGTTATTACATGCTAAACACATTTGCACAGTCAATAAATACGGATAAAGAAGGATTAATGTTTTATCTTAAGAAACCTAATCTTAATCCTATACACCTTTAAATATACTTGGCATGTACTTACGACCATTAATTTTATGACATAAAATAAAATGATGCAGGCTGCTGATTTTAATCATTCAAATCAAGAGTGCTTTTCTAGGCAAGCGCACTCTATCTAAAACTGCGTCTGCACTTATCATCAACGTTATCATCTGTACGTTAGTCAGGCTAAAACTAAAAGATTTGTGTTTTTTTTTTCGTTTTTATAAGGAATGTTATAGGAAAAACCCAAAAGAACATGTGAAAAATCAAAATTGGTAACTTTGTATAGGAATCACCACGGATTTTAATAGACGGCGGCAGCGAAGTTGCGGGTATAAGATAGTATTTAAAAATATTAATGGAGAAGTTTTAAAGTAGTGCTATCCTTTTCACCATGTTTCCTGTTGTAAAGTAGGTGTAGTATTTACATTTAGAGATGTCAGTTTCAATAGAATTAGCAAAAATGTAATATTTATTAAAGTAAGTAGATATCATGCAAAAATGACGAAAGACGAATGATCAGAAAGCACTTCAAAGATTTACTTGACGTGTATAATGATGAATGAAATCCACCGTGAATGCCGCATTAAATCTCTCCAACATTTGAATGAAGAGTTGCAAACATTGGCGAATATAAAATGGCATTAAATTATAATACTGTTATCATTCACATGCAAGAGATATTACGACACCCACTCTCGAAGACTTGGTAAATCCAATTCCACCCCCAAATACCGGTTTGGCGATAAAGGTGCGTCTCTCCACCGTTAGTCATTGAATTAATCTCGTTTATGATTAAGGAAAACCGGTGTTCATCTCAAACCAGCGTCGACTCACTCCCAGGGTTGGAAGTAAAAACAGTTTTTTATTTTATTTTATAAAACAAACAGTTCAAATTGTTTTAAACAAGTGATTTTTTTTTAAATCTTTTTAGTTTAGGGCTTTATTTCAAATTAATTCGACCTATAATGTTTCATTTCTAGACTACATCTTTTTCAATTCGTCATAGTAAATTAAATATTTGCAAAAACTAACAATGGATAAACATTTAATTTATGTTGCGTATCTCTAATCAATACTGAACGCTGAACGAAAAAATGAAAAACAAAATCTCTTTCTACGAAGGGGACACCCTGGAAAAAAAATGCTGGATGCTTTTCAGATTTTTAAATTGGGTGACATAGGGACTTTCCGAGCGGGACTATACCGGCGGGGAATTACCGAACTATGAATTGTAGCACCACCATCAGCAATGTTGTACCACGTTTTGTACCACAAATTTAAGCTGTAAAACAGTTTGAATTTAAAATAACATTTGTAGCACCTGAGGCACCACCAATGCGTTGCCGGCTTTTTAGGAATCACCTATATTGAGAAATTATAGATACTCCTAACAGAGTAGAACAATATATACGGCTCACGAGTGTTCAAAGTTTGCTTTCAAACAAATAAAAGCTCGCCACAGTTAAATACTCCCGTGAATCGTGATTATACAATACCGGCAAGAAGTGAAAAATGCTCTGCCAGACAAATTATTCGCATTTGTAATCTGGTTACTTATTATATGTAAGTAGGTATATTTGTTTGAATCTTCAAGTCTGATTCTGCGCTGTCAATGCCCTGCGATGGATGAAAGACGGCATACGACAGAATTAAATAAATGCCGATACAATCAACTACACAGTGAGAGGCTTGTTGGACGATAGTTAATTATTCTTGTAAAGTCATTTATAAACTGATTTACTGCTCTTATGAGCAATCGGTAATACAACTTGAATGTTGTAGACTGGTCGGTTATCGCAGGTAAGAAGTGTGTTTACAAGATACTAAGTTCGAATTGTACGAATAAGAAAAGTAAGTACGTAGGAAAAAAAATATTAAGGGTAAGGGAAAATGAGATAGAAAGATATACATAATTATCTATCTTCTATATAATTAAAAAATGAACTAATGCTGTTCTGTAATAGTCCGTATTAGAAAGAAAAATTGCTGGAAAAATCTTTGAGAGAACTGAACGAATCCTTTTTGTCATGAGATTTTTGAAGTGAAGATCATGCTTATCTTGCTTACTCTATTTCTTGAACTTATTCAAAAAAAAAATGGGTTTTTATTTTTCAGGTCCTATTTTATAAGTTTCAAAGGTCGACTAATAAGGAAGTCTGTTAAAAATAAAAGACCATAAAATGTTCTCTTTCGTAGTTATATTTTATTTTGGCCCCATGGGGAAATAATTTACATAATGAAAGTTAGGTACAGTGGGACTCGATACGAATGGAATAATAGGTACGTGTTACCGAACAGGAAACGTGATTATAATTAATTAAAGTGCATTGTACCTGCTTATTGTTTTCTATCTAGCATAGTGGGCGTAATTGGGTTTTCATTTTTGTTCAATTTTAATTTGATATTGGTTTTCTTTTTTACAATTCCAAGTAGATAGATCATACTACCTACTAGTTACCTAAGCTTACATACTCGTAACTTTCTAAATATTATTTTGTTGTTGATATAAAATTTTCTTTCTAAAACGTTCTTGAGCCACCAGACAGAATCCGCTTGCTCGCTTTGACATATCCATTTTGCGTACTCATAAGCTTGCAAAAACCTGTTTCAAAGTAGTGTTTGCTCAAACTGCATAAACATCAGCCCCTACAACGTCGGATTACATCAATATGCACAAAGGGGTGACGTGACAAGAGAATTAAAATGCAACCCTTCCAATGCTTGTTCAAACTGAAGCCTCGTAAACCCCTGCGATCGTCCTAATCACTTAATAGCGTATTTGTGTCGGGATAATTCTAACAAAAGACGGCTTTTGCGCCAGCTACGGCCATTTTAGAAATGAATGAGTTGATTTTTTCGTATTTTGCATATTTAAAAAACTCATTGTTGCTATTTTTACGGGATAATTTTATTACGATTACTTTACTACCATAGTCGCGACTACCAATCCCAAATCTATGTAGGAATGAGCTCAAAGTAAACACAAAATCAACTTGTTTATTTTAAATATCTTTAACACTTCTTAACTCTTATTCTATGCTCACACTGATTCGCCATCTTCCTTTTTCTATCCCTTCACTCTTACTCTCACAATTCATTTATCCCTTTCACACACTCTTACATTCCGCTTCTCACAGTTTACTACAGTAAAATTTTTGGAAATTATCAATAATAATAACCGTGTAAAAGGAATTTGAATTATTTCGAATCGCTTTTAAAATAATTTATCGAAAAATAGATATTTCCTTCTACCCAGTATAAATAGCAAATACTTCCTCGGAATTATTTTTGCAACAAAACAAACGTAAGATAGTTTTATTCTTATCTCTTCAAAAGAATAACTGCTGAGTTTTAGCTGGTTTCCGCTCAGCAGAATTTACTTTGGGAACTATTGATAGAGTCTTGACTCTTGACCTGATGTAATAATAAGTGCCTCGTGTAAAGTATCTAGACACTAGACCCCATGAATTAAATGATTGAGATAGATACACTGTAAAGAATTTCTGCAGTTAATCTTTGTATCTTATTTCAAAATCTTTGTAGCATTTTGCTAAACCTTTATAAGCTGTCGAAAATGTCGTTTGGTTCGAGCTAACGAAACAATTTAAATTGAACATTTAGGTTGGTCAGTAGATTTATGGTTTTAAACAATTTACCATTGATAAATTGTACGGAAGTTTTAAGTTATTGTATTTATTTACACTCTTCGATCACATGAAATTTTACACTTAACTAAGGTTTTAATGTCATTATAATCGATGATTCAATCGATTATAATGAAATATCATTAAAGATTGGTTTCGAAAAGTAGAGAGAAGGTAGCACATTTTTATCATATTGCAAAGTAATGTTATGGTTCTCTTTCATTTGCTCCTTGTGGATTATGCGAACCCCTTCTGATGATGTTTTTTTTTTTTAACATTATAAGGCTTACTTACAAGCTTCTACTAAATTGATTAGTGTTAGACAATTAATGACGATCATTTATTTACTATCATAATCTATTGTCTGGATCTTGGATTAGCAAATCAAGATTTTAACAAATGGGCTAAAGTGATCTGTTATTAGGTTCATGTATGTATTTGGATATTGTTCATTCAGAATTTCCAGTAGGTAACGCTTTTTTTTTCTTAAAATATGTAATGACGAAGTCTAATTTGTCAGATTCGATACTTTCTTTTTAGATCATTACATGCTCTATGAGCCGTGTTGTTATACAGAAGTTATTTAAAAATAAAGTTGTATAATATGATTCATGTTTATAATCGATTTCTATTCTCATGTTCAAGATCATGATTTTTAGCAAAGATTGCCTCATCGTTTCTTACATCAACGGTTTTGAAGAATAATCCTCCAAATTCTTAACCTCTTTTTCCGTCTTTTTACATGTTATTGTCCTATAATATATAGTGCCAGTTAGTGATTAAAACGACGTTATCACTTCGTATACTATACTTTACTACGTATTATTGTCTGAAACAGGTTTGGCGAAGTATTTCGTCTGTCTGTCTACGTTTAAGAGCTCCTTTTCATACGTGCTTATTTGTCGTCATCTCAATTTACAGACGTTAAATGCTCGTAACTTTCATGGTCTTCTGTCGCTTGGATCCTGTAGTTCCCTATGACTTGTCTTATGTAGTATGTTTACCTGGTGAGGCGTCTGCGTACACTTCTATTTCCGGTGCAAAGTAGCCATTCCAGCCATTGGGACTCCAATATCTATAGGTTCTTTTAACTATGTTCCATGTCCATTACCACTTTGACTCCGTAACCCGTTGAGCTACAAATATATCCACTGATATCATCACTCACTATTCATGTTAATAAATATATTTTGGTACCGGCTTGCCAGCAGTTATCAACCTGTCATGCTCGGCAAGCATAGTTTATGAAAAGGAACTAATGATCGAAGGAAAGTTTTTCCGTCTATCAATAGACTTTATTTTGAAGAATGGTTTTGGAATAAATGCCAAAACTCGCAAATTATCCTCGGTCGTGACTCAGGTTTGAGCAATCATTGAAACGCAACGCTCATCAAATGCCTCGCCAGTCGCTTTGCTAGCGCCTAAAGTGTTGTTTAGCAATGGTGTCAGTGGAGTCGATAATGGGATACGAAATGGGGTTCGCTTGCAAAATTATAAACCAAACGAACGTGTAGAACTACAGACAACGATGTGGATAAGGCGAGCTTTGATTGTGCTCGTTTTCTCTGCGCACAATGTCCGTGAAGATAAAACTTTGTATAGGTAAATAAACGTAGGTTCTATTGCAATATTAGAAAACACTGTTTATTATTTACTTTAAAATCAATAGTGCTTGTCTCGTTTTTCGTCTTGCATTTGCGGCATTGTTTTAGTCAAGCAACATTTTCCATCGGAGGTTGTCAGAAGCATTTTTCATCTAACTTCTTAATTTATTATGATTTTTCAGTTCATCAAGTCTTGGTTAATCTTTCTGTGCTGCATTTTCGTTGCGATAACTTTAAGCGTTACCTTTAGATGCTTTGTTACATAACACCGATAGCTAATGTGCTGCGCTGTTGTATTTTATTACAACTTTAATGCAAGCAGATCAGAAATCAGCAACACCTCCGCTCGTGCCTCAAATACAAATCAAAAGAGGGACGTGACTGGCATCCGAGTGCATCGGATTTGAATAAATAAATCACGTCGGTTCCATCCCGGCTTATTTGTTAGCACTCGAGAGAAAGGCGTTCGATTCTTCGTCTAAAACGCAATCGTAAACAAAATCTAGCTTTTACCGCTTCAATGGTTGTTCTAGCCACGTGTTTATTGCTGACTGGTCAGAACAAAAAGCAAGCCTTCAGTTGGAGAGGAAAGATACGCAGCGTTCACCTATGCCAAACTATAGGACCATTAGGTCAAAAAATGTATCAAGGGATTTATTATTGAAGTGTAAAATGCTGACCTAATTGGTGGCAGAAAACATTGATTTTTTAAGTAGTGTGAAATAATGTATATTTATTTCATTTCATTTTGATATGGGGATAAAGGATAAGCAGTCACAATCAACGATTATAAAATAGTGTTCTGAATAATACAGTGATTTATGGCAACTAATAATATATCATGCATAACATATCTGCTATTAATGAAGAGAATTCAATTTGAGCTTGTATTAATAAAATTTTTTCTATTGTATCTCCATCATGTTCTAGTGTCACACAAAGTGACTGAATGAACCTTTTGTACTGGATGTGAGCCAGGGCAAAGTCCACAAGCCAAGCAATTATACGAGCCATATCAGCTTTGCACATAGCTTCCAACAGTTACATAGTATCCTCTCTTAGGTGTGTTTCTGAAATGTGTAAGGCAGCTGCAAATTGACTGACCATTTTCCTTGACCTTAATCTGTACAAAGAGCTTCCTTTCAATTTGAGAAAATAACGTAAAATTTTTGTCTTTCGATAAAAGTTGCATTAAAGCATCAACAGAGACACCAAATCACAACACACAATTTGGTCGACAGCCGACTTTTGTAGAAAGAAGAGGTATTTGGGATAGCCGGCCCGAATCAGCTCAGCCTCACTTTCAACTGTTTTCAACCGACAAAATAATGGAGGAGGCTATCTTTTCCGCTGGTATCTTTTTTTTTGATACTAGATGATGCCCGTGAATTCGTCCCGCGTCCGCATGGATTAAGATTTTTTTTTCCAGGATAATATGTCTATATGTTAATCCTGGGTATAAGCTATCTTCATTTCCAAATTTCAGCTAAGTCAGTCGTTCTTTGTGGCGTGAAAGAGTTATAACCATCTATCCATTCACATAAAATTTCCCATTTATAATATTAGTAAGATAAGATATAAAAAAATGATACCTAATGAATTGAAAACTTGCACATTTTTAAAGTCTTAAAAAATAAGAGTTGTGAAGAATGTGAAAAAGTGACAAGGAAATTGTAGGAACGTAGGTACTGCGAGCAGGTTAGTTGCTCCTGGAATAGTAAAGAGGTTACTCATTTGTTGAAAGTTGAAACGTGTCGGCGCCCGATATATTGGATTATCTGTAGATGGTTTAAAGGGTGGGTATTTCATTTCCGGTTCATGCTCGTGCTCGCTCCTATCTACGGAGGCATCGGTTGACAGCGACGCTATCTGCACCGCATTCACACCATCGCAATGATCTGCAAGATGATATTTCGTGACTGGGTAAAGCCGAGTCCTAACATGAGGTCCATTGTATGATTTTCCGTATGTTTTTCGTAAGTGCTCTTTGAATAGTTACCGCACACTAGTAAATAAACCATATACTCTTTACTGGATTATTTTTTTCCTATCTGACAAAAGGTGCATTCGATAACATAATATTAGTCTTTTAAATTGTACGTTTTTAGTTTTTTAATTACATATTAGGTAAACTGCCAATTCTATCCGAAATTCGGACATTTAAACAACTGTGCTGACAATTCTGGTTTGGGAAACGTATCAAGATTTTGATTTAGGTGATTCTTACGCGCCTTTATTTTCATACGCTCAATAATTTCTTCCAATTTTATAGCATGAAAGCTGTTATTATAACGCTAACTAGGTCTTGCTGCAATATTTATCACTGATCTATAGTGTAATTTTCAAGTCACTAATTTTATCCTGTTGTCTATCATAGTGTTGCAACTCTAACTAGAAACTGTCCGCGACTAGTAAGGGCATTTCACCATAGCCAAGTAAACTTTAACCGATGGATAAATTTGACATTTGGACAGTTATAGTGTTGGCAATCTGTTAAAACGTCAATTCGTCGGTTTAAAACTATTAGGCAATTGTGAAATTGGCCCTTAGTCTAGTTTGCACTTATTTACTAACAGGCTACTGATACCGTTAAAACTTTTACCGATTGCTAGTTTTGATTATCTTCGTTTCATTAGATTTTAGCTTTTGCTCGTGACTTTGTCTACTGGAGTTAAGTTTTCTTAATGTATTGCCTACCTACCCTATGTTGCTTTCCAGTTTTTTATCTCAACTATGTACATGCAAAAAATCTCGTCGATCAGTTGTTCCATTGTTTGAATCAACAAACAAACACACTTTCGCATCTGTTATTATTATCGCATATATTAGTAACGATATTTTGTTATTTAATTAACCTTACAGTATTTTTTCATAATTCAAAAATACCATTCTCCATACCATTCAAAATTATCATCCCAATAAACCTTAACACTTAATACCTACGTGAAACGCTGCATTATCACTTGTCATAGTGTTATCTGTATCAAAACTCGTGATCAGTCTACGACCCTACGTCTGACAATCACAAGGGTCATCTAGATCATGCAACAATGACGTCGTTAACGCTACCGTTAAATGCTTGATGTGTTACACTTCTCCATTGAAAACTTAAAGCCCTTATCTGCATTATCTATTGACAAGAAACTTATGTCTATTCTATACTTTAGATCATTTATTTATTTTAATTACTTAGGTATATGTTTAGCCTATTTTGTGTTTAGAAGCAACTGTAGTTTTATCGCTACTTTCTGATGATTATTACTGTAGTTAAGCGCTGATAGTCCATGTAACCCAATTAAACCCGTCTTTGAATAAAAAATCCCTATTAAAATACGATGACAAATCAGTCAAACTTCTAACACCTCTTTTGCGTGGGGGGTTAAAATAGTATTACCGAGGAATTATACTGTGATATTGGAACTACATCTATTGGGAACATTGTCATAAATAGGCTTCTGGTTTTAAATGATACGATCTACCGCTATTGTGATTGAAATAATATGGTCTCAGATATTCGCTGCTACTCAACGATATACTCGGATATGGTTTTAACAGCATTAGTGTCATGTCAGTCGGTTATTATTATTCTGTTAAGCACCTCGAGGAAGATTACAAGCGATTGATACGAAGCTTTGAGTACAATCGTTCGTTAAGTAAATATTGAAATGATAAAGTACGCGGTAAAGTATAATATTGGTTTTTGCAACCCTAGCTCACAATCGCTCTTTCCATATTTTCTGTTTCAACCCTGATTTTATATTTATCCTTTTACTTCTTCTTTTTTATAAACCGATAGACATCCACTGCTGGACAAAAGTCTCTTGTATGGACATCCACAGGTCTTGCGCCGCTGGAATCAAGCGGCTTCCTGGGACTCGTCTGATGTCGGTCCACGTAGTGATGAGTCTGCCAACAATGTGTCACAAAAACACACAAACAAATGCGCTTTCCGGTGCGGGGTCGCTAGTTCAGCACCACCTCAATGACCTTGAGTGCTTCAAACCATGTGCGTCACCCATTACCACTTCAGTTTCCCGACGCGTTGAGCTGTGTCGGTAACTTTGGTTCTCTTACAGATATTATTGATTCGACCTATACTATTGATAAATTTTTTTTTTTTACGGGATTGGATCTGTACACTCGGTCACAATACAAAGCAGTAAATATTCCGCGGGTAGCTTATCGCGACGTGTCGTGTAGAATGACGTTTTGCATGTTTGCGCAGCTTATCAAACCATCAGTTTTATGAAGAAAAAACTCGCGTGCGACAACTGAATCTTATTATGCGTTTTGAAGAGTTATAAATTAATGAGCACATATTGTGATGCAGATTGCAATATTTAGTAGGTACCTATGCCGTCACATTGGTGAAATATTTTTACTTAGTGGCATTCTTCTAAGAAGTGAAGTTAAGTCATCTTCTAAGCCTTTAAAAAAATTGCCGTGACTGAATGACTAACGTACAACGATCTAGCTCACTCTAAAAGCTTAATAACCCTATAACCAATAAGTGAGCACATTCCAATTCTTAGAAGGCATTAGGCAACCCACAAAAGGATAAAGCTCTTTTTAATAAAACGCTATGAATAAATCTCATTTACGCTTGCCGTTTATGTAAATCGCCTAACCTTTAAAGGCTTGGCCAGATAGAAAGCGCGACGGCGACGACAAGATAGTTCATACCCAGGATTAACACGTAGGCTACATTTTATCCTGGAAATTAATGAGTTCCCGCGAGAATCAAAAAACCTTAATCCACGCAGAAAAAGTTGCATGCATCATCTAATTTCTGAATAAATGTGTTTTCTTTCTTTCTATCGAATTTTTTTAAAAAATGTAGACTAGCGCTTGACTGCGATCTCACCTGTTGGTAAATGAAGATGCAGCCTAAGATGGTGCGGGCTTGCCTAGAAGATGCCTATTCACTCTTGATTTTATCCAATGATCCTTTCTATTGGATATGTATAGAAGCTGCGTTGGAGATACCGCTTTTGCCGCACGTTTTGTATGTCCAAGCCTCAATAAAGGTTACTCGGCTATTCTCAGGGGTGGTCTCGTAAAGTCCCGCGGGCCCCGACCCTCGCGTGTGAGCGCCTTGGCTCCTGATAATTACCTGTGACTTGAATACTGATTGCTACTGTTTAGGGGAACTACAGACGTCACGCTAGTCCGTCTGGAAATTAAATGCCAAATAATATAAACAATAAAAATTCTTTTTAACCGACTTCCAAAAAAGGAGGAGGTTCTTAATTCGCCAGAATTTTTTTTTTATGTATGTTCCCCGATTACCTACTGGAAGACGCCTGGATAGATTTGGAAAATTCTTTTTTTGTTTGAAAGGGTATACTTTCCAGGTGGTCCCATTGTCATCAGGTCAGGATCTGATGATGGGATCCTGGAATTGGAGGGAACTCTTCAAATTTTATAGACACTATTGATACACTTTGTAGAGCGGACGGAGAAATCAGCTATTTCAATGTAATTTATAATGCAGAAATCATTGTAAGAAGAAGTAAGTGGTAAGGATGTATTATAAGAATCCCCATTATGAGTAAATAAGTGAGTGCACTGATTAATTTACTTAGTACCAGATAACAAAACAATAAAACATAAACGTTTAGTTAATTCTAGCTTACAGAAATAAAAAAAATTAGAGCATTTTTCAGAGCTCTTGAGAATAGAAAAGGATAGCCGTAAACATAGAAACGTAGCCCGGGATAAAATATATCATTTTATCCCGGGCTACGATTTTGTCCAACCGGATATTGATGCTGATAAAGTCATGGACATCAGCTATTTCAATGTAATTTATAATGCAGTAATCATTGTAAGTCATTGAAGAAGAAGAAAGTGGTAAGGATGTATTATAAGAATCCCCATTATGAGTAAATCAAGCGCTGCGCTAGCTTGCTCAGTGCACTTAGCTCTAGCGTATAGAATCTAACCTAATAATAACTCGCACGGCTATAATTGTACCATCGTGATACTGAATTAATAGAAAAGCTAAAGTCATTATTCTCGTGAAGCGGAGCAGATAATAGTTCCGGTGTTATTGGAAAGGTATTGGGCTTGTAATTGAAAACCGCGGTAAACGGTATAATTTCATTGTAACGAAGAATTAATAAAAGTACTACAATATTTCCTTCACTGTAGAGTAATTGCTTTCGGTATGTATAGTCGTATAGGTTAACTTTATATACCAAACATTTCAATTTTATAGTACATTACTGCCGCGGCCAGCAAAAGAGGCATTGATGGATGAACGTGTAAATGTGGGCCGAGGCGAAGCCGAGGCACACATACGTTAGTCCATCAATGCCTAGTTGCGGCCAAGGCTTGTATAGTATTTTTGTCAAATAATGCGCGGAAATTAAAGCTTTCTATTTGCAACAAGATTTGCAAGCTAGTTCGAAACTTAAATAAAACCTTTGATAAGTTACCTCCTTGGTTGCCATGGTTGCCGTGCCAATTTTAAATAACACGACAGATATATTACATAGTAAACTCACTATTTGGCAGCTAACCCGGCCCAAAATGGTAATTGCCGGCGGAGTGCAGCAATTTCGATTTATTTCGAAGAAGGTTGTCAAAATAACCTCCTCCTTTTTGGAAGTCGGTTAATAATGCTCACATTTCCAAGCATATATCTGGCAATATCAATAAATAAATAAATACGACAGTCTCTAAATCCCATCAGTTTAGATCATCAGGTGAGATTGGGCAGTAAGTGACGATGTAGTCTAAGATGGTAGCAGGCTAACTTGGAAGGGGTATGGGAGTGTAAACCAAATCCATACCCCTAATCAGTTTCTACACGCCATCGTATTGCAATTGACTTTTAATACTGATCACTCTCCGTACAAGAATTATAAAGCAGTTGTACTATACCGGAAGCTATTAAGTATTAAACCAACCGAAATAAATATTAAACATCAACCTCAGCAAAACAGCTTACTAGAGCTAGATTTTGTAGAGCGTTGACGTTTTGTTGCTTCTTAGGACAGAGACGACGCTATACAGCAAAAAAGTCAGGCAATGTTATGTTAATATTTGACTTGACAGCGACTAAAAGGCCCAGGTAAGGACATCTATCTGTTTTTTGTGGCTTTCATGACTTAGATTAGGATATCAGATTACTTCGAACCTCCCTTATCTGGAGGGACGTTAATGACGACATTAGTTTTAATTTAATCCTCTAAACGGATTATTTATAATGATACGATTGCTTTCCTGGGAATAACTTGTCGAGTTATCGGAAAGGCGGAGATTTCAAGAACATCAGGTATTTTTGCTGTTAGACGTACGTCTATGTACAAGCCACACGAGTAAGGGCCACTTTTTCTATCAAATAGATAAAAATGATAATTTCTTTTGATTTATTCTCGTTTGATAAAAGTGAGAATGATTTATTTTTCTTTTCTTTTCCTTTTTCTTACATGCCTTTTTCTTCCTCCTTGTATCGCATGAAATTGCGGCTAGAGTATCTCTTGGCCAGAATATTTCGGAATCCAATGGTGAAGTCTCTGAATGTCTACAAAATTAATTAATAGGTACGCATTGAAACTTCGAAAGTTTTGTCTAAATCGAATTAGTATTTAAAAAAGATTACAATAGAAGTTTGTAATTAACTTGACTTCCAAATAAAGTATCTAACCTTAGTGCGTATGGTCCAGTAAACTTTTCGATAGCTCCGTTAAACATACCATTTTTAAACGGGTTTTTTATCAGTAAGAACATTCGGATTCCTTTCTTTATCGATACTATTATAGAGTTCAATCTTCCAGTATCTATGCAACGGACAAAATACCGGTAGTGAAATTGATATAAAAACCAATCTCGTTCGAAAAAGGAAATGAGAAAATATCCCCCCGCAATTACCCCACGTATAGAGATGTAAGTACAATTTGTAGGAAAATTGCCTCTGCAGGCTATCATCGCGAAGGAGCGTCGGGCCAGGCACGCGACCCCACGTAGAAACGGCTAAAGGAAAACGATTCTTATTGCAGTGTATTAGGGTGCACAATTTATTTTATCGTAGCTAATTCATAAGAAGTGAAGCAGTGTTTTGGAGGGAAGTAAGAAAAGGAGGGTTATTATCTTATGCAAGTTGGAGCACCCTGATTAAGACCGTCAATATTTATTCGTTTGGCTACCTCGTTTTTTGCAACAAAAATCTCTAGTATACTAGCATTTCTAGGTGGTTTTCTGTACAATAAAATTAGCAAATCATTGAAAATTGCAGATTTAAATGCTTATAAATGTAAATCTACTCTTAGAAAGTGGTTGCTGGAGCAGGATTATGAAACACGGAAAAACTTCTTGCCGTTCTGAAATAGTACATGCACTCATCAAAATACTCACACATTTTTTCACATAAACACTCACACACTCACTCACTTGCATGCTTATATTCTTATAATCATCAATTTTAGTTATAAATAGTTGAACTGTTTTGTAAACTGTATTGTTAGCACTTAATTAAGGATAATGTAAGGGGAGAGAACTGTTGCCTATATTACGAGTTCTGAACTTATTTTAGGCAGCTGTGTCTCAACCTAACAAAATATGGATCATTGTACATAACTAATGACCTTATTTAATAAATTTCATTTCATTTCATTTCATTTAGGTTTTAAAAATACCGTTAGAACTCTTTGATTTTCCGAGATAAAAAGTTGCCTGTCACTCTCCAGGTGTGTGGTCCAGGTGATTAAAGGACAAACTAAAAATCGACAAATAAACACTCTTTCATATTCATCATAATATTAGTAGAGACTAAGGTTCAGTCAATTTACACTACTTACTGCTGTTGTCAAATACTTAAGTTGGCTTTTAAGGTAACTTACCTGAAAATAGTAATTTTTTAAGTACCAAAGTTACTTATAATACTGATAAAAATTGGTTAAAGATAATGAGCTGCTATACTATATCAGGCGGTGCTAATGCACTCAAAATATTTCTGCAAATAAGCTTTTTGTGTAAATCTTTCGCGCTTATCGACAAATAAATTGTTAGTTACACGCGCTTACTCGGTAAACAAGGTGGAGTGTAAAAGATACGATAAAATAAAGGCTTTGTTTGAAGTGTTTATTGAACTGAACTGCTCTCACAAGGTCTGTAACCCTGGTACGAGTGTGTGCGTCTCGAAAACTTTGTTGGTTTTCGTGATTTGCGTGATCTTGTAGTAAATTTGACCTTGAACTCTATTTTTAAGTCGCCGTTCCGAAAAATCATGTGCAGCTGAGTCACACGTATTTTTTCTCTGTAGATATAGGTATTTATAGAGGAAGTTCACGTCGAATTTCGTTTTCATCTTAAAACTCGCACTAGGGGTACAGCTTATAAGTGTGCCGTTTCGTTCGTCTATAGGATTTGCAATTGCATTGTTAATTTGGTAGGAACGACCTTGCGGCACGCTACCGCTAGGCCTTGTTCCTTAGCTAACTACATATTATTAGGAACTGGTTTTACATAAACTGTAGACTAGTCTAATATTATAACTTATGATGCAATGACCCGTTTCAGTTAAAACTCGGCTGAGTTAGTTGTGTCATTTGTGTACTCTTCTCAGACAAGAGAGCGTTTGGAACCCTCATAGCTTTTGTTGTAAAATTTCTTATTCTCAGTATTGAAAGGATGGAAGAGAAGCAATGGTAGTTATCACCATTGCTTCCCTTCCAAATTGGATATTGAATAAAGACGTTTTTACAGATTGCCAACATAAAGCTGTCAAAACGTCTTTATCCGTCGGTAAACGTTTACATCATAGTGATATAGCCCTTATTAAACAGTAAGGCACGGTTGCTTCAGCAAATAACAGACACGTAACCGTTAAACATTGGGTTACAGAACAAAATGACAAAGAAAACCATTTTAACGAATGTATGTAACGATATAAAACGGTTTGAAACAACCGAGCCTTAGACAAACTCTATACAGTACAAATATCTGGTTCATAAAAACGTTGACATCAGTCAAACAGTAGAGCGATAAGCCGGCTATGTCCCGGATACGTTTAATTAACATGTTATGAAATCCTTCACTAGCCGGCTCGATTGACCGGCCGCGGCCAGGCCCAAATAAACCGGCTAATTGAGGTAAACGCTTTTGTTTACCTAACATAGCTGAAAATTAAACCATTTAATTTGTTTGTTTTGGTCTGTATTTACCTAGCATAATATTATCATTACTAGTAGGTACCTACTATTATATTATCATTATATGAAAAGCCATGTTCTTAAGCTTATCAATTTGATCATTAGGTACTTACTTTGCTTCAGGCATAAACGAAGTAGAGGTACCTACCTATTATATTTTATTCGCTCGCTGAGGATCCCAAAATTAGGCAAAAAAATATTTCTCTAACAGGAAAAATAATGGCGTAATGGCATACCAATATCTACATAAGTAGGTAAGCTAGTAATAAAAAAAGAAATAATGAACATCCCTAACATTTTTAAACCTAACTGAATAATTATTAAAAAATAACTCTGGTGACATGTTTCTTGGAAATACATATAAGCAAATCGGTTTTAAAAAGAATTGCGCATCTTTCTCTGAAATAACGTGCAAACCTTGCTTGCTAGCTTGCCTACTCCATGGAATTATAATAAATTAGTTTGGATCTATTCTGATTAGCAAATCACTTTTGAAGAGTTTAGAAGTTTGTTTTAGTGTTTGATATTAATTATTTATTCTTCTAGAATATTTTTGTTCCGCATTTTTACTGTGAGACGACTTTTTATAGAGATAAAGTAATATTACCTACAGTATAAGTTAAAAATTAATAAAACTTAGGTAAGACTTAAATTTTTATTGCGATCGAGTGTTGTGTTTCAAATGGTGTTACCAAAAAACATCTGGGAATGAAGCGCTGTCTGCCTTTAAATACTTATTTACTTACCTAATTATATTTTTGTTCATGAATAGGATTTCCTACAATATTTTGGTTTCGGAGCGGCGCGGCAGTAGAGCAATTGAATATAGAGTCTTGACTTGTCATAAGATTTTTTATTTTTTGAATTTCCTAATGCAGAATGCAGATGGTTTATGTAGCACATAGTATACTGAGAACTATAATGACTGTAATTATTGCAAAGGTTCTTTTTATGGAACACAAAACGGAGCAGACGCAGCGACGCCACACAATAGTGAAAGGCACGACGCACGTGCGCTAGTTTCGCTACCGAGTTCCACGTCGTTTACATAGATGGCGCTGCTCTGAAGAACAGAAAAATATTATTTACACAATTAATTAATTTATAGAACTACATATTCAAGTTATTTAAAACAAAATTAAAAATACCATTCCCACAGTTAAATCTTTAATGAAGCCTTATTATTATTTTAAAGTCCGTCAAACAAAAATAGACACAGTCACATTTTACTCGAAAAAACAAATTGTTTGTTAGTCTAAAAAGTTACTTCATATCACTATCAAACCAATTATTTTTAATAGTTATCTCAAATCCTTAATTAATTTCCTACGCGTCTCAATAAAGTATTACAAAAAAAATCCCTTTTTTTGTGACCCGTCGCCGTAATTATAGGCAATCTAAAATTGATAGGAGGGTTAGCGTGATGCATCGTTGTTTCGCTTCACGTCCACATCGACCCTTCGTTTATTAAGGTTCCTCATTCTAACGCCTTACCTACAATTTTTATTAAGAAGTCAAGAAGCCAAGCTGAACTTGACTAATATTATCCTCTCCCTTTAAATAAGCGGAAAACTGGTGTTATTAATGGATCCGACAAAAGTGAAAACGGGTAGTGAACCGTCAGTCTTTCAGTTTTCAGACCTTTAACCGTTGGGTTGTGGTCATATTGAAATCTAACTTCAAATATCTATACTTACCTGGTACCTTCAAATACCTGTACTTACATGGTAGGCCGTAAATACACACACTACACACCTTACACACACCTACATTACACACTTTTTGATTGTCTAACGCAGTCTAAAATAGAAACTTTGCAACCTGAAATAGATTAAGTATAGAGATTATTTACAGGTTTTTGAGAGATTCGAGTCATATCAACAAACAGCGATATCTGGTTTACACGGTTTGAAAAAAAAAAAAGATGGTGAGCGGTCTTAATTTTAGCTCCGAAGGATCTGTTCCACGGAACCATAACTTTCTGGGTGACTTGGGCTTGACTCTATTTTTTTCAATTCTCGATGGTGTGTCAAGTGCCCTGACCGCTGTGATTGATGTTCGGGAAACGGGATTTGATGCTAGCTAATGTTTTTTTTATTTTATTGCTCAACAGGCAATTGTAATTCTAATGAGCCACATGGTTGCAACTTGCGCGGCTTTGTATTTTTTTTTTAGATACCTTCTATTCAAATAAGTATAACAACCTAGAAAAAAAAATGAAGGTCCAAAGTTACTGTTGAAATAGTAATTAGGTATGGATTTTTGGGCTTGTGTCAGAAGCGGGTAACGACAATAGTGCAACGGGTGGAGATCGAACTTGCGACCTTTCAGTTTTCAGTCCGCACCATAAACCGTTGAGTTCTTGAGACTAAAGGCGATTGCAGACATACAATTTGGCCGACCGTCGAACACAAGTGTTTTAATAACAAAGAAATAATCGACGATTTAGTTGGATAAGATGTGCGGGCTACCATAAGTAACTATGCCTATTACTCTGCGATTTAGTTGTCTAACTTAAAATTCCTTTCTTCCTTGAACTTCTTGCGACGGTGATCCCACTAAACTACAACATGGGGTTATTTAAGGGGCGGGCCAACATACAAATGCTTCTGCTATTCCATACTCCAGGCTTCGAAGATTGACCACACTTTATTAAGATTAAAAATTCGCTTAAAATATCAACAATGTTAAAAATATAAACAGAAATAAAAACAAAAATATGATAACAAAATCTTTTTCCATGAAAGGGGACATCCTGCATTATTTAATAAAAAAAAACATAAGTACAAATGTTCATGGGCGGCGGTAATCACTTACCATCAGGTGACCCGCCTGCTCGTTTGCTCGCTAAAAATATTAAAAAAAAATTATAAGTCTGCGGGTACTCTAAATGTTCGATTGTTTCGTTGTTTGCAGATTGGCGCGCCCCGATGACGGACGAGCCGGAGTCGGGGCGGCGGGGTCGCGCGCCGCCCGCCCCGCCGCCCCGCGCGAGCGCGCGCCCCGAGCCGCGGCCGCGCACGCTGCCGCCGCGGCTCATCCGCCCCTCGGAGCACCTCGCCATCGTGGAGCAGGCGCGCGAGCGACGCGCGCCGCCGCTCGTGCCCGCCGTCACCGTGCTACAGGTACTGGACAGTAGACACGTTGGATCATTCATGTTAGGCCGTGGTGGGCTTCTGCAAGTCCGACGCATGGATCAGTCGGCTCGGACCCGCACTTAGCACGGTCTATCCGAGCCCACTTGTAGCTCTTATGACACGTCATAAATCTACCACCGGTTCGGAATACAGATTCTGCTGAGAAGAGCCGGTAAGAAACTCAGCAGTTGCTCTTTTCAAAAAAAAAATTTACAAAAGGTAACAAAACTATGCTACGTATAAAGTGCTTCCACAATGAAGCTTCAAAAATGCATACGTAGGTACACACAATCCAATGCATGTCAAGACGGGGAGACAAAGCAGACCCATTCCCGATGGTGGCACCCGTTCACAAGCATGACGTATGATCCAGCCGTCGTACCTTTAATATATCTATTGCCTTTTCACACGAAAGTAGGGCAATGAGGGAGGGAGTTGTTTCTGTATCCCATTGTGGTATTCCACATGTCATCTTATTAGATGAAATGATGTTCAGAAAGAACTCACACCTATTATGTATTGACCACCAAGTCAATACACAATTCATGAGAACGCAACAGCCAAAAATAATCCTTCGATTTAAATCCTCATAAAATTAAATACTTACTTTACTACCATGAAATATTTCGGATCAATTCGACACAGAAATCTATCGAAACCTTTACCTTTGCCTAAATCACAGACAAGAAAAAACTTTATAGGGACATAACGAACACTCATCATAATTATTGATTTTGTTTTTTGTTCATATAAAATGTAGCTTATGTCACCGGGACTATAGTAACGAATCGAGTAGTCTAGGCATCACGATGCAGTGGAACATACGTAGACTGACATACAAACATACATAGACTGCTAAAATCACTTTCCTTTTGGTTGAAAGTTAATGATGTTTACAGGGACACCAGGGACCTCGTCCATCGCCCGGCGCGCCACAGGGTCAAAGTCGCCCGACACCGCTAGTACCTGCCGTCACTGTGTTCCAAGGGCCGCAAAGGCCGCAGGGACAAGTAGGGCCGCAAAGGCCGCTTGTACCGCGGCCCCCGCCTCCACCTCCCGGGCCGCGGCCCTACGTTCCGCCGTGTACACGCATGCCGACACCAGTGCCGAATCCTGTCATGAGGCTGCCACAACCGAGGAGAGATGTTCAGGTATGCCCGCTTTTTATACGACCGCCTGAATAAAAGAAAGAAAGATTTACGAAATTGTGCCACACATCACGAAAAACAGTATATTGTTTTCAGGTTTTCACTAAAAATCGCGATATTACGACATAATATTATTAAATGCTTTAAAATCTGAAACTTTGACCAATTGTTTTAATCAAAATAGGTATAATTGATCAATTAAATCGCCAATAAATTCCAAAGAGAATTGTATCAAACTGACTTGTAAAAATAAATCAATCTCCTTTCCTAAGCTCTCGACGTGGAACGGGTAACGTCAGCAAAAAACACAGGCTTGTTATCCTAAGGATCTGTGAAGGATTAACGGTGGAACCAGCGCGACAGCTTTGAGTGGCTCAATATCAAGGGGGTAACTTTTTACAACAACCGCATTGTTTAGCTTGATTTAAGCTGATCACATACCTACCACAAGAGCCGCAATAGGTGTAAGCGAAACTGCGTGTAGGGTCAGGATATACTGGCGCTTCCGTGACATCTTTGGGAAGCCGTTGACGTTAGATTGTTAATTGTTAGATAAAACTTACTTGTCTTTCTTCTAGGACCTACCTTTATTAATGTTTAATTTTAAATAAGTATATAATTACATACAAAAATTGCGAAATTGGAAAGCCGGTTGGATTTGAACACATGTTTCTTTATGCGTCGTGTGTTCTCCGTTACACCAGGGGACCAGACCAAAGACCAGTCCAGACCAGAGACTAAACTAGTTTTAACTAGTAGCGATTTCTAAAAATTGCTTATATCATTCTTATTACAACTATTGTTGATTTCCAAGTTAAACGATTCCAATTAATCACAATAGATTGACGTCATTTACACTTGAATAACTGAAACATGCGTTACAACTTCCACGCATTTCTTGTGGCTTTTACGGCTCTTCCATTCCTTACGGGTCGTGTCGCACTATGCGATCAGTTTTAAAACTGCATGCGTACTGTGGAAGCCAGATTAATTCGTAACGGACTTCGGATGATACGAGAAATTCCTTAAATAAAGAAGATTTAAAACGGCCCGATCTCGTACGCCGACAGATTCGAAAGTTGTATTAAATTTATTCGAAGATAAACGTTGTAAATTTACTTTAGCTAAAATTATATTCGCAAAAACACATTTGAAAGTGACGTCTTAATTGATTCGATTTATGGGTTTCTTAAAATTTTAATTAAGTTGCTATTGTGTTGTTGATTGTGGCGTATTATCATGTTTTTATGCAATTTTTTCGACTTAATCAAAGCTTTCAACTGACAAATTACTAGTCTCACAGAACGGTTAGAATTTAGACGTTTCATTATGATAAAAGTTATTTGTGGATTTACCAGCAGTTTCTCATAGATTGATTCGAAAACAGCATTGTTGAATTTTGCTATTAAATTATGTAGATTTTGTTACTGTAAAACTAATTTAAACGTAACATCGCAGAATTCGGACCTTTGATCCCATGATTCTTGATCATTCAATTAGTTGTAAAAAAAAGTTAATTGATTGTTATCTCTATTAAATAGTCTGTGATACTGTCAAATCAAACTAAACAATAGGTATTCTTGGATGTCGTTTATTTCTTTCATTCAAGTTCAACTATTTTTGTTTCTCTATCTCATGCGCAGATGAATTTTATCCTTATATCGGGAAATGCTCAATTATCATTTTAATGGAAAAGAAAAACAGCTCGAAGAACAACTAATACATTAGATTAATTAATAATCTTAAAATTAGTTTCCATTTACTTACGGAAATTTTAGCGGCGTATTTTGAGCAACTCCTAAATATGGGGTCCTAAAAAAAAACAACTGCGTCTCAATTTTCAATATTTCAATTTTCAGATTATATTTTTTAACGCAGTCGGCTCTTTTTTAATCATTTTTTATTCTATCACGGACTGTGTACATCTTCGAGAAGGCATCCTGGAAATATTATGTAAACTCTTAAGACGTCATAGACTATGTAGTCAAACATGTTTACACGATGCCACACACACCACAACACAGCGTGGGCGACACTTTCTTTGCCAAAGCCCATAATATGCTAATGATTATCGGAACGATGATATGGCATTATTCATGCATTAATACGAAAGCGATAGCGATCTGAGTCAGTCGTAAACAATGGAATTCTGAATAGGTACTTGTATATTGTAGCGCCATGGAAAAGACTTGTTAGGAAATAGATTCTCCAATTGCGCTGCTCGGACCAGAAGTCTCCATTGCATCAGTTCCATTACTATTACAAGCAAAAAAAGCAAGAAGTATGTACATTTCGGTATTCATTCACGGGATACCTTGGCACATTGATAAAACAAAATGACATGAAAAACGAAATTGAAATGAAACTACTTCGTTCCGTTGATGTGGCGTTTTCCACCATTGCTATCCTAGACAAGATCGCTATGAAGCAATAGGTCCGTAGAATAGTTAACGTTGTTATGTTTTTTGTGTTTGTTTTGTATGTTACAAGAATGTGGTGTCCAATAAAATGTATTAATTCATTCAATCAATCAAGCGTCATCGTCTGCAAGTTCACAAGCAATAAAATCTGCTTGTCCAGTTTAGAAAAGTTCATTACCCATTCAATTCAAGTCATGGAGTATATATCTTCTTCCTTTTTGAGATCTTTCTGGATCAGCACCAGCTCTCTGTGACTTTACGTTATAAGTCGTGATATTCAAACTAGTTACTCCGCTAAATGCCCACATTTAAAACAATAGTAGCTATCAATCGGCACAGCACAAAGCTGCTCGCCGCGGGATCTAACCTGTCAGATCGCGATAGCTATCGCGCTACCACCGTAACACGACATTTGACCGACTTATCCTTATCGGAATCATCGCATACAGAGAAAACCCCTCCGATTTGCACGTTTAGATACCTAACTGATAAATTACATGTCTCTTTTTGTTAGAAATCCCTTGCTGCCTTAAATCCTGACCAAGCGCGAAACCTGTTTTCACCAATTATTTCTAAGTTATCCCCTAAGTGCCAATTTCACCAACGTTGAGTGACGCTTAACTGAGGAATAATTTGGGCGTTCTGACCAGTTACCAATACCAGTTTTGGTATTGAAAATCTGCCAAGATATCAAATTTACGTATGGAGACTTATTTTACGCCCTAAATACAATCTCTTACCCAATTTCATTTTCACCGGTATTCTCTAAAGGTTCATGAAGACGAAATTAACAGAAAGCGTCACCTAACTTAGCTTAGACAGGTCACAAACGTTAGGGAAAATTATATTACTTTTAAACGGACATTGATTAGTCTTTCTTGGAATTTGGTTGCCGTGGCTGAAACTCAGCCACTAGGGCATATTACTATTAACTTACACATAAAAATATAGATATAAGTATCATATCAAAATTCCCAGAATCTTTATGATGGACTTTTACAAAAACTAGAATACATTTAACATCTCTAAACTCATAACTTATAAGGAAGAAATGTTCATGGAAGCCATTAAAAATTGAGCACGCGTTAAGAGCGAGCTTATCTGATGGTTTACTACAAGGAACGAGCGTGTAAAGTATAACTTATAAGGCCAAGGCCCGCTCCGCCCCGTCTGGCTCGTCGCTAGTGCTTTTGGGGGACACCCGAACTGGGTCAGCCGGAACCTATAATAAACCTATAAAAGCTTTATGAAGGGTAACTATTGACTTTCGAAGAACTAATCTTTCAAAGTCTATCACTACGTTGATCTCTGTCGATGTCCAGAGATATTCTTTTATCTAATCATATCCCTCCAAGTTTGAATTGCCTCGTTAGTCTCTCTGGTTAGTATGGTTGGCTGCGGATGGATGTTTCGGGGTCGATTGCCGGGTCGAGCCAAAAATGCTTGAAGCTTTTCCGTCAAGAAATTCTCAGTACTAGCCCGGAGCTTGGAAATAGGCTGTGTGTCACACCCCCCCACGTCAGAGAGCACATAAAGCCGTCGGTCCTGCGCTTGATCTCTCTCTGGTCATATCGAATTTCCGGCTCATAGGACTATAAGAGAGACTTCTTGAAGTTTTATTCGCTTCTAGTAAATTCTTCTAAGACTTCTTCTCCGAAAAGATTTTATGTGTATACTGTAAAGATGAAAATGGAATGTACTGAAAATGGAATGCTATCTTTATGGGTGAAACGTGTAGAGTCCCCGGCTTTTCCGTTTTCAGGCCGCCGCGCCGCCCTGACCGTTGCGTTATTAAGGCTTTTCTAATAATTGTAAATGAACTTTAAATTACTCTCAAGGAACTAAATGCTTCTGCCAAGTTTGCACATTCATACTTTGCATCATCAATCAAGAATAGGTATGCAAAGGTGAGATCACGAGATATAAAAATATCAGCTTGCTAAAATTATGCAGGTACGAGTACCATACAACGATTAGGTCATTATGCCTCACTGGCATTTAAAATGCACTGCGAAATGCCATAGCACATTAAACATCATTACTCCAACGAAAAACTGTGGCGAGCGTAAAATTTAACTGACAGTTTCAAATAAGGCATGAAATAATCGTCTAAATTTGTAATGGACGGTGCAGCAGTGAAAATGTGGACAAGAATTATGGCGTCCGCTAACGAGAATGCAGCTAAGTGCAAAAAAACCAGTTTCGAGATAAGAGCAAAAAAGTGGTACAAGATAGATCTAGGAAATGAGGTACCTATTAGTCGCAAAGTAAATGCGACGTTCCAATAGATATGGATAGAGCTTTTATATTTGGCTTTATTTCAGATGCTTAAATTGTTGTGCTAAAAGCAATTTCCTTTTTCATAAATGCCACATCTTTATACTTACCTATCAATAAAACTGTAAAGTGTAAACTGTAACAAGATAATCGGGCCAGTATAATATCAGGAAAATGGTAACAGAAGTGCGCACAAAAAAACAAATACAATCTCTCATTCGAACTGCATGTTGTGCTGGGGCTAAAAAAATATGCACAAGCTTTTGCCATGCGATTCTGCCATACGTACCTAGGTAATATTACGTACATATTGTTCAAGCGGGTCGCAAACGTCCAGTAGTTTTCGTAAACAGTTTTATAACATTAAATTATTGTGGTTAAACTCTAAATTGGCCAAGTTTGACTTACTTCTGTTTTAGCGAGCACAAACGTCGTCGTGCTAATTCTCGACGTCCAATCTTCCGCCTCATTAGAGATTTAGCGATCGCTAAACGGTTCGTTAGCTACTATTATAAATAATAATCGATTTAGTTTGCCGCGTGTCTCGTGTTAGTTTTGCCAAGACGTGCCCGAGTCCTAAGAGTTTATTTAAGGCATGGACTAGGGTTATCAAAACCCTACTTAATATCCTTACTTCATTATTAATCTTTACTAATATCAAAACTAATATCAAAAAAACCAAAGAGTTTCCACGTGATTTTTAAAATTAAATCAACGCGGACGAAGAAAGTGTGTGCTTATAAACCCTTCGTTAAATTCGGTTGAAGAAGACCACTAATCGCACAGTGCCACACGACGCGCGTTTCTACACAGCACCTTACGAGAAACGTTTGGCGGCATGTCTTTGACAGCAGGGTGGTAACTTGCAATGACCGAAGCCTGCCAGCCGACTAGTTTCAAATACTGAAATAACACCTGCTGGGAATCGAACTGGGAAAAACATGGGAAAAACGGAGCCTTCAGCGGTAAGGCTTCATTACGCCAAAGAAGTCTTTAAAGAGCAAAAGTTAAAGGGCAACTCAGAAGGCCTACCGTACCACTTGTCCCCGTTTATCTGATAATGTGTCGCAACCTTTACAGTAGATAATTTGCATCGATGTTCTCGCATACATAATATATTTGCATAGGCCCTAAATGTGTATGTAATTTTGTACGCGCGCGCGTGTAATGCATATTAATATTTAATTCAGCTGTCAATTGAACAAGCAGTATCGGAGTTTCGCAAAGCTAGGCGCTCACCGGATCATTAACAAAGAACATCGTCGCCCCGTGGGCGGCCATGTTAGCTGGCAACCGATTAAGAGGTGAACGCACCCGATTATGGAATCGGCGAAATAATAGTTGTCTTATTATACTTACAAATCCTTATGTCTTTGCGCGCTAATTTCAAAAACTACTGTGAGGATTTTCCAATGTTCATCATCAACATAAGTCTTTTCTAATGTTCATCTTTTTTTATAACTTTTGAAATAGGTTTAACTAGTGAAGTAAGTAGGCGCAATGAACATGAAAAAGATGTTTTGAAAATGCTAGTAGGCAATATTTAAGGCCTTTGTTACGTCAATAAAAACCGAGTGTGTATTATGTCAACTCTAATAAAAGAGAAAGTCTAAAGAGGTTTATAAACGATCTTTGTATTCCTTCCTTCGATTGGATCCCAATCTTTTATTTTACAAATGTTTCCATCGTCACCCACGCTAACATCCACGGGCGGCCCGATCGGCTTATAAATATTGGTTAGGGTTGGCACCATTTGAGATTCAATAAAAATAGTTATTAAATCAACGACACAATACATAATATGAGACTTTTAAGATAAAGTCGGTGCCACTATGATTGTACATAACTTTGACTAAAATTAAATAAAAGCTCTAAACGTGTTGCTCTAAATGCTAGTCTGTAATTAGTGGCTACTGGTTGATGCCTGCGACTTAGTTTGCGTTGTCTTAGCTTTTTAAAAAAACTCGTACGAATGTGCGAGTGAGTGAGTGAAGATAGTATTGAATAAAAACGTTCATTATTATTCACATAATTGTCTTTAAAAAAAGTAGTATTATGCATCTACAAAAGAAAAACTAACAAGAAAATCGATAGTAATATTTTCGAAAAATCCTCTTTTTTATTTATTTGAAAAAATAAATAAGAGGTACCTTCTAAATTGGGTATGCAAAAAATAGTTAGTACATTTTTTACTTTAATCATGCCATAACTTATGTAAATTATAGAATAATTTGTGTGACAACCCTAATTTCCATCATTAGGTCCATTGAATACACATTACGTCAATTTAAAATGCTGACGAACTAATGTCTTCGCCGATAGTCAATAATTAGAAACGATTTTTTAAGTAAATAGGACGCATGTCATCCTTAATGTATATCTCAGACAATTTCAATTACCTATTAGTTTACGATAAGCTACAGTTAAATTTTATTGTAGTTCAATTGTCTGTCTGGAACGTTTATATTCTTCTTTGAGCTGTAGTGGATCTAGTATATGTTTTCAAGTTTACGTAAACCATAAACTGTGCGTAAATCTGTCATTTAGTATGACGAGAAAGAGATAGAGAGATTTTCCATCCCTTTTCCGTCCTTACTGATTGACAGATTTACGCACAGTAACCTAAACGTGAAAGTTAAAACACTAGGGCTACAGATCGTAAACGCAGTGATGCTTTCGAGAAGTGTTTACTGCTTTGCCAATAATTTATTTCCATGAGAAGTGGCGAGCTATATACAGAATATTATACCTACGTGTATGTATGAAATTCTAGGTGCTATGGAATACTGGTTATGTTTCCGTTGAGAATAACGCAAAAAATGATCCAGCCCTCTTGACGCCCAGAGAGGGCTTGTTATATCACTAACATGATTGGAACATTCAAGTGTTAGAAAGTAACACTTGGCTTGGCTCCCTCTTGGATTAGTAAGTAATTTTTCCATTTACACTGTGAAAGAATAGTTATTTGTTTTTATGTGGGGCCAAGGAAATTTTTTGTTCAAGAATTCTAAAGTAGAATCATGAGCGTAGCGAGGAATTCAATACACGCCGCCCGAGAACAAAATATATTGGCCCCGAGTGACACACACAATTTTTCATCATTAGGTACCTATGAGAAAAAGCTAGGAGTATCAACCTACTATTGCATCAACAAACAATCCTTTGCGTCGCGCAGTCGGGTAAAAAAGTTATTTTAATCAATCAAATAAAATATCAAAATATCAATAAAAATACTAATTAAACTTTTAAAATAAAGCATCAAACAATAAAACGACCAACCGCCCACTTCACTAGCTAGTAGCCCTCCTCTAAATATGTCGAACGTGAAAGAACCTTTTGAAAACCGATATTGTTCGCTCTCTCGACTTTTTACGCGCTCCCGCGAAGCCAATAATCCATGGATCTCCTTACAGAGGATCGGGTTTCCAGCTATTTTCCAGAACACGGCTGTAGAAAGCAATAACAATGTTCTATTTAAAATATTGCAAATGTAAATTCACGTTCGCGGGAAAACTAAATCGATACATTCGTTGTAGAATTTTCTGCATTGTGCCTCGAGACTGAACTATCAAATCACTGGACGGATCGCGCTAACACTGAAAATTCAATTCTTGAGGGGGTAAAATAGGAGTTTAAAAAAAAACGAATTTAATGTGAACAAAGCCGCGGCCATTCATTGCTTATAAATTAAAAAAAAATATTAAGTATCTCATTTAGGACATATTTATGACTAGATGATGTCCGCGACTTCCCCGCGTGGATAAAGTTTTTTTTAATTCCAGTGGGAACTCTTTAATTTTCCGGGATAAAATGTAGCTTATGTTCTATCAATTCTGGGTATTTAGTTATTGAGATATCTCCATTCCTTGCAGCCAAATCGGTTCATTCGTTGTGGTTGAAGATGTAACACACACACACACACGTACAAACTTTCGCTTTTATAATATTAGTGTGACGTGATTGGTAGGCGCTACGACGTCTACGAAATACCTACTAGATTTTACCCGCGGCTTGGCGTGTAATTAAGCTTATAATAGTAAAGATAGTGACTACTATTAGATTAAAGCACATGGTATTGATTTTAGGTTTGAGATGTCGAGATCCATTCACTCCCACACGCCATGCACATAGTGATTAACACTTGACGCTGGGCTCGGTTGCATTGACCGGTTACGGTCCGACACGAGATATAATGCCGAGGATTCACTTGTCACTATACTGAGAGATATTTGAATTGGGAGATACGTGAATGCCCCGGAAAATGTTATCATCATCACCAACGACCCATCAGCGTCTCACTACTGAACGCAGCTCTGCTCTCAGACTGAAATCTATAGACCGCACTCTCACTCAGCTCAGACTCAAGACAGAGTTAAAACGAGACAGATTTATGTCAGAGCATATTTGTGTCACGTTTTAATCTCTATCTTGAGTCTGAGCTGAGGCTGAGCACGCTCTATAGATCTCAGCATCAGTCATTAAGGGTACCAATCTTGTGATAAACGAAGGGAAGCGTCGGTAAAAACCGTCTAAAGTACGCAACTGCAGTTCTCAAAAACAAAAGTTTAACTGTCAACAGCGCTAACAAGTCGACCGTAGCAATTAACATAGTCGTATGTGAAAAATCACTACTTTAGGGTACGGCCGTTCAAAATTTCAAATAAATGTGAAAAGTGAAGAATAGTCAATATACCTAATTTTTGCTTGCAAAAACCAAAGATGGTTGGTTGATTTTAAAAGTTTCATAATTGGTGGGGGCATTGCTATTTTTATTCTAAGACCTTTAATGCAATAAAATGAAAATCGTTAAAATGTAGATCCGACACTGTTAATTGCTACGGTCGAAGTATCGAGTTAACTTACTCGTAAACTTGTAATACAAGCAGGCGTTTTACATTCAGTACATTCAGTAGTCATGTACAGAACAGCATAACGATTAAAAAAAATCGTGACGTGTCTCGTTAGACCTCGATAAAGGTGCATAATGAATGCGTCCCGTACGGGCCGATTATGCAAATAGCACTGTTGTAAGGCCACGCCGTTGCCATAAGGGGACACAATGAAATGGGTCATTTTTAAACACTGCCGCATAAAATTGTTGCGTTTAACGCGATCGCACATGACTGCGAGAGTCGCAAGAAGTGCATTTTTAGTATGAGATCAGGGATTTTTCATGTGCCTTGTTACTAACGTTGATGTGTCTTCTATGAGACATCTATGTAAGATGTTGCAGCGGTAGCGCAGAACCAAAGCAGTCACAAAATGTGGCATCGCTTTAAGAAGCTAACATTGTGGCATTTACGAATTATACACTGGGCCGAAAGACCTACAAAGCACAAGAAGCGCAACAAATCACATACCTACACAAAACCAAAAACATTTTTCATTACCTACTGAAATGTGGCGTCAAATAACATTGGGTGCGTTGTTAAGATGTCGAGCAGATATCCTTCAACACTGACTTCCACTGACGCTAGAATTTCTGCGATAAAATTGATTCGGGCGAATCGTGCTGCTTCTTAGTGAAATCTCTTTACCTCACAGGCATAGGGGCCGAAATGCCTGTTTTTCTAGCAAAGCTAATTTAATGATCCTGAATGACTTACTCCGCTACATAGTGTAAGCGTATAAACATTGTGTACCGTTTTGAAAGTAGGTATCTATGACTAGGGTCTAAATATTCATGTAACTCATATCACCTATGAATTATTTGGCTCCATTCATTTTTATTTTTATTATCACTTTTGAAATCTTGGCGTTAAGAAAAGCAGACACAAACTCAAAGTACCTTACCTGTATGTTATTGTAGTTCAATTGTAGTTTTGAGTTTCGTGCGCTTCGTGCGGCTCTTGCGAGTTTTTTTGTGGTATACGATCACTATAAACTTGGATGCAAATGTGCATTTATTTGCATAATATTCCGTCACGGCAGCCTTTGTTAAGGGACGTGTGACAGCGGAGCCTATTTTGCTGTCCGTTCGTAGCAAGCAGAACAGATTGACGTGTAGGTACCTTTAGCTTTATATTTATTTTTTCGAAATAAGTAGCGTTGTTAATAATAATGATTAGTGCAAACTCTATAAAAAAGTATGTATCCGATGTAAAAGTACTCCTTACTTTTGTACCTAATATACAAAATTGTATGCGTAAAAGATCCATAAGGTTTCCCTTTTTCTTTTATTTATTTATTTTATTTATTTGGGCCCAAACAGTTTACATTATACTTAAAACTTATATAAAACACACACCAGCAAAGTAGCCTCTAAAAAAAGCTTTTAACTAAAATAACTTAACCGAGGTCACAAATTAGTGTTTCAGCTCTGCACTAAAATAACAATTAGATTAAAAAACAAACAAAGTTTGAAAAGAGCAACTGTTTTCAGGGGTGGAATTTCAAAAATTCTGCATTTCTAACCGCGGTGGTAGATTCATAAGAGCTACAAGTTGGCCTACATGAAATAAATAAATTTTGAATTTTGAAAAGTCCCTTCTCAGTGCAGTTCTGTGTTCTAGGGGGCACTCTCATTTATGTACTTCAAAATTCAAATCTCGGTTTCGGTTCTTCTGTTTTTGCTCATACTTTCCTGTCAAATAGTCTGGTCTGATCCAGTTTAAGGTACTGTTTTCTAGATATACTCGTACATATTATCTACTAAATACATAGTACGAGTAAGTATATAACCCCCTTAGTCGAAAAAATATAAAATATAAATTGTCGTTGCAGTACAAGCATTGAGCATATTTTTCAAAATTACCGGACGTCCTGCTATCTACCGTGATTGTTTTGATTTGTGGCATGTGCAATTCAAAAGGGAATTAAGCAATTATCGTGTTGACCGTCATCAAACAATAAACATCATAATTACATTCTTTGTACTCACTATAGAAAATGTAGAGATACCAAACAAATTCAGACTCGAACCTTTGTTATCGTATCTCTTCGCAGTTTATGAATTTTCTGTAAAGTTTTGGAGTATCTTTCTTCTTTTTCTTTATCAACTAATGGACGTCCACTGCTGGACATAAGTCTCCTGCATGGCCCTTCACAAGCCTCGGTCTTGCGCCGCCTGAATCCAGCGGCTCCCTGCGACTCGTTTGATGGAGTATATCCCGGAGTTTTTCAAGCGGAGTAAGTCTAACCCTAGGTTGACATAGGATTTTGTATAATTCTTATACCCCCGGGATACTAGGATCCAAAAATCCTCCCCTCGTTATAAAAATGGGGTAACAGAAGTAATTAAGAGTAATTTCTTGAAATTGAGTGACCATTTAAATTGAAATTAACACAAGACTAAAGCGATTATGATTGCCATAACGTTGTGCAACACCTCCCACCTCAACTTAAGCCCTCGGCAACAAATTTTATTATTATCATGAATATGTAAAGCCTCGTTGCAGTTGCGCACTTCATCATAATAATTTTCTAAAGCCCATTTGTTCGCTCCATTAGAGAAATGCGAAAGTGAAATCCTAATTGAAAACGACGAATTAGAAATTTACATAGAAACGTGTGAATAGGTGCGTTTTCCACGCGAAATAAATCAGTAGACGTGATTGCATATATCATTAAGTGAAATGTGGCCACAGGGTACCTAATAGACGTTTCGCGATGAAGATAGCAGCTCTTGGGCTCTTTGCGGTTGGCAGCAAATTGTTCGCAACGCAAATGAGCATGAGATGATGGGTTTTAGAGATTAGCATAACGGCGGAATCATATTTGATCGTTAGCCCGTATGACTTTAACCGAATTGATGCACCTGACTACTTTAAACCTAGTATTTGTTGGCACACTCCACTAAGGTAACAGGGCCGGGCCACTCGGTGTGGTGAATACTCCGCCAAGTTTTTTTTTTATTTTTATTTTTATTCGATGACAAGCTAGCCTTTGACTGCGATCTCACCTGATGGTAAGTGACGATGCAGTCTAAGATGGTAGCGGGCTAACTTGGAAGGGATATAGCAGTGTAAATTCAACCCATACCCCTAATTGGTTTCTACACGCCATCGTGCCGGAACGCTAAATCGCTTGGCGGCACGTCTTTGACGGTAGGGTGGTAACTAGCCACGGCCAAAGCCTCCCACCAGACCAGACCAGAGACAATTTAGAAATTATGAATTCCTAAATTGTCCCCGCCGGGAATCGAACCCGAGACCTCCCAGTTATAAGACCACAGCGCTCACCACTGAGCCAGGGAGGTCGTCAAAAAAAGTGTAACCCACGCTACTGCCAGGGGCCGTGTAGGAACACAGACAGGTTTTAGTGGGTGCAAGTCCCACATAACCCCTCCGTTTCCCCTGACGGAGGGGTATGCTAGGCATTTCCTGAAAAAAAAAAAAAAGGGCCGGGCCACTCAGCTTTAACATGTTTACTGCGTGAGGCAACTATGAGCATTATAAGCATCTGTAATATGCACGGGAACGATCAACTGTAATTCTACCGTAACTGTAATTTAAAAGTTTTATACTGAGTGGTAACTTAAAACGTGGTAACGAGTAGTCTCGGCTTTTCATCAACTTCTTCAACTAAATATGAAATTACTAGTTGATGCCTCGACTTCGTTCTCTTTTTTAACTTTTTAAAACCTCGCAAGAATTCTTTGATTTTTCCAGGAAAAATTTAGCCTTCGTCGCTCTCCAAGTCTTTAAGTATACCCATTCATAGAATCACGTCGATCCTCTATTGCACGGTGATTGACGGACAAACCAACAAACAAACACAATTTTGCATATATACCTAATACCTACGATTCAAAGACTTTTGGGCATCGATAAGTCGAGAATGACTCATCTATAAGCCCAAAAAAAACGACCGCTCTCTGATCAATATTGCTGAATTTCTACATTACTTTTTTGAAGCTTTTATTTTTTTGTGGTAGCTTATCGTGCTTATTATTTCTTCTTCTTCAAGTGTTAGTAAAATCTATCGTCTGTTAAACTCACTTTTAGATGCAAAATTCATTAGGTATATTTTCATCGGAAGATCATTCATCAAAAAGTGTCACCACAAACAACCGGTTTGAGATAATGCGATCCCCATGTTTTCCGGTATTATAGTAATCAACTTCCTTGATGTTATGGAAATGGTCTTAAGCATTGAGGTGACCAGGTCGTACCTTCGTGGAAGTGTTCCACGGCGGATGGGAAAACTGTCGATCCACTTGGAAAACACCAAATGAGTTAAAAGCTAGTTATAGTTCGCTTAACTTTATTCAATTTTTAATCACCGACGCAAAAACGACGGGGTGTTATAAGTTTAACGTGTGTATGAGTGTGTGTGTGTCTGTCTGTCTGTGGCATCGTAGCTTCCGAGTGTTCTTAGCTATGTTTGATGAAAATCGGTCCAAGATGGCCACCGATGTTGTAACATGTCGGGGGTGTTTTAAATTTTTACTTTGCACTTGTATTTATTATTAATATGTAAAATTTTTAACTTATTATAATTTCATCTAAATTGTAAATATAGTTATTAGGATCAATGTATAGTTTGTAATGTTAGTTACGCTATTGTTTGTTTTATGAGCGCCTAATTTGCAACGCTGTTTACAACCTAAAATTGATACTTTCTTAGAACTAGACAGATTTCTGCAAAGCGTCTTTGGTGCAACTAAAAATAAATAAGTACTAGTACTGTCAAAGTTCCATTACCATCTTTCTACTACTACTAGTATGTTAGTTATTATAAGATTGTATTTATTCGGTACTAGCTGATGCCCGCACCTTCGTCCGAGTTGATTTAGGTTTTGAAATCCCTCGGGGAACTCTTAACTTTCCGAGATAAAAAGTAGCCTATGTGACTCTCCATGTCCTCAACTGTACCCATTTAAAAAATATATGTTGCGGCATGAGAACAAACTAACAAACTTTCGCCTTTATAATATTAGTAAGGATGAAATTATCCCGTAAGCCACTCTACCCCTAAAGATAAGCTCCTTTCGCCAACATTATTAATACGAATAGATGCTATCGGCGCAGCTTCTCTCGTTTTCACCGTTTCACATTCAAAATAATTCAATATTGATAGAGCGATTCCGTACCGGCCTCATTATAGCGAGTAAATTAATACTCGTTAATGCGCAGCGCACATTAACCCGGTATTAAGCCTCGCCAGTAAATCATGGTCCCGCGTTCGATTCTCATTTCGCCGACTGCGCGTGTTCGCGATGTACTGCAATTTATAATTGACCGTTTGTTAATAAGCTTATCCGTCGTAATGAATTATTGCAATTAGGTGCTACTTTCTAGGGCTTAAAGGCCGTTGGCTCATTTAGTACCAGCCGGCGTCATCCTCACCTATTATATAATTCTAACGATTTTATTACGCATAGCTTTTGCTCGTGACTTCATCCACATGGAGTTAGGTTTTTTTTTATTCGATGATAAGATAGTCCTCCGACACACAACAAACCAATGACTGGTCTAAGTGTGGAAACCAGCCCGCAGAAGAAGAAGATAGTCCTTAACTACGATTTCAAGTGATGGTACCTAAGTGATAATGCAGTCTAAGATGGTAGCGGGCTAACTTGAAAGGGATATGGCAGTTTACATTCAACCCATACTCCCCTTATCGGTTTCTACACGCCATCTTGCCGGAAGGCTAAATCGCTTTGCGGCAAGTTTTTGACGGTAGGTTGGTAACTACGGCCAAAGCCTCCCATCAGAACAGACCAGAGACAATTCAGAAATTATAAATTCCCAAATTGCCCCCGCCGGGAATCTAACCCGAGACCTCCCAGTTATAAGACCACAACGCTCACCACTGCGCCCAAAAGGTAGGGAGGTTTTTAAAAATCCCGCGCAAACCCTGTTTTTCTGGGATAAAAGGTAGACTTTTTTTCTTTATAAAGAAACTAAAATTATACTTTGTAGTGGCGTAAGATATCGGTTTGTAGAAAAGAATAATTTTTATATTAAATACTTTTGTTGTAAAATAAAACTTCGAAGATAATTTTATTGATTAATTATTAAAAGTTAAAACAATCATGAAATACAATCGTTTAAATATTTACACGAAAATTCTTTATAAGGAAAGGAGACACGTAGCGGTAATGAATACGTAGGTACAAACCAGTAAATTACGTTCGCCGGTAATCATCGTAAAATCGAATGCTCTCACCTCGCTCATCTTGCCGCTACATTGTTGCAAATTGCAAGTAAATTCACACTTATTTTATTGGAGGGTCGGTCAGGAAGTTTTGAGGCGATGTAGACCTTCTGCCCTGCACTGCTGCCGGTTGCAGATGTTATTGACGATATGAGATTCGGCCTACAGTGTAGGCAAATTGCATGTGAATAAATAGTTATTGTCATTAAGTGTTCTTTTTAACCGACTTTCAAAAAGGAGGTTATCAAATCGGCCGGTATTTTTTTCTATGTATGATTCGCCTGATTTTTTTTAATCGACAGACCTTTACCTTCAGCTCTTTAAGCCTGATGCTGCCGGGGTACTTTCCACCCAAATTGTGGGTAACTAGGAATTGTTGATTACGAACTGATATGCTTATTACTAAACATAAACTACGTCATGGAGTTCTAGGTCCTAGCTCCTCAATCCTGATACTGTAGGGTACGGCCCACCTAAATTGTGAGGATTTAGATATTTTCAATTACGAATTACCTAAATATAGTGCCCTCGACAGGTCTTCGACAACCTGCAATTTACGCGTGTCTCGAAAATTGAATCAACAAATTGTGTTGCATGACGATCGTGTCCAATAATACAACACAAGTCACAAATTGATGTATTTAGGGTTAGGGTTGTTTAATTTGGGAGTTCTGTGCGATACTTCTTCTAAAGTCAAAGTTTAGTTTTGTGCACTAGCCCTTGCGTGCTCACAACAATATTCTTGAAATAGTATGTAACAATTCGGTTACTTCTAAAACGTCACTGTTGCTCTTTAAATGTTTCATACTTAGTGTATGGAACAACGTTTACCGTCCCATTTTTCATCACAATGTTATGCCAAAATATGGGGGACGGGGAACACAGCTAGAGAACTTTCAGCTAATCGATGGACAGGATGGCTGAACCAAATCTGTCGACTTAGAAGGTAAGCTCAGACCGTTGTCTGGGCTTACCTTCTCGGTCCACGGGCTCCATCCGTTGACGGAGTTAGCACGCTGCAAACCGTCACAAGTGGAGTAGCATCGCGAGGGAGGTGGTGCGACCCAATATTAAGGAGAGCGTCATCCAAACACTCACAACCAGTCCTGCGGGCTGATTCTGGAACTCAGTGCCTATCAACGACGATAGGCATTTTTTATCCATTGAAGGATTGAAGAGAAATGTCATTATCTATTTCATAGTAAACCTTCAATGGATAAAAAATATATGTCAGTGGCTTGGTCTATTCCTTAAGTGAAATAGACTAATTTTTATGGTTGAAGTCCGTGATTTTATGATTGAAGATCGGAATTTTATAATTGAAGAACGGAATGTTATGATTGTTTTTTTTTTTATTTTGTTTATGAAGATAGACAACCCTACTGCACGATGTAACAAGTGAAGATCGAGCCCTTCCTCGTGACAGTCGGGCTAATATCATTCACGTCAATTTAAGGACGTATTAGCTTTTATAGGAAGATAAACTGGCTTCGTGACTAGACGAGATTGATCGAATCTTTCGCGACGTGACGTAAGAGCTTATAAATCGATATTCGCCTTATCTGGTGTTTGTTATTACACTGATCATTTCGTTCTACCGGTTAAATGCCAGGATGAAACAACTTAAGCGGGGGATTATAGTCCTTAAGTACAAATAACAACGACCACAGTCTTGTTTAGTCCCACCGTGTAATTGTATATTGACACGTCAGTCAGTTGTTGTGTAATTCAATGTAATTTAATTGATATTGATGTCTTTTTCTTATGGAAATTATGTCAAAAAATGTGGGCTATATTTTTTTGATTGACGTATTCAGTTAACATACTTTTTTGTGTAGTTTTTTTTACCCTTTAGTGAAACGTTAATTTCTTAATTTAATAAGTAACACTGGCCATAATTTTTTTTGAACAAGAAGATTAAGTTTCTTTAAAGTTTAATGCTCGACGCATTTCCTCATGAAATCAATCAGTAGGTATAATTCAACTTACCTAGATTTTGTGCTGATATTACATTACAATTTACTCTTGCATCAGATTTTTGATGCAGTAAGTTTTCTTGGCCCACGGTTAAAGCGATTTCATAACTCGAAATCTATCAACGTATTCTACACGTGGAAACTTTTACTAAGGGTAGGTACCTACATTGTAGTACAGATTCCTTGGTGAAGTTTTAATTTTATTACGCTATTACCTCGGTGTTGAGCGGTTTAATAGATTTCTTCATTACAGCTCTCCGTCCGAAATCCATTATGGAATTACAGAGATTATGTTGCAATCGTCTCGTCTCGAATGCCCCTGGCTAGTTTCTGTCATAGGAAGTCGAGGAATAAGCATCACACGAATTGAATATCAATGTGATATAGCCTTTATTGTGTATAGAATAAGGTTGCATATTTGGGAGAGATGTCTTAACGGTTCGCATTGGACTCGTTGACGCCATACTGGTAATGAACTAAACGGTAGAAATTAAATCGGTGACAGTAAAACACAAGTTTTTAATGTGAAGTATAAACTGTTGCTCGCTACTGTTGCTTCGGGCTCTGTCTTCGTAGATTGGATAAATTAAACTTTTTTATTTACCTCAATCGAGATTCTCCATTTTAATGAAGGTGTGTAAATGCTGTAAATGGCATTGTGATCGCCTTTAAACCCTATAACCAAACACCTTTAACTTAGGAATATTTTTTTGCATTCCTTTACCCATTAAAATACTTACAAACTGTGTCAAATTCACGACATATGAATAACCAAGTGACCCATTAAGACCATATCTTTTGTTGTCAGTTTTATCATCCATTGTGTATGGAACTGTATATTTTGTGAATTATTTAAATTATTGATCAAAGATTACAAAGTAGACAGCTATTCCAATTATCTAAATATATAAATAAGTGCTTCAGGATGATGTAGAAGCTACATATTCCTCTCAGTCTCTGAATCAATAAATATTTCAACCACGTTTCACCGGAGACTACAATTTGTCATTTGATTTATCGACCACGAGAAAGTTCATGAAGACTTTACGTAACTTTGCTCTCCTAGTCGCTTGAACTTTGGAAAAGGCAAGCTTCCACGATATCAACTATTAAAAGCTCATATCGCGATTTTATCTCTGGAGAAATAGGTGGCCTTTCCTACTTTGAAGGGGAAACGTGTAGCGGACCTACCTAGTGTACCCAACTGCACCACTGACTAAAACAAAAATGCAATAAATTATAAGTTTGTTACATTTTCCTTTCATAGAATTACGTTATAGAAATTTTAATTGGGAAATCATGGTCAAGAAATTCTCAGTAGCAGCCCAAGTTCGGAAGTTGTCTGCTTTACACCCGTGTGCCTTGGAGAGCACGTTTCGGATTTTCCCATACGAGGGCGTATGGGAAAATCCGAAACCATATAAGATTTAGGAAAACTATCTAGGAACCATTAGATCTTTTTTGCAACAGTACTTTTGGCATAGTCAATTTATTGGTAAAAAAAATTAAAACGATGTCTCATCGGACTACGATAGTGAGGAGTTAAATACACATTACATATTTTTATAGAAATCCAACAAACCACAGATATAGATATTAGTTTCGAAAGCGTGTCTACAAAACATTGATTTTCAAGGTTCAAAAAATTGGATTCAAACTTCGACTGTATGGGGTGGCTACTTCCAAGATAAATACGTTTTCGTTTCTGGCGGACTAATCCGTGGGCGAAATTTAGTTTTTAACCGACTTCCAATAAAGGAGGAGGTTCTCAATTCGTCGGAATATTTTTTTTATGCATGTTTCCCGATTACTGGAAGACGCCTGGACCGATTTGGAAAATTATTTTTTGTTTCAAAGCGTATAATTTTCAGGTGGTCCCATTGTTATCAAGTCAGGATCTGATGATGGGATCCTGGAGAAATTGAGGGAACTCTTCAAATTTAATAGACACTATGGATATACTTTGTAGTGTCGTTTGAAGTCGGTTTTGTAAAAAGAATTTTTACGTTTATATTGTTACTAATCCGGCCTTACGGATTTCTGTCTCTAACAGTCAATTTCACTTGTTTCAACCTCGCTTTTACTGTGTAATTGGTCGATTGTTAATCATGCAATCGTCGTTTACATAACCAAAGTCGACACTAATTATCCCTACACTTAACCTTTTATCAACGGTTTACATTTTAAATCTAGTACAATACTCTTAATTGCTCTCGTTTTTCGTATCCATTCAATCTTTTGGCCCGTTTAAAATTGATTACATAAATGTTTACTGTAGTAATTGGCGTATCGAGAAAACGGTTTCGCCGTAGTAATACTGAAATAATATTTCATTCAGAAGGACATAAGTTTACGCAAATATCATAAGAAATTATACCCAGTGTACATTCGAAAAAGTCAAGCATATTCTTTACAAAGTAAAGTGAAAAAACTAAATGCAAATACTTCAGACATGATGAAGTTGATACTTCAGCTTATTGTACTTGCTCCTAGAAGAAGCCTCTTTTCTATTGATATTTTAGGGTAAAGACCTGTATTCTTAATGCAGCGAGTAATACAGAAAGGGCATTCCATCTTAGCAGTGTGAATCAGTAAGGAGAAACAAAATATATGTAATTATCCTACCAAAATACAACATGAAACAATTCATTTTTCGTATAAAATGAAACCTTTATTTTTCTTCTTATTATATTGTCAGTCTCAAAATATATCTTACCTCATTTAAAGTTATCACCATTTTATAAGTAGATTGTTTGTGAGCTAAGAAAGAGCGAAAGAACAAATGAACAAAAAAATATCATAATATCGTAAACATAAATTCACGTCGTCGGATTAATTCATCAAACTACAAAAAACCACGATAATACCCATACTTACCATCGACGAGGTTACCCATATTAAAGTCAAGGAAGAAAGTAAATTGGAAACCGTGAGGTTCCTCATGCCAAGCGATTTGTAAACGTCACATTCGGGTAGTTCCACTCATAACAGTCAGAACCGACCAGTATAAGATGTCCTTGCTTCCCTGTCACTGTTGAAGAGGAAAGCGATCAAGTTGAGTGGTCCACGTCTGTATTAGGTTAATTTGCCGCAGATAGTGGCCATGATGGATAGTTTGACGCGCAGTATGCGCCTGCGCTGCACGCCCTCAGCCAAAGGTTAAACGCCCACTTTGTGCACGATTTCCCCCTCCATATTGATTTTACAGTCGATTACGGCCACTATCTCTCGGATATCTGTTTAATATTTTGGGATAATCTATCATTTATGCTACATCTCTTGGTCTCATTAAATTTAATTTTAAGTACAAAAGTAAACTTATGTTTTCATCTGATAAATTATTATCAAGAAATTCTATCAACGAACCTTGATTGTTATTTGAATTTTATTCTGATGTACTTGAATGAATCCTATCGAATCCTACCAGGGCCCCAGTCCATTCTTTCAATAAAACGCAAAAATAATGTTCAGACAATTAGTTTCAAATCAGAAGTACATAAACTCACTAATGTATGTTAATAGTTCTACATTCAAGTACACTTCATAAAGCTGTTTTCTTTATAGCTCAAAGTAAGGCCTAAGTGGGCGTCTTACATTAATGACCAGGTTGTTAATCCAGAGATGACCGTCGGCTAGGTTACATTCAATGCATATAAAATACGTTTCTCTATTTTCATTGTGGCTGTGATATTGTTTGTGAAAGTTATTACAGTAACTGTAAGCATCTAGCCTTAGACTTAGCTGTTGCAGCAGTTTATGATACTTCAGTATTGTTCAGTAGTAAGGAAATACTTCAGTGGCTTTGTTCATTATTAAAAGGACCGTTATCATTATGATATCTTAAGGTTTATCGTTGGTTGACTTTATTAAAATTTCTTAATATTGTTAAACATTATTAAGACGATGTCATTTTAAAAGTATTTTGGAGTATATTGCTCTCAATCGTTTTATCTTAACATTTACCGTTCACTAGTTGTTAAAACCTACTGTTTTTTGACAAATAGAATACACCAAGGTTAGCTTTCCTGCTAGCCATTCTTAACATTTTAAGACTATCCTCCATTCAATTCATAAGGGGAGGATTACTGTGTTCGATAATGTCAATTCGCCATTTTTCCAGGTAGTCTTAAAAATTAGACCAAAAGTTTAAGGTTTTTTAACAAGCAGTATCTGAAAATTACGTCATAACACAGAATTAAGATAGAGAAACAATCCTTGGCTCAATGTTCTGTACACGGTAGAACAGAATTTGGTTTTTACTTCCAATAATATAATTCCTCCCTTCTAAGTGCTTGTATTCTAGCCCATTTTGGCACGGTACATATCGGTTCTATTGTTTCTAGCAACCTCAATCGCATATCGTGAGCGAATGTTTGCTGATAAAATGTAACAATAAATAACACTATGATGTCGACATTGTCTGCTACCGGCTCGAACGTATATGTTACGTGCAATTTATTGTCCCGATCAATATTACGTTTGAACCATTGGCTGTAAATAGCCTTGTCATGTGTTACGACTTCTATTTGATCTAATTTGATATCAACAATACATATTTCATTTCACCTTGTTTTACAATGTTTTACAGCTACGTTTCCCTCTAATCTTGTTCCAGAATTGTATGTAGGAAGTCCGTTGTTTCTAATCTGAACTATATTTTATATTACGTTAGCTAAGTATCTGGACCACCCTCTTGAGCATGCGCTATGGTTTATCTTATTTCCTCATGCAAATTATTACAAATGGGTGGTTTCGTCATTCGACTAAGTTTGAAGCTGCGGATACTTTAATATTGGAAGTTGTAATACATACTCATAATTAAATTGTATTCTATTGAAATGTTTTCTAACTTCTCTCTTTATTTTTTACCAGGGTTTCTTCAACACATTGCTAGCTCATTACAAAGCACGGTTCTCCTCTCAAAATGGGAAGCGCTTAGGTCATAGTCCATTATGCTGGCTAAATATTTTTGGTAGGCTTCACATATTTAGAACATTATGGAGAATTCTCATCAACGTTTTCGTAGCTGAAATCATCGACATCAAGTACGACTATAGTCTATACCCATAAACTTATTCAATCTCAACACGGAACGCTTTCCTTTACATTTCACGTTTAAAAACCGCAGCCTTATTACTTGAAGGAGCTGACCTTATCTCCCCGAGTTCCCTTTCGAAATGCCCGCGATGGTAATCTTCTGTTAAGTGAAGGTGTTCGTGTGAAATTTAGAAAAGTCTTATTTAATGCTTACAAAAACATTCAAATAGTAGAATTCTTTATTATTCATTTGAACAAAAAAGAATATGTTATTATTAAGTTTTTTTTGTCAATGTTTGTGTTACGCTTTACTGCAATTTGTTTTGTAATATTAGTAATAATATTAGTCATGATACAGTCTCATATGATCTTTTTAGAGAATCGGACACTAAACTTTTTGGCGATTCGGATTTCCGATGAAAACAAAACCTGAATCTCTTCAGAATTTAAAATTGTTCATGATACTAGTCGGAGTAAACTCGAAATCAATGTAATAACACGGAATCATATTTGCTTCTAAACATATGCTAAATCGAGTAAAGAGTATCTTCTAATTCAATTCGCTCTTGGCCTAGGGTCTATGAATAATAAACTGTGTGTTTTGTGGTTTGTGACATCTGTGCGATTATATAACTTTTTATATGATGTATTGGTTATATTCGTTAAGCATATCCGTTACAAGTCATTACGCAGTAAAACGATATTGTTACCAAACTGTATTGCACAGTGAAACCCACCGGAGCACGCGGGAGAGCGTAGGCGTTATTGTTTCTCTGATTACTTCCTAGCTGAGCGAATAGTGCAAGTCAGGTTGTTTTGCACAGAAAAATAAATATCAATTCTTACACGACTTACTTGGTTACTTGATTGCTGCACTCGAAAAAATGTCTTCATCTTTTCTGTGAACGAATTGACGTCGACTGTTAGAAGTTGGTCTTTTGTAGGGATGTTTAGTGCAAAGGTTTTGCACCTTTTTAATCCAGTGACTGTCTACGGCTCGTTTAATATCGTCTGTCGATCAAGACATAGGTGGTCATCCTACACTGCGCTTTCCGGTGCGAGGTCGCCGTTCTAGCAGCTTAGTACACCAACTTCTATAGGTTTTGTAAGCTAGATGGATGGAATGGACGCGCCATTGCCACTTCAGCTTTGCGACTAATAAAATTAAAATTCAAAATTTATTTATTTCATGTAGGCTAACTTGTAGCTCTTATGACACGTCATAAATCTACCATATATTATTTCGGAATGGGATTTCTCGTGGTTTCCCAAGAAAATGTATGACTTTATTTAACTCTTGATGCTTTACCCAATAAAATTATTCTAGTTGACAACTCGATCGAAATATCACCGTAATTATGTCGTTAAACCACGAAATAGTTGAACTTTTCGGTTATTGTGTGCGTGTAGACGACAGAACCTGAATAGATCCGAATAAGGCAGTGTTTCCAACAATTATTCTAGACTTAGTGCTTCTGCCGCATTGTTTCCGTGGGTGGAACAGGAAGAGTCTGACACCCACGGCCTTTCATTGCCTCGTTATTCATAACCTACCACCGTGGCCATTAGTTAAGAGACTTGTCTGGGAGCATTAGCTCTTTAAAGCCTCCACGAGAAATTTATAGCTCTCTTGTTTCAGAGTGTCGTTTATGGCCAGATGTTGCTCCTAGATCTCTGAAGACTTACTTAATATGATATTTCTAAAGATAATAATAAACTTTGTCCAGAACCGCTTCTATAGAAAAGACCTTTTAGGAAGAGTAATCAACATCGATTCAGTTAAAAACAACAGTTGATCACAATGTGATCTATTATAAAATTAAATATTAATTATAATACAACCAGATATCATTAAGTTTGATTCTGTATATGTAAGTTGTTTATCATTAGGTAAACTTAGGGAAAGTAAGAACTAATTATTATTGTTACTGTTAATTCAAAATACTTTTTACTATACTTATCCACTTCCTTTTTTTTCATATTACCTATTATGTTTAAACTTTTTGAAATAAAAAAAAAAACACCGCTATTGAAATGTATTTACTTAACTGCATGTTGTATTTAACACAATTTTGCACACACTGTGCATGTAAATTATGTATTAGATAATAAGCCTTTGTAAAAGTCACTAGTAAACCTAATAAATAAAATAAAAAATAAAATAAATGCTTTTTCTTTCCTTCTTTCTAATCTAAAAGAAGCTTCTACATAATTCCAGAATGAACGGATTAGAGTATTTACAAACTACACATAACATTAAAGTGTTTACTGGAAACGTAATATCATGAAGCAAATAACTCCAAATGATCTTTAAACAAAATGACGGAGTAGAGCACCTCCTATTAGGGAGAGTATAATGTCTAGTCCGCAAAGCTGCGGGTGCGTACAGCCCTAGGATATTTTTCACCGCGGCGCGAGTAAATTATAGGCGTTCATCGTATGCAGCAAAATGAGCCGATGATATACATCTACTTTTACACGTTCTGAGCGTTCTTGTATGCTGGCCCAAGTGATGAACCTGTAACCATAATAATAATGTCCTCCCGACCGAAGTAAAATAAGTTGTAACGCAGTTCCATCCTCGGTAAGCAAAAGTTAACGCCGGCGACGAGCTATCCAAACTAGCTTATAACTTTGTCAGCTTCATATTTTTGAAAAAAAAAATATTTTCCCGAAATCTCGGAATTAAAATATTTTATACATGTTTAAGCTTCTCTTTTAACAAAAAATAACTTTGTAATCTAAGGATCGATTTCACCAACGTAAAATAAGTAGTGTTATCCGAGCGTTTTGATATTTTGGCAGATTTTCAACAAAAACTGTCAGAACGCCTAATTTATTCCTCGTTTAAAAGCGACATTAATGTCGCTCTAATGAATCAGCTATAAATTTGTTAGATTTTAAAATAGTCCATGGAGTGATGTTTTTTTTATTTTATTCCATGACAAGATAGTCATTGACTACAATCACACCAGATGGTAAGTGACGATGCCGTTTAAGATGGTAGCGGGCTTACTTGTAAGGGGTATGGCAGTGTACATTCAACCCATACCCCAAATCGGTTTCGAGTTTCGACACGCCATCGGATACCGGAACGCTAAATCGCTTGACGGCACGTCTTTGACGGTAGGATGGTAACAGGGTAACTAGCCACGGCCAAAGCCTCCCACCAGACCAGAAGATATTTTTGACATTCCGCTTGTCACCCATTACTTGCGCCGAAACATTTCTCAGTGAAGACCAGTAGCCGACTACTTTCTCCGCCCGCGTCTGGAACACGAATTTCGACTAATAGTATGAATTATTGCACCAACTATCCCCCGCCGTTTGCAGTAACAAAGCACTGCCACGCCGCTGTGTGGGTTTCTAGTTTATTATTGACAGGAATCAAAATTATTTCCTCCTGCTTTCTAAATTAAATGATTTCACGGTGCCAAAGTTTTGCTATTTTTAATTAATCATCCATTTCCGAAGGTGATTTGACTGATTATTACAAATTACTAACCTAAATTATTTATTGTCAAAAGACCAATTATTTATTGTCTTGTTCTTAGAGTTTCCAAAAAACGTAACGTATTTTTTATTTTTTTCTCGGCGACACGGACTGCGTTATTACTGGCCCAATTTATAACTCGTTTTAAATGACAATAGGAATGAGAAGCCGCCATTTACTGTTTCTATCTCACTCAGTGTAAACCTCATATGAGCAGGACAGAAACATAAAATGGCTGTTTGACAGTCCTATTCTCACTTAAAACGCATAATAGACTTAGAAATTCGTCCCAAAAATATCATCTATTATAATATTATAATAATATGATTATTAATTATTCATCATAGATATTCTTTTTAAAATCGGTTATTCGTTTTTGACGTGTAGATAACAGTAAAAGTATAATTATGCTGCTCTCTTGAGCGTTTATGCAAATTAATGTCTTAATTTAATTGCGTATACTCCTGGCTCGAGATCGTTAGATAATATAATAATTATAGGCTCGGGACCGATAACGAGCGTATTGTGCCTGCGAATTGTGAAATTATGACAAACGATAGAAATAGTTGATTTGAACTAACATTTTATTTAAGTAATACTTATGTGGTTCATGTGTCTACAACAGTAAGATATTAAATTATATTTAAATAGACTAGATTAAGGTTTTTTAAATTGCTAATGAACACGTACAAAGCCCTATTAGGTGACACTTGCCAAAGATTTTGTTTTCACCAACTTTTAAGGGACTCAACCGTTACAGATGCGACTAGATTTACACGACGTTTTATGCTAACGAAAAAATATAATGAATTCAACAAATAAAATCAGTTTAAGAATCAGTAAGTATAAAAAATCAGCATCAAATTTTAGTTTTCTGAACTTCTTAATTTTAAAAATAACTGTACAGTAGTTCACAAAGTGAACATTGTACCAGTTTCGAACTAATACTTGAACACACTTCGGAAGATGTAAACAAAGTTTTCCTCCTACGTTCTGATAAGGGAAAAGACCCGTTAAAGAACTTTTTTGTTTACTTAAAGATTCCTAAAAGTCCCGTGCAGCCTTTCCGGCCCTCGTGTTTTATCTCAATATTTTCCTCCGTACGCGAAGTTACCTACCGTAAAAGTGTTGGGGCCCTTTATGGTGGTACCAATTGATCAAGTTGCATCTTTTATTTTTGGTTTTTACACATGTATTATGTTAAAATAGCAGATGGATTGTGTTTGTTCGTTGAAATAATATTCTTTATGGAGTTAGCATACACTCGCGACTTGTTTCGCGTGGAATTATGTTTTTCCTTCTGATTCTCCTGGGTACAATGCAGCGTATGTCACTCTCCGATTCCTCAACAATACTCATGAAAAAAATTACGTCAATTCGTTGCTCCGTTGCTGCGTGATTGGAGGACAAATAAACACTTTAAACTTTAATCGAAGAATATTTTTGACGACGTTTTTTGACAGATTGGCAATATAAAAACTGTCAAAACGTGAACTTGGTTCGCGGATTAAACACTTCGATCACAAAATAAGATTAAACACTTCGCCGCTTTTGAATTTCGGCCCTTGTAACGAAAAAATGACACAAATATTATGTGCTTCATAAAAATTATGAAGCGTCTACTTTTTGAGCATTCATCAAAAACGCAGGCAAGCTCGTGTGCTCGTGCTAGTGTTACACAAAACCCTCCCAGCGGACGCGATTTGCATTGCCCATTGTTTCGCGCTATCCATAATTTCATCTTATAGCTGAATTTCCTTTTTTTGAAGTTCCATGCTCTTTATGTTTTTATTTGTGCATTCCATTCCAATACTGCCGCGTATTGGAATGAGTAGACAATTGGCATTCCATGGCGATATTCATTTATATTGCATAGCTGATGCCCGCGACTTTTGACGATTGAGATTTTCTAATTCCCGCGGGGACTTCCGGCCATGTAGGAAAAGGCAGCCTATGTATTTTATTCCAGACTATAATCTATCTCTGTGCCAAATTTTAGGCAAATCGGTTTAGGCGCTGCGGCGTGATTGAGTAACAAACATCCGTACATCCATACATCCAAACGTTCGCATTTATAATGTCAGTAAAATGATTATTGTAACTTTACTATTTACTAATACTATTCTTAGAAAAAAACATTTGAAAAGACGTACGTAAATTCTATTGGTTCCAAGGATATATGTAAAATTTCTGAATTCAGTACATTTTGGTTGATTTTGGTTAACCTTCGGTCCACTGCATTCAGTCCCGCAACTTTTCCTCTTATTTTCTTATGAAATTCTTAAACAAATGGGTCGTTCCTCCATACATTAAACCGCAATAAAGCCTTCCTCAAGCCCCTGATTTAAGATGTATGATCGTCATAAATTTCAATGGATCGTTTGTTAATCGTACTTACAAAAACTCTCGTGCCAATTCCGAACCATTCATGTGTTTTAGGCTCGGACTGCACCAAGAACAGTTGCACTCCAGTTCGGTGCCATACTTACCGACATTTCGCGCGTTCCGTACTAGCTGGGTACCTACTCGAGCCTTGGTATAGGCTATAGGAAGTAGGTAGGTTATGCAAAACGGGCGGGACATCGTCTACTTGCGGAAACAGATCCCAGGAAGAAGAAGGCTATTAGTAGCCATGTAAGCAATTTTTTTGGTCGACATTTCATTTTCCTCAACGTTCCCCAACTTTTACGGGCTACCTATGCTATGTTAGATGACGCTTTCTGTCAATTTCTTTTTTATGAACCTTTAGGCAACACCTAAAGGTGGAAACATTAAAATATCTTAATGGGTGAAAATGACATTGGATTGGGTAAGGAATCGTATTTACGGAACGTAAAGAGACTTCTACATAGGGTTAAGGGTAACCATACGTAAAACATCCCCGGTTTACGTATGGTTGGTGAAAACGGGCATTAGTAATTTATAAAATTGAGGTTGGTAGGAAACGCGCTAGAAATTGTTGCTGTAACCGTGCCGGGATTCAACCGGACTTCGTGTAGTCCAAACCTAAAACGCGCATGTTTATTTTCGCAATAACACTTACCGGCAATAAAAAGGAGCTAACAATTTATCAACCAATACTTTATACGTGCACTATCTCAGTATAAGTACTTACAGAGCAAGTATTCTGTCTTCGTCACTTTAGCCTTACTGGCAGTTTTCTTGGGAAATAAATAAAAAATGATTACGCTGTGACCGGTTACTTTGTTGCTGTTTATTGGCATGAATCACTCCATTGTACGTGAGATAGTAACTGACTTCTCGTTTCAAGAGTTACATTATACCAAAATTGAAACTTTTCCTCATTGGAGGCATGCTAGTTTCCTCTACAATGGAAAACGCTTGAAAGTCGCCCAAGTTCGCGCTGGATACAAGCGGCTTAAGATCGTGTTCTGTAGGTACTATCTTAAAATAATAATAAATGTCCTCCCGACCGAATTAGGTCAGGCGGCCTGCGCGGGAGATATACCTATCGGACAAGTGATCCCATTGTTATCAGGTCAGGATCTGATGATGGGATCCTGGAGAAATCGAGGGAACTCTTCAAATTTTATAGGCACAATTGTTATACTTTGTAGTAGCGTTTGAAGTCGATTTTGTAAAGAATCTATACGTTTATATTATTGTAATATCTATATCTAAATAAATATGTTTATTATCGTAAGTATTTAATTTAGAACATATTTGCTTTTAAATAAATATCTTAGGAGTTATCGGAAAATTAATAATTTCGCGCGACAAAATAATAAAATGGTGCCGGCTGGCGCGGCGGGGCATGGTGGCGGGTATCGGTGCGGGATATTCGTGTGGTTCCTGTGGTGATGTTATTGACAATCGTCTCCTATAAGAAGCTCACAAGAACAAATATTTAATTTTCAACCCGGACGAAGTCGGCGCGGGCTTCTAGTTATAATATAAAATGACATGTTTTATTTAGTCGAAAGTGTGTTCATACATTAATACTGTTAACTATTGTAGTGATTATTTCGAACAAATTACAGTTTGATTGCAATGACGGAAGACACTCGCTTTACATGGAAGTAATAATATTTAAATCAATAATGATCGGTAAAAAACGAAACGTACGTATGTAGGGAAGTCGGTATACGAATAAATTTGGTTATTGTCAATGTGTCATTCTGTATGTTTATGACAGTTGTTAACGCGATTGTTTACTTTAAATTTTACTTATCGGTAAAACAAGATTTTTTTTATTCGTACCTAGTAGATATATACACCTACACTGGTTCACACAGTATACGTAATTCAATCGAGAGAGTGGAGGAGGAAAGTGGCATAGCCTAGGCTACCTTTTTAACGCTCGACGCAAAAACGAACCGGACGCTTAATAGTTTGCGGTTTGACACATCTTTGACGGTAGGGTGGTAGCTAGCCACGACCGAAGCCTCCCACGAGACCAGACCAGAATCGAACCCGAAACCTCCCAGTTATAAGACCACAGCGCTTACCACTGCCCCAGAGAGGTTGTTAAAAGTTACAAGCAGCACTGGTAGCATGGGCGGGAGAAATTTTATCCCCGGGAAAAGGATAAAACGATTATCCCTTCGCTTAGCTTTATCCACCCGTCGAGCATGGGCACAGCGGTGAAAATAACACTCAGTGGATATACTTATAGAAATATACATCGCCTTCTCCTCTGTCGCCATGCTTTATCATAGGGAAAAGATAATTTTATCCCCTCTCAGTGGATAAAATCGGGGGATAAAACTTTTATCTCCTGCCCATGCTACTAGTGCAGGTAGATAAATAACGTACCTTCACATTTCATACCTGTCCTTGATTATAAAGCTGAGTGCACATAAAAGCTCCTTTTACGAGTTTCCATAAAGCGCTCACGGACTCTACCTCGGGCGTCACCTGACCTATTTCCGCCCTACCCTCACTTTATCGCAGCCTTGACCGGCTCATTTGACCTTTAGCTCGGTATTAGGTGCAGGAACGTAAAGGTTCATAGTAACTGATAAGTTATTGAACGAGCGAAGCGAATTCTCTGAGTCAACTAGGGCGCTTGCCTACTAGACAGAGAAGTGTGTCCGTCTAAATGTCTGTCAGAGCCCTATAACTTCTGAATTACTGAATATTAGAACGTGAAACTTGGTTGAAAATTCAGTTATATCCTGTACTTGAACAACAAATACTAAAATTAGATAAATGTTATAAAGAAACGAAATTATTTAATTTTAATGTGCCATCTATTAGCATTATTGTGAAGCTAATAGCTTCACTATAATGCTAATAGATGGCGCTGTGTCAGTAAAACAGTTTTATGTCAACTATTATTTTTTTTATTGCGTCTAATGTTAAAAGTTAATTATTACAATATATAATTAAAACTTTTGGGAATTATGGGATATCGCGAGGTCTCAGTTCGGGGCGAACCACTAGTTAGTTGATGCCCGCTACTTCGTACGCGTGGATTGAAGTTATTTAATTCCCGCGGGAACTCTCTTATTTTGCGGGATACAAAGTAGTACGTGTTATTCCAGATTATAATATATCTCTGTGTCGAATTTCAGACTCGATCAGTCGTTGCGGCGTGATTGAGTAGCAAATCATACATCCATCCATCCTTAAATAAATGCGAAAGTTGGTTGTATGGATGGATATCCATGCAAATTACAATCAACTTTCGCATTTATAAAATTAAGTAGGATTACTAGGATAAGCTTTCTACTGTTAATTGAATTTAATCTGCTTTATGGTATTTGGTTACATCGTTTCACTCAATATTGTTTTATAATTAAAATATTTAATAGCCTTACCGCCGCTATTACAACAGAGATAATAGAATTTTTAGTTTTAAAGTCCCTACTGTAACCCTAAAAATTTTAACCTTTTGTTAAAAGTTTTTATATTTTTACCAAGAAATCTTAATTATTTTCGAGATAAAATGTAGCCTTTCTTGCTTTTTTTCTTTGAAAATCCCGCAAATATCGTTCCGAAGATTAACCCAAAAAAAAAAAAAACTGTGTTTAGGTTATGCTGTCCTTGAAATATTCAAAATATTATGATCATAATACGAGTAAGTTATTTTAAAGTCACAGACAGGCACTTGAATTTTATTTATTTCAATACAGTAAGAGAGAAACTCGTTCGGACAAATAAATAAAACATGTATGAAGGTCAAACCTAGAAACGTTCCTTTCTATGACGACATATAATATGACGATGGATTGGATATCCTTCACCTAGGTCCTAGGCCTTGACCTCTCAGATCGATTTCCTTCAGTACCACAGCACGCGATGATATATTGATTAGTCACAGCTTTAGCAAAGCTGTATAAATTATTCACATGAAAATTATGACTTATACAAGTTCGTTTCAATATAATTTAAACGTAAAAATTCATTTTACAAAACCGACTTCAAACGCCACTACAAAGTATATCAAATCTATATATATAAAATTGAAAGTCCTGACTGACTGACTGACTGAGATATCAACGCACAGCCTAAACTACTGAAGTTAGAAACACGAAATTTTTACAGTTGGTTCCTTTTATGACGTAGGCGCACACTAAGGAAGGATTATTGGAAATTCCACCCCTAAGGGGTTTAAATAGGGGATGGAAGTTAAATGAAACTCTGTCATTTTTCAAGCTGTTTCAAGCTGTTTCCATCAAAGTTGGTATTTGAGCTATCAGTTAAATAAAGAAGTACGTGTGTCACAGTTTTTGAAAATTCCACCCCAAAACCTAATTCCACGCGGACGAAGTCGCGGGGGCAAAAGCTAGTTGTGTCTATAAAATTTGAAGAGTTCCCTCGATTTCTCCAGGACCCCATCATCAGATCATGACCTAATGACTGTGGGACCACCTGGGAAATACACTCTTTCAAATAGAAAAGAATTTTCCAAATCGGTCCAAGCGTCTTCGAGTAATCTGCGAACATACATAAAAAAAGATTCCTACGAATTGAGAACTTCATCCTTTTTTGAAAGTCGGTTAAAATGGCCTTGTACCTACCTAAGTAGTGCACGGTGAAGGATACCGAAAGGCCTTGACCGTAACATTCACGTGAAGATGGCCTTAGAACTAATACGTATTATTTCCATGTCGGGTTTTTTATGACTAGCTTTTGCCCACGGCTTCGCTCTTCTATTCTAAACTTGTCTTATTTTTTGTTTCAGGTATGATCAGTTACGTATGATAATATGAATCTTCGAAAATAACCAATTGTAAGTGTAAAATATAGAAAGTTCACATATTATGATTTACACATACACACTTTCGCCTTTTTAATATTTGTGTGATAGTGTGACTAACGTGAATTGGGATGAATTGTATTGGGATATGTTAATTTTAATTCACCTCACCTCCAGTGGGACGCTTTGCAACGAAACCGCGCTGCGTACATGTGCGGTAAGCTTTGATTTAATCAATTTCACAGTTTCAGGCTAGCGATAGCGCTATCTGAACACAATGATTGCCATCTGACCTGCGCCCCCCGTTACGTGCTGGCCAGCAATATGTCGGGATTATTCAATCAACTCGAGGTGTTGTTTACTGTCAGATATTGCTATGATAGCGAGTAGGTATATTGATACTTTAAAGTTCATCGCACACTGCCGATTTTTGTTCTTGAGTCATGACGAACTTGACTAATATTCCCCTCTTCTCTCCAAATAAGCGAAAAGGTTATGCTATGAATGGCTACGACAATATTGAAACGGGTACGAATACTAAATAATTTCTCTAAATATGGGTATTACGTTTATAGTAACTGAATGGGTTTATCTTTATGGAAGCCTCCCAGACTGAACATATTTTAGGAAATTATAACTTTATTTATTGCCTCTACCGGTAACCGAATCCAAGACTTCCCACTTACTTAAACACTGTGCCACGGAGGCGATCAAAACTTAAAATCAGATAACTTACCTGATCTACAGCTCTGCTGAGATTTTCAATTCGCAAAAATTCGTTTCGTAAAATTGCAGCAGTGTGTGATTGGCTTTTTATTGAATAGAGATTGATTGAAATATAGAGATTGATTTAAATCATATTATCTGAGTCACGGAGCGATCAATGTGCAAATTATTGTAATCAATAGTGTGTTAATTGATTGATTGATTTCTGGTCTAAATAGATAAGAGTTATATAATAAAAATGGACTGGTTCTTGATTAAAGACCGTAACGCGAGGCGTTACCTTAGCTATGCTTTTGTGTGGGTGTACGCCAATTGCATAGACAGTAGAGCTGTAGAGTTTTATTTTTTTACGAAGAGACATTTAAGCAGGGTTTCCACCGCCAGCGGAGCGACTCTATTTAACTTGTAGAAGAAATCTTCATAATCTGAGTCAAGATTTCGCAAAAAGAGTTCTAAGAGCCAAAATGAAAGCTGATGAGAGCAGTGGAAGTGGCGTTAATGACGTCATACAGTACCGTTAATAGAAAATAATAATTGTACTTTTTTTGTAAAAACAACTATGACGGAAGTTTTCTTCTCTGGCAATCTTTTCATGGCAATGACATCTTGAAAGTCTAAAGGCGTAATGTTTAATTTCTTATTTTTTCCCGCTTGAAAAAAGAATTTAAAGTCTGCGCTATGCAAAACTTTTCTTTTTTACTCATCGTAGAAGACGCGCTAACAATAAATCCAAAAAAAATTGAGAGCTGTCAAGGGACACCCGGATGGAACGAAGTTCAATGCGAAATAGAAATGAAAATATCTGGCTTGCTTTCTATAAGAGAGAGAGAGACAGACAGAGAAACATGCGACGCCGCACAGCTTACAATAGCTTACTATAGCAAAAAGTGTCGTGACAACTTTTCGTAAGAATTTTTTCCGTCTAGCCCCCTTTCACAACGCGCGATAAGGAACTTCGTTCCAACAAAAATAACTAATTTAAAGAAAGTTAACAAAAATTTTCAAAACAATGACAAAACTTTGTTTGGTAGGGACAATCGCGAGCGATACATTGCTATCTGTACTAAGCGGGTCTGACTTGAGGTGCGGTGCGAGCGCGCGGGGCGAGGTAGCGGCCAACATGATGTGGACGGGTAGTGTATAATTTACGACAAAGTAATCTTCTACACGCTAAAACCCACGCTTTTCTCACGGGAGGCACTCGTAGATGGGTAGATCACGTGTCCTGACCGGGTCAGATCCGAAACAATGCTTTCACCGGTTCATGTTAACATTGCCGCTAATTAATGAGCGTGCGGCCGGGTTTGTCATCCGTGTTCGGTTCACTTGAATAATGCTTAAAATTTAAACGAACAGAACACAAGATTTGATCAAAACAATGGCTGTAGTTAGTAGATTTACAGCATGATACCATAGCGTTGGAAAGAGATATAATATGCATAATATATCCTCCTATAGATTGATATCCATAGTCTGAATATAGAAAACTAGCTGATGCCCGCGACTTCGTCCGCGTGAATTTCATTTTTAAAATCCCCCGGGAACTCTTTGATTTTCCGGGATAAAATGTAGCCTATGTTTTAATCCAAGGTATAATCTATCTCTATTTTAAATTTCAGCCAAATCGGTCCAGTAGTTTATGCGTGAAAGAGTAACAAATATATACACACACACACACACACATACACACAAACTTTCGGCTTTATAATATTAGTGTGATGAATTTCAGAAGATCACTCTTACCTACTGATGAGATCGTAAGGCGATTGTAAGTATAGGTACATGGATGAGAAAACCTATAGAGAAATCAAAATTTCCGTAACTTGCGTTCACCGTAAAGTATTTATTAGTCGTTACCTGCTTAGTTATCAGTCGTTTTCTCCCATTAGCCATAAGTAAATAGTGGAGTTAATACCAATTTAATACTTTATTTTCATGATAATGCTTATTTTATTAATAAATTCACTAGTTTTACTACCAATTTCACCTTTGCTACTACTTTATTATTTCCTTCATGAGTCCCTTACTATTCTGAATATTATGGACAAAACGTAAAACGTTTGTGACATGCCCGCTTTGGTAAGGGTTTACCTAACAAGTGTATCACTAAAGACTTGTACACACACCCTGCGCGACGGAAACGTATACAATGACGTAATGGCTTCAAGAAGCTGTATGAAAACGTTTACACTTTTGTCAGGGGCTCCTTCGAGAAAGCTAGGATAGACAAGTTTGCAATGATTGATAAGGATTTAGTTTTTGGCATATGTCGAATCTCGTTTAGATTTTTGGAAGTCTACGACAAGTAAATAGCACCTATCGTGGTCTCTATGAGTTTCCCACAAACGTTGTGGCTGTTTTTTCGCTGAATAACTTAATACGGTCTTTGTGCCTACGTACCTATTAGGCATAGAGCGTACACGCGTACGCGCGCGTTTGCTGTGACTTGCAGTATCCGTCGTGATTTGGCTTTAATGTTGATAGGTAATAAAATAGTAACGACTTTCTCCACTTAGCCTTTATAGATACAGTCTGAAACCTGGGTTACCTTATCTTTTTCATTATTCTTACATATGACCCTTTCCTTTATGGAAAGTCATAATGGTAACTTAACATAAATACGCAGTAGAATTAGTGATAAAAGGATATGGTGGGTCACGAAAGACTGCAGTTATAAGAAGGAACTCTACTATAAAACTGAGTGTTACCCAATTGCCTTTAGTGGTTTGAATACTGACAGATATTTTCTTTCTGCTACATATAGGAAAACCAAGCCGATTAAATCCCATTCATCATTCGTTCATAATAATCAGCAAATAAAAATATCTTTATCTTTATCTTTCGTTGTCGCTTGTTGTTTGCCAACGAATAGATAAAGACTTCCACATACCGCGGTATAATTACCTACTTATATAGGAAATAGGAATGTCTACGGTTCGACTACGGTAACGGACGAGTTTACGGTTTCCATGGAATTAAAGAAATTCCTAAATCCACGGGATGGAGATTTTCGCTAATATTAACTATAAATTTTATTTAACTTATAATTATACCTGTACTTATTAATAAAAAATGTATCCATTGACAAGTGACCCCAAAATCTAATGCAAAACTCAAAACAATTTTACCTAATAATAAAGTTTCTAAAAAGCTTTTCGCGATAGGCAATTGCAACATTGTAAGACCTACAAGTTAGTACTTATCCTTTCAAGTATGTATATGAATGTCTTCTTGTCCAGCTGTCCGATTATTCGCCGGTGCATTAGTGTGCAGTTGTATTAATTAATGCAGCACAGAGGTGCGCCCACGCAGCGCGTAGAAAGTCCGTGGGATTGCGGCCCTAACTGCGTTTACAGGTTCAATTTGCAAATTGAATATGCTTCTGTTCTTTATAACAAAACTTATAATTGCTGCCTAAACTACGATATCTAAGTATATTTGTCGTAATTTGTCATTCCATTTAACAATGAAGTACTCCATTATACTTTTCGTCGTTCGGAACAAGTTTTTCGCCTGTTTTGTGAGTAAGTATATAGAATATCATAGGTAATCTTACTAATATTATAATTGCGAAAGTTTGGATGGTTTTTACTTCTTCACATCACAAGAACTGAATCGATTTAGCTGAATGGAATAGTTTATGCCCTGAATTGACACAAAGACTACATTTTATCCCAGAAAATTAAAGAGTTCTCGCGGAAACCAATAACCGGCCAAATGCGAGTCCAACTCGCATTATGATTCCGTATCAAAAAAACGTCGAAAAATCCACGTTTCTAGTACGGGAGCCCACACAACCACATTCTCTGAAAATTTCAACTCTCTATCTATTATGGATCATGAGATACAGCCTGATGACAGACAGATAGACGGACGGACAGAGAATGGAAGCAACGCGGATGAAGTCGCGGGCCGCGGCTGTCATCTAGAACCTACTATTTCTTTTACGTTAATCTATCTAATCCAAAATATACAGATCATTACTCAAAATTCTAATCCAGCTATGTAGTAATGTCAAGTGTTTGCCACACGACGCCCCCTGTGAATTGCAAGAACTATATAAACATTTTATACTAATTTATATTGTCATTATTTATAGATCTGCCTTTGGAAATTACAAACGAATCTTATCTTAAGAATGGTGTTGATTATATTTCCCTACACCGCCCATTGCCTTGTCTCTGATATACATTGTAACACGTAAATTGCAATAAATGAAACTCTAGACAAACGGCTTAGGATTATTCTTTACATAACAATACTGATAACCTACGAAATCTTGCAAGTCCGCCTTGCAATCTGAACAATGTTAATTTGCGTAGCCTCGAAAGTCTAGTGTTGCATAGCACTTGAGTCGTAATTTTGAAGACTCGACTCCATTATGAAGACTAATGAAGACTAATCTATAAAGTGTTCATGTGTAGCTCTGACTTAAGATAGAGTTAAAACGAGACAAAAATATGCTCTGACATAAATGTGTCTCGTTTTAACTCTGACTTGAGTCTGATCTGAGAGAGTCGAGACTAAAGTCTTACAAAAGACTCGAGTCGCTCTCATGTGGCATTTAATAACACATTTTTTGTGTTGTTTATAAATAATTAAAAATATGCTTTATCAATACTGTAATATTTTATCTGAGCCGAAAGATGTTGATGTGATCTATCTATATGTTATTGTAAATGTAATAAATTGAAAATTATAATTTTCGAAGAGACAGATTTATTTCAGAGCATATTTGTGTCTTGTTTTAACCTCCATCTTGAGTCTGAGCTGAATAAGAGCATGCTCTATAGTTCTCAACATAAGTGTTGGTCAATCAGAGGCGTCATACTGTAGCAATCATTTTTAGAGAATCGCTCACTAATTTAATGAGTCGAGTCCATTTATATAGAACTCAAAGAGTCGAGTCCTTTGCAACACTAGCCTCGAATGCTATTTGAAAGTGGAAAGTTAGAAACGCTATCTAATCAGGATGGCGAGGTTCCTGCATCTGACTCATCGCCCAAATTGTGAATCATTGCGCACGCCACGCGATCACCGGCCGACATTTGATTGTGCTATCTTACGCAATCTAGAGGTGACCGTTCTTAATTCATTGCATAAAAGTATAATGCAGACAGCCGTTGACCACTTTCTACTCTTAAACTTGATTAAGCCATTATGCCCGCTATAAAGGCTATAAAATAGCTTATTGTAGTCTCGGCCGATTATAAGAGAGTGCACGCTTTATCTTAGTGAATCACCATTATCGGCTCGATATCGGTCCGATTTTATCGATAAAAGTGAAAATGATATCGGTGTTGCATTGTGGGGCTGTAGCGGTTTATTATCGCGCCCTTATACGGTCAACGCGTTGATTTTATCTGTTGATAAGTTTACGTGCTACCGTTGTTCGCTTAAACGATTGCATACATTTGAATTTCATTTCGATGTAGTGGAAATTGACTTGTAGATACCTATTACTATCACCCGGGTGATACTTAGATGTAGCACTTAGGATAAAATTAGTAGTGATAATTGTTTAGAAACGTGAAGTCTTAGCCCGGAGTCACATTGGTAAAGCAATGACAACCATTATTAAGGCGGTGGTGATATCGGCTTAAAGTTGCGGAACTAATATTTGTCAACCATCGATTATATTCAATTGTTCTAAGCCTCATTAAAATGTCCGCATGAAAAAAAATTTGACATTAATCGCTATTGCAATGTGGACATAATACACCTTCCAAGTTAGCCTTCTCGAAGAAGTGAGATCGCAATCAAGGGCTATCTTGTCATTAGATTTAAAAAAAATATAGAAACAGGACTTGGTTTTGTTTGTCAAATCATTTGGTAAACAAACTTAAGTAAGTCAACTAAAACCAGTAGTATATTAATAGATAGTTATTATTCGAACTTAACACTTCGTGACTGGACGTGCATTACCATATTAATGCGAGACAAATTGATGCAGTCCTTTGTCACCACTAAATAGCATCGTTTCATGAATGAGATGCCATGCTACTAGAGAAACAAACTATTATATCAAGGATCAACAAAAATTATCTCCTCTTATCCTACCGAAGAAAGGATCCTAGTTCTTTTGAAACTGATCTGCTTGAAACAATTTTTTTTAAATAAACTTGTATCTCGGTTTGATTCCTTTTACATTAAATTAATAGATTTTCAAATTATTTTAAGAGTTGCATATTATACAAGGATAGTGATGATTTTTATGATTAAAATATTTTGTTCTATTAATTAAATTAATTCTTAGATTCAGATTCAAATTATGATTATAATAATTTTTATGATAGGTCAAGGTGACAGACAGAGTAAAAATAGGTTCAGTGACGCCGACTATTTACTTATTGATCTGTTAGACATTGTAATATCATTATTATTAGTAATTTGACATCTCTCTGCGTGTCACAGACAAAATTATATTGACTCTTCTAACCCGTGCCGTTTGATTTTACAGCTCATTTTATTGTCGCTTCTGCGTAGGTACAATATTGTCTTTGTTTTAGTGTGGTTGACGACAACTTGCTCGTTGTCGCTGAAATTGTGATAGCACGGCATGACCATCGACATTGTGTCTTACTTTTATAGCATTTTTTTTCAACGAAATCGTAATTACTTACCTCGTCTCCTCGTGACGTTTGACTTTACAGCTCAATTTATTGTCGCTTCTGCGTAGGTATTGTCTTTGTTTTAGTGTCGTTAGCAACAACTTGCGTGCTATCGCCGTTACTCTAATTTTTTACAGCTCATTGTATTGTTGCTTCTGCATGGTCTTTGTTTAAGTGTTGTATATAGTCGCCGTACCTAACTGTGTCTCACCGAGCCTTTACAGCATCGTTTATCGACAAAATGGTATCGACTCCTGCGCCACCCTGTGCCGTTTATTTTACAGCTCATTTTATTAATGTTTCTGCGTGGCCTTTGTTTTAGTGTTGTTAGCAAACTAGCGCATTGCCGATGTAAGTGTGTCTCACCGTGCCTTTACAGCATCGTTTATCGACAAAATGGTATCGACTCCTGCGCCACCCTGTGCCGTTTATTTTACAGCTCATTTTATTGTCGCTTCTGCATAATGTCTTTGTTGGGGATTGTCTTAGCATCGTTAGCAACAAACTTGCACGTTATCGCCGCTACTGCGATAGCACGGCGATTATGGTATTTATTAGAATTGCCACACTGAAATACGAATATTGTTTGATATAACAATTTACCAACAGGTTTCGCTACCTGGTCACCAGTTTGTTGGATACGTTTTCTTATCTATTAACATTATTGGATTATTTATCGAAACAGGTAGGTACATAGAAATGTGGAAATATAATTTTTTCCTTGTAATGATAAAAGTCAGTAACAAGATGCTATTATAAAAGATATCTATTGTTTTTGAAATTGATAAGTTCAAGATACATATTTTTTCTAAACAAGGGTTCTTGATGTCCTATATTCCACTGAGGATATCAAAAGAGTCGCATTCAATCAAGACCACGAAGTGTGGGCCCTCTATGTTCAGAAGTCACTACTTCTAAGTCGTCCCATCACTTATAAGTGATCGTCAGAGTCTTCGTAACGGCAACTAAAAGAGTAACTGTTTTTTGTATTTCAACATTGAGGAACCTTTATCCTTCACGATTCATATTGTCAATTACCAGTAGTAAATGAGTTATTACTCATTATTTACAACATCGGTTTGAAGACATTTATTTCTCAAAAGAACACAAAAGTTCACTTACTTGCTTTATTGTAGCGTGAAGTTCACTTACTTGCTTTATTGTAGCGTGATTGAAGGACAACCCAACAAGCAAACACACTTTCGCATTTATAATATGAGTAATTAAGTACCAGGTAAATTTCCTCAGCTCAAATGAGGTTACTGCTTCATCCTCACAATAATAACATAGGTGAGTTATTCAAAACAATTCAGAAGTGGATGGACGCCCTTTAGTTGAGACGATTAATAAAATTAAGATTGTTGACCAATCCTAGTATCCATTTAAAATGCTCACGTAATACTTGCAATCGCTAGCGACTTTTATGTTAATCTTTAAGCCTTATTTGAGAAGAGTTACCTTTATTGATCTACTCTCCACGGCACACCATTTCCCATTATGTAATATGCACCTCCTTTTAATTTATTTAGAGACTTGATTACCTGCCGGTTCTTCGCTCGTGCTGCGATAAGTACACGTAATAGGTACCTATATAATACTAGCTTTTGCCCGCTACGTCGTCCGAGTGTAGTAAGTTTTTTACAAACCCCGTGGGAACTCTTTGTTTTTCCCTGAAAAGGCCAAAGAGACAAGCACATAAAAAAACCCCAAGATCTATGAATTTTAGCCTTTTTGCTTAAAGCCCTAAGAAGTGTGAAAATGGATATTTAAATCAAATTGTGTACAAAATGGTGGATTTGTGAGGTACAGAAAAAACACAGAATTAAAGATACATATGTAGAGATAGCAATAGCATAATAACATTATATTAAGGAAAAAAATATAATAATTGCATTCCTCAATATATTCAGTCAGGTATACCTAACTGAATCTGCAATAAATAGGTAGGATACAGCGTAATATAATATGTAGCGTAGTTTATTTAAAACAGACGAAACCTAGGTAGGTATTAAAATGCAATGATAAAAAAGAAACAGGTTTGATATCAGGAAAGCGTAGGCAAGTATTAAGTTACCAAGTTGAGCATAAAAACAGGCGGTGAAATATTTGTGGCAAATCCGCTGCCAAGGCATTACGACATTTCGCTAAATTATAAAAAAGACGTGTGGCACTCGGGGACTGCCGCCGTAAAGCTATTGCATAGCATTTTTATCAACGTCATCTAGCGGTGAGAGGAGTCCCGTGTCAGGTTATTTTCGTTACGGAATTTCTGGATTCGGTCTCCACGCTCAAGGCCCGCGATAGAAGCTATGCAATCTATACTATTATAATAAAGAGAGAGCGCGAATTTTGTGAGTTTATATGTATGTCCGGAGCAAACTTTGGAACCACCGCACCTATTACAATAATTCTTTTACCATTTCAAAGGTACATTATTCCAGATGGTTATAGGCTATAATTATGTTAATAAATGTATTATGGCTAGATATTATGTGCAAATTTGTTAAAGAAGTCGGAATTTTTTTTGACTCTTAAACGTTTTCAAGGCGTGCGCTGGGTCATATACTGTTATTGGATGAAAATGATGTATGGGTGAATTGTTTCTCTTAAAGAGTTCTAAAAAAAAGTCCGCGATAGCATATGTCTATATTCTAAGGATAACTTACAGTAACCATTTCTATCTTTCAAATTTTGATTAAAAATAATGAATTATTTTCGAAGCTTCTTTAACCGATGTGATGTCAATCTATATCTAAATAAATATGTTTATTATCGTAAGTATTTAATTTAGAACATATTTGCCCTTACACTATACAATTTAAATAAATATCTTAGGAGTTATAGGAAAATTAATATTTCCGCGCGACAAAATAATAAAATGGTGCCGGCTGGCGCGGCGGGGCACGGTGGCGGGTATCGGTGCGGGATATTCGTGTGGTTCCTGTGGTGATCTTATTGACAATCGTCTCCTATAAGAAGCTCACAAGAACAAATATTTTAATTTTCAACCCGGACGAAGTCGGCGCGGGCTTCTAGTAGCTTAATAAAATACAAGATACATAGGAAGCTAGATTAAACTGAGAATAGAACAACCTTTAAGCAAAACTGATGGAATTGAGTTTGTCAACCCCTATCTAATAAACAGCAAGCAAAAACAATTTATTTTGTACTAGATGATACATTAATGAGGTAGTTATGTGTTAATCCTGGGTATGAACTATCTCCATTCCAATTTTCAGCCAAATCGGTTCATTCGTTGTGGTTTGAAGTATGTCTTTTGACAAGGGAGTATTTATCTAAATATGTAAAAGGTATAACTTTAACCTTTACTCTTTCGTTTCACATTGGCACTCAGGATTTGCGCAAATCAGCACAACAAGGAATAGAAAGTCGTGTCAGTATCAAAATACGCCGAAACTGACATTCGCTATTTAATCTTTGAGGCTATATTTATTATAGTCACGTCCACAAATGCTAAGCAGCTCGTTAGCGAGTGTTCGCCGAGACGTGCCGGTCAGTTATCTATGTTCTGTGTATTTAAAACGGATATATAGGCGCGATAAGATCTCGCCGATCCAGTGACTTACGGCTGGCGTGAAACATCTGATGCGAAAGTGTTTTTCATGTAAAGTAACAACAGTTAAATCGCCTTTGAAATTAGTCCTCGATTGCCAGCTAGTAAAGCGTTAAAAGCGTTGTTCTTTATCTATTTGCTGTTATTCGTACCTTCACTTATCACACTAATATTATAAAGGCGAAAGTTTGTATGTGTATGTGTGTGTGTATGTGTGTGTGTATGTTTGTTACTCCTTCACGCCACAACGAATGAACCGATTTGGCTGAAATTTAAAATGGAGATAGCTCATACCCAGGATTAAAACAAAGGCTACATTAATTTATCCCGGAAAATTACAGAGTTCCCATGGAAATTGAAAAACCTTGATCCACGCGGACGAAGTCGCGGGCATCGTGTAGTAATTTCATATCTTTCCTTTCCGATGTACGTACGTACGTTATTTTTGTTTTTACTTCCTTGTCTTTGCTTAATTTTGTTTGCTATACCCTACTAGCTTTATATAAGACCGCCTTTGCGCACCTGTGTTTATTAATTAACTCTAAGATATTATTGTAAACTTCGTGTAGCACTCTATCGATCAAGCCGATGCCCGCGGCTTCGTTCGCGTGGATTGAGTTTTTTAATTCTCGCGGGAACTCTCTTATTTTTCGAGATAAAAAGTAGCCGATTTGTTATTTCAGACTATAGTCAATCTCTGTACGAAATTTCAGCCAAATCGGTTCAGTCGTTGTGGCGTGATTGAGTAATAAGCATCCATCCATCCATACATGCAAACTTTCGCATTTATAATATTATTAGGATATGATATATACTATGTATTCTATTTAGTATGGATTATCTCTCATTTTTTCACTTAATTAATTTGCTCTAAGTAGGTAAGTCTTTTTATCTGGAAAAAACACCTGACTGCCTATCGGTTGCTCTGCCAAAACTTAATACATACAAAGATTTTAACCTCTGTAAAATCATCAGATCGGATGCCTGTAATTAATTCATTATCCACTCAAATGGAAGTTGAGTCTATTGAAGCGAAGCAGACCAGAAGCTCGCCAGAACTGATTGAGCAATTTAAAAATCGTATTTAAACTTTTGATTGATATGCCTATTCAAACGCACAACTTTTTTGTGTTCTATCTTTATTCCTCCGACATTGTTATCGAAGATTTCGGATCGGTAGAGTAATTCGTTTTTTTTTTTTCACTATGGAAGATTGACTTAAGCTGCGTTCCCATTTTTCTGTGCGGTGTACTACTCGGAAAAGTGCAAACGAAACACATTTGTTTCTACTTTTTCAGAGTATCTGCATCTGTGGATCCGCCTTACTCGTAAATCTATTGAGTCCACTTTGTGGCGATTGCGAAATAATTTCGCATTTCTATGTAGGGCTAGCAAACGCTATGCTTATATCTATATACTAGCTGTTGCGCGCGACTTCGTCCGCGTCAATTTCTGTTATTATGATCGCGATTAAAAAGTTTTTAAAAGAACATATTTTAAATATGGATAATTTTCCCCGTTTTTGCAACATTTTTCATTGATGCTTCGCTCCTATTGGTCGCAGTGTGATGTTATATAGCCTAAAGCCTTCCTCGATAAATGGACTATCCAACACAAAAAGAATTTTTCAATTCGAACCAGTAGCTTTATATATTGGTATAGATAGTCTGTATATTACATGTTTCGCTTCTTATCTTAAAGTGACACTAATCCATAGTACTTGGCTAAGGAATTATAAATCATAATTATTTGCAAATCTTAAATTTCAAAGTAGGACAGCCGTAATCGAAATGGTATGTTATTTGTGCATAATAAATTCAATTAAGCACTAATAATATGAATCCTTTCGTGTGTTCATAACAGAGTAAACTAAGCATATATTAATATCATAAAATATTTGCTAACTAATGATCCATGACATGCACGCTCCTCGAATTATATCAAGTGGCCATAAAGCGTAAACTTACACCCAATTTACACTAAATAGACGAGAAAAACGTTGTTTAAACGAGCGACTGTAAGTAGTTAAATAGTATGTAAGTAATCCTACTTAAGCATATGTATGTGATCCCTTATGTCATAAAATATTGCTTCTTATAGTCACGTTGAAATTTTCCTTGTTACGCTTTCTGCTCTTCTAAAGTTTTATGATTTCGCCTTTAGTTTTACCATACAATTATTTTTACAAAAATAGTAAAACACCAAAATGATCGTTTCGTACAATAATACAGTTTATTACAAACTATCTTGCCCTTGTGTGTGTGTGTGTGTGTGTGTGTGTGTGTGTGTATTTGCTACTCCTTCATGCCACAACGAATGAACCTATTTGGCTGAAATTTGGAATGAAGATAGCTCACACCCAGGATTAGCACATAGGCTACAATTTATCCAGGAAAATTTCCTGCAGGAATCGAAAAATCTTAATCCACGCGAATGAAGTCGCGGGCATCAACTAATAGTGTAATAAAGCATAATCACGGTTTTAACTTTATTTTAAAAATGTTGCACCTAATTGCAAATTGTTGGGCACGCGAGCCTACTTTACCTTTCTATCTTTGTATATTTCTGTGGTGACGTCCGTCTTCCGCGGGTTTTTATTCCAAGTGCCACACATATTTTGTAATTCACCGTATAATCGCTGTGATGGACAGGATCATTGTCGTACGCCCAAGCCTCGGGTGATTATTCCGCTAATGCACTTTCACTCCTTTTGTTCGTTTTTTGCCGATGAAACATCACGTCAGACGTCGTCGGGGCTATTATCTGTCACGTTAAACCGCTTTCTTATCTCGGTTTCGACTGTCGATACGATACCGTATTGTTCTTTGCACTTACGCGGCGTTCATCGAGTTTTTACTGAGTGTTTACGAAATGATATAGAAGAGATCTAAGTCCAGCAAATACATTTCTATCTATCGAGATGAGGACGATGATGATGTTAGATTAAAAAGTCATGTATAGAAAAAAAAAGACGTGTGGCACTCGGGGACTGCCGCGGTAAAGCTATTGCATAGCATTTTTTATCAACGCCATCTAGCGACTCACCGCTAGATGGCGAAGATAAAAAATGCGCCATCTAGCGGCTCACCGTAGAGGAGTCCCGCGTCAGGTTATTTTCGTTAGGGAATTTCTGGATTCAGTCTCCACGCTGGCCCGCGATAGAAGCTATGCAATAGCTTAAAAAGACAACGTTTAAAAGCGCCTACGATTTTATAAGCCGTTTTTCCCAACTACCCCTAATGGGCTCCTACACGTCATCGTATGGGAACGCTTGGTGACACGTTTTTGATAGTATTTAATGTATTTGTTGGAACTAGAAAAAAATATCCTTAAATATTACCAAATAACGACGCATGAATTAAGCTTTGTTACGAAACCGAAAGTATTACAGCTAATGTTATACAAATCCAAACAATTAATACACTTGTCAGTTCTTATATTTTATAGCGTTGAGAAAGGCTTATAAATACAGAAATGGGCTTTATTTTCATATTTATGGTGAAAGGCAGTCCCGCGGTGATTATTTATCCCGGGGGGCATTAGTCAGGCGCCGCTGTCCACTCGAATCCAACATTTATACATCGTGCCCACTACTGGAAAATCGGAAGTAAAAATAACATTACAGTCCATACTATATATATAATATTACAAATGCGAAAGTGTGTTTGTTTGTTTGTTTATCCTTCAAGCGCGCCGCAACAAACGTATCGATGTGATTTTTTGTATGGGTATAGTTGAGGACCTGGAGAGTGATATAGGCTATTTTTTATCCCGGAAAATCAAAGAGATCCCGCGGGATTTTTAAAAAAACAATGAGTCGCTAATTCCCATGGGATTTTAAAAAAACCTTCACCAATGCGGATAATGCGACGCTGTGTTCAAAGGCTTGTAATAAATAGCAATAAGGCGTGTAATTTTAACCTGTGCGAAAGATGTCGGCCACTTTAAAAGATAAATAATCGAGTAATAACAGTTAACCGAAGCTTCCATAAAAAGCGGTATCAGTATAGATGTCAACACCTTGTCGCCGAAGCGTTCAAGGCGCGGCATCCACCCGCGGAAGTTGTTTTGCCGAAATCGAATCATTACACGGTAGAGCGTATAAAACATTTTTTGTACACGCCAAAAAGGAAAATCAATATTATTTTTTATCAATATTATTTTAACAATATATCCATACGTCGTGCATACGTCAATATAAGTAGCTATGTTTTTCTACAGTCACTAGATATTTATACTGTGTTATAAAAGAAAGTCCCTAAGAGCGTCGATGTGTCTGAACGTGCTAAACTTGATTAGTCTCTTATGGCCATAAAGGGATAGACGTGGATGATTCCAATACAGCTACAGTAATGCATGTAGGTATACTCTTATAGTCAGACAAGAGTCAGACTTTTTATTAGATTGCATTAAGCTAACGTTTCGTGACCATTGACTCAGTAGTGTGGCGAAAAGGAGTAACAAACATACACACACACACACAAACATACAACCTTTCGCCTTTATAATATTACTAGCTGATGCCCGCGACTTCGTCCGCGTGGATTTAGCTTTCAAAATCCCGCGGAAACTCTTTGATTTCCGGATTAAAAAGTAACCTAAATTACTCAACTATACCTATGCAAAAAGTCATGTCGATCCGTAGCTCTGTTGCAACGTTATTGAAGGATAAACGAACAAACAAACACACTTTCTCATTTATAATATTAAGTAAGGATTAAGTAAGGATGTGATGACGGAGTTTTGAGCCTCTGCTGTCAAATAATTATTATGATCGGTAAATCAAAAATTATAGATAACGTAAGCGGAAAAACACAAAATATAACAGGCAATGAATAATCTTCTTTTCTCTCCCGCCCCAAGTAATGATGCTGCCTATCGGCGTGTGAGGCTGTACGCGAAACTGTAATTAATATTATCTCGGCTCGTTTCGCTTACAATTAATCAGCGAGGATAGGTAACTCGCGAATTTCACGCCTGAGTGTTTTCGTGAATAAACGCTGGTCCTTTTAAATAAAATTATTCCACTGTAAAAGTAATGTGGTGGTTACGGTTTTTTTAATTTCCGCAAGAGCTAAAGTCCACTTGATAAGTACGATCTGGTTGAAACTAACAATACGTAACCTATAGGACTACGAGTAAGTTAGGGTAGGCTTCATGTTAATGCGATACTATTGGTTAGTTTCATTATGTTATCTACCATAAACCATACGTTTTGTATAGAGTGGCAGCCTTACGTTTATTGTACGCATTTTTGCATCACTACATGACACGATCTTGTGTCGCTTGTAACCAGCTTCCTCTAGTGCAATACAGCCTCAAGTTAATTCAATGTAATTCAGCCTCTTTGCGTGTCAGACTCTACCGATATACCTACTCTAGTTATCTAAACACATCACGTTAAACCCTAGTCTGTAGTAGACCTACAATGTGTGGCAAAAATACAAAAACGGCAGCAGCAAGGGTCATTCCAGCCCAGCTTTTCGTAATGCCCTTTACTTCACCAATACCACGTTTCCAACAGCCATAAAGTTTGGTGCGAGCTATAAATAAAAATATAAATTGCGTATAATCTCAAACTCAAGGCATCTTAATTTATCACAGCAAATATGCCTCCGTATAGGCTGTAGTTGAAACCACAGCCCGTGACTTGAGCACGTTAATTAAATGGGATGATACCATCACTTCATTGTCTTTGTGACTTTCGGATTTACTGAGGCTTCGAGCGAAGACTGCGATTGGTATCGCTACCTGGCAGATAAGGAATCTGGGATTATGAAAACATTTTTTTGCCGGTGACAGGTTAGGTTTTGATCGCGATCGATGGTAAATGATGAACGCAGTCCATAGCCTTATCTACGCAGTAAACACGTATCAGAAACTTGTGAGAAACTCTCGTTAACGCTGGAATCCTAATGTGATGTGCAATCTAAACTCTTAAATAGTTTTCATTCAATGTTATCCTACAAATCGCCAACGTATGGATCGCGTTTCTGGCGCCCGTGTTTGCTGCCACGTATAATTTTAAAAACCTTCATCATCTAGTCAACCTAGACATTGCTTTTCACAGGCATGATTATCTAGCAAAAAAATCAATACCCATTGTATCTACACGCCACCGTCTCGCGTCACTGCCAACATGTGGCTGTATAGAGCTTCTTAAGCTTATCATCGGAGTCTTAATAATTTGGACTAGGCCAGGACGGAAGTACGAGCTTCAAGGCATTGGATAATCCATGTGTCCGATCATCGAAGCTTAGATCCTTTGTCTCAGCGGGTAATGAGCTCAAGAGGTTGAGTTTATAAGTTGTAACAACAATGAAATGTATGAAGACATTTAAACTGCGAATGAATCGATTTAATTTTAATTTTCCAGAACGTGAATTCGCCTACAAACCGCCTGAGCAATTTGAATTTCAAAAGGAATATTTGGCATTGGGCTAATTTACTTAATAAATAAATGTAATAAAAAATAGAATGTACTCTGGTGCTTCACGCTGTCGTATCCAGTACATTATAATTAACAATTATATTTTCCAAAGATGGAAAAATAAATTTCGTCATATAAAATGGGTTGTCACTACAATATAGCGCATAGGTATCTAATTTTTTGTGTAAAACTAGAATCGTGGTGTAATTTATTACGTGACGCTATGGACCTTCTATTATACGCGATTTGACTTTTCGGCACAATATTATAGAATGTCTTATCTAAAATATTTCAAGTGTCAAGGAGGATAAAAATTTCTGGCCAAACAATAGCTATTGTTTTAATGACTACATAAAGTTTAGGGTTTAGGCTTGCCGTTTAATAATAGGGTTAATAGTAAGATAAAATATTTTGATAAAATTCTATTTTAACCTAATACTTGATTGTACTAAATATTAAAGTTGGAAATGAAAAGGTTACCAAAAATATTACAGTATCCGTGGTGTGAAATATGATAGTAGCACAAAAACGTCCATCTAGATTATTATTAGTTTGGCTTGATCTTTTACGATGATTCTTTACTTGATTTTTTTGCAGACCTTTTGAATTTTGACTTTATAATTACATTTTACAAAAAATTTAACGACGATAGAAGCAATTAAAAGGGAAAATTAAAAAATAAATCTTTTTAGTCTTACTAACGAAACTCGTAAACAATGTAACTAATTTTGAGTCGGCGACAAACTTTTTAAAAACATAACTACGAGCAATATTTTTTAAGCATAGCAGATTACTGTATTTTTAGGCATAGCTGCGAGATGGCTTTTTAAAATTTGTTTGTCAAAAGTTTTAACTCGTTTAAGCAATTTTAAACATCACAGTTAGATTTCAATAGATCTAACCTTTGTCCAAAAGAGGGAAAGAGAAGAAGGGGTAGACCATTCCGAAGGTGGGAAGACGATTTGAGGGCAACAGCAGGAATACTGTGGAAGCGGAAAACCCATGAACGAGAAGCATGGAAAAGCCTGGGGGAGGCCTATGCTAGAAAGCAAGACAATTAATTACTGGTGTCTTTATAAAATAAAATTAAAAAATAAAATTAAAATTGTAACTGTAAATATATTAGATATAAGTTTAAATCATGTAAAATTATAATTGTCAATAAAGGCTTATCTTATCTTATCTTATCTTATCTTAACCTTTGTCTAATAGCCACTATAATTTTTTAGTATTTTAATTTGGAATCACGCTAAAATCGACCAAAAAACTAAATATATTTTTCACCCTACAACATATTTAACAGAAAACTTAGCCCGCGTCTGGAACAATGACAAACTATCTGGCACTAGTTCAAACTTTGCAAATAAAACAGCGCTATCGCGGATTTTCATTGATCCATTGTGTATCAGAAGAGATGAGATACAGCATCCGGTGCCAGAACTGTAACAAGATGTCTTATATCTCGTCGATTGTTGAAAAAAATGCGATAGGTATAAACATATGCGTTTTCAGAGATATTTCTCACGCTTTTGTTTACTTTACTGAAAAACCGCTTTACATCATTACGCTTTACATTTAAATCTCGTTGTGTACGATCAAAACGCAGTATAGAACAGACTATAGCATGCAGCCGATATAGTATAGCATAAATATATCGCTCATGTTTCTTCTTTGTCAACCGATAGACGTCCACTGTTGAACAAAGGTCTCTTGCATGGTCTTCCACAGGTCTCGGTCTTGCGTCTCCTGCATCCAGTGGCTCCGTGCGACTCGTTTGATGTCATCAGTCCACCTAGCGGGGGGACCTGCTAACACTACGCTTCCTAGCAAAAAACCCCAACGACCATCAGCCCTTCCAACTACATGACCAGCGTTTCGGGACTCGCTGAGCTATATCGGTGACCTTGGTTCTCCTACGGATCTCCTTATTTCTGATTTTATTTCGCAGGGATACTCCGAGCATAGCTCAGCATTCATTTATATGGAAACCAGTTGATGCCCGCGACTTCGTCCGCGTGGATTTAGTTTTTAAGATCCCGCGGGAACTCTTTCATTTTCCGGGATAAAAAGTAGCCTATGTCATTCTCCGTAGCTTTGTTGCAGCGTTTTTCAAGGACAAACCAACAAACACTTTCGCATTTATAATATTAGTAAGGATAACGATTAGACACGTTTACATAACATAATATAGGATAACATTGCTTTAGCTTGCTATGTTTACATACTCGCACCTGTATGTGAAACCTGTACCTACCTATATCTGAAAGTTCCTTAATGTTTTCAAATGTGTGTGGCGGATGCCAACGCGCACTTGGCTGACATGTGTGTTGTGGCCTATAGCCTAAACTCTTTTCATTGTGAGAGGAGACCCGTTCTCTAGAGGCGCTATCGCCCGCGGCTGTGGCAAAAATACATTCATTAACAATGACGTTAATAAATTAGCTAGGCAATCCCCGGTCACACCTGCCTTTGTGGCTAGGAGTGGTGCGAGTGGACGTGATAAATAACGGCATTAGATTGACGACTTTATTTATTAGTCAACACATAGTTAGCGTGGTTATGGTTCGCTGCTCCTTGATTCAAATTTTGCATGAAGTTCTAAATATACCTACTAGGTGCAATGACCAATGACTACAGTCATTGGTCAAGTGGATTGTTTGGTCGGTTGCGATTCTGGAGGTCCTGGGTTCGAATCCCGGGCCAATCCAAAAAAAGAAGTGATTGAATTTTTATGTCAAAAAATTCTCAGTAGCAGCCCAAAGTTGGGAAATTAGCGGTGTATCTAAGACCCCAACTTTGGGCTGCAACTGTAGATCCCGTGTCTTGTAGATAGAGACCATGACATATGAGAGTGAAGTAGAGAGCGTTCTTATGTTTGCGCAAACACTTGTGCACTATAATATTTACATAGTTCACTAATCTCGACCGCAATAAAGAAAGTAAGTTTACGTTTCGATTAAACTATATTCTTCGTAAAAAACCAAAAAAACTACATCGAAACACGCACACAAAATGGTCTTTTATCCAAACGAGCAAGTTAATGACTCAATTTTCACGCTCAAAGTACGGTCATTTTCCATAAGCTACCGAACAGAATGGCATTGTCGTAGGCTATATGACGGCTTTATACGTTGCTTCGAGGCGTAGTAACAATATGCATTGTTAGAGGTGCAAAACTGTGGTAGCGCTATTGCGTGGAGAACTGGAGATTATAGTGTAAGGGGCACCTTAGATAACGTATCACCGATATTTCGAATCTATCTTATCGGTGCACCGGCACTTTGAATCGATAATGATATGATATAAAAATCTCAAAAATAAAGTAATATATTTTTTTGTTTTTTTGTTGACAAGTGAAAATTGTATATATTATATCCGGTCAATCGATCTTTATTTTACGTCTTTCACCCAGTTTTTTCTTATTTATCTGAAACAGAAAACTGCATACCTATTACCTAAATTCTTCAAAAATTATTGTATTATTCATTCCCTTTTTTGACACTATTTATTGTTGCCTAATTTCATTGTGAAATCTTTGAATTTTGTCTTTCTCTAATTTTCCTACTCAATTTTCTTTTATTTAGTGATGCTACCTGGTTTTCTTTCTTCCTAATGCTTATACTTTTGATATCATTATTCTATTAAAACATCAACATAAATAGTATTGGCTCTGAAACCCAGTACTTTCTCACCTTTAAAGTCTTGAGAGTCAATACAAAGTTGCATATAAAAACACATTATTTACTGGCGCTGACATTCGCTTGTGTCCCTTTCCCATTATCAAAACATTTACCTCGCTTGATTTATACGGCTTGCATTGTAACCTGTCATAATATCCAATTCACGCCTCGCAGAACCGAATGTCCCCATATCTGATCTGGTGGTACGTGTTTTCAGAAACCCCGCAAATATCTTCCCACTTCCAAGTAAAGTTGTTTAAGAGACAGTGCTTAGTTTACTTGGTGTTCTAATCTGTCGCAATTCCGTCGCATAAATCCACTAAAAATCCAACTGAAAAAGTATTTAGGAAGTGTTGGTAGGCATTAGTGTTGACACATACGAGATCGATCCGGGTTCCTGCTCGTAGGCCGTCACGGATCTCGGGGTGGATGTTCGGGGGCGGGGCACATACGAGGAATTAACAAAAATATATTGTTTCCCTCAAACCTTTTTAAAGCTCAGACAATAATTGAAAAATAAATAAATAATTTTCCCCGTACAATACTTGAAAATAGACAGCGTTGTTCATATTTATTTTTATTCATAGTGTAATTTATTTGAAAAAAAGAGGACATTTCTCAGGTCTCGAATCCCAGACACAGCTCTAACTTTTCGAAGTTACCTGAAGAAATCTGCATGCCACAGAGGTATCGATAATGTTCTCAAAGGAGAAGTGCCAATCTACCCTTGGTCCGCAAAATCCTCGTTGGCCGATGGGAGAAATGACGTATCGTCGGGGATAGTGTAAAACCGCGTATGTACCATTGCTAAAAACCGCGGATCTACACTAGTCACACTTTTACAGGGAAGTTTAAACTTTATTTTCATATTTCTAAGGCTATTGGGCTATTTTTTACACAGAGAGTATTATTCATGTGTTCTATGTATTGATAAAAATAGATATCTTTTAAAGTGATTAATTTAGTCGCTATGACACTTACGCGGTTTTGATTTGACCACAAACGTATGAAAATGGATTTTAATGTACTACTAATGCTAGTTACGCGGATTTGCACTATCCCCGACAGTTTGCGTATTAATGTCCTAGGGAATCTTACAACCATCTCCCGTTCTATCGTGTCTACCATTTGTCACGAGTGAGAGCGGTATCGTAATATATCCCTACTCCGGATCGCTCGAGAATTTGTCGAGCCCGCAGCGAGATGAATAGGCCCTGTTCCAATGTCGAACGATTTATTGGCCCCGTGTAATGCTTGTATGATTTGTCGGTTGCTCGCTACTGATAGCTTAAGCTAGAATATTGCTATTTCACACCTCTTCGACTTTACCTTGGGCTGGAGTAAGAAACCAACGTGTAATGTATATCTCCTTCACGTGGCCAAGTTCACAATATTTCACTTTGTATGTTATTGTATTAGTTGTACTTTGTTGTACTCAATTAATTCTAAACCGATTGACAGTCTTAACACAAAGAATATTTCAGTAATTATTTTTCCTACATTCGAATCGCGAAGCCTATATCCATCAGTGGACATACATGTAGCTTTATGCAAAAGCCAACGGCACTCAGGCTTGAGCCAGAAATAAATTATTGTTTGGTGCATTTTAGTAGGTGACCAGTGAAATAGCGTAATAGACAGGTGTAAGGCTTCGATCACAGATTATTTTTCTATGATCGAAGGTGTAAGGTGAGACATCATTCATAAACTACTTAAAATCGTTATTTTCCTACCCCAAAGAAATATTTAGAAAAACTTTGAATACAAAATTCCTTAAATAAAAATTTGTATTCTACAGATAAAATTCTCGAACCAAGATGCGTGTGAAAAAAAAATTTAAGATTTTATTTCAAACCGATCTATTAAATCCACGACGTCGTAGTGCCGAAGCAATTAGCAATAAACAAAGTTAAAGTAGCTATAACCAGGTTATAACCGTATAACCTTGTATTTTTTGTATCGAAATTCGATACCGATAAACAAAATTAAAAAGGCCATGGTGTATAGGGAAAAAATATTGCAGCAACAATCGTATCTGTTGTGGTCACTAACACTTAAAGTGGCGTGATTCTAATCAGGGCTGTCGGTATTTTTAACCCCCGACGTAAAAACGACGGGGTGTTATAAGTTTGCCATGTCTGTGTGTGTGTTTGTGTGTGCCTGTGGCATCGTAGCTCCCAAACGGATGAACCGATTTTGATTTTGTTTTTTTTTTGTTTGAAAGGTGAATTAGTCGGGAGTATTCTTAACTATGTTTGATGAAAATCGGTCCAAGATGGCCGCCGCCACAAAATGGCGGATTACATATTTTTATTTCAACGCTGGTTAATAGTTAGTAGAGAGTCGAATTTAGTACTTTTTGCGTCGTAAAGTGACCAAAAGTAAACCAAATCAAATATTTATATTACCTTCCTTCGGCAGTTGAGCGAAAAGGTTTATCTGTTTATACAAGACAACTATCCCTAGTATAAGGTATCAGCCCTATACGCAAGAGTATGCTCCTGCAAGAAATCCATTTATTACGACCATTGTTGCTCACCGTAATGAGAAAAAAAAAACATCTTTATTGTTCGCTTTACACACTGACTACACTGACTATGGCCGTAAACAAAGTGCTTGGCTGTATTTCCCTTTTTTGTGTGTAGTTTAGTTTGTAAGGCAGGCCGTGGCGTGGCCCTTTATTTTACTACTTTTAGTACCTCGATTTGTATTTCGTTTTGGAATGCGTTTCAATAGGGCTTCGGATCAAGGCTTTTATTCACCATTAGGAGAATCGAAGCAAATGCTGTTTTCTTTTTTGTTAGCTTTCATTGTAAACTTGTAAAATTAATTACATGTTCTGTATAATTTGATCGACGAAATGCACTTAATATTTTTTTACTAAGTACTTAAAAGTAAAAGTCAAGTCAGACAATAGAACCTTTTCTACAAGAATTTCCAATTTGTACCTACTAAAGCACTTAGACAGTAGAAATTGTTATGAAAGAAAGAAAGAAACGTTTATTTTATAAATTATGCCACACATCACCCAATAGGTATACCTAGACTAGGTTGTCCCGGCGCCTCCACCACTTGAGCATTAAAGACAAAAGGCGTCAAGCATAAGAAGCGGCGGAACAACTAAGTCATGTGTGGCACAACCCGGAAAAAAGCATGCTACTCGCACATGCATGAATTAATGTTTGAAAATTCGGCCAAAGTTTTAGTCACAAAAGCCGCTGATAAGATTAAGAAATTATAGGATTAGGATAAATGTTGTAATGAAAACCAATATTGTACTAATCTTTAACACCAGCTGAGACCGGGGTCTGCACTAGTTGATTTACTAGAAGATGGATTAAATGTCGATCAAGACATTGACATGTTTATCATTACACTACATGACAGTTTAAATTATAAACAATCTGACATAAACACAGAAGAAAACTTATAAAAAAAATGTTTAAATACGGACTCACTCCACGTGATTGACACGATGGTACTAAGAAAACAAGCTTAATTTAAATATCAAGAGGGCAGGAGATCTGGTCGGAATGATATGTTATCCTACAAATCTGATAATAAAAATGAACTGTATGTTAAAGATGTAGAGTACAATTTATTTTTGGCAAGTGAAACATTTGCAAATTCGTGATCCAAGATCGTGAATCGGATTCGACGTGAGGAAGTCAATAAGTGAGACACCTACACGATTCATTGTTAATTATTGTGGATTGTGTACTCATATAGTGCTTAATGACGTTAGGATATTTATGAATGTACGGCTTAATTGTGAGAACGGATTAACACTGGCACTTAATCGGGTATTAGAAACTGTTTTTGATTCAACTAAATTGAGTTGCAAAGCTTATTTTGCAACTTCCTTTTCAGGTAGCTTTGATCCAACGAAGGTTTGCTAATGTTAGTTAAACTAATCGACCGAGAATAATCTAACTTCCTCATTTAATTTAATTGGTTGGTAATTCAAATTCCATGTTACTCTGCTTTGAAAATCAAACCTTTTCAACACTGTTTTTCTGTCTTACATTTTTTTTTTTAAAAAGAGCGAACTAGTTCTAAAATTAAAAATTATTATATAGAAATTATTTAGATCAAAGACGGCATCGCATAGTTCCATTGGTTCGAAATATTCGAAATAAAATAAAAAAAGTATTGCACATAATATATCGAATTTTATTTCCTTTTTACTTTTCATATTAGGAAAAACAGTAGAAACCTTATTACTTATTGAAATTATTTAAACAGTTCTTCGTGAATAAAATGGACTTATATAATCTTATTATATTGATCAGATTTATAATGAACCTATATTTTAGATCATAATAAGGAAAATAAACAAAAGTTGGCGCAATCACATCAGCTGCATTGCGTAAGATAGGAACATATCACAAATCAATATCGGTTCCGTACTTAAGTTCACAGACAGACAGCACATACATAAGATGATTATCAGCTTACCAAATCCTTCCTACTCCTGCAACCGCTGTAACTACTATTTGCGTCATATTTCAAGAGAAATTGAATAAATATCTACATTGTTAGAACAGCTCTCTCTGTATTATGAAGATATTAAGCTGCTTTAACAGACGGGCTAGATATTACGGCAATTTCTTGCTGCAGTTTTGTGGCCAACAAGTAGAGTCTATAATCCTTAACTCTGTTTGTTGTTATGATGTTTAATGTTACGTTTTTATCTTATTCCTTTCTATAGGGATACTGTTTTTCATTTTCATTTTCTATATGTGCATTGTGCAGGCTAAAAAGACTTTATCACTGAATTAATTATGGTGTCCCGGTGCTCACTCAAGAATCTTTGGTTTGGTTTTGGTTTGGTCAAGGCTATAGTTACAGCAATTATAATAGCTGGTTTATAACAAGCTACATTAGATCGGCTGTGCACAAGATTAGGCGAAGATGGGTCTTAGTCGTGACGTAAGCCATGCTCGCAGTTCGAACCACCGATAATGAGGCGCAATATTTTCGTAATGGGGACAAGCACATACCGTGTGAATTTCTGCCACTAGGAAGACAGCAAATCGTCAGCCCTTTAAGGGAGTGACATCACACGTCTGCCTTGTACAGCGGTGAAAGCGTACGCAATAAAACTATGATTGATTCTATGATTGTGTCATCGCAGTGGGACCTGCGTGACGTTGTTTATGGTATTTGGCCTCATGACTGCGTTGATTTATTTGTCAACGGCTGGCACCTCGCTAAATGTTACGCTAGTAATTTGTTGCCGATGTAGGTAAAGTTCATGTGTGTTATTTCTACATGCATTTTACGGTCATGGTAAGCAAAGGTCGTGTAGGTACATGAATGTAGGCTTTAAGTGAGCTATCGTTGATCGCCTAGTTTCACACTAAAACAATTTAGTGTGAAAACTCGTTCATAAAGTTAACTATACATAGTTTAGGGATACATTATAGGGATACAGGTATCCCTGAAAAAATATTGCATATTTGTTTTTTTCACACAGATTGGTATTAAAAGTTGTTCTTGAACTAGAAGTGAGGCGTTAGGCACCCACGTAGATCTCAGATCGTTTGTAGATTATAAACCCAAAATGTTTCTTGTTTGCCTTTTGCCATTGTCGGCTCTTTAGGGATATTGTTGTATTCCTGGCGAATGACTTAAGTGACCGTAACATATTTATTTAAACTCCAATATATCTCTTCAATAATTGAGTATGAAAAATTACCATGATAATAAATTATCTCTACATAAATCACGAGACATTAACATTTTCATTGTAACTCATCCAACGGTATTGTTCGAGATATTTTTCGAGAATATATTTAAAAGGTCTACATGTGCCCCCGTTTATTACTTTGTATTTACTCGTATTGTAGGAACATTGACCACTGTTCTCAATTCGTACGTGACATTCTGGACAACGTTATTCATTGGTTCCACGTTCTTAAGTTCGAGCTGAACGTACATTTATTTCGTGTGTATGAATAATACATTTTGCCAAAATAGTACCGTGGCTTGGTGCCTTTTTAGGAGCGGTGTTCTCTCGTTTATCAACTCGTGCCTGTGGCTTGCATAACTTCCGCGATCCTGTGAAGCAATTGACAGCTAAGTACACCGTTTCTCAACCTTTTTAATGTCACGATCCCTCAAAGAGCCCGATTTAATAATAATCCTTATAGTAGTTCTTTCATTTCACGAGCGTTCGTGGCTCATGGTTGTGTGCATGTCGTATCTGTATAAGTGTGAACGAGAGCTTGCTCGCGCCTGACCGCTCCCACCTAGGCTCCTCACAGGCACGCACACTTATCACTCTCAGATATGATACACAGTGAGACACACAACCAAGAGCCACTCGCCCTCGTGAATTGCAAGAACTATACCTAATCCAATAATGTCCGTCATATCCAGGTCATGCTTTAATAGTATATATCCGAAAATGTGTAAGTAATTTGTTATTTTTTTTAAGGGAAAGGGAATAAGTTTTACGAAAGACTACGAAATTGCGGCCAAGAGTTAGTGGTGCGACATGATACCAGGACTTAATTTTTTCCTTAAGAAGAAGAAAATTGTTATTTACAGCCAATTACCTTCAGTGGTGATATGTCGTCATTACCTTTGGCGCCAGATATTATCCCCCTTTAAGATAAAAGAATGCAGTGCCATAAAACATTGTAACCAATTTGTTCAAATAAAATATCGGAATGCAGTACCAATAAAATAAGTTTTCACTCTCATAAGATAATGATGCAATACAATATTCTATGGTGCCAGAGCGAGATAATATTTCAGAAAATTTTAACTAGACTGTTATATATTTTCCCATTTATTATAACTTGTAAGGTGGCAAATAGTTATCGGTCGACGCTTTCAGTAACCGATTATTGTTATTCAAATTGTGTTGCCTTGTTTGACTGCTGTGATATATTTTGGTTACGGACATAAAGATGTTAACAAAATGCGTATTGATATGGATTATTTGCATTCTGTCTACGCAACTGTCGTGTTTGTCTGTGTACGCAAAGTGTAGTATCATAATACCAAAGCACGAGTACGATAAAAAAATATAGCAGCTGAATTGAGAACCTCCTCCTTTTTGAAAGAAATTTCCTACCACCTGCTTATTCTCTAATTAAGTATTTGACTTTTTTTATATATGTACTTAAAAAAAAGTTTCGTAAATATTATAACACAATGCCACTTTTCTTTTTTTAATATCTTAACTAGTTTCGAAAATATAGAGCTTTTAAACTAAATTTCCTGATAGTCAAAGAGAGCGCTATTAAAGCATGACGTCATGATCTAGTTGCTCCATACATTCTCCATAAACTATTTTCTGTTTTCACAAATGTTATTCTTATATTATTATGTTACATTTTCGACTGAAATTAATGAATATCCACATTATGACAATAGTCAAATACGCAATTGCACCATTATAGCATTCTTTTTATTCGATGGCATGATAGCCCTTGTCTGCGATCTCACCTGATGGTAAGTGATGATGCAGTCTAAGATGGTAGCGAACTAACTTGGAAGGAATATGGATGTGTTATATTCAACCCATACACCCCTAATCGGTTTCTACAGGCCATCGTGCCGGAACGCTAAATCGCTTGGCGGCACGTTTTTGACGGTAGGGTGGTAACTAGCCCCGGCCAAAGCCTACCACCAGACCAGACCAGACCAGAAACAATTCAGAAATTACAAATTCCCAAATTGTCCCCGCCGGAAATCGAACCCGAGACCTCCCAATTATAAGACCACAGCACTCGCCACTGCGCCCGGGAGGTCGTCAGAAGCAAGGTTGGGAAAAGTGCGACTGCAAGAAGCAGTATTTATTGTATCGTTCAGTGATCCAAAGCGGTACATACCAAGACGGTTGTATAGTCAGTAGAATGAAATTATTACTCTTAATCTTCTTTTTATGATACCACTTTTCATCGTTCGCATTAAAGAGCCCCGAGGCGTCGATCTGTTCCACTTTACTGACAATTAAATAACAGTTAAATACAGGTTTCTTATATAAACATTTATGCTTCTCCGTAAACAAATCTTTAATGTTTTTAAATTCAAATGCGATGCCATTGTCTGCGTGTCGTTTTGCCAGACACATAAAGCCTTAGAGGAGGAAAAGCTTACACCTCGACATGTGTGCGAGGCTTTACATGAGGGCTGCCTTCATCTTTCATTTATGTTTTTGTTTAATTTACTTTATTTTATGCATTTGGAAGAAGTTTGAATCAATATGGGTGAACATAACTGAAATAAATGAATTTGAATTTGTATAAATCGGATAAGTTTCAGTTTTATTTTACTCTTTAAAAGATTAACGAAAATAATGCAATTTACCGAAGCTGCCTTAATCAGGCTTTGAATTAGGAAATATTTTTCAATCTTGGAAGTAAGACTTAAAGCTCATAAAAATATAATATTCAGTGAAATACGTTTTTATATTGAGAAGCCTGGAAGCATTGGGTAGAAGGGTCTTTTGCTGTAATCCACCAATCCAGAAAAAATCAGCATGGTACAAGTATAACGTGCCGCTAAACGATTTAGCGTCCCGGCACGATGGCGTGTAGAAACAGATTAGTGGTATGGATTGAATGTACTGAAGGTACACTGCAAGATCCCTTCCAAGTTAGCCCGCTACCACCTTAAATAACATTGTCACTTACAAATCTCATCCAAGGACTACTTTGTCATCTAATAAAAAAAAAGTGTACAGCGCGAGCGACATGTTGTATGTAACGTGCAAATTTTTTCTGGTTTTGGCAGATTATTAAAGCAAAAAAAAAGACGTGTGGCACTCGGGGACTGCCTCGGCAAAGCTATTGCATAGCATTTGCGCCAAATGCAAATGCGCCATCTAGCGGCTCACCGTAGAGGAGTCCCGTGTCAGGTTATTTTCGTTACGGAATTTCTGGATTCGGTCTCCACGCTGGCCCGCGATAGAAGCTATGCAGTAGCTTAAAAAAATTGTTTTTCCTTGAGAAGCTCGGAAGCAGCGTGGTGTTCATGGTTTTTCACAATGTGCCTTCTTGGATTTCATGGATCCAACTCAGTTAGGTACATATTATTCGGTGTGAGAAGTGTTTCAATCGCTGTAGGTATGTGTTGCGCCTCCCCTAGCGAGGATCGCAGGTACACCAACGCTTACCTCCATATTTGGGCGTGATTCGCACCCAACGCGGGGAAATTACATTGTTTATTTAACTACACACTATTTTGCATACAATCACCGAGAGAAAGCACAAACCATTGATATTTTAATCATAGTAACACAGCTATTTATTCGCCGTGAAATCGATATCTCAATTGAGGTAAGTTCGCGCCAAGATTTCAGAGTTTCTAGATTATTACCATAATATCTTATGAATGCTTATTGTCAGCCTGTTTGTTACTTTGTTGTAATTTGATAGTAGGAACTACCTAAGAAGTTACTCACTGTACTGTACTTACCGTTTTTCATGTAGATCTATGTTATTTCTGGTCACAGACTGCCTAAGTTACAATGGCGGTTTTCCTTATAAAATAGCTGAATTTTTATTATGCAGCTATTATTATTAACGTTCTCTATTTAAACAGTTCTCAGATGTGAAAAGTTTAACCTGCGTCATTATACTAACTACTCGTAACTTCATATGGCTTGGTATTACCAAGTTGTATGTTACGCTCATCAAAGTTAGAAATGTATGTACCCGTATGCTTTGAGTGCTTTCAGGTTTAGTTATGAACTTCGCAGTCTATTTTCAGACAGAAAGGTATTAATAACTTCAAACTTCTAACACAAACAATCTAAAAGGTGTGACGTGCATTTCATAAAGGCATAAAAGCACTGCTTACATTGAGAAAAGCATAGCACGATTTACAGAAAACGATTTTTGGACTCTGAACACTGTAACATGGCTACTATCTCCATTTAGTGAAAACAAAGGTTTGAACTAATAGTAAAGATTATAATATCTATCTCTTATGTCTTTTGCTATTCATGCATTTGCATAACAGTTGCGTCAAATTGGCGATTAATCATAATTGACAGACAGACTAAAAGCCGCATGATTTGTACAGTTCCAATTAAATTGTGAAAAATAAATTCACAACTAGAGTTCTGGCACACCAGTCGCCAGTTAATTTGAAACTAATTTAAAAAAAATTGCGCGCTCTCGTATTTAGTTACCTACTCATTTAAATATTGTCCTCTCACTCAGCAATGGCAACTAAATTCAATAACATGACGAGTTACTATGGGATATGAGACAAGGAGGTATTATGAGCATCAAAGTTAAGAAGTGGGACACGCTTTGCAATGAATATTACTTAACTTTTAAGCGCCTACAGCTTAAGCGCCTTTGTTATTTTTAAACGCTTAACGCAAGTTATGCAATAATGGTCTAGGCAATGAATGGCCAGGCAGGCACTCGAAGTTAGACAGACTGGCTGTCTAATTCGGTGAGCCGTTCCAAAGATTAATTAGCCCGTACAAGCAGACATGTCTGTCTGTACTGGCAGAGACAGAAATAAAACCTTTATTTTTGTTTTATGGAAACATATCCTTACTACTATTATAAATGCGAAAGTATGGTTGTTTATTGGTTTGTCCTTCAATCACACCGCAACAGAGCAACGGATGAACGTGATTTTTTGCATGGGCATAATATTTGAGAACCAGAATGACATAGGTTAGGTTAGGACGAAAAAACAAGTCAAGTAATCATTAATTCTGTTAATAATATTGATATAAAAGTCGGGAGTCGGGACCCATTTATTGGGAATTCGTTCGTTGACTTTCATTTTTATCTTTTTAACAGTAGGTATTTTTTTTTCATTACTGTCCTGTCTTTAGTAACACTTGCAAGAATCATCAAAATCGGCCCACGCGTTTGGTCTCCAGAGCGCCACAAACATAAATACACCTACATATATATGTAGATGAAACATGACCCTCCTTTGCATCGCGCAGTTTTTATGTAAAAAGTACAAGATAGAGTTACCTGATTAAGTTAACATACATAGATATCCCTACGATGACGAAATGAATATGTTCAAAGAGTGCGATAATTAGCTTATGAATAAACAGAGTTCAACTAAATAGAATTGTCAGCTAGCGTTAGTTAAACTGACATGATTAATTCATAATAATATGAGCTTCACTAAACGGTAGGTTGCGCAACCAGTTCCGAATGTAATCGAACAGTCTCTATTAATTAATTTCAGTTTTAATTACATAACCCTCTCGTAACCTCTTCTAATTTAAAACCGAACTTCACTCAGATTTGAGAACCTTATTTCTGTGACCGGTTTATTTATAGCCTAGCTGATGCCCGCGACTTCGTCCGCGTGGATTTATTTTTTATTTGATTTCCTGAGATCAAAAGTAGCCTGTGTGTGTAGCTCTCCAGGTCTTCAACTATACCCATGCAAAAAATTACGTCAATCCGTAGCTTTGCTGCAGCGTGATCGAAGGAAAAACCAACAAGCAAACACACTTTCGCATTAATAATATTAGTTAGGATTGGTAGCGCTTAAAATGCATCATTCGTATGCTTATATTGTAGTAATTTTATTTATATCTGCCTACTTTATGTTCACCTCATGTTTGTGTCTATATGAGAATTGATTCTTTGGTTAGTCTGCAATCATTATGATACATTTTTAACATGGTCGCATCTCTTGCAAAATTCCAGACAATCCTTATTAATATTATAAGTGCGAAAGCGTGTTTGTTTGTTGGTTTGTCTTTCAATCACGGAGCAATTGAGCGACTTTATTTTTGACTTAAAAAGGTATAGTTGAGGACTAAGAGAGTGACGTAGGTGACCTTTTATCCCGCAAATCCCGCGGGATCTTTAAAAACCTAGCCCGCCTGAAGTCGCGGGCAAAACCTAGTATAAAAATAATTGTGAATTAAGAGATTGACATTCGACACAAATGATGAGACTATCTTCAAAAGTTTTGATTAAGTTCTCTCTTTAAGTGCCTAATTAATATTGACATAACAAATTAATAGTTAGATTTATGTAATTAGATAAACCGATCGGTTAAAAGTAAAAGTGTTTTGAAACTCGAGATGAGAGAAACGGCAAAACGTTTGCTTTATCTCCAAGAAGGCTTGGTTAAGGAGTGGCCTCAAATAGCTGCGATTATCTAAAAGCCAGTCATACACGGACGGACTTATCCGACAGACGCGACTGAACGTGTATCGGATCTGATCTGTCTTCGCCACACACGATCTCGGATATAGTTCTTTCAATTCACGAGGGCGTGTGAGCTTTACTTGTGGTTACTTCGTGTACATGCACATTGCGTAACTGTGTGTGCCTGTCAGGAGCCTAAGTGGGAGCGGGCAGGCGCGAGCAAGCTCTCGCTCCCACTTATATAGATACGACACACACACAACCATGAGCCACGCGCCCTCGTGAATTGCAAGAACTATATCAGCTGCAGTCACGAGCTTAATATAAACGATTGTTTGCAATGTCTCTTTCAAAGCAAAATCAACCTTTTGTAATATACGGTGATTCTATGTGTAAGACTTAGAAGAGTTTGGGTATAGCCAATACTAGGAAAACCACCGTGATATAGCCAGATGAATCTACCCAGAATACGCACATACGCACAGTTGATGCTCGGATTCGCCTGCCCCGTGCCTGATCTGTTAGTTTTGAGCACGGGAAGCGGGCAAACATCAGCATCGAAAATCTATGCCTGAATCTCGCTTTACATTAACAGATCTACCCGCCAGGTATATTTTTAGGTAAATCTGTCGATGTATGGCTAACTAAAGGCTTGGACCCACACAATGCGCGACGGCGGTGTTGCCCGTCGGCAACCGCACAGCAGGATGTCACACTGAACGCGTGTACGATTTGTAGTCACCGGGAAATCTTGTACTTTACGACTATTCTCTACCATTCTATTTCGACGTGTATTGAGCCTCAAATATCCAGATTCAAAAAGGGTTACTTACTTTTCGAAAAATATCGATTAAAAGCCCAAAACATTTTCGCTTTGTTTGTTTTTAAAAAAAAACTTTTGAAACCATTACCATTTTTTAAATTTTTAAATATTTTTTTGTTATATACTTGTTATGTCTAAACTATAATTTTAAATTTTTAAATATTTTTTTGTTATATACTTGTTATGTCTAAACTGAGATTACTTCGTATTTTGCCTTTTTTCATGGGTTTTGATCAAGTACGTTAGCTATAATTTTATAATAACTTCTAAAATAGCTCAAACATTGGATGCTAAAAAAAGTCCAATAATTTCAACAAGTTAACGTGGGAGTGACAACAAACAAGTAATCTGTCATTTTGTATGGACGTGCAAATGTCATGATCTAAAAGTGACTCAAGTTTCACGTTTTTTATAATGAAAGCTTACGCTCAGGGCACTGTATGACACGTTTCCGTCACTTTTTGTGCGTGTGCCCAAGCCTTAAATTGTGCACACAGATGAATAATTTGTGAACACAAATTGGAGTTGATGCTGAATAACAGATTATCGATTGAACTATGAATTTTAGATAAACATTTGAGTGGTCAATTTACGTTTTAAAAAAATGACTGGAGTCGACGATTGATCAAGATTTTATCTATGATACAAGGTTCAGAAATTCAGATTAAAACAAAAGCTTAGTTTAAAAATAAATATTATAGTAACGATCTCTGTATTTGTCTACTATGTTAGATAGAGATGTTTTTTTATATTTAGAGGGAAGTTTTTTCCCTGTGTCTAATTGTTCATACTTTGTTGTGATATTATACCGTTAATACATAATGTTAGTGGTTTTCTGGGGTAATAATGTGGTGGGCTAGTCAATGGACTAGGATTTTAACGCGACGTTAAGTTTAACGTTTATTATTTTTAATTATCATCCGATGTTTGTAATTACAGCCGGAAAAACTTTAACAGTCGCGAAAATATGAAAAGACCAAATTCAAATTCCAATGTCGGTCACCCAACCAGTTATTGACTTAGGTTAACATTACTTCCTCAGTGATATCTCGAATCTTTAAAAACTTAGGAAAGACCTATATATTATATAAAATATATAGATACATGTAAACTACATACAGATACAATATCCAGTATATATGACCTATCATGAAATATTCGGAAACTGGCGTAAAGACTAACAAAATTGCTGTATTTAATTTAAAACGACACTTTACAAATTATGTTGGATGTTATTCCTCGCGTAGTCATTTATCAAAACCATTTGTTTGCCAAATGGTATTTTCAAGTTCTTTTGGCACATGTTCGTAGAATTTGAGCTTAGCTTATGTTAGTAATTAGATGCGTAAAGTTATATTGTTGGCTTTAGTCCAAATGTGTTGGTATACTGACGGAATCTTCAGTAGAAGGTTATGTTTGAAGGCAACTAATAGTAATTTTGAGATTTCTGTCTACATTTGCTCTACAAACCTGCCATTTTCAGTACTGAAAAATGAGGTTTTTTTTGCGGCTGTCGAACTCCAGAGGGTATTGTGGGTTTTAAGAACGGTAAGAATTTAAAGACATTTTAAAGACACAAATGCTGAAGGCTTGCTTTCTGTTTTAATGACGAGAGCTCAAATTTGATTATCAAACGATTTTTCAGGGCTAGAAAACATAAGAATATGATGATGTTGTTCCTTTTTCTCCTTTCTGTCATTCAACAACAATAAGGAATGAAGGTTTCCATCCTCGATTAATTGACGAGAACTCAAACTTGATTGGCCATAAGATTGCGCAAGGCTAGAAAGCATGAGTATCTCATTATGATGCTCTTGTTTCACCTTTCCGTCATCTTCTTCTTCTATATATATAAAATTCAAAGTCCTGACTGACTGACTGAGATATCAACGCACAGCCTAAACTACTGAAGTTAGAAACTTGAAATTTTTACAGTTGGTTCCTTTTATGACGTAGGCGCACACTAAGAAAGGATTATTGGAAATTCCATCCCTAAGGGGTTTAAATAGGGGATGGAAGTTTATATGAAACTCCGTCATTTTTCAAGCTGTTTCCATCAAAGTTGGTATTAGAGCTTTCAGTTAAAAATAAAGAAGTACGTGTGTCACAGTTTTTGAAAATTCCACCCCAAAATCTAATTCCACGCGGACGAAGTCGCGGGGGCAAAAGCTAGTTAAACAATAATGAGGCTTGAAGACTTGTATCCTTGCTTGATAGTCTAGAGCCGAAACTTGATTATTTTTAAGATTTCGCAATGCTAGAAAGCATGACCATCTGAAAATGATGCTCCTCTTTCACCTGTCTATAAACAACATGAGGCTTAAAAGCTTGCATCCTTGTTTGCTTAACGAGAGCCCAAACTTGATTGGCCATAAGATTTCGCAAGGCTCGAAAGCATGAGTATCTGATTATGATGTTTCATTTTAAATATATTACGGTACCAGTAACTTGGGCCTACTCTCTATATCGCTTGTAGGCGGCAGTGAGAGTGAAAAACTAATGTGGTTTGTGATTGACTCATTATGACGAGGTACATTTGTATGACTGATACTTACAGTCACAATCATATCATTTCGTGTCAGATAAAGGTCATGGTTAGAAACTACGGATCTTGTTTACTAAAGATCAAGATTTATTCATAAGTCATAACTCATAACTGCGTTTTGCATCATTGTTATTTTTGTTTCAAGTATATATTATCTTTTATTTTTCTGTACTTCCTGTACCTTAGTACTAGTTTGCATATCTTTCGATGCTCGAAGTCTATTGACAGTGTTGACCTTTAAATAAGATGGATCTAAACATTTTAGATACCTATTTTAAAAAGATTCCGCTTGGACCTAAAACGTTTTAAAACAATAAATTTTAGGTACTCTGATATCAATCGAAATCTATCGATTTTGACGATATATGCGTACCTTCTAAGCCTACTAGAGAGTGAATAACATTTAATTCGTCAAATTGAATCAATGTTCATAGCATTTTATCTTGCATCTTCAGTTCATTTATTAGACTAGATACAAGCGTATACTTCTGCGTTTCTAGTCACACTAGAATCTAGTGTGGCGTTTTCAGTTTAATGTCAATTCTGAGTAAATCGGTCATTTAGTAGGTACATAAAAGGGATAAAAAATTTCGCCGTCCCTTTTCCTTCCACACATAATATGACGTATGATGAATGACCGAAATACCCACAGTTAACGCTAAATTAAAACTTACACTAAAGTACTAATCACTAGGAAGTTGTCAAAATTCCTTGTTTCGATATGAATGTAATTTATTATTTTGTTCTTTTTCAGGTACGTTAAGAGTAAAGTCTAAATCAAAATCTACTAAAAGTAAGTGCATACTTTTCTTAATCAATTCCCTTATACAGGTAGGTAGGTACTTCGAAATCGGCATATTTTTGCAGTTTCGCACACCTGATTGAATTCAATGGATTTCTTTTGATTTAACATTCCTCGAATTCTGAAGACTATGTCTGACCACACCTTTGAATTCATTTCTACAAGCCATACATGAATCTAGCGAAATCGAGGGCCATAAAATACCAACACCTTACGTGTCTTTCGGTATGCAACGTGGCGTGACTCAGCGTCACGGTTTTCCTCATTTTCCATTGAAATACCAATAATAAATAATCGATGTTGCAAGTGTATATAGGTTTAATCTGTCGTTGGACATTTTAGTCACTTCTATATTTACTCTGGGTACATTTAATTTGCCTCCTTCATACATATTTATTATGAGACAGGTTTGTGCTTGACGACAATCAATGATAAGATCTAGGTTGGAGCGGGTTGTCTGGAAGATGCTTATTCAATCTTGCCTTGAAGGTACTCAAGTTATATACAGGAAACGATGAACTTGAAGTGTTTCGTGCAAGTTGGTTGGATTTCAACCACGTTACCCTTACAACGTTCACGACTTCTCACTAGTAGTAGAACGTCGAAGGAGGAACAAGGATTTAGTAGATAGCATAGCCTATATATACCTACAGTGCCACAGCTTTGTAACGTCCAGAGATTGCCAATTGTCCAAAAGTCAGAGATGCATTCGTGAGATCGAATGGCAAGTATCATCAACTCAACTAGGCTACTACCGTTCGCAATAATTTCAGAGTTTGTCATAATTTGAAACGCATTATAAACGGCTTGTCACCACTTTAGTACGTTGACAAGCTTACGATTCGTTCCATATTAACGCCACATTATAGATTCACAGATATATCTTGCGTCCCAGACACAGATATTGGAGGGAGTTGCTAAGAAATACGAGTGACTTCGCTAAAAGGGACGCGCTCCATTCTTGTGCGGAAACTATATCCAGTATCATAATATCCCGTCTTTGAATACATACGAAGATCCTCTACATTGAAGACATAGTATAATGTGTTTTACTACTGAGACCAGAAATGTTGTGATCAAAAATCTTTTTTTTATTATCTATCTTAAGTTTTAGGGGACTTTCGTCCGACATGGACACATAAAATTTTTTGATCTTGAAGTTTTTAAAAATTTATTCTTGCCGTGGTGATACATGTCTCTGCATCTAGTTTTGATGATCTCCTTGGACCTAAGAAATACCCCATCGTCGCTCACCATCGGGTGAGATAGCAGTCAAGAGTTAATAATTTAGTCATCAATAAAAAAAATAGTACTACGTATCACATTTGATCAGCTCACGTAATAACCGCTGAAGCTGTACAAACTGAGTCATTATAGGTATGTGGCTTGTTACGTTAAAGTTTAAAAATATATCGTTATCAAAATGACAATAAAAATGTTATAGCTTTTGCTACCTTAACATTCGATAGGCCTTGAAAAGTAAAAATTGTTAAAAGTTTAAAAATATTACGTTAACAAAACAACATTAAAAATTTTATAGCTTAAGCTGCGTTAATACTTGATATGCCATTATAAAAAATCAATGCGTGTAAAGTAGAAATTTTAAAAGATTTAAAAAAATATATATTCTTCAAAACTATACGAGTAAATGTTATGTAACATCTTGCGGTCAATAAGGCTGTAATATTTATAAACCGCACTCTCACTCAACTCAGACTCAAGACAGAGTTAAAACGAGACAGACTTATGTCAGATCATATTTGTAATTGTTAACTGGCAAACCCGCATTTGCACTTTTGCTTATACGCATGTCGGTTTGCCTGTAATTGGGTGCACATCTGAAATGTTTCTATAGATGTAGTATAATTTTATGTAATTGTTATGTGATTCCTGTTGGCAAACCAAACCAATAAATAAATAAATAAATAAATAAATAAATAAGTAAATATTTGCATCTCGTTTTAACCTCTATCTTGAGTCAGAGCATGCTCTATAGATCTCAGCATTAGACTTTAATTTGGAATATCAAGCATAACATCTTATCCGAATGCGATTTCGGTAACCGTAATAATAACCACTAGTTACAATGCTCCCAACCGATTTCACCACGCAATGCGAATTGCGAACCATTAATTCAATTTACCGGGATCGACTTTCTAAATGATGCACAAAACTCATTTGTGGAATGACAAGTGAAATTGAAGCTGCCATTTTGCTTTCACGGGCCGCACAGTGACATTTAGTTCTGAATCTAGATGGGCCCAGATTATCGGGCTAGGCCATCTGTGCAGTACTAGGCTGGCTTTTTATCTATACGTTTAATATCCATCAGTTGGTGACTTTCTATGCACAAGCCATTAAAATCTGCTTTGTCAAATTGTAAGCCATTGTATAGCGGAACCGCATATTTCTGAATAATCGGTTTCAAGATCTTGTAATGCTTTTAACCTGAGTTGAAAAGTTTGCTTTCATTAAATGAAATATGCTTTTTGAGTCTGAAATCTATATTCATTAGATTAAATTAAGAAGAAATTACGCCAACATAACCCTAGATAGACTAATAATAACAGATTAAAATAGTTTGAATAATTCTAGACACATAATCGACTTTTATTGGCAGTTAATTTAACATTCATCATCGCTTCCATATAAATCGGTAATAATGTTTTCCGGCTAATATGAGTAGGTGTAATCCGCTATTTTACGTACGGTATAACGTATAAACATTATTACATTAAGCTTTGACGGTAAAAGCGGGGTTAACTTTATGCCTATTTCGTAATAGGCGTATAAATTAAATTGTACTAAGAGCCGATGGGAAATTTTGAAGAAGTTCTTGATTGGTCAAAGTTTACATCATCATCTACCTTTCATAAGTATGGGTTTTTTAATGATAAAATGTTAAGATAAAAATAGTTAAGAGATTCTTGCTTTATGCTCATAATCTTGCCTCTTTTCGAGCCTTTTAGCTTGTAAGCTGCCATCCAGATCAGGTTATTACTTGGTATAGTTACCACTTTAGTTCCGCGGCATCACTCTATTGGCACCTTTCGAGGGATATCTGTAGTCTATTAATTTTATACCAAACAATGCATGTAGAACAAAAAAAGAATTGAAAAAAAAAAAATACACTTAAGTAGTTAGCAGTAAGCAGAAAAAGAAGGCACAACTGAGATAGAAGTTGGATGTAGGTATAGTTCACGAGGCAATGTCAGATATTCATCAAAGTTTCCCACCAGCTCTCAGACTAAATGGACTTGAAGATAACATGAATGAAAGGTGTTGCTTATTGTGAGATACGAGTAAATCTCCAATCTGATCTTTTGAACTCAATACGGCTTAACGCTAAAAGGATTTTGAGTAATGCAGGCCTATAAATTGCACAAAGGGTACGCATTTCATAGAGGCTAGGGAGAGAGTATAACTGGCTTATTATGGCCTTCTTAGAGGATAACCTCGGTTTTACGTATTCCCATTTTCTCTTTCTTGAGACATTGTGATTTTCAAGAACTGGTACAATATGTAAAGTTCCCTTTTTTAATTCGTTGACAAGATAGTCCTTGATTGCGATCTCACCTGATGATAAATGACTATGCAGTCTAAGATGGTAGTGCGCTAACTTGGAACGGGTATGGCAGTGTAGATTCAACCCATACCTCCTAATCGGTTTCTACACGCCATCGTGCCGAAACGCTAAATCGCATGGCGGCATGTTTTTGACGGTAACTAGCGACGGCTAAAGTCTCTCACCAGACCGGACCAGGGAAAATTTAGATATTATAAATTACTAAATTGCCCCCGCTGGGAATCGAACCCGAGAGCTCCCAGTTATAAGACTATAGCGCTACCACTGCGCCAGGAAGTTCGTCGTTCCCGCGTTGTGTGCGTTGTTTTTAAATATTTTCCGCTGGAGAATTCCGTACAGGTCCTATAGTCAGTATTATTTGACATGTCATACAATGTATACCTTAAAGTAATTAATAACAGTAGGGCTAACATGCGCCCCACGAGAAAATTTTGTCTACCTTTACTCGTGAAATCTCAAACATATTCACGAGCAATTGGGTAGACAAAATTTTCTTTCTCAAGGCGTGCATGCTAGCCCTATAGGACATTAATTGAAACCCGAAAGATCGACGGTTCTAATCCCACGTACTCGGATCCCAATGTATATATGTATTTGACTGGCAAACGAGGGGAACGTAGCGATATAAGACTCCTCACTAGGAGGAGGATAAGATCTTAAGGGAGTCGCTGGGAACCGATGAAAACAAGCGGCACAAGACCGTGTCCAGTGGCGGTTCTTGTAAGACACGAATCGACAACGAAGAAAATGTGATTACCATAAAAGATAATGCAATCTATCGTGAATGAGTCAGGACCTATACTACCAATGTTTAAAGCAGTATTATTTCAATATGTCTTGACATGTCATATAACGTCAATATGACATATATGACGTCAAAACAATATTAAAGTAATACTGCTTTAAACGTTGGTGGTAGGCCCCCAGTAGCCGGTTCAAGTCAAGATATGTATCTATCTACATTTGTTTTATGTCTTGAATATTACCTATAAACTATGTCATAAATGAGATATCTATTGGGTACACATTTGTGGAGAAAGTGTATGTCACATATGAAAGCTTATGGCCACAATGGCCATAAATATCGAGCTCAGGGGCTGCATGACAGATATTTTCACAATGCGATAGAAATGCCTTTACCTAACCGCACTCGTGGTCTTCGTCAACAGATAAAAGTCCACTGCACGTATATATGATTACCACACGGCACGGTCTTGCGGTGCCTGTACCCTCGGCGATCCCTGCGACTAAGTACGTAGTGCTTACCAAAACACACTCACTCTATGTACGTTTCATTCCGACACCGAAGCTTCTCCAGGAGAGATTGACTCTACAGAGAGTAGCCGTTGCAGGGTTGGATGGTGAAAGTATGCTATTTAGATAAGCCAGTATATTTTTTTTTCTAGATATCAATGATGGAAAGCACTGATGAGGTCAAGTAGACGCTAGAAGTGCGTTCCACCCCTTAGGCGGTTCGTTTCAGAAACGTTGAACTATAAAGCATTTCGTACGAATACTTTGGATTTCTTGGTATTTTGCGGTAGAACGGCGAACAGACGACATTGCGTTGGTGCTGTAGACTGTAGGTGTAGACCCTTGAGTATTTAATTCAATTCTCTTCTCAATCTTTCAATTCACGAGGGTGCGTGGCTCATGGTTGTGTGTGTGTCGTATCTGTATAAGTGTGAGCGAGAGCTTGAACCTGACCGCTCTCACCTAGACTTCTGACAGGCACGCACACTTGAGCAATGTGCATGTACAGGACGTAACCACAAGTAAAGCTCACGCGCCCTCATGAAATGCAAGAACGTTGGTTAAATAAGTACTCAAAGCTGTAGACAAACATACTGACAAACAGTAATTATTATAAAAGATGCGCTTGTCTTATTCTATCGTTGAAATCATCGTATAAGCCAGTTATTTCGGAATCACTGTCACAGACAGGCACTTACATTGTTTAAATTTCCATAGATAAATATGATAATTTTTGGTTATATAATTTGTCAATATGATAATAATCCACTCTTTAATCATAATGTTGTGACCCAAATATTGTGTAATAGGTAAGCTTTGTGATCAATCAATAACCAAGGAACTGGATTGGGTAGTGATTATGCTTACGTGATCTTGAAAATGTATTTTGAACAAATCAACTGAACTTTTCCGTATTTTGTTAACGTTTACTCTGTTTTTATTTCGATTGAGCTCCGCCAAATTGACGTCTGTATTTTGTACAGTCGCGTAAATAAATTCAGTTACACGTTAGTTACTAGGTATAGTAAAAAAAAGTTACGTAATAAAGCTTCTTGCGATTAAAATTTTCAAAATATATTTAACGGACAGAAATCGGCCAATTACAGTTTTATTGATTAGTATGTAGTATTAAAAAGTATTAATTTGATATTTGACTGTTGTCAAAATGTATTCATTTAATAAATACAATTAAAAAATGTAACATGCTAAAATAACATTAAGATATTAAAAAAAGAAAAATAGCATTATGTTATAATTTTAAAAACTTTTATTTTAAGTATATCAAAAAAGAAAAATTCTATTGTGACAATATTAAAACCATTATTTTAATTATATAAAAAAAATTTAGCCAAAAACCCAATTGTAGCTAATTGTACCGCTTTGAAGTGACCGATTTACGATCTCTACGATAACGACATGCGATTGTTGTGACGGCTGAACAGCTTTACTCTCCCGCTCTAATTTTAAACGGTATCTCTAAATAGTATAGTATAACATCGCCATCCAAGTCTGTCTGTTTGTGCGCTTAGTTCTTCTCAAATGTGCTATGACTTTTGATTCGGTTTTCACTACCACTTAGAGATTTTCTGCCTATGTTTAAGTAGGTACATGCCTATAACATAATATAAATAATATATGTATAACATAACATTGATTTTTCACAACTTTCTGTAACATATTACAGAAAGTTTTGTAATCAAGTTGTAAAAAAAAGTTTCGAGTGCTTACACTACTAATACTGGCTGGTTAAAATAATGAGTCTTCCTTCCTTCATTACGAAAAAGGAATAAGATTTATTTTGATGACAAATAATTTAAATAAGACCAGAGTTTTATTCGTAAGGTTTATGCGAATGTACAGGCTTAGATGATAGAACAAAAGCATGCAATTTATCTTTATACGGCTGCTCTCTGTGAGAAGATTCGCTTTCTTCTGGTGGTGGGCGTGTTCCTAAAAGCCATAAAATGAGATTTCCATCGGAAGCCGCTGAAACTAAAATTAAACAAGATGGTATCACGATTTTGGTAGGGTTGTCAGAAAAAACGAAATTTATAGAATTCAATGGCAAAAAAAATCTTATCCAAAACCCTTTTATTTATGCTCTTTAGACTCGGCTAATGTTCTTAAAGTAAATAGCGAACTAAACGAATTGATTTACTTACCTAAAGTTTTACAAAGCAAATTCAAATAGTATAAAGTTACAACTGCTCAGAACTAATACAAACATGAACACAAACACTTAGACTTACTATTTCAAATTTCGAAAACACTTTGTAAAAGTTTATTCTATTATATTCTTTTGGACAAATAAATCACAGGGTATCATTACGTATCAAAAAACGCCGAAAAAAACACGTTTCCAGTACGAGAGCTCCTTTCAATTTTTAATTTATTTTTAATTTTGTTATTTATTGTACTTGTGTGATACACCCTGCTGACAGACAGACTGACGGACAGACGGACAGTGAAGGCTTAGTAATAGGGTCCAGTTGGTTATCCTTCGGGTATGGAACCCTACAAACGATGAATACACGGTAGCGCTTATAACATGCCATACTAGCGTCATGCAGTGGGTAAACAAAAACCTGCCCTTAGGGATTTTATTCAAAATATTTATTTAGTAAGTGACAGCCCTTGACAATACCGATCCACTAGGCCATCGCATAACCCTTTCTTTAGTGCAGATTGCAATATTAATAAATTGAATGCATTATGTTCTAGCGGGCGAACAACATTAATGGATAGTAGAAAGCATTTACGAGTAGAAGACTTCGCTTCAGGAACTATGCCTTTTCTTACAACTGATCTCAAAGATCTACAAACACATTGAACTCTAATCCTTGCACACAAGGTTTGCATTCAAATAACACCAGCGTATAGCGCTAATAACTTATATTCACCGGTTAATTAAACTATCGATGCGATGACATTTAACTAATATTGCTTATCAATAAATATCCATCGATAGGAAATCATTTTGTGCGCTTAACCTCGCATATTTCTTATGCAGTAAAATAAAAAAAAGTCTATTTCTATCGTAGATGTGCAAAAAAATTAAAAAATTAGATCGACATAAAGGGGAAAAATCTAGAGCCATTTTTGATTTTTCAGTTCTGAATGTTTAACAGGTTTTTTAGAATACCAACTAGAGTGAAAGGTTAGTTTTTCATGTTTTCATCCCAAGAATTTTGTTTATTACGACAAATACGTTAAGCTGTTTATTTGTACATATAATAAACTAAACTAAACTAAACGAAGTTTGAAAAATGTCATTCATTATCTTCAGTCAGTCTTATCTGTCAGTTCTTTGTTATAAATATTTCACAGCGGAATCCTAAAAATAAGCAAGCAAAGAGAAACGATCAACAATTTTACGACTCGGAACTCTATTAATTCATTATAAGTTCCAATATAATGGGGCAACAAAGCGAAAGGATAATCGATGACATTTCGTGGCAAATCCATTTTAATTGGTGGCTCGGGGTGTACTGCAATCCAAGATACCCAAGACCCGATATAGCCCGAGAGCTAGTGGAATATTTTGAGGAGGCAATCGATAAAAGCAGCAGGATCCCTTACTAAATAAACACTTCCTCTACGATCCCTTACTAAACACTTCCTCTACATTACCTTAGTACGGCAAGCTAGAGCTGTGAGCTTATGAGTAGCAATTTATACCTAATGTTTAAGACTTCGGCCTAATTTTCGGAGAGTACAGAGTTCGAATCCCTGGTTCTAAATTTTTTGGAGTAATGTGCATTTTTTGCAAATTAATATCATTTGCTCTAACGAGAAAGGAAAACATCTCGTGGAACCTGTATTTTTGAGAATTAAGTTATTTCCCCAAGCTTGGTGTGTGAAGTTCGAAAAATTGTGATTGGCTATGGCCAAAATCATCTTCATTCTGAAAAAGAGTTCCCTGCCTATTACGCGGTTGGCGATGAATTTATATGATGAAGTTAACCACAAGAGTAGGTAACTTAGTAGGCACTAGGTATGTATAAGATAGCAGTTCTGAAACATTCCTTAATTTACTGAATTAATATGGACCTTGCTGGTGTAGTTGTCCAAGCATAAGTTACAAGACAAACACATCGCAAACCAGAAGCTTTCATCAAATGCCTCCTAAAAATTTCCCACTAACTCCGCAACTACTTTCTAGTAGGGTCGCGTGATATGCCAACTGAGGGTATGCATCGCGCTTGTTGCAGATAAGTGGAGTTTTTCTATTAATTGCTACTGGGTAGATATTTGATAAGGCTCTGTCAATTGCGTAGGCGTTTTGTTGAAATATCTGTAAACCCTTTGCCAGTTAGCTTTGTAATTCAGAACTATTTTTGTCCTCTATCCTGCAAGGATTTTTTTTTACCGTGGGAAAATACGAACAATAAATTAATATTTATTATATTTTGAGGTCGCATCGCATGCACTCGTATTTGTTTTATGATTTTTTTGCTATCTATGCCCATAGGAGATATTATGATTCGCGTTGGCTAAAACTCGCGTTGATTGGTTTCTGTTTTGTTCACCACAAAATATATGAAGTCAACTAAGTAGGTACCTATTTATTTTTTTATTTTAAAACAAATACATATACATTTTATCAGAGCATTCTATATTTAATTTTATGTTAGGTAGTAATGGTTTATCCGTTCACCGTTGTTTGAGTCATTGAGCTATATTAAGTACATTACGTATAGTACGTTAGTAGATACATAATTATTCAAATATTGGAGTAGATATTTTAGCGGGTAGCAACATTTTAAGAAAGATTAATGATTAAATTCCTCGAGCTTTAGAAAATCGGGGCCCCAAAGATTTTATTGCAAGTATTTATTTATATCAATGAAACAGAATGTCTGAGACCGCTCTTATTACGTGGTCTGAGAAATTTTTAGTTCCAAGGCGAGCGCAAAAAGAGATATTATTTTCAGATTAATAAACCTAGCGGCCAGCTCGTTGCTAATTGCCACAATAAAAATTGTTGCGGCCCATAAATCACGGCGCACATTCGACAATTTCCCTTAATTGGTCACAATCTCCTCGTTTCCCAATCGAGGAGATTGTGATCTCGAGTTGTGTGGCCAGCTAGCCCTATGCCCAAATCAGCAGGGCGATCACCCTGACACTGACCGGACCCGCCGAGTAATTAGTTCCAACCAGACCACACACCGACACCAATATGAGACACAATCATATTGAAAAAGGACAAAACCGACTTCAATGTAACTGTACACAGGGCCATGGCTTTTGACAATGCAACGTCCAACGTAGGTACGCGGACTTTCTACCTACTAGCGTCTCAAGAAATGATCTGCTGGTCGATTGCGGAAAGGCGTTCAGTTCAACCAAATCAATACAGTCGCAATTGTGGTGATTGGCTGAATTTAAGGCGCTGTTGCTGCAACAATGCATTTTAGCCAATAGCGAGAGAGTGTCGAAGAATCAGCGGTGATTGTGATGTCAGACTGGTTAAAATGGACATTATTTTATTTATTTTATTTTTATTTTTTATGTACATATAAATATTTACAAAAGACATTCGAAGTAATGCGTACCAAAACTCGCATAAATTCAATAAAGTCCTTTTATTTAGGATCCTGATTTGACCAAAATATGAAGTAATATATTGAAAAAATCCGTATCGTATCCGATTTTTTTTTTTTTTTGAGTTCGATTAAAGGCGGGCGCCCGCATTTAACTTTCATCCTCCAAACGAGTCTGGGTCGCGTGATTCACGCCGAGATGCAAATATGAAAGGCTCTGCACATTGACTGAGCGTAACTGAACTGTTTCGAGTTATTTAATGGCCTCAAAATGTTTATTTATGCAAAAAAAATCGGGGAAGACTTAAAACGGGGAAGACGAGTTAACGAGTTTGTTTAACATTAAAGGCTCTTGAAACAGTTAACCTAAGGGATATAATTATTGTCAACTTAAAGAACAGTTTCGAGATTTTGTAATGACCTCAAATGAAAGAGTTTGTTCAACATTAAAGATGCTTGAAATGGTTAGTCAAAGTAAGTTTCGAGTTCAGTTTCAAGATTTTTAATGGCCTCCAAATTGTTTATTTATGGTTAAAAAAATCGGGGAAGACTTTCGCAAATTATGAGTTTGTTTAACATTAAAGGTTCTCAAAATGTTAACGTAACAGAACAGATTCGAGATTTTTTTTTATATTCTGTATCTGTTGCTTGTAAAAGTTCCGTGTGAAAATATGAAGACTCAAAGTTGCAACGTGCAAATCCTTAATTTCTACAAATTAAATTCCATTTATTTTAACCTTCTTCTTCACTAAAATATTTCAGTACGACAAAGGTACAACGGGAAATAAAATGTAGTTGGAATACTTTGTGGCGGGAGGCGTGGCAGACATGAAGGGAATTCAGTTAATTTGTAGCAATATGGAAGCGTTCACCTTGAACCTGATAGTTCACAGAGCGACTTAGTACGGCACGCAGTAGGTAGTGATTAATTATAGTGGTTGATGAAAATAAACTACACGGAGAAACACAGTTCACTAGATAGTAACTTAGTAGTTGATACTCCAGGTAATGTAGAAGAATATTAGTTTGTAGAGCGTACAGTGTGTGTAAACGAGTAGCAGGGTGTCGCTATATTCAGGAAGCGCAAGACCAAGTTCTGTAGAAGTCCATGCAAGAGACCTTTGTCTAGCAGTGTACGTCTATCGGTTGATAAAGAAGAAGAAGATAGTTTGTGAACTAGAAACTTACTAGTTGATACTCGAGGCAAAGTATTTAAAGAAAAATATTATTTTGTAGAGCGTATTTATGAAATATCAATTAAAAATGTCAAGTAGATGAAGAAGACACAAACAAGATCAAGAAAAATATGAATAACAGAATTAATAGTCTTCAGTGTGAAAGTGCCATTAACGCCAATAACAGGCCAAGTTAAAGTTGACATCGGCATAAAACACCCGATCCGGTGTTAAGACGAAAACATGACAAGAACACCGCTACAGAGGTGTTTTATTCCGTTGTGTCTCAAGTTGGCCAGCATTTGGCCCAATACGCTGGCCCAACATGTCCGATTGCCGTTACACAGGTTGTAGCGCCAATTGTGGCGTTGTTCTCACCTCTGGTTTATGATCCTAATGTTATAAATGTATTGTGAAGCTGTAAAGTAGCTCAATCGACAGGAACAGTACTGAAAATATGTTACGTCCTTATTTCCAGAAAGTAGAAAACTTGCCTAACTGTAAATTGCTTCGACACGAGAACTAAGACGGAAGCATACTTCAAAACGCGATTCGACCCCATAAAGCGAGAGGCGTGTTGAGTCAAATTCTGTACTACGCACAATCAAACCAAATTGTAGCAAATGTGACGTGCGGTTTTTAAAAACTTTTTTCCTGAAATACTTTTACAAGCTCTTGTCTCTGGTAGGAATGAAGCACAAATAACATTATTGCAATATTTCGCAAACCAAGACTAGGTACAAATCTACGCTCTTTTATCGTTTATTTAATCCTCAATTGTATAATAGGCCTTGGATCTACGAAATGAGCGTTGCATTCAAATGTCGCGGTGCACTTAGCCTTTTGTTTCACTGGGAAACTTCAAATTAAGGGCCAGATGATCAATCATGAAGAGACCACGATTCCTGACGCAACAGCCGTTGTGTCCCTCTAGAAAACATCGCACATTTACTACCTAGCCGCAAAAACCGTACGCCTAACAATATTTCACCAACTTGTTAGTACCAATGATGGCATGCCCCTACCAAAACTTATTGAATGATACCAATAGTTCTGCTGATTTTATCACTTAATCACCTTAACATCATCCGTGGTTGGAGTCTTATAGGCATCACCATTAAGACAATGTTCTTTCGAGACGTAGGGTTCAATATTTACTACAGAAGCCGCACTCACCAAATTAACTACGCAAGGAAACTACTTATTTTCCACTATTAGGCAGCTGTAACCAGAGAAAGAATGCCGATTCAAGTTCTGCCAATTCCGCATTTTTGACTAGGTGTGTGCTTCTACCTGCTCTGTACTTTGTGGTTGAGTTAAAATAAATATCAGGTCGCATCCACCTTCGTAGTATGCGCGCGTTAATGTGGTGCGCAGGAAAATATGATAAACCTGGTCACCACTTACCAAAAATTTTTTTAAATTTTCTTAAAACGATTTGTGTCCGGCGCGTGCGGCTTTTGCGGTTTTTGCGGCGCGGGTGCAACGTGTCTGTATTCTACGATCGAGTACACTCGTAAATTGCATAATTGGAACCGAATTTATCAGTGAAAGTGAGGAATCGTTGCACGCCGCAGTAATGCCGGTTTAATGATAGATGATCTCGACGAAATATGCCCTCGCCGTGAAAGCTCGAGCATTATTTGTTGCTAGTGTTGCGCGCGACTACACCCGCGAATATTTTCGTCGGACACACGAATATATACTGGAACATCATATTGTGTACATCATTATCACCATCAGCAACTCACCAACGGCTCACTACTGAGCGCAATAGGGCTAACATGCGCGCCCTTGTCAGTTTTAATAAAACCCAATCCCCGAAGCGAATTCTGCCCGCTATCGTGTCGGAACGCTAAGCTTCCCAACACTATTTCAAATACTTGTTTAATAAACTCCGTGCAGTTATTTTAAATAACACACAGATATACGAATTTTGTTTATTTGTACTTATAGAATACAAAAACCATTGTCGGTCACTTCGAGTCAATCTGAGTGACGCACAATAGCATCGCCTGTCCAATGTATCGGCGGCTAATTACAAAGCTACTCCTCATTAGGATGAGTTTACGAATGATCTTTTCATCTCTCACGATCCCCGTCGTTCAGCCTTGTTCTGATCGTGATTGGTATTTTCGCTAGTGGGCATTTCTTATACCTACTTCTTTCTTCGTCTATGTGACTGGCAATTTAAATATTAAGCCCAAACAACCTGGAAACTCGATCATCACTGCGTACCTTACCTACCGGATACATCGCATACCCAAATCAATAGTGAGACAACTCAAAAAAGGTCTCTATTTTGCTAGCTTGGAAGGGGTATGGCAGTGTACTTTCAACCCATACCCCTAATCGGTTCCTTTACGCCATCGTGCCGGAACGCTAAATCGCTTGGAGGCATGTCTTTGACGTAGGATGATAACTAGCCACGGCCGAAGCCTCCCACCAGACCAGATCAAAGACAATTCAGAAATTATATAAATTCCCAAATTGCCCCTGCCGGGAATCGAACCAAAAACCTCCCAATTATAAGACCACAGGGCTCACCACTGCGCCAGGTAGGTTTTCAAAACTCCTGCACCAGAATTTCCCTCCATACGTATCTGTCACGGTCGCCCTCTAACTTCTTACACTAATGCTCATTTTCACCAAACGTCATTCCCTAAGTGGGAGTCTCTTTTTGAACTACGTGTCACAAAAAAAAATTAGACGAACTCAAACGCCTTTACGGTCTTTTAGTTATCGGACAGCGGTATTTTAAACCTTATTAATTTCACCACGCTCGATTTCGCGATATGAATTTATTAAGAAATGTCAAACGAACTCAACCTGACAGCAGGACGTGTGAATGATTATTTTCGCCACAATTCGCGGCGCGTGCGCTTGCTTTCACTCTCGGACCGGTCCGGACGATATCCGGAGGAACTGACTATCGCATACCGATCGTTCTGATGCTATCTAAAATTTGGGACGGGCGGCGTTTGAGACCATAATCGTCGAGTTGATGAGCGATGAAAGAAATTCTACTAATTCGAGAGGAAACCTACTGTGCCCAGTAATATGGCTCTTAAGACCCCATAAACAAATAGAAAGATTAATTAATTGTAGGGAATTACAGAAATCACAAAAAAACGCGTATTCTTTTTTTCTTCAAAGAAGATCAGCCACGTGGAAATTGACATTATATTCCAAACTAGCTGATGCCCGCGACTTCGTTCGCGTGGATTTAGTTTTTAAAATCCTGCGGGAACTCTTTGATTTTCCGGGACAAAAAGTAGCCTACGTCACTCTCCAGGTCGTCAAGTATACCTATGCCATAAATCACGTCGAGCTTTTTTGCAGCGGGATTGAAGGACAAACCAACAAACAAACACACTATCGCATGTATAATATTAGTAAGGATTAGCGGAAAGCTTTTCTTAGGAGTTTGTATAACTATAGTGCAACGCGTCGAGATTGAATCGTTGACCTTTCAGTTTGCAATCCTCACCTCTAACCATTGGGCTATTGAGGGATTGAGATATTACAAAATGATCAACATAGAATGAAGAAGGGAAGCATAAACAAACGAGATCTACGCTGCCAACTTCTTTTCTACGGCATTCCTTCGTTCAATCAAAAAGGCCGTAAAATTTGTCTCAGTGGAATCGGAATTACATCGTTACTTTATCGATACAAGACAGTTGTTTAACAACAGTCCAACATGTTTATGTAAAAGAACCGCCTGTTTCTGTTTGATGTGTGACAGTCGGCGTGGGAGGCTGTAATTGATATTAGATAACTGCATTAGGGTAACTTACATTTTGTAGACCTGAATATCGTTTTGTTGAGTCACACTTCTATAGAAAATTATGTAACTCGCCGCTCTTAAAATCGATAAGTTTTATGTTCTCACTAACGACCGCCCGCGGCTTCGTCCGCGTGTATCTCTGAATCTTTCCACGGTTGTTACTTCATTGCCTTGGTCCTTGTGTAACAGCCGATTTTAGGAGTTCCGCTATTAAAAGTCAGGCGCCAAACATCTATGAGAATTTTCTACAACTATTGTTATAAAGTGTAAATCAACCTTAGTGAAAATATTATGTCACAGACAAGTCAATGTGTACCGCTGAAGGAAAGCAGCGGCAGCTGAAAAAACACTAATTTTGTTTACACCGACGAGGTTTAAGGCCTTGAAACATATAAAGCGCGAAGAAACTTGCTTCACGTGGCTCCTAGAATTATGGAGGAAACTGTATGAAGGCGTTGGAGATAAACAAGGGTGGTGAGTAGCAGCTAGATTAGGAAGGCTGAGGTTGTTCCACAACACCTGGTGTTGCGGCAAACAGTAAAGAAGTGATATAGACGTATACTGCTGCACACTGCTTAGTACTGGTGTTTCTTACTAATGTCTTGTACCTAATCTAAAAAATATCCAGTGACTCCCAGTCCCAGTGACTCGCTTGATATTGGTACAGTTTCCGATGCGCCTGTGTGTGTGTTCAAACCTTAAATCTGTTTACACTATCAACATTTAATTGCCATCCCATTGAAATTTTAATACGATTACGATGATGCAATTTTATTTACAGTTATTGCCATGTTATGCAGAAAGTGCTGCTATATCAGGACGCAAATTTTGTTTATAGAGTCAGTAAAACTGTCTAGATATAAATCAGTAACAACTTTTCACAAACTCTATTTAAGAGTAGCACCTACTTAGGAGAAAAAGTTATGCTGCATGTTGCAGATGCATACCAATTGTTCTGGTTTGGCGGATTATAGCAAATGATCGTTTCTTGTAAATAGTATTTCATTTTTTTTGGCATGTTCTAAATATTATAATGCCGCTGTCGCCGAGAGAGCCTGTCGCTTGCTGATTTAACTTTGCCCGTAGGGTTATAAACAGATCTGATCCAATTTAGAAAGTTTGTTCTTTAATTAACCCCGCAGGAAATCTAACCTAAGGGACCTCTTGTTTAATTGGCATCAGAAACTTATCAAATTCTTTTATTTATTTCTTTTACACTGTAATATTATGTTTTAAATGTTATTTACAATTACAAAAATATAAACAACATTCTCTAAAAATAATAAGATGAAACGGGTAACATTTGCTGCGGCGTAGGATCCAAGCATCGATGTAATATTCATTCGCTGGATCCAAGCAGTTGGTGGTCAGGGTTTCAGAGTGATGAACCTCCTCACGATGCGTACCGAATCAAGGAGTACCCTTTGAATTCTGCTCTTGATCCAAATACCAAGCGAAAGTTTCTTTAGGTGATGATCGAAAATTATCGCTATAAGATCGTTACCGGAAACGAAAATCGTTAAATCATTATTCCACATGGCGACAATCTCGTGGGCAAGGGCTAAATAAATACTATTTATTTTTTCTAAATATTTTGTTAATTTTTCAGAAACTTTATTACAAATTTTTTTTTTTTTTCAGACTATGCTTCTTGCACGTAATTAATTTAAGTATTTATAGTTGTAAAATAACCTATCACCATGTATGCCTGTAATAAATTTATCAAATTTTTAAGTGTTGTTTTATTTATTAGATATAATTATTTAGTTGGTAAACCGAATAAATAAATGAGTTTGCAAGTTGTCAATTTGACATTAGCGAATAGAAAGTTAATTTGCTTGTATCCTCGTTAACTCACTTACATATAAGGCCATATAAAATTGTAGAATTATGGTAATTTATGTCCATCTGAGGTGAATTTAATATGGCTGTTATAAAAGAAAAACATGTTAGTTTGACTTTTATGATAACTATTTATATTAGAGTGAAAACGGATTCACTTAAACTTGGTGCCAACTGTCAGCGATAATTTACTGCTAGGTAATTTTAAGAATTTAAATGAGGAAGCAATTTAATTGAAACTATAGGTATATTTATTTTATTTGAAGTAGTAGATATATTTAAATGTAAATATTGGGAACTAACTGATGTCTGTATACAACTAGGTTTCAAAAAATCCTGCGATAAAAAGTTGCCTACTTCATTCGCCAGATCCTCAACAATACCCATGCAAAACATCACATCGTTGATTAATGGACACAAACAAACACACTTTCACATTTATAATATTATACCTACTAGGGATTAAGTATTGTATATGTAAGTAAGTATTAAGTATTGACAGTATAGACGTCTTCTTAGTCCAAATTGCTCTATAATGCGATTTGCATATTTTATCTTACTTTTAACATAAATTATTGCATGTACCACTTACATCTAACCTAACATGTCTAACAAAACGTGTCCAGAAATAACATTTTCACATTAATTTTTAATCTATTAAAATCACAATCTAATATTCGATTATTACTTTATGGGCCTCAATTTTTCTGTGATCGAAGGCCTCAATAGCCCAAACATTAAAGAAGTGGACTGAAAACTAAAAGGTCGACTGTTCAATCCCCACCCATTGCACTTTACGCAACACAAGCACACAAGCTTTACGTTTATATGGAGGGAAAAGAGGAATATAAGTCAAATTCAGCAAGGTTAATATTCTTTTAACAAAATTAACTTAATCTCATTACTTAAAATACTATAGGAACCTACTCGTATTTACATGGTAAACAATCGGAAGCTCCACAGTAAAATTGAATTGCATAATAATTTTTTATAAATTATTGTAAAGATCAATAAAGATTGGATAAAACTGTTAAAATACCATTGTATATTTCACTGACATTCATATAGATCCCGTATCGAATATCAGTGAAATATACTTCCCCGAGATCATCAAATTGAAAAACAATAAGGATTGAGATGAATGTCCAAATAAAAATGAAACAAGCAAGGTTAACTTCGCCAGTCTGTTGTCAGATTCATCATATTGTGACTTTTGTACTCATTGTTGTGATTATTGTTTCATTATATGCAGCACCCGATATGGTTGATTGTAAGGCTTTATATGACACGCCTAGATGATGCCCGCGACTTCGTCCGCGTGGATTAAGGTTTTTTAATTCCCGCGGGAACTTTTTAACTCTCTTTCGGGATAAAATGTAGCCTATGTGAATACTAGGTGTAGCTCACACCCTATCTTTATTCCTAGCCAAATCCGTACATTCGTTGTGGAGTGAAAGATTAACAAACAAACACACACACACACATATATTGGACATGTATTAAGTGTATTGTGTCAATTTGTCATACCTAGATATTTGTCTAAAATTATTGGTACCATGTGAGATGATTGGTTTTCCTAGCTCTAACATGATTAATCAGAAACGTGATACCTAAATCTACTTTATACATTGACTTTGTCAGTTTAAAGTATCTTCGTCAATCTTCTACATCTCTTAGATTTCTAAATATTCTTTTTTATATTATTATTAAACAACAATACAGTAAAACTCGTTTAATTACTAAACAAATCATGTCCTCAATTTAACAAAACTGTATAAAAGTACTGCATTTCCACGCTGGTCGTTACGAAAAATATCAGCCAGGCTGATACTTTTCGCAACAAACGAGCCTTTTGTCTCCAGTAGAGAATTAACTACGTTCACAGAATAAATAATAGTACTGCTACTGTAAAATGTCTCTTAAGATTTATTTGCACTAATGCTGAGATCTATAGAGTGTATTCTGACTCAGCTCAGACTCAAGATAGAGGTTAAAACGAGACAAACATGCTCTGATATAAATCTGTCTCGTTTTAACCCAGACTTGAATCTGAGCTAAGTCAGAGTGCGGTCTATAAATTTCAGCCACAAAGGCCGCACGAACTCCAATTCAAACGGCACAAAGAGTATCTGAAGAAGATTTCCAATCGCGCCTCAATAAAAAAGAGAAGAATGTGGAGCTCTTACATGCTCGCGAGCATAATGGTTTTCAGTTCAACACAAAAATAGCAAACTCTTTCAGATATTGGAAAGAAGCAGACGTTACTTTGCGGGGTTCCATGATATTAAAAGAAAAAGCAATACTTCTTTGCTATAATCTGCCAAACAAGAAATCGGGAGAAAAAATGGTGTACAGCGTGGACGACGCTTTTTGCCATACAGATTTTTCTGTTTTGATGGATTATAGCAAAGAAGTATTGCTTTTTCTTTTAAACTCTTTCAGATCAAAATAGCATTACCTGTCAAACCGCGAAGATATGGTTTCAACATTCTGTCCCGCTGGCCACGTGTGGGAGGTTTTAATTGTGGCCCTGTTCGCCCACGGCGTCCTGTTGATAAACCATCGCCTGTGACTCATTGACGCTAAGTGCCGGCTGTGACGTAGAAAGTGCAACCTTCTTCTTAGTCGTATTTATTACGTCAATAACTTGAGGGTCTCGAGACTCGAGTCTTAAGTTGCATTTACTTTGAACTAGTTTTTTGTTACTTAGTTGTAAGAAACTTCTTCCTCGTGGCTATGAAAACAAATCCGTTTGGAGGGTCTCTCGATAAACTTGCATTTCGTAAACTTTGCACTTACTTTGCAGTATTAACTATTAGTTATGTCTTTCATTATAATCTGTATTTCCAGCGAAAATAAACGCATTTGCAATATGCAAAATTAATACTTTTAAGCTACGTGACAGTGTCTGATAAGACTGCTAATCTATTGGAGCGATACTTCCACAACGATAAATATAACGTTATGATAAAGATAAATGTGATAGATACTGCAATCGATAACAATTTCAGTGAATTTAATATGTATACATTTTTGCTATAAGCTCAGCAATCCTGATTTAAGATTTATACGTAAAGCTGTACTGTTTTGGAATGTCGCACAATTTATCGATCATTTGGAAGTGAGAAAATGGTGATAATTAGGTATTAGGTATATACCACTTGGGAAACGGATAATCTCAAGTGGGTGATAGGCAGCTCTTGGATACAGATGCCACAAGATCATCGTATTATGTCGCAATACTTTTCCGAATTTTCTTCGTCGTTCGATTCGATTCGATTTTGTAACAGGTTTTTAAAGGATAAAATATCATACTTAGGTATTTTACGACAAATTTTCGAAAAAAAAAATTATGTATAAGATAGGCTCTTTCTATTTCTAGGTCGTTCCCTTTAAAGTTTCTTTTTATTAGGTCGGTATTTATCGCTCCATTGAACTGAACAAAACGTCCATCTATTATAGCAGACATGATTATAAAACAACTTTTTTCTTCATTAGCAAATGAGGCAGAATATATGGGGTAGGAGAATACCGCCTATCTATCTATAAAGGGTTAATAGCACTTACGAATTTATAAGTGGGGACATTCTTATGGTAAGACCGTAATATTCCCTTAAGTCTTGAATAAAGTCACCCATTTTTCCGTTATGGTTTTCATTTATATTCCGGTTAGTTGTCACATCATTAAAATCTTATCAGCAGGTTGGACTGTAATTTTTGCCTTTAACTACAAAAAGGTAAATCATCGTCGAAAGCGCTTCTGATATTATGTTAATACCACATTCATATACCTCGTTTATATTGACGTTTCGCTCTCCCAGGAGTTCCGTATTCGAGTTGAAATAACTCACGGGAATCATATTTCTCATAATTTTACCGTCACTTGATTTATTAATAGTAACCGACAGCTTTAAAGATGTTTATCCGCACAAGCTCTCCGACGTGACTTATTCATTGTTTAAAACAATTTATTCGTGCAATAATATAATCGCGTGGACCTTGATCTTTTACTCTACACTGATTTACATCTGTTTTCTTCGTGATCATTTCACTTACCTTAAATTAATGTACAGGAGTTTTGAACAATGGGATTCAGAACCCGTGTACACGTCACTTCTCGAGCTATTTTTCATGTTTAACTTGTAAATCATTAAACTGGCGTGCCTAAGGCGCTTACCATCTGCACTGATGCAAAGTCTTTGCTGCGTTCCCGGTTGTTATGCTAACTTCTATGGCTCGGGTATCACGATGCATTATTATCTTTGCAGTAGCGACTGGAATATTTCTGGTCTGTCGTTATTTATCATTGCGTGGCGTGTAGTCTTCCCAGTTTTCTGCTAGGGATGCATAATGATCTAGATGGGCTCTTGATTCAGTGTTTCTATTTTAGTTTTAAAGGTCAACTTTATTTCTTTCTTTTACGCGATCAGGCAATTTGTTTTCATTATTCATACGCTATGTACTCGTATATCGGTTTGTAGTTTCGGTAAACGGTTAATTCAAGTTGCCTAAACATTGTTCTATTTCATTACATTTGAGTTTGGTAACTTATTTGGCAGTGTTTTTTGAATTTTCCATTAATGTTGTGTTATTTTGTGTTGTGTTGTACAAGTCTGTAAATTTAGATGTATAATTAAATCAAAACCGTTTTTTCTTTGTATACCTGCCAATTCATGCTCTACTTCATATTCATAATAACAGGGTACGGCCGTTCATTGAGATAAAAAAGAAATACTCACTGAGTAAGTAATTACCTTATTAATTTTGTTTATATAAGTAAGTCCGGCGCGACTAATTGGTGTTCCAATATAATAGCTTAATTAAGTAGAGTAAATAAAGTCTGGGTACATTTGCATACCTAATTGTTAATTCACATGAAACATTTCTATGGACCTTCAAAATAAAATATTGGCATACCTACTAAGAAATTTACAATTATTTTGCAATTGTTTTTAATTCAGGAAACTTTCGATAAAAATAACTAATCCACCTACATGTTTGGTATGAGAAGGCTTTTCCTTCTCAAATAGGTGAATTAGAATGATCATTTAATTCAAGTAACTTTAATCATTATTAATGTTGCAACAACAATTCAAAATAGCAAATATTATGTACATCATAATATTTACCTACTTCTTTACACGTATTTTTTTTAACATAAAACAGTTTTTTACCTACACGCATAATAATACTATAAACAAGTCATTGAAAAATTGTTGCGCATTATTAAATTAAGTAGCAAAAATATTTACTATCTTGAATGAAATCTACATAAGTTAACCAGTCTACTCGAATGACATACCAAATTGTCAGCCTACATTAGGAATGATTATTTCAATAGTTTCGTAATGTCGTAATGTTGATTAATAAGTGAAAATATTAAAGTCGTAATTTATTGGAAATACAAAGCAAAACCCGCTTTACTAGCAAAGCGATAAAATTAATTTCTGAATGACCTAGTTTGCATGATTTCTTATTTTAATCCAAACTCGTTTTTGGAGGACTTGTGATTTAATTAATCAATTTATGTTTTATTTTTTTGCTTGTTGCAGGTAACTATGGAGCTTTTACGGAATTCTGTTTAAGAGTAAGTTATACGTTACTATGTACAAATAATATGTCGCGTAGAGTCTTCTGGTTAAAATATGAAATATGGATATTGTATTTATGTAGACACAATTTGTAGAACAAAATATTTTAAGCAGAACTTCGAACTTTTTGCTCAATTTAATTCTAAAGGTGCGATATATTTAAGGTTTAAAAAAGTTGAAACATCTGCGCTGCCGACTAAGTTTGTAGTTCTCATACTACATGGCAGTTCCAAGTTAGATAAACTTCTTGCAACTTTTTTCTGCTGTAACTGACACTGAGCAATTTTTCAATATATATTAAATATAGAGCCTATCTGTATTTTTCCTTTTGAATTCCGAAATCCGCTCTTACATGATGGCTTCAATTTATTATTCGCATTTTAAACGCAAAAGAAGAACAAAAACTTCCCTCGCTATTCTTATCCCTTCGTGAGTACTGACTAGTGATCTACAATTGGCCTTGGCATCCGTTTTGGGTTTAATCGTCTACGAGTATCTTATTCGTCTTCTTTCAAAATGTCAGCCTTTCGAGACGACACTGTTAATACATTGTAAATTCTGGAATTAATTCCGAATGTCCGGCTTTTATAAAAATACCTATTTCAGAATTTAAGGCCAATGTTCGAATTTCATTTACAGTTTACTTTTAAACCTTGGATGTTTCGGGATTAAAAACTAATCGGATTTAAACCCCTTTTTGCCCCCTTATAATTTGAAATTGAAAAAATCCCGTCTTTATGTACCTCTGAGACAAAAAAGAACTAGGTACTAAAAAGATCTCTTGTTGGGAGAAAAAGAAACTAAGCAGCATAATATAGTTAAACAAAAGATGCTTAAAATCATTATAATTTTAACACTTCGAACAACTTTTTTTAAAAGAAACCATGAAATACAATTTTAAAGTTTAACTCAGAATGTCTTCGAATTCACCTTAAAACTGGAAAATATTATAATATAATGCATGTAAATTACACATAGCATTTCATACAATTTTCGTAGGTAATTGGTCTAGACTTGCGATAAAATGTAGATTTATGACCGGCACCCACGTCTGCGAAATTCCTTTACGATGTTTTTGAGGGAAGTAAACCTCTGGAGACGCTTACAGTGTCCTTATTTGGGAAATGTTCATTATAAATTTACATTTTTTTTAACCCCCGATCGAAAAAGAGAGGTGTTATAAAGTTGACGTGTGTATTTGAATATCTGTAAACATGTGCGAGGAACTCATTTATCGCTGTTACAATAAAATACTGTATCTAAAGATACAGTGTATTGGCTTAGCACGGCAGCGCATCCGCGAGTTAGTGTGTACAAGCACTAATCCGGATTTTGTGGACAACATAAATCACCAAAGTCGAACAAAACTTTTAACCCAAGGCACTTATTGACTCCCAAGTGTTACCTAGTTATGAAAAGTGCGTCAACAACTTCGGAGTCAAGTCAAATGAAGCGCACCGAACTACAGACGCCAACGAACAAGTAACCAGCTGCTGCTGCCAAGTTTGTGCTCTTGACAGACGTAATCTGATCACCGCGAGTAGGTGTTTGTGGTCAAACATTACGCATTTATGTCACATGTGCACGTTTTTTGTCTATGAGTCTTTTATGAGTGCCTTTATCCTGTTAATATTATAAACTAGTTGATGCCCGCGACTTCGTTCGCGTGGATTAAGGTTTTTAAGCTATTGCATAGCTTCTATCGCGGGCCAGCGTGGAGACCGAATCCAGAAATTCCGTAACGAAAATAACCTGACACGGGACTCCTCTACGGTGAGCCGCTAGATGGCGTTGATAAAAAATGCTATGCAATAGCTTTACCGCGGCAGTCCCCGAGTGCCACACGTCTTTTTTAATTCCCGCGGGAACTCTCTTATTTTTCGGGATAAAAAGGGCCTACGTGTTATTCCAGACTATAATCTATCTTTGTGCCATATTTCAGCCAAATCAGTTCAGTCGTTGCGGCGTGATTGAGTAACAAACATCCAAACACCCACACTTTCACATTTATAATATTATAGTAGGAAGTAGGATTGTAAATTAATATTATTAATGCGAAAGTTTGGATGGATGGATGAATGTTTGTTACTGATATTACATTATATATTTTTTATTCGATGACAAGATAGCCCTTGACTGCGTTCTCTCCTGATAGTAAATGACGATGTAGTATAAGTATTTTCCGAAAATTCGAGTTTATGATTAAAAAAATTAGGGATTTTTCTTTTTTTTATTGGTTTTACAGATAGTAAACCTTAATGAGCCCTTAGTATACATAACTTAATGTATACGAGCAACATACTCAGATATCTGATGCTGACGGTGGGCACTTTAATTCCACTCAGACCGAGTGCGTTGCTGCACAATCCATTTGGGATTAATAACTCTCATTACTTTAATGGATCATACACGTTCAGTGCTTCACTTCAGATGCGTTATTTCCATGTACACGTTTGCGTTGTTTATGCAAAAAATATTTTTATTACAGCATACTCTTCGAAAAAGTTTAAAAAAAACATATACGGTTAGGAGATTTTTGAGCTTGGGTTGATGAGCGTTTCTATCAGTAATTTTTTAAATGACATTTGCCATCTTAAACGCATATTAATTTGGGAAGGGAAATGTAATGATTAGTCTTTTTTTTATTCGATGACAAGATAGTCCTTGATTGCGACGTCACCTGATGGTAAGTGCGGCGATGGCGTCTAAGATGGTAGCAGGCTAACTTGGAAGGAGTATGGCAGTGTAAATTCAACCTATACCTACCTCAAATCGGTTTTTACTCGCCATCGTGCCGGAACGCTATGTCGCTTGGCGGCAGTCTTTGACAGTAGGGTGGTAACTAGCCACGGCCAAAGCCAGACCAGACCAGACACAATTCAGAAATTATAAATTCCCAAGTTTTATTGCAAGTTAATATAAATTCCTCTCATTCAAAAGCCGATACCTACCCAATAATTCTATTCGATTCTAAAACTTGTCTCGGAATCGATAAATAATTCATTTTATTACATTGACATATAAATCATAATCACGAACAATCTCGTCGGCTAACAAGCTACTGGCGTTTTTATAAAAAACAAAAAGAACTCTACGCGATTCGTTACCCACCACTGCAAAGAATGTGCCACAGCCGACATAGCAGATGAACGATAGCCACTGCATACCAGATTCAAGAACGCTGATACAATTAGAGGGGAATTTAAAAGAGCAGGTCATTCGGATGTCATTATTAATCATTATGCGTCGAGATAGCGCTACACAAAAGATTTGCTTTTATTGCAAATTAATTGCAATTATAACTTTATTTTTTAAATGTATTTAATGAAATAAGGTCTTAGTAACAATTATCCATAAATAAATACATAATTGATTAGATTGAGATACTGTTGCCTAGGATAAGTTCAAAACTCGTATTAAGGGCATCAATGCTTCCGATTTAATATCGTAAGATGTTTGGTCGGAATAGATTAACCAAACTAAGATGCCGTTGCTATAGTTGACCCATTTTAATCTTCTCTAGTATTTTCCTCCATTTTTATGAGACTGAAAGCAGTGAACTGTAATGCAGTGTACATTTTTAAAATAGCAAAGCAATTGAAATGCTCCGCGCAGCAAAGATGGCACAGTTTCCATTTGTTTTTATAAGGGGATTTTCCCCGCTACGAAAATCTCGGGGAATTGCGTCGTAAAGAGTGTTTTAGTTCTATACTAACCTACTAATAGTACTCGTAAAAAGTAGTTAGCTATACAAATTGTTATGAAGATAGACGTTAAGGTCCTTGAGTCGAGATCGCGTGTTAGCAAACGGAGGTTAAGGTTCGTGTGGTTATAAGGAGCTTGAAGGGCAAAGATAGAAAATATTGGCGCTACCATAAACAGCCTATTCGCATGTACGTCTAAAATATGGTAGGCACTGTTTATTATTGGCATCAGCAAGTTAAACTGGTTTGATGTTTAGTAATTTTAATATTGATTTTTTTCCCATGTCTTCTCCACTCAACAATGCTTTGCTTCGCCGTTTACGCAACTGATATTTCTAGGGTCGGCAGACTAAAGCACGTAAGTCACAGAAAGTCATATTTTTTTTATTAAACCAATATTCATTTATTTTATAATAATCTGACTAAAGCATATAGATCGACCGATCCGCAGAACAAAGTCTCATCTGCTAAATTCATAACTTGAGATTTGAGCCTTGCAGATGTGACTTTTAAGGCTCAAATTTCAAGTTGTGAATTTAGCACATGAGACTTTGTTCTACGGAACGGTCGAGATGTATGGTATCGAACCCCGGCCCGCCAAAAATGAGGCCGAAGTATTGACCACTAGGCTACCACCACTCGGCACTATCACAAAACGCTATAACGTTTTGCCATTTTTGTTAATCGGTTTACTGGGCGTACAATATTTCCTTTCAAGACTTTCTCTTTCTCATTGTTGTATCGAAGGTGTTGAGCGATTTATAGTCCGACAACTACACGCCGGGAATCGAACCCGGAGAGCAAAAACTAATTTCTCTATAGCTACATTGCTAGTGCCGTTATAGTTAGTTATACTCTTTTTTTTTAAATTAAAATGTTACAGTAAAACGTATTAATTAATGAATGAAGGGACCATGTCCACGGCTTCATCCGCGCGGATTAAAAGTTTTCGGTTCCCGCGGGAATCCTTTAACTTTCCGGGATTAAATATAGCAGTGCTATTCTGACGTGTAAGCATTGTGTATTACATTGTGAAGTTTCATCAAAATCTGTTTAGTAGTTTTTGTGTGAAAGGGTAACAAAGATCCTTCCATCCAACCATTCATCCTCACAAACTTTCGAATTTATAGTAGTAGGATAGGTACACGCTTGTGCGTTGGAGGTGGAACGCGTTGCCTAGAAGTTGCTTGTTTTAAAGATACCCAAATTGTACCTTTCCGAGCTGAACAGCGGTTTGATTGCAGTTCTGAAGTTTAGAAAAAATCTGTAGACGTCACAAGATGCAATTCTCATAGCCACCTAAAGGACTACTTAAGAGCAAATTGTGCAACTGAATAGCTATCTTAGAGCACTCAGTCCAACGGAAATAGCATATCACGTGGCGATAATTCAAGCATGCGCCAGGCACCTAACTACAGCGGGAGCCGGTGTATCGGGGAAACATTACTCTAAAGTCTAGCTAATTGATATTTGCATGCACCCGTTAAAAGGGCCTTACACTGTGCGACTCTATCCGATTAATCGGAATCGTGCTTAGCTTCGTCATAACGTAGTCATGCTCGTAACATAATAAATTCTGGCACAGCCATGCGACATCAGTCAAAAGATCCAGAGTGTTTCCCGGGTAATTTTGGAAAATCTTTTTTTTATGAGCAAACAATACAGACAATATTAATTAATTATCTCTTAAAAAAATTTGTAGGCTAAGACGCACTGTTCAGTGTTCAGGGGACGATTAAATGGGCACGTGACATATTTTTCTCCACGATCATCACTGTGTTACAATTTTAAACTTACACAGTCTATTGAACAAATTGAAAAAATGACAAATTGAATAAATGCACTGATTAATTAGTTTTGATCTATATTTTATTTGGTTATAGGTACTAACTACAATAATATGATAATATCAATACCCTGACACTTTTCCTTGGGCTTAGGTCTTTACGCCTATTCTAGACGGTTCAAGCATTGTTTCGGAGGCATTTTCTCCGGTGACTGTGGAGACCGATCCATGAAAGGCAGTTACGGCCACACTTGCTGGAACAAAATCCAACGACCACAGAAGCAACCCCGGGGCTGTATCGCCTCCTCAATCTCGAAAAAAATTTGACCAGACCAAATTAGGACGGGATCGTATCGGAAGGTGTGGAGCCTACATTAGCGGGAACACAACACGGAAACTGCGCGGGTTACATCGGTGACCTTATGAAATGGCGCACGTAGATTGAGCAATTAATTAATTTATGGTTGTAGGCCGTCGCAGTGTATTGGCAAAGCTGTTGTTTATTGCGCTGTTTACTCGAAAATATCTTATACCTACCGCTTCGTTCTCACGGTTTCATACTACAATGTTTAAACATTAAAATGGAATTTGCACGTTACAATTGGAAACTAATTACGTGCTTTAATCGATTGTGTACGAGGTAGAGACTGTTACTGTTTATCTGTTCATTAGTTTTGAGTCATTCTTAAATAAATTTATAGGTCTAAATCTAGTGCTATCCTTTTCTGTAGGGAGCATTATGAAACGGATAGCATGAAATTCTAACTTCTCAACTTAGTTTAGTTTAGAAATTGTGTAAATAGAATTAGCCATTATGTCAGTCTAATTATTTATGGAATATAATAAGTCGACCAACAAAATTTATTTTTTGGCATCAAAACCTAGCTTCTAATTTAATAACTCAGCAACGGGAAAATGATGAAGCTTCTAATATACTAACTCGGCTTCTTCACAATGGCCACAAAATATTCCAAAGAAAGCATCAAATAAAGAGCCACTATTTTTATTATTGTCCACTGCCACTGCACGATTTGGTGCGAGTGAGATGGATACGACTGGCCATTTGCACGATTTCGTTGGTGCGAGTGAGACGGATGCGACTGGCAATTTGCACGATCTCGTTGGTTATGGCTATTTGCACCAATCAGAGAGCGCCATTCAAAACATGCATTTGTTTTTTTTGTTGTTCTGTTGTTAGTGTGTTAATATTGCAATTATTTTTGTATAATTTTTTCTTTAAACTAAAGTTAGGTTAGGTTAGGGTTATACATGAATATTCAGGTGCCCGGCCGAAGGCCGGGCACTTAGGTTCTGTTGGGATCGTAAACCTACCTAAAACTAAAAAAAAAGTTGAAAAAAAATTTGATTTTTTTTTCAAAAATGTTATAATGTTATGTGTAGGTATTTATCTTGAGTTAAATTTAAAAACAATCCTTTTTTTAATTTCATTTTATTAAAAAAAAACCTTTTTTATTTAGTTAGAAACATTTTTTTATTTCATTTTTCTCACAAAAAAAAATTAAAAATGTGATTGAAGATTTGGTGTATTATTTGATGCTAATATTTAAGTATTTTAGGAGTTCACGGTTTGAAGCTAAGTTATAAATATAGATGCTAAAAATATATTTTTTAGAGGCTCACTAGTTGAAGCTGACTTAGTAATTTAGAAGCCAATAATGGTATTAAATAGAAGCTCGTTTAATTACATGCCATTATTTATTAGTGAACCAGTAATCTAATCTTCTATTATCTTTTCTTTTTATACCTACTTCAAAGTTCTATATTATTAAATCTTCCATAGATTCGTATGTGACAATATAATGTAATAAGTATCTAATCAATGAGTAGCAGCTGATATGTTAGTTAATCTGCAATCAATAATTAATACTTATAATGTCTACTTTTATCTTGTAGTATTTTTCACTCTCTATCTTAGCTGTGCAAAAAGCTATCTACAAAGTTTGGTCTTCCAAAGCAAGAATTAATTAAACAACTCCAAAAACGTTAAAAAAAGTTATATCATATCGTGATATCCGTTTATTGATTACTTTTTACATATTTTTTTTATTACCGAATTCCAGTTCAGCCGAGTGAGTCGTTATAGTTTTATTGTTGTTATAATTACAAAGTTTTACGTTGGTGAGTGATTTAATAGGTAGTTAGCGGCAATGTACTTGTGAAGGAATGCGATTTACTCCTCTTGCTTATAACTTTATACATACACTTCTTTATTCCTTTTATGTTTTGTTTTTAAATGCCTGGCTAAACTGCGCGTGAGTGTCTAAATTGCTATTTTTAAACTATATATTCATTTATCTTATCTTGTTATTTTTAAGTTTTCGTTTGGTGTTTGTAATAATACATATTTCAAATGATAAGTATGTTTATCTCTTATCTCTACTACGTGAGCGGTGGTAGAAATCACAGAGTGCGCAATATTGATATTCTATGAAATTGTACAAGAAAAAGAAATGGCGGTGAAAGCCCTGGTCGATGAATAAAATACTGGCTTAAAACCTTCGCTAGTGGTTTAACATGAGCTTTAAGTTCAGGGCCGCATTAATAAACTATAGATGGCACAAGAAGAAGAATGAAATTAGGCTGTCTTGTTTGTTACATGTTCAATTTACATACGATCATACCAATATTTTTAAATAGATAGTGCTCGCGACTTCGTCCACTGGAGTAAGGTGTTTGAATTCCCGCGGATACTCTCTTATTTTCCGGGATAAAATGTAACCTATATCTCTATTCCCTAATCGGTTCATTCGTTATGGATGTTTGTTACTCCTTCATGGATGCGATTTATTCATTTATTTCTCCACTCCTCTCTTCATTTATAAGTTTTTCTTCACACGTTTTAACCTTTATAGTTTTTAGCTTACCAAGTTTGTATTAACGTTTTTGTCACATCGCTGCGATTATTCAAATGAGCGTAGTGCATAATGTCGATGATACCGTTGCTGCTACGTGATTCTAACACCCGTCGCCCAGTGGCCCTCCTTGTCCGCTATAGCCTTCAGGATGTGACACACTTTCAAACTTTATACGTTAAACGGTACTTGGATTTTTTTTAATCCATTTCTTTTTTTTGTTTTTTTACCAGCTGGCACGCCAACCCCATCGAAACGAATCGTAGATACTGAACCTAAATAACAATAAACTTATCCTACTTAAAAATGACTTAATACTAACTTAACTACGAAGACATCCGTCAGTCATTGAAGGCAAGCAGCGACCATATCGCACACCCTTCCGGCTAATTTTGATGTGAGGTTTGCCAGGTAACTCTGACAGAGTCCCATATTCAAAATTAAAACTTACCATAAGTGACTGTCGTTCGACCTTATTTTTCTTAACGGTCTTCGATTTTATTTTCATTAAAATCATTACAATATTGTAAAAGAATAATCAATATCTTAAAAAATTCGGTGAATCTCATGAGAATTCTAGGATAGTACTTCTACTATTTGAAGAGTATTATTGTCAATAACCTAACCAAACCAACCAGGAACTTTCTTTACCAATGTATAAATATAGAGATTTATCAACTGGATTTGATTTTCTGAAGAACCTTATCTTTATCAACCATTGAAATATTATGACGTGAAAACATCAATGAGGAAACTTTTATCAGTAGGTAGATTATCTATCTTTATTTTTCCAAATGGAAATTTGTCATCACGTTGTACTTACTGCATCGAATTAGTACTTATCTGTTCATATATCCCACCTCTTTAGAAGTTTTTGTTAAAAAGGTAAGTTCGAGCTACACCATAATTGGTACATGATTATAATTTCAATCTTCCCGCATCAGCATTCTCACGAGAATCCAAGATGCGAGACGATTACTATTTACGCTTATACGTTAATTCAGTACCGTAAAAGGCGTGAATAATTACTTGGATAAGTGAAAAAGCGGTCGGATGCCTCGGCTCAAACGTCTGGTGGTCTGAAGTTATGCGGTACGCATCTTGTTTTGTCCGGTTGGCCAGGATAAAAAGTATGGTTCTGGGAGGATGGAAGTTGTTTGTGGGGTTGAGTTGGGTATGGGGCAAGGGGTTGCGAAGATGCGCCTGTGCGTCGGCGCTCTAGCCCCTACGTCGCGCTCGTCCGTCAGTCTCGCTGTGCCGCGAGCGTGCAACGGTCGTGGTAGAGGGGGCATGAGCTTCGACGCTCGCTTCTTATCGACTGTTATTCGCGGTTTTCTGACGGGAACGCACGTGTAGCAGGTATAGAAACGCCACTTATTTACGATGCTCACACACCTGTGACAGAGCAAATATTTAACGCGATGTGAAAGACCTGTATCGGTTGTATAGCTTTTTGTGTTTGCCATTGAATTCGAAACTTAAACGACACTGTGGTTGTTTTTTTTTTTTGGTGGTGTTATATTTTAACTAGTACTGTGGCATTTGGAATACAAAACTGCTGATGTTTTGAGGCTCGAGCGTGAATTTCGGCGACAGCCAGAGCACCAACATCTACAGTTGGATGAACGCCAACAGCGACGATTCTAAGGTGAGCGAAATCTTGAAATACCACGGTCATTAATATCATTTTTTTGCAAGTCGCGCTCGTAATGTATTGGTACGGCTTATTGTTATTTAAAGCATTACCACCTAATCGCGTCTTTCCGCTGTCGCAATTTATAGTATGTTATTCCTGTTTACAAATGACCGGGGTTATCGTTTATCGCAAAAAATATTCCGAGTTAGGTTTCCGTTGAAGTAGGCGTTCATTGTTTCGATAGCAGGTAGGTACATTTTCTGTACATTATTATGAAGCTCACAATTCTTAAATCAGTCATCTGTGAACAGGTAGGTTCTGTGCAACATGCTACCTGTTTAGTTTCTTTGCCATGATTGTTCAATTACGCACATCATTAAAAGTTTAATATTCTTGTACTTACCAGTAAGTATATAAAAATAATTATCGGTAGAGGTAGGGCGTAACTAATCTTTGTTAATTTCATGTTTTAGTATCTACTTAGCATTTTAATTATTTTTTCAACATTATTATCATAGCGAGTAGTTAAAAGCGATTTACAAACGAGTTTTGATTTTATATTTTCAATGAATTATTTTGTTATTTTTATTATTTTCTTAATCTTTCTACTGAGTATTCGACTCAGCTTAGGAACTCTTCCAATTTTTCAAATTATTTCGTTTCATTTAATTTCAAGTCATTATAGACATATATATGTATACCAAAAGATATACCATAATAGGTACCTACCATGAACCTGCTCATTTGTTTTTAACTTTTAGACTGGATTCTTAGACTCAGATTAGATTCAGTTTATATTGAATTTATTAAGTGTTATAAGTGTTATATATTTTAATTAATAATTTCAATAGTTATGGACTTAATAGAAAGTGCGCATTTCTATTTAAGTAGTTATTATACTGATTTTCCATCGTAAAAGTTAACGTGAAATCAAATAAATCTCCGTAGCAATAAAACAATAACTGTGATTAGAAATAGTGTAACGGTAGGCAGACTGAAAATAATAAAACCCATAGAAAAAACCGTGAACGTATTTGAAAATAATATAATATGTAAACTACTGCTTCAGTTCTCAACTACAGCTGAAAAATGAAACAATATTAATTTTAAAGTCACTAATAGAACTAAGTATATTGTTCCAAAAAAGTTAGAGTAAAAAGCATAAATAGAGCAAGAGAAACCAAAAGTTACAAACTTTTGATACAAATCCATAAATATACGTCAATAATAGTCTGTAATATGATTATAATATGGTTCATAACTTGTTTCATAATTGCATATAGTTAGTAGCAAATTAATTTCTACCCTAGGGCTTTGTAAATCATTTTCGTGCGACCCAAGGTCAGAGCGTGAGACCGAATGATATCGCTAATAATGTTACATACACTGTCCGAGGCCATGTCTTATCAGTTTTATATCGTATCGGATTGCTGTTTTTCTATCGGTTAATTGACTTGTTTATGTATTTGTGTGAACCAAAACATTTTTACATATTTTAGTTTAAAATTTAAATTGCTGTCAACAAGAATGATTGATAATCTTGATCAATCTACGTTAAGCTTTGATAGCAGTATTAAATTAAGACAGTAGCTACTTGATAGATAAAAACTTTTTCCATTTCAGCTCGTCGTATTTCAAATGTCCTCGAAAGTTTGTTTGAGATAAGTGTCATTTGAAAAAATAAAAGACATTTTCAATTATAGATAACTTTTCAACAAAACCACAGAACTTGAAAGTAATTGAATTTTCCAAAGTTGTAGCAAAAGCTTGAGAAAGATTACGATATTTGAATTCGTGAATTTTATTAGCAGCAAAATTAGCTTCTTAAAAAATCCAAATAATAAGATCAAAAATGATATTTTTAATCCTTCGCGTGCTACCTGATATCCAGATTTAAAATATCTTCAACTCTGTGAACAAGTTAATTTTGTCAACATTGTTGTCACTTTATGGTTATCTATTAAAGATAGAAGACTCATTCATGAAAGATTCATGAGCATAGACGCAACCTATTTATTTCTTAATTTATTAGTTTACGATAACTTACTTTGTAAAAAGTAATTTGAAAACATCGCTGTTTACCTTGAAGTATATCAAAATTTTTTTTCCTCCGAGCTGTTTACCAATCACATTTTATTTAAACTCTTGTGGTATTATCGTATATAATTGATCAATATATTAATTTCAAATTGAAATCGATTTTGTTACGTGTAGAAGTAACTAATTTTAACTTCTTTTCATCATGGCGATGATAATTTTGATTGATTTGTATGTTTAATCTCTTATTCTTTCTCCTGTGCACTAATATTTTAATTATTTATATAGATAAAATTTTGTAATCTAAATAATAGATCTTATTTGATTTCTCTTCTAATTTAAAAGTCTTAATTTTAATAGAAATAAATAAAGTAAGTTTGGCAAATTGAGTTAATTATAGTTCTTATTTTACTATTATAGTAACTCAAACCAAATGTATTAGAGTTGTTGTAACTACTAATGATACTGATGAGATCATTTCTGGACGCGGCCATGATTACTCATCCTAAAATCTAACTCCAGACCTTACCACTTGTGCCCGAGAATAATACTTATACGTCAAATACGTATTATGCAATACTATAAATTACAACTTTGCTAAGGCGAGCTATCACGTCTTAGATTACACATGAAGGAATACTAATTTAAAGTAATAAATGGCTATTGAATTGTACTCATAGCTGTAAGAGATAAATTATTATTAATTCTACACTCCATATTCACTAGGATTCACTGAATGGATCCACCAGTGTATCGAAAAGCACTCTGTTCACACTTTTAATTCTTTATTTTTGCAAATCTTGAACTTGCAGCTGCAATAAATGTAGAGCAAACTTAATGTTAAATGTAAAAAATTAAAAGTATTCTTACTTCCTTACTAATGCGAAAGTATGTTTGTTTGTTTACTGGTTTGTCCCTCAATTCTACCGCGACAGAGCCATAGATAGTTATGATTTTTTGGAATGATTTCGTTGAGGATCTAGATAATTACATGCTAGTCTTTTACACCGGTAAAATTAAGGGAATCCGCGGGATTTTTTAAAGGCTAAGCTAATACTTAAATCAGAATGTTTATATTTTTTATAATCACGTAGTTACTTGTAGGTACAAAATAGGTTAATTAATTTATTCTCAAGCGGATAGAATAATTTCTCTTTTTCCTATATCACAGATCTCCTATGTTATTTTCTCCGATTCTATACATTATTGCTGCAATAGCAATGAGTTGCAATTACAGCAAGGCTGTGTTGGATTTTTAATTAATAATTAAATGATTGCAATTGAATAGCGAGAAATTAATCAAATGCTTCATGAGATTTCCTAATTCACATCAGCTGAATCTCACACTAATATTAGTCTACAGTGAATTATTCGATGAGTACGGCCATTATCGTAAACAGATACGCATTTCCTCCTAGCTTGCTCAATGGGTTTCCATCTCGAGTGCTAACTGAGTCAGACTCAGTAACACTTCAGCATTCGACCTCCCCGAAATAGAGTGAACGTGACCGTCTACCCCTGGTTCTTTTGGTCGTTTCGAATCGTCACTCATTCAATTGCCTGTTGGCCTTCGTCCAGGACATCACAGAATGCCGATGTGTGGTCCACTTTTATAATAGAACTTACGTCGATTGTATAAGAGTCTAATTTGCATTGCTTACCTTTATCCGAAATGGCGCTTGATCGCTTAATCTTAATCAATATAAAGTATCTGGACATATTTTCTGGCCATTACAGTGAAAGCATTCGGACCTAACGACATTTTTTACGGTTTCATTTTGCTAATATTAACCGAGATCTAGTTGTTTTTCCACTAATGAAAATATCCTCCCATTGTATTATTTTTTAACTTTTGGTCCTTTCTTGTGAATCTTCTACCACAAAGATGATTTTAATTTCGACAGTTTGAGTTCCAGTCGATACTTCTGCATCATGAGCTCAATCTCATGTTAGTAAGCCATTGGCAAACAATTATTTTAATCTAGTTACATGTCCTCAACCATATTTGAGCATTAGCATATAACTTGAAATATATACTTACATAATACATATATAGCATGAAAAAATTATAGTGGTGACGGTGCCTCACACTTGTCCCCATTCTCGGATCTCCTGAAATTTTTAGAGCAGGAGAGCCTGCAGGTGGAGAACACTGGTGTTGCTGGTCCTCGGAAGACCCTGGAGTGGACCGACCTGCCAAGGAGGGGCGGGGGCCAGACGGTGCACCCAGCACACGGATTATGTTACTATTATGGTGTGATTGAAGGACAAACAATCAGACACTGTTGTATTTGCATATTAGTAGAATTAACCTTCGCTACAGCTGTCTTTCATTTATTTATCAGTCTTCGCATCAAAATCTCCACGGAGCCTGTTACTCAACTTTATACGCACATGTATGTGATATTTTGGATCATTTATTTCCTGCTATTGCTTAATCCGCGTGTGCAGTCGGCTGTACAATTACCAGCACCGAAATTAGTTTTACGAGTGGCGGCCGGGGCTCTGACGCGCTCGCACACATCAAACGGCAACACTCATTGTTAATGTTTATTATTAGTTCCCATGAACCGTTTACGTTACTCGTTGTATGTAGGTCCATCGTTTTCGTAACCTTGGAGTTTTGTGTTTTATAAGCATGATAATTACTCACGATTCTAGTTACCACTTAACCGCATGGATTTCGTTATTCTCCTCTTGTGTCCTCAATTTATTTTTGCATAGGCTTACTGCCTCAAACTCAAAATTAAAAATATAAATTTAGTATATTCTATTATTATTTATGTATCAATAAACAATAAAAACAACTTTATTATCAATCCGTAAAAATCAAAGGTTTGTTTGACTTGAGAAACCGCTAAGAAATTATATTTGGTAAATCCATCAATTTTAAGGAAAGCAAATCAGCAAATCTATCACAGTCAGTAGTCGGTTAACTATTAATATGTTAGGGACTAAACACAATATGCCCCATGAATACCAGTAGTTGGTTCACAATGCGTACAACTCGTACAAGGATGTTTATCGGTGTCATCAGGTCATCTGATGCCGATGGAACAATGCGCTCACTCTACCGAAAGTCTGCACTACGTTAATTATTCATGACGTGCGACCAAAAAGTGTATCGAGAAATCCGAGCCGACCGCTCGCGGTGACCTATTCGTGTTCGACAAATCGATCCGAATTTTTAATTTAACGGACCAATTCTTCTTTATCGTCCAAGCTTGCATTTAATTTCTTGGTATTAAGGTCTAAATTATTTCTAGTTGTCAGTCTGTAATGCGTACCTTTTATTCTTCGTCAGTATCAGTTTGTTCAGCTTCACAGACGACATATAGAAGTATGGACGATGAACAAACGCTACAGCCATCAGCGTTGGAAGAATTCAGACCTTATTATTCATCATCATAAACCTGTACCATCCGCGACGTACAGTTTAGCAGTCATCATGCGAAACGTCTTTCTCTACAAAGTATCATTCCACATCTTGGGTCTTAGGCGACTTGGAGATCTTTTGCCTGCAGTCTTTACTCTTAACACTAATCTTGGAAATGAAAATTGCCTCAGTATTTTAAACCTATAATTGACAGGTAACTAGTTTTACACAGTGATTGCTATCTGACCTCCGCAACCGGTTAAGGGTAAACCAGTACTTTAGAATTAGAATAAGAACCACGTTATCGTCAGATGTTAGTGTCGATAACCGACTTTCAATCCAACTGCCCATTTTCAATGCCCACTATCTAAGTAGGTTCTGTTTAGATATTCGCGAATTTAATTATTGTCCGTATTATCTATCAGTTTTCTCCAATTAATTTCTTCTGAAACACGTTTCGCGTCTCATGCGTTCGATAAATAATTTTTTGTTGGATATTTAATGTTAAGTGTTTATGTTTGCAAATATTGGTTAATAGGTCGGTTATCGGTAAACTTCGCGATAGTGGCGACACTTCACTCGGCTTAACAAACTCGATTCGACACCCTCATGAATAAAAGCACGTAAAACTTTATTGTTACATTGACACCAATATGTCATTCGAGAGAGCAGAGGGCCGAAAAAAAAAGGAAAATGCACCGTGAGGCTAGAAAATCGGAACATGATATACCATTTACGGGCAGAGGAACAAGTTCTTAACGATTGTCGAAGTCATCGAATAACGGTTACAAAGAGACAAAAAAAATCCTCTCGATGCCTCCATCCTGCGTAATTGGCGGAGGGCTTTCGGAATGCGGCCTGACGAAGATGACTCCCAAAAGGAAAGACGGACAACCTTAAATGGAGTTGCAGATGCCTTACATTTAAATAGAATTTAAATTTTATGGCTACCATATCTTTTGTGGTGGTTTTATTGCGGTTTTTTTTATTCTTTTATTTTTTGATCGAAATGTTCAATAATCCATTATGTACCATAAATGGCCTAAAATTTGCTGCCTGGTGATTTACGAGTATTATATTCCATGTAGTTTGTAAAGGTTTTTCACTGTGGATCGTTGTCTTTTAGTTGAAGGTAATTATGATGACTCGTGAACTAGATATGCTTAAATGTCGTGACATTTAAATGTCCATCACTTTAGGTGGCGGGGTGTAACGGTGCAGCAATCAACATTATCCCTACACTTTGAGGTAACGAGCCAATAACAAGAGGAATGTGTGTTAAACTCATCAAACAACTTCTGAGAAGGGCTAGTCCTATGTTCTATAGAATGGTAGATAAAACCACGGAACACATAAAACGGTAAAGCGTTTCCTTGAAGCTTGAAGAGAGGTTTGATCTCTATAATGTTTAATGTTATTGCCACTCAAAAATGCCGAATGCATTCTTGACTGTTATCAAAACGTTACATATTTTAGATTCTTAATATTATAGTAGAAACTTTAAATGCAGATGGCTCATAACGTCGTAAATCAATTGAAACGTAAAAGTTAAGTGACTCTAGTACAATTAAGATAGATAAGTTACATAAACTTAGTTCTTAGTACATATACAGGGAACTATTTAAATTCTTTCCGAAGCAATATCGTTACTTCTTTTTATGCATATTGCAATAAAATGATATGGTCAAAGCGCGACGTGAACTTGTCCTCAACCAGTTCTTTTCGCTATGCTCTCAAGATGTCTGATGCATGTTGGATCGCGAAAATGCGATTTTACAGAACTAACTTGGCCTGTACAGGTGAGCGAGGCCTCTTTTATGGTATCGTTGAAAAAACGACAGCTGGCCGACCCCATATTAGTGCCGTGGCAGCGAAAGGTGTCGTAAGCTGCAAGCTGCCTTGCATCGAGACGAACAACTAAGCCTAATGAATTACGCCGAACAGTAGTTAAAGGCAAAAATTAATTTTCTTAACGCACCGAGTTTGTTCATTAGTCACCTCGCCTAACCTGTATGCTTTTGCAATAAAGCCTCCATAAGGCTAATAAATCAACCGTGGCAAGTAATTAATTAAAATCGCATTAGTTTTTCCACAACGGGAAAACATGGAAAAATTTATACTATCTCTCGACCGGTTGAATAGAGCGCATTCCCTTGTATCGATCGCGATGAATATGTCAGTAAAAGCTGCTAATAGATCAACTTTTATTGCGAATTTGATGACTAGGCGTATGACAGCCGCCGCCTTTTCCATGTCGACGTTGACGTTTCAAGTACAAGTACGGTATGTCACAGTACATCTAGTAATCTCAATCAGAAACCAACGCTTCGTCGCCACACATCGCGCTGTCATGAACAGATAGAGAAACCAGTGAAATATTGCAGTGCATCCATTATTCATTAATTAACCCACTATCACTGCCATAACGGACCATCGTCGGAAGCTAGTCGGCAGTTATATGTATACGTGGCTAAATACTATTTGAAAGGATGAATGTTTCAAACGAGTTCCAGTATAGATGCTTCTTTACTGCTCACATAACTTCTAGATGCTGGTTGATATAAACAAATATTATCTATTTGACCGAGCGAAGCAATGTCTCCTAGTCACCTGGAGTGAATTTTCACTTGTCCTGATTTCGGAATTTGCACTGATATAACTCCAGAATTAATTCGTAAATAATATGTTAAACTATCGCTTATATCGGAAAAATTCACAAAAAAATTTTGATAAGAAACAAATGGAGTACAAAAAAATATTTTCGCTTTGCATATGCATAATGTTAGTAAAAACAATTAAAAAACTGTTTCTTGTTTAATTTTAGTTCAAATACGGTACCTCTGTTCCTCTGTGAGCGCTTTCAGTAAATGTTTTTTTATGTCTTTTCGAACCAAAAAATTTTTTTATTTTTTTTTTTGGGTTTTTTACTTAGTGGTAAATCATGCTTAATAGTAAATAGTAATATGATATTTAATTAAATAATCAATTAAATAATCATTTTCCTTAAAAATTGGCATTTTTCTACATGCCGTTTCTTTATCAGACGAGTATATGCTTCATTTTAGAGATATGCTTCAATTTAGATATCAATTGATGATCAATAAAAATGTTACCTAACTAAGATAAATACTGCAAAATAAACTGTTCAAAGTAATAAAAATAATAACAGTGAAAGGATTATGCAATTATGAATAAAAAAAAGGCCGCGAATGATTAATATCGTAGTCTTATCGATATTCTTTATATATAATAGGTTTTTGCAACATCAGTTATTATTTTCGAATGCAAATCGTAGCACTTCCGTACACATAGAAATGATTTCTGCATCAACGAGAGTTGCGTAAACATCGTAAATGCTTTGTGAATTGTGTATTACTTGATTTTAGTTATGCCCGCAGTGAATAATCACGGCAATAAAATTTTATGTGCAAATAAATAATTTAGATAAAAATTTTAATATGTTTTTTTTTATATTCTATCGATGAAATAAATTGTCTGCAATTTTTTCAGTGACTAACCATTTTATCATTGTCTGTTTTTCCATTATGTATGTGAGTGGGTTTAGTAGCGAAATCATTTTCCATTTTTATACCTATTTTAGCCCAAGTTTTTGGGATTCGATCCCAGGATCCCCGGTTTTTGACATTTATGACTTTTCGGAGTTATGTGCCTATGTGAAATCCTGCTTATGTGTGTGAACTCAGCTTATCTTCAGTTGGTTAACCTGGTGGACTATGGTCATAACCCGTGCCCAGCTGTGTCTGAACGATGGGTTGAAGTGATGTTTATTCATAATCATCATGGCTTTGAAAAATATTAAGTATGTAGTCTTATGAATTCTATTTGTTTTTCTATATCATCAACTTTACTCGTACTTTCTATTTCGCGTAGGTCAAAATTACTGAGTTCAATGTTTGACGGCCTATAACTTATTGACTGACCCGAACTTGTCGGCTCGAAGGCTGTTCGCTGACTTGGTATCAATCAATCGCGGTGAAGATAAATACACACCAATTCATAACTTATCATCATCTGCATAAAGCACACAATGGTCTGCGTGTTACAATAAAAATGAATTCGCTGAATGTAGAGCGCGAGAATTCTGTATCTCATTTAAAACAGACTGACATAAGCAACATAAGAATGACCTTGTTGACATCAGACAAGATCTACATCATCAATTCCACACTAATTCGCGACATTAATTAATAACAGCGTTCATAACTATGTATCTACATAAATATTTCTATATCTATGAGTTATTTTCGAGTTATAAATGCCACCATCAATCTTTATATGAAAAACATCATTACTTTATTATGTTATGGCTCACGAATATATAATTCTAAATGTTTCTCTACGTAACCTCTATTTAACTGATTACACAATATATTTCTTGGTCTTTAACTTATCTAGTGAGGTGATCGTTTTAGAAGGAATTCTGTGTTTCCTTAAACAGATAAATATGTCAAACGCATGTAATATTCCCTCATGAAGAATAAATCTCGATTCGACCGCTGAAGTGTCCACGTGATTTGTTCAATCACTCTTCCCGTATCATTTGAAGCCCGCATGTCAAGCTGTGACGATTCATAGCGAATTGAATAAGTGGTTATCGTTGATAATGAATACGAGTAATGTGACAGTTGAATATAATCAGAATATCTAAAGATGAATCTTCTTCTTCTTTACGTGCCTCTCCATTACTGGAAGTCGGCAGTCAGTTTTTTAAACTATTCCTTGTCCATGGATAGACGGAATAGCTCTTGGACAGTCTTGATACCAGTTCACTCGCTTATGTTTCCGAGCCAAGACTTCTTTATTCTTCCAACACCTCTTTTTGAGTTAGAGAAAATAGTTTGAAGCAGGCGGTACCTATCTTTGCGCAGTATATGACCTAAGTACGAGATCTTATGCTGTTTGATGGTTATCATTAACTCGGTGTTCTTCTGCATTCGGGCATGAAAAACATATGATGAATAGATGAACGTTATTATGAGAAGGAAGGGTCAGCTAACTTAGGTTAGGTAGCCCATAAAAGTTAGAGAACTTTGGTAAAAACAGGATTAAGACTGTTTAACTGAAATCATTAACTCTCGGTTACTGCAGAGCTGTCGATAAAAAAAGCTGTCATTGTTACTACAATAAACTTTTTTGCCAGTAACAGTTCCGTCGGTCTTTTTGCAAAATTGCTAAATGATCACCCAGCCATCATTATTGTGATCTGTTCGTAACAACAACCGAACATGTACGAGCATGTAATAAACAATCAATGATTAATCGATACACATTATATCAAATGTAAGGGATCATTACGTAGATCCCATTGTTTTCGAGCGCATTCGATTGTTATAGTAACTAAACGTTTAGCGATTTGTTAACACAACACCCACTCGTATCAAGTTTCCAAAACAACCGTTCAATCAAATCGGTCTGCTCGTGTAAATGTGTTTATTTATATCTTATCTGCGTCTGCGAAAAGTAGGTACATTGATCGATAACGTGCACCCGTCAGCAAATGTTTTGACCTCAGGACGGTTGTTTTGAAGATTATTTTTATTGCCATTCATGAAGGGGAATGACTTCACAATTACTCATTTAGACTAGCCATAATTTTCTTAATTTCGTAGTAACTTTTGATACTATGGGCCTGCCGTAACACAGCTGGTAGGCACATAAATACGTTTTCTGGCGTAGCTGTGCGATGCAAAACAATATTTCAATTGTCATATTTTGAAAATCTTCGAATGCAGTTAATGTTCCCTACTAGACGAAGCCCGCGACTTCGTCCGCGTGGATTACCGTTTTTTTAATTCCCGTGGGAACATTGTAATTTTCCGACGTAAAATGTAACCTATGCGTTAATCCTAGATATGAGCTATTTCCATTCCGAATTTCAGCCTAATCGGTTCATTCGTTGTGGCGTGAATGAGTAACAAACATATACAAACACACATATACAAACTTTCGCTTTTATAATATTTGTGTTGTAATATCGTAATCCTAGTAGTTTTGAGTTTGGGCGTCAATGGACCGCTCTTAAAATGACGACCTGTTGGTTTAATTGGCATGATTTTAGATTCAAAATTTAAAATCTGCGATAGTCAAGCGACGGTAAACTCGTAGTTCAGGCTATGTTCACATGTAACGCGCGTTAACGCGCGTCAACGCGCGATCAAATTTGAAGAGAGTTCAGATGATGAGCGCTAATGCGCGTTGCGAGAGTACTCGTCAGTCTAGTTCGGTAGAACGTAGAAAATGTTCGTGGAAAAGGCTATTATTTTGTGGTTATATTATAAAGAAAAATATAAAAAAAGAAAACGTACATATTGGGTTCATCCAATTTTGAAAAATAGACCCAGTTTGTTTGCGACACTATATCCGAATCTAAGAGACCATGAATCTAAATTCTTTAAATACTTTAGAATGTCTACAAAGTCATTCGACAATTTGCTTCAACTCAAAATATAATTACGAAAATTAACAAAATTACATGCGATCGCGATGAAAGCGCGCGCTCAACTGAACAGCAAATGGACATTACATTAATATCAAAGCGCGAGTCAACGCGCGATTGTCTGCGTCTAGAAACTTTTTCTCTGAGCGCCGCGTTGACGCTCGTTGACGCGCGTTAACGCGCGCGCATGTGAACGGTTGCTAGGTATATATTAGGATGTCTAAGCGCGCGATTTGAAAACGCGCGTCGCAATTCAGCCATCTGAACATAGCCTGACTTTCGCGTCATTGTAACACAAAATCCGTCCATACCAATTGTAACGACACAACAATATCAGAAAATATACCTGTCATCTATTGTTGCATAAATTGGCACGTCCGAGCACAACAATTGATCCACATATGCGGTACATCCACACCGCGGGCGGACGGAAATTATACATGCGTTGGAGCGGCATTTACATGAACCGCATTGTGTCCGTGTGCATCTAACTGTACTGAGAGTACTGAGAGTAGGGCTGCCCACTTTGAAAAACTGGGAAGGTTCTGGAAAGTTTGGAGCATCGGCGTAAGGTTGCATGTCTGTCGGTATTCTACAGAATATATTTCGGAGAGTATGCTCAGGAACTTTTCAACTTGGGTTCGACCGTCACCATTCTACCATCGAAACGCAAGGCATAGGTCTGCACCGATACGCGGTTGAAAAGTTTTGCTTCCTCGTTCTGATACGCACTGCTAAAATTTGAAACGCCCTTCCAGCTTCCGGTTTTCTAAGTAACTAGAATTTGGGTACCTTCAAATCAAGTGATTAGGCATTTTCTAGGCAAGCGCACAGAAAGATCTGTGATATCTGAGAGCAATTATATTTCAACTTTGGTGGACTTTTAAAACAGTTACATATGTAAGTACCATTACTAACCAGCGCCAACTTTTTATTTAAAATTAACCATTTTAAACCTTGTAAATAAGAGTTAATCCTTAAAACTTCTTGATATCAAAACATTTGTTTCATTAGATATTTGTGTATGGTTGCCTAAACCTAGACCACAATTTCTTTTGCAAATTGTGATTATGTTTATTCTTGCAACATAATGTTTAGTATTTCTTAAATCTTTTCAAAGTTTCCTTATTTACCACACTGCCAAAATATCGTGCTTACAGTCTAAAATAATAATAGCAATATATTAGATTTGTTGTCTAAACTCGGCTTTTATTAAAACATTCCAGGATTAACATGTCGGCCCTATAAAGGAGAGGGTAGTTCGCCCCATCATATTCGAATACAACGGCATAATTTCCCAATAACGAAGGGTTACCGCCCTTCGGAACGGCAATAGCGTGACAATTTATTGGCTGTTCTTGCACAATGCCCGGGAAAATTTATAACGTGATAACGCCAGTGTCTTATCCCGCTTCATTTCGACGGGATTTGGTGTGAATCCCGTCGTCCACAAATGTCATTATGCCGTTGGATATAATCGTAAATAATCCTCGAGGAAGCTGGAGTAGATTCGAATGTTACGATTCTTTTATTCGAAACAGAAATTTATTTTCGTCTGACTATTGTGATTCACGTTTCATAACAGCTATCTATCTAGGAAGTGTTAACTACTTATGACAGGACCATACTAATATTATATATTCGAAAGCAAATTCGTCTGTCTTTTGTTTGTCTGTTACATACTAATGTTATATATATGCGAAACTGTGTGTCAATCACGCAATGCAACCAAAAGACGTGATTTTTTCATGGATATAGTTGACGACTTGGCGAATGACATAGGCTAACTTTTATTCCGAAAAAACAGTAAGTTCCCACGAGATTATTTAAACCTAATTCCGCCACGCAGACGAAGTTGTGGGCAAAAGGTGATAGTTTTATTGTTTTTATAGTGGATTTTATTATAGTGGATTTAGGTTTCCAAATCCCTCGGGAATTCTTAGATTTTTCGGAATAAAAAGTAGCCATTGCCACTCTCCAGGTCGTCAGCTATACCCACGCAAAAAATCATGTCGGCTCATGGCTCTGTTGTGGCATGATTGAAGGACAACAAACAAACACAATTTCGCATTTATAATATTAGTTAGGAAGTTAGGATTAGTAATTAGTAAGGATTAGTAAGAATAATGGAGATAGTAAGATATTCCAATGAGAAATCACTGTAGTTCTGAATGCTCTATGTAGGTACTCGTATCTAGTCAATGTAATAGGGTGCTCTCATAGTGCTCTCGGTAGCTTCACACGTGGTCACGTGGCGCGCACGCGGGCGGTCGAAGCTGCGTCGCATGTCTGATGTGTTTATCGCGCGTCCCTACATGGTAATTTTCAGCCCATTATAGAATCGATCGTGTTACCAAGCTTTACATCATACTAATATTATAAATGCGAAACTATGTTTGTTTGTCCTTCAATCACGGAGCGACGGAGTTAGAGATCGACCTGACTTACCTATTGGATAAAAACAGGCGTTACTTTGCAAAAATTCATGATACTCGAGGAAAAACAAAATTCTTTTGCTATAGTGCGACAAACCAGAAACAATCTGTGGTACAACAATCAGTTAAGTCAAAGTCTCCTGAGGATGCTCTAGTGTCAGAGCAAAAAGTATTAGTAGTAGAATTAACTACTTTTCGAAAGGTTTGTGTGGTGTAAATTATATACATCACACAAGGATTCAATATAAAAAATAAGAACCGGACCAAATTAAAATAATAGATAAGTAATAGAAAAGTTGCGATCAAAGCACCGTAGAGCATATCCAAAAACTGACAGAAATATTTAAAATGGAACAAGTCATTGATGTAATAGAGATACGAAACCACAGGCAACTGATTTGCGTAAAATATTTTAGAGGAACAGGGAAAAAATTCCGAAATAAAGCGGAATTGTTGCCATTCAAAGAGCGTATTCGCAACGAGCCCGGTCAAACTGTTTATTAATTTCGGCACCACCATTGTTGCAGATCGCAAAGCGTGAACCCGACTCGTTGACCGATTGTTTTGTGCAACCATTGTTGTAAAAAAGATCTAATGCCACCGCACATTACAGCGCATACCGCACGCGGGGCGAGCCCGTAAATCAGCGCATTCAGTTCAGTTCAGTACTGGAAATACGAATGACGGCATCGAACAGACTAAATACGAGTAATTAAGTCGATTAATGCGCGTCATTTTACACGGTATTACTGGTCCTAAAAAAATTCTTGTTTGCGATGCGTAAAGCGCGTGCGGCTTTTCGGTTAAAATTTATCGTACATTATGAGACTAGCAATAATCAAAGATTTTTTATGTTAGAAATGCGTACGATTACGTCGTCTGCATTAGTTTTTGAATCATAAAAATTTTGAATTTAGTATCATAAAATCAACACATAGCTGTAACAAACTAATGTCAGACCTACTTGGTATCCCTAGCCTCACTTCAGTAAGACACACCTTGGATGAACCGTCTTAAGTGCGAAAGTGAAGACGAATCAATATATGCGGCTCGACAGCAATATGTGCGATCGGTTTAAAAGAGTAAAAAAGCTCCGAAATCGCACAATGTACTGCGCATGCGGCCATTGTTCGCCTTTGTGATAGTGCAAGGGTGGATATTAAAATGCTCCCTAAATGTACGCCCTTTGGCCAGCCATGAGAAATATAATATTATCTCGGATCGTTTCTCACGACGGGTTTTTCCTTCATTGGTTTGCATACAACCATTTTTTTTAACGTTGGGAAATGCCTTTACGCATCTCGCCCATCTATGACAACAGACAGGTATGTGGGACTCATTGGCACTGCCAAAATACCCACTAAAACCAAACGGGGCCCGTCTTCGCTTTTATAGGGAAGCCACAGGATCGCTGCTCGCATTCAACTGTGGCATTCTAGCGGTGTCGACCGATCATCCCGCCATCCTACGGAGCTTCGGGGGGATGATGGCGCGCATATTGGTTTGCCAACAACCAACGCCAACAACAGTTAACTCCTTTTTTGAAATAAGCCTTGTAAAATATATTTTCCCATTTCTATTAAAGCTCAAAACTTGTGTTACTCGCCGGTACATCATTTCTAAGTTTTACTCACGTAAGTCTTATTTGAGTACGAAATGTAAACGTCCTGTAAGTCGCGTATCGTTTGATAATAATGTTAGTTACGTAGCTTACGGAAATTACTTCCGTAAGCTACTTACATAAAACTTACTAGTGTCATTCTAGCCTAACAGTTTTTTTATACGAGCCACGCTAAATATGACTATGTTCTACGCAACGTGTGGAAATCGAACCTGCGATCTTTCAGTTTTTAGTCCGCACCTGTGACCTTTTTATAGGTACACCACGTACTAACTTAAGCTCTGTCATTTACCTACCTAGTTTATATTTATGATTGGATAAATAATACCTAATTGCTATTAGATACCTACTCAGTTTAATCACGCCGTGAAAAATAGCTTTAAAATCTTGGAATCTTCCGATACGATGCAATAAGATGGCACGTAATTGATTTCTGAGAATCCCCCGGTAATTTTTCTCAATAGGTGCCCAATCTTAATTATGCGAGGTCTTTTTAGTCATACTCATGCAGTTTCTGAGGATTATATTAATTGCTAGATGGCTAGCTTAGGGACGTGTAAGACTAGAGACGTGACGTCACTGGAACTTTTGTATGAAAGTACACTTTGAAAAGCTTGTAACTCTTTATTGAGATGAATTAGAAACTTTTACAGCATTAAGGGACCATTGACTTTTGTATGCAGTATTTTAAACCTCAAGCCGTTTCTGAGAAAAAGGGCTTTGACACACAGACAGACGAACAACAATGTTATCCTATAAGGGTTCAGTTTTTTTTTTCAGAACCCTCAAAATTAGGACAAACCCCTTTTCTTTTAGGATGACCTTCGTTGTTATAACGTTATTCTGTCTGTTTGTAATGACTCTACCAGCGGTTCAGAAAACGGATTCTGTTTAGTAAGCGCTTCATAATTTTTAAGCCTCTAAAAAGATTAGCATTTAAGTACATATTCTGTATTCATTCACAACAACAAAACAAAGGGCGCCGGACGATTGTATTGTCTCAACTAATTCTTGACAACCCTGTGATAAACTTGGCAAACAATGATAGCAGAATTAACTAAACCAGATAATACAGTTTAGTCGAAGTGGGCCTCAGTATCATGTTATCACATTGTTATCGTTGTAAGTAAAGTACGCCCCAAAGATACATACAAATGGCTACTCAACCGTTACGAGAATCAATCGAAATTGCATTTCTGTTTATCTAAATGGTAACTCGAAAGTTGAATTTCTCCCAACATTTCAAATCTACCTACGTTATAGTGCCCTAAGAGCTTACAATCCTACTTCCTACTAAAATTATTATACTCTTAAATGCGAAAGTTTGGATGTATGGATGGATGGATGTTTGTTACTCAATCACGCCGCAACAACTGAACCAATTTGGCTGTAATTTGGCAGAGAGATGGAAAATAAGAGAGTTCTCGCGAGAATCAAAAAACCTTAAACCTCGCGAACGAACTCACGGCCGTCAACTATTTTAATATAAGAAACAGGTAGGTACAGGTCGTATAACGCATGCACATCTCTTCATCTCAACCTATTGCCGATCCAATACTAGACACTAAGTCTGAAGAGAATGGTGTTAGCAATAGTCCATTACGCTAGCCAAGCATGATGGAATGACTTCACGCACCTTTGAGACCATTATGGCGAAATTTTAAGCATGCAGCTTTCTTTACGGTATTTTTAATGTCAGTGATAATTACGAATAGACAAATCTATTTGCTGCAATTTTAAACCGACTTCCAAAAAAGGACGAGGTTCTCAATTCGTCGGAATCTTTTTTTTATGTATGTTCCCCGATTACTCGAAGACGCCTGGACCGATTTGGAAAATTCCTTTTTTGGTTTGAAAGGGTATACATCCCAGGTGGTCTCATAGTCACCAGGTCAGGGTCTGATGATGCGATCCTGGAGAAATCGAGGGAACTCTTCAAATTTTATAGTCATAATTGATATACTTTGTAGTGTCCTTTGAAGTCGGTTTTGTAAAAATAATTTTTACGTTTATATTATCTCGTGTATCTAATAGCAGATAAGTATCGTCAATGTTCCCTTTCAATGATGTAGGTGCATGCCAAATCGTATTATTACAATACTATACAAATGGGTCCCATTCTCCCTTCATGATCTGTCCCATTCGTCACAGATAAACTATTTTGCCACTGTCATCTCGTTAATCTTTTAACGGATGGCTCGCAGTTTTTGGGACAGAGAAAACAACGCCTACTCCCTCTTTTAAGCCTGATGTATGAGTAGCTTAAAATAAATTGTGCATTGTTTTCAAGATTGTAAAACGCAAGTCAGTGCGCGAACTTAGTTTAGACTTTAGAGTATAGCTCTCGCTTCGGCATCTTTTGCAAATTCAATAGAAAGTTGACCTTGTGTCGAGAAAATACTAATCAAGGTTAGGCTAACAAATGGAAGGGCTTCAAATACAAAAGTAGAAATAGTTCACCAAGTAGAAGTTTTCTTTACAGAAACAAACGCAGATACAAAAATTTAATTCAACGAAATGAAATTAAGTGAAATTCTGTATACATTAAGAGCAATAATATTCACTCTACTGAGCACAAAAGCTATCAAACCGTCATAACATATTTATCACAAAATTATACGAGAGAGCGGTACCTACGTAATACCTTTGGACGTGAAGTTGTAACATTTGGCGCATCGCCCCAAGTCCCTTTACGCTGGGGACACAGTTGGACGCACACCCTCCGTCTGCCAAACAGCACCGGAATGCCTCTAGGTAGGTACCTACTGCAGTTTAATATATTTGGTGTGAGGATCAAGTAATGAGACTTGAGCGATTATTGCTTTCTCTATAATAATAGCAAATATATCATTCACCTTATCTTTTTTTTAGTGTGCATTAAGCTTGACTGCAATGTAAATGTAAGTGAAGATGCAGCCTAAGATTGAGGGCCCTTGCCTAGAAGATGCCAATTCACTCTTGATTCAAAGGTACCTGAGTTATAATTAGTTGGAAAAACGGAAGCCAGAAGGAACGGGTACGTATAAGGAACGTGGAAGCAAAGCGCTTATTGCGAGATCGTGGAATTTCGACCACGTAGCGGTGCGAATCATGCGATGGCTTGCGGTCCGATGATAGAAGGGAAAAAATAACGTTTACATTTATACCTTACATGAGAGATCATGGAAAGCGAGTTTTAATAGTAATGAAAATACAAAATACATATAAATAGTTCAAAGAATCAATGATAGTTGGACTCCCAAATTGACCCCTCCCTTCCCATACTAAGTGGGCCGACCACATCAGACGCAAACTGAATGCAGACATCGTAAGACTAAAGTTTGTCTAAGTCAATACAGGGTGTCGATTCTCTAAAAATGATTGCATCATTGTAACGATCGCAATGGTCTCTGATTGGCTGAATTAATGGGTTTTTGCTGCATCGTTGTAATTTTACCAATAGCGGGAGAGTACCAGCCAATCAGATGCCATTGCGATCGTTACACTGGTGCAATCATTTTTAGAGAGTCGACATGCAGGAGACCTACGTCCAGCAGAGGACGTTTATCGGTTGGTAAAGACGATTCCGTTAATTTGTGTGTGTACTACCGCTTTTTTAAAAGCCTATGTGCTCACAATGCGTGACTACACATGTTGATACATCACCTGTTGTCTTTGTTCCCACGGAACAGTGGCTTTCAAAATTACGGGGTACTCGCGCCATATGGTAATTTAGATGCGGCAATACCGAATATTATATTCGAAAAAAAAATATATACGCGACGAATTGAGAACCTCGTTTTTTTGTCGGTTAAAAAGTATAACGCTTATAAACTGAAACTTAAGAGACCCTTACAAATCTATCTAGTGTTACAACTACATAAATAATTTTAAAATTAAATATACATTGCGTTGTTAGAGCATCGTAAAGATTTATTCTTTACATAATGGCTATAATACATAGTGGTTATGTACCTAAAACTCTTTTGCCTAGCATTTGCTTGAGTGTTTTCATAATAGGTATATGTTTAAAGTAATATATTTTAGATATTGTGATATTGCTTGATTTCATATCTCTAAACCTTTTCGATATTATGAAAGAAAATCCATTAAAAGGATATTTATTATAAAAGAAATAATATAAGCCTTATTGTAAATCTATTTACTGATTGAAAGAAATTCAAAAGCACTTTGTAAAACTTTATGTGATCAAAAAACTTTTCTATTTCTGTTCTCGTCTATTCTCCACACTTACAATATAATCCTCATAAATACAATCAAAGTTATTCTAACTCCAATAACTTATTCAATAAATTAAAATACCAATGTACGTTGTGTATTTGTACGCGGAAAAAGTTGACCTACTTGTAGAGAAGTGATATAATTTATGTTAGTCGTAATAAAAGCTCGTATCTATAATAACTTAAGACATAATAACAGAGCTCCAGTTATTAACAAAGGCGATTGCCATCTAACCTCCACAACCTATTAAAAAGTTAACTGTTATGTTGATGGTATTTATATTATGCTTCAACATAAACACAGAATTAGGTGGCAGGTTACAAAGAAATCTTGTTAAATTATTATAATATTTCAAAGACTAAATTGAATTGACGTGTCTAAAATTGTATTATATTACTTTCATAATGTTCCCTTTGGAAAAAGACATCACTACATTTAGAGCTGACAATTTTATTAAGTTTTCACTTAAGACTTCGCACAACAATATAAGCATTGCTCATAGTTTTTTCAAAACAAGTGAAAAAGAACGAAGTTTTAATAGGCAGCCTTATCAGACTCATAAGCAAGCCTTATTACGTACGGATTTTTTTAGGAATGAGTTCCTCTAAGTCTGAAATGTATAAGATTGCACACTCACTCAGCTCAGACAAAAGACAAAGTTAAAAAGAGATAGATTCCGGTCAAAACACATTTCTGTCTGTTTCAATTTCTACCCAAGTCAAAGTTCTGTTCATAAATCTAAGCATATATAATAGTTTATTTAATATTTCTAAAACTTAGTGATGTTGTGATATAGTGAAATTAAAAAAAATCATGGCATACTTTCTTTTCGGTTCTTTTCAGATCAGGGGTGTGTTTAGAACCTTTGCAGCTTTAAATTTTCGTAAATAATAAATATTTATTATAACATTGCACCAATTTTGCCTTTACCACCTAAAGTATAGTTTTATAGCCCACTCGAGATCGTCTAATGAAAATATTTATAAAACAAATTAATTCCAAGAAACATTAATTAGCCTTAGAGTTAGTCTTAACGATTAGTAACAGCACGAAATATGTATAGTAGTTTGTTAACAGGTGATAATATTAAGTGACAACTTTCACGTGCCAATTACTGTTCACTAAACTCGCTCTCTAATATAGTCATTTTACACAAATCAATATCCCATGTTGAATTATATCCATAGAGGTGTCATTTACTAGAGTATTCATTATATCCTAAGCGGGTCTCACTTGAAGTGCGGTGCGGGGAAGCGCGGGGCGAGGTAGCGGCAAACTTGACGTGAACGGGTAATTTAACCCTAAATAGTATACCTACCATTATTTTACACTTATTTATTCAGTAATCCTGCACCCACACACACATACACACGCGCACAAACATACAAAACACACTCCCTCACCCACTTAAGCACCTCATCACTCCTTTTCCTTACACGCACACGCATACCTACATAAACGACGGAGGAAGAGCAAGTTTCCCAAGATACAGGTTGGCTATAACTTAAATCGGGATCCCTAATACTATTGTAACAGCTCATTTCAACGGGTAGTACAAAAGTATCGATCCATCATCGGCCCATTACCGGCCACGGGTCTCCTCTCAGAATGAGAAGGTCCACGCCGATGAGCTGCTAAATTAGGTAGGGGTGCTTTTCGACGCTCAACTTATAATGAAGTCTGCAACTCTATAGTCTATTACTCAATGCATCGGGCAAACTAAGCAGCAATTTGTAGCAATCTTCTGACAGCAGTCCTGCAAGCTGCCTTGACCTTAATCGTGCGGGCGCGAGCGGCGCGTGGTCGCGTGCGGACCGGGCATCAAGACCCGGGCCACGTGGGCATGTATCAGATACAACAGATACAACTGCCGTTGGTCTAGTGGTTAGCAAGTTCGACTGCGGTCCCGGGTTCGATTCCTGGGGCGGGCCAAAAATGTATTGGAATTTTCTGACAAGAAATTCTCACTACCAGCGACTTCGTATGCGCGGAAGGGTTTTTGGTCCCCGCGGGAAATCTTTAATTTTCCGGGATAAAATGTAGCCTATATGTTAACCCTGGATATTCCACACTATGTCCATTCCAATTAGGATAATGTATCTTAGGGTTAGATCTATAGATGCTCTGAATTAGCTCGGTCTTAATATACAATTAAAACGAGACACAAATATGCTCTGACATAAATCTGTCTCGTTTTAACACTATCTTGAGTCTGAGGAGAGTGAAAGTGCGGTCTATAGATTAAAGCTACCTATAGAAGGGCACAGACGCAATTTGTACAGTGATTGAAGTACCAATTGATTGCTTCTAACGTTCTCCCACCAAAAACGTGTCACGAGGCGCCTACGACACTTTTGTGCATAATTTTCACCGGGAAACACAAACAACTTGCTCATGACAACACAATAGAATAGTCGAAACGTTTGAAATATACTTTGAATAAATAATCTTTCTCACATGTCATCAAATGGTGCCTACTTTCGACATATATAATATGTTTGATATTCTCTTCTCTCTTTATCAACCGAAAGACATCCACTTTTGGACCTCACACAACTCCCCACAGATCTCGGTCTGGCGCCACCTGTATCTAGCGCCTCGTTGTGAGTTTTCTGATGTTTTCCGCTGTTTCTTGGTTCTTTGAAGATGTTGATCATAAAAAAATTGTTGACGTTCTTGTCCCAAGATATTTTTATTTAAAATATACGTTTCTAACTAATGAGCAGAATATTCATAAAAAGATATAAATATTTAATAAAATTTAATTAAATTAGATATGCACAAAAGTTGTTTATTGAACCTCCAATCACTTCTAAATAACTGTTAGTGAGGCCAACCTCAATACATCTTGAATGGATGAATGTACAATTATGTTAATCCGTAACCCGATATGTTATCCGGCAACCTTTAGCTTCTACTGTGTTTTATCGGAATACATTAATGTAGCAGATAAGACGTATTACTTCGTGGCACGCTTGATAGATTATCTAATGAAAACGCCGTTGGAATCCCATTTTATTGCATCACTCGTACCTTACAGAAAGATTCGAGGTGCTGTTTTTTTGCCGCTCAGGCGAAAACAGGAAGAGCGTCGAAGTATTGATAAAATATAGCATACATTATATAAACGTGTGAGCGAGATGAATGAAATGATTACGCCATATGCAACAGGTGTCTTGGGAACGGAGTATCAATTCGATGCCTCCAACGTAAATTATTGTATCCCACAAAATTGGCATTAGGATTGTTGCACTATATCGTTTGTTTTTATGTATTTTATGTGTTCGTTTAAAAAATAAAATTAAAAACAGCATTCCTGAACATACTGTCAAGATGTAAAAAGTTGTATCGTTATTAAAATGACGGCCTAAACCATTGTATTGACCATCACAGCAATTAATGCGTCACGTAAGTGTTTTGGGGATACAACAATTTACGTAGGAGGTATCGAAATAATTTATATATTTATGCGTTTGTGTTCGTTTAATTAGTTGTCTTCGTAATAGTAATACTAAAGTGGATAGCAGATTTCTTGATGCTATATACTGAACTCGTCTAATTGTCAGAGATGGTAAAGTCGTTGACCGGCGATGAGTTGAGATGATGAAATACCAATTCGTCTTCTATACATATTTTAATTGTTATAGCCGCCACTTAAAATTCATTGCCCATTCTGAGTAGGTGTATTGTTACGGCATAATATGACTTAAAGTGCGTTTAGCATGATGTACGATTATGTAAATAAAACGTAAAAGCCGCACCAGTCACAATAATTAACATGTCGGCTTTACTGCGAGCCGAGCGTGACTCACGATTGGCTTCTGTGTGCCGCGCGTTCACTTTCGAATAATTTTTCATTGTGCCTTTGGAACTCCAGGATTGTGGAATTATTAATTTGCCATATGAAGTTGTTTTGTTTTCGTGTAAATAATAATAAGCGAGCATGCGGGTCGCATGATGTTAAAGTGATAAGTCATAAGTCATTGAACAACGGCACTCCGCATAATTGCACGTCACTTAATCATTGCGAAGTGATTAAATTAAATCATTTGCACATAACATTGGAAGCCCTTTAAGGTAGTGGAGTAAAAGTATTCAAGCTAACTAACGAGCAAGCCTGTGTAGAAATTTATTTTGGGCGTTTGTTTAGCAAATCTAATTTATAATCATGCCCTAATACCATCTGAATCTGGAGCTATTTTAAGGGGGCCAATAAAGAGTAAGTTATTTGGTATATAAATGAGTCGTACCACGTACCCGCTGGTCACGTGTGGATTGACTGACTTCACCCACCTTTGAGAACATTGTGGAGAATTCTAAAGCATGCAGGTTTCCTCACGACTTTTTGCTTCACGGTTTGCTTAAAATCACTCGCAGTTAATCACTAGGTACTGATCGCTAAACGAAAATGAAAGACAGTAATTGACCTGTTTATACCTACCTACGTATCTCGGACATTAGGTAACTTCATATAAAGAAAACATATCTTTTGAGTTCGTACGAAACAACTTCATATATCAATGTTGCCGCAAGATCATGTCTCTGCTCTGTAATTACGCAAAATAAATATTGTTATAATAGTCCCAACGACGCCTAGCGCTGCCTCTTGAGCTGAAAGAAAGCCCGCAAGATGATAAACTGTGTTTACGTAAGAGCACTTTTTGTTATCCAACTGAACGTCGCCCAAACATCTCGAAAGTCTGATCGTATCGGAATTATGTCGTAACAGCTGTGCGCTATCGCGCTATCGGAACTCTATTGGATGCTCGGCAAGTTAGAGGAAGTTGCAGTTTTGTACGGTCCTTCCTGTTTTTACGTGAGCGGAAATATTAGAAAGATCGCTCGTGGCTGAAAAATTCAACTCACAACAATAGAAACACTAGCAAGTTAGTTGATCACGATTTACAAGTATACTTCAATGTAATTTTGAGACGTTCATCGTTATTGTCGAATTGATGAGAACGTCCTCCTATTTTTTCAAGCATCCCACATCTGAAGTTCTTCAGCCATATCTCCAGAATTAAAAGGGCAATTGAACAGTTTGTGGTGCAGTAAGGTGGAAGGGATAAAAGCGAGAAGACGCTTACCCACTCGATGGATAGATGCATAGGTTTGGTCAAAGGGTAACCCAAAAAACTGTGGTGGAGTGTTCCCATAACGCTGCAATTCGTCATAGTTAGAGGAGGATCGCGCGGGAAATATGACAATTTAAAGTTGTTAATATTCAGTTGATTTCCTTTAAAGCAGTCGGGTTTTAAATCTCTTTTAATTGCTTATTTAACTAAAAAATCCCGCTATCCTCTTATAACTTGTATGGTTCACGTTAAAGTACATAGCCGCTCGCACTGACCATTGTTTGCAGTGACGTGCGCTTAAAGTGCTCTCCTTTTACTAGCAATTGTGTTCACATTTGTTTAAAAGGTCTCTCTCAAATTACTTCAAATAGATCATACTTATCTTGTGTTCATATCTCTTTCTGATTCGTACGTTTCTTAATCGATTAGACGTAACTTTTGCTTTGAGTTCCCTTGTTATACTGAGGCTGCAATCTATAGACCGCACTCTCACTCTGCTCAGACTCAAAACAAACATAAAACGAGACAGATATATGTCAGAACATATTTGTGTCCCGTTTTAACTCTAACTTAAGTCAGAGCATACCTACTCTATAGATCTAAGAATTATTCTTCGTCTTGGTTTTATTTACTCATCATCTACGATAGAACGAAGCCGGTGTAAACACTTCTCTTTCTCTCCCTTTCTCTTTATAAAGTGATTGACGTCCACTGCTGAACAAAGGTCTTTTGAATGAATTTCCACAAGTTTCGATCTTGCGCCGCTTGTATCCAGCGGCTCCCTGCGACTCATCTGATGTCGTCAGTGTAAACGCGAATGTAGAAATTCTCTACCTATTCTAAGTTCTCTACCTATTTCTATTTGTCTTAAAATTTCCTGCAACGATATTAATGGGGTTCAGAACAGATGCTTAAATATGTTAAGGCTAAATACCTACCTACAAACAGGCGCTGTAATCCTCGGGTTTGTAAAAATTCATTATTAGTTTCTTTTGGAAGTCTTATTTGTCCAAATACAATATTCACAGTGAAATTTGAGTATTTTCTTTATTTCCACGTAATATTTAAAATAAAATTTTCATAATATTGCACTCTTGTTCGTATGAAAATATCTGTGGAGGAAGTCTACACGTGTATGTTCTATGCCCACGTGTTATGATCTCGAACTCTAAATCCAGATCATCTGTGTTTCATAAACATTTGAAATAATTGTCGGTTTCCCAGTGCCTTCAATCAAGATTACGCAAAGAAACGATATGAGTGATGCCAAACAATAATTTCAAGAAAAATTCTTAGGTATAAAGATCAAAGAAACTGAAATACTTGTCTTACTACTTGTAATACTTACCTGTTTTGCCCTACGTTTTTGAAAACTCGAATGAAAATTATTCCAAAATTAACAAAATCTATTAATAAGTCCAGATTAGGTGAGGTTAAGGGCGTTCATCGCCTACTTTTAAAAAGTGAAAACAAATCCCAGGATAAAGAAGAAGAAAGAAGTCAAGGTCATTACGCAATGAATTTGTTATTGGCAAGTTCTTCTCGGTTGGAACGGCATTCCGAACCAATGATAGATTCACTCGACGATGCAAATTTAATGCACTTTGCAAAAGTTTATTTGAATAATAGAACTTTTCTTGTCTGCTCTATTTTAAACTAAAACATCTGAACTGATACGGCTAAGCTAAAAATCTGATCCTGTCTGATTTAATCCGCCTAAGTATGAGAATGTCTAGACGTTATACGCATAAGAAACATAGCCGAGCTTTTTGGTGCCATACGGAATTTATAATGCAAATTCATAGTAGGATTGCTAAGTCACGAGACTTGACGGTAATTGACAATCTGTGATGAAATAACCGCAAGACATAATTTGAAACTTATTTGTATCAGTAATTTTATGATTGTGTGCCCTTTTGAGGTTTCTGTGCTATGATAATTGAGCCAATGCATTTTGCAGTTAAATTGGTTGGCGAATAAGTGAATTTTGTAGTAGGCCAGTCACATTCGATTGTAATTTTCGTGATTGAATTTTAGATTTGTATAATTTTTAATTTACATGTTATAGTTCTTGTAATTCACGACAGCGCGTGTGCTTTGCTTGTGGTTACGTCGTGTACATGTACATTACGTAAGTGTGCGTGCCTGTTAGGAGCCTATGTGGAAGCGGTCAGGCTCGAGCAAACTTATACAGATACGACACGCACACAACCATGAGCCACGCGCCCTCGTGAGTTAAATGAACTATACTGTAGTCGATTTTATAATAGGGTACACAACTGCACTAGATAAGTCGTCAAAACAAATTATGAATTGCTAATGTTTTACTGGGTTTTAATTACTTAAAGATTCTGTCAGTTTATACAAATTTATTCGATCCTAATTGGGTCACGTCAAAAGTTTTATAATCTCGTGAATGATGAATGTTTTGTTGTTGCAGGTACGTCGCTGTCTGTTGGACGAAAATGGATGAATGGAATTAGTGAGTCATTTTTAGGTCAAAAGTCTGCGTAATCGCGTTTAAGTTTGACACTTTTTTGTCCCGTGGTTTTCTTATTAGGTTATTTTTATTTTGTAGTTAGCAATGATGTCGTGTACTCAAAATGTGTGCTGTTTCGTAATTGACATTTTAAACTCCATATTAAAACAATGAATAATGAAAACACTTGGGTTCCTTATTCAAAGAATTCCGAGTTAGTCAAGTCGCAAGCGGCATAGTTGGCATTTTGGCAACTTCTTTTGTATCGCTTTAATATTGCTGTGGGACCTTTACTATTATTTGGTAAAATAATGCAATGTCACCCTCTTCATCTGAGAGCCTGGAGCACTTCGACCATCCACTGTTTCAGATCTTTTTTCCACGAACTACCAAACTGTGGAACCAATTCCCTTCTCTGGTGTTCCCATTTAACTACAACATGGGACCAACAAATTCCTGAAAAGCCGGCAACGCATGGGTGCCTCGGGTGCTATAAAGGCCGCTGCATACGTAACGTGCACGGGACGGGACGGGACGTGGACGGGACGGGGGCCGAACGTGGTTAGTAAACACGGACGGGGATTTTTAATGCATACGCAACGTGGCAATAACTCAGAACTAACGTGCTAGTGATGTGAACAAGGAAAGATGGATTTTTCATTTGAAGAATTGGCTTTAATTGCGCCGACGATATTTTTCCCGTTCCGCGCGTGGCACGTTCCCGTCCCGTCCGTGCTCCGTGACGTATGCACAGTCGTTTACATTTTCTATGAAACAATATTTCCAAAACTCCACGTCCCGTCCCGTCCCGTCCCGTGCACGTTATGTATGCAGCGGCCTTAAGTGTCCATGGGCGGCGGTAATCACTTAACATCAGATGACCCGCCTGCTCGTTTGCATGCTATTTTATGTTTGCATTTTAAAAATAAAAAATGTTTAGTAGTACGGAACCTGTTGTGTGCGTTTTTCAAGTTTTTAATATGTAACCCTTTTTTGTGCCTGCCCGTCCCGATGTAATTCAATCTACCAAAATCCAAGGCGTGACATTAAAAATAAAACCACAATTGATAAATTCGCTCATGAAACAAGACGTTATTTTAATGTGGATGCATCACCCGAAGTTTGGTAAAACTCCCCCCGATTCATACAAACCATTGATGTCATTGTGATTCATACAGAACTGGGTTTGTTTTGTCCATTCGCATTCTGCGACCGAGCTGTCAGATGCGTGATTCATGGCTCAAGAATTGATGGACCAATGTCGCTGGAGGCGCTAAGTCTATAACACGATGCTAATCACTTCGAAGTGGCGTGTGATCTTTATTCATTATAGTATCATTAACTGGCGCATTAGAGCGTAACAATAGAAAATACTTCAGTTATTGCAAATAACTCTTTTTTTTTAATCTACAATTTTTTGATCGCTGACTTTACTTTTAAACGACGTCGAAAATGTTAATACGCGTTTTCTTTTGGGCGTTGTTATACAGAGTCTTATGTGTTGAAATCACAAAATTAATTATTCACAAACCTTTGAGAACATTATGGAAAACTCTCAGAACTCCAGTAGGAATTTTTGTTTTTCCTGGACTTTTAAAAAACCTAATTCCACGACAAAAAAGCTAGTTAAAATATGCATCGCGATCATTGCCGCAGTACTAATTCTGTTGCTTGCAATATTTCTGTCTATGGTCTTTATCAATGTTGTTGACGTTATAGCCTGCGATCTAATTGCGTGCTATTGCACCTGCCGTAATCATAACCTTGAATTCCACTGCGAAATGACTGCGGCTAGTTACGCACTTGATGATTTATGGTAATGACAGTTAGTGAAAGTGTTGACGTGCGATGGAGTTGAATGGGCCTTTCGTTGCGCGTCCTGGATGATTAATGGAGTCTTTTCACGCTCAGAAATTTTTCTGCATTTCTATTATGTTCAATATCAAGAAAAGTCTTTATCGAGCTATCTTGAGCGAGCCCCATACCAAGAAAGTTTGATTCTTATATTTTTATCTCAACTAATGAAAGTCGATGAACTTTTTAAAGCGCGCTCCAGAAAATAATATCAGCTTCCTCTGTCAGATTTTCCAGAAAAATCGCCCCTGAGTATGTTGTCCATTTTACACTACGATTATGGTTTAACTGTCCGTCAGCGTCAGTGATAGGTGTGTATTTCATTCAAATCAGTTTAAGCAACAGTTGTCGACAAATTGCTGTTATCGATCTACTTATCAACAGTATTTACTTATACATGGTAGATTAACTTGACGATTCGAAAGCACTTTGTAATACTATTTTATTCTATTCTTGAAGGAAATTTTTGAGAATATTTTTATAATTTTCCGAATGAAAAATGTTACATGCTGCCATAAAAATGCGTTAACTGAAGTCATGACACGACTTCTGCTGACGTGATTAGCATTTATTCGTTGCGCCTGATGCGACTCCACACATCTACCTACTACTTGCGCTTCTTGAGGACCTTGCGGCTCTTGCGCCCCTTGAGGATCATTGGTTTTAAAAACAAAATAAAAATCGCGATTACCTTCCATCGTTCTTTATGAGATGAATAGACACTGAATAGACGATGAGTGACGCGTTTACGTTAATGATGTATTATGACAAGGTACATTCAACCTTTAATAAAAGTGGATTGAACTCAGGTTCACGAGGAAAATGTCTTCTTTAGAAATGATACAGCTGTCAAGGCTACTCGGTGGTTATTCATATTCAGTTTGTTAATTTATACTTTGTTATTTGCTTGTCTCTGAACGTTGTCAATTTTTTTTATAACAGAATATTAGCCAAGGCGCACTTGACTTGTATTCTCCTCTCCTCTCTAAATAAGCGGAAAGCTTGTGTTAGGAGTGGGTTCAACAATATGGAGTACGACAATAGCGCATTGCGCTATTGCGGTAGAGATCAAACCTGCGACCTTTCAGTTTTAGTCCGCACTTTTGCCGTTGGGCTATTGAGGCTTTAATTAGTATATAGCGTGCATATGAGCTAGATCGTAACAATAGGAAGGTATTTGGATTCGTGTTATGAATTTGCTATCGCGATGTAGGATCGCCTGTTGTAGTAGGTACGGTTTTGCTTCGGTCATTCTTGTGGTTCGTATAGCGCCATCTAGTTATATAGTAATGAGGTTTTACTCGATTGATGTGGAGTAGTCACAGTTAGCCTTGGTAATCTGTTTCTCTTAGTGCCTTTTTACCTTTGAGGCACACAAAGTCATTGCACTATGATGAGACTAAGGCGGTCGACTACGACAATGTACCTGTTTTTATAAACTCTTGGCAACACTCTAAAGACTTAACTATCCATCGCTAGTTATATTATAAATGCGAAAGTGTGTTTGATTTTTGTTTTAAACTTCAATCACTCAGTAACGAATGCTGTTACAACGATTGCCAGCAATATGTGCTGTCAGTATTCAGAAATACCTATGTTTTTTTGTGCATTAGTTCTTTACGTTTTTTTTTTAATTTTTCCACTTTTACGTTCGCTGTGGTTTTCCAATTTTATGTTTATGATACGCCGAAACAAGCTTCATTACCATCCGAAAAGGCTCTAACCAAACGTTGGGGAGGTTAATGTTTGTAATTAACAATTCAAATACTGACATTGCGCAACCGGTGTTACGGGAGAGTCATCGCTCGGAACACAGCATGACCGTGCAGTTTTATTTTAACGTTTACATTCGGCTACAAACTAAAGATTAAAGACTTACTTCGTAGTTTAGCCACATAATTAAAATGTAACTTTGGCCTGCGACTTCGTCCACGGGGAGTTAGATTTTTAAAAATCCTGCGGGAACTTTCTCTTTTTACGTGAAGACTATGTAAATGATAAAAAAGCGTGGATATAATTCGCTCCAGTGATTCATAAGACAGTAATAACTATCCTGTGTAACATGATTTTATTGTATTCTGTTCCACGGTGTTTCCACTTTATTTGTCTCAGTCATGTCTTAAAATGAGTAGTTTAATATTAGTATTCAATTCGATGCCTTAACATGGGTAGCCTAAGTATGTCATGCTCTCTTTAAAGTTTCTGTGGTGGTGTCGTGTGGTGCGGGTTGTTACGTTCCCTCAAATATGGTTGAGCGAAGCAATGGCTGGATCATGCGTCATGCTCGTGAACGGGTGCCACCAACGGGAATGGGTCTGCTTTTGCCTGCCTGTGTTAACATGTATTGAATTGTATTTATTTGTATTTGTATTGTATTTATTTTTACTTGTATTGTACTCAGGAAAATTCATCGTGGAAGCACTGAATACATAGCATAGTTTCAATAACAATTGTAAATTTTTATTTTTTTGAAAAGAGCAACCGCCGAGTTTCTTGCTGGCTCTTCTCGGCAGGAAAGGCATTCCGAACCAGTGGTAGATTCATTGACGATTCAAAAGTGCTTGTAAAAGTTTATTTGAATAAAAAATATTTCTATTTCTATTTCTATTTCACAAAATGTAGGTCATGTCACTCCAAGTCCTCTCTTACAAAAAATCACGTCGACCCGTTGTTCAACAACGGGTTGACGTGATTTTTTGGATTTTTTATCCTTCGATAAACCAACAAAAGAACAGAACACTTTCAGACTTATATTATTTTTTAAATAGGTACCTAATCGAAAACGTTAATTATTATTTTTGTGATTATTTTTATTTACTTTGTTTATTTACTATGCCTTCATTACTATGATTACTCGGTAAACAGATTTCACTTATTTACTTACCTATCAATGTCTTATCAGTGTTTTTGATGGTAGGTATGTTATCTTCACTAGAGTATATTATACGAGTGTGTAGGACGTAGGTCCCTAGTTACTTACTAAATATATATATCCTTCCGGTATTTGTCTGCTCTGCCTATAGTCTATACTTACCTATATTCAAATTTTTTTTAGTTAGTCTGAATAAGAGCAATGAATCACTTAAATATACACTAGGCTTGTAATAGCGCACTTTTATGCTTACAAAACTTTAACTTCCTGCAACATTTCCGCTCCAAGTGATGTAATGTAACGCTATTTCGAACAATCTTGTTATCTAAGAATGGTTATAATGCGGCTAAATGGTTATTTGTTACATACCGTTAGCCATTGTTTAAGTAATACGATCTCTATTTTTTGCTGGGGTTATCACTGGCAACCTAACGAAATTAAAGCATTGAACGATGCTTCATTGTAATAAGTGTCTTTTAATTTTTGTTGATTATTATTTAAATATTTTCGTCGAATTTGAATTTTTTTTTTGTCAAATATTGAATTGTCAGCTTTGTAGCAAATGAGCGATTATATGTATTTACCTTATGATAATTTTAATATCGTTTGAAATTTTTGTCTGTCTTCGTTTCCTGGGAATCTTCTCTGCAAGTAGGCGTCGATTCGCCCGTTTTGCGTGTGTCTATTTGCCTATTTGTACGGGCTAATTTTCGAGGCTACTGAACCGATTTTGACGGGATTTTCTAAGGGAGGTTGAGAATTATTAGTCTTGACTTCATCATTTAATGCTGGACAAGCTTAGAATTGTTTAAAAAAACTGAAACCTGTTAGAGAATATTCGACCTTATCGCTCGGTGATCTTGATGAAATTTGGCACAGAGATAACTTGCATTGCGAAGATGAATATAGACTAAGTACATAATTATAATTTTAAAATAAAATAAATAATAAAATTAAAGAGATCCAAAAAAAAAACAATCCTCGTGAAAGGAGTCTTTAGCTTCATCTAGTTTTTACATCTAAAAATTTTCATTTTAAGTTTTTGTTTTTAGTTTAAAATTACGGTTAGTTTAGTTAGTTTTTGTTTGCAGTTTTTTGCCATCAGTCCACCTTCCATGTCGTAACAGATTCTTATTGTTTTTAACGCGTGTTGGCGCAAAAACATAATTTACGCATAATTTTCGCATCGCGTTTCGTTCGGCACTGTTTGTCAACGGGTTATTATTCCAAAAAGTGCGTAAAAACGCAGCGTCGTAATTACCTGCTTACGGACATTCAGGGCGTAAAACTGAATGCAGAGCGATTGCGTGCGTACTACTATAGCTATGCAAGTATTGGTATACAAATAGGGTTGCCTATTCCAAGCTAAAACCTTACTAATATTATAACTGTGAAAGTGTGTTTGTTTGTTGGTTTGTCCATCAATCACGCCGCAACAAAGCAACGGATCATCTTGGTTTTTTGTATGGGTATAGTTGAGGACCGGGAGAGTGATGCATAGGTACATAGGCTACTTTTTATCTCGGGAAATCAAAGAGATTCCGCGGGATTTTTGAAAACTAAATCGACGCGAGCGAAGCCGCAAGCATCAACTCGTAGCTAATAAATCCTTTAATGCTTATTAGTACAGAGCGGGAAAACTAAATCAATGTAGTCTATTTTACAGCGAATTCAAGATGACGTTACGTACCTCCTACTTGTATAGCTACATCATTAGGTACAACTTAGAAGAACATGAAACAGTAATTGATAAGTAGGTACTTAGAATATTTCGAGTAAGTTATTTGCATACCTACTCTTATCACTGAGCGAGACTTAAATTTTGAAAAATTAATTCTCGTAGTATGAAGGGCTGGCTATCCAGCGCGGAAATGCAGCCAGTATTCTTGGCACCATTCCACGAACGCATGATTATTTTGTACAGTAATTAGATAAATTAACTCTACAAGTTGTATTGTAACATTTTAATTATTGACTAATGTCTAGTTAAAAACTAAAAACGGTTTTTTTTTAAATTAGTACTTAATTTTTTCTTAATATTTCAGTTAGCATAGATTTACTGCCCGCTGAATGAAGGATTAAATTTTCTTTCAAAATATTAGACTCGTGATAATTACACCGAAAGAAAATACATAATAAAACACCAGCTGTTCTACAACCCTACGCAGAGGTGTTAAAACTACTTGTTTTAATGCATTTTAAAGCATTTCGCATAATTTACGTCGTGTACCCTCATTATGTCATTACCTTCGATTTTACTTATCAGTCCATTACCGATACGTGATCGGCGAGCCGATTTTATTCATTCAATTCAGTAATCGATTATTTATTAAGTAAAAAAACGCTTAAGCAATTCCGAGTTCGTGATTCCAAGGTTTTCAATTTTTGCCGCGATGACTGTAACTCTCGGATTGTTAAGTGGCCGTTTTTTACCAACAATAATTAATTATAACAATTGGTAATTTCGCTTTGTGCTTCACCTCCGGCAAAATAAAAGAATACATCTTAAATATATAAAAGAAAAAGGTGACTGACTGACTGACTGACTGATCTATCAACGCACAGCTCTAACGGCTAGACGGATTGGGCTGAAATTTGGCATACATATAGCTATTATGACATAGGCATCCGCTAAGAAAGACTTTTTTAAAATTAAACCGCTAAGGCGTTAAAATAAGGGTTTAAAAAATCGAACACAACGTGAGCGAAGCCGCGGGCGAAAGCTCGTGTTAAATATATTTGGTTAAGCTATAATGTGTCCTAATATAAGTAAGTACGTATGATGCTGGTGCGATAAAATTACCAAACATTTTTTGGAAGTTGGAACATAAAAGTCAATCTTGGATAGAGTTCATATAATATCTTATACTTAGGGTTTCCGATTTCTGAAACACTCAGATACCTTGGTATAGACACTTAATTCATGCAATCACTATCTCTTATGAGTTATGAGTGTTATGACCTAATTTTTCTTCTTCTTCCAAAAAAGAAGGAGGTTCTCAATTCGTCGGAATCTTTTTTTTTGTATTTTTTATGTATGTTCCTCGATTACTCGAAGTCGCCTGGATCGGTTTGGATGATTCTTTTTTTAATAAATAGTTAATATACATCATTGTATCGATGAAAACTATAATATGATAATTTTCAAAGATTACAGTCAAGAAAACGTTGCCTTTCTTGTTCTATCGATGTAATTTAAACTCAAAAGACGCTGCAGAAAACAATCGAAGATGATCTAAATTCTAAGCAATGCGTTTAGCATACGATTGTTATGCTTCAAACAATATTGCCATTCACAATACATGGAAGCACGTGGTATGACGTCATGATATCACACCATCGTGCATAGTGACCACGTGACAACAAATGTGCCTTCCGCGCCATATTTTTCATCACTATACATTGTAAGCCCCACTCAAATAGAGGTGTTATTATTTTGACCGCTTTGTATGTCTATAATTATGTGCATCATCGCATAGCGTTCAAAACGGACTGGATGTGGTTTTTGTATTCAAATTTTAAAAGCGTCTCTAGATGGAGATTGTTTTATGAAAATCTGTTTAGCCATTTGAAAGCGGCTTTATGTGTTAAAGATCTGTATTTTGTGTGATGCATAGGTATATTTGTAATTTGCATTAGGTACTAGGGATATCTAAGAGGCTGATGCCCATTTAACCAACGCTACCTAACTTTTACGGACTAAGGTGACGCTTCCCGTCAATTTCGTTTTTAGGATCCTTAAGATGAAAATGACATTGAGTATTTAGGGACTACCTACGTAAAGAGGACCTTTTACTACCTTACCTACTTAGGGGATAATTAAGGTATGGTTGGTGAAAACGGGCCTGATACAACACTATGTTTAGCACATTCCTTCCAGGACGCGCCGTTGTTTTGTCCAACACGTGCGTAACCCGGGAGTCGAATGACGTAACTATTGAATCAGCGGCGAGTACGCGATGATCCAATGGCCATCAATCAATACTAACATCGATAATATTGTATTTATGAGTAATGTTAAACGACTTTAAGATGTAAGTATGTATCCCAAATGAAATCACTGATAAATAATGATTTATAATCGAGTTTGAATGTATGAAATGTACGAAAATTGTGAAGTTGGAACTTGAATTGCATATATATTTTGACGTAATTTTAATATGTTATAGGAATAGGTACTTAAAAAAGTTAATAGCCCCTTTTTATATGATTAAAATCATATTTTCAGCCGACGACGGAAATAAAAGGAGGTTCTTAAGTCATCGCATTTTTCCAAAGTAAATATGATAATGTTTTAAACTTTGGATGAGATACATAATACTGATTAAATGATTTTTACCAACAGACCAACATAGTTACAGGAAAGCTGAGCTTTCATGTTTCATTCAGCAGTTAGAACTGTTTAGAGAAAATATGCAAGTATACAGCAAGAATATTATTAGGTCAAAGTTATAAATTCGCCAGTAACATCTTCAGCCTAAAGAAAGCACTGATAAATAAATAATTTTGGATCATTTTACTCTTGGCAAATATTCCATTTAGCTGAGTGTATGGATGTAGTATCTTGAATCGTAAAAGGTTACCTTCACCCCGTATTTATAGAGCTCTCCAAAAAGGTGCCTGAAAGTCCATAAAAGCGATCTTTCAGGCGTATTTTATGTTTAAGACTTTTTACGACGTATAATTGCATATACTGGTAGTTCATGCATGAAATTCTCTATGTACTTATTCAAAAAAGATAATATAAAAAACTTAAACCAATACTTCTCATGAACTAAATATTAATCCCCAAGGTTTAAACCTGCTAAGTTTTAATCTACTTTATCTTAATAGATAAAGTAGATTAAAACTTTCACAATACTATGTCGCATACCTAATGTATCAAATGGTACAAATCAAAAACCTTGCGGTAAATAAGAAAATGGACCTTTGGTCAACCAAGTCCTAATTCATTCAACTTGTAATTTTGTCTTCATTTCCTTCAACCGAGTATTAAATTATTATAGTTTACGATTTCATCTACAATCCAGTAAAGTAAATGTTTTTTTTCTACGTTATCTGAAGCTTCAACGTTTCCAAAGATAATCGGTGAAGACCCTGTTGCAAAATATCATCAATACAACTTTGTGTGTCCTACAATTCTAGAGAATTCTCATCGTACATCATAAATTAAAATGATGTCGCGTCACGTTGATGAGTAATTGTCAAGTGGCTGGCGACGATGTGATAAAAACAAAGTGATCTTTACAGTTCCTATGATCTATAACCGGGACGAAATAAAAACGAATATTCAAGACGAGTTGACGGTATAATATTTGCTCAATTCCTTGCAGTAGACTCAACGGTAGATCAAATTTCAGATCTAATAATTACCTCTATAAGAACGTATTTAGTTTGCTGTCGAGATTGTATTGAATATGGTTTATGAGAAAAAGGTCTCGTACGATACAAGTCCTCTAAATAAACCGCGGTTGCTCGGAGAACAAGAACTATGACATTTGAATGTTGAAATGTCCATTTTATTTGTTTTTAATGCCTTTGCCTTGCAATTTATTATGGGCTATTCATGAGTTATTTTTAAAGTCTAAACTGCTACGTCTTTCGTCTCTTTAAGGCACTGCACAGGTAGGTTAGTAAAACAAATATTGTAATTGAATCTTTTCTTTCAGTAGTTCTTCGCGAACAAGACAAAGAAACGTTTTCAACTGTAGATTCGTTTTATGCTTTATGGAACATGTGTCTCAGAAGCGTCAGGTAGGGGACTAAAATGCAAAAGGTCGACAATTCAAATGTCACCCGTTTCACTTATGTCGCACCTAGTTATAGGAGGAAACAAATAAGGACATGTAAACTTACAATATTATTTTAATAAACGACAACAGAATTGTTATTTTATGAGTTAATTAAAACGCTTTGTGAACAGTTTTCATGAAACCAGACGTTACAATAGAAAATGTTAAAATTGACAAAACCAACAGTTACGCGTTCACAGTCTGATGCGTTTACATTATTGATTTGCAACTCATGCTTCCTGACAACCTGCCCAGATTAGAAAAGCTATTTGAGGACTTTCTAGGAATGTTTCCACTTCCTTACATATAAAAGTCATTGACATTTGCGAAGCTGAGATGGAAATTTCTGTGAGATTATTAAAGTTTGATGAAAAGGGAATTTAAAATAATTAATTAACAACGGTTTATATTGGAAACTAAGTTGAATAGGAAGCTTATATTCAAATTTTCAAAAACAGACTACTATTGTAGTTCGTCTGTAAACTTTAGATATAGCAACGAATTTGAAAAATTATTACTTATAATTGAAGTACGAAATAAAATGTAAAGCCTCACAGTGAAAATAAAAACAACATTATCGAAGAAAACAATAAATGAAAACAGAGTTGGTTAAAATACAATACAAAATTCAGCTTTCTCTATAATTTTGTTATCATTTATTCAAAAGTAGCGGCAGCCCACTGTGAAATTACAGGCTTGTTACAGAACTTCCTATTTGAGGCAACCAAACTGTATAACGTGAAATTTGTTTATATTCGACTTCCGCTCAATCTCTAACATAGTTTACGATTTCGATATCACTTCAATAGCTTCAATAAATCCGAATTTGATTTAGCTGATTGAAACTGATTTTCAATGATTCCCCTGTACTTATTTCTTATTATAACTATTTATTTACATTCTAGATCTCATTATTGTTCTGCTGATTTTTCCAAATTCCTGTTTTCTGTTTTCTTCAATAAAAACAATTATCCAAAAGAAAATTTTATTGCTCATGATACTATAGCTTTGCCAGTAACCCAACACCTTGCGGATGGTCATCTCAATTGTCATGCAGTGTCACATAAGGTGATTATCTTCTATATATATAAAAATGAATCCCTATTTCCTTGGTCATCGCATCACGTGTGAACGGCTGGACCGATTTCGCTAATTCTTTTTTGTTGTGTTTGTTATTGTCAGGAGAAGGTTCTTATAAAAGAAAAAATTAAGAAAATTGCGCGAAAAATTAGAAAATTTAAGAAAACTTAACCACCATATTAAATTATTTCTAATGTAACCGCTTTTACAATTCAAACTTTTTGATGTAACCTTATGGCGTTTGACATAACATTGACAGAATGCGTGCTGCCAATTTCGTCAAAGAGTTTCAATATTCATAGTTAAGACAGGACAACGTCTGTCGGGTCCGCTAGTTCTTATAAAAAAAAGAATAATCGTTAGTTTGCTCATCGTAACATAATAACTGCTATATTGTCGAATGTGATAAAGTGGCTCTTTATTACCTTCACCCTGTATTTATTTTGATGTTAAAAATCCTCACAATTACAAGCCATCAGAAAAAATAATAAAACCCTGACAACTGCCATGATATACCCCATTTACAAGTTATTTATGACACACATAACATAACCGGTTTAGTAAACAAAGAGTTCAGTATTATACATAATTATAGTTCATTTGTAAAAGGGCGTTTATAAGCGTATTATCTTGTTGTCTATAGTGGAAATGCTAAAGTTGTGGCAATTTTTATCGGTCATTATTTTAGATCACCGCTAATTGTAAAATAACTGTTCATATTTATTTCTATAGGCTTCGAAATTTATTTTAATATACCTATCGTTGTCTTTATTAAACCTAAAAATTTGCGTAGTAAGTGTATGAATGCAAAGATTATTATGAAGCAAAGGTTCGGTATGGATTCATCATGAATAAATTTTATAATCCAAGATAAATATCTATAAATGTTATCCTCATCGTTTTCAGATGTAAATATAATCCTTTTAATTATATAAATGAAGTCATCTCCGTTGTTCAGTAGGATGTATCATGAAGTGATAAATGGCAGCTTAATTGTGCTAAAGTTTTTATCCACAACGACTTCGATCAATAAGTAGCATGCTGGCCGATTGGGGAATTAATAAAATGAAGGTAAAACCAAATATGTTTAACTATACCATAAAAACTGAGACGAGCCGCATACTTCTTATTGGAAAATCGAGGCCATAACACTTTATGCCGATGCTTAAATATTACTCCGAATAACTGTCGTTTTTATTTCAAAAATAACTCCTTAAAAATAAATATCATATGCTTCAACGGTAAAGGAAAATATCGTGAGAAAACCTGCACGCCTGAGAGTCCTCAATATTCTCAAAAGTGTGAAGTCTGCCAATTTTCATTGGGCAAACGTGGTGGACTATGGCCTATAAACTATAACCCTTCTATGAGAGAAAACTTGCGGTCAGTAGTGAGCCATTGATGGATTGCTGATGATGAACTTCCACTTTATTTAAATAGGTCTCTCTTTATTTTGTTACAGTAACTTTAACTTAATTATCATCATCCTTATAATTTTGCAGTAGTGTACCAACCTCGTTACTTTGACTCAAAGGAATTATGTATAACCCGAGATAACTGAGATTAGCTTTGTGAAAGTTGACGGGAATCCCAAGACCCTGAGTAATATATAAATGAAGTAATCTTAACACGTAACTTTGCTTATCAACAGAACAAATTACAAAGTTCAAAAGTCTTGAACGTAGAAGCTGAATTTCAAATGTTGTGGCCTTTTATTATTATGCTGTTAGCATAAAATATGTAATTTTTTTTGCTAGAGACGATATGTTAATTATGTTTCAGAACAAAACAACAATTAACTACGTTCCAACGATGACTAATTTTATGAAGGCCAAAGACGTTCCAATATTATTTATTACCGTATAAAATAACTCCTTTTCAACTTTCCCCGTATTGCCAACCTTATTACGCGAACCTTAAGGATTATTTCATTTCTTTGTTTTCAATTGACATATCATTTAGGTCTTTTTCTACGGCAATGACTCAGAACAGAATTACTGTGCATCTAAAAATAGATGGCATGTAGTTGTAGCCAATGTATTTATTGTGCCGAGAAAAGAATCGCAGTTTATGTAAACCGATACTGAATTTCCAATAAAACATATTCGAGCAAATCCGAAGCATTGTCTACATATATACCTACTCGTCCATTGTTAATTTGATGTGTTTCAATAAATGTAGAAGGTTACCAATTCTTTTACGAGCCATTATATGGAAATAAATCTTTATTTTAGTGTTTGATCTTTTCTTTCTTTCTTCTACTGGACAGATCTCTTAACAAAAATCGTTAGGTCTGCTGTGTGTGATGCGTCGCTCCCTAATTGTTTGAGCCTTGATATTACGCATTATCCGAAACGTCTTCGATTTTCCAGCCTAGACGAGAATTCACTTTGCCAATTTTGTATTTTGCATTGTTATATTTATAATTTGCTTTGGCAACTCTAATCACTAGTACCTTTGTCCTTGTATCATCAATGTAAATATAATCCTGCTAACTCTGACTCTAGTCAGAGTTAGCAGGATTATATTTACTTTATTACTCCTTTGAGTACAAATGGTCTAATTCATAGGGATTATAATGGATTGAGTGAATCTTGGGTTTTTGTTAGTTTCGCCGTGTTCATCAAATAATTGAATTACCTATTCTTATTCGGAGAGTAATTGTATGAAAATGTAGATCGTATTATGTATTTATAAAAATATCTTTCCCTGTAATATTTGATATCGGATTTATTATGAACCATCTCATTTTCAGGGCATCCCGCTCTCATTCAGTTCCTGCTGTTACAGCATCTGTTTGGTTTATCGTCTCGATGGTTGTTTACGATCGTCTCGAGTTTATTTTAGCCGGAGTATAGGATTGCTGTTGCATGTCCGTCCGCGACTCTAGAGTTTACTACGGAGTAAGGTGAATTATTTATTGGATATGCTGTCGGTAAATCTGATAGTTGATATTATTTTACCTACTTGTTATCGCTACTAATATTGGAAATACGAAAATGTGTTTGTTTGTTGGTTTGTCCCGATCCCGCTGCAATATAGCTACGTGATTCTTTTGGCCTGGAGAGTGACAAAGGTAATTTTTTACCCGGAAAATCAAGGATTTTAAAAACCTCTATGTTCTCGAATTCCTCGGCAAAAGCTGATTGAAAATATATAAAAAATTACCAAGTTTCCAAGCCAAGGACTTCCTCCAATATCCAGTCTTAGATTTTAGTAATGCCTTAATCATTAAGAACATTAGGGTAGGGACCAATAGAAATATGTTATACGTCAATAAATAAATTCTTATTCTTATTCTTCTTATTGGGATAATCATAGCAGATTTAAAACCTACAACTCACTCGTATTTAAGTAATTTTGATTAAAAATTACAATTTTAATAGATATTACATACATATAGAATGCACCTATGATGCAGAATTTTTCCTCCAAAATGAAATACCAATCAATGAAAGTCATAACAGAATATGGCCAGTTTATCAAGTAGTAAATAGGGGGCGCATTCCCCTTACAGAAACACTTATACACCCTATCAAATGGCAGGGAGTAACACAAGATCTTTGTTACTTGAGTTAAGGACTCTACCGACAAAAAATTCTATACATTTACAAGTACGCCCTTAAAAATCACGCGAAGCATACGTAAGGGCATTTCTCTAATGTAGGGTAAAATACATCGTCTAGTTATGTATTTTATACCCTTGCACATAAAATTTGGGGTTATTATTAAAGTGGCAGGGGACCTAAAAGACTATTGGAAATACTAAGATGATAATAAATAATTGAGCTCGGTGTATAATTAAAATAAAACAAGATTCCCTGATGAATTATATACCCATACCTTTCAATTCGTACTGAACATTTGTGCATTTTATCTCGAGATTCAAGGGGTGTTAATATTTTTTCGCTAACAGGCACCCAACTGTGCTTGGTCCCCTTTTTAACCCGTAACCTGCTGTTTTGACCTGAATAAGGTCACATGTGTGTGTGTCTGGTGTGTTCTGTTGTGTTTGTGTCTATGTGTTGAAAAAATGGCTGACGCGTCACCGTCACACAATCGCCTCTTCTTTATTTACTCATTGACATAGAATGACTATATCAAGATTTGGTGGAGCCAAAGTTTCAAGGTCAACAATGTTGTGGCTTACAATAATCTCAGTGCGGTATATTGTTTTAGGGTCTATATTGCTCACTTATATCATACCCGATTATGCGGTATGTTCATATTTTACTCGTATATATGTAGGTTTCTCGCTACAAAACTTACTCAAAGGCAGCGAGCACGTTTTTGAACTAACTCCAATAAACGTCTTTTTCATTTTATCGTATTTACTTTATTTTTAATTTTATGTTCCAAAATATTTAACATAGATGGCGTCAAAAATGCAAAATTGCCGAACGCGCAGTTACATCTAGAAAAGGAAGCTTAAAATCTTAATACCAGAAAACCGTAAATTTATCTTTATAATTCTTGTATTTCAAAAGAGCTGGCAGCATAATTTGCAGCCGACGAGTGCAAGCATTATGCTGTAAGCGTTTCGCTATTCACAAATGCCTGCGATTCAGAATCTCTACCTCGCTCCGAGTTTAAAGAACGCTCGCATTTGTTAACAGCTGTCGTTGCTACAGTTCGTGTATCGCCATAAAAATGGAGCAGAAGAATGTCGCATCTCGTCCTTTTTATTTTACTTCACGGCATACAATGCTTTGTGTGATTTTCTATAGGAGGTTTGTAAGCTCTAGCCGACTAGAAATAATACATATGTAAATTGATTTGAGTATTAATGTTGGTTTAATACTCAAAGTGTAGATGTTATTATTTTAATTGGTTACCCGTAGTTTCTTTATATTATCGCATTATTTTCTAACTTTAATTTTAAGGTTTCGTAACGCATCTCGTTCTTTTATTTTACTTCACTGTATACAACGCTTTGTGTAATTTTCTGTGGGAGGTTTCTATTGTAGGGTGCTGTGTAGTCGACTAGAAATATTATGTAAGTATTATTATTTTAATTTACTAGATGTAGTCGCTCTATGTTAAAAAAAAATTTATGACTTAAAAATCTTCTCTAGCTTTTAAGTTTTCGTACATATTTACCATTGCCTCACTCCAATTACTATATGAATTATATTAAAATTATATTAATACGTACCACGATTCAATGTTTAGTTAGAGTTCCGACTAAAACATGTATCGTGGTACGTATACATCATAAAGTTAGCCACTTTAAAAATTCACACCTAAAGGTCTCGATCAATATTCAGCGCTCGTGATAGAGCTATTTGCCCCGTTTCATATGAAACCAGAGAGCATTAACACATTTCTATAAAGCCCAGTCACGACACAATAGTTTTCATGCCAACACTTGACCCATTGGGGCTAAAAACGTAACCTCGCTGTTAGCGGACGCTGCTTTGTAGTTTAGCAATCATACAGTTTGTTAACGCTTTTGTTTGTGGCTATCCGCTACCGCCATACACATAAAATCACAAAAGTTAGCGGAAAGCAGATTGACTGTCTCGTAGGTCTAGTTGTCTCGTAGCTTTGCATAACTGTTATGAGATTGGCCGACGTGCGACGGGGCTGATAGGTCCGGAGAACATTACTTTTTAATACACACTCCGCATAATTATTACTATTGGAAAAAGTGTATACGCAAGCGAATTTTATAGTTAATCATTCCATTTAAATCAAACACTGAAATGCGAGTTGGCCATGCATAATAAGACGCTATATGCGGTGCTTATTTTCTCGCTACGTTTTCATACTCTGAACAAAGACAATGGCTTCCTAACTGTACGATCTTTAAGCCGTGTACTGCACACAAGAGAATCGATTGATTGCCGATTGTATGGAGATTTAGTGGGCAAATGCAAGTGCGAATAGTATTTGTTGTATTTGTTATAATATCCGACTAACCGGTTTCGGCTTTAGCGTTTAGGCTTTAAATAAAGTCTGAAGTGACATTTATTGCAGCTCTTTTTGGCGATGACCGGCGTAATGTGAACATTATACGCCAGTCAACCATTTAGAAACAATATTGCAGAAAAGACGTACTTCACAATTATTTATGATCCGATCTACCGAGAGTACCGAGTACAGAATATACTCGTAACACTTGAGTCAACAAATGAATGAAGATAAAGCTTCATACTACTGATACTACTACTTAAACTATTCGGCATCTGTGTGCGTGTCCATCACGCTGCGATTAGACAAAACCGGTTTACGCCGGGTCAGCCGGTGGACAAGCTACTCGTAAGGTCTGTGCGACGCGCGTTGGGTTTAATTTTCGCACTATGTTTTAAATTTAACGTATTTTTAAAAATTCTATTAAATAAGTATCACATTACTATAATAACTGTCATATATTATCATTAAAGACAGATTAAAATATTTTGCTTAATTTATTTTATTCCGCCCGTGCTTGCTCGCTTTGGTTCTCTTCGGATATTTACTCGTGCGATAATAGGTACATGATTATTTGTGATGAATTTAATCTAACCGATATGACTAATCCAACTTACAAAAAAAATCGAAACATGATACTTAAGGATACTGTTGACCCAGGATATGGATAAGAGTTTTTTTTTTGTATTGTTTTGGTGAGGTACATACAAATTAATTGAGGAAACATAAAGTAGAAGTGTTTGTTTCTTTTACAAGAGTAGTTTTTCTTAACCAATGACAATTTAGAGTCAATGCTAACTTTGCGTCCTTTTCGCGCAACTCATTTAGTTAATTGATTTGGCTCATTTTTTAATCGGCTCGAAAAAAATTGTGAAAAAAAACTGTATAATGAAAAAATAGTATAGGTAACATAAACTACTAATACTTCAGAGATGCATTTAAAAAATATTATGTGAGAAGGTGGTTCTGTTATACCCAACCCAATATTTCATAATAGCCAACGTCAAACGTTATCTAGGTTGAAAATTGCCGACCTACGACAATCGTGCGGTCGTTCACCCCAATCCACTCGTCAATCCCGCACCCCAGAGAGGCTTCCCAGAGATAAAACTTGCACAAAGCGTCTGAAGCACCCTTTGATGCTGCACCGTCTATTTTTTAAGTGGAAAGATGTATTTTTCATCGCTGCATTTTTAATCCATCGCTGCAACGTCTCGAGTAGCGAAACGTGGTAACTATTTTTTTTTAGTTTTCATTTCGCAAACGCGGCGCGAATTTTGTATGCAGCAGGTAATGAATGGATTTTGCAAACGGGGGAATGGTTTAACTGCCGCGATGAATTCAGTGCGCTCGTTAAAATTATTCGCTTTTAGGTTTTGCGCAAAGTATTTATATGTAATTATTTACACAGTCAAATGATTTTTGTATGGCATAGAATTGCCGTATATCTAAAATTAAGAAAAACTTGTTTGTTGTGAATTTTTTTTATTCTTTGAAGTTTTTATTCGATGATAAATTAGTTCTTAATGGCGACTTTAAGCTGTAATAAGCACAATAAGCAGAGTCTTAGGGGAAAGCGGGCTTGATAGAGCTATCTATAGTTGTGAATGGATATTAGACTCGATAAAACTGAATGATACCCTAGATTTTATAGATAAATGTAATGTGATATGGTGCGATTTTAATGTCACTAAACTAAGCTAATTATTTATTGGACGAGGTATAACTTTATTTGCGTTTGCAGCGCAATAAAAAAAGTGACGAAGAGCTATTACTGAACTGCTATAAAACGTGCATGTCACAGTGACTTATGTATACAGCTTCCGTTCTATTTACACACATACTGAACGGACGCCTAATGAATTCATCCCGTATACACCTCGAGATCTAAGATATGCGTGTCCATGCCCTAAGCGAGACTGCCAATGATACGCACCATGGTTTGCAGAATAATTTACTTTATTGTCATAATTAGAAGGGTCATATGGACCGCAAGTAACTGGTGCGAAAGTCTAGTAATTATGCATCAGTGATAAGGGAAAATAAATCTTAAAGCAATGCAATAGTGCTTCGGCGGTAATCGTTTTAAGTTCGGAACGAGACAGTAGCGCCGGTCGAATGGTTTATTATGGAGGCATTGATTGAAAATGAACTATGAGATTTTGAGATAGATGGGGAATGAGTGTCGGCTCAGGGACGACTAATTGACATTTTGGTTCACGTTAAGATAGATTGATGATAACAAATAGCTCGTTAAGATTTTCGTTATCCGGTCAACTTTAGTTAATTTTTAATTAATCGTATTTTAATGTACCCATTTATGGAAGATAAAAACGGACGATATCGACGATATTTTTTGACAAAATGAAATGAAAATTGAATTTACTTATATTGAAAAAAAAAAAAAACATACGTATATATTTTTTAAGGAGGTCTTAATATTCGGGCACATTAACTCTAATATTTAAATTTTCATTTTATTGCTGTATTAAGCAAAACTTATTTTCAAGTTATCACTATTTATATCCGGTCATAATGGCAGGTCGCCGCGCCGTGCCTAATTAAAGACATTCTAAAATGAACAAATTCTATATATTTCATGTTGTCTTATCCATACTTTGACAGGTTTAATTAACAAGAAACTTGGTAATAACGTAATTTCCAAATTGACACGACCGACTTTTATAAAGCCACGAGCCAATTCTATTTGGATCTAAAATACATAAATAAATCTATAAAATTCCCATAAAGTCATGAAGTTTGCTTCTCACATTATTGTTATCTTGAATTGTAAAACAATTAAAATCTTATGAATATTATTGTTTCCCAAGCCATCCTTGTACTAGGAGATCGTCACAAACTTTGGCTATATTATGAGACAAGTAAAGGAGATGTAGCCCTGGGTAATCGTTATTTTCCGGCGTAAAATGTTAATCCTGGGTATGAGCTATCTCCATTCCAAATTTCAGCTCAATCGGTCTATTCATTGTGGCGTAAAGAAGTAACAAACTTCCATACATCCATCCTCATAAGCTTTCACATTTATAATATTAGTAGGACCTATCCTACTAATCCTAATTAGTAGTATAAATCCACTTTTTCCATTGGGGGTTTTTGATTACAAAGGTGCAATAAGTTCAAAGATTGAACCCGATATCAGAAAACCCTGTTAAATATGCAAAGAGGCCGATGATAAATCGTAAGGGCGTTTAATACACGGCACGTCCCGGCTTCCGGTGCGCCGGCGCCGGCCCGCGGCGCTCGCGTTGTTCCCACGACGCATACGCCTCAAAATCACTGTTTGTTTGTATTCTGCTTTAAAGAACTTTGATTTTCTCTCCTCTCATATAAACAGGCTTTTTTTTTAAGTAGACTAATATCCGCTAGGAGTGTAGAGTACTAGGAGGTCTGGTACTACAAGTCAAGGGCAAACGAACAGGCGGGTCACCTGATATTAAGTGATTACCGCCGCCCATGAACACTTGTAGTACCAGTTGGGTTGTTCATGATTGTATAACATGTAGATACCTCGCTGGAATGCGAGCCCCTTCCTGCTATCCTGCGCGATGTCCCGCGCCTGTCTTATGCCCTTAGTACCGATAGCATATATGCTACACAAGTATAGAAGATTCACACCGCAAAATCATTTAAATAAATAGCGACTCTTGCACAGGGGGCATAGCGCTAACCTGGTGCTAAAAAATATATATTGAATTTAAAGTAGGCGTAAATACCTACTTTATTGATAACTTGAAAATGATAACGAATTAAAAAATAATCTTTTATTTAACAAGAACTAATTTGCAATGCGCTAAATTAAATTTCTAGATTTACTTGTCGGAAATCATTAGGACTTGTTTATTTTTGATGTCTGACATAAAGGTTAGTACGTTAGTAGCTATACCAGTTGTCTGTTCTGGATTAAATATTAAAATTAAAATGAATTTAAATATTATTAAGTAATCTATACTATTATAATAAAGAGAGAGCGCGAATTTTGTGAGTTTGTATGTATGTCCGGAGCAAACTTTGGAACCACCGCACCTATTACAATAATTCTTTTACCATTTCAAAGGTACATTATTCCAGATGGTTATAGGCTATAATTATGTTAATAAATGTATTATGGCTAGATATTATGAGCAAATTTGTTAAAGAAGTCGGAAATTTTTTTGACCCTTAAACGTTTTCAAGGCGTGCGCTGGGTCATATACTGTTATTGGATGAAAATGATGTATGGGTGAATTGTTCCTCTTAAAAAGTTCTAAAAAAAAGTCCGCGATAGCATATGTCTATATTCTAAGGATAACTTACAGTAACCATTTCTATCTTTCAAATTTTGATTAAAAATAATGAATTATTTTCGAAGCTTCTTTAACCGATGTGATGTCAATCTATATCTAAATAAATATGTTTATTATCGTAAGTATTTAATTTAGAACATATTTGCCCTTTACACTATACAATTTAAATAAATATCTTAGGAGTTATCGGAAAATTAATTTTTCCGAGCGACAAAATAATAAAAAGGTGCCGGCTGGCGCGGCGGGGCACGGTGGCGGGCAAGTGGCGGGTATCGGTGCGGGATATTCGTGTGGTTCCTGTGGTGATCTTATTGACAATCGTCTCCTATAAGAAGCTCACAAGAACAAATATTTAATTTTCAACCCGGACGAAGTCGGCGCGGGCTTCTAGTACATTAATAAACAAATAAGTGAACTAGATCGTTTTCCTATTCGTAACCTAAGTGCTTAAATAAATAATGTTTAAAAAAAAATAATCAAACAATGGTTGATTTGAGCCGTACATAAAAATTACAGAATTAAAGATAAAGGTTCAATAAATGTTTTTACTGCAACGTATTTTTGACAACCCCCTCTTCTAAAAAAAAAAACCCCAAAGAGTAACAATTTTTGTCATACTTTTCAAATGCTCTCCAAAACGGCACAAGCTTTTTAATTAATTCTTGCACACAACAAAAAGGCCTTAAAAATATTGTTATTTTTACTTGAGAGTTTTACTTTTATTCTGTATTACATTCGTGTAAAGTAATTTTTTCGCGTAATTCAACTAAATCTGCGCGAGCGTGCTTGCTCCGTCGCCCTGTAAAGCCATCAAACTCATTTACGCTTCTTAAAGCCTTAAACGTGTTTTCAGTTGATCGAATAATATCGGAAATCGCTATCACTTATCACCGTTGGTCTCATGACTTTAATCGCTGCAGAAAGCGTAATTCAATTATCGCCCGATCTATCTATTCAATACTTTCCTCGTATCCTTTTGATCGAGAAAGTAAAATAATCGGGTCGCGAGAAAGTGTCGCTCCATATACCCGAGCTCTTTGGAGATTATCTGTGCCGCTAAGTGGAAGTGTTATTTTATATCGGTAATTCACTGCTGCAACAAAATTAAAAGAATTAAAAAAAAATATTCCAGTCACTATAGTACATTGCTTTAGACTTGTCTGAGAACCTCTGAAGCGATACCCGTACGAAGCAAATAAAAAAACTTCAAAATCAGCCCAATAGCTTTCAAAAAAATGGTAATAATTAAAAAAACTTACACCACCCTTTGTGGCCCATGGAGGTAAAAATTTGTAAGAACTTATCCAAAAGTGAAAAACCATAATATAGTAATTTTAGTAGACCTTTCTTTAGGAAATATATTCACTCTTTCATCTCAACCCATCGCTGGTCCATAATTGAGCACAGTTCTCCTCTCGAATAGGACTTCACAAACCTTTGAGAACCTTACGGAGAACACTCAGGCGTTCAGGTTTCCTCACGATGTTTTGCTTCACCTATAGCGGTGCAACATGATTTGCTTCACCGTTATATTCAGGAAAATGGTGTTCACCGTATTTTCAGAAAAATAATATTCACCGTATTTTCAGATAAATGGTAATAAAAACGCACAAACAGCGTCGTAAATGTAATTTCGTGTGTGGTATTGTGAGCGACACGCACACATTCATAACTCGGGCTAAATCCGAGTCGGACCGCAAAGTGGAGGGACTCTTAAATGAATCTTCTATACTTATAATGTGTGAAAATGCTGACGTCTCTACATTATCATTATTAACAAAATTTTTTTTTTGTCAACAGGTAAGAGGCCAGAAAATTAATATGAATGGTGAGAACATCCTTGGTTTGACATTATTTCATTATTGTTTAAATATTCCGCTCCCAGAGATTTGATTGTCTTCATTCATACATTTCAAAATTAAGGGCAGTAATAATAATTTCGTTATTTGTTCTTCACCTACATTCTCGTATACGATTGTTGGCGATTGACTTGAGACTAGACAACGATTGCAGGAGCCTGTGATTAAGAAGACAATAAATTATAAGTTAATTGTTATTAATCAAGTGCCCAAAGTATTGCCAAGATTTTTTGAACGGAAATCGTTAATCTAAATATTGTTAGAGCAAATTAAGACCAGAAGATATTTTATATTCGCATTTAAAATATCTACTACACGTTCGCACTCGTGTTTGTTTGTTGGTCTGTCTTTCAAACACGCAGTTAAGAAGCGACGGATCGATGTGTTTTTTTTTTTTTTTTTTTTTTTTTTTTTTTTTTTTTTTTTTTTTTTTTTTTTTTTTTTTTTTTTTTTAAATATATAGACTAGCGCTTGGCCGCAATCACACCTGATGGTAAGTGAAGATGCGGCCTAAGATGGAACGCGCTTGCCTAGAAGATGCCTATTCACTCTTGATTTGAAGGTACCCAAATTATAGTTGGAGGGAAAAACGGAAGCCGGAAGGGCATTCCAAATCCTAGCGGTGCGTATCAGGAACGAAGAAGCAAAGCGCTTAGTGCGCGTTCTTGGGATTTCAACAACGTAGGGGTGCAGATCTTTTCTGTGTCTTGCGTTTCGATGGTAGAATGGTGACGGCGGAACCAAGTTGAAAAGTTCCTGAGCACACTCTCCGAAATATATTCTGTAGAATACCGACAGACAGGCAACTTTTCGCCGATGCTCCAAGCTTTGAAGTCTGGAGTTGACCAGCGTTTCGTCACCAATGAGTCTTCTAGCACGACGATCCACTGAATCCAATGCAGCAAGCTGGTACTTGGCAGAGCCATCCCACAAATGGCTGCAGTACTCCATGCACGATCGAACTTGAGCTTGGTACAAGGTAAGAAGCTGTTCCGGCGTGAAGTACCGCTTGACCTTGTTGAGGATGCCAAGTTTCTTTGCAGCATTTTTTGTAGAGGTATACTTGAAGACCTGGAGAGTGATATAGGAAATTTAAAAACAGTTAAAAAGCCTAAATCCACGTGGATGATGTCGCGTGCAAAAGTTTAAACAACCTCAATAGCGCAATGGTTCAAGGCGCGGATTGAAAAACGACAGGTCGCTGGTTCAAACCCCACCCTATGACAAAATTAACGCTTAGTTGGAGGGGAAAGGGGACTTTTGGTCATGTTCAATGTGGGTCTTTTTAAAAACTAAAAATAAGCTAGTAGGTTATATTCGTACCGACCGACATAAACATTCGCATACAAGGAAGAAGCGCCGCCGCCGCCGCGTCTGCGCAACTCCCTATATTTAACCACTCAAGGGTTTCCTGCTCAAAATGTTTATTAATTTATATTTATGTAAAACCATGTTTGTTTACACCCACACCACGTGGCAGGGCAATGAACTCTACTATGATATTTTTACGTATTTTCTTTTTCCAAAATGAACAGATTTATGATGCGTTCTTGTTTTGAAATTGCTATTCCTTAGAAACTTGCTGGACGGATTCCCAATGACTGGAAATACTGTGTTTTCACTAAGATATTTCATATTTTTTGTTTTATAATAGCTTTTTAATTATGTATTACTTAAGTCAACTAGTCACCCACACAGAAGTACAACTGAATAGAAACAACGATAGACAGTAAATATCACAGTCGAATCATTACAGTCGGTACGCGTTGAAAGCGTGAGAATCTTAATTATAGGAATGATTCCAAAATCGTCAGATTTCTATTTCTTGCAACGATATTACGATTAAGTATAGTACTTACCTACTGTGTGGTCGGAATTGCCTCGTACTTTTCTATTCAAATTGTTCTCTCCCACAAAATTGCTACAATCACAATCAGGTTTTTGTAAATTTATATCTTACACAAATGGTATTAGAGTTGTTTTTACTTTGACTCTTTCCTAATTAATCCTAAATGTAGTAATTATACCTACTACATTTACTGTATTTTACGGTGAGCGATTCTATTATGAAACTGTCTGCGAATTTGCTGTTTTAATTGAATTTGACAAGTGTTGATTCATTTCTTTGTAATATTTTTCTTCTTGTGTTTTGTACATTTTGTGTTTCGTACAATTTGCGTTTTGTACATTTTGCGTAGTATTGTACGTTTTCCCATCAACGGATCACTACGCAGTCTTCTCTCAGAGTTTGAATGTTGCCTGTCAATTGTGGTATTAGCTGCCCACCACCACTGCCCTAGATTATTGACCATGGATATAAGCGGCGCAAGACCGCAGCGCGTACAAGAGACTTATGTATGTTAAGCAGCCTATAGGTACATATATCGGTTAGCGATGAGGAGGACGTGGACGTCATTAAGGAAAACTTGGCAGTAGTCAACTCTCGTTGAATTTTTTCTTAAATTAAAAGTTAATTATGAAAATTGTTAGGTACTTACTATAGTTCATAGTGATTTCGCAAAATTAGCAGATAAAGAATTTATTACGAAACTGTCTGGGAAATCAGTCTCAGTTAAGATATTGACTTGAACTGAAGGTGTTAAAAAGTATTAACAAATATTATAAAAACCTAGTCAATGGTTAATACAGGAAGCACCTGCCCGTAACCGTTACGTTGTTGAGGGGGGCCCAAAAATTATGCAGGTGAAACCGACTGGCCTATTTCGTAATAATATTTTTGATATGAAGTGTAGGTATATGTATGAGTGATTTTTGTTCTTAAATCTAAGCAGTTATAGAAATAAAAGGTAAGTAACATCAGGAAGAGATTTTATGATTTCTCTTTAGAACCAACACATTCGAATACACAAATAGTTTTTAATTGTTTTAATTGTACGGACCTTAAACAAGCTCATAAAAAATTAGCTCTTGGAATATTTTACATAATTATAATATGTAAATTTTGCTACAAGTACAGTAAATTAACCCTGTGAACTAACACAATAAATAAACTAACCTAATAATGTACCTACGGGTACAAATACTCGAGTTATACTTTTAAAACATTATTAAGAAAATATATTCCTCCTTTCTACAAGCGGTGTATGGTTTTCCTATTCTATTAGCTCCAGAAATGATTAGCAAAAGATCAGGCAAAGGTCGTATATGTATAAGGAATGTTGCATATTTACTCGACATTTCACGAGCATTTAGCGTCTGAACAACTACAGTATTTCACACCTCGGAGAAGGCGAAAGACTTACGTTCGAAGCACGTTTATAGCGGCAATTTGTTATGGTGCTACGAACTACGATGAACGATGGATATTTTAAGCACTTTAAGTGTTATATGCAGGTTTCTAAGGCAAATTATCTTAAGGTAACAGGCCCACGCCCACTACTTCGTCCGCGTAGATTTGACTTTTCGAAAAATATTTCTTCATACTAATTTACCTTCCAGCCCTTTTCACCCTTTAGGGAATTTCAACTTCTTTATGGTAAAAATGTATTTTTAACGTGTTTTTAAAATTCTTATTAAAAATATTTGTCTCTTACAAAAATAAAAATATTTGCATTTTTTAATGAAAAAAAAAAATTGGTAAGTCTTGTTAAAAGTTGTTGAATAAAAATTGTTTAGAATTATATACTTACAGAAATTACCCGTGGAAGGATGTTGGCACTTTAAAAAATTAACCTTGAATAATCACTACTGTTCAAACAACTTATACCTAATCTTTCAAACGACTTATAAATTAGTCTTGGGAAATCTGATACCCTTGTACCTTATTGCTCGAGATAAAATCGTCTTTAAAAAAAAGAAGGTATCAAGACATCGATAAAATTTATTAGATTTTTTTCATCGACTCCATTAGCATTCTCCATCGATGAGATAAATGCGTGTATCTGTGAATCATGAGAAGAGGTGTCAATGAACTGCGCACAATGGTTTTACGATCGAAGACGTTTCATTCAGTTTTTTATAGCTCTTAGTTTGTACTACAGAATTGTGATTCTATTTGTGTATATGATGGTAATTTGTTTTTTTTTTTGCTGGTATTAAATAAGCATTTTTATTCTGAGCACAAGCACAATCAAATTCTTTTTTATTTCATGTAGGCAGAAATCTGCATGTAGGCCATCTTGTGGCTCAATATGACAAGTCAAGACTATAGCCCAGTTCAAAACGCAGATTCTGATGAGAAGAACAGTGCATATATCGCTTTACCGTTTAGCTACGGACTAAAAAAACAAAACATAACTTAAACCAAACAGTCTCCAAAGACAAACTGATACATTTATACTACATAGCAAAACTGTAATTTTCTTGATATTTAGAAGTCATAATGCTCGGCCACTTGTTAAGATCCGAAAAGTTGTTATTAGATAAAGTGCGAGTAAATATTTATGACGTAATTTATTTACCTGTAAGCAATTTTGAATGCCACCTGTCAATTTAACTGTCACACCTCACAGCTATGTGGTGGCAGTTATCAGTTATCAGGGAACGATCAAATGAACTCATAATTTACCTGAATGTTCGATTCTATCTATGACTTTTATCGTCGAGCTTGGCCAGTTCGATTGAACCTTTAATTTGAGGCCAATTAGATATTTCCAAATACGTAGGGCCACTTATCCACAAGCCACAAGTCTGGTTAGGAGTCTAGACCTCTCACAAAGTGCCTGGGTGCAAGGTAGGCACTAATTAAAGACAACTGCCTACACTGACTAAAATAATTAATTCTTTTACCAATCTTTTACTAAGTTGAGTACCTAGTGAAAATAATTTCCATCCACACACACACATAGGAGGGCTATTCTCTATCTCGAATCGATCTAGTGAACTCTTACTTTATGACAAGTTGTCTCTTGAATGCGATCACTGACAAGTTAACAATGTATGACGATGTTAACTAATTTAATAACAACTTTGTATAACGTCATAAACATATCTTTGACGAAATTTTAATTAGTTTATTTCATAATAATTTAAAATCGTAATCAAACTTAAAATTTAAGAACAATATTTGCTTATCTAACAAGACATTGCGTGCGAGAGAACAACCTATCGTGCTTGTAATAATTTCACAGAATTCGATACGTTTACGGCGAATTTACGAGAAACGTTTATTTGCAATGCACTGGAGTGTATGCGAAGTAAATGTGTAAACAAATCGGAATCGAGGATTTATGATCGATTAAAATTTATGGTCAGTATCGATGTTATAGAGGCGTTAAAATCTATGAGTTTGTGCAGTGACGACGGAGCGGTTGTATAATAAACGATGCTAAACAGCACCACTGAATAACTGTTATCTGTTAAATGATTACTCTTCCTATAATCTCTTTATTAATGACTATACGTTAAAACTTGTATATGTTTTCAATATAACTTTTTGTAAACCAGTAAACATAATATTATTGTGAAATAAAATGTACATTGAATAGAAAATAAAGCTTTTGCCTGCGACATCGCGCGTGTGGAGTTAGGTGTTTAACATCCCGAGGGAACTTTTTGTATGTCCAGTCAATCTCAAAATCCTCATCTACAGTTGTGCTAAAACTCAAGAACAAAACAGTAAACAAACCCACTTTCGTATCTCAAGTGTTTGTTAAAAGAAAACACAATCATGCCAAAAAGTCTAAATTGTTTATTTTGTTCGCAGCATTTGTCCAAAACTTGAGAAATCTTTCAATTTTCTGAGGTAGACATCTATAATGCGTGCTCTAACTAGGCTCAGACTTGAGATAGAGATGAAACGAGACACACTTATGTCCCTGAAATAAATCTGTCTCGTTTTAACTCTATCTTAAGTCTGAACAGAGAGATAGTGCAGTCTATAGATCTCAGGATAAGAATAATCTCTTTTCCTAAAGGTCAACCCATACAGTACCCCTTCAAAGATGTAATGATTGTAATCTGTAGGCATAGTTTATCTGAAAGTGTAACTTTACACCTACTGGACCCTGAATCGATCAGTCAGCCAAACGACAATGGCGATCTTGTACCAGCTACCGGTACAAGCTCTCTCCTAATTAATTAATAGCTAGAAAGCGGCTATGTGAGGTGTAACAAAATTAATTTACATAGTCGGAAATAAATTTTAATAATTAATCCTAGTACAATTTAAATAACTTTAATTGCTGGATTAAAAAGATAAATGAGCTGGATAGTGGATATACTTAAAACATAACACCCAACTCGACGATACTGATCGCGTTTTGAGGCCAAAGCCTTAGACCATTCATTGGGTTGAATGGTCTAAGTCTTTAGCACATCACTGCTGTAGAATCCGTGGCATTGGAGTCAAAAGCACACAGGCGTTAAATAAAAAGAACAAAAGGAATGGTCACGACGATAAAGAAGATATTTATATCATTGTTAACCGTTAGGAACTTGAAGATAAAATAAAAATAAAAAAATTCGGTAGATCATTTAAATGAAATCGACGACACTTAAGACTATTGTTATCTAATCTCAAAACCATTTTAAAGCGCGTACGAGTACAGGAAATAATTTGAAATACAAAAGCGTTATACTGACCGATCGATCCTCTTTATTCTTTTCGCGGCAAGCAATTACCGCTTTAAACAGTGTAAGGCCCATTGGAAGCAGAACTTTTTGTCACAAACGAGAAACTTTAACGGCTATTAACAGTCGGAAACGGTCCGTGTAGGGCAAGGCCCGACATGTGACGCGACGTCCGACCCACTTTCCTGCGACAGTGGAAAACGATTCGCACTCGAGACACACTGACCAGCGCAAAAAGGTTATGTGAAGTCAAGTGGAAACGCGTATCACATGGTAGAATTTGTAACGCATAGTAGCGGCCTTTTGTGGCGCATTCCGATCGATTTATAATGTCTCATTTCTCGCTAACAGACAGATACCTTCCGAATGTGTGGCGTGAGAGAATACTTTTTTTTAACAAGATGAAGCCTCAATAGCCCAACGGTTAAAGGTGCGGACTTAACACTGCAAGATCGCAGGTTTTTCAATAAAAAACGCAATTACGAACGAACGGAAAAAATAAGTCCGCGATCATGGCTCGATATGTTTGTATGACTTTTTGGATACTACACTAAGTAATTTTCTGAGATATCATGCATTCATCGCTCACGGTTAATGGAATTGACGTATGCAGAAACTATTGTTTAATGACCCCTAGCCGTAGCACGTGCTTCGACTATTGATGCTGGACTGCACTTGGAAAGATATGTATCTCGCTTGTTAAAATTTAGCTTGATGTCCACTCGAACTTGTACTGGATGCGGGGAATTTACAAATGATGCGTTCAAAATTTCAAGTTTGTTGTTTCGCTTCAGCTTATACTAATATATATAGATAGGGTACCTACTTGTTGTGTTGCGATCGATTTGTAAGAACTTGTTTCAGATTTTTAATGGTTGCGATGGCGCCGCCAGTTCGTCGCCAAATGAGCCCACTTTCTGTGCAAATATAATGTATGATATGTACATAATATATATGTATGCGAAGCGAAGAAAGGAAAACTATAGCTAATGCCCGCGACTTCGTTCGCGTGTAGTGGTGGCTTGATTTAGTTACATACATCCACCCCTCCATACACCTAAACATTTATAATATTAGTAGAATGGCTGCGAATATATGAAGAACTTCATCTTCGTCTCGAGCCATCGCTACACACACACACGCGTACTCACCCAAACACACATACACACACACACACATACACATCCACACACACACACACACACACACACACACACACACACACACACACACACACACACACACACACACACACACACACTAAAATACTATTATCATGGAATTCCGCAAAGTAATGCCTGCTTCTAACATTACACTTATACATTATAATCAAATTACTGATAATATCTGCTACTTTACCTAATCAGTTGAGATATAGTCGCGTTTTCTACTATGTCGGAATTAATATTAATTCAGTACACTAGGTACTAGTACTATTAAGGTGAATTTAATGAACACAAAATAGTCACGTGCACAGTTTCACTAGAAACCTGGCACCTGGTGTAGACCCTAGCCTCTGTCACTATATTTATCAATCAGACCTCAAGTGAACTTGCCACTTGCAGCCACCGGACAACCTCTAATAGGCAAACATAGTGATACTTCCAATTTATATGCCCTTTATTTGAATTTGAACTTTAATTTTATTGATTTAGGATTCAAAATTAGATAAGCTTTTTCGACAGATGGCTTAATAATTCATGTTAGTTATGGAACTAATCGAGATTAACACGTGACAACATATGGTGTTCTTACCTTATACGCTGCGTTTGGATCTGATATTGGAAATGAATGAAGACGTAATTTTATTTATTATCATTGGGATTATAAAGTCAATTGTAGAACAAACCGTTAGGTAATAAAATATACGTAAGAATTAAGAAATAATGTTTGGCTAGATTTGCCCACTTTTTTGGCCGTTGACATTACTTTTATATTTGTTAATCGACTTCAAATATAAGATTTCTCCGATTCGATAAGTACATTTTATTTATTCTAATGTAAAATTGATAGCTAAACCATACTAGTTTTTAACTTTCAAAATATACGAGACCATAAAAGCTGTTATTGTGAATCAAGAAAATCAAGCTATCACAACAAAAAGTAGAAACTTAAGTGCTTCTGAATTTAACCATTCTTGGCTTCCGTCCATGCATCACAAATTCCTTGTTAAACTAATTAAGGCCGAATACCGTATCATATATATATACTATAGAACTGAAATGTAGAGCACAAAATTTAATTGGATAAGAATACCAAGTAGTCAACAATGCATAATTTTTCAAATGTTGATATTTTCGAGAATAAAAGGCCAGAATGCAATCATTAAGAATATTTAGACACGCCAACAAGTCAGCTGCCGACACGATCCAAACTTGTCGGTCCAAATATGACGCGTCCGGGATTATGCAATAGCTTAGTGCAGGTCTTTAATCAGCGATTGGAATCTTCCTATAAAGAAGTAATCACTTTTTCCAATTCCAATCACTGATTGAGACCTAGGTCATATCATATCTATTAAAATAAACAATATTAGCAAATTTTTCATACTAGCTAATAAAGCTAAAATCCTTTACTGACCTCAACATTGCATTTCCATTAATTTTTTTTTGTTTGCAAACCTTAATTTAAACTGTTGATATTGCCTGAAATAAAAGTTCTTTATTAATTTCGTTCAAATCTTAAGTTGCTAGGAATTATAACTAAGTTGTACCGTCTATAAACGCTAATTAGTTGCATTATTACGCAAGAAAACTATCCATCTATGGTACCTACCTAATATAATCAACGTAAGCTGACATAATTAGCCAGTTTTTATGTAACACTTTCACGCTTGTCCATATGCGATGTGGATAAGAGTGATCGCTTATGTGCATTTACTAATTGGCTCTATCTCTTAACGATCTTGAATCGTTCGTCTTGTTTGTCGGGTAATACTAGTTGCTAACAGAGTCTGATTATATTTTCCCTAAGGTCTAAACCCGCCTCGGTCTGAGTAGTCAAACTAATCAGAGTATTTTTTTATTATTCTGTTACAGTTCCTGACTTATATAGATCGCTTTGTTCTGGTCCTAGGAATAGCCAGAACAGTCTTCTATTCTACTATTCCGTACTCCAAGTTTCGAAGAACAATCACACCTTACTATGTTTCAAATAAAAATGAAAATTAAAAGAATAAATAAAATGACAAAAAATTAAATAGGTATAAAAAGAAAATATAACAATAATGACAAAAATTTAATCAAAATGCAAATAAGATCTCTTTCAATGACAGGGAACATCCTGTATTAAAAAAAATAGCTTGTATATTACCATCGATGCTTGTATACCTAGGAGGATTAAGCCCACAAACAACAAACACAAAATTTTTTTTCCTCCGAGTTGTATACGCCTCTGGTTTCTGGTGTACCTAACTTTTCAAATTGACGCAGTTTGTGTTAGTCTGACGTCTTTATAGACATTTCTTCTGTATTAAACAAAAGAAATGTCTATAAAGACGTTTTCGATAAAGGTTGGGTCACGTGACGGAATTTAGCAACATCTAGCGGAAACTCGGAGGAAAAAAAATTTTGAAGAGCGGAAAAGACGTGGAAAAAGCGTTGTACTCTTCCTAATGGACCTGGGAATTGACTTAACCATTCTGGAAAATCAAAGAGTTCTTAAAAAAATAATTCACGCTGACGAAGTCGGGGGCACCAGTTAGTATTCTTTAACAAAATACAAGTTTGTTATTCCTTGTGTATCTTCGACTTCCGCAAAGTAATGCCCACTTCTATATAATAAAGCTTATTTTATTTACCTATCGTAAACAGTCAATACATGCTCGAAGTCAATACATTATCATAATTATGTAACATTTACATATTGTGTTTAATGATTGAAGATTACCTAATAAAAACTTGTTAATTTATACAAAGATTTCTCCTCATAAAAAAATATGAAACTCTATTTATAGCACCTGTAAGTATGTATATTTATAGGCAAACAACCCTTAACTATTTGCATATAAAATAGTAAGAGGACCAAAGAGTGTATTTTATTTATCTCAAATCGTAATCAAACGGGTTTCATCCGACCATAGACATCTCGAACGCAATAACATAAGGATTTGCCTTCACGATATGTATCTGTTGACAGAAGACACGGCAGTTCAGAATAAATCACATAAGGGCGGATCGATCGCCCACGCCAATCCACAGGAGGTAGGATGCTAGCACGATACGTACAAACTCAATGGTAGAAGTATATTCATATATCTAAATTCTAAAACATTTCTAAAACCAAAAGGAAGGGTTATAGTTTTAGTACTCTATTTTAATCCCCTTTTAGGTTCCGCACCCAAAGGGTGCCAATATGTAATAATAATACGCTCCCGCTATTACTAAGCCTTCGTTATCAGTCCGTATATCAGCGGGTTGTATTTCATGAACCGTAATAGTAAAATACTATGATACTACTTCCACAGAATGTGTATGTGTATTGCCGCTATAACAACAAATAATACCCTATACAAGGTACATGATTACTTCTGCGGCGCCGCTGCGGCGTCCTACAAAGAAAAATCCTTGGTACGCAAGGCTCGTTGCGACGCCGCAGTGTGGCAAACAATCCGACAAAATCGTTGCGGCGCCGCAACGCGCTGTGTGGCATCACTTGTATACGACAAGTTTCGTACCACGTGGGTGTTTGCCATAGAATTAGCGAGGCGATAAGTTATACGCAGTTATGTAAGAGGTCAGTCAACTTCGAACTTGAGTACGAAATATCGCGATGTACTCGTAAGTGGGTGTGTCTGCAGATATTATGATATTCATCTCAGCAACAACAAAAAAAGGCAAGCACATTTCTCAACCATTCTGTCGATGTTAAGATGCTTATAAAAAACTTTTTTGATTAATTTCACAGTCATAAATTTTGGCAACTTTTAAAACTGTATGTGAATGATTTTTTTGTGCAGTATAGGGTTCTGATGTCGAATATGTTAAAGCTTTATAAATAAATGGAATCCTAATTCCATCTACAGCTTTTAATAACATTACAACCAGAAAATAACACGTAGGAGAAAAAAAAAATACTCTTTTGACGTGCTTGATCTAAAGTTACGTAATGTATGTTGGTACGTTTTTTTAAAAAGACATTCGTAATTCAAAAGTCATGCCACACGGTCAGTTAAATTTTCATCTTCATTTAACGCTATAAAAAAATATACAACTCCTCCCATAGGCTCTTAATTCTCACCGTGACAAGTTATTTTATAGGCAATTGAATAGTCATCAGCTTATAAATCGTTTGGTCAACATTAAAGTATTTTACTTCGTAATTGTATGTCAAGAACTTTAGATGCTATGTAAGTGTGTGTAACTTGTCGGAGTCAATAAGGCGAACAATTTATGCTTGGCTTTATTGCCTATGACACGGGTTAGGCCTAAGAATTATGGTGTCTATTTGTCAGTTCGCATGGTTCAGGTTTGCGTTTGATGTACAGGTGTTACGGTTAATGATGTTTTTGAACTTGATCGAGTTCACTTAGGATAGAATGAAAGATGGAATGAAGGATGGAAGGATGGAAGTTAAAGTGTGTACTGAAAAACTGAAAAGTCGACTGGTCATTCCTAACACAAGCTTTAAGTATGCTATTTTGGAGGGAGAGGGGAATTTTAGTCAAGATTAGCATGGCTAATATTCTTTTGAATAATAAAATATCAAATTTAAAACATCAAAAACTCGACTGTGTTAATAAAAACTGAAAAGGAAAAAAGTCAAGTAATCTAGAATTCTGTTAAGTAATATTGGTTTTAACAGTTGGGACCCATTATTGGGAAGATTTGAACCGATCTAGATTTTTAATGGCGTCAGGTGGTCGCCGTACTGAATTTTGATTACTGTCATAACACAAATCGACTGACGTAAGAATCATCAAAATCGGCCCACACGTTTGGTCTCCAGAGCGTCAAATATATACATACATACATAGATTGATAAACACATTACCCTCCTTTGCGTCGCGCAGTCAGGTAAAAAACACATTAGGTCCTACCTACGTCCTAACTCCTAACAGCACCTCTCGTCCTTATCCTCTCGTCTTTTCAAGTATCACTCTCATAATCATCATTAACTGTGAACTGTCGGAACATTATTTTTTCTGTCCAGCCGGCGGCGACTTGTTATCTGTAAAGATCATCAGTCCTTCTAGTGCAAACTTTCAGCGTGAGTTATAAGACAAAAAAATTTATTGTGAGTTTATGTATAGCATTTATATAACGTGCGCTTAGATAAGGATTAGATGAATCTTTCATATAGAGGTAAACGTCTTAATTTAACATCTCTATACAAAGATAGTTAAACTAGATGGAAACTTAACGACAGCAGATAGTAGAAGCATTTAAGACATCTACATGAACTACTAATGATTGATATAAAAGTTGAATTTCCGAAATGTTGAATTCTGTAAACTACCAAAATGCGGAGTTTCTAGAACGTTGAATTTTAAATCAACAGAATACGTAGAAGGTTGTACTAATTTGTATAATCTAAGTGCAGTGCAGCATTCCTATTCAGAACCTTACCAAATAGCACAATTTAAATATAATAAGAGACGAATCGCATTCTCCGTCAAGCAGTTCACCTAAAGGGACCTTTGCCAAAGCACGATTCGTACCATTTGTAAACGAACATATAAATTATTCAAAAGCATGTAAACACACACCGTATAAGCGCATGACCTGCATCGTGACGCAATCTATTCTAGCCCAAAGGAGTGATTATAATGAAGACATTAAAATTCTTGCCCTTAACAGACGTTGGGTGCTATCAGTGTAAATACTCGGGGATTTACGAGGGCTTTCTCGACGCCAGATGGTCTGTACGGGATGACCTTAGCGTTTTAGCTTGGTACGAACGAATGAACGAGAAAACTCGATGGTACCTAATTCCGTAGAAAGGGATATTTATCGAATACAGTCAAGTAAGTCACTCAATAGTTGAATTATATATTTGGACTTTTGCTCGCAACTTTTGGTTAGATTTTTAATTGCGTTTTACCGAAGTGGCATTCGCCAGTTGTATGTATTTCTCAATTCCTTACCGCAGCGGATGCAACTAGTATTCTAATTTCCAAAATGTTGGACCTTCAAGATATATTATGTACTAATGTGATCACTGTACGACCTTAGTGTCAACAAGCTACAAGTGGAGTAACTCTGAGTAAATGTAACATTCTCTCAACATACATCCTGTCTTTAGTTTAAACTGAGGCCAGTGTGAGGAAACATGAAAAAGTTTGTCTCAGCTGGTAGTGACTCCTTCGAACATATTCACCATCCTCATGTGAGTCAATCAAATGAAAAAGTATTTTTTAACCATAAACCAATTTTATTTTACAATGCAATTGTTGAATCCGTTGAGGTTGCTCGGCGGGTGATGGAAAGAGCTATGTTAGGCGTATCCCTGCGGGATTATATCAGAAATGAGGAGAATCAGAGAATCTGTGGGAAAACCAGAGTTACCGACATTGCTTATTGAGACACAAGGCTGGAGTGGCTATAGGCGGGGCACATGGCTCGAAGAACCTCTGTGTGACAACAATTTTTTTAATCCTCTGGCAATTCGACGCTTGGCAAACACCAAGGTGGCAAGACAGATAGTTTCGAAACTTTAAGTGTGACCTCACGCGATTGAGAAAACAAGAACAAAAAATAATCACTTCAACCTTGGGGTGATTCTCTCTCGCTGATTGACGGCCCTCCCGCGCTCAAACAAACATCGGTTAATTACGAGCGCACTAAATACGTGAAAGGATTAAAGCATCGATTTATTGCTCTGTTTGCGTAATAGAATTGAGTCCAACCAAAATATACTGCTATCGTCAACGTGAGATTTAAATTTTCAACTCTTGCCCAACAGGAATTACGTCCCCACTGGTTTTGCAATCAGAAACATCAATACGTTCATGATAATGATGATGATCGTAGGTATGTCTAGAACTATAGAGTCATTCATCTAATAAGGAATTAAAAAATTGAACGTTGCCTTTTTGCTAAAGGAGAAGAAAACTTGAAAAGAGCAAAAGCTTGAGGATCTTTCGTCATTTTTTTTTCTATCCACCTTGTTGGAAGTCTCCTTAGTTTCTTTAAGTTTTTACTTCCCGCTCATTGCAACTTCAGCTTTGTGAATCGCTGTCAGTTTGTAAATTAAAAAATTTAAGAAAGCCCACTATGGGCCCATGGGCCACTAACGGCCTTCAGGATTTTGTTATTAGATGTTTTTGAGTCGGCAAATAGAAATAGGTACAGGTAACAGCTTTATACTTGTTAATTTTTTACAGATAAATATTAATTAAAAAAGTAACATGTTCAGCAATCAACAGAAAAAGTTGGAACCCCCAGACAATGGTGCTATTGCATTTTTTGCGCAATTAGCAAAATCGTGACAGAATATTTTTCTAATCATTAATCAAGCTAACTCGTTAAATGAAACACAATGGTTCAATTGAAAAAAATAATGACGGATCGCCGCGTCATTCCCATCCAGCATAGCAAGTATAGCTAAATAGATTACGTTTGAACAGGCTGTTGAACTGATGTTGATCTATTTCCTAATCATTGGATAATACTTGTCGTAAGTGCTTCATTGTTATCGTATTACGAAAAAGTCTGTAGGTATATTTGGTCTTTTTGTTTGATTTGCTTGGTCGATCCTGTTTTTTATGGATTTAAGTCATATGTATAAAAGTATTTAAAGATGTTCGACGGAGATTTAAATAGAGCACCTATTGTTATGACAATTTCTTTTTTGTCAATAATGTTGGAACTAAGCGTGTGCCAACTTTAAAGGTCTTCAATAATACTATTTATAGTGTAGTATGGATCATTAGTATGGATGGGTGAAAAAAGGATGGAGGAATTCTCCGTTCCTTCCCCATCCATACTAAACAATAGATTTACGCACAGGTTTTATTCTGCGACCTCGTGTCTTTGCTAGGAACCCATTAGATGACTCAGGTCTTAAGGCACTTACTCTCACTAGCTCTGAATGTAAGGTATGCAAAATTATGAGAGACATATGTCACTAAATCTTCATTGGCCTCCCTGGAATGTGATCTATTTTTACCAAACAACATTAACTCTCTAATTTCATTAGTAATGTGAGCGACATTGACCGCACGAAAGTTCGAATTGCGTCGCATTTACGTAATCCAGTCAGTCACGAACGCTATTTGTATCACTTTTGTGACTCACGTATTAAATACATAATCCGGAAAAATCGGTTGGACAGTTTTGACATCTAATTTAGTTATTTCGTCGTTTACTCCGTTTATACAAGTATAATATTACTTCAGAACCTGTAAAGTTACAGGCTAATATAATGTGATCAAATGAACTTCACAAGAGAAGTTCGATCGATACAAGTACTTATTGTAAATGAATTGAAATTCATTCGAAGATATAATTTATACGACGAAATATTAAATTATTCACTACTAAGAGACGATATGGATGGATCAGGAATGATAAGCAGACTTACATACTCTCGTAAAAATGGAAATTAAGAAAATGTAGAGACGCGAGCTTAACTGCCTTTCAACCTCATAAACATCAGATAATAAACACTTCCAGTAACATAGTTTAAAGTGACCCACTTGATCTAGGCATAAGCTAGAAATTATATTATTTAGGAGACGTTTTAGTGTCACTTCCAAATCAGGAAAGAGGACTAATGGCTAAATCGATTATTTACGACCAATTCAAAGTAGATAGCTTTCTAAGCTTTGAATTACATGCTCCGGACAATTAAAGACGGATTTACTTGTAACATATCCTACGTTATGGAGAGTATTACGAATATGGAATACTCGAGAAGATTTAGGTTAAACTTTAATAAAAATAAGATAAAGTACATATGTCAGCACATAATATAGTTCTTATGAATTTATTTAAAGAGCCTGTGTCAATGTAACTAATATTTTCCTTCTTAACTCACTTGTAAGTAATCCAACTTATTTGTATTCAATTCAAAATATTTTGTGAGTAAAATTGCTAAAAAACCATGAGTCATTGAAAACATTAGGTATGCTTCGCACGTAGGTACTAAAAATTGAATTATAATTTCATGAATCTATCACGTAATTGTGTTATGGAGTATAGATTATGCTCCATCTCTCTCTCTCTTACAAGTAGACCTAGATCGGAGTTTTTTTATTTTTCAAAAAGAATTTGAAAATTACTGACTTACTGTATAACGAAAAGCAGATACAATCAAAGGAATTTGTTTATTGGCTCCTACATCATCAATCATCAGGAACGCGATAAAAAGGTAGGTTCACTTTTAGGCGTCACGAATCAAGATTACGACGAAAGATTCTTGGCAGTGACGAAATTATGAAACTGCTCGATGTAGGTACGAGTACGTTAGAGAATAGATACCCGCTTATAATATTTTGTGAGCAAGATTCATTGGGTTTCATTTTTGAGATAAAAAAATAATAATAATAGTACACTCTGGCTAGATATTTCTATTTTTATTTCTTTTTCTAAACATTGAGGTTTCTTTTCATATTGCTATTCTGGCTTGAAATTATTGAAGGAATTTCTTTATTTTTATTATTACTCGAACTCTCATTTTTGTTGTTTTTTTGTTTTATATGTTTAAGGAGCTGTAAATGAATTGGTTGTAAATGTTCAATAAAAATTTTATTTTTATATTAGTTTGATAGAACTATAAAATTTAAATGAATTGTTTCATTGAGTCTATAATTATACTATTTAATGACTAGCCTCGGCCATTTTTGTTTGGCAAAACTTTCAGTTCGCCTGTAATCGTAACGTTAATGCGTCTACGGGTGTACTATTTTAACTGATTTATGCGAAATTCTCTGTTACGGGTGTCTGGAAAAACGTTCAAAACGACCGTTTCGATATTACGAGCTGTAGTAAACTACATAGGATTTGTATTATTTTGTATTGAGCACTGACCTCTGTGATACTGGTACGCTCACACTGTTTGTTTACGACAATCCGTTTCGTTGCTTTGTCGTGCCGTGAGAAAGCTTTGTCGCACAGACTGTGCTGCTGGTAACTAAATTTTACTTTTCCCAATACATCTTCATCACAATTAATTAAAATATATCTATTGATCTTCGTGATTACTTTGGATTCGCGAGCGCGATACTTATTTTGCCTAATGTTGGTGTCGCCTACCTGTTCAGCACACAGCGTTAATATATTAGTGTCAGAGAGCTCTGTCAGTGTATATCGTATCATCGCTGCTTCTTTGTGATCGCTGTTCTTTACCCAGAAGATAATGAATTTCAATCTGGATGTTGGTTGTTCTTTATAATAGCCGTGTAGACTTTAACACACGATTGTTGATCAGTGATTTATATATTTGTGTCAAATTATCATAAGGATAATTATCTTAATTACCAGTCGGGCGTTCAACTCGACTTCTATATTATCGTTAGAAACCTTTAGAAACGGATGTTAGAATCATTATGTCACTCTGCTCTGTATGGAAATAAATAATGTGAATATTTTGTTTGTTTTTAATGCATTAATAATTTGTTTTGCATCTTTTCATCATATTTATACAAATAAATAAAATTTAAATGTATATGATTTTGTATCTTGGCGAGACGCAGTGATATCTAGTTTTCAGGGACAGATTATGGATACTAAAATAATCGAAAAATCAACGAGGTTTTAAAAAAGCTTAATCCAAACGAATGTAGTCACTGGTATCAACTAGTAATAAATATTTTGATGTAGTTATGCGTAATCCTCTAAAACGTTTTGTATTCAATAAGCAGATAAATGAAAGCCGTATAAAAGCTAATGTTCATTAGTTATGCTAGATCTAACATCTCTCGGCTTTCATATTAACACACAAACACCGAGTATTATAACTCGTAGTTGTATATCAACGCTGGTTTATTTGATGTTGCCACTTGCGACATTCATACACATGCCACACTAGTAGTTTGCTAATGGTGTAAGTGTTAAAGAACTTGATATTCTTGAATGTAATTTTCTACGCCTTTGAAGCTTAGCCCATGAAGCATCCTTTAAAACTTCAGTTTACGAACTTAGCTAAGCGGGCTAACTGAGTTGTGAATTAACTCTACCCAACGATTCTAGTTAAGTAAGCTAAGTGTAAACTTTATCAATTTTATGCCTCCCGTCACTCTCGTGGCACGCTACTGGCAGGTCGTCATGGTTGTTGAGTCCTAATTTATCTTCAGCCAAGCTGACAACTGGATAGTTTACTTGAACTAAGAAATGTTCGATCTCTTCAATGTCTAAATGTCATCAATCATTGTAGTCATCACTTAATGTTCAGATTACATTTTAGTTAGTGGTATCTCTTAATGTGTTGAGAAAATAAACCGACGTTTTTTACAGGCAAATGCGCTTAAGCATAGACGTCATTATTCCTTTCCATCGGGCATAATTATTGTTGTCAAGTACAAATATACCTTGCAGTAAAAAATAAGGCTAAGTCGCTTCCATTTGCACGTCTTCTGTATGCACCTACTTTAATGACTGTTGGCACTTGCATCTGCTAGTGTGATGTAATCTTACCTACTACAGAATTATAAATCTGCAGAATTTTATCTATTATTAGCTTTTGCCTGCTTGTTTGAAAAACAATCCAAAGAACACACTGCGCATAATAATAATTCCTAATATTTGTAGGGATTATAAGAAAGTTTTCGAAGCAGTAGAAGTAATCGTGGACGATATCCACCAAAAAAGCTCTCGCTTATAACTTGCCCCATTCTGTAATATATGGATCAAGAGAAGCTTCTAAGTGGATAATGTCAATTGCCGGCAACCATTCCGCATACCACGGAGCTAGCGACTACACATTCATATAGGCATATTAGTTCATTAAACTGGTAACTAGTCGAGACGAGACATCTTCTGCACAATTGTTTAACCACAAATACTGTCTGCGGTCAGTTAATGTCAACTCATTAAGTCAAACCAATGTGAATGTGGCAATCGAAAATTTCTGTAGGTACCTATTTTGATATAAACAATAATTTGTTTTTTAAATTTCGTTAGTGAAGATTAATTTACCACCGATTTGCAAAGTTACTGAGATCGATCCGGCAAAAAATTTAGCAACTGATCATAAAATGAAATTTAAATTAAGAAGCAAGAGACAAGAAAATCACTTATTCACAATGTTGAATCGACTCGGTCGAAACCGGAAATAATTTTTAATTATACCTTCAGCACTTGATCAAATATTATGCTAAATGTCGTAGTAGTGAGTTATGTAATACGCCGCTTCCGAATTAAATACGATGATTAATGGCTATCTATATAAATAATATCTGAATATAATTGCAGATAAATTCGTTTCAGCACTTAAATATAATATTAGATAAGCGAAACCGAAACCAGAAATTATGCAAACTATACCCAAACGATGAGTATCAACTTGTCAACAAAGTTATGATTAAACGTTTCGAACAAGTACAGTTATAGTATGAAGTTCCACTAAAAATCTGAATAAATACAATAGATAATAATAGGTTGATATGATGAAATCAAAGTTTATCTTCATCACAACAATTTTATCGATGAAAAAGACTACATCGATGAAAAAGACGAGTTATATTTTGAGCTTAGAAATGGAGTTGCAGCTTATTTGTGATATCGTGTACAAAATTGTATTCAAATAACATGAATTTTTGAAAATCTCGGTAACCTCCTGATGACAGACAAAAGAAAAGTTAAGACATAGTAATCAAAATAAAGGATCAGATATCTTCTTGTAAGAAAAGTAGAGATTAGCTAGATATAGATAGGCGTAGTAAATGTAAGATTAGCTAAAATTGTTCAACGTAAGTGAACCAGACATATCATCTACACTACTTATATCAGCAAATAGAGATATCAAACAACAACTCGACGGAATTCGTTGATTCGCCGCGTGGGAGAGCTTCCTGATAACAATTTGAGATGTACAGATTAAGTAATAGTTGGCACAGCTAATTGTGAGTAACGACTAGGTGACATAAACCATTCAACGCTAAAATAAGACATCCTCCTTATTCACAATTTTCTCAAGGACTGTGTGGATATTATTTATGTTATTTTGTTGCCACTATGTTTTGCTTTCTTTTTTTAACAAAGAGGCAGATTGTGAATGTTAATTTAGCCAATAAAGTACTTTTTAAGTTTTCTTAAATTTCAATTCCAATACATGATAAATTTTTACTTGACTTAGGTATAAGAGCGAAGTTTGTTTACGAAAGTACTTGATATTACGTTTACAGGAAAGATTAGAACGTTAGCCTTTCAGATTTCAGTCCGGCCTAGCCTGTTGGACTATTGAGGTATTTTGAATTGATGATTAGTGATGCTGCTGATGGTGATGAATGTTTTTGTAAACTACTTGAGATACACTCCAATCTTTTTAAATTTCCTATTACAGCAGCTCTACTCGATATTACCGAAAAGTTATTTCGAATTCTTGAAAAGTGCTCGACATTATCGTAGCTGGTGGGTGGGCACCAGATCGACGCAATTGCGCTTTCTGCGAGTTAACACGTTGAAGACATAACTCCTGACCTAGATACCAAGATATATAGCCTCCAATTAAACATAGTCCTATGTACCGAGTTTAAAGGTCTCGCAAACATCAAAAGTCGCTTTAGAGCGTGTTAAGCTAAGCGGGTTCCCGTGTACTGAGGTAATGCACGCTTTATTGCAATACTTGTTAACAGTACAACTAAGTAGACTGAGGTGGTAATGTACTTGGATTATGTAATTTTTAATGCGATTTCCCAAGGCGTGAGCGTGTGATTTCGACTGTAGACGTTAGGGAGTGCTATCTTCCAGTAGTTTCAAATGGGCCATGTTTATGGATGGATGGATCTTAAACAATCTCTAGTGCTTCATCAAACTGCCACACAGAGCAGCATGCATCTTAATTATAGTATGTATAAAGAAAAGTATTTATAGAAAATGATATTTTCTAACATATTTTACGTAATTTTTCAAGCCAGTTCCATTACTCCCTTATGCAATGATTGTATTAATTTTGTACTGCGTTTCCATCGACCTTTAGCCATGCCTTTTCAAGTCATTACGGCATACTATGCCTATTATAAACGTAACAAAATTGCCTGCCACTAATGAGGGCAATTCAGCACTGTAGAAGCTTTTTCTCTTGATGACTTTTTGTCACGAACATCGAAACAAGTGAGTGAATGAATTACCTGAAAGCCGTCAAAAGAGGAATAAATGGAAATAAATTATTTTCATTGTTTGAAGTTTTAAGTAGTAAAAGTCATTGAGGTCTATGACATTATTTAGTGACTGAACTCTTCGATCACAGAAAAAAACTGAACTATACAAGTTGTTATCAAGGGTTGTTATGTATATATTTGTGCTACATATAGAGTGTAGAATATAGGTACAACAGTTAAGTACTTTGCTGTGCCATAGATGTCAATTTAATCGTGGTTTGGTTGATGCCGTTATTTTATTTTTTAAAAACTTAATGACCCACATTCTGTACTTAATACCCGTTTAATATTGATTTATTTATTTAGTAGGAAGCCCACGTTGTATATTCGTTTATATGTGTTTATGATATATCATGTATATTTGTTACAGGTAATACATTTGAACAAGTCCTTCGTACTAGCGGAGTTGGTAAGAAGTAAGGAATAAGTATAATGTTCTCAAAGCCCTGTGAAGTCTGCCGATCCACACTTAGCCAGTGTGGACTAGTAGAGCGCATTCTTTCTCATTTTAAAGCTGAAATTTATAGACACTCTCATTCAGCTCAGACTCAAGACAGAGTTAAAATGAGGCAGATTTATGTCAGAGCATATTTGTATCTCGTTTCAACCTCTATCTTAAGTCTGAGCTGAGTTAGAGCAGGCTCTATAGATCTCAGTGTAATATGAGAGTCGCCTTAGAACGCCGATATTTAAGCGGGTTTGAACTAATGATCTTTCGGATTACAGTCTATGCCTTGAGCCTTGAGCTATCTCAGCTGATGGTACAGTCGGTGACGAATGACGATGCAGTCTAAAGTGGTAGTTGGCTGACTTGGAAGCTGGTACGACAATTTTAATTAAATCCTAACCCTAAACGTTTTCTACACGCCATCGTACCGGAACGCTAAACCGCTTGGCGATATTGTCTTGGGCGTGACAAGCCACATCCATATACATATCAGAAATTTTAAATTTCGAAATTGCCCCTGCCGGGATTCGAACCCGACACCTCTCAGTGTACATAAATCATTAATTTACCTAGTAGGTACTCGTATGTGTAGACATGCCTCACATAACTCGCCTCTCCAATCCCTTTAGCTATTCTAGGCAGTAGGTAGAGAACCCTAAAGCACTTGCCTTTTTAATAATTTCACTCACATCGCACCCTACGCACAGTCCTACCAGTTGTACGAGTAGAGGCTGAAGTCTTAACGAGGAAAGCCCTTAACGCCCGGAGGTTCATAGCAGTAAAACAAAAGATCACGCTTGGTTCAACACTCGACGCATTTGAATCATTAATGATGGATTCTGCGTATTCTCTGGGGAGCTTGGAGCTATATTTGGTGCATTCAGATCATTAGAAAAGCTTCTATTGCGTTGGTTCTTATGGTACAGCACAATAATTATAACAGTTCTGAAGGCATTGTATCATTAACTGCGTGTTAATCCATTTTCCACACACGATAGTAATGGGCCAATAGGTATGTTATCTGTCTTGTTTTTTGTCTGTACGTCTGTCTGTTTATATGGACTTGCGGATTTGTATCAAAATGACTGATCAGATTTAGAAGGAATTTTCGTATACATTTAGAGATTTATGTGCAAGGAGTTATATACGTTAAATACATTTTATGCTAGAATTCCTTTTTAGAAAAATAAAACCTTGAAATACAATATGACCATGTTTTCATTTTGCACAGAGATACCTTGCATCTCAAAGATATTGACTACTTATGGAAAGCAAAGGTGACAATCTTTAACGGTGAAGGAAATCTGCACACCTGAAAGTTCTGTTTCCAAAGACGTGTGCGAAGTCTACAGATTCGCATTGGGACAGTGTGGTGGACTAAGTTCTATAACCTGCTCTGAGAGTAAACCTGCGCTCAGTAGTGAGACGTTAATGGGTTGTTCTTGACAATGTTGGAAATCAAAGAGGTCCCACGGGAACACTAAACCGCGCGGAAGAAGTTGCGAACAGCGTCGTGTTAAAAAATAATACAATATGCGGATATAGAATATAAATTTTGCTTTTACCAGATTATATTCAGTTTTCAGATATAGAAATGCATCAAATGCATCCATTTCCCGGCAATGAATCACGTTTAGATGCGGGAGCGCATACAGTGTGCCGATTTCAAAAATAGACCAAGTTGACACACATAAATAATATTAGCTGCATCGTAAATACGCGGCGTGTCGGCCAGGACTGGACTGCGGGAGTGACGCGGGAATTTTAAGATTAGATCAACGATTTTATGTAGTGTACCACAACGTTAAAAAATCAAACGTCACAAACGACGTTTGATTTTTATTTTAAACACCAACCTACAACATAAGACCCGTCGCGCTGCTTTATTTGCTTCTGTACTGTATCCACGGGACAGGAATACCTTTTGTAAATATATTCTCACGGTTACACTCGTGGAGTTACTAACACGCTTCTTATTTTGTAACCTCCTCCTCCAAACTTCTTTTCCTTGTTTAACATCCGATAGACGTCCACTAGACATGGAGGTCCACACGCCTCTTGGTGCCTATCCTCAGGTCTTGCGCTGCCTGTATCCAGATCAGTTTTAGCACTCTGCTTATAAACTGCCATACTCTTAAGGCAATTTCAAACCGTACCTAGACTTTATCGTCGTTCAGGCGCCATCGTGATATTTGTCATCGAATAAACTATTTATTTTCATTATCGGTCATAGAGATATAAGGTTCAATAGCCTTTATAAGGAAAAGGTTTTCAGTACCTACTACTTTGGTTACAAAAGTAGTTAAGGCCCACACCTAAAGAAATCCTTAAATCAACAATTAAATGTAGAAACCTATAGGTAATTGCGAGAAATACATCCGTCATATTGAATTGCAATTATTGCGCGAACAGTAAAATAACCGCCAAATTAATAATTGTTGTCTTTTCCTTATTCATGTAAAAAAGCTATAAAACATCGATATCCGATATACTTGCGTCATACTTGGAAGTTGCCGGGAAAAGTATCGAACTTGTCCACTGTCGTCACTTACCGGTAAGTCAATAAGCCGCTTTATCGCAGCTTATTAACTTACCGGTGTATTTTGTGACATGTTTCACACCTGTGTCGGTACATTATAGCTTCGAACGAGACTTCCAGTTTGATTAGTCCTCGACGAGGACGGGTTTCGTACAAAAGCTGATTCATTTATAATGTCTGATGTACGTCTTTAGAAGATGATCAAACATTACAAATTCCCTTGTCTAATATTCTAGCGACGTACCTTTTTTAAGACTACTTACCACAAAAGCAAAAACCCGTAAAGCACATCAGCTATTCTCCATCTACGTGCCCATCAACAATTAACAAGTCGGAATGGTTCTTTGTTCTTACTTTCCCATTGAATACTTTTTGTTACTCTTACGTACGTATTCAATACTCTATACCAGCGATTTCCAAAGTGTGTTCCTTGAAGAAGTCAGTAGGATTCCGCGAGTTTGTCTTTTGAAGAACTTCTCTCAATTAAGCTACAGGCTACTTTTGCTTTAGGCCAAATTTCACCAACATGGAATGGTTCCTACTCGAGAGTATAGCAGTTTATTTTAAAAATAAACTATATCTACCATTTATTTCACCATAACTTAATATGAGATCAGAATCGCTACTCGCAATTGAATCACCACTATTTTGTAGGAGTAAATACGGGAGTTAAATAATTCCTTATGTATTCTCGAGAATAAGAAACTTTGGTGAAATTCGGTCTTGGAAAGAAAAATTAAAGAGCAGAAAAAATGCGCTCGCTGCGCTTTGTATTCGTTTACTACTATAAAATCAACTGAAACACATCTTTAATGCAAAAATAGCCTCAACAGCGCATCGGTCACGGGGTGACTGAAAGCCGAAAGGTCGACGTTTCAAACCCCACCTACATCACTATGGTTAGACCTACTCCTAGCACATGATATTCCATAGACATAAAAGGGATTTGTTGAGGGTTCCGTGATCTTTAAAGTTTGTGAACCGCCGGTCTTTACGTTAGGAAAGTGTCGGCCGGACTCATAAATCATTGTGATAGACACTGACGAAACATACTCGGCTATGTCCAACATAATTCCTTCGTAACATTGTAATAATTGACAGGCGTTTTCGAAATCCCCCTTTTTATTACTAACCCACCATAGATAAATTAGATAACTGTCAGCGTGTCGTCATACTGAGCCAGGTGCATTGTTGTTTGTGGTCTCTAATATAAATGTACAATAGTTAAGCAACGGTTAAGCAGTAGATCGGTCATGGTTTTTGGCATCGAAGCAAAATAATATCGAAATTGGCTTTTTTACGTTCGTTTGAAAATCTTATGTGAAATGAAGAACTGAAATTAAGGGGACATATTTAGGATTTATACGAATGTAAAGACTATATTAAGTATTGTCTTTAATTTTTTGAAAACAATTTTCTCAATTAAAAGTTTATTCTAAACTGATCTGAAATCTTGTTTTTGTTTTCTTGTATTTATTCTCTAACAATAATGACCTTATGGTAGTAATGAATACCATGTTTATGAAGACAGTTTGTTCTTTAATGGTTTATCTAATTAGGTAAATTTTTTGCTGGCTTCGTGACCCACCTGCACAGGGCACCAGTTTATATTTTTTTATATCTGTCTTACTTAATTTTTTGCTAAATATCGGGATCCCTTTAGGACTTTATCTTTACATTGCCCATATTTGTTTTTTAATTTCGATGCACATGCCGTCATATACCTTTTATCTCAGTGTCTTGACCTATTTTACACTGGCTTGTTAGTAGTTATATTTTTATATCTGTCGCAACAACTTTATTCCAGTTCAACAAGCTAAATGCTATCGCTTTGATCTCTACTTTGATGTGGTGTCACTTTGCTGAGCAAGCTTATCACATGCTCTTGAAACAGTGAACTTTATTCAGACATTCTGTTTGACAAAGCGTAAAGTTTATATTATAACAAGCTATGATATAAGAAACGTCGACTTCAATATAACCAAATAAAGAATAGCTGAAAAAGGAGAAGTGTCTTTATCTTAAAAACTACTAAGTAAACCAATTATGATAAAATCTTTACTGTTCCCTAAATTAAAGAAAATGTAAGCAAATAAACAAGAATGGTCACAATCCGATTCAGTTTCAGAGAAATGCTGGGACAACTTTCATACATTCACACAAATGATACAAAGTATCATCACTTTAATATTGTAAAGGCGAAAGTTTTGTACTGGATAACTACTGGACTGATTTGGCCGAAATATGGAATGGCGATAGCTTATACCCAGGATTAACATAGGCTACATTTTATCCCGGAATATTAAAGAATTCCCGCGGGCAGCAGCTAGTTTGATTATAAAATAACAACCAGGGTTATGTTCGCTGTCAGAGTATTTGTTGATTTACTCGGCATTATGTAAATCGTAATGATGTAATGCCGGCTGAAACAATAAATAATAATTAGTTGACAATAATTAATCAGCCAATCCAGTGAGAGTGGAATTGAGATGTCGTACTTATCGGGTTGGTTGAAATCGAAAGTTGACGCCTGCTCAGCGAGAAATATTGGTACTTAGCTAGATAAGAACGTGTTTTGAATTGATAAAGAGCAACACGTTAATACGTTAAAACAGTTACATCTTTTCGTGTTAATCCGTATCCATATTAACATACTATCCTTTACCCTAAAATATTATAAACTAGGTGATGCCCGATGAAGGTTTTTTAATTCCCGCGGGAACTCATAAATTTTCCGGGATAAAATATAGCCTATGTGTTGATCCTGGGTACACACACAGACACGTTCACATTTTTTTTTTTAATTTTAAAAAAAGAATATCAGCCAAGCTGAACTTGACTGATGTTCTCCTCTCCCCTCCAAATAAGTGAAAACTTGTGTTAGGAATGGGTACGACAATAGTGCAACGGGTGAGATTCGAACCTGCGACCTTTCAGTTTTCAGTTCGCACCTTTAACCGTTGGGCTATTGAGGCTATGCTTTATAATATTAGTATAGGCTTTATAATATAAGTGTGATGTGATACATATTTAGGGCACCACAAGTACATGGAATACTGCAATAATAATGAGATTAATATCAGTGTCATAACTAAGCAAATTAAATATGTATCTAGATAATAATTTATTGAGACACTTTTGTTTTTAGCTGTCTTTCTTGTGCAATCAGTATAGGTACCTTAAGTGAAACCAATGAGGTAGGAAATATAATTATACATTTATTTTAATGTACTTGTTAGTAAGTGTGCGTCAGTAAAATGTAAAACATTCTCAGAAATACTGAAAGAGGAGTAAGTAGGTAGTGAGGAATTATGGATTGTAACTGAATGGTTTCATCCGGATATCACATGTCACTTAGCCTTTGACGTTTATTTGGCTTCAGATGTCGAAACAAAATGCAAATGAGCAAGAATAAAGGGAGTTGTTTATTGTAACTAATACTATTTCTTATTGGCTTGAGCGAATTTCTGTTTGTTCTATCCTGATTTCTGTACGACACTAAAGTTGCTAAGCGCAAACTGAATTTTGCGACATCAATTTTTTGATGGAATAGAGATAGCTCACATCTAGGATTAACACATAAGCTACATTTTATCCAGGAAAATTAAAGATTTCCTAAAGGAATTGAAAAATCTTAATCATCATCTATTTTTTAAGCTATTGCATAGCTTCTATCGCGGGCCAGCGTGGAGACCGAATCCAGAAATTCCGTAACGAAAATAACCTGACACGGGACTCTTCTACGATGAGCCGCTAGATGGCGTTGATAAAAATGCTATGCAATAGCTTTACCGCGGCAGTCCCCGAGTGCCACACGTCTTTTTTTATAATTAAGTATAATAGACTTAACAATGGGAAGTGTTGGTTGGTTTAGCGTTTCGTTACCTCAAGTTTCAAGTTGGTATACCTAATGAGATGCGGGGAAGTTAATTAAGGGCCAGCACAGATTTACATTATTGCGTTCGATATAAATCTCGAGTTGTTGCTAACGCTTTGGTCAATGGGTTGTCTAAGTACCGGTGTTTCGTCGTGCCGCTGGTTTATTAGCGTACAACGCGGGCCATTCCTATTTGTTATTGAATTGTTAATGCTGTTTAAGTAATCACTAAATAATAAATAATTTGTACACCTTATTTAAGTTTAACTTATGTTGTAATGGTAGGTTGTCATTGATCCAGTGAATGCCGATAGACTTGGGCTGTTGCCGCTGACCTCAATAAATAAAATTAATCTATGATTAGCACAGGATCGGCTGCTGTCATGCTTTTTTTTGGACGTCATTTTGGCGCTGAAAACAGTTACGAGTGTCCAAGCAACTAAAATGAAGGCACTAGTTGACAAACTGATAGTCGATATTTTTGATACTTACTGAATCATAACAAGACTTCATAAATATATGACGCGCTTTTTATTCTTTAATCAGTAATTTGAAATGGTCATCACTCTTAAAACTACCAACTTCAATCAATAAAATCAGAAGGAAATATGTAATTTATCTTTAACGTAGGCTACATTCCAATTGCAAAGTAGATATAGCTGATCGACCACACGTTTTTCATTTATGAGGTACACAGAGGTATTTACTCTTAGAGAAAAAGCCCAATAACATAAATTGGGATAGGGTTAGGGTATTTGGTACATGTATTCGTTGCTCTTTTACCCTTATCAATGTCTATCCTTTTCATATCGTTGGTCGCCACATAATTAACTATTTACGAGGCTGACTGCAATATCTTAGAACTTTGGTTTGAACCTGTCTGATTTAGATACCTACTGTTGTAATTTAGAGATTTAAATATACTGTAATGCATTATCTAGAACTTGGCAGTGAATTATGAGTGAAGGAAGATTAATTGTGATAAGTTATACGAGTACGTGCCACGGTAATTGTCTTAGTTGGAATTGTCGATATTTCGATTCAGTTGCATGGGCCGTGGTCACGATGGGACTGCGATGTTGCGAGACGTCAACTAAAATCTTTACTTTTAAAGGAAGATTTATTTTAATCCAGCAGGAATTCAGCTCGTTGCTTCGCTGTTGCTGATTGCAAGTCAAACCCACAAAGAAACACTCATTTGCATTTATAATTATGTATTAATATTATTAAGGATATTTATTGGTTCAACAGTGGACATTTATCGGTCGATAAAGAAGAAGAAGAATTCTTTAAGGAACTTTTGTCCAACACGATTACGATATCTCCATCGTTACTTAAACGAGACCTAAAGTGCGATCAAGTTGTATGCAATTTGCATTTATTCAGACCAACGCAACAAAGCGATTTTTTTTTTCAATGAGAGGAGAAGCGATGTGAAAGTAGTAGTTATTTTTCACTTATTTTTAAAAATAGTCCAAAACAAGGAAGCTTTAACAGCAATTATTATTCTCTTTGTAGAGACGTATTATGTCTGTACCGAGATAAAGAGGACCACTACTGACTACAATATAACCGTGAAATTTACGAACAAAGAGGATCTATTAGTTCTTCTTTTCAAACTAACCAACCCATTAACCAACCATTTGAATGATGTCTATAGTGCTTGTTGAATACTTTAATTATTTATTAAGCTATTGCATAGCTTCTATCGCGGGCCTTGCGTGGAGACCGAATCCAGAAATTCCGTAACGAAAATAACCTGACACGGGACTCCTCTCACCGCTAGATGGCGTTGATAAAAAATGCTATGCAATAGCTTTACCGCGGCAGTCCCCGAGTGCCACATGTCTTTTTTTATTATTATGCACAGTAAATAAAATACTTAAAAAAATATAATAATGTGATGTGATTTGTGTGTGTAATAAAATTAAAATATACTGCATCAAAAAGGACCGTGTTGATATAAATACTTGTAGCTTATAATTTAAATTGATGTAATAGGAACTCGATAGCGTCAGGGATCGAGTTACAAATACGGATAGCTGTCTATCGATAACTCTCGCTAATGGATTGCTAGTATAAGCGGCGTGTTTATTAAATTATTTACTCTTTATTCTACAAGACTCTTGGCTTTTTATATTGCGTTTGAAGGCACCCTGTTAAACCATTGCGTTATGAAATAATAAAAAATAATACTTACCTATTTATACAGCTGCACCTGCTCTATCATGATATGTTTAGATAATATATGTAGATGTAATACTTTGCTAAATATACACAAAATACCGGTATCTGTATATAGCATGCAAATCAATTAGACACGGCATAATGGGCCGGCGGGCGCGGGCGCTTGGATACTATTTAGCCGCGCAGAACCGGTCACATTTGACATCGCCTAGCTGTAGCGTCCGGATTTAATACGTTTATGTGCAAGGTTCAAATTCCACCCGTCGAACTATAGTAAACCTAACATAAGTTTCGCGCTTTGTTGACTGGCCATGATATTCCTGCGTTCCTCTTACGTTGACATGGCCATTTAGGCGCTGTGCACACGTAGCAACTTTGTTTACCGAAACTGTCAACTTTTTTATAACAGTTGCGTTCACCGAAACTCACAACTAGAGTTGCTACGTCTCCGCAGATTCTCAAAATTATTATGAAAATCCTAAAAATTGCTAATTGCTAGTTTTCGATAGCCGCAAAATTACAGGCACCTATACCTATAGTTCATTCAACGAGTCGAACTGCTAGGTAAATGAATATGTAGCTACTCGCATCTCGTCAATGCGCGCGGCTTGAAATAAGCGAAGACGCTCGGCTTTAGAGGGAAGCTTTTCATGCTGGCGAGCAACTACTATGCCCTGCCAGGACTATATGAACGTACTGAGGAAAACCTGACTGACTTTCATTAGCAACCCTAAAACGGCTTTACTAATCAAGGCCAAGCGCATTAACGAAACTCACAGAGACAACTTCCTTTGGGAGCTCGTTTCGCGGATTGGACTATACGTGTGCGCAAAACCTTAAAATCTAACCGATGATGTTCAGAAAGTGTTCACACTATGCTGAATATTCGGGTCATCGAAAAAGTTTGACGCGTTCATAAGGAAATTAATTAACTCATGTAATTGTTCACAATATCACAAATACGCTTTCAAACTTCTTTCTTTATAAAACTACGAACGTTATAGTAAGAAGAGACAAAGGGTAGAAAGTTTGAAATGAAAATGGGCCGGACAGCTTTTCAAGCAGTACATTAAGAGTAAATGAACGATGTTACAGTTATGTGAGATACTCTAAAAGCAAAAGTCTGTTAAGATAATCAATTTTGCACAAACAGCGTATAAATCACTATTTGGCACCCAACATAGGTAGCATTAACAGATGATATAACAATCTCGTTTTATATAACAGTTAGGAGTAAACTTAGGGGTTTTTATATCGAGTCACGAGTGCTGAGTACCGGTATCGATAGCGAGCTAATCAATTAAAGGCGCTAGGCTTGATTTAACTACGGGAAACTAGTCACTTGTCAACATCGACCATAATCTCCAGGAACCGCTCGATACAGCTGTAGGACATTTATTTTAAATCCAACTTGATATTATATGGGCGCTTCGAGTCTTAGGATTCTATCAGACAGACTTTTTTTTAATATATATATATAGACTGCGCTTGACTGCGATCTCATCTGATGGTAAGTGAAGATGCAGCCTAAGATTGCCTAGAAGATGCCTAATCACTCTTGATTTAAAAACACCCACATTACAGTTAGTTGGAAAAACGGAACGGGAGGGCTTTCCAATTTTTTTTTTTTTTGCTAAATGTTTTATAATTTTTTTTTCTATTAGCCATCCAAATCCAGTCAAGGCGGCCAATCTTTACAGAGCTTAGCCATCTGCGCGGAAAATATTATGGTGCACAAGTGTGTTCGCAAAGAAATCCGACACGACGGAGGAATTTCAGGCGCAGGACCGACGGCCTTAGAGCTCCCCGAGGCACGGGAGTGACACAACGCCTAATTCCTAACTCCGAGCTAGCATTGAGAATTTTTTGACAGAAAAACCTATTTTGTTTGGCCCGAGCCCGGAAGCGAACCCGGGACCTCGTCGTTCACACTCGAACTTGCTAACCACTAGACCAATGAGGCAATAAACAGCGAAAGATAACTCACATTCATCTCTCCCAGCTTTGTGTAAGCGTAAGGATAGTGATTGGTGTTAGGAGTGGGTACGATAGAGCAATCGAAAAAGGTGGAGATCGAATCGTCGACCTTACAGTATTTCGATATATTGAAGTTGGTTTAATTCTTCTTGAACTACAGCTTGTTAGCCATCGGTTTGCATATGATCACAGTTTCATATTGATCGTGTTAACTACGTCAGATCTAGATCAGTGAACTTTTACTCGGCGTATCGCAACGGAACCTAGATAAAATTCCAGTTTGACCTGTCACAACTCACAATGTTTTCTCATCTCGCTGCCGTTTTCTCCCGGCCATGTAAGCGATCGAGCGATCTTATCACTTATCAATAAATTGATCTCGGCCGAGCGTGTAAGCATTAAAAATATAAATTTTCATTTCCAATATCGATAGGAAACCGCGGTCGTGTTCGCGTGACAACAAAAACTGGAAATCGATTTTGATCGTAGTTTAGATAAAGCTATACAGCTAAAAGTGGTCGTTTGATCACCCACCTGATTTAAACAGGTGACAGCGACGCCTTTTAAGTACAATCAGAAAACTAATTTACCTAGGTTTATTGACCTACTGGATTTTGCCCGACCCTCTGTTTTCCCGAAATAAAGGAGATAAAATTAAAGGAGGAGATACCTATTCTTGGAATACAAGGTAGCCTACGTCACTCTGCAAGTCCTCAAGTATACCCACGCCAAAAATCACTTCGATTTGCTCCGGTGGCTGCGTGATTGAAGGACAAACCAACAAACAACCACACTTTCGCATCCTTACTAATATTATGAAGTTTCCCGCGGGATTTTTAAAATCAACTCCACGCGGACCTTAGATTTACCTACGCAGTTAGTTTTATCCTGAAATAACACTACAGCCTCTGGCTCAGGCTTCACTCTGCTCACATATCGTTGAGCAATTGTATATTTATACCTATATAGTCAGTGTCAATGCTCATAAAACAATTGTAAACCTCACGACCTTGCCCCCAACGCAACCAGCCCCATACTTCATTTTATAACTAGGCCATTATCTAACCTTAGCAAGTTAGCTTTGTCTAGATAACAACGTGGAGTGTCAAATATATTTCTTTATCTCGAATTGCCGCATTATGATCGCACGAGTAGGTTGTAAAAGGTCCTATCAAAGACAACGCGCGACGGGAATTAAATGACAAGACGCGACACCGAACTCGCGCGTACGTGTGTTTGAATCATGACATAGAAGCCAGCTGTACGTAGCACGTCTACACAATATTACACTGCAGTGCATGACAATGACGACAACAGCGCGGTTTTAAGGTTCTGCAATGATCCTGTATTTGAATAAAAATGTAAAAAGGATAGATTAATTCATTGTTGTGTACCGACAAAAAGATACCATTAGTCCACTAATTAAATAATCAAATAAATTGACTTAAATTATGGTAATTATAATTAACAATAAAAAATCAATTTCCAGTTAAAACTGAAAAGGTTTTTATAAACTTTTTGTCGAAAAAAAAGGTTCCCAGTCATTTTTCTATTTCAAAGCGAATTAAAATTAAAGGCCTGAGAAGTATTCTTTCAAAAGAAATTTTGGTCGCGTTTCCGGCGCGCATTACTTAGGTATATTATGTACCTAGGTCTTAACTTTTTATGACACAGGTTCCACCAACCTTGTTACAGATCTGCACTAGCTATGTAGGTTAGATAGATATAGTTTCGCAAAGGCTGCGGTCACTTCGGTATGCAATATGAAATTATCAGCCACTCCTAAAAAAAATGTTATAGGTATTGTGTAAGGCATTTAGATGGGTAAGGATGATGGGTGGGATAGGATGGGTAAAGCAGAATGGCAAATAAAAAATTATACAAGTAGATGAAGAATGCGAAATTGTTCGAAGTATAGATTGTGGTTTCGAGGAATGGGTTCAACTTTATTTTGTAAATGCAAACTAAAAGAATATATAATGAAGCATGATTCTAAATATTAATTTAAGTATAGTTACTGTGGTAACGGTTTCGCACACTCCTCAACCGATCCGTAATCATGTGAGGATACATTTGGGACTTCGGAAAGCTCGGGTTGGACCCCAACTAGTTAGCTCAAATTTCCATACAAAATTAAAAGCGATAGTGCTACTTTTTTTCTACGGTTTGAGCTAGCTTTTTTACGCAAATACATACCTAGATGTCTGAAAAAGAAAGCCGAGTTGATATTTGCTCTTACGTCTCCGACAAACGAACGGTAGTGGTAATGGTTCGTTTCAATTTCCACGGCAAATTGAATTACTTATATAAATTTATTCAAACCTCAATTAACAGCCACTTAACTCGAACATACAAACTTCTGTATACACATTTATTTAACACTTAAGTGTTGGAAAACTTGAATTGAACATTTTCAACGATCGTAAAATTTTACGTGCATAATTCGCAGACGCAATTAAAATTATTAAAGTTGTAAAAACCGACGGATTTACGGCTGAACGTAAGTGCACTCAACTCTTCCGTTGCGGTTAAAAAAAAAGTTTACGTCAAAGAAAGTGGTTCCGGTGTGCGAGTATGCTGACGGCTGGTTTTTACCGGACATTTACTACTTGTTATTTACTTATGCCGCAAAATAGGGAGCGATAACTTTTTACGAGGCACTCGGGGTGCCGTCAGGGCTGCGAACTGCTACGGATAAAATGTCAAAGGCCTATAACGGAGCTTTAATACTGGGATGATAACATTACGTCACACATTTCATGCTAGCGAAAGGATTTAGTAGCCTATCTACTAGTTCCAAGGAATGCTCTAATTCTTGCCAATGGGTCAGTCTTGACAAAGTAGCCGTGATAACTTGGATGATGTGACGACAGTATCCTTGGTTTTAGGTCGCACTGCCTCCCACAAGATTCTTCTCCATTTGAGACAGTTGGCAGCGCCATAAGGACACTGCTTTACAAGGATAATGGTTTAAGTTTGATACGGAGAGCATGTGTAATACTCAGGTAATACTGCTAGGCGTTCTTCTTCTGTACGACTACATTCGACTACACTGATGACAAATCAGCTAAGGTCCTTACGTAACGACTACGACTTTTTAAACTTCCCATGAAACTCGAAAGCTTTTTCGTGGTAAAAAGTAGTTTATTTTAGTTTCTTCCATGAAAGATATCTCTATTCCTTTCGAAAAAATCGATGAATAGAGAAAAACGAAACGAGATAGACAGACGGATACTCTTCGACATTATGCATAGTCAAAAAAATTTCGTAATAGGTACGTGATATAAGAATAAGAATCCATTTATTACTCAAACTGTGAACAAAAAAGTTCTTATCAGATTTATCACACTGCGTGTTATTGTTAAACGTGCTGCAGATTTTTAGGCAGCACTTGCAAATGCATGTAGCAAGTGCTGCTTAATAATCTGTCATAAAACTCATAATTACGAGATTTTATAGCCGTAAATTAAGAACCTGAAGGAATTTATCAACCTTATATATTATTATTATAGTCAAAAGAAAATTATTTACAAATGTATTCTGGGAAAAATCCAAAAGAATTTTCGATTGTACTTATTTATATTATTTCGAAGAATATATTTTTTAGCAAACCTCGAAGCCATATTTCAACCCTGTTTCAGGAATTTGTGACGCAAGATATACAATGAATATTTATGGTGAAAGGTTTGACGACATCTCAAGGTCCCGGGTTAAAAGGCAAAAGATACAAGGGTTTCACGCCCACGTGCAAGCTTTATTTAACGTAATAAAAGTCAGCTTTTCAAATCGTTTTCAGATTGGTTGGTCCTTATTTGTGTACGGGCTTTTGTCCACAACTTTGTCCGCAATTAGTTTGGAACCCTCTGTTTACCAGAGATCCTGTGTCAGGGAATAACTTTGCTCGTATTTTTCGTGAGCACATTTAACTTATCGATTACCTTATTTTTAACCGCTCGATGTGCAATTGAGCTTAATGGCAGTAGATGAATGGTGAACTAAAACCTTTTCTTTTAAATAGAAGCTGAAAACCAGGGGATAGCGATTAGAAGTGTAAATCTTATTGTTACTAAATACACAGTCATCTGTAAGGAGCATTGATCTTTCGATCGTTGATAAATACTCCGTTGAAATCTCATTTACCTAATAGACTTCAACGCTTAACGAACTTGCGGAAGGCGATAACTTAATAAGACAACCACGTTGTTTTATTTTAGATAATATTTAGTATTTCTTTACTCTATGGTATATTGTTTGAAATTGTGTGTTATTAAATATTCCTTCCCCCCTTGAATCTAATACTTCTAGCTTTTGCTCGGAACGACGATAGGAAATTAGTCATCGTAGAGTTAGCTTTTTCAAAATTAAAAAAATGGTGATCTAGTTTAGACTTTTACATTTATTAGTATTGCTTCACCAATTCTCTTTTTTTTCGGATTAAAAAATAGCCCATGTCATTTTCTAAGTCCTATCCCCACGCTACGTTGCTCCTTTGATTCATGACTGAAGGACAAATCAACAAACAAATACACTTTCGCATTTGCAATATTTGTTAGTATAGAAGAACGTTAAATGCTGTGAACTGTGAAGTACAATGCACACATTGTTAAAAGGCTGTAAGCGAGTGATCAAGCCTGCCCAGTAGCTAGACCAATTAAGAGCACGAGTTAATCAATTTCCGCCTTTGTACACCGGTGTTACAGTTCAATTTTGTATATCGGTTTTATAGCGTGCCTTTGCGTAGATAGTTCGATAATCCTAAATAACCATAGGCTAATCGGTTGACCTGACTACGCATAAGTATTGGTTCCTGTCATTTGAAATGATTTATGGTTGCAGTACAGTCTATAACTTGTACGAAATTAAGTAGTTAACGAAATGTACTGTATATTAACTATGCTTGTTAATTATTCAATTAATATGCCTCAAAGCTCAACGGTTAAAGGTGTGGATTGGAAACTGGAATGCCTGCGGTTTGATCCCCATCCGTTGCATGTTAACACAAGCTTTACGATATCAGCAAACCATGTTGGCCCAACGCGAAATGAAAGACTATTATGTATAACTCTTGGCGTTGAGGTTCCCTCATGATCTTTTCCTTCACAGTTGAAGCATGTGATATTTAATCGCATAATTCGGAAAAGTCAGATGTGCGCTTGTCCGGAATCGAAACCACGCTCTACCGAATAGAGACCCCAATACTGACCACGATGCTATCACTGTCTAAAAAAAGGAGTGAACAGTCAAGCAGGCAACCTTACGAAGCCGGAAGGGAACGTGGCCAGAAAATCTGGTTACAGCTGTCGTCTTAGAGCTTTACCTCTGTAACCCGATAGCGTATTGCGCTCGCACTTGGGGCTTCCCGTAATTTTGAAACGAATCAACGTTTTAAGGCATTATTGATCTTATATGACCTTATAGGATCATATAAGTCTTATCCGGGCTTGATATTTTAACAGTTTTTGTATTAAAAATCTGCCAAAATATCCTCGGAGTTATTTTCGTTGCTGAAATCGGCCTCTAGACGTTTGTTTTGAATTAGAAATTAGTTTTTATCGTCTAAAGTTTCTGCGTTATGCTGTGGTAGTTTTTTGCGATGCGATTTATCTTACGTATGTGCAGAATTGTCGCTTGTCACGTAATCGCGTCAGGCGACGGAGCGTGGGACTCTCGTAATCAAGCGTGTTTGAAGAGCTACCTCTTGCCGCTTACTCCCGTCTTAGCCGACTTATTTTATTGAAACATTTAGTGCCGATCTCGGCAACGGGGCGTTCTCACAGTTTTTGTATTGAAATTCTGCCAAAATTACGCTCGGATAAGACTTATTTTATGTTGGTGAAAACGGCCCTATATCGCATATTGGCCAAATTTTAATTGGCCGGCCAATTTAAATGCTCTTTACGAATTACGCCAATATCCTTTGATGCCATTTGCATTGTCGACAAAGGATAACAGGTATAGTTGAGGACCTGGAGAGTGACATAGGTTACTTCTCAGAAAATCAAAAAGCTGCCGCGAAATTATTATCAAAAATTAAATCTTTTTTATATCTGTAGGTACACTTTTACCGATACGTTGGACACTACCCCTAAGAGTTGCCATTAAAGATGTTCTTTGAACTAATTCAAAGAACATCTTTAACGGCTTATAGCACTTCTGTAACTTTATTATTCGCCGAGTCCACGATTTCCTCAGATAGTTATGACATCCGGGCACGAGTCGATCTGTAGAAGAGTGGTCGTGACGATTACAGTTCTGGTTTGGAAGTTATTTCTGCTGCCCGGGCTTGTTTGCTACCTCCGCTATTCAAGATACGAATAAAGTTATGTATTCGAGGAGTTCTATTAAACAAATGTTTAGATTTACTTATTTATTCTTGAAATTAAAATATAGTATTTTTAGACAGTTTTCGATGTTAGAATACTAGCTGATGCTCTGGAATTCGTCTGTGTGGATTTAGTTTTTAAAATTTCGCCGGAACTCTTTGATTTTCTCGGAACGCCAAAAAAGACGTAGGGGAGCTGAGTCCCTTTAATTTTTTTTTTTTTTTTTGGTTATTTATTTGTTATAACGGCAATAAAAATACACATTTTCTGAAAATTTTAACTGTCTAAGTACCTATTACGGATCATGAGATTACAGCCCGCTGACAGACAGACGGACGAACGGACAGCGGAAGCGAGGGAGGAGTAATAGTAGGCATTGGTTACTCTTCGGAACCCTAAGGACGTCGTAAAAACAAAGGTTAATTTTATTTCCAGCCACCGCCCGTCGTTCACGCGCCGCCAGTGCAGCTGCCGCCGCCCGCCGCCGCGCTAGCGTCGTCCGCCGCGCACTGCTCCGCGCCGCGCACCATCGTCATCCAGCGCCCCGACGCCCGCCACGGCTTCGGCTTCACGCTCCGCCACCTCGTCGTTTACCCGCCAGAGTCGCTACAGGTAACTCGATGATGACAATCATTATCTAATCTTCTTCATCTAAATATATAAAAGGCAAAGGTGACTGACTGGCTGAGTGATCTATCAACTATAGCTCTAACCGCTGGACGGATCGGGCTGAAATTTGACATACAGCTATTATAACTTAGGCATCCACTAAGAAATAATTTTTGAAAATTAAAGTAAGTAACTCCGTTGCAGTGTACCTAATTGAAGGACAAACAAACATACTTTCGCAATTCGATTTTAGAATTCAATGCAGATCGAATTTCGAGTAACTATTCAAGAATATTTCCTACACAAACAAATGTATAGGTCACCTGAGTCAGTCCTAGTACTGTTCTATATAGAAAAGCAAATTTTTGAGTGAGTTGTGATGTTATTCCAGGAACTGTATGAGGATGCGCGGCACTTGGCAGTGGGCGCAGTGGGTGCGCCAATGGACACAATCTTCGTAAGGTCGGTGCGGCCGGGCGGGCCGGCGGCGGCGGCGGGGCTGCGAGCCGGCGACCGCGTGCTTGCCGTCAACGGCGAGCCCGTGGCGTGCGGCCGCTCGCGCGCGCCCTACGCCAGGGTAGTGCAGCTCGCGCAGCGGGAGCCCAAGACGCTGAGGCTGACTGTTGTGCCGAGGGATCACGATCTATTGCAAAGGGTAAGCAAAAAATGTTGAGCCTTCTGAATATGGGTAGGGTCAGATGTCCAACAATGAAACAGTGGTACACAATAAAACACTGTGATATTTCTAAAATTCTGCGTTGCCATTTCGTGCATTATATTGCGTTAAGACACTCTCGTGAACCCCCCGCCCTAGCCCAATTTGCATCGACGCCGCGTGCGAGAAGATGCGTTTGCGGAGCACTTTTGGTTTTTTTCGACAAAAAGTAAGTATTTTTAGCATTCTTTATAGATTTTTTACTAAAGTATGGTTGAAAATTTCATAAATTTCATGATTAATTAGCATTACACACATTTCGTAGATTAATGTGCAATAAATTATATCTTAAAGTGTTACAATTTAGTGGGTAAAAAATTGAGATTAGTAAAAAAAACCTTAGGTAGTTCACAATGAAACAGTTGCATAGTAACACAATGAAACACTATTTCAATGTGTATCATTTTGTTTAATTGTATACCTTATAATTGTACATACACAATATCATGTACTTTCCGGGCAAATTAATAATTTTTGTGGCTACAAATTCACAAATTAATCTTATTAACATTAAATTTTTTATAATACCAGTAATAGTACTGGTAACCTGATTAAAGTTAATTAAAAATAAATCCTTTTGTGATTATTAACTCAAGCATTTTTTTTTATTCACCTACTCCGTAAATTACAAAAAAGTCGAGACAATACTATTAATGTTTCATTGTTGAATTTGTGGTGTTTCATTGTGTACCACCACTGTGGACACAATGAAACATTTCCCATTTTTTAGTTTATAATTTTTTGTCGATTGATTACATATTAATTTAAAAAAATGTAAATGAAATCCGATGCCGAATAAAATTACCTACACACCTGTAAAAAATTAGACTTCTATCTGTCAAAACAAAAGGTGCATGAGACTTTGAATTTTTTGTGTTTCATTGTTGAACACATGACCCTACGTGTACGCCTTCGAGCAGGCGGTGCGTGTTCGCCGTCAACGACGAGCGTACTGACGGTCGTAAGCGCCCTAAGCCAGGATGGTGCAGCTTGCATAGAGAGATTCTAAAAATTAAGCAAAAGACGTTGTTTTTTGCGAATGTGGGAATGTCGACATGAGAGCTTGTGGCATGCAGTCGCACGAGAGTCCTATACTCTCGTGCAGCTAGTTGAGATTGAGCCCAAACTAGCGGACAACTAAAGTAATATATTCTGGATGATACACGGCCTCAGGATCGTTTTACGCTCCAGAACTCTATCAGCTGTTTTCTCCGTTTCAGTATTTCAGTGAAGCAGCGTACAACCCAGAGACGAACCAGCGGGTTCTCGAGATGCCAGCGGTGACGGAGCACGAGTCGCGCTTGTTCGACGCGTGCCGCCGGCCGCGGCTCCCGGCGCTGCCCGCCCCGCAGGCCCCGCTGCGGCACCGCGACGACCCGGAGTACGCGACGGTGGCGCCGCCGCCCTCGAGGTTCGACGTACCCAGGCTACCGACGTCTCCGCACTATCTCTTACACGATGGGTAAGGAAAGTTTTTTACCTGATCTTAAAATAACATTAGTCAATCAAAGTGTTGTAAGTCATAGCCGTAGAATAGACAAACACTATAAAAATATTATCGGAAAGACAAATTATTTTGTATTGTGAAATCTAATTCTAAGAAAAACAACTTACGTATCTATTAATATTTGGTAGATTTCCAAAGCACAAACTATCAATACAAAAAGAAAAGTTTCCGTAGTAAGAGCTTTATAATTTAACATGTCATCATTTTTTACTTCATTTCCAGTAGGAGAGAATCCGACACGTCGCTCCCATCGTCGGCTGCGGAGAGCAAAGACAGTCTCGGCTCCTTCGACTCCAACTCGACGCTCACGGGCCGAGAGCTGGACGACTCGATCATCCTTTCCCGAATACGAAAGAGCCTGGAGCAAAAGGAGGCCTTCCTCCGACGGCCCAGCCAACCCACCGGGTGGGTCACCCCGGATGTCCCACCTTCGATCAAGCAGAAAGAGTTCTACGCCAGACCGCAGAAGTTACAGAAACCGGCGTGGCCGCCGCCTCCTTCCTCGCCCCCACTCGCAGCCTCCCCCCCACCGCCGTCACTCCAACCGCAGAACCAAGAGCAGAGGAAAGAAGAATGTGCCACTAGTGTAGATAGCGGAACCTTCAGCGGTTATGGAGAAGTAAACGGAACACATAGCGACAAAAGTAGAACGAAACAGGACAAGAACCAATTTGTGTCGACGTTGTCGAAGATACATGAGACCTCACCGAGTATTCAGAGTACGAATGTCGGGACTCTTACCAACGGAAACGCTAGCGAGTTCAGAGAAGACAATGCGTCTTCTAGCAACCAGGATAATAGGTAAGTGGTCTTCTTAATTAGGATATACCCAGTAACCCCCAAGCACGATTATAGGTGGTATTAACATGTTTGCAAGCCTTGGTGGTCACCAAGAAATGTTTTACAAGCAAGTCAAGGATCAAGAAATAGGTCTGTTTAAGGGACTTCCACACGCGACGGAGTGTTGGTTTTTCGAACTACGGTACGTAGCCCGCTCATTGTCGCTTCAGCTTCACGCTAGTCTATGTCGTTGACCTTATATCGATTCAAATCTGTGTAGATACAAACGAAAACTTTATGACACTTAATACCCTTAACGAAATAAATACCACGTATCTCGAAAATGATGGGTCAGCAACATTTAATTTTTCAGCAGACCTATATACACCGCTACCTACACGAGATGTACAACATGCATATGATTTAATATTCCAGATACCCAGTACCTGAGCTTCAACTGGTGACAGCGCGTACGAGGCAGTTGGAAGAGGCGCGGGGCGTGGGCGAGAGGAGGACGGAAGTGGCGCGGAGCGAGCTCGCGCGGCTGTCCACCACGCGCCTGGAGCCCAGCGTGGCGCTGCGCCGCAAGGAGTTCGAGACCAGGACCGTGAGGAGAGAGGCGCGCTCGCTGGACGTGCAACCTCAACAAGGTAAGCCTAACTGTTCTAAGCAACGCGACTGAATAACTTGACTTTAACTCAATAACTGACCGCAGATTCTTCAAGCGTTTAATTCCAGCTTTAAACGCTATGTGTGTACACTTGTACAGCATAACTCCATTGTTGCCAAAATGTTTTGTTTGTGTGTTGTTTTTATTTTTTTTATTTTTTTTATTTGATGACAAGATAGTCCTTGACTGCGATCTCACCTGATGGTAAGTGACGATGCAGTGTAAGGTGGTAGCGGGCTAACTTAGAAGGGGTATGGCAGTGTAGATTCATCCCGTACCCCTAATCAGTTTCCACACGCCATCGTGCCGGAACGCTGAATCGCTTGGCGGCACGTCAAATTTTTTTTGATTGATATTTGACTGGCAATTATTTTTTATATTGTTCTAAATCCTCCAGACTCATTATGTTTTTGCAGATTAAACGGGTGGTAGAGTCTTGACGTGATAAGAGCCACAGATTGGCCTACATAAATAATAAATAATTCTGAATATAATTTTTTTTTTCAGATTTGGAGCAAGAGTCGACAATCCTTGGCGGCAGCTTATCAGGCAACCAGCTGACGATCACTGGCAGCAAGCACCTCCATTGCCCACCTCCTGATGGATTTATTATGCCCGGTGAATATAGATATTAACCATCATTTCAATCGGCTTTAGAAATATAGAAGATTCACAATTAGACGCGTATTTTTAATACACATTATTATTTTATTAGAGCTTATGCGGTCGAATTTTAAGGGTTGAATACAGAAATTAAACTGTCTTAGAACTGACCAAAAAAGCGTTGTAAAAGATAAACATCGTGGTTCTGAAGTAAACGCGTGTTTTTTAATATGACTAGGTGCATAACTTTTTACAGCTTTAATAAACCAACAAACAAACATACTTTCACATTTATGGTATTAAAATGATAAGGATTTGATGATATTTCTGATAGTCTTTCTCGCTTAAGCTAGATGCAAAAATAGGTTTAGTAACTAGAATATTTTGTTGTATTGTAGAAACAGAAAAGGTTCAAATGCGAACAAGGTCGAATAGTACCGGTAGTGAAGGACTATCCATTAGAAGACATCATGCCACAGGTGAGATTATAGCGCTTATTTCATGTCACGTTTGAACGATGCACAGGAGTTGTTTTTAAGGAAAACTAAGGAATTCGCCTATTAAGAAAAGAGCCCTCTAGCAATTTAACAGAAGTGACTTGCCCTATTTTAACACAAGCTAATTAATTTCTGCAAGTCTTATCTAGTCTGGTAACGACTTCTGCAAGAAATTGCGGAAGTTAACTTGCCAGTCCAGTGGACTCTCCATATTTACGCAAAACGCAGTAACACTCATTTTATTATAGTGATACGGTTCTTGATAATATTAATAGGCAAAAACCTCAAGATTAAAATTTACACATACAAAATAAAAGGTTTATTATATTTTTATTATTATTAGATCATTTTTCTATTTATCACAGGCGTGCTTGGCTGCATCGTCACAATTATTCAATTATTTTTAGTAATCTATTATATAATGTTAATATACCTATTTTTTTAACTCTTTTTAAGATACTTATAGCAAATAATTAATTTATTAATATTATTATCGCTATAAAATTGGGAGAACTATTATTGCCGGTAGATGTTTTTACGTTTTAAAGTTTCGTTTAGGAATACTTTAATATTGCGCGTATGTATCTGCCACCGTAACGAAAAGATTGGGTATCTTTTCCATTAAATTACAATAATAGTATCATAATGAAGAAAACGATTTACTTACTTAATTTTTTTTTTGTTTGAGTTCTACTTCGTTATCGCGGCAGCACATTTAAATATAATATATTGGTGCTTTTTCTGTAATCTCTTAAACTAAACTAAGTAAATTGCTAACTCTTAAAATAGTACTGTCCTTTTCACAATATTCTTCGGTTGAAAGGATAAAATTACATTTAAGGTTGTCAATTTAATTTAGGTTTGTTTGTATCAGAATTAGAACCATTCATTCATAATAAATGATGGTCGTGTAACGCCATCTACCGGTGAATAGTTCGCCACTCGCTCTGGCATTGCAAACGCTTTATCGGCGGTTGCACGTTCGCGTGCGTACTTGCGTGGAGCGGCACTAACGGCATGTTCCGCCCCAAGATGGCAGTCACGCGAAGAGACGCATGGGGCTGAACAGAGAGCAAATGGAGGCCATGAACCGGGTGTCGCTGCCGGGCGAGGGGCCGCAGAGGCCGACGCAGCTGAGCCTCGCGCTGCCCTCCGACTCCACCTCGCCCTCGCCCACGCCCACCACGCCTGCCGACTCAGGTCCCCGATCAGCGACAGACATGCCTCGTCTTCCTAAGAATGCTAACGCTCCCTCCCTAGTTTCAAAAAAAAAATTATTGTACTTAAAATTTAAAAAAAATCCCTCAAATGAATTAGCTCAAATTTACTTTTACCGGTCAAAGCTCGTATCTATTGCTATAATATATTAGTACCTATTGCTATACCCTACTTGCGTACACCTTTAACCTGTGGGTAATAAACTATTAACAAGACGTTACATAGTTAAACATTGTCTGATTTTTAAGATGAAATTTTCAGAAAACATATTTCATGCTTTACTTCACGTACAGTATTCAGAGACTTGTGACTCTATTTCATATTGTAAAATTTGTCTAAAACTTCGAAAAAACATATCTCATTAGGCATTTATTTTTTAATGTAAAAAAAGTCCCCTATCTTCTTTGATTATAATGTTGTTTGTTGTTTCTATAACCTGCATGGCTTTAATAAGTAATTCCACCAAAATACCGTGAAAACAAAGGGAGGGAGCTCTGTGTATTCTAACCTATATTCTTTGCTGAGAGCACTATTAACGGAATGCGTTGTTGTGTGCTTCGTATGCTACTAATGCCGACTAACCGTTCGTGATACTCGATGTTTAATATATTAACCTTCAACGTAGTTACTTATTAATGTAATTTAAAACTGAATTGTTCCTCTGCAGGATTTGCTGATGATATAGTGACGAGACGACATAAAAAGGATGCACTGCTTGGAGGTTAGTTTTCGACCATAATCTTTAAGGGAATAAATATTATCTTTCATTCATCATCATCGACCTATTGCCGGCGCAATACTGGGCATAGGCTCAGCACGATTGGAAGACTTCAAACACCGTTTTTTTTTCCACGATGTTTTGTTGTAAATATTATCTTCCATTATCATGCAGATAGTAATCGTTAATCGTTACTACCGGTTGATAATAATAGCATAAAGTGATAAAATTTGTTGTGACAATTATCGTGTCCAAATATATTATTTTAACTTGTCATGTTGTATCTCATCAAAATAGTTCCATAGTCCTGCAAAAATTTGCTATTTATCACAATACTTACTAACGTTTCGTTTAGTGAAAAGGAATGAAAAGGAGAAGCGCCGCATTTAGTGTTTATGATGTGTCGAACTCTTACTACATAATGTCAGAGCTACTACTGCTTCTTTGCTCAGGTAGGAATTTTTTTTCATGCAATCAAGACTTTCAATTGAATTTTCGTTAACAGAAGAGGAGCGTGCGATGCGAAGGGTGTCCTACCTTAAAGCGACTTGGGGTGATCGGCTTCATTTGGATAGTGACGTTGAACCTGATGCAGATCATCACGTCCTTAGAAGGTATACTTTTTGACTTACTTCCCATAATTTAAACCATTCATTTTTATCTGCCATAGTCTTCCATATTGTAGTCAATACCCACTAATTGAGTTACACAAGGGAAAACTAAATTCTTTTGTTATAATACGCCAAACCAGAAAAATCTCTATACGAGTAGTACAACATGCCGCTCGCGCATTATACTGCCTCACTTCTAGTAGTAGAACAAATAGAAGAACAATTATTGTGATATTACACATTTTAAGCACTTTGATGTGACGGACAGGTGTTGATGCATCAGATGTCATTAATTTCTTTGCATCTCAAGTCTTATTTGTCTTGAAAAATTTTCAATAGTTTAGTTACTGCAAAAGAAGGCCATAGAATTTGTTGTTATTTTTGATTGGTAGCATTAAAGCATGGCAGATATAAATGAAAATGTTTTGTACTCCGTAGAGCCTGCTGTAGTAACTTTCAGTACGATAGTCAACCTACGTTAACATGTAATTGGTCTTTATATGAAGTATGGTACACCATTATACTGATCGCACATTACGGATGAATTGTCCCAGCGATAGGCGTCCGCGAATATCATCAGAAGAATGAGTCTTATAGTCTGAACCACACACTGACTGACGATCTCAATAACATCGAGTATCAATATACATACGCCAAGCAAAATAGACCTAAACCACCTTATTTGAAAGTTTGAGTTTGTCCACACATATTTCCAATTTATATACCTATCGAAAACTAAGCGGTTAACTAAGCGGTTAAAGTGAAATAATCCTCAAGTAGAATTTAATGGCTTAATTATATAGATACATCTACTGCCAGAGCTTGAAGCAGAAACTTTGCAATATATACAGAATCTGTAGTACCTACAGAATTTTCAGCTTTAAGACGAGGTTTTGGGTTTAATTTGAGATAGATATTCAATATTCGAATATATATAAATATCGGAGACATATGCAAATTGTAACTAACCCTGATTTGTTCGACATGTGAGTCTCGTCCCGAATGTGCGGTCTTATTGTTCTACTTTGGCAAATAAGTATGTCATATTGTTTGTTGTAGATAGATTTTTGTTAAAGATCATAATTTTAATAATATTTATCATTCTCAATATTACTAACAAATGAGAGTGTGTTAAAAACGGGCTCCAAATTGTTTTTGTATCTGTGTTTTTCCGTGATAAAACGCAGTGCTTACCGAAAATGGCGACCCCCGCGATTCACTGAAGACATTACACCGTTGCTGAGAATATTCGACCCCCAAGCCACCCTCCCCGAGCGGTACGTCGCATGACGACGCGATTTCGCTACTCGCCGATAGATGACGCTTCTACAATGTGTGGCTGTTTACAGCGTTCGAATGATAGATGGCGCTAGATGTCTGCAAAACCTTTCTCAAGTTGCTTGAGAAATATTGTACAAAGCCAAGCATCATTAGATCGACCTCATAATATCATTGGACAATCATGGGCTTTGTTTTATATAGTTGATTTAATTATTTTCTAACAAAAAGGTTCTCAAGTTAGCAGTTTTTTATAAGTTCGATGGTTTTTATGTTTTAGCTTTAAAATAGCTGTAAATAGCGGAGCAGTTAGCCAAAAATAAAGAGTAATAATTCATTGCATGATTGACAAAATGATTCCTATGTGTATATTATGAACTGCATGCTTATTGTTTATTCTGTTCGTTTTGTGTTCAATTTTCGTACGATAAAAGCATGTTTATTGGATGTCCTATCATAAAATTAAATGTTTAGTTTGTAAATAAGCCATTCAGACGTTACTTTAGTTGACATTACGCGACAATTACAAGCAAAAATTAAGTTTGCTTTGAACATATTGTGTAAAATAAATTCATTTTCTTTAACTTGAGTAGATAACTATATCTACTAAAATCATAACACATATACAACACATCTTGTATCGACTACGATCAATGATCTTCCATACATGTATAAAATGTCATTGACTACGATACAAGATGTGTTCATGAAGGCTTATGTTGAACCACTAGCGAAGGTTTGGAAGGTTGAACCACAAGCCTGCCACAACTAGTTGGCAACCATTAAGACTCACTCACAGGCGTGTGAGTGAGTGAGTCTTAATGGTTGCCAACCTAAGAGATGGTAATATGGAATTACGAGTACCTGTGTTTAATTTTGCCAATTTTTCCGTCTTTAGTCCAGACAACAAAGGGCAAGAGGCGACCGAAAGCACTGACGCGTTGGAGGCAGATGTGCAGGGCAACGTTCAGATCAAGATGGTGGTCAGCAACGGAAAGGTCAGTACTTATTATTTGACTGCCTCATTAGTTTATTGCTTAGCATGTTCGACTGCGGATGACAAGGTCACGGGTTTGAGTCCCGTTTTGTTTTTATTCTGTCAGTACTAGCCTGGAGTTAGGAAGTTGGTGGTATGTCACCCCTGTGGCTCGAGTACGTAGAGCCGTCGGTCCTGTGCCTGATCTCTTGTCGTGTCGGATTTCCGTTCCATCGGTCTATGAGAGTGAGGGAATAGAGAGTGCACCTGAGCTTGGTGCACTGTAATATCTGAAACGCAAATGGTTAATATCTGTGGAGAAAGTGGTGAAAGTGCTTGTATGCAGTTTTCAACCGACTTCCAAAAAAAAAAGAAGGAGGTTCTCAATTCGTCGTAATCTTTCTTTTATTTATGTATGTTCCCTGATTACTCGAAAACGCCTGGAACGATTTGGAAAATTCTTTTTTTGTTTGAAAGGGTATACTTCCCATCTGGTCCCATGGTTAAATTTTATGGACGCAATTGATACCTATATATTGTAGTGGCGATTGAAGTCGATTTGTAAAAATAATTTTTACGTTTATCTTGCTCCGCTCGCAGTGGAAACTCTGCTTTAGAATTGACAAAATTCAGTTTTGATTGAAATGTCCAATAATGAATGTATGATTGAATGTGTGTCCAGCGCGCCAGCGACCGGTCGTGGAAGCAGGTGTGGGCCGTGCTGCAGGGCACCAAGCTCTACCTGTACCGGAACCATCCCACGCAGGTGAGTGATCTAATATCTTATAGCTACATAAATAGATGGAAAATATAAATGAAACAAACAACCGATGATTAATATTATCACGAACCTACGAATAAATAATAAGTAAGGAAGTCTAACTGCAGTAAAAAATTACCCCAACAAAAATTGCGCCGAAGTGGGTGGAGATTAAAATTAAGCCGTTAGAGGCGGGGATTAAAAACAAAAATAGCACGTCAACAGTTGGTCATTTTTCTTGCACGTAAAATTTTCATAACATCGTCCAATGACTCAGCTGTCATAGCAAACATAGCAGAACGCGCGCGAACCAATCATTGCTTTCGTTCTGAATTTGAACCGATTACCAAGCATGTCTACCTGTAAGCTCGGAATTGATTCGTATGATTCGTATTTTGAAACATACATCGTTTTGGTCTGAAGTAGGGCCATTGTTTGAGCGGATTTTGTTCTGAATTAGACTTCCTTACTTTTTATTTATTCGTAGTCACGAACCTCTTAAGATAAAAAGAAAGAAGTGTAAGAGACGGAGACAAGAACAAATTAATATTTTTCTATCAGAGAGAAAAAAATTTTTCTTGCAATCAGTGTCATTGTGTGAATAAGTAAAATTGTCCTTCCTTAAATAGGTACATCATAACAATGAGGTAATAAAAAAAAATCATTTTCAAACTTATTTCTTTACGAAACAAGCAAACCTTATAACCTTGTGTAGAGGATCAACGGGGCCGCTCTGTTTGCACTCGTAGCTCAGTGCAAATATTTTGAGCTAATGGAATTTTGTTTTTACGGTATTTTCCTGCACAAAAGAGACCGACTAAAAAAATACTCTTTTAAAAATAAGTACCTACTCTAAAAGATAATAATTACTCAGGTAGTTTTAAACTCGAATATCGTGTTAGATTTATTTGACAATTCGAAAGCACTTTGTAGAAGTTTATTTGAATAATAAAAAGAGATTTTATTATATTGTATTCTAGAATTTTAGATATTATTTTCTTAAATTAAAAATCGACTTAGAATTTTGTTATCATGGTCCGTTACATACCTACCTACTGGATTGCTCAAATATGAAGTTTTATATTGCTGAGATTAATTATCTCAAACATCAAGGATTAATGTTTAAAAACCGAAACCCGATTAAGAAAAATGGATTTGATATCCGTCATATTGATTTTGTTTGTATAAAATAGCCATCATATCGAATCGATTGCCACCTAATTCACCAAAATCGGCTCAGTAGTTTATTCGCAACGGTGGAAGATTCGTAAATAGTCACATACATACATAGTCTGATAACCCTTCCATTTGGCTTTGTCGTAGTCGGTTAAAAATATAAGAAGGTACCTATTTATTTTAATTATGTAAAAAATTCACACAACTTTTCACCATATGGTCGAACGGCCTCATTAAAGAATTTAACACAATACACACATTTATTTCCCGAATCAAATAAATATTGTGGTAATTATGGCCAAAAATCTTCGCATTATAAATTCAACAGCTATCGTGTTTATCATACTGATAGTCATATTTCCTGTAGGTACACCATATAGGTAACACACCTGGGCTTGTTCGCACCTTGAACTGTTATGGTGTGTACACACACCATACCTAACAAAGGCCGTTGCACGCGTTTCGGCCACTTTCTTCGGCAGATGCTAACAGATGCTTTGAAGAACTACTTTAGAATTTTTAGGTAAAACGTCTGTTTTCGGTTAAAATACCATGTGGCTTATGATAACCGGTATAGAATAGGTAAATGTAATTATTACAAGGGCTGCTTACCTAGCCTACTATCTTATTAAAATGAAGTGCGTCAAATTAGGAAGGTACGTAAATGAACTTCGTAAATGGGCCTTATATAACTGAAAGTCAATTAATTTAATCAATAAGTATTTTTCTTTGGTTTATTAACACCTACCTACGCATGGCTTTTCATGGTCCAACTCCTAATATTGATAATAATAATTGATTGCTTGAACGTAGTTAGAGATTTATTCCAACTTATAAATACTCGTTTCCACTGAAAGAAAGCGTCGGCGTCACTTACGTAAACGTACTCGTAAGGATTATATTTTGTTTCGGTCGAAACCTAAATCGGACTTGCGTCAAACAGTCGACGCAATGGATTTTAATTAAAACCTGTAAGTTGGCGTTTTATATGTGCGATCAGGAGGCTTAGGATCACTCTGAGGGTAATGAAGAGGAGCCTAGCCTTTCAGAAATAAGGAGGTCCGTAGGATAACCAAAGTTACAGACATAGCTCGAGTCACAAAACTGAAGTGTCAGTGTCAGTGGGGAGGGAGGGGTCACACAGTGCTTAGACCCGATAGACGTTGGGGTGCTGGAATAGAGTACCTTAACAGGAAAAGCGCAGTTTTGAAAGATAGCTTATAAAAATTTAACAACAAAGTTTTTCACAAAGGTCAATATAATCGCTCACCAGCGTCTCCTATAAAGTTCAATTCAGAATTTAGTATAGTAATATTTTAAGCACACATCCCACACGACCTTTCACGCACTGCATAAATGTCGCCACAGTGGCCAAATTAACTATTTACGTAATACTTACCTAAGCGTGCCATCCTTTCCTTTAAACGACAAATTAAACTGACGTGGATGCGTTATGTGCATTTCTACCTACTATGTGCAATAAAACTATAATTTAATAAATGAGATATGTAGACTGTAGAGTGTTAATGATTACTTGATACTTATTGAGAACGTATGTAATTTAGTTCTACTTTCACATTCAATTTTCCAATTATAATGTTTAATTTGTAATTTCGTTTGTTTCTTAAACTTCAGGGCTGTAACTGAAAAATTCATTTTTTTTTTTTTGTTGCATAAAGATTGGATTTTATTAGATTGGATTATTATTGAATTCTTATTATTGATATAATATACAATATTGAAGAAATATGGCATATGGAATATTGATTATAATTGAGCTGTAGAGCAAAATAATAAAGATTTCTCGTACAAATAATGTAATTTTAAGTAGGTAAGTAAGTAAGTACTTAAGATGCGACTTAAAAATCCGCTTATGATTACGTCTATCATAGAATATTTCAAGTGATCTTGCACCACAATCATATTTAAATAATACCCACAAAATATTATGTAAAGCTGATTTGGTTAGATATTATTTTAATAGCCCAAGCCCGGCATATTCTCCCACTGATCAAAGGACGGCAATAAACTTAATTTGCTTTGAAGACCATTTGCCATTTCATTAATACAGCCTACATATTTCTCGGCGCAATAACGAACATCGTTTTAAAGTTTCGATACCCTTCCACGTTCAACCGAGCATCAATAACTCCTTAATGCCCTGAAAATAGAGATCATTTTTGGTAAATATTAATTTCACTTTCACGGAAGACATTCCGCTATTAGATTTAGGTGTTCCGAGAACTGAAAGCTAGCGTTTCCAGACGTTTATTAGTGCTCAGATAACGTGAACTGCACTTTAGCAGTTAGGCGAAGTGTAAGCTGAGTTTATTGCAATTGACTCTTGACACAAGAAAGTCTGACGCGAAGTTTGAAACGTTGAGATCTAATTTAGAAGGTTATGAAACAGCTCCAACGGTTTGTGCAAATAAAAATGCGTGCCAGCGGTCTTTTTGTGACGTAACATTCTCTTTATCCGCCTACAAGATTATGCACTTCAACGGAAAAATGCATCGACTTTCCTCAATTAGTATAAAATTTTTAAAAAGTACAAAATCGGGCTGCTAATACTATTATTATGTGAAAACTAATTTTTCACGGACCATTTCTGGCGGCCGACTGCGAGTCGAGTAAACACGATGAGGAGGTTTTTTAATATTATAACATACCCAACTCATATATTAGGTATTTACTTTCCTTCTAAATAGTTTGGTTGTAGGTACATACGTACAACACCGCAGACCACTGTGTTAAAATTATTAACTGTAGATAAATAATTGATATTAGTTATACGCTGTCTATGAAATTCCGCACTATTCTAATTAATATATAATATTCAATTTACAGTGATTGTCGTAATGAAGTGGTTAAACCAAATACATTTTAATGATCTCGGTATCCAATAAATTTGATGATAAATAAATAATTTGTCCGGCAGGTTTAAATCTTATTTAAATATGTATTTCATTAAATAATGTAATCTGTTATATCTTTTCTTGTATAATTTTAATGTTTTCAACTCTATATGTATCATTTTCGCGATGATACAATACGTAGAGCCTACCTTTTGAAATAAACCAATTTTTTTTTTGCAAATCAAATAATTATGGTTTTTAAAAAAAAAAAAAGAATATTAGCCATGCTAAGGTTAACTAATATCTTCCTATCCCATCCAAATAAGCGGAAAGCTTGTGCTAGGAGTGGGTACGACAATAGTGCAACGGGTGGGATTCGAACGTGCGACCTATCAGTTTTCAGTCCGCACCTTTAACCGTTGGGCTATTGAGGGTTCGTAGTTTCGAATTAAACACCCGAAATAATAATTGCAGAATTTTATAGATAGATAGATAGATAGTTTTAAACTGAACATTACTCGTTTATCCATACCGAGTTTTGTTGTTTCTTGGTATAAAATTGGATTGGTCCATTTCTTTACCAAGTTTTGTAAAATTTACTATCTGTACCACTGCTTCCACAAAGCTTCCACATCTCCTTTGCAACATATTATCTAAGAAGTTTCTAAAATCTAATTGCTGCATTAGCATATTAGGTTTTATTACACTTATAATATTATTAGGCATTGACATCGTTTCGCGTCCCGAAAGGGAAAGAGATTTAGAGCTCTATAAACCGTTTGATTTAGGGGTAACAATTTATAAATTAACTTTTACGCGCGGGGATTTTGCATTGTTTGCTTTGTATCACTCCGAAATCTCGGGCCAGCTGACCTGGTTAAATTTTATACTTTTCCTGATGTAATACACGTTTTTGGGTTACTTGGTTTGGTATTTGGACTTTTTTGATTCATTAATGTTAACTGCATGTTCGAATACTAATTTACGTTAAGACATGATATAAAGGTGTTTATAAATTTTGACGTTTAACGTGTAATGTATATAGCTAGGAATTTTGGTTAAATACTCAAAACCCTCAATATATAATTTTACAATTAATTTCCTTTGTAATGTTTCTTTAAAATGTCACCTTTTAAATATATCCGAATCCTTTAAGTGTCTCTTAAATGAAAATCAACTCGTTGCTTATAATTGGGCTTAGGGTTCCTTTATATTTAGGGGTTTCGGTTGAAACGAGCATGACTGTCGTAAATTAAAAACCTACCTAAATAAACGTACCCACTTTCCCAGGTCTACATTCTGAAAGTATTAAAATTAAATCCCTCATACATCGAACTATAACGCTTAGAACAAAAGATTCCAACAAAGTTCCACTCCCAACGTAGGTTCAAAACAATCAATGAATGTGTAAGTGTCATGTAATTATTTTCTTTCACAGCACAGTATGTCATTTTTTAATAATTTTCTTCGAGCTCGTCGTAGGTACTTACGCGACGATACTGCCCAGTCGGCGTTAAATTCTTTATTTATTTATTTATTTATAGTAATCAAACAGCGTTTCATCACATTAATATACAATAAATATACAATAAAAATATAGTTCTAAAATAAGGCCAAACAGATTACACAATTTATACAAAATTTGTTTAAAGATGAAAGATAAAAATGTAACTACAATAAATGGGTATAACACAAAAACAATGGACAATAGGATACAGTAAGTAACAATATGAGTAAGTATCTATTGATAATCAAAATATATCGCACGCTTAATAAAAAAAAGAAATAACTCAAAATTTGTGAGTTTGGAGTTATTCTGATAGAAAGCGAGATCATTGCCTAAAGATTAAGTAGAATTTGACAGCCGTGCAGTTACGATCAAAATGAGCGAGATACGAGACCATCGTTCTCTTTTTTTTTAACAGGACCTAACAGGTCGATTTTAAAACATTGCATGATTCAGTGTTCCACCGGCAGTGATTCAAGAAGGTGGTGCTTTTGCTTGGTGTAACATTAAATATTTCTGTTTTTGAGTAAAAGGTATCTATTTTACATTACGTTATTTTATAATTAAAGAGTGTTTTTTTGTGATAGTTCGTTCTTTAAAAAAACAATTTCAATGATGGATTGACATATTTCGAGTTAATTCTGTTTTGTTTTAAAATTGAGCTACAATTTACTAATTTAATCTGTAAAAATTCAGTTTAGTTTTAAAAATTAGACCCTAGTTACTGAAGTAATTGAGTTAGCATCACTTTATGATTAAAAGTGATAAAATCTTTGAACTAGCGTTAAGGTTTACTTCTTTTTATTATTTAGAATGATGGAAAAATAACTGAAGTTATTCACGTTAATTCTCTCTTTTAATAAATTTCATAAGTATTTTATAGTATAATTGCGTGTAATAAGTAAAATATTTTTTCTAAATATAGATAATGACTTCTTCGAGAGCAAGGAGAATCTTGGGCTTGATTTCTGAAACTGAAATTCAGTCCAATAATGGAGAATTTGAACGCATTGAACGAAAAAATGAAGAGACCATGGTAAAAACCCACTTTTAACTGCCTACATAAACATCTCAATTAAACGTGGTGTGATATTATTATTAACTTTTTAGGTCTTGCTACTTTCAATTAAATTTTAGTTAAAAGTTTATTTTAATATTACAGGCAAAAGAAGTTGAAAATAATCAGGAAAATATGTCACCAGAACCTAATATTCCTAAAGTGCAAAAGATGGCGTCGACACAGGATTTGCTGTCAGCTGTAAAAAAAACCGTAAGCCTTGTACCCGATTATAACAGCGATACTACTTCGAGTGAAAACGAAAATGCAGGTGAAAAAGATACTCAGCTTAGTGATCTCGCCTCTAAAAATTTGTCACCCTCGGCAAAGCCAAATAAGCGATCATCATCCTCCAGTTCATCGTCTTCCAGATCATCATCCTCTAGTGTTGCTTCGAATTCTTCTAGCTCATCATCATCAAGTTCTTCGGACTCGAATAGTATAAAACCTAAACACGTTACTGGTCTTCAAAAAAATGCTTCAAAATGTGAGGAAAATCAGCCATCACACCCCAATTCATCAAACGAAAGAGTACCTGATGGCCGTCAAAGAGAGAGCAGAAGTAATAAAAGTGTGAATTACAATATTTCTCCTATATACACCGATCAAAGTGAGGTTGATCTCAGCGATGATGATCCCACAATAGATTTTAATAAAGCGCTAAATAAACCTACCAGAAATAAAAACTTGTTGTTTCAACAACCAAATTATTCTTCTTCTGACTCTGAATGTAGTACAGAACAAAATCATCGTAGAGGCCGCAAGCGTTCACGAAATATTAATAAATGGCAACAACAAAGATCAAAACGGCTAAGAAATAAAGGCGAGGCATACGTCTCGATGTCAAAAACTCGTAAAACGGTTCCTGCTCGCTTTGTAAAAGATACATGTACCGAAAAATGTAGATTGAAGTGTGCAAAATATATTGATGATGATGATAGATACAAGCTATTTTCTGAATTTTGGGGTCTAGGTAATTTAATCTCACAGAGGGCTTATATTCGAACATGTATGATGGATGTGACTCCAAAATACAAGTATACAAATTCTGAGCATCCCAGGCGCCCAAATAAAGCTTTCTATTTTATTATAAAGGACAAAAAAGTGAGAGTTTGTAAGACATTTTTTAAAAATACACTGGCTGTCTCCGATCGAATGATTTTAACAGTACAACATAAAATGAATGAAGGTTTTATGATGAATGAGTTACGAGGGAAACACAATAGCCATAAAAAACTAAATCCAGAATTATTAGAAGATATTAGAAAACATATTGATATGATACCAAAAATTGAATCTCATTATGTAAGGGCTTCGACATCCAAACAGTACATTGGTGGGGATAAAACAATAAAGGATTTATATAATGACTTTGTAGTACAGCAAACAGAGGCTAATAGGGACGTAGGTAATTATATAGCATATTATAAAGTTTTCACAAATGAATTTAATTTAGGATTTTTCAACCCTAAAAAAGATCAATGCGACTTGTGTATATCGTATAATAATTCGGATGCTGGTCAAAAACATGATTTGGAAGAAAAATATCTGAAGCATTTGGAAGAGAAGACTTTGTGTCGTTCTGAAAAACAAACTGATCGTCAAAATATAACCAAAGATACTAAAGTCGTAATTTATGATTTAGAAGCTGTACTACAGTGTCCAAGAGGGGATTCTTCAGCATTTTATTATAAGTCGAAGTTAAACAGCTACAATTTGACTTTAACAGAATTATTAGCAAGCGAAGAAAAAAAAGCATACGAAAATGTACACTGTTATTTTTGGACTGAGGTTGATGCTAAGAGAGGTGCGAATGAAATAGGGTCATGTATATGGGAATATTTAAAAAATGTATGTGCAAACGATGCAGAACCAAAACAGATTATATTTTACTCAGATAATTGCTGTGGACAAAATAAAAATAAATATATCGCAACATTGTATATGTATGCCGTAAATTATTTAAATATATCCAGTATAACACATAAATTTCTAATAAGAGGCCACACCCAGAACGAAGCAGACAGTGTCCATAGCTTGATAGAAAAAGAAATTAAGAAAAATTTGAAATCAGGTCCTATTTATAGTCCTGATCAATATATAACATTGATCAAAAATGCAAAAAAAAGTAAACCAGCATTAAATGTACATGAATTAACATTTGAATCTTTCGTGGACTTAAAAGCTCTACAAGAGAAATGGGGATATAACTTTAATATTGATAAAAATGGAAAAAATATAAACTGGAATGAAATTAAGGTTTTAAAAATGGTGAAATCGGAACCATTGAGCTTTTATTATAAAACTTCATACAGCGATACTACTTTTATAGAAGTTGATGTTCGAAATAAAAGAAAAAAAATGACTCCGATATCACAAATTGGTTTGAGTAAAGCTTATAGTCAAAAACAACAACTTAGTAATAATAAAAAAAAAGATTTAAAAGAGTTGATTACAAAGGGGTTGATTCCTTCCTTTTATGCTCATTTTTATAATTCAATAATATAATGGAAAAAATATTTCCTTTTGTTATGCGTGTACACCTATTTCAATAATGTATACTTTTGCTAAAGAAGTTTACTTTATTCTGTATCCTTACCATAATAATTAATTAATCCCACAAACTCTCTCACAAAATGACTTGTGACAATATTATTTTGTTTTTGTCAATATTGTCTAATGACAATAGGCTGATTTTGTTATATTATTAGTAAATCAATAAAACTAAAAGATATTATAATTTTTATTCGTTTACTTTTATTAAATAAGTTTACTTTGTGTTTATGTTTCAGTTAGATTATTATTGTTGTTATTAGATAATTACGAGATACTAGAGACTGATTATAATTATTATTCGAGTGAAAATAATAAATACGAATATCTCTTTAATTTGGACAAAAAATTTTTGTGCTTTTTAGATCCCATGACAAACTTTGTCTGCCTCTTGAAAATAATAAAAATTGCAAATTAATAAAAAAATTGTTTTATTTTTAAAAATGAGACGAGTTCCATGTTCACTTTTATCAAAATAATGATACATTATGACATAAAAATTACATCATCACGACTGAATAATAATAAAACGAATTATTATGTGATGTTTTCAAAACTTTAACTTTGCTTTACAACTAAAGTGAATTTTTACGACTTACTACATACTAAATTCTTAAAATTGTTGTTAAAATTTTAGCATAAAAAGATTGAAGTCACTAAGTTTTTTTTTTGGAATCAAATTAATCTAACTATAAAAGGTCTTAGCACAGTATTTTATATAACTTCTTAAAGTTCATAGTTTAACCTAACAGTATCAGCAGTTAAAGTCATAGATATTTTAATAACTATTCGTAAATTATCAATCAAAGACTTCGAGAGAATAGTGCAAAACTTTAATCGCTTATTCCCACAACTTGTGATTTTTGAGTTATTTCTTCTTTTTATTAAGCGTGCGATATAAATTATTATTAATAACAAAAAGGAAAAATAATATAAATAATCAAAAGTTACATATTAAAATTGTTGTTTGTTACACATATTATAATTGTGTGTGCGCGATGTTGAGTGTGAGTGTGCGTGTGTGTGTGTGCATGTTTGTGTGTGCATGTGTGTGTGTGTTTGTTGTTGAGAGTATGTGCATACGTATGTATGTGTGTGCAAGTATTATACTATAATAGGGGATAAACATTATTATGTAGGTAATTTTAATATTTCTGTCTTTAGTTGCATTTTAGTTAAATGAAATAAATCTAAATTGTAATAGACTTTATTGTAGGTTCTAGCCAGACGTAGAAGAACAGAATTTTGTGCATAGTTTGTGTGGGCTTTAGGTACAGCCAAAAACTAAAAATACTAAAAATGGCTTATCATCGTGCCTACCATCGCGCTTCTAAGCTTATTAGTTCGATGACCTCATATCTTTTTATAGAAAACTAAACGCAAAATTAATTTTATCTGTGGATCTGTACCTACAGCTGCAATGCATTAAAAGACACTTAAAATGCAGTTCAGTTGTGCACACCTACACTTCGCCTTGTCTCGGCTGCCATTACTATTTATGGGCTAGGTGTTAGCTGCACTAAGAAGGTGAAGGCGAAATGCTAAAGCTTTAGAAATAGCATTAAGGGTACTTTCGTACGGGAATTATGAAACTCACACTGAGACTATAATTATTTTGATTTTAAGATTTTAGATTTCCAGAGACCTCTACCAAGTTAGCCCGTTACCATCTGAGACTGTATCGTCACTTACCGTTAGGTGAGATTGCAATCAAGGACTGTCTTGTCATCAAATAAAAAAAAATCCACGACTTTTTGTCCGCGATATCGTGGAGAAATCAGAATTGTGCGCTTTTCTGGAATAAAAAGCAACCTATACTATTTTCCAAGAGAATTCCTCAACTAAACCGAGACTAAACCCATACTAAAAATCACGTCGATCCATTGCACCGTTACTGCGTGTTTGAAGGACAAATCAACAAACAAACGCACGTTTGCATAAATAATTCGCATTTATAATATTAGTAAGGAAGTGTATGGATCATAATTTGTTATTGACATAAACAACGCACTTGGCGCCTAGTACCTACCTGTACAAGTGTACCTGTATTATGCAGCATCCTTCTGAAGGACAAATGCTCCATAAATATTTCATTTAAAACCGCACGGCGCAGACCGCAGGCCACGTCGGATGTAAATATATGAAAATTGGTATCCGCTATTATTTTTTCTTTTAGGCCGGAAGCATACTCATCATTAATTTACAATACGCCATCAACCTACTTTAGGAAACGCGAAGTATTAGGTGTCAAAAAAATTTTAATATTTTCTGTGCCTAGATGACCAGAATTAGGTGCAGGTTAAATGCAACACAACAACACTATTCAAATAATATATTACTACTATGCGATAGAGTTTCAAATGAATAGATGCACAAGCTGCTCATACATTATTGTTAAAACTATTTTTTGTTGTTGTATCAATCTTATTAAACACACACACACACACACACACACACACACACACACACACACACACACACACACACACACGCGCGCGCGCGCGCGCGCGCACGCACGCACGCACGCACGCACGCACTTACGCACACGCGCACACACACAAACGCACGCACGCACGCACGCACGCTTGCTACAACGCATGTCGCTTGGAGTGGAGTGGCGTGCAGCAAATGTGCTTCCACCATCCTTCATTTATTGTTACATTTTGGCCGCCACTCAAGTATTTTTCCCATTACGATAATGTGTTTGTTGATTTTGTTTTGTTGATAGGTTAACGTTAAACGATAGGTTTCGAAAGTATTACACACGACGTAATAATTGGATTGTGTATTTCGTTGTTGGCTGAAATTATATTATGTACCTATGTATATCAAGGTCATTCATATCGTCATTATAATACATGTAGAGTAAAGAATGGTAAACAAGTAGGCATAGAGGTTCATACTATGTGCTAATCCGATGCTTCCCGCTTCGCATAGCATATGCGCATCATTAACTAGATCGACTTAGCATACTAATCCTAATAATATTATAAATGCGAAAGTTTGGATAAGTATGGATAGATGGATGGATGGATGGGTGGATGGATAGATGTTACTCAATCAAGTCGTAACGACTGAACCGATTTGGGTCTATGGCACAGAGATAGACATAGGCTACTTTTTATACCGGAAAGGAAGAGAGTTCCCGCGGGAACTAAAAAGAATTAATCCACGCGAACGAAGTCGCGGGCATCAGCTAGCCTTAAACCAGCTTACGAATAGGGGTTCGAACGTCGGCGACGCGACCTCATACTATTTACATAATCATAACATACCTACTCTGTGGGCGCTGCCTAATGAATGGGCAACTTTTCTTTTTTGTGCCACGTATTTTTAACTTCCGTGATGCTTAGTCTAGGCCATTTTAGGGTTCTATTTCGGCTAAACTACCCTTCGCGACTTCATCCGAGTGGAGTTAGGCTTTATTAACCCTTTGTTTTTCCACGATAAAAAGTAGCCTTTGCCATTCCTCAGATCCTTATCAATACCCAAGGATAAAATAGTCGATCCGTTGTTCCATTGCTGCGTGATTGAAGGACAAACCATCAAACAAACATATTTTCGCATTTGTATATTGTAATACTAGTTGATGCCCGCGGCTTCGCTCGCGTGGATTTAATTTGTTAAAAATCCCGCGGGATCTAGTAGTCTATATTACTCTCCCGGTCCTCAACTATACCTACCCATGCAAAAAATCCGTTGCTTTGTTGCCGCGAGATCGAAGTACAAACCAACAAACAAACACACTGTCGCATTTATAATATTAATAATAATATATTAGCAAGGGTATACGGAACACCCCCATCTCCCGTATTGAACTCGCACATAGCCGGCAAAATTTAAATACAGTGAGATAACGCCATTCACTTCACAATCGGCATGCGCCTACACCCATGCCTTATTGATTGATGATTGATTGTCTTTTAATCAGATTCAGCTGAATTTATTAAACTGCGTATGCACTTGGCTAAATATCAACATTATATATTCCACGACTTCCATCAAGCTGAATTGCCAGGACCTGGCGATCAGTTTGATGGAATATGATGACATACTTATTCTATTTTTTATCCCGAAAAAACAAAGCCTTAAAACTTTGCTTTTTTTATTCGATGACAAGATAGTCCATGACTGCGATCTCACCTGATGGTAAATCACGGTGCAGTGTAAGTGACGTGCTAACTTGGAAGGAGTATGGCAGTGTACATTCAACCTATACCCCTAATCGGTTTCTGCACGCCATCGTGCCGGAACGCTAAATCGCTTGGTGGCACATCTTGACGGTAGGATGGTAATTAGCCACGGCCAAAGCCTCCCACCAGACAATATAAAAAATAATAATATAAACTCTGTCTCGTATATGTCCTTAACAATATGGATATAACCAAAATCTATATTAAATATTTCAGGCTCGTTTTATAAAATTCTGGGTATGTAGTGCCTCATTGCCTCTAAGGGGTGCTTCTCCAGCCGTAAACACCGAACATGTGCCAAGTTCTACGTAATAGATATGAAGATAGCCCGAGACTGCGGCCAGATTAAATTACGTTACTCGATATACGACCGTGCCACGCGCAGACTGAAGTATGTATATTGACCGAGGCATGAATATACTACAGGCACCTATGACTACAGATTGTCATGAATATAATATTTACTTCGCTCAGAGCCGATTTTATCAACGTATATAATTTTGAAAAAAATATTTAAAAAAAAACTGACTTCAAACGCTACTTAAAAGTATAGAATAATTTTAGTTTGTACACGTATATTGATGTCGGGCGGACCTAAATAGAAACAATGAAACCGATGCGCGACGCTGGCCAAAAAAGAACCTCCTCTTTTTTTGAAGTCGGTTAAAAATAAGTCTTATTCGCGCAGTTTGGTGTTTTGACAGTTTTTGTGTCGAAAATCTACCAAAATATCAGAATATCTTTAGGCTCGGATACGATTTATTATATGTTGGTGAAATCGGCTCTTAAAATGCACTTTAGTATTTATAATACACTAGCTGATGCCCGCGACTTCGTCCGCGTGAATTTAGTTTTTAAAATCCCGCGGGAACTCTTTGATTTTCCGAGATAAAAAGTAGCCTATGTTTTAATCCAAGGTATAATCTATCTCCATTTTAAATTTCAGCCAAATCGGTCCAGTAGTTTCTGCGTGAAAGAGTAACAAACATACACACACACACACACACTCACATACAAACTTTCAGCTTTATAATATTATAGTGTGATAGTGTGATATTAGTATAGCGATTTCAAATCATATTGCAGCTTTTCTATAGCCGAGACCAACTCAAAATGCAAAATCCTTATCAGCGCTTAAATAAAATCAAACTGCCGTAACATTGCCCTAATAAAGATTTAACAAAAGATTATTACACTGCTTTGTGCTAGGTCTAAATCAGATGAGGTTATAGAAGTCGTAAGATTACAAGGATTAAGGACCGACATAAATCAGATCTCTCGGTACTAGCAGTGGCATTTATACGGGTTTTCAATTTATGATATCAACACAATATACTTCTCAGTGAGAGAGCAACGACCTTAACAACAGCTTTATGAATGCAGTATGTTCGTTCCCTCAAATATGGTTGAGCGAAGCAATGGCTGGATCATGCGTCATGCTCGTGAACGGGTGCCACCAACGGGAATGGGTCTGCTTTTGCCTGCCTGTGTTAACATGTATTGAATTGTATTTATTTGTATTTGTATTGTATTTATTTTTACTCGTATTGTACTCAGGAAAATTCATCGTGGAAGCACTGAATACATAGCATAGTTTCAATAACAATTGTAAAATTTTGATTTTTTTTGAAAAGAGCAACCGCCGAGTTTCTTGCTGGCTCTTCTCGGCAGGAAAGGCATTCCGAACCAGTGGTAGATTCATTGACGATTCAAAAGTGCTTGTAAAAGTTTATTTGAATAAAAAATATTTCTATTTCTATTTCTATTTCTATTTCTATATGATAAATTGCGGCAATCAATAGGTAGTCGTGAAAATTGTTATTTTTGTCTGCAAAACGTTCTATTGCCACATTTTTTAAAGGATATTATCCAAGCTGATCCAAATTATAGCATCTAGAGGACATTTACAATTATGACATATTTAGTTCTTGCAATTCACGAGGGCACATGGCTCATGGTTGTGTGTGTGTCGTATCTGTATAAGTGTGAGCGAGAGCTTGCTCACGCCTGACCGCTCCCACCTAGGCTCCTGACAGGCACGCACTCTTACGCAATGTGCATGTACATGACGTAGCCAAAAGTAAAACTCACGCGCCCTCGTGAATTGCAATTGAAACCTATTAGGGGTATAGGTTGAATGTACACTGCCATACCCCTTCCAAGCTAGCCGCTACCATCTTAGACTGCATCGTCACTTACCATCAGGTGAGATCGCAGTCAAGTACTATCTTGTCATCGTATAAAAAAAACGTGAAAATGTGCAGCAATTTTATAACGATCAAAAATTATTTACAAGCTACAATGTTGCGCAGGAAACCTGGCTAGACATGAAGTCCTGAAATTGTTTTTTCTTCCTTTATGAATGTGGAATAGGTCTAGCGGGATGACAAATGAGTTTCTTTCACTATATGACGTGAATCACAGGTAAGAGTCGTACCTATTGTTTTTGTTTCGTACATAATAAGAGGCGAGGATGGATAGAAAGGTATAACAATAGTATCTACATACGCAGCAAAGCTTTACAATTTTGAAACAAATGTTAGGATGAAGAAAAAAGGAAATTGTACTTAGTCACTGTAATTACGTACAACGGTACACTGGAGGTTTAATTATACATTTGGTTCTAATGCAGACGCTAGACGACTGTATATTTAAATGATTTAGGTATACCTACAACAAAAAATCATGACGATGATGATGATGAAGCCCGAATCCTTACTAACGTTACTCTTACTACTACGTAATAATAAATAATAATTAACCGAATACGTAGTAACCCATGAAAATTATAACACACAATATATTCTGAACCTCGGAGAACGACGAAAATATTTTTCGTAATGCAATAATATGCATGGTAGATAATAGGAATCACACTAATATTATAAAGGCGAAAGTTTGTATGTGTATGTGTGTGTGAGTGTATGCTTGTTTGTTAATCCTTCACACCACAACGAATGAACCAATTTGGCTTAAATAATGGAAAGCTTATACCCAGGGTTAATCCACGCGGATGAAGTCGCAGGCATTGTTTAGTTAGAAAATAAATGCAAATAACATTATCGATCTTAGCAAGGTATTTTATGTGCGCAAAATCAATATTGGAGAGTCTTCGCCCACTGCAGATGGAACAAGGCAGAGATGTGCTTTGCTCATAATAAGAGTACATCTCCTTGTTTGGATGACAGGAATGTTTTACATGTGTTTACAAATAGTTGATCTTCATGATTTATTTGCTCTTTTGTTGTTTTGTGTCTACTTAATTTACACCTACTCTATGTCCATGTATTCTATCCTTAAACTATGGTTTTACATTTTTATATTTTTATAAATATTTACTTTGCTATTTTATTTGAAGCCTCAATAGCCCAACGGTTGAAGGTGTGAACTGAAAACTGTAAGGTCGCAGGTTCGAATCCCATCCGTTGCACTATTGTCGTACCCACTCCTAACACAAGCTTTCCGCTTATTTGGAGGGGATAGGAGAATATAAGTCAACTTCAAGTTGGCTAATATTCTTTAAAAAAAAAAAAAAAAATTTACTTAATACATAATGTTATTTTTAAAATAGAGTGTATCTATTTACATGCTAGAAACAATAGAAGTAGTTTACGTATTTAAAGTACATCTTCAGTTTGTTCTTGTTTTTAACTGTACAAGTAAATTTTCTACTCAGTCTTTTTTTTAGTTACCTATTCCAAATATATCGCTCTTTGGGTCTCCCTTTTTTATATTTTTAGCTAGCAAACGAGCAGGCGGGTCACCTGATGTTAAGTGATTATCGCCGCCCATGAACATTTGTAGCACCTGAGGCACCACCAATGCGTTGCCGGCTTTTTAGGAATTTGTTGGTTCGCCCCTTGAATAACCCGATGTTGTAATTTAGTTGGAACACCGATGAAGGAATTTTATGAGTTTTATTATATTTTGTCATCAACGTGCATACTACGAATATCGACATGTGGAAACAACACTGGGTCTATTTTAAGGTGGATGACGTAGAACAAATGAAAACCCTGAGCTGGAATTAAACTTAAATCGTCACAATGAATTAAGTAGCCATAATCTTCAGTTTTTGTGGGTAGGTCATAAAGATAACATCTAATATAATCGTGTCTCTTTATTTTTGCAATTTTAAAATATTTAATAATTAATTGGACTCATAATTAAGTTTTAAATGTTCTAATATTGTTACCTGCATCTCCTGGAAACTGTTTTCACTCACTTTAAAGTCAAGTTACATCATAATAATGGATCTGCACAGTCAACTAGCAAAAGGCATGGATGACATTGCAAAAATGGTCGAGGAGAGAATGAACCAGTTTGACACAGCACTCGCACAACACTCTGGAGTGAAGACAACTGGGACATCTGAAACTTCCAGCACCTCCGGAGATCTTGCTTCACTGGCCGCTGACTACGCACAGTTCAAGTCCATAGTCTATAAAACATTGGCTATGCTACGACAACAGCTACAACTTCTTGTACTTGGGTTTGACAAGCACGAGGCTGCCTCCCGGAGAAAGGTTCTCCTTTTCCATGGTGTCCCCGAAGACAGCAGTGAGCAGCTGGACACTAAGTTAAGTTGCATCTTTAGTGATCAATTAAAGTTGTCCAGTGTAGATCACTTATGTGTGGACGTATGTCATCGTTTAGGTGTGAAACAAGATAATAAGCCTAGACCCATACTCGTTCGCTTTACTGGATTAAAGCACAGAATTGCAGTATGGAACGCCAAAACTGCGCTTAAGGGTTCTGGCATAACGATTTCGGAATTCTTGACCAAACCTAGGCAAGAACTATTTGTTTTGGCCAGAAAACACTTCGGGTTAAGAAGTTGCTGGACATCAGATGGCACCATCATTGTTGCCCTGCCAGATAAAAGTCGAGCCAAAATCGTATCTATGTCGGAACTGGACCAGCTGATCAATAAATTCCCTTCTGTCCCAGCCTCACAGGATCAGAAGCTTTCAAGACCTCGTCGCAACGCTAAAACTACATCCAAGTAATAGTATGCAATTGTAACAGTGTCGCATAAAAATTCATCGGGTTAGTGCCGTGTAATCGTACCTAATAAGTAGGTAGTTCACTTGAACATTGTTTACGTCACGAATCGACCCAATAATTTAAACTTGTCGGTATTTTATCCTTTGTTTTGTTTTGATTTGGTGTGACACTGAAATTTAAATTTTATTTATTTGATCAAATGACAGTAACGTCAGATGTCACGCGTGTGTGCTGTCATTTGTCAGCTGTCAATAGTGACGATTGACGCAGACATCAACCTAATCTTTACGTTACGTTCCGTTTTCACATTTTATGTTTGAATTTTATCTTATTATTTTTTTTTCTCATCTGTTAATATTTTATTGGTTTTCTAATATATAAGATATATAATAATAATACTTAATATAATATAAAACTAAATACTAAATTAAAACTAAAACGTAAATAACAAAAATAATAATAATCTGTTAATTGTCTTTTGTTATTTGTAACTTTTTGTTTTTTTTCTTATGTTATGTTATTATGTTTGTGATTTGATGTTTTTCTCCCAGATTCGCCAGTGATTGCGGGTAATGTTGAAATTCTTAAAGTATATAATTTTTGTTTAATTTTTTTTACTCGTTTATTAATAAGGTATTTGTGTTATTTTTTTTTTTATATTATATTTATATATTTTTAATATTTATTTAATTTGCTATCTTTTTATTATGCTTAATGTACCATGTTATGATGACTACTATTCGTGCTCTTCATCTGATGATTTTCAAAGTTTATCTAGCAATGCATCTTCTAACGACAGTTTCTCACTGGACCATAAACTGAGTTCTATTTTCAGTATTGACTCGCACTGTCTCAATATTGTTCATATTAATGCCCAAAGCATTCCGGCACATTATTCAGATTTTCTGGCATCTTTTAGTGGCGTTGCAGTCGACTGTATCCTCATCTCCGAGTCTTGGCTTAAACCTTCTCTTTCTTCTGAACTTTTCAGACTACCAGATTTCACACTTATTCGTAATGACCGTACGGATAAAGGCGGTGGTGGCGTATGCATCTATTTGCGCAATAACCTTACTTTTAAAATTGTAAGTCAGTCCCCTGCTACTTACTCTGGTAGTCTGGAATATCTCTTCCTTGAAATCTATACCCACCACTCCAAATTCCTTGTTGGCGTTGTGTACAGTCCATCATCTTCTATCAACTACTTTGACTCATTTGAAAAACTCCTCGAAAATTTAACACCTTCTTATTCGGACGTTATTATAATGGGAGATTTCAATACGTGCCTTATAAAAAATGATAATAGATCTCAAAAATTAAGGTCACTAGTATCTTCTATTAATATGACCCTACTCCCTCTCTCTGAAACCCACTTTCCCCCACACTTTGATCCTTCTCTACTTGATTTAATAATTTGCTCCAATCCTCTTAACGTTCTTGATCACGGTCAGCTCACTGCTCCTTTTTCTTATCATGACCTTCTATTTCTGCGCTATAAAGCTCGTTCTTCTAAACGTAAGCGTAAGGTTATTCTGCAGCGTAATCTCAAGAATATTAATGTGGACCGCCTTAGAGAGGATACAATGAATATAGATTGGACTTCTGTGTTTAATGCATCAGTGATTGATGAAAAAGTTAAGTTATTCACTAGCCTTCTTACTGATTTATATGATTTGCATGCTCCAATTAGACCTGTCAGGATCAAACATTTTCCAGCACCTTGGCTCACTGACTCAATCAAAAAAATTATGGCTAAACGAAATAAAGCCAAGAGTAAATGCAAAAAATTTCCGACTGATGAGAACGTTGTAGCCTATAAGAGTTTGCGCAATCTCTGCAATAGGATGTGTAGAAATGCTAAGCGCCACTATATTCACTCTTCATTGGATAAATATTCCATTTCTGAAAAGTGGAGATTTCTTAAGTCCCTAGGTGTGGGTAAATTCCTTAATACCTCTACTAATACAACAGACTTAAATGCATTGAATAATCATTTTTCCACTCCTCCTGTTCTAGTTTCTAATTCTATAAAGTCTTTGACTCTTCAAAAATTAGCAGAAGCAACCCAACCTATGGGCGAATCTTTCGTTTTTCAAGAAATCGCAGAAGAGGACGTTAAGAAGAGTATCCTTTCCATCACAACTAAAGCTACGGGCAGTGATGGCTTGAGCCGTGACATGTTAGCACTCGTGATTGATCTTATCGTGCCTATTATTACCCACATTATAAATTTCTCCCTGGCAAATAAGGTCTTTCCAACTGACTGGAAAATGGCTCATGTCATCCCTTTACCGAAATCCCCCAATCCCAATTCTTTTTCACAGTTTCGGCCTATTTCAATCTTACCTATCCTTTCAAAAGTTATAGAAAATGCAGTTTTCAAACAGTTATCGTCTTTTCTTTATAAGAACAATCTTCTGAGTCCTTTCCAATCCGGTTTCCGCCCCTCCCATAGTACCGTTACAGCCCTGCTCAAAGTCACTGATGACATTCGTTATGCTATGGATAACAAACAGCTTACTATTCTTATCTTACTGGATTTTAGTAACGCTTTTAACTCAGTTGACTTTGACATACTCCTTGGTATCCTAAGCTCCCTTAACATATCTTCTTCTGCGATTACTTGGTTCCACTCTTATCTTCATGGTCGCCGGCAGAGAATCCGCACAGATGAGGTTTACTCAGACTGGGCTAACCTCTCTGCTGGTGTTCCTCAAGGTGGCGTGCTTTCCCCTCTTCTTTTTTCAGTCTTCATTAATGAAATTACAAAAGTTCTTTCTTCTCACTACCATCTTTATGCAGACGATTTGCAGCTCTATAGGCATGCTCCGTTATTGGAACTTGACTCTGCAATTACTTCCATTAACGATGATCTTGCTGCCATTAAAGAGTGGGCTGATTCTCACGGACTTGTGGTCAACCCAAGTAAATCTCAAGCGATGATTATTGGCAGCAGACCGCTAAGAAATCGTATTAATTTCAATAATATTCCCCAGGTTGTTTATGCTGGAATACCTATAATTTATACATGCACTAGTAAAAATCTAGGCCTCATTATGGACGGGAACCTGGCTTGGTCGGCACACGTCAACCAAGTCAGTAAAAGAATGCACTATGCTATCCATTCGTTGAGGAGGCTGCAGAATTTCCTTCCGCTACGTACTAAAATTATGTTGGCACAATCCCTGTTACTACCTATCCTTGATTACGCTGACGTCTGCTACCTAGATGCCACTGAAGAGCTACTTGACAAACTCGAACGACTTCAGAATTTGTGCATTCGCTTTATATACGGCCTGCGCAAATTCGATCACGTTTCCAATTTTCGTCATCAATTAAAGTGGCTCCCAATTCGTTTTCGCCGGAACTTGCACATTGTTACTGTCCTCTATAATATCCTTCATAACAGTTCTTCCCCTGATTACTTACGTGAGCGTTTTAAGGTATCGCTCCCATCTGCAAGGCCTTTGCGGGCGTGCGTTACCAGAAAAGCTCTTGATTATCCCCCTTGTAACACTATTTTCTATAAATATTCTTTTTCGTCCGAAGCTACTCTGCTATGGAACTCACTTCCTGAACATATTAGAGACAGTCGGTCAATACACACATTCAAATTTAGAGTGAAGCAGCATTATCTCTCGTTATGTGTTAATTAGTTATGTATATTTACGTATGTATTATATTATTTATGTATTATATGTATTTATGTATCCATGTATGTATTTATGTACCTATTTATGTATCTTCGTGTCTATGTAGTTTATTTTATACTTATATTATATATATTATTTAAGTATATTATATAGTAGGTATTATAGTATATGTAGTGATGTACATTTTTGACCTATACCACTTTATAATTTCACCTTACTCACTTTCAAGGGAAGCTGGAAGAAATTTCTTTTTTTAGAGATAAGCTTCACCTATGTCTACTTCTTCTAATATGTGTTGTCCTGAAAATTCTATATGTACATGAAAAATAAAAATAAATAAAATAAATAAAATAAATCTTTTTTAATGAATGAACGCGCCCACGCAAGTGTCAGGTGCGAGGAATTCCTGCGTAGGTACAGACGACCTTAGTGCTTTTGTATTATTATAATTAGACTTCTGTCTGCTAGTGCCCAGATCGAAATAAACTACAGGACGAAGATTTAAATGCGACAACCTCCCAGGCTTACTTAGGTAATCTTAAATATAATTGTATCTACTCTCTTTTTGACCCACCTTCTTAAACATGGAATATGTCTTACTTAAACTCGACAGTAAATTATTTCCAAGAATAAACTGTACAAATACAGTTTCACCACAGCCTGGTCTAGTCTAGGATTAAAATCTAGTCTATCTAATTTTTACCTACTAAGTATTGTCCAAGAGTAAATATGAAGAGTAAAATAATTCTTGGTACAGTCATTCTAGAGAGTAAGAAAGTTTGGTGAAATCGGGTCTTTTGGTCTTTGAAATATACTTATAAGGTTCATGACCTCTGAAAATGGTATCGGAAAATCACCGTTTTGTTCAGCAAAACGCAAAACTTTTCGTCTCTACGATATTGGCGACCTCCCTGGCGCAGTAGTGAGCGCTATGGTCTTATCAATGGTAGTTCTGGGGTTAATTCCCGGTAGGGACAACTTGGGGATTGATAATTTCTAATTGTCTCTGGTCTGGTCTGGTGAGAGGCTTTGACTGTGGCTACCACCCTAACGTCAAAGACGTATCGTGCTTCCAAGCGATTTAGCGTTCGGTCACGATGGCTTATAGACAGAGCAATTAGGGATACAAGGTTTTATTTACACTCCCATAAGCCTTCCAAGCTAGTCCGCTAACATATTATCATCACTTACTTACTAGAATAAAAATTAAAAAACACATAATTCAGAAAATCATAGAGGGTTCAAAATGACAACCTCGAATTGGAAGACACGAAGCGAAGCGACGTACCTAGTAGATCTTTCACTAAGGCTCAAGCAACCCAGAGTACTAGGTGTAACGCGTCATACCTTAGACCTCATTATCACTTTCCATCAGGTGTGATAATGGTCAAGCGTGTGCACAACGCATAAAAAAAAATTGTTTGATAATCCCAAATTATGAGCTCAATATACAAAAATAATACCAAGAAATATAGTTTATATAAGAAATGAATTTAAAGTACAAAAAGCTACGTATATAAAAGTAGAAAATTCTACGGACGATACAGCTCAGTGAGGCATGAAGCCATCCGCATGGCATAGATCGTGCTCGATGATAAAATTTTGCCTAAATAACAACAAATCATATGTAATTGGCTGAGACAAAGGAGTGAATCGTATAACGAACTGTGAATACAATTATGGTAATGAAACGAAAAGTTTCCTAAGTTCACTGAGCTCCGTACACGCTCAGTTTAGATTCGAAGTTTGTTCAAACGAGAAAAAATAACAGGGTAAGTGAAACTTTAGTTGGCCTCGTGGGAAGGTCTAGATAAAGCCACTTACCCCCATCGTTACATAAATTTTACGGTCTTGTCTGCAATTTTTAAAGATTAATTAACCTCCCACAAAATAAAACTGGTCAAGTGCGAGTCGGATTCGTGCATCGAAAACTCCGTACCTTGAAACAAACGCATAAATAATTGCTTGTTATTCAGTTTGATAATTTTACCGCTCCAAAACCAAGCCCCTACCTATCGTTTGAAAGCGCATATATTTGTATTTCTTGTTAAGTATTTGAGTTTTACTAATTTCTAAAAAAAATTAGGACAAGTAGAGACTTTGTTTTATTTTTCTTTTCATCGTTTTTAACTTAAATTATTTCAGATTTTTCATTTTATCTCCGAAGTTTGATAAGTTTGGTATCTCCAAAGTTTGAAGGCCTTATTATTTTTTCATCAATTTTCATAAGTTCACCTAAGCGGATTAAAGTCAATTAAACCTTATTTTAGAACGTGGAAATTAAGTTTTTTTTATAAGATCCGTATTTAACGTAACCCTCTTCAAAATTTTTGTTATTCTTTCATTGGCAATAATGTTGGGTAAGCATTTCGCAACTTTAAGATTTTTTTTAAAAACTAAGAAAAGCAATTGTGACAGACAGATGGATGGCCGATTCGCATCATAAGAGTTCCTTTTTTAGCGTTTCTGTACGGAGCCCTGAAAATGGAAGTCTTGTCCATCTCTCGGACATGACGCAAATTGCTTATAATTGGAGTTACTTAATTACGTGCCCCCTGATAAATTGCTTTATTTCTTTTAACGCGTGAGGCTCGGCTGCTTAACATGTCGCAGTAAGTCACTGCTTCCTGGCTCGGCAATTATAAGAATAAACAATAATCACTTCCTCCGGCTCCCCTCGGCCGGCCGGGTCGTTAAGCCTAGTTTACACTTTGATTAGTGCGAGTGTAGGTGTTTAGTGCAGGTGCTTAGTGATTAGTACAAAACATGTGTGGTCTGCAGCTGATTAGTGCGAGTGATTAGTAATCAGCGTAGTGAAGTGAATAGAAACGTGTTCTGTTTTTTTGCGAGTAGCCACGTCCCGCGCGCCCTTCCTTTCTCTTGACTCACAGCTTGTCTGGCTAAACACGATTAGAGTTTAGCAAATGTGAATTTTACTAAGCACAGGAGATAAACAATATTGGGCACAACTAGCACTAGGGACTCGCACTCGCACTCGCAATTGCTAAACACCTTTACTCGCACTAATCAAAGTGTAAACTAGCCTTAAAAGCTTCGTGGACGGCGGCGATTTAATTTCAGGGCGCTTGGTTTTTTGCGTAACCGCCACGATGGGCGACGTGTGTGGTGAATGATTACCATATTTGAGGAAGGACGGAGGCTCGTAAAAATGACAAATAATCGACACTTCATCTATCTGAAATTACAAGTTGGGGAGCGCGGAAATTGGCCATATTTATTGAAGCTCCTATTATGACGCTGTGTGCTTCGTGTGCGACTGTGAATGGTACAGGTGCATTTATATTAAGTTCGTAAACTATTTTTAATTCATGGTTTTGATAATGATACCTATTTTTCGTTTAATTCTTTACTCGCAACTTGGTCCGCGTTAGATTTTTAAAAAAGCCCGGAGGAGTTCCCGTATAAAATCAACTTCACTCTCCAAGTCCTCAACCCATGCATAAAATCTCGTCCGTCAATCCGTTGCACCATTGCTGCGTGATTGAAGGACAAACCAACAAACACATTTTCGCATTTATAATAATATTAGTAACATGGACATAGTATTCTTTACTATCGTAAGAATTCAAGTTTCGTTAATTATTATTTTTGATGCATAGCGTACATTATATTTTCTTTGTTCTAAGTTTTACATTATTATGATACTTTTCGTTTGTTATTACTTTACCAGCTATCACTCGCGGCGTCTGTCGTCGCGCGTTGTTCTTGTGAAGGTTTTTTAAATCCCCCGCGGCAACCCATCGTTTTTCTAGGATTTAAATTAGCGACTAGTTAGTTAAGCTTTGATTATTAAAATTTAGTATTAACGTTCAATAGGATTACGATTATGTAACGGACAACGTGTAATGTTAATGATATTTCGTTGAAATTCACTTTTCAATTATCTCGGTTGGTTGACACATTTTGAAGGATTTCGTGGTTGTGAGCGATTTTATCATTAACTTTAAACAATTCAGTTAAGAGAGGAAGTAAGAGCAGCTCCGATCAGTTAAGATAATAAATATCTTCGTCGTTAAGATCATCTTAAAAGGCTTCGTCTCGAAAGATTGAAGGTTCTTTAACAACACGGTTCATAACTTTTGTTTTAGTTTATTTGTATTGACAACGCGTCCTCAAAACTTGCTTATTGAGCTAAATAAATTGGGTCAATGTTATGGAAATAAACAAGGGAACCCGTTTCGACGTATCAAGGACACCGGAATAAATGACATTTTCATTTGGATGTTATTGGGAGCAAAACAGCGAACATCCTTGGCGAACTCGATATCGACTTAATGGAACTTAGGTTCCAGTTAACTTGATGATGGATGGGATGAGTCCATACTAATATTATAAATGGTAAAATAATTCTGTCCGTCTTGTTCTGTTCGCGATTCAAAATGTTTTAAAAAATCTTGATCCACTCGGACAAAGTTACGACCATTAGCTAGTTGCAAACAATCACTTTTCAGTTTACGGAAAAGTTCAAATTCGATCACCAGTTATCGACTTAGGTTAAAGTTACTTAATCGGCAAGCCGATTGATAAGTGCTTTTGCAACTAGGCTACATGCCTCTCAAAAGCAAAAGCCGTAGACATCATAATAATTATTATGATTTTTATGTGTAAAGAAAACAGTCGCAAAAATTTTGTAAAATCAATCAAACTAACTACACAACAATGTTTTCTGTCAACGCTGCTAAATTGCCTGACCGAAATAGAACGCGAAAATGAAAAAACATTAAGAATTTCGTGTTCAGTGGGGTTGCCCTAGAAATTGCGGATCCTAATCGCTTAATCTCCTTCAGAAATGGGCTCAGAGGCGTCGGGAAACGTCAGTTTCCGACCCACATACGCTGTGATGATGTTGCGTAGGTTACATGAATTATGTCTTCATTGGATGTTTTATTAGGTTTACGTTTACGCTATTCGTTTGTTAGGTTTTCTTTCGCTGTCGTAACAATTTTTTGTATAGTTCAGAATGGACTGTTAAAGTATTTTATAATGTTTGGAAGACATCAGGTTTCGATTAAGTACTTTCTTTACTTACAAAAATCTTCTTCTATACTAATTATAAAAAGTCTTGTGAAACTTGAAATTTTGACAGTAGGTTTATGACGTAAGTTACCCACTGAGAAGGTTTTTGCATTTCGATTAAAAATAATGAAGGCCATGTTTCGTGGACATCGATTGTTCGTAGTTTTTGAAAATTTCAACTCAAAACTAGTTTTCTGAAAATTCATCTGAAATCGCGGAGGCAAAGCTTTATAAATCGTCGCATAATCGAGACATAGCTGCATAGGTTTCTTCCAGGGATCAAAAACCACTACGTTTAGTCTTGCGGCTTCCAGCGACTTGCTTGAGATCGTGGAAATCTTCGTACGTATCTCTACATATACTACACCTGCACTACAACAATGAAAATGGTTTCCACTTTAAGATGATTTAACGAAGCATATTTCAATAATAAAATCAACATCTCAAAAGAGATAAGCGTTCAAAATTCTTGGCACCCACAGTATTAACAACATTCTTGAGGCCAGTGTGTTTGGAAAATCCTCGGATAACAAATAGAAGACACCACACCACACCTATCAACACTGAGTACTGACGATTCATTGAGGAAGCATCTAAAAAATAACAAACCAATCTTATTGATCAACAACTCTTCTCGAAAATTAATTGATACCAAAAATCCGACTATTCTATCGGTTGGCATGAAAAACATGCTGTAAAAAGTGACATAAGGAAAACAGCAAAACATAAGAAAGTAGGTAGGTAGGTACTTGTTCAAAGTTATCTCAACAATAATAAACAAAACGTAATTGACATTATTCTGTAATATGATTTCATATCCGTAACAGAAACGTCATGTTCGGTCAAAACAGACGATTTTCGGACTAATGTAGACGCCCCAATTTCTTTGTAAACGCGCCGACCGCCCGCCGAGTGTGTCACTTTGCCCAGTTAATCCTGAAAGCCTGAAATACACGATAGCGCGATGCGTCGGAAACTGTACGGAACTATATGGCCGCGGCAGGATGTTCGTACTAATAAGCGGATAGGTATATATTTGCAAACAACTATATGTATATTTGCTGTTCGATAGCTGAAAAGCTGCATCAATCATTGCCAGTCTCAATTATTGTAGTGATTAGCTGAATTTATTGCAAGAATCTCGCATTTTAAGCTAATAGTGAGCCGAGTATCGGCCACTCAGAAGTGATTGCAATCGTCACATTGCAGCATTCATTTTTAGACAATCTTGGCGCGGCGGTACTGTATGAGCATGCTTCACTTCAGCGATGATGCCGCCAGTACGGGATTTCAGGAGTACGGTTCTACTTAGCAGTCACAGCGCATTATCAGGTCTATATCAGTGTTGGAGACTGCAATTTCCAAGTAATTTAAGACGATTCACAAAATCTGTACAAATTATAAATTCCCAAATTGCCCCTGCTGCGAATCGCACCTACGACCTTCTAATAATAAGCCAACAGAGTTAACCACAGCATGAGGGTCCGTGTTAGAAAGGTCCCTGTCTCGAATTCTGTATATTCCAGCCTTTATCCCAAAACACCCGGATCGCGTTGCCAAGCGTCGAACCGCAATTGGAGCACATTCCATCGACCTCTTCACCACTCATTGGCTTCCTTTAATTCTTTTCTGAGCACCAAATACCTTTGCGTCAGGCGTCGACCCACTTGTAGTGCGAATTTCGGAAAACTTTATAACTAATGATCGTATAACAGTCGGTTATCTAATTTCAGCTATTCACAAGATTCTAATGTATTTCGAAGAACTCTGTTCTGTTTTCTTTCAATTCTTTTTTTATTCTATGACAAAATCGATTTCTATACGCTTCGCGTGTCCATTTGGATGCAGGTCTTTCGGTGGTAACAAGCTCCGGCCAAAGCCTCCCACCAAAGCAGAGATAATTTAGAAATTATAAATACCCAAAATTACCCCATCGGGAATCGAACCCGAATTCTATCACGTACCTACGGCTGCATATACAATTTAAGCGTCCATACCTACCCTATAGTTATAAAAAACTGGTAAACACGTGGACACAAAATAAGTCCTTCTGATCTAACCTTTTCAATAAAGCTATTTCTAAAAATAGAAATTCGATCGGATTCCTTTGAAAATTGTGGTTTCCTGAAAATTATTCGGGCTTATATTCAGCACGTGAACCAAACACGTGATATTAAACAAGTCCTGCTCGAACCGACCGACGCAAAATAATTCGAGAGGAAATAATTCCTACCTACTCGTGTACTCGTGCTTCCAGCTGTACTAATAACAGGTATATTCTCGACATTTCTTTGCCTTTTACCTACATATTCCTGCTATATAGTTTGTATTACCTCTTGCAATAAACGATAATGTGTTTGATATACTATCTTCCTAGGTATTTCTGTTCTTCTAAGGTAAGAATACTTCTCTTTCTTGTCTTACCTTATTATCTAGTTTTATTTGTAGTTTTAGTTATAGTCTGTGCGCCCAAACAACCAGATCATTTATTGATCCGCCAAGTAAGTCGCCGTTTCTACTGCAGTGGACGGAGGCATTTAAAGGCAATTGGCCAAATAATAAATTAATATTGACAAGTACCTACTATTACCGTCAAATTTCAAGGAACAAGAGGTTTTTGAGTAGAGTTTTATCTATCGAATTCACCTCTGACATTTCCGAAGGACAATGTCTATTTTTACAATTTTCTCCGGGCGGTCCTTTTATGTCGGACCCAATCGAGGACAGTGTCAGATTTTTGGGGCAGACCGTATAACTTCCAATATACGCGATGGCTCGGAAGGCTCGAGCCGCAAATTTTCCACCTAGCCCTATTTTGCCGGCGCACCGCACGCTTGACCTAGTATACAAGGGCTTGTTTGCCGAAAGGTCATCTATAAAACGGTGACAGCAGCGTAAACAATTCGGTTTCGGGGTCGAGCCGCGTAACTTAATCAATCTGCACTCTTTTATAAGTATACTAGCTGATGCCCGCGACTTCATACGTGTTGTTTGAGGTTTTTTAATTCCCGCGAGAACTCTCTTACTTTCCGCGCTATTCAAAAACTATTCGGATAATTATGGTAGAAAAGACTGCGTGGAGTCGGGGTTTCAAGTTTTGTGACCTGTTGTTTTGTTCAAAGCGAATTGGTTCTATCATACACAGCGAGTTTCGCGAGGAAATGCCGCACGCGGAATATCGGTCGATGTGGACGTGACTATATCTGCGTTGCGTTAAGTTTGTAATATTAATGTTCTAATATTATGCGCCGGTGAACATCACGGTTGTCCATCGGCGGCGCAGCACGTTGTGAAAGCGATTGGCAAATCGTTAAGTCAGTACTGCACTCGCACTGGTGCTCAGAGCCTCGTAATCTACATATCAAAATTAATATGGGAGTAGGGCACAGTATTGCGTAACGTATAAACATCGTGTTTTATTCTCATACATTTTACTTCCGCTAACAGTTATTTTATCGGGAAGAATACATCATATTCACAAAGTAGCTTTTGCCTGCCTACTAGATGTTAGTTCTTTTTTAATCTCGCGGGGATCTATTGTTTTTTTAAGAGATAAACTATAACGTAATTATGTCATTCACCAGGTCCTCAATAACTGTATCTATGCAAAAATCACGATTAGTCCTGTCAAAATCCGTTCTAAATCAGCCGTTAGCTTGAAAAAACAGAAAGATAAAAACCAGAAATTAAAATGCTACTTATGCTATCGTTCAAGTAATTATATAATTACTTTGAAATATACAATAACACTTCAATTTTATGTATTTTTAATATGTACAATTTCGTAGTATCATATACATGAATGTAATAAAATTATACTTAAGGTTCTATGCTATTTCAAGATCTGAAAGAATATATAGATATGTAGGTAAAGCTTGCTCTGATATGTTAGACGGATGTATTTCGAGATGACCCAGTGTACGAATAGTGGATGCCAAAAATAAAAGCATTGTTTTCATTCCGATGGAAGTGCTTTTTTATGCCTATAGTGTTTATCTTATTTTTAGAAATTTTATGCTAATATAATTAAAAGGCCAATACGTAATATTAACTTATGAATACTGTGAACTAATAATTTCAAAATTCAAAATTAACGATATTATACAAGCATTAATGCTTTAAATAAGGCAACTTAAATACTGTAAGATTTTAGATCAAGGTCTGTCTATATTATGAGCCTTACAAAGAAGGAAGGACGCAGCGTACATCTGTATTTCCGCTGTATTTTAACATTTGATTAAATTATTATTATTTGTTAAGTGAATAAAACACCAAAGAACTTTGTGTGTTGAAACCCGCGCGCGGTTTTTATAACACTAGGTTTTTTCTAGCGTAAAGTTCATAAGGATTCAGCAAAAATATACGACTCTGTTACAAGATAAACAAGAGGTGCCTTCAACTATAAAAATTGTACTAGAGCTTAAAGAAATAAAATAAATCTTAGCAAGCACCTTACTGATACAGGTTTCCACTCGAGCGGCAGGTAGCAATTTGCTAAGTGGAAATGTGGATGCTCCATTAAACTAGAACTAGAGGCGGGAGCTATATTTAGCCTTGTAAGCAAATTTACCGCCACCTGACTAATTACGGCGCGTCATAGTTACTTATGAATAGATCCCTCACACAAACGAAGAGGTTATTGAAGCGACTTCAAGTTCTGATACAAAATTACACGTACCTATATGGTATTAAAATGCTCTACAGTAGAGTAGGAGTTCATACATCTCAATAACGTTGATAGAATTCGAATATCGAAACGTTAATGTCAAAGTAAAATGGATATTTATATTGTGGGTTTAAGTTTGTCCGTACCTCTGCCGCTCAAGCGGTAATAAGTGTAAATAAATAAAAAAATTCAAGGTAAAATAAAACAAACATGGAATTTTCTTCCCATGTATTAAGGTACTATAAAGGTATCTACTACCTACGTACTTCTACGTAGTAGTACGTAGTTAGGTTCAGTCGTTGCGGGGTGATTGAGTAACAAACAGCCATCCATCTATCCATCCATACATCGAAACTTTCACATTTATAATATTAGTAGGATTTCGTCTTCGCTGATCGGTGATAGCCTAGGCTAATGGTTAGCACTTTGTCTATCTAGTCAGCGAGTGGTTGGTAATAACTCTACTGCTGGTTCAAAACAATTATAAAGATTAAAGATCGATTCGTATATATTACGTGTGTAGGTATACATAGTAACTACCTTGTCGACATGATATTATTTTTGGGGGTGTAAAAGCAGTTAAAAAAGGCGATTACGTCTAGAAATAGCCGTTAATTACGCCTACTATTATTTTATCAAAGTTATTTAAAGAGCACGCTTCTATAAAACCTATTTGGTACAACGCGCGTCATCAGATCTGCTGACGTCATACCACCCCGCGCCCAATTCGCACTTTCGCACCTTCCCCTGATTAGATTATGGCCATTACATTTGACCGTTTCCCTTTTAGAAGCAGTTATAACCGCAGAATGAAAATCTAAAAATAGCTGTCTTTTAAATTGTGTTCCATTGTACCTGTAGTAGCTAGGTAGACAAATGACCAATACAGAAACCTTATTACCTATGATAAAAGCGAAAATGTTTCCAATTGTATCAATACCTAGTTAAAGCCATCCTAGGCAAATTTTGACGTGACTTCAGAACGGCTAGACATAATATATCCGGACACCGTATGAAGCTATGTGTGTTTTAAGCAATAAATATAATTTGCTTCGAAGTGAAGCAAAATATCGTATCAGGAATCCTGTATAATATGGATGAAAGTTCTCCATATTGTTCTCGAAGATTTGTGAAGTCTGTCAATCCGCACTTGGCCGGCGTTTTGGACTATGGCCTAAAGCTAAACCGTTCTCATTCCAGAAGAGACTTGTCCTAGTAGTGGGCCAACGGTGGGTTGACATAAATAAACCTGTAATAAGGAAAACGAATAGAAAATAAAATGAACTGTACTTATTGCTAAATCCATCACATACCTAATAAATTATCTCAAATACGATTATTCCAAGAAATGCTAATTTTACTTATGTTTGTTGCACTCGCTGGTTGCACTTCACGATTTGGGAAAGCTTAGAGTATAACGCACTGTCATAAAGACTTTACTGGCCGTAAATACGAAAATATTTCAAATTGTAACTGTTATTTACTGCATTATTGTGTCCATAAATACGCATCACCCTTCTTCGTTATTGTATTAAGTAGTATTTATTATATACATAATATCGAAGGTATAAGTACATCAAAGTGATCACGAAATGAGCTTGATTGTAAGTTAAAATCTTTAGCTTTTTGGATATAGATTTTCAGAAATTCTGTCACGGACATTCTGATCAATAATCGCACGTAATTTAAAAAAGATGTATTTCCATTCTATGATATAGTTATATGTATTTTCCATTTGAGCTATACTATCAACGCCTTAAAGCTTTACGCCTTATTTCAATTTTGTTTTGTTTGAGATGTCATATAATGACTTTGTTTTGACATGTCATACAATGTCAATTAAAATATTTTTTTTTATAAATAAGAATATTATCCAAGCCGAACTTGACTTATATTCTCCTCTCAAGTCCTCTCCACTCCAAATAAGCGAAAAGCTTGTGCTAGGAGTGGGTACCTACGACAATTGTGCAACGGGTGGGGCTCGAACCTGCAACCTTTCAGCTTTCACTCCGCTCTTCCGCTCCTTTAACCATTGGGTTATTGAAGCTATAAGAATTGAAATAATACTGTTTGATGCGTTGATAGTATAGGCCCAGGATCAAGTATGTCAGTTTTCAAGTTATGAATACCACCAGAGTTAAATTAGCCTGCCTTTATAATATGGAGATGAGATGTAAAATCACGACGATTTTGCATCTAAACTAAATGTCAGATTTCCTTCATCGTTCACTAATTTATTCATTATAATTAGCTTTTTGACTTCAGTTTCGCCCGCATGTTATTTGAGTAAAGTTGTAGATCCCAGTGGACCTATATCAACGTAGTTGGAATAGTTGGAACTTCTAAAATTGGAAAGTCTAATTTGTTTATATTACGTCTCAATCGGTGTGGTGTATCTTATTTGACGCGCATATACATTGACTAGCTTTAACCCGCGGCTTCGCTCACGTTAGGTTCGATTTTTTAACCCCCTATTTAACCCTCTTGGGGTTGAAATTTTCCAAAATCCTTTCTTAGCGGATGTCTACGTCGTAACAGCTACCTGTATGCCAAATTTCAGCTCAATCGGTCCAGTGGTTAGAGCTGTGCGTTGATAGATCAGTCAGTCAGTCAGTCAGTCAGTCAGTCACCTTTACCTTTTATATATTTAGATAGATGAACAGAAAAATATTCTCTATAATTGTACTCGTACGAGTACAATTATAGAGAAGCATTGATACTTCAAAAACATGGGCAATTTCCAAAGAAACTTCACAAGTACTTACATAAACACACACAATCAGTGGGTTGAGAATTCTGATTTCTAAATTATAATAACTTGACAAGTACGTAATATCATCAAAGGTGTTACTATCTTAATTCGTGAATTGCATTATTTAATGTTAATTGGTAATTTATTCGTTTTGTTGTCATCGGCCGCTGAAAAGCTCGCGTAATCAGGATGTGTTGCCACTTCAAATGTGGTTTAGGCAATTTAATGTCTATATTAGCGTCGAATACTTGCACTCATAGACTTATTATATTACTGCGTAACTTGCACTACTTTATTTAGAGTATCTGGCAAAAGGCAAGATTAGTATTATTATTAATTTCGATTGTTGTATATTGATATGACACTCTTTTGTGTTATTAGTCTATATTTTTTACCCGAACAAATCTGTCTCGATTTTGTACTCCGGCTCTACATTTACAATTTTCACATTAGCTTTGTACTTAGAGCATTTAAGGTGCTCAATTATTTATTAAAAGGCACATATTATGTGCGTAAAAATTACCATAAAAATTCTTACATTTTTTTTTTATTTGAGAACAAGATAGTTCTTGACTGCGACCTCACCTTATGGTAAGTGGTGATCCAGTCTAAGATGGTAGCGGGCTAACTTGGAAGGGGTATGGCAGTATACTGCCAGATTAGAAACAGATTAACTGTTTCTAAACGTCATCGTGCCGGAACACTAAATCGCTTGGCGGCACGTCTTTGACGGTAGGGTGGTATGTAGTCACGGCCAAAGCCTTCCATCAGACCAGAGCAGAGACATTTCAGAAATTATAAATTCCCAAATTAACCCGGGAATCGAACCCGAGACTCCCAGTTATAAGACCACAGTGCTCAAAATCTACACATAATGTTTCACCAGTAGTCCAATACGAAATATTCGTATCTTACAGATGTTATTAATATGATTGTTACTGTTGGAATGTTTTCAAAAGAGAAAATGTGTCAGCAAGATTTCTTAGTGAAATATGTATCATTGTTTGGTAAGTACAGAATGATCTTAAACGTCCAAAGCGAACGCGCATGACGGCATTGGTCACCCGGTCCAGTGGTTTGTAATAATGCGTCGGTAAATCGCTCCGTAATGGACCTGCATTTTGACGGTTTGGACAGATTGGGCAAGGATTAGCGTACACTCAAGTTAAATTGTAAATACATTGATTTTTTTTTTAAATAAAGTGTAGCCTTAATGAGCCGTCAAGACGGTCAAAATAGAATGACCAAGCGCGGGGCACATTTCGAAAAACAGATAGACGTTGAGGTCCCAAGGTGCTAGTTAGTAGTGTCAGCCCAGGCGCACTCCGCATTTTAGGTATAAAGCTACGAGTACCCGGCGTCAGTCCCGTTCCGGCGGGTCAACTCAATGGGCTAACTTAGTGCGAAAGGATAAGAGTTACGCGATAGAAAGAGAGGCGAACTTTGAGGCGCACTTCGAGGCGAATATCACTGTTGGTGATTAAAACTAAAACATCAAGCAATCAGAGTAATTTTACAGGTTCATGTATTTTTATAATGCTGAGGTAAATAGTCAAATTACTTTACTGCTATTCGCTTTTCTCAATGGCTCGTTCGCAGTATCATGTCAGTTTTTCTGACTTTTAGCTGTTCGCAATGCGTGAATCTGTGCTCAGCTTTGTCACTTTCACTACAATATAGCAAATTTCGCGACGAGCTAAAAACAAATTTGCGTAAGTTATGAGACTGCATCGCTACGTCTCACTTGTCGGTTTACAGTTTGTTCCGCATCGGGTCAACGAACCCACTGTTGTTGTGCACTGTTGATTGATCGCGAAACAAAAGCGTAATACAAAGCTTAATACATCACTTTCCCTTTAATGAAGTATCGGAAATGGAAAGCTATCGCCTTTTCTTCAGATTTAATTGTTATGGTCGAAAGTTTTGGGAACATCAATCAATGTCGTTTAGAATATTTATTTGGATATTAAGTTTTCTTTTGAAGGCCCTTCGTAATTGCTGCTATTCGGAGACCCGTTGTACCCTTCTCATTTACACTTCATAAACTTGTTTTACAAATTATCAATCGTATAAGATAATTAGTTTACGAACTCTTTATTATTTGAATTTGAGTGGTGGCAAACACTGACTCACTCAATAATCAAAATATAGCTCGTCTTTGGACCACCCAAATAAGTTCATTGAGAAAAAAAATTAAAAATAACCTATTTATCCATCATCTTCTCATAGCACAAACGTTGTATTCGATTTCGTTTCTTAAGTGTAAATAAAGTATTTTAGGAAAACATTACGGAGTTTTTCTATCAATTTCCTTTGAAGATAATAACCATCCTGTGGTAGAAAGTTCTATCGCTCAAACTTTGCGACCAGACGAGGCTCGGCGAATAATTTCCTATAGAAATTAGACAGATTTTGTTTAGAGGCCAATGACCGGGACCCAAGGGTTCTCCGCAAAGCTTATTAATTAATCGTTAATAGTTTGTTTGAGCTTTCTTTACGCATGAGCGCTTTATTCCGAGCATTTTAAATTAGTTAATTTTCTTAGTTTGACCCCACCTCATGCCCTTTAAATTATTGAAAGCTGATTTGCTAAAATTATGCCTAAAAGATGTTGAACTTTTAGGCTTTAGTTAATGGACTGATAAATGGAGACACCTCAATTTTTTAAAAGTGTTTAATGTGTTTTGTTGCTTCGGTAATCTAAAATATAATTGTATCTACTCTCTTTTTGGCCCACTTTCTTAAACATGGAATAGGTAAGTCTTACTTAAACGCGAGAGTAAATTATTTCCTAGAATAAACTGTACAAAGTATGTCTAGTCTAGGATTACTACTCGCGAGTGAATCTTTACCTACTGAGTATTGTCCAACAGTAAATATGAAGAGTAAAATAATTCTTGGTACAGTCATTCTAGAGAGTAGAGTTTGGTGAAATCGGGTGTTTTGGTCTTTGAAATATACCTGTAAGGTTCATGACCTCTGAAAATGATATCGGAAAATCACCGTTTTGATCATCAAAGCGCAAAACTTTTCGTCTCTACGATATAGTGTTAATGTTTAAATATTGCTTCTCAAAATTTAAGAAAATCATTTATTTTCTCCGAAAGCTTTTACACGCTAATGCAAATAACTTGAAACGCTTCCTGCTTTTTAAATTGTGATGAGGTTTGATCCTTTTTTTCCTTTCAGTAATATTTGGCGGTGTTTTGCCATATGCTAATTATATATGCCAGAATTTAAAGGTTTAAACAGACACAACCCGCGACGACGCGCGACGGTAGTGACGCGGTAACGTGACCAATGCGTCTTTAAGGCTGAGCGATGGACTGAGAGAGTAATCTCGTTTTAACTTGAAAGTAAAGGCTGAGCAGAGTCAAAGTACGCTCTTAATATCTCAGCCAAAGAAGCCCTAATACAGAGAAATGTGTGAATGTCACACATAACGTCTTCATACAATAAATCATGGTGAGGGCGTTATGTATGAATATCATAACGCCTTCACATATTTCAAAGCTGTCTCGTAAGTAGCTTGTTACCTAGCCGGCTACCTGTTGCCAAGCAATTTAACGTTCCAATTTTAGAAAAAAAACTGATTAGGGGTAGAGTTGGGTATAGTACCATCTTTAACTGCATCATCACTTACCACTAGGTGAAATCGCAGTCAAGGGTTATTGATTAAAAAAAGCATATTTCATATAGTTCTTTCGATTATATAAATCGCATTTGCGTTCAGTATTCAGTTCTGCCGTTGCTCTTTTCTCGACTTGTCATAAGAGCCACAAGTTGGCCTCATCATCAACTTATGGACGTCCACTGCTGGACATAAGTCTCTTGCATGGACCTCCACAGACCTCGGTCTTGCGCCGCCTGAATCCAGCGACTCCCTGCGACTCGTTTGATGTCGTCGGTCCACCTAGTGGGGGGTCTGCCAACACTGCGCTTCCCGGTGCGGGGTCGCCACTCCAGCACCTTGGGACCCCATCGACCATCAGCTCTTCGAACTATGTGCCCCGCCCATTTCCACTTCAGTTTCGTGACTCGCTGAGCTATGTCGGTGACTTTGGTTCTCCTACGGATCTCCTCATTTCTGATTTGATCTCGCAGGGATACTCCGAGCATAGCTCTCTCCATCGCCCGCTGAGTGATCCTGAGCCTTCTTACAAGTTGGCCTACTTGAAATAAATAATTTTGAATTTGACTTTGCTGCCGTCCCGCGTCGTGTATATCCAGACCTTTTACAACCGGGAAGTGGAATTATCAATATTACGTACATGCGGTAACCCAAAACGGTTAATAAACAATAATAATATGATGAAGAGTACATTAAAAACCACATGAGGCAGCTGCGTTGTACATAAATATATTGAATAAATAAATACACATTTGCGATCGTTCCCTTAAATATTGGCATTGCAGTAACTTCAACCTTCAGCTCTTGGAGTCAGGCAAATTAATACTCGTAACGATGAAAGTGTATGAAATGACAAGAATACACTTTATTTAACACCACAATAAAATAAAACTTTAAAAAAATAAACTTAAAATAATTAGAATAAGAGTACAAATGGCGGCCGACCACTAAGAAGTGATCTCTGTCAGGCAACCATGTTGCAGAGGATATGACGATGAAGAGAGAGGTGCAAGCATTTTTCATGTAGAGAAGAAAATAAAAATTCAGAAACTCACACAATAATTCTGCATGTTTCTTTGAAATGTCGAATGACTTTCTATAGTAGGTAGGTAGGTGTTTAGTGATTATGCTATCGTTTCATAAATCATATAATTAATTGTCTTAATGGAAATGAGATTAATAAATACGATGTTGTTTAACTAATTGGCGCGCGGTGGGAGGAAGCTTAATCTAAAGAACGGATGTAAACGTGGCTCGCGAGGTCGTCGCAGGAAAGAAACACCCACGACCAACAGATCCGGAGACCTTCTATTTGAAGATACAGGCCATGGACTTTTATTTTGCTTTTAAATTAAGTCAAGTGGATTTTTGAAAATTTTAACGGTGCTAAGTTCCTTGTTCAGTTGATCTGTTCTATCGATAAGTAACTTAGGATTTTTGTCTGGTGGGAGGCTTTGACCGTGGCTAGTTACCACCCTACCGTCAAAAACGTGCCGCCAAGCGATTTAGCGTTCCGGCACGATGGCGTGTAGATTTCTTTTTTTGAATATCAGAAACATTGGGAGTCGTGTTAAACATTACTCATATTCCCCTTTCCACTCCAAATAGAATTAAAATCACATACAAGGATAAATAATGTAGCAGCAACTGGACCTCTAATGTTTATCAAGAAAATCGTGTTATATTTATTTATCCATCGTAGGATAGATCAGGTTAATGGTTTGTATGTTGTTTGTAGATCAGGTGAAGGTTGCTCTGTTTTGTATCGCATAAAATTAGATTCGCTAAACAGTCCTTCCTGATTAACGAGTGTGTAAACTATGTTACCGTTGCAATTCAATCTACTTAGAAACTACATTTTCTTTTAGGTAGATATATCTGTATTGGGGCAGGGACAAAATACACAATGAAAATCCCCAGTGGAATTTGCCTGCGATCGTTATGATACTAATTTCAAATTCCTCCGGCTTATACAAAGCGGCCTTTAGTAACATTAAAATATATTGATGTTTTGGAATTTGGAAATAACATTTTTTTTTAAAGAATATTAGCCAAGCTGAACTTGACTTATATTCTCCTCTCCCGTCCAAATAAGCGAAAAGTTCTAGGAGTGGGTACGAAAATATTGCAACGGGTGAAGCTCGAAGCTGCGACCTTTCAGTCCGCAGTCCACACTTTTAACCGTTTGACTATTGAGGCTTTATAACATTCCCGAGAGAATAGATTTTTTGAAATCTAACCCGTAAAGTGAAAAAAAAATTTAGTAATCTCTAAAGTCTAAAATCTTCTTCGAGGATCAGTAAAGAAAATTGTAACATATCCTTAACTTATAGACTTACAACAGTATAATGTAACACAATAATTTCATTCGACACGCCTACATTATTGCGAACACGCGGATTCCGAATTCCAATCTATTCACAATTTCGCAAAACATCCGTCTTCTATGGAAACCAAGCCAGTCAGCGATTGGGAAATTGGGATACGCAAATATTTACCACATTTTGTTTAGACTGTAATACCGATGTGAGATAGATATCTATTGATAAACCTTTCCTTAGGGAAACCCATAATGAAGTTATTTTAGGAAAACATAAAATCAATTATTGTATAAGGCACCTCGCTAAAGTTGAGATGAATAACAAAATTGATTAACTTAAGTTGTGCCCTCGAAATTCGCCGTTACATAGTGAAGGTGCGCCAACCTAAGTGAATCATAAACTCATAGTAAACTAAAACAGACACTCACACCTAGTTCAAAGAACTGATGGTTGTTGGCACGTCGTTAGGATCCCAAGTCGCTGGAGTGGCGACCCAGTACCGGAATACATAGTGGTGACGGAGACCCCACTAGGTGGACCGATAGTCACACTAATATTATAAAGCCGAAAGTTTGTATGTGTGTGTGTGTGTATGTTTGTTACTCCTTCACGCCACAACGAATGAACCGATTTGGCTGAAATTTGAAATGGAGATAGCTCATACCCAGGATTAAAACATAGGCTACTTTTTATCCCGGAAAATTACAGAGTTCCCGCGGGAATCAAAAAACCTTTTTCCACGCGTACGAAGTCGCGGGCATCGTCTAATATCAAATAATTCGCAGGCAGCCTCTGGTTACAGGCTGCGCAAGACCAATATATGTGGAAATCCATGCAAGAGACCCCCGTCCAGCGGTTCTGATGATGATTAAATTCGTAGTAAAAGACAGTTAATAGTGGCTTATTATTATCTAAACAAGAAAGGCTGAACAGCTTTTGTTAAGCTTGCTTAGCTTCGGAGCTTCATACTTACGTACCTACTACCTAGTTTAGTTTGAGGTCGGCACACTAGTATGAAATAACCTCAGTTAAGCGAGCTAAGATAAACTTATAAGCTCAGTTCTTGGTCGGCAAATCAAAAAAAAAAGGTTAATCATTTAATTTTTATTTATTACGCTTAATTTAGAAACGACATACAGTTGTACTACATGTTGTAAAAATTGACCTTATAAAATTTTGGAATGTGTGCCTTGTTATATAAAAAGACATCACCCAGGACTGTGTTAAAAAGCCCGTTAAACCTGCGTTAAACCGAGCAAGTAAATCGTCCTATTTCGTTAACTTTTATATTCTATTTTATATACTCTCATATCTAACACCGTGAAAACGAATGTTACAATTTTCAGTTGGTATATTACACAATAAACACAACGAAATAAACATTTTATCTGTGCAGTTTCAACGTTACTGGGATACGTTTAATGATTACTTAACCTACTTTTGGTACGATTCAGTTTCAGTAGTAACTTAAAACCTTGTACTGATAAAAATTTTAATATTTATTTTATAATAATATCTCCTTTATTGTTGTAGTACTGTCCTTTATGTTTAGCTGAAGTTTGAATATTTTTGCATCTTCGGAAAAAATTAAATCTGCGCAGGTACCTACCACAGGTAAATTAAAACTGTCGATTCTGCGCCTGGTCTCTCTACGGTCGTGTCGAATTTCCGTCCCGTCGGGCTATGAGAGTAGAGGGAATAGAGAATGAATCTCTCTTCTCTGAGGAGGTTGGCCGCTATTCGGTCGTGAGGACATTATTACCTATTCTCAGATTTTATCGCGTATCGAGCTACATTACGACGACAGTTCTAAATCCAACGCCATACGCTTTGGCTTTGCATCATCGAAGTGTGCGTACGTTAACATTCTGACATAACTCGGCCATGTATTTTGCAACGATCTAATAATATGCGGCTATTCGCTCGGCCAAAATTAACGCGTTATTTTACGCGTTCATTATAATAATAGCTCGGTGTCTTCAACCGCTAATTGGGTTTTCAAATTGGTTCGTCTCGTTCGCGTAACTCAGTTCTAAGCGGGGACATCTCTTACGAAGACGAATGGATCGTTTTCGAAGAACATCACAACACGTATTCATTAGACTCGGAATCCTTGGAAATTGGGGCGGCTGAATCAAGGACGTCCGAGACGCTTGTTATGCGAGCAAAAATTTTAATTCGAAAAAGACAAGGAAGCGCCCGACCTCCAAACCCAGAAATCGAATAAGGCCGTGACAAAGGAGCTAGTATTTAGGCCGCTGTAAGAGAAACGCTAACACTGGATCTTTGTTTGGCTCATTACAATGCAGAGCGACATCGTAAATAAGACGTTTCCTGGTTAAATTGAGATAAAAGCGCTAAATTTTTCAACGTCTCAGACAATTCCAGTGATTTGATGCTGCAACTCCGTTACAGTGTTAGCTTTCCCAGAATAGATTGTCTTATTCTGTGATTTATTTACACATAATCACGTTACATTATACGAGTAGATTTTAAAACACTCATTCTGTTGTATACAAAGTTTAAACTAAACTAAACTGGCTGCTAGGTTGAAATGTTATCTTTTTTCTTATTACATAAATTTTTTGCTGATTTACGTTAATCCGGGGTCACGTTTTAGAAATTTTAAACTAAACACTATGTTTATTTTATTTTGATCCATAACAAATGACCTGTACTTCGTCCGCGTTCGTTTTTCCAAGATAAAAAGTATCCTATACAAAGCTATTTGTCGAAAACGGTTCAGCGGTTGAAACTTGAAAAAATAACAGACCGACAGTTTCTTTCGCAGTTATAATTAGTATGGACAAAGTTTTAGAGAATTTCTTCTAGAAAGATTCCTAATATGTACTTCATTAATGTCGTTTTTATTAAGCAAGATATGAAATCTAATCTTTTTCGAAGCTAAATTAGCTTCGAAAAAGCTTGGGGTGCTCAACAGAGCAAAGCGGTACTTTGCGCCCGAGCATAGGCTCCTACTCTACAAAGCGCAAGTCCGCCCGCATATGGAGTACTGCTCTCACCTTTGGGCTGGAGCACCCCAATACCAACTCCTTCCATTTGACCGGATTCAAAAGCGGGCAGTTCGGCTTGTGGGCAATCCCAAATTAACCAACCCGCTGGAAAGCCTGGAGCACCGCAGAGATGTTAGCTCTCTCTGCGTATTCTATCGGCTATATAATGGGGAGTGTTCTGAAGAACTATTTGACCTTATTCCACCGTCTCTCTTCTACAACCGCACCGCTCGCCACCGAAAACAATTTCACCCTCACCACCTGGGTGCCTGGAGCACTTCGACCATCCGATGTTCCAGATCCTTTTTTCCACGTACTTTGAAACTGTGGAACCAACTTCCTGCGACGGTATTTCCACTGAATTACAACATGGGGTTATTCAAGGGGCGGACCAACAAATTCCTGAAAGGCCGGCAACGCATTGGTGGTGCCTCTAGTGCTACAAGTGTTCATGGGCGGCGGTAATCACTTAACATCAGGTGACCCGCCTGCTCGTTTGCTCGCTAAAAATAAAAAAAAAAAAAAAAAAAAAAAAAAAAAAAAAAAAAAAAAAAAAAAAAAAAAAAAAAATCACTAAAAGATTAGCTTTCCCTTGAACAATCAAAACTTTATGATTTCACCGAAGCGAAGGTTCGTTCGTCAGCTATACTTGATCCATTCTGAAAACCAATAAACCTATATCCCACGAACCGTGGCAATTAAACCGAATAATCACTAAACACTCCCGATTCCGTAGTAAAGTATGTCTTTAGGAATCAAACCTCTTTTGGTATAGCCAAAATGAAGGTGAGCCAAATTACCAGCATTATTTGCGGTACAGCGGTACAGTCAACAAGTTGTTTTTGCTGTTGTTTTCGTAATTTCTGAGTGGCGTGTTTTTGAGCCTCAAGAAAGTTTGTACCTAATTTAGTCTATGTTCATATTGGTCATACTTCAGTTTTAGGTATAACCACCACATATTCTACTGGAATTATTTTCTTTTTTAGTTTCAAACTAAAAGATTTTTTTTAATAATAGAGCTACTAAATAGTAGAGCTACTTGTTATTAAAGCAGTACGTTTGTCTATCATAATGAAATAAATTATTTTGAATGTTTAACTTGTGTAATCCACTTATGCTAGAAAAAACAAAAGTCTACAAAAATTTTCCTCTAACTTCTACAAACTCGCAGTTATAAGAAAACGAAATGAAGTAGAGCTTAGATCAACAAACAATGTACAGAAGTGTATAAAAAGCTTCGGAAAAACAAAGAGCTTCTTGTTTACAAAGTGATCGCGATCGACTCAATTTGGAACTATAGCCCATGCTGGGAATCGAACTCCATCAATCACCCGCTCAAGGGTTCGATCTCACTGAACTGAAACTTAAGGCATGGAAAGATACAACGCGTGACGGTATATCACGGCCCCCAGATCAAACAGCGCGACACATGTCGCGACTTTTGTCAAGCCACGAGAAAGCATTGTCGCATAAACGCTCTTGGGCTGCAGGAAGTCACACATGGCGGTAGAAATTAATTTAAGTAAAACCGTCAAGGTCTTTGGCACCTGGATGAGCCTTAAAGCGAGGAACGAAAGGAACTGTAAAACACACGTGACGTGTGAGCGTGACAGATCTTAAGCGCGGAACGTAGTACGGACATCATAGGTATAGTTTCTTGTATTTCTGTCCTTCTAAACTTCTTACAATTTCTTGCTGCAGGCGAGACAATAAAGTGTGAACTTAGCGGGGCATATTATACGCACTTACATGTCTTATGGTTTGAACTTGCAATGACCGTCGCGCGTTGTGTTGGTCCAAGCCTTTAACTATTCCTGGATATTGTTTACGTAAACTCGGCGCCGGATAAAAGAAAGATAAAGTATTGCTCTTTGTACTCTTTATATAATTTAACACTCCGTCTTTATGTATATTATCCTGATATATTTTATATATCTTACAATAGCAAAATCTACTCAATCTTTAAATATTTACAAAACCTATATAAATATTGAAAAAGCATAATCATCATTCAAAGGAAGTAACTCCTTAATACATAATATTATATAAATACAAAAGTATGATAGATGTTGGTTTATCCTTGAATCACGCAGCAACGGATTGTTGAAGACTTCGAGAGTGACTTATGCTACCTCCCAAAAAACAGAGAGTTCCCGTGAGATTTTTAAAAATCTAACCCCTAAAGAGTTCGTTCATATCATGACCTATTCATAGAATACTTGTATGGATCAACCCGTTGATGTGATGCGCCCCAATATTGTCAGGTAACCTAGGTTATACCTACATCGACAAAAAACAAAACGTGAATCAAAACCCTATGAAATGTAAGTAAACTATTCGTAATATACGTTCTTACCACTCACGACACTTTGAATTCTCCACAACACTCCACAATAGAATTGTGTAAAATCTGTTCCTGAGATGCATTGGCAAGCTTTGTTCAAATCAAATAAAAATCAATACAAGAGCTTTATAGCATAGCTCAGTGTCACATGTACGAGGAAGATCATCATATAATATACTCGCTGTTACGTGTTTTTATAGCTCGTCAAACGGCTCTCTCTATTTATTAACTTTGGCATTGACGCAACACGACTCACAAAATCCGTTGTTTTATGCGACAACAAAAAAGAGATGAGTGGAAAATGTCGCATCCAGCTTTATGACGATGAACAATAGACCTTGTAACCTAGAAAACTCTAGGCAAATGCATCTTGCTTGCATTAGAGCTGTGACAATAGGGGTCCATATAAAAAATTCGCATCTTTGCCAAGTCACGAATGTACGCTATGGTACGCTAAAAATAGCCCTGAAGAAAATTTGTCTTCCGATGCACTGCTATTTATACAAGTTAAGAAGATTTAAGTGTATTTGAAATAACTCTCTCTTATTAAGCTCATATTATGATCATTGGAACAATAGCATAATCCAAACACACGTTGTATATTTTTCTGTCTGTCGATTTGTCCACGCTATATTCGTAATGACTGAACCGATTTTAATGGAACTGTCAGAAGCAGGTAAAAGATTGTTTAAGGCGGGGCCTAGAAAATTCAATATTTACTCGACTACTGAAGGAGGTTAATGTTTTTCGAGTTAATGTATGTCCTATTATTAGGATTTTAACCCTATCATTTATACATTTTATATCACAAACAAAAAAGGAAATACTATTCATTGGAACTAACTCCTATAACTGAACTAAGTCGTGTTTTCTATTAATAGCCAGCGATTTATTCTGCGAGCTATTAAAGTTGTAGGTTCAGTTTGTTCTAGGTTTAGATTTAATCAAAGATATGAAAACAGGCCGGGATCCCGTTCCAACTTCCATGCTACGTTTGCAAGAACCGTTGGAATATGCGAAGGTTCATCTAACTTGTAGAAAATATTTTTTCTTATATAATAGGTAGTGAACAAGGTAATTTTTTTTTTCAAGCAAACTTTTTTAATTAGGCCTTTTAATAAATTAGCTAGGAAAGTGGTTTCTAATTGATTTAGTATAAAATAACAAGTAAATAAATAAAAATAACTATTAAATAGTCCACTTTCTTCTACTAAGCGCTAAAATTGAAATCGCCTATAGAATTTCAGAGAGATTTGGGCTTCTTCTCTTTTGAATTCGGTTAAGCATTAAATAAAATTATTCAATAGGTATAATATGCAGCATTCTTTGTTTGAAGATTTTCAAGTAAAGTGAAATGTGAGATAATTTAAACTTTTCACACTTTGTTACAACTGAAACTTGCACAAAAATCGCGACATCATTGAAAAAATTATTACATCAGTCCCTGGTGACATGACGATTTATGAAAACGCAAGAGAATCAAAATATCCAACAATTATTTTTGACAACTGCTAATGCTAATCGCACATTCGTCAGGAGCCGCAAGTGTCTAATGAAACTTTTTTAGTGCTTCTAGATGAAACGGTTAATTTCTTCCGACCACAGTCATAAATATTAGTTTTTATCGTGTCCGTACAAAGTTTTATTGGTTAATAAAATAATCCTACTAATATTATAAATGCGAAAAGTGTGTTTGTTTTTTTGTTTGTTCTTTAATCACTTTGCAACGGATTGACGTGATTTGTTGCATGAGTATAGTTGAGGACCTTGAGAAGTGACATAGGCTACGTTTTATTCCGGAAAAATTAGAGGGATCCAGAACAAATTGTGAAAATCTAACTCCACGCAGACGCGGACTTCTCCTGAAAAGCATTACTTTCGAGGTGTGCGGCTGACCCGTAATGTGTGAACAGATGTTCATGTGATGTTCACAATTTTTTGATTTAATCACGACGCGGTAAGTGGGGCAAGAGTACCGGTGACACCTTTATTATGTGTACGAGTCGAAAGCATTTCGAAAATCGCCCATTAAACTGAATTATGAAATATAATCGTTTTAATGTCAACGCAAACAGGATCTCAATCATATTATAATATCCTGTACGCTGTAAACGTTAGTCGTATTGAATAATAACTGTGATATTTTTTTGACAATTTTTATTAATTCAATTTAGGCCAGGGACAAATCTAAATTAAAACGCCATTGGCATTCCGTGAAAGGAATTCCGCTGCATATTGTATAATTTTATTAGGAATGCGCCATATCGGTGCAGATGAAATATTGAAGAAAATTTACGAGCGTAGAGTTCCCTTGGCAATTGTCCGATAGAATAGCCCTTGGCCTGATAGTTCAAATATTGTTGATTAGCTCTAAAATAAAATTAAAGGAAAAATTGATAGGTACAAAGAAATTCTATGAAATTTTACTGGGTCGCATCGCAGGTTAAGAAAATATCAATATAGTTAAAGGTTTTGTATAGAATAAAGGACAATGGACAAGAACAAAGACAAAGCTTCAACTGAAATCTGAGCTAAATTGCTTCTTATTCTTTAATCTTCACGCAAATAAATTAGCTACTCGTTTCTAGCCCTCTTATCACTGAAGGAGCAATTTAGCTTACTTACCTCTTTGTTTATGTTAAACAATAAATAGACATACCTACCTAGTGTTGAATAGAAACTCAGTTAAATATAAATAAAAGACGTGCCGCCAAGCGATTTACCGTTCCGATACGAAGGCGTAGAAGCCGTTGAGGGGTAGGGGTTTAATTTACACTGCCATATCCCTTTCAAGTTAGCCCGCTTCCATCTGACTGCATTGTCACTTACCATCAAGTGAGGTCACAATGAAGGAGAGCTAGGCTGCTGAGCTTGGAGCTGAAGGAGAGAGGAGAGAATTGTCGTGAATTGAAAATCAATTTTTACCTGGACATATTATACGTATTTGAACGTGCTTGTCTTTCTTTTTTCTGTCTTTTGTAACTCGTGGGACCGCTTTGATTTAATACTTTACTATTATGATTTGAAACCCCAATTAATTTTTTTTTTTAATATGCTAATGAATATATTTGTTGTTACAGGTAAGCATCGCAGCATACTCCTTAGTACCTTAGTACGTCCTAAAGTAAGTTAACCTCAGCGTTACAAATTGTTCCACATGAGTACATTAGACTGGAAAGAATAGAGGCGTCTACGTTATTCCAGTCACTAGTATTCCAATGAAACTAAATTCCAGAAATATATTGGAATGAGAACTCTCTTACCATTAGTTCAGCAAATCATCCAACGATTAATCCAATGTTGAATTAAATCACTGGATTGGTATGATATTGGAGTAATAATATAAAGTTACATCTGTTCTCGCTAGTTAGCACGCTACACGAAGGGTTCGACATTGATCCATCATCGTTGACCCCGCGTGTCAAAGAGACGTTTAATTATGCATTTAATATGACAAACATCAAAAAACGCTCTCAGACCGTCTCAAGGCGCACTTGACTAATGTTTGCGCGTTACACAAACGTGACATAGCACGCATAAATCATAAGTCTTGAGGACGTCGCGTCGGTCTCCGTCACTTTATAGTTTATTCCGGTATTACGTCTATCGCATACGACATGGCTACTACGGTTGTTAGCTGATCGCACAGCTCTGCACAATCACCGCAAATATCACACGCAACGAATTATAATTTCTTAATTAAGTATATATTATTATTTCTTAATTCACAGAATGCTTAATATAATTTAATTCATGATTTTTAACTCTTAGGTTTTAAATATAAAAACATCATCAAACCTCATCAACTAAGCCATAAATGCTAAATTTTTCGTTTTATGCGTCGCAATCACTGAATTTGATGTCATCATTGAAGTATCCCTTGAAATTAGATTATCTAGTAGTTATCTCATTGCTATATTCTGTACACCTACATAATTTTGCGGATAAGATAGGTGTTGATGGTTTCATAGAATTAGAAAAAATCAAAGAGTTGACAATTTCGCTGCGTACGGCGTATAATGTGCGAACTATTTTAAGTGATCACCTGCCATATCATGCAAATAGAGAGTAATTTATTTATAGACATGTCTACGGAGTCGGTGCATTGCAAGTAGTTTGAAGATTTTACGAGTATGTACTCATAATTTACATAGTGCTGGCGACGCAAACCGAAGACTTAACAATAGGAATTTGTTATGCCGCGTTGAACTGATAGTGTCAGTGATCATGATCACCTGCCAGCGCGTCATGTCATTCAAATAGAGAGTAATGTATTTTGATATATGTCTACGTCAGACGTTTGGGTGCATTGCAATGCAAGATACAAGTAGGTATGCCCGTATGAACAACGTAAACCGGAATCTATGACGTGATACGATTCAGATCGATGCACTGATCTTAGATACGGTCGGATGGACAAATAAATAATACTGTGTTTGCTAGACCTACTATACAAGGTGTTAGTTAATGTCCCTATCCTACCGAAACCCATAAGTTGGGGTCGGTGTATAGATACATGAAAAAATATCATGAGACGTGTAGCTCATATCCTGGCCAAGTTATGAGGACTTCAAAAATTCACCATAAATGTTTAGGTGGCAACCTTTAAAACAGCTGATTCAATGGCAATGAACTGCCAACGATAAAACTATGAATGGATGTTTGTAGGCCTACAACGTACTACTTGCTATGCTATAACGTTGCGATAAAATATTCCAGATGCGATACCTAACCATTAATCGGCATGCAATTAAATCTGTAAACCTGTAGTATTGTTCAGTAGAGTGAAAACCGATTAGAAATCTCGTATTTTTGCAAGAATATTCCCGACTACTTTCGGACTCCATAAGTTAAAGTCCGTACCTACGTAATCCATAAAGTGACTGCCGCCTCTTTATTTGCAGGTAATTAATATCTCGCGTCGTGGTTTTGATTAACAATGACTGTATGTGAATGAACGAATGAATGTGTGTGATATTTTTAATAATAAATCAATTGCAAAACGATACAATAATTATTATTATCGCTTGCAGTACAGTGCAAGCATATTACTAGCATTTGTAGTCGAAAGCGAGCGGTGTCCGGCGTAGTGATTTGCACCGGCGGCGCGGAGAAATGATTTTTCACCGGAGAATCACCGGTGACTCTCCGGTGAAAGTAATCGGTGTTTAACCGATTATTATTGAATCATAACTCAAGTAATTTAATTTAAATAAAAAGAAGTTTGTTGAGGAACATTGTTAATTATTAACTTAATAACATTTATTCAAATACAATTACTTTATCATTATTTCCTACCTCCTTAAATAATAATTATCATAATAAAGTAAAATATTTTTTTTTTAATATTTTTTTTATTTAAAACCTTTACAATACATCTAATATCATTTTGAGTTCACACAATATCGATGCGCTTAAAATTCCTGTGCATTGTACTAGAACATTAACAGTCAATAACATTTTAATTGATGCTAAATCTGTATTCGAATTCACCGGAGATCTCCGATGAATCTTCGGAGAATGGCAAATCACCGGTGATTTTCACCGGTGCTCGAAATTCCCCGCTCTAGTTCCGGCCCCTTCCAAAGCCGCGTACGTGCTTTGAATATTAAATAGGTACGTCGAACACCGTAAGGGCGAGCCCTCACTGGAGTGCGACATCGCGTTGTAAAAATCATAGACGTAGCGACCACAACGCACCATGGAAATGTCCGCTGTGCACCGTAAAAACGGATGATTGATTAATTGATCAAGATGATTAATTACGATATCGATTATCTGATTTACTTGATTCAGGATTGTCCTGTCCTTTGGGAGAAACCAACGGAAGATTGATGCGTCTTAAGCCAAGCAGAAGTAGTACTTAGTGCGGTCCATGTCTCATTAGAAACTAAACTAATGGACAGAGTTTTCTCGTACTATGTCCTATGCGATGTAATTTTTCGTTGCGCAAACGCAACCGCAAGTCTTGCTTGTAGCCTCGCCTTTACCTCGAGCGGCGCGGTCAAAGTCATTCTTGGAATTATAGACCAGGGTAGATCCCTTTAAAAACGAAAAAAAATAGTAGTAGGATGAAACCCATTAGAAAAGGAGGGGAATATTATAAAGATAAAAGGAAAAATAATTTACGGGCGATCTGAGGTCGGGAAGGGGTGGGGGTGAGTTTTTAAGGGGGAAAAACGGTTTTTCTCGATTTCCGGCAAAACTAAAAGTCCTATTGAAAAAAGTCAAATGGCAAAGTTGTAGGTAGTAAAAAGATCTAAAACTTTTGTATTTACACTTTTTTCACATAACCTCAAAATTTATGTGAAAAATTCAAAAAACCCTGTTTTTGGTTTTTTATTTTTATCTTTTACAAAAATTATTTTTTTTTAACGAAATTTGGTGAAAACTTACCTTTTTATGTCCCAAATACGCTGTAATTTATTTGATTAAAAATATTTATTTTTTCACCTTATTTTGAATTAATATCGAAAAAACACCCTAATTTTCAATCGAAAAGTCACCCGTCAAAATATCAGCTTTTTTCAAAAAGTTGGTATGTTTTCTGTTCGTTGAAATCTCTACTTTCCGATGGTGAAAAAAAAAATATATGTTACTACAGTAAATCTTCTCAGAAAATAATTTCAATCTTTAGGTTATGTTACGTTAAGCATACTATTTTTTAAAGAAAATATTACGATTTTAATGTTTGAGTTGATTGATACAGATAAAAATGTTTGTTTTATTTTTTTAAGTAAACTTGTCACAATTATCTTCAAGAAAATCAACTCAAACATTAAAATCGTAATATTTTCTTTAAAAAATAGTATGCTTAACGTAACATAACCTAAAGATTGAAATTATTTTCTGAGAAGATTTACTGTAGTAACATATATTTTTTTTTTCACCATCGGAAAGTAGAGATTTCAACGAACAGAAAACATACCAACTTTTTGAAAAAAGCTGATATTTTGACGGGTGACTTTTCGATTGAAAATTAGGGTGTTTTTTCGATATTAATTCAAAATAAGGTGAAAAAATAAATATTTTTAATCAAATAAATTACAGCGTATTTGGGACATAAAAAGGTAAGTTTTCACCAAATTTCGTTAAAAAAAAATAATTTTTGTAAAAGATAAAAATAAAAAACCAAAAACAGGGTTTTTTGAATTTTTCACATAAATTTTGAGGTTATGTGAAAAAAGTGTAAATACAAAAGTTTTAGATCTTTTTATTACCTACAACTTTGCCATTTGACTTTTTTCGATAGGACTTTTAGTTTTGCCGGAAATCGAGAAAAACCGTTTTTCCCCCTTAAAAACTCACCCCCACCCCTTCCCGACCTCAGATCGCCCGTAAATTATTTTTCCTTTCATCTTTATAATATTCCCCTCCTTTTCTAATGGGTTTCATCCTACTACTATTTTTTTTCACTTTTTATTATTTTTAAAGGGATCTACCCTGGTCTATTACTACTACGGAAAGGGATTTATGTGGCGTATTGTTATTATGTCTTCAGTTAGGGTTTCCAAAATGTTTTTTTGTTAATTAATTAATTAATTTTGTATGAAAGTTTTTGATAATTAATTTTCACTTTTTACCACCGCCATTGTGTTTATGGGGTCAAAGTGCATGGGTGGTTGCTGGTAAGTTATACACATTAACAAACACCTTGTATACATAAAAATTATTTTCAAAAACCCAACTTGAAGAAACGATGAAACCATCCAACCAAAGTGCCATCAGAAGGTATCGTTCCATAGACTTAATTTTGTCGCATAAAACTTGGAATTTTAGTGACAAACTACATAGACAATCTTACTTCCATGCTTTAGTCCCACTTCCATGGTTTTTTTATTTTTATTATTTTGTTTTTTTAATTTCTTAGAGAATACACACTTTGAAACAAAGGCCGACATAAATTACCTCTTTAATGAACAAATTCATGTAGGTACAAATAAGTAGATACGAGTTACTGAAACAGTTTAATTTTTCCGAGATTTTATAGTTTCTATTTTTGTAGTTCATTTCGTAACATGCAATGCCCAGAGAGATCTTCGTAAACGTCAATTATTCATTATTTTACTCATAAGTGCGTTACGAAACGTTTAGAAACTGGGGCTACCTTGAACATAAGATCTGTTTGGACATACATGATGAGTAAGGCAGCCGGCGGAGAAGTATTCACACTAGTCCGCTCCATACAAACGAAGTTTGAGGTTTATTTGATTATTATTATTAACCAAAGTCATAAATATTCTGGACACGTTCTAGAACCTCAGTAACCCGTTCCCAAAGATGGGTCGGAAGCGTATGTTGCGTAGGCTCTGTAAATTGGGTAAATGCTGAATACAGTCAACTTTGGGAACCAATGCTCTAGAAAATAACACTGAATAGGTACCTACCTACCTGGGTGTGCGCTTTGTCAGATTTTCGTTACAATTATAAAGTAACTACGCATTTGTGAGGAAATCTGTTAAACCACAGGTGCAGATAATAATTTTTAAAATGTCTAGAAAATTTCGTTGATGTTGATTGCTGAATAAATAAATAAAATTAATATAAGAACGTTTATTTTGTATGAGCTGCGCTCTAAAGTAACGTAATATCTCAAATGTTTGTATTTTCAATACCAAGAATCGGCCACTGAACTTGCCTCATCTAAACATATACAAAATTTCCCATATGCAAAGCGCTCATGAATTAATTATAATTATATCCAAAAGTGTGAATTTCTCGGATATTAAAAAAATAATCGCCTGGACACATTTATCGTTTTCACCCTGTGTACGTATGGTGCACATAGGCGAAAAATCAATAAAAGTCGGACAAAACCTAAACATTCATTATTATTATGGGAATTGTGTTTGTTAAGGTTTTTTAAGTAATGAAAACAACATATTAATATTCTATGACATTTTTATTCCATGTTCGTAGTAACATCGGGTTCTTCCAACAAATTTAAAACATTTTGGCACATAGGAAACGATTTTTTAGCAACTAATTTTCGTAATCCTGTTACATAAGGATCGGAAGACACTAAAAGTCTTTTGAACGTGTCTTCCATAGCCAATTGCCTAGAGAATTTCCTAGAAAATCGCTCCCTGTAATTTCTTATGTCCTTATTCCTGCTTTCTTGCGCATCTTCGCTCATTAATCCTATGGCTACTTCGCATTTTTCTATCAGACTTGACCCGTGTAGAAGTATTTTATGAAGCGTGGTTGGCATATAATACCATGGGTAATTCCAAACAAAAACAGCCGCTGTTTTGGTGCAAAATGTTTGGAATTTTTCCAGATTGATTTTATGCCCGCAAGACATTACTTTCAAAATTGTGTGAAGTCTATTTATGAGCTGAAGACTGACACCTGTTCTATCAGAAACCTCTTCTGCGTTCTGAAAGATAGCACGCGCAGTATTGCCATCAGTGGACGTACCTCCACCGTGTCTGGGTTTGTCAACATGCAAACCCAGTTTTTGCCAAAATTCACTTTGTATACGTCGCTTTTCAGTGGCTATCACGGCTTGGCTGTCAGCATCTCTAGCTTGCCATTTTCCAATTTTTAATTTATAGCCTAGATGCAAAATGAATTCCGCAAACCTTATCCATGCATGTAATGACGAAACGCCATATATAAGGTTCTCTTCAGGGATCGGCTTGGAGATACAGAATTTTATCCTGTTAAAGTCCTTTGATGTGGCTTTACAAATAAAGCAACGCATGGCAGACTTCGTGTCAGTTAAGGCGTTTATCATTTTTCCATCAACCATAGTCATTATTAACTGGTGCTTTACTATAAATTCTTCATTAATTGCAATTATTGTTGATGTTAAATTTTCAATTTGAGTTTGAACGTTTTGTGCAAGCGCTCTTGACAGTTCTGGCGTTTCATGAGCCATCTCTAACTTCAACGGACGGCAATATCTTGGTGATGAGGGGCGAGGATTTTGCCAGATGACCACAGTTTGTTCATGGTCACATAACAGTTGAATTGGCACTACTGAAACTATCACCATATTCGCGTCAGACTGCTCGGCACTTTCGAATTTCTGTTTGTACTCCGCATGGCAACCTGATCCATCACACCCCCATTTTGAAATCAGGCGAAGATTTTTTAATTGGTCTGCTGTAAATGTTTGCAAAACTTCACTTAAGGACAAGCACAGTCTTTGTGTAGTGTGGTCCATTAGACTCTGAAGCGGAACTTCGGCACATGTTTCCGTGAAAATAATACCATCAGGGTAACACCTTTTTTTTGCTTCAGTCACACTTTCATAATTTGGGTACAGATTGCAGTTCATTTCCATTGCTGTGGTCCGCAAGGTGTTGTACTGAAATTTAGTCAGCTGCCCTTCAACCACCAATGACAAAGATTTGTCTGATGAAAGGCTTCCGTGTTTCTCGGGAACGCTGACAAAGCTACTGGGACCAGCAAGAGCCACTTGTTTTATTATTTTCGACGCCTGGATATCACCGCGTGTACGATATTCCACCTGGGCTGCAAAAGCCAGTTCTTCAGGTTCTAATTGTTTCCGAACATCCTCCGTCTTTCTGCGCTTTGTACGTTCGGTACATTCTTCAAAGCTCTTGGTAGGTCGGCCACCACTTCTCTTTCGGGTACAAGTTGCAACAGAAAATGTAATGTATGTTTCAAACCAGTTCTTGTTTCTGCTAACACATCGAGGAAAATTACGATGTGCTTGGAGAAGCTTCGTCTTATAATCGCTGACTAATCTTCCTAGGGAACGTTTTATTTCGTCGTTAAGCTCATCCACTTTCAAAGCGCTTCGAACTTTGTTTAGCAAATAAAACATTTTATCTTGCTCCTTTCGAGAAGCTTCCTCCCTATAGAAGCCGATTAAGGTCATTCTGCTGAAACTCACTTCCTCGTCAGTCGACCCTAAAACAACATTAAATAACATTTAGAACCAATTATATAATCAATTCCAGAAAAAAAAAAACGCTTTTTGATGCTAAGCGACCATGTTTAATTATACTAAGTCATCCATTAAAAAGAGATTTTTGTTAAAGCGTCGCGTATGGTCGCATAAATTAAAGTGGATATTTTCAAAATCGAAGTCTGTAGTTTCTAAAATTGTTAATATCAAAGCCGGATCTATCAGGAATATGTACTTTTTCTCCTCGAAAAGTTAAAAAACATGCAAAAATACAGCGTCTTAGAAATATGTTTTTATTACAAAAAAAAAAAACAAGCATAGCTAAAAAAACAATTAATAAAAAAATAGGTTATTACCTCCTGGAAGTGAATCCATAGCCAAAACCAAAACTTTCACAAAACAAATGATGGATCAGCAAGCACTTAACTAACACTTCAAGAACAGTAAACGCATCCGCCGTTGAACAAGTCGAACTTTGGAATGGGACGGAGACGCGTAGATGACTCACGAGTCGCTTTACCTGTACGGGAGGGTGTGCATTGTTTATCGGATTAACCGTTACGACTGGTTTTTGCTTGTTTGGAGTACTTTTAAATTTTTTGGTTTTGTCCGATTTTTATTGATTTTTCGCCTGAGTGTGGTGTCCAAAAGAAATTTATATGTATTACAAACAAACACCCTTTCACATTTATAACATTAGTGACGGTGTGAAAGCGTGTTTGTTTGTGGGTTTGTGCTTCAATCGCGCAGCAACGAGCAACGGCTCGACGTTGGTTTTTCGCTTCGATATATAGTTGAGTACTTGGAGAGTAACATAATATATTACCTTTCATACAGATTAAACAGAGGATTCCGCAGATTTTTTTATAAAAGATATTAAATAAGCTGAAATTGACTAATATTCTTCCCTCCCCTCCAAATAAGAGGAAAACTTGTTAGGTCTGGGTACGACAATAATGCAACGAGTAGGGATTTAAGCTGCGACCTTTCAGTTTTTTAAGCCTCAATAGCCCAACGGTTAAAGGTGCGGACTGAAAACTGAAAGGTCGCAGGTTCGAACCCCGCCCGTTGCACTATTGTCGTACCCACTCCTAGCACAAGCATTTCGCTTATTTGGAAGGGAGAGGAGAATATAAGTCCAGTTCAGCTTGTCTAATAGTCTTAAAAAAGAGTTTCCAATCCGCGCCTTAACCGTTGAGCTATCTACGTAAGTTAGTTATAGTTGAGGCAGTTTGCGATAGTGGAAACCCGAGCCTTGATGCCCCGAGGGCAGCAGACATGCAACCCATGCGCATTCCTCACGATAAACATTTCCTCGCCGCAGACCACGTGGGCTGGCTATCTGTTATTTACATCTTGCGGTATCCGCCGAGGGATCGAGTTGCGTTGACTAGTCTTTTAAACACGCAGTATTAAAATTATGTTAAGTTTTAATGCACTTACAGATTATAAAGTGTAGAGAAATAGCCGACCAAGTGCAAGTCATACTCACGCACTGTTTGTTAAATTAACTTTAGAGTGTACCAAAGCATCGCCATTCTGTTTTATTTCTTTATTTTAAAAGTTACGTAGTTATATCGATTTGAAAAAAAGTCGACGCCTGACATTTTCTTGTTAATATCTCCTCGATTATCAAAGATAGAGAGCTAATATCTACTGTATCAACTACTATTAGCCTCCTCTACAATGTGGTGGCGATATAGGTTCCTATCGGGGGCAATTTGCCTATGGAAACTCCGCTAGACCCTTTTAATGATTAGTTTAAAATATAGCACAGCATCGCAAGCACACAATTCGACAGTTTATAGCCGCGAAAAAGTGTTGTCGCACTGGTTTCGCTTGGGCTCACATTGGGTTTTGGGTCAAGTTCCTATGGACCAGTCAACGACATGTCTGTTTACATAACTTTTTAATATTTTTTTCCACTCGCGAACGGGAATAAAATAATGCTGAAATGTTTGTTTATTTGTTGACACTAAGTAAACTCAAAAAGTAAAAGTCAATGAACGAGAGTATTTTTTTATTTGTAATCGTTAGGTGAAAATGACAGACAGTAATACCTACTATTTTTTGCGAGGAACTTTGTATCTGTGCTAACTATATGCATTAATTGTAAAAGATAAGAATTAATCATTGTTTTTATTTCTAACTCAGACGCCACAAAATAAACCTAATACCAATATTTTACTTTTCTCAAATATCACCATAGGAATATCTGACACCTTGAACTGTAGTTCTAATGACGAATAGAGAGTGCTTATAGTGTAACTTTAAAGTTAACGTTAACTGTGCTTCTATATTTAAAGTATGGAAATTAACTTTTAGAAAAAGTTCATACTAAATGATAGATTTACGTATCTTTATCTTAACTTGAAAAATTACACAAGATCATCCGGTCCGAAGTTGAAGCCTTCATCATTTTACGAATGAGGATTTAGATTTCAAAAACTGGGAAAGAAAAAAACAACTTAATTACGTACTAATAATATGTACTTATATCGTTTTTTCTTCGATTTATATATTTCGTAGTCTTCTAGTCTCCTTGAAACTAGAATTACGTAAGCTGAAGTACCTACATAATTCATTATTTATTCATCAAACATATGCAATAATTACGGAGTTTGTACACATAAATTCGTAGCAATCTTCAAAAACAAATGTACAAAAACGTAACCAGATATTCAATTAAGGATATTACTAAATAATTGTACATATTAAAGAATTTCTCAAAAACCTAGATACACGGTAATAAACGAAGGCTTTCCGGCGAGCTATTTTGTAAGTTTCCGCCTTATCAGATGGCAGTAATTAGTGCGGATCGTTTGGCAATTAATTAACTATTTGTGGAGTGCGCCTGATTTAAAGGTTGCCCCACACCACACCACAGCGCAAGGCCAAGGTTGGCCGCCGAAACGGCCTTAGCTCACGAAACACGACGATTGATGATGGAAACTAATTAAAAATGGCATTTAGAAACAATTTTCGTGGTAATTAACGATTTTATTGCCTTTTCCTTCACCATGCTACTTGCTAGAAGTTGACCTTACCATAAATCCACGGAGTCTTGTGAGGGTGTCCGTAACTTGTTTCATTGATGTTAACATAATTATTAGTACAGCTACGAGTATAGTATATTTTACTACTTAATATTTTCATTGGTTTTTAATAAAGTGTTCCAGACTTTATGCAGAAGGATGTAGAAATCCACCACATTACTTTCCCAAGAAAACACTCTACCATTATATTATCATTATTACCGGAAGGATGTTTATTAATATTAGTAAACATCCTTCCGGTACCTACTCTAAGTAACCTATTCTAAGTAATTAGGAATTTGACGCACAAAAAAACTTCCGCAGTAGAAAAAAAACTCTCGGAGTAGAAAAAAAACTCTCGGAGTAGATTGACACTTTCGATAAATAATTTGAATAATACGGTGAGTACTCCAAAGATTCTCCCATAACACTTAGTGGAAATCTAACACTAGGTACCTGTCTATTTTATGAGACAGATATTATGATAAATCCCCCGAACGCTCGCCAGGGCGTGCTCAACCCATGACCCTGACCGAATTCGCGTCGAGACTCTTTGCAATATATTTTATTAATAAACTCCCGTTGAAAGACGGTCGTTATCAAGAATAATTGGGAAATCGTCGAACAGCGGTGTCGACGTGACATCGCAAGTGTTTCCTAGGGACAAGGAATGGACTTAGTCATAGCCAAATGGACAAGGAAAACTATCTTGAATCATACATTAGGCTGTGTATCGAATATTAATGACATTTTTTATTGTTTTTGTCCAGTAGCAGCAGGTAGCAGTTTCTGAGATGATCATACAAATCTAATATTGTGACTCCAGCTCGATTCCACTGAACCAGATATCACGGTATTTCTTGCCGTCACTGAACTATTTTCTTTTTCTTATCATGCCTGTCCACTATTGAAAGTTGGCCGCCATCTCGTCATATCTTTCGCTAAATGAAAAACCTTTGCAACGTAGGCTATTCCCGTGCATTTGCGGATGTTTCTAAGCCACTTTCGTCTACTAGCGCTCCTCTTGCCCTTACTTTATGCCCTTGCTCATCGTGATGATAGGTATGAAGGTGACGATATCGGTCATATCTGAGAAATGTCTTTCTGCGTTTGATAGTCAAAAATAAGACTAGACTTTTACCGGCGCTTACTATTTAACTAATACTTATTACAGTTTATACATATTTCGAAACGCAGCTCTATTTTATCTCCCTACTCAATATAATCTAAACAAAAGTTTACATAATATTATATAATTAAGACTAATTTATTCACACTTCAAGACACTTCAAGGCATAGTATTTTACGCATTCGGATGCTCAAAACAATAACATTGTCAATAAATATAAATAAAAAAACGGAAACAACTCGAGTCGTGGAAAATTTTAGAACCTTGTTGATTTCCAATTTTTCTTGACTGAACTAAAATATACCAGTTGTAAATATATTATTTATTAAGGGTAAAATAGCTGCTGGGAAAAATTATACACTAAAATTTATATACGTATATGTGTTTCAAAGTTTATATGTAGATGCGGTTCCTTATTCAAAGTCGATGCCATGGTACCTAAGAGCTAATGCCTCTAAATAAGTCTAACAGTTAAAATTACACCTCACTAAAGCTTTCATAATAACAAAATGTATATTTCAAGCTTATATTGACATTAAAATGTAGTGAATTGGCCGCCATCCCACAACTTATAGCTTGCCATTTTGTCCTAATATCTTTCCAGATTTCTGAAAACCACTACGTGAGTCTTTATTCTTTAAGCCCAGATGTACGTGGTGTTGTTGACATCGGTGAGTTTTCTACTTAGAATTCGCTTCTGCCAAAGTTTTGGGCGGGCGCCGAAGCTTTCCCGACCGGCGCGGAACGTTTTCCGCTGGACGGGACCGGCACACTCACGCTATAACCGGCGAAGTGACAACACGCGTTGAACCACTTAGCTAATGCCTACGCGAGCGCGAAAACACAACACTTTCGAACTGAAGTTACTCGTAGAACACAGATCGAGTGCGCTTATAAAAAGTTCATGGACAATATTTGAGGTGGTTTTTTTTTTCGGTGAACAATGACCTTAGACAGGGTGGATAGTTTTAGTGGCAAAATTCAGTCGGCAGCATCCGTGTCCTGTCTGTCACAGTGTCAGAACATTTTCGGGAAAAGGCTCAAACGCTGGGGTTCGACGGGATCGTGGGTAAGCAGACAGATTTCTTTTTTTTTCTGTTTATCTACGACTGTCTAGTTTTTTTATTTTTTCAGAATATTATCTGCATAGAAAATAAATCCAAATTTGTTTAGTAAGGTACCACATTTTTAAACCCCTTCAAGGTCTATTCAGATTAGTTACAGAAAAGTTACCTATTCGAAGTATTACTATCCTGAAAACTACTCACTTAGCAAAGATACCTTTGAGTTACAAAACAAGCTGATGCACACGATTTTATCCGTGTCAAGTTAATTTTTTGGAAAATATTTCTTCATAGAAATATGAAGAAATATTTTCCAAAAAAACTAACTTGATTTGAGCAATTTTTTGATGACTTTAATGATGATATTTTAAATCTCTACATAGTGTACCCTATCTAATGAGTATTTTGTCTGAATTTCAAATCTTTACGTCCATGTAGGCATAGAAGAATATAGGTAAAAAACATTAACTAATCTTCATATTATTAATTTGAAATCGCAACAAAATAAACAGTGCGTGAAGTCTTATTAAATCGACCATTATGTAAATTCATCGTTCGCGTTATTAATATATTGCGGCAATTCATAAAGAAGACCATTGCGGGGAAGTAATGTGTCACAACAAACTTTACCATTCGTTTGATCGCTAATAAAAGTTATAAAAAAGTAATAATTATACGGGACGAGAGATAGTAAAATGTGACACGGACGAGTATAATTTACTAAGCAAGCGAGCGTATAAATATAAATCGTAGATACGCCTCCGGACAGGCTCGTATATTTTATGGATACGCTTACGCTACCATTCAAATTATGTTCGCAGTCCTAGCATAGATATGTTTTGCATACAGATAAGATCTGTTACACGTAGGGTTTCCTGTATTTACTTATCTTCGGTCAGTCAAAAATAGTTTTATACCTCTAAACGTCAAATTATTTTTCTTTGCTTTTGATTTTTAAGCTATTGCATAGCTTCTATCGCGGGCCTTGAGCGTGGAGACCGAATCCAGAAATTCCGTAACGAAAATAACCTGACACGGGACTGCTCTACGGTGAGCCGCTAGATGGCGTTGATAAAAAATGCTATGCAATAGCTTTACCGCGGCAGTCCCCGAGTGCGACACGTCTTTTTTATTATTATTTCAAGGGAATCTTAATATAAGCTTAGTTTTCTTCTGCCATGTTTTTAACGCCTTCTTTAACATACATAGGTATGTCTAGTTATGATTATACTGTCATACGAAATATGGGCCAATATTCATAAAAATTTGCACTGAAAGAGAGATGTTTCAAGAGTTTACAACTTCCAAGACAAATATAATTTTACTATTTGGCATCCTGCTTAGTTTTAGCGTAATCATCGTTGTATGATCATGTCGAAATATTAATTAGGTAATTATATAGAACGTAAACGGATGGCAATAACGTAGTAGTAATGAAGACGTAAATGTGTCGCACAAATTGCTCGGGGTGTGTTGTTGGGGAGGCGGATCGGCCCGCGCGTGAATATCACGTGATTTCATGTGTTTATGGAGCGAGCACGGGTGGAGGCAATGATTACACTTATTAGGTTTATTTTTTTTATTTGATGACCAGATAGTCCTTGTTTGTGATCTCACCTGATGGTAAGTGACGATGCAGTCTCTTGGAAGGAGTATGGCAGTGTAAATTCAACCCATATCCCTAATCGGTTTTTACACGCCATCGTGCCGGAACGCTAAATCGCTTGGTGGCACGTCTTTGATGGTAGGGTGGTAACTAGCCACGGCCAAAGCTTCTCATCTGACCAAACCAGAGACATTTCAGAAATTATAAATTCCCAAATTGACCCCACCGGGAACCCGAGACCTCCCAGTTATAAGACCACCGCGCTTAAAACTGCACCAGGGAAGTTGTCAAAAGGAAGGTAGCTAGTGTATTTGATAGCGGTATGACTCTATTCGTTACGGGGCCTGGAATTCGTGCCTCGGAGCCCCAGAATTCTGGGGCTCTGAGGCTCGAATTCCAGTCACGCACCTGTTAATTTTCAGAGTGATGTTATATCTTTTTTAAGTTTAAACAATTTTTTCCATAATAGCTTTACCATTACCTTATATTATAAACAAAACAAAAAAAGTCGCACATCGATCGTTTGAATCATAGAGTTATCAGTCGTACCTTTTTATTTATCTTATAAGTTTATTTACAAGATTTACTTTTAATTCGGTGTACAATAAACAATAAATTATATTCATTCAGTCATCATTCAAACGTTTGGAAGTATAGCGAGTAGCAACCACGTGATTGTCGCATGCCATGACGTCAAACTGAAAGCAGAGGGCGGAGGGAAGTTTATTGCTGTAGAGCAGAGTTTATTGCAGTAACCTTGCCTTGTTTATTTCGACACTTTGGTTAAGTGTTAATGATTAATTTATATTGTTATTTCGGGTGCAGGAAAGGTATTTCCATGATATATTATGCGCAAATAGGGAATGATTATTATCGCGTTACGTTAAAATTTAAAATTAGCTGTTCATTGCTAAACGGAGTAATGTTTGCTTTTTGTATTATAAATACTTTTATGTGAATATTTAATATTTAGTAAGTAATAAATGAATCTTAATTCATGCAGTACCAAGTTTAGATGTTTACATATGTAACTCTTCACAATATATTCAATAGAGTCTAAGAACTATATACTTCATAGATAACAACATCGACACAAACAAGTCCATGTTGCTATTTCTTCGATCAAAGATTTTATCTCCATTGGAAGTTGGAGCTGTTCAACTTATCATAAAGCTCTATGGGCGTTTGAACGACAGCCATACATTCACGTCTGAGCAGGCGAGCAAATTCGATTGCACCACTAAGTGGGTATCTCGCTTACATTTTGTATGTAAAAATAATAAACGTGTTTGCCAAAGGGTATCGCTCCCTGGGCCCTGTGACCGGGTCTATGGCGGGACCTTGCTCGGAGCAGTGAAACTGGTCCCGAACACCCTTCCCATTTATCTACATGCAAAACCCTTAAGGTCATCGAAATAAAGAAGATATTCCTACAAACTTTTACAACAAAGTTATCGTTGCCTAGTGTACTCGAACTGGTTCCGAAGACAAGTGCTCGCAAGCTTCTTTACGTAATTCGCGCGACTATTATGGACAAATATAAAGTCATTGTCGCTATTAAAATACCCTTTTCAGTTTCGTCAGGAGAAAATAGCTTGGCGGGTAAGGTCGGCAACGCTATAATGTGATAATAATACGGATAACATCAAAAGTACCCCGATCACTCTCGTCTCCAAAAATGGTTATAGAATGTTCTCCTATAACTGTTACCACCTCAGGATAAATGGCCTTAGTTCCACTCTCTCGGTCACCTCCGTCCATCAATTGTTGGCTACTCAAGATAGATTGGTCATCTCGGGCCGTCGCTGGGGCACCATAATAAAACACCGTGATGAGATTTGAACTTTAATGTTCTGCAACTAGTTACATGAACACTTTAAATAAAACTTAGTAGGTATGAGGCCCCACGTGTCGCATCTACGACCGCTGCGTATGGAATGATCCCGCGCCGGCGGTGTGGCGCGGAAGGCTTGGCGCGGAACGGCTCTCGAAATCGCTAACATAACGTTATGGATTCCTGGTAGTTGTATCAGATTCGATTGCTGCATCCATACCTATTAATTTTCCCGGATATAATAAAGTCTTCATTGACCGGGATAGAGCTATTAATGTATCCGTTTTTATAACTTTTCTTACGAACTGAACTAAATTTTATGTTTATGTACCAGTCTAGGCTGAAGTGATAACTTCATCTAAATCAATAAATCGCTATACATCGAACAGGTTAATCATAAAACCCGATGATTTCAGGGTAAGGACTGCTTCTATTTACTTGACTTCCAGGTACAAGTGATTTTTGTAAGTGTTTATTTAATATCTGATATAGCACATAGATATTGCTCTTGAATTTATTGTCAATACCCTGGAGTGTTCCCTGAGGCGAATTTCGTTTATTTGTTATAATTTATAACATTTCGGTTTGGTGGTTAAACTTTATGGTTCGGGTCGACAGGGTATTCTCATGTTTATTGTAATTTCATATTTTACGGCTGGCAAGCTAATGACCTGCGAACGCGTCTGAAATTTTCAAGAGGTGAATGATACTGAAAATTTCAACTAGGAACTTCAGCATGTTCATTTTATTCATAATTTTTCACAATTTGTGAACATATTAAAATGCCCTATGAAGAAGAACCGCTCTACACAAACTCCAGCTTCTATCGAACTAGCTCAGAATTTTCTATGGGATCTTGGTCATTAATTTCATGAAATATTCAAATAGATATAATTCATACATGTCCACCGGAATATTAATCAGTCAAGGTTTTCGCTATCGGAAATAAGAACGTTGGGTTTCCGTAACTACTTTTGAATACCGTTATAAATAGACGGACACATTTACACGTTTATGTAATACATTGCCTTCGATTATTTAAAAATAAATGACGGTCAAAAATGTAATTTGTTACTCATCGTCCTCTCGAGAGGTTATGATTTTAGCAGTCTATGTATAATATGTATGTGACTATTTACGAATGTTCCACCGTGCCGAATAAACTACTGAGCCGATTTTGATGAATGACTATACTATCAATCCGGATCATACTATCATTATGATAGTCTGGATGATATACGCTAATATTTTATACAAAATTCCATCCCTAAACGGATGTTTTGTGTAAAAGATACTTTTTGAACCAATTCCACGCAGTGAAGCTTTTGAAACTTCTTCAATTAATAATTAATTTCTGTTATTTGGTTAAATATTCAAAGCTAATTTAGAGACATCTAATCCCAAATGCCAAATTCATTAGGTACCTTTTTAAAGTCACATATCGCCCCAGCAAATTACCAGGCCTGCCAGGCACGCACATTTTTCGGCCACGGGTAGATCCTTATCATAAGTTTACAAACGGTACTGATCCAGGTGTCTTTTTGTGTGTTTATCAACAATCATACCTTGGACAAAGTCAACTGACGGAACATACTATCGATGAATATTTACGATAAAAACATATGGGCACATGCGGGCGTATTAGAATTTTGTAGGCTGATATCTAATAATAATGGATATGGGCTAACAAAATATTTATGAAAGGTACGTGGTTAAAAAACGTTACATAGGTAGGTACTTTTTTGTTATCCCTTTACTGTCATTCGATCTAATCGGATGGTAATTGGTAACGGACAATAAAGTCTCAAGACTGGTAGCGGCCTTACTTTGGAAGAGGTTTGGCAGTTTACATACGGGGTTACTATACCCCTAGACGGTTCCTACGCTTCGTACCGGAACACTGAATCGCTTGGCGACACATCTTTGATGGTAGAGTAGTAACTAACCACTGCCAAAGCTTTCCAGGCCAGATCATACACAAATAAGAAATTATAAATTCCTTACCCTTAGATGTCCCGTGTCTCTAAGAACATAATCGTAATTTTCAAGTTTATAAATACCTGCCTAGATAGTTTTTAATGTCAGGAATCCTAATACTGGGGAACTAATAAAGCTGTTTCCCCTAAATAGCTGTATTACGCCTAGTTACACAACGGCATGCCTAGCACGGTAGGCTGCGATTACTGCGGCCTACTTGTCGCACGTGTGTCGTAAGCCTTAGCCTTACATGTACATGACGAATAGACCTCCGTCGAACGTTCCTTTGGCTCTTATAATAATAGCGTTAAGGTGCATACTGAAACAGAATAAGTTCTCTGTAAATGCCTAAGCGTTTAAGTATGTCCGCTTGAAAAAGAAACTTATCGCACTCAAAATAAAGTTGAAAATTATAAAAATTCGAGGGTTCGTCACGCAGTCTTGTGCGGCTTCGTTCTAAATATTATGCGTTCGTAATTTGTTTAAAACACCTCTTGAAGCTAAACAGCTCAGTTAGCTCCAGAATTTCTAGGAACTTCAGCCACGTGGCGCTTAGAAATTTTCATAATTTTCCGACGTGCTAATTGTAATTCTTGAGATTTTGTTTGCTACCTCATTAGAAACAAGATTCTTGCAGTTTTGCATCTAACCACTTCTTGATCGTTCTTTCTAAGGTATACCTACTTACTATATTATACGTCAAAATCAAATTTTGTTAGGGTCAGAGCCCTCTACTTTCGACCCATAATTGCGGAATATACCAATTATCTTTTAACCTTTAAAATTTACGAAAGTTCTAGTACTAACCATTAAAATAATTATTATTAATGTTGAACCCACATCTTAAAAAATTTATTCAAATAAACTTTGATTTAAAAAAAGATTAAATTTACGAGTAGGTATAAACAGAAATAGTTTTTACCAAGTGTTGATTCAACCACATGGCAATAGAGCAACGATTTAGTTTAAAACCATCGAGAGAGTGACAGAGATTGTCCTGAAAAAGCCGAGAATTCCTGCGGGATTTAAAAAACCCAACTCAATAAAATATTTATTTAAAAAGTGAAAAATATACACAACATAGAACTTATTGGTTCCATGGCGTATGAAAATCAATAATTTTTCAAAATATTCGAAATCTCGTAATTTTGTTTTGAAACTAGGTCGTCTTGTGAACAAAATGATATTATAAAATAAAATGCTTTTGAATTACGTACCTGTGGTACCTGCTCTGTGCAAATTAAAACAGATTCATAACAATTGATCAGTTTCTTTGCTCGTATGGGCAGTGAAAGCGATCGGCAGCGTACCTGATGACCATGTTAATGAATTAACTTTCTTAAAGTGTTACACATTGCCCTAGAGATCGGTAAAGATGGTCTAAGGGTAAAGAAAATGTAAATAAAGGTTTAACTTGACGTTTACTTGAAAAGTTTCACTAGGGCGTCAGAGACTACCTATTCCATCAAAATAACTTTTAACTAAAATAATTTAAATATTGTGAATACCTACGTCATGATTTTACATTCCTATACTAAATGACAGATTCACAAACAGCCAACGTCAACTTGAAACGTTACACTGGTGTTAAGTTATCTCAGATGTTTAACTCACCAGGAAAACTCATGTAATGAACTTAAATATTATTGAAACAGATAGGTTCTCAATTTATGTGAAAGATAAGATTTTATCCAGACCGCCCAGAGTAGCTACTTATCTGTAGATATTCATGACCATACATTACAAAAAATTGGCCACAAAAACATACAGCAGCGACAACAAACAACCTTGAGGCTGCTCACTTTGGTGCGTCAGTCAAAAAAAAATCATGAATAAAACAAGAAGTGACTCCACTCGATAAGATTTTTCATTCATTTAGTTTATACTTTACGACCGAATAATTATGGTTCGTCCGCCTAAAGACAGTGAAAAGGACATTAATAAAGAGGGCCGACCCACGAAAAAGCGGTTCCCCACAAATCTGACTAACTGCTCCGATTTTAACGGAGATAATAAATTTTTAATGCGATCCTCAAGGCAACTTGTAACCTGTTCTTCGACGTGATTGAAGAACAAACAAAAACTTTTCGCGTTTATATTATTATTGATGAACCAATCAAACAAGAGTATACAAAGCTGACTCTGCTAGTCGGAGAATGCACTCCAAGAAGAAGAACCAATCAAACTCGATTAAAGTCCGAAGACAAGAAAACAACGACACCAACACGCTCTAGGAACATATCGATGTCAGTGATTTATCAGATTTTCGTTAAAATATAGAATGTCAAAGTTTGAGCCCGTGAATCTTTAATCGTCTGTAGTTGTAAGGCAAGCCAAAGCAAGCCAATGAGCGCGGCTGACAGCGGAAGCTTTTATGTTTTTTGATATAAAACAGCTGTCTTTTTTAAGTACTCGCCGCGCTATAAATCATAACATTGTGTGCACAAGTTTGTCAACACCACTCCGACGGCTGCATTATATCACCCGGGCATTGGTCCGAGCGTCGGGGAACATTTATACCATACATGTAGTGTTTATTATCGTGCGAAGAGGTGTCTTCTTTCCTGACAGAATTTAAAAAACTGCAAAAATCGGAATTGCGCGCGAAGGGTTCCGTACCATCACAAAATAATTCACAATATACGTTCTTACCGAAAACAGCACAATATAGTATAATAATAGGTAGGTTAAACATCGAGGCAAGGCATAACAAAGACAAAGCGATGAAAAACAAAGCACTTAAATTGTAGTGGTGTACGATTCGACACCTTCTAAACCTTAATTTTATTATTAGTTATTTTAGTATGGAGGATACACACAATCTGACCTGTAAAACTTATATCTGTTAGGATAGAGCTCACACAAAAAAAAAAATTGAAAGGTTTTTCGTATAGGGATACCCTTTGGTTCAATTTTTAATTATATTAATATTTATTGACGACTGAAGGTGTAGATACTTATGACATTTGGACGAACAGACAGCGCACTGCATAGTACCTAATACTTCTGGCTCTCTATGCATACGGAACCCTAAAAATGTAAACATCGTATCAAAAATAAAACCAACGGTTAATAAAAGTTCAAGTACCTTGACGACAGCGAAATTTACATCTAATTGCAGAGGTTAAAGAAACAGAATATTTCTAAACACAATAGCGCGAGCGCTCTCACAATCCACTCGATACAGAACTTAATAAAAGCGTATGTGTGATCGGCACCGCTGATCGGCACCTAGTAATTTATCTTGAGCAACTATCAATTGAATAGCTATTGAATAGAGACAAAAACAATTATCGAACCTAGGTCCTAACCCGTCGATATTCAATACGAAAGGTTAGGACGGCACCTGGCCTTGCAGCAGCCTGCGGAGGTCGCATGCCTATTCTCAGCGCATAATGGGTGGGAGAAGACAGCTGATAGGGCCCTGTCAATCTGCATAGGCTTCGCGACGTAAAGACACGGCACATCCGATGCTTATGTTGATTGACGTTGGAATTTAAAGGTCTCAAAGGACATGACATCTCTAGCGCGTTTCATGGACTTATGGTTAGAGTTGCATCGGGATAATTTTTAAACCGTTGATTATATCAGCCTGCAATAAGGACCTCAGTTCGAGACCTGAATCGGGTCAAAAAAAAAATTAAGTGTTCGTTTTTTCTGGTAACAAATTTGGAAGCAGCTCCGCGTTGGGAAGTTCTCGGTGTTAGATACACCCCCGTGACTCAGACAGTATATAAGCATATAATTTTTAAACTGGTAATCGAAATAGCGTCTAGTAATAACAACCCAATATTTCCGTTCGTTGCTATCGAAAGAAACATTACCTGGAAATGTCTTAAATGGTTTAGCTACTGGACTGACGAAAACCGGTGATTCACTACATTCCGCGTTCGATCCTTTCCATTCGATGCGATAACGTTTTTTTTTTGTTGCGGCCGAACAATTCGTCCTCGGGAACGTCACCAAGCGTCAAAGTGGCGAGCATTACCGTACATAGCGTTGGTTTGCTCGGGCGCAATTCTTTTATTAATTATAGTGGCCAATTGAGTGGAGGATGTGACGCCATGCCGGCGGCGCACGCGCGTGACCCACCTGCAAATCGACTCTGCAGCACGCAATCGCTATTCATCCTTGAGGCGCTCCAACTTGAAATCATATTATTATTTGTGGACGCGTGCCATCAATGGCCGACCCACAGTCCTTAGCACACAATAACCGCGGTATTAGCTTATCAAACAATCATTCGTCTAATCCTGTCTTGTACCTTAAATAATATGTATAGACGCTTCCTACATATTCTTTTGTTGATCAGCTTTGATTGTTTTGTGTCATATTTAATCTGTACTTATACTTATTTGACTTAAAGTGGTGTCTGTATTTCTCTGTATTTCTTTGTTATTTTTAAAATCATAAGGAAAAACTACTGCTAATTTGAAAATATTTATACATTGTTTAATATCAAACATAACACCCGGTGGATATTTGCTTAGGTAGAGGCGACGTAGAAAAAATTACAATGAAAACAAGTAATGTCACTGAGCTGTCATATTTTGACATGTGAAAACATGGCACATTCGATTGTTTTCGTACCCTGATTTTAAAATAGCTTAAACGTTTTATTCATGCCTTGAAATTATATTAATTATAGTTTTGTCCTTGGAAAAAACCGGGCGAACGCACTACTAAAAGTTTACTGTCTTTATTAAAACAAAATGTCCAATGTCAACACTAAGCTTTTTTTTTTTTTTTTTTTCAAAAAGCAAAGCATATGTTGTTTGGTAGAGATTCCTGTTTACTTGTTTACAGATTCACAATATATTTAACCATCGAAATCAGTTTATTTCAGACCGGCGAGTATTCGTCATGTATAAATTTTAAATTGTACTTAATCGAAAAAGCTTTTTAAACATTAAAGCTTCAGTAACTTGATCACTTTCAAGTGCTCAAATTGCCGTGAAAAGCAGGTGAAGCGTGTAATTGTTCTAAAGCATGCGACAAATGCGAATATAAACATGATATTTTAACGTAAAAACGATGATGGGTTAATTTTATTTAATTTAGGTTCAGAAATATCTTTTTATATGCTTTGAGGATAATTGTGGCTATGGTGGAATTTAATATCATTTTTTTTCTGTTTCAAAAGTTGATCTTTTTTAGGTTTTATTAAAAATCATGAAAAAAGTTATTCAACTGAACCAAAAATTAAAAAGGAAAAAATTAGGAATTTCAAGAAAATCATCCAAATCGGTCTAGTAATTTTTGAGGAAAATAGTTTTACATACGCAAACATTGCCTAATCTCTAACATATGTATACTTACAGTGTTCGTTTGGATAAAAATTGAATGGATCAATGTTAACGTGAGGTGAAGTATAATTCATATTTTGACTAACTACGTATGTAGACGTACCACAAATCGTATGTCTGTCTTGCCATTACCTATTGTCATTTTAATGGATAGTACTTCTGGCATGTCTGTATGCTGTCTGTATGTCATTACTTTGAAGAATTTCATCTGATATTTCAACGAAGAAAACTTTATGAAACTATTCTTGTTATAGATTCGGCTGGTAAAATTCGTTTGTTGATAGATGGCCTAGCCTTTTATAATCTTTTACCAGTTTATTAAATACCGAAGGCAAATTGTAAAAGATATTTGATCGTAAACATTATTCCATGTTGAAATCGAACATACATTTTCTGACGTAGCCCATTAATATTCTCATTTGATTATGACCTCTGGTTACCGCTATGAATTATCAAATTCGACGACAATGATGTTTTATCAGCGCCGCATGCGGTTAGAAATAGAACTAAACTATTATTTAAGTCGCAGCTTTTTGTAGGCGCAGACTACAAAAAGACTAGGCATCTTACAATTATTGCCTTCGGCATTTATAACAGCGGCGATTATTTGTTTTAAAGGCGGGATATTTCTACGACCTACACAATACATCTTTTACTCAAAACACACATTTATAAATTCCTAACACAAATGCCTATGCATTTTGAAATCTCTTTGGCTGTAACCGCAAGGACGTCGCATTACACGATAACTTTTATTTTGATATAAAATTCTTTTAAATTGTTGCCGATGCGTGAAATAAAATATACGTATTTCACGTGTTTTGTGACATTATATATTTTATTTCACATCTTACCTTCAGCAGGGCGTAGACCCCTTTTAACGAGATGATTAGATTTCGAATGCTCACGTCACTCTGGTCTATTACGGTCTGACGAGAACACGGCAGATACAAAAGACGCTAAAAGCTTGGTACAAGTGAATAAATCGGTTCAATGTTTTAAACTTTTTCAGGAGATAGTCATCCGGTACATGGCCCTTATTGAAGCTACTTACATCATTAGCTAATTTCATTTAATTTAAGTTTACAAAATAGTTCTTAAGAACAATCGCAACATTTCATGTTATCGACATCGACATGTTTCGCTCATGATATGAAAGTGCACGTGTTTATAACTCAAAAAGTTCTTTAAGCAATTTATGTAACAAAAACTAAACGTCCTTTTTTTGGTGAGAATTAACTAAGAGATCACGAGCAGAGACAAAAAAAGGCTGGTAAGATTTGTAGGAACAATTATTATTATTTTTTGAACCTAAGTCCACACGGCAGGACAGACAGACATCAGCTAGTTCTATCGTATTTTATACTTGTATTTTTAATATTGTTTATCTATATTTCAAAATGAAATTAAAATTAAACTCATCATGATTATTTCAATCTGCATTAAATATTTTGGAACTAAGTATTTGCTGCAAGCCCGAAGGGGCAATAAAGGAATTTGAATTGGAAATGGGTGTTCCTACCAATCTCAATAATTGGCTCGCACCGGCCCCTAGCTGTTGCCACGTGACAAAGTTACTGACAGTCCGGAGATCGATAGAGTTTTACTGCGGTTGATAAGGGAACCAAGTCACGTCGCGGCCGGGCGACCGCTGCCCAGTGCTCGTCTCGGTTCCGACATCTGATGATCTTGTCAACTATTTTACATTTGTTGCCTTATCTATTATAAATGCGAACGTGTGCATGTTTGTTGGTTTATCCTTCAACTATGCCGCGACGGAGCTTTATGCATGTATATATTGAGGACTTGGAGAGTGGCAAAGCCCTCTTATCCTGGAAAAACCGAGGGTTCCCACGGGATGTCTAAAAATCTTTGGATCTTGTCGGCATATATTTGGGATATCTGAAATCGGGAATCGATTGGATTTCGTGTGATTGTTGCGCACTCAAATCCCCTCAACCTAATAGTACAGAATACTTAATAGTACCTGATGCCTCAGCGCAAATATTTCACTTTTTGGCAATAAGACCGCCTTACTGTACTTACATACATTATATTAAGTTTACTTCATTTCTGTATTTGTGGTGCAATAAAGTATAAATAAATCTAACTATCGATACCTCCCCGTACACACTAGTCACTACACTTGCAAAATAGAACTGCTTTTCCAATTGACCTTTAGAATGCAACTTACATAATCTGAAACTGGAGATTGCGCGAATAGAAATTACACGCAAGAAATTAAGGCTTCGAAGTCCTGTTGCACTTCTGGGAACGGATCCCGGCAATCCCGCAATTCGCATGATAACCGACACGCTAATCCACTTAACTTTGCACCCAAGCAAAAATCTTCCTTATTACATTCGGATACATGTGTAAATTGTGTAAACCCGTCTTTGTATATGCATAGTTTACTAGCGAAAGCAATTAGTAGGTATAGGATAGTATAATTTTCTGCCGGCTTAGATATGGGACATGCGCGGTCGTTGCCGACAGTTAGGAATAGAGTTCCTTATAATCTTTACCTCTTTTTAAAAAACTTGTAAAGTCATACCTATTTAGATACGTTTATTCACAGATTTAGAGTGCGTTTATTTACCTTATTGACCATTGTTCTAGCACAAGGTTTCAGCTTATTTGGAGGGGAGAGAAGGATAATAGTCAACTTCAGCTTGGCTGATATTCTGTTTTAAAAAAAATATTAATAATATTACAATAAACAAACAATAGTACCTACTCCCTGGACACGAAACAAACAATGGCCTCAAGTGGCCACAAATTGCATTTGCGATCAGATTGTCAGCGAATACAGATGATGCATGTACCTATTGACCGAACAATCGTTGTTTTATGTAACGCACACTGGAACACTTAATTAGATCGAACGGCAGAGAGCACTCGATAGTACGCAAATAATATAAAGCCGTGGACAGACTGACCGAAAACACAAAAGGGAAATATTATCCTCGAACCCATTTTCGGACTATGATTAATCTCAGTTTTGTATTGTATTGTTTATTTTTCTTCGATTGTGACTTTTATAAAATAAAAAAGGAATCGCACAAAATGGAAAATCTACCACGTACAAAATAATAAAATTAAAAATAAATTAATTTAATGTCATCAATTTGGTACTATTTATGTCAAAGGTCAAAATAAAATAATAACAATAAAGATTGAGTGAATCTCATTTTCAGCATGGATATAGGTATAGTAGTTGAAAAGTTTGAGAGTGATATAGGCTACGTTTTATTCATGAAAACCAGAGGGTTCCCGCGGGATTTTTGAAAAACCGAACACCACGGGGATGAAGTTGCGGGGATGAGATATTTTTAAAATAGGATAGATAGAAAATTCTTTATTGCTGCACATAAAAATTTATGTTTACAATTGAAACTGTTAATAAATGTAGGTATATAAAGTGTGACTTAAGCGATCTTCTCCAGACAACCTTAATAAGTTAAGAATCTTTTTGAGGGATATGGAAAAGTGCAGTAATAAAGTCCATTATTAAGGGGCTCGATTGAAACAAGAATAAAGTATAAATAAGGAATAAAGTAATTTTATTGGTGTTAACACACCAATAAAATTACTTTATCATTTATATTCTTTTATTATTCTGTAGCCGCTTGTCTATAGGAAGTTTGAATGTAGACAATTTCCTCCTGAACAAAAACAACACCACTTTCCCGTCACTTAAATCAAAGCCAATATGTGCCAAAGAAAGCGTGGCTGCTAATGACTTCCTTATCACAAACACGCACATCCAATCTATGCACCCTATACACTCATCTCTATAAATATTGAAGTGAATTATCCTTTGAGTTGGGCTGAAGTTAACCACTTTCCGCATGGTGAATAAAACTCTGAGTGTAAAGTATCGCTGAAATGTTTGCCTAGAGTTTGAAATACACACCTATACTCATATTTATCTTTGTCCTTCTAAAGCACTAAACTTTGAAGAAACTTTGCTGCTATATCAAAGAAAAAATAAAAATAATATATTTATGTTCTTGGAAGTCAGATTGCAAGTACGCTATAGGTAGCACTGTAGCTTTTTACTTTTTAAAAAAGTCGACGGCTGATACTTTTTTGTTAATATCTCTTTGATTATGATCAAAGATAGAGAGCTAATATCTACTGTGTCAACTACTATTAGCCTTCTCTACAATATGGCATAGGTGGCGATATAGGTTCCTATCGGGGGCAGTTTACCTATGGAAACAGGGCTAGACCCCTTGAAATCAGTAAACTATTCCGATAAAGTACCTAAACGAGTAGACTATTAATCTAAGGACTCAAGTCTAAGGTAGGTACTAAGTTCGCGCCTAAGTAACTGTTGCACTATTGAGGCTATAAATTATGCGTAGACTGAATGTCTGCTTTTCACAAAGCTCGCATGTGCTTATTTAGCTCACGCGTCGATGACTCCTTAAGGAAATAGGCATTTCCCTTCCGTGAACGCAAATCGCCAGTATGTGCAAGGCGTAATGCATCGCAATCAGCACAGAGCGGGCCACATGGCCGCCGCATCACTCCCGCGCAGACCGAGTGTCTGCGATCTGCGAATAATATAGTGCGTGCTTATTGCACGCCACTCGAATACTCGCAATAAAACTATATAGATTTGCCTGTAGTCGCATAGTGTGTAATTTTAGGTTGGCATATCTAGTTACTGAGCGTAACTTTGGCATGACCGTACAGATCTTCGTTCTATAGCCCACAGCGTATTGCGTTGTTGCTGCGTTGCTTCTGCGGAACTGCCTAACAATATGCCACCTTGTTCGTTGCTTACTTGCATTAGCGTTGCATACAATCTGACAAAATCACTACATTGGGGTGCGTGTGGTATCGTTCTCGTACCAATTAAGCGTTAGTGAGTTAGCTTAGCTTCTATCTTATAATAAAGAAAAATCTAGACATTTCTTTAGTCTCTCTGGCTGCTAAAAGAACCCCAAGCTTCTCTATGGCAGCTTTTCAAAATCAATCTTTCAAGTCCCAACTGCTAACAGTTCCTTTAATTCAGCCTACTAGTAAACTTATAATTCTTGCGATTCCTTCATTTTGCACGTCGGACTTGAAATCGAACGCAAAGCTTTTTGTAAAATTTTGTAGAAATCGATTCAGCGGTTAACTTATGAAGGTGATATACAGTTGCATTTATAATATTCGTATTGATCATATTATGTTAAAGGGTGAATATTCAAAGTAATGAAAATTACGTATTTTAGTGAATAAAAAATTGAAACTTAAGTTTAGACTCCATTTAATATACGTTTATCATGCACACCTACATACTTTATCGTGCACATGGTGTGTTTATTGAAATTTCTATGTAAATCACTTAGATTTTTAGTGAAAATAACATTAAAATTCATTACCGGCACCTGTTTCACTACTAGATATTATATATTTAATAATATTTAGTAAACCTAGCACAAAAATAATGTTAATTTGACTACTGTGCCGAATAATTAAATAATTTTTTATTACTTCTTCATAATTTAAAATTTAGTTTACAAAGAAATATATAGTCAAATATGTTTTTAAAGTTTTGTCACGATGCAAAGTTCATTACCGGAACCCTCCGGAATCATCACGGGAAACATGTTTTTACGTGACAAAATCTTGCCGCTACATAGTGAGCTCTCGGCGTCCCGCACCTCAGACCTCAGTCGACCGGAAAACGTAGCAGAAGGAAGACGTACGCACGAACTCGCGCAAAAAATTACAACTGAAAGTGTATTATAATGTTTTGTCACAGTTTATGTTTCATTACCAGTCCGCTTATATTTTGATAAATATTTAAAATTGGAATTTTATTGCGATAACAATACATCAAGTTCTCGTCTAGTTTAATTTTTAAATGATTAGACAGCATATACTGCTTATAGAAAAATTAATAATAAATTAAAAGTGCATATTTGTCATTACCGTGTCCTTCATTACCGTCGTTTACCGTAACCTTTTTGAAGTTCATTTGATGATTTTTACTGAAACTACATTATATACAGGAATACTTTCGAAGGGAGATGATTCTACAATTTGGTAGTACATGGAAAAAAAGATCTGGAGCACCTGATGGTCGAAGTGCTCCAGGCACCCAGGTGGTGGGGGTGAAATTGCGTTCGGTGGCGTGCGGTGTGGTTGTAGAAGTTAGAGGGCTCCCCGTTATATAGCCAATAGAGCACACAAAGTGAGCTTACATCTGCGGTGTTCCAAGCTTTCCAGCGAGTAGGTTAATTTGGGATTGTCCACAAGCCGAAGTGCCCTCTTTTGAATCCCAATGCTGTTGGTAGGAGTAAGGGAAGTGTTCTGAAAGAGAAGAGGCGTGGTAAAAGGGGCCTTTTTTGCGGTAAACGCACAAACTTGTGTTTTTGAAGGGTTAAATTGAACAAGATTTTGTGAACCCCATACGGACACTTTCTAGAGAGAAGTCTCAATGTCCGACACAAGTTTGGCTCTATTCTCCTCCAGCACTGCGCGAGAAAACTGTGCATGGCCTTTGTAAAGGGCATCAGAAGTACTGTCATCCGCATAACAATATATGCTGCTGTTATGCAACATATCATTGATATGCAGAATGAACAAAGTAGGCGATAGCACTGAGCCCTGTGGAATGCCAGCATTGATGGGCTTAGGTTGAGAGCAAAAACCGTCGACAGCGACCTTGATGCTGCGCCCATGAAGAAAGCTAGCAACCCAATGGCACAGCTTCGCAGGAAGTCCGTAAGATAGCAGCTTCGATAGCCAAGCCCTATGCCAAACCCGATCAAAGGCTTTAGCGATGTTGAGGCTGACCGCTAGGGCTTCCCCCTTACTGTCAATATATCCCCAATGTACCCCGTATATCACGCAAGGAGTTTTGACACCGCGGGATGGTCAGCGGTGTTTTCCCACCATCATCAAGCGTAGAGTTGGCAGCAAAGAGAGTGCCCAGAATTTCGGCTTTCTCTTTGGCAGTGTAGGCCAGTGTATCATCCGGTTTGCTTAAAGGTGGAAACGAGGAACGACAGAAGTTGCCTTACATGGCTTTCAACAGAAATCAGAAAGCACGGGAACCAGAAGGCAGTGAGACTAGTCTCTGCCCAATTCTGTCGATGTGCTCAAATTTTGCCCTGGCAATGGCATTTTTGTAGGCTCTGGACGCAATGTTAAAGATTTTCTTAACATTTGCAGCATTGGGATCATTGGTGCAATGTGCAGAGAGCCAGGACTGGTAGGAGTTTTGTTTAAGTATAGCAGCCTTATTACAGATCCCGTTGAACCATTTCTGCGCGCGCTTCCCAAAAGGTATGAGGGAGTTTGGAATATAGCAGTCCATACCTTGGAGTATGGCATCAGCAACTGCTTCAGCACAGGTGTTAAGGTCGTTTGTTGAAAAACAAAGCTGTGCCCACGGATATGAGGCTACCGGTATTACGCGTGCGAACAGAGGATGGAAGTGGCACGGAAGTCTGTACTAGGCAGGGGTTAAATGTTCCTAGGGGAGCATCGACTGTTACCTGGTAGCCGGTAGGGTGAGTGGTAAGGAAGAGGTCCAATATAGAGGGAGTCTATTAAGTTATGGAAGAACTGCTTGATATTTTGTTATTTGAAACGATCTTACTCCAAGCAGTGACGGGCCCAACAAGGTTCTCGGTCGACGAGTGAATTACCAATTCCCTGTGCACGGCTGGGCACTTGCTTTTATTCGTACAAGTTTATTCAAATAGAGAATTCATAAGAAATTCTGCCAAAAGTATACATAAAAATTCATTACCGTATACAGGGTTCATTACCGTAGCTTGACATAAATTTCTAGTGGCAATAACTCTTTGAATATTTGAAATATATACGTGCCTTTCATTTGTGTATTTAATGAAATAGCACCAAACATTATAATACTATCAAATATTAAAAAAAATGAAATTATGCTTGTTCCTAAAAAAATGCGCAAATATCGTCCAAACTGAATATTCACCCTAAAGTCAGTTTATTTTTGAACCCATTCTTGCTACCACACTGCATAAATACATGTCGTACTCCATTATGTTATCAACGAACCTCTAGTTGCTATTAACTAGACTAGCAATCAGCAAGTAATCGAGAAAAGCTAGAAGTGTGACCACAATCACGTATCGTTTTCTATTTTTGAATCAATCTATTTGGGAACAGTGGAATCAAAAGTAGCTACGGGCTTACGTTATATCCCTTGGCCTACAAAATGTAGAGAGCCAATAAACTGTGAGATACTGATCAGAGATCAGTAGTTGATTTGTAATAAGAGTTTGTTATTGAAATAATAATACGTAGCACGCAAAAAAAAACCTACAGGAATATATCAGATGCATAAAATCGTGTCTTTTACAACACCAAAACAAATCAAAAGTTTGAGCTTTTCATTTACTTTTAAAAAAATTATGCTTAGCATAACTTCATTGTGAACATAAAATTGAATTGTAAAAGAATATTATTTTAAAAATTAATAATTAACAAACTTGTCTTTATTTAACTGTACATTTTTCTCACGAAGATTTTTAATTGAAGAGCTTTTTGAATTTTAGGCAGAATATTTTCTCTTTTTTTTTTAAACAACTGATATACCTACCCCCATATCCTGGTTTTCTGAGATAAAACGTGCTAGTTAAACCGACCATTATCGAATGCTAGTTTTACGTAGCTCCATTTCATCAAAGGGGAACCTCACGTGACTTAATATAACCTGCGATTAAAACAATTGAGATAACACCTAGGTACACCCATTATAGTCATAAGTTCGCTTATCCGCGATCTGTCAGTAACTCGGTACGCAGTGCAATGCGCGCCCATCCGCTGCCGGGGTGAACGACCCCGCTGCACACGCTGCCAATCACCATAGAGATAGATTTGCTGGAAATCGCCTAGCGTCTGAGCATCATAAATACGGGAATAGCTTGGACTGTTGCCTAGCTTCATCCACTTCGTATTGAAATCCATATGTAGGTAAACAAAAACTGGCGGATAAGGGTTGGAAGCCAAGCTAGCTGTTGTAATAGGTATTATTAAGAAGTCAATTTCAATGTCTGTCTGCTCTCCCCTTTCTCCTCTTTAAACAGTACAACAAGCTAATCAGTGTTTACCTCAGGATAAGCAGTACTTTGTGCTATTAAGGAGAGCCCACCACTCACCACTATTAAGAATTTAAGGATTTCAAAAATGTGTGTGTGTGTGTTATGTGTCAAATATTAGGATTATAAATTACAAGGAGCTTCCTGCGAGCGTTTGACTCATAAATGAATACAAACCAAAGCCGATGTTGTCTAGACACGTTCTGGAAACTAGTATCTCTGTCTGTGTTTAAAGTTACTCGTATTTCATACAAATATTAATTCCTATCATTAGAATTATCACATTAAGAAATTTATCTGTGTAGGTAAAATACTGCAAGTTTGCATTCAAAACTACCATTTAAGTTCATAATACGATATAATTTTATACATATCTGATTGCAAATAACAGATAATGTAAATAAGGCAATACATTTCAGATTTGTTACTTTTACTATAATAAGCAATCAGAGGATATTTATCCTCGCTAGCCCAGTAGGGTTAGTATAAGATTTAATTCGATTGATCGTATTCGTATTCGATGACATTAGCGTCAAAGTAAAATGAACCATAACAACTTTGAATTAGAGCTCAATTTCGTGCATGGATTCTTAAACGTTTACGTATACGTATACGCTCCAAATTAAAGTCCGTGACATTGAATTTGTGACTTTAAAGCAATACAGTTAAAGTCCATTTTACTTTGACGTTAATATCATCGAATTCGAATACGATCAGGCGAATTAAATCTCATACTAAAGATTTTAGACTTGATTCGTGGTTTACTGACATTATTGTTATTAAATATCACGAGTACGTACCACGGTAATTATTTTAGTTGGGATTGTCGATATTTCGATCCAATTGCATGGTTCAGGGTGAGCTCGAACATATACGCAAGGTGCTTCGATGGAATGGTCATAAGCCACCACCGACAAAAAAGGCACAACAAAGACGTGACAGACGACCTTTGGTAGCTGAAAGACAGATGGCATACCTGCCTTATGTGAAAGGAGTGACTGACAAGATAGGTACATTGTTGAGTAAACAATACAACATTAGGACCGTGTTCACTCCTTTCCAAAAGATTGCCCATTTGATGAGATCTCCAAAGGATCGTTTACCATACCAGTGTCCGGGTGTGTATAAGATCGACTGCAGCTGTGGAAGCTCTTATATTGGTCAAACGAAGAGATCCATAGCGACAAGGGTGTCAGAACACATTAAAGCGGTTAAGAACAACGATCCTCAGAAGTCTGCGATCGCGGAGCATATTCTACAGCCAGGAACAAAACACTGGATCGAACTCCACAACCCACGAGTTCTCTCCACAGACCGCCACTATATACCTAGGTTGGTGCGCGAAGCGATTGAAATTCGTAAACACCAGAATTTCAATCGGGAAGATGGTTTTAAACTAGCTAGTACGTGGAATCCAGTCGTAGAATTATGCAAACCAGAGAAGCGTCGTACAGCACCTTTAAAAAGTGACGTTGTTAGTGTTTTTTGCCGAACTTTAAATGACGTTCCTCCGAAAAGATCAAGAAGGCGGGTAGATAGATTCTACCCATGACAGCTTCAACTTGACGTCTCGCAACACCGCAGTCTCGTCGTGACCACGGTCCATGCAATTGGATCGAAATATCGACAATCCCAACTAAAATAATTACCGTGGTACGTACTCGTGATATTTAAATCTCATACTAACCCTACAGTTCAGGTTCGGAGTCGAGACAGCCGCCCACGTGCCGCATCCAGGAGCTCGGCGTTTCCGCGTCAATAGATTCGCTCAATAGACGAGTGGGCTGACGGTTGCCAATTATAATGGTTTACTTTCTATGCCTAATTGCACATTTGACTCGAAAGCGTTCCGTCTGCTAAGTGATTCACAGACGAAACCTCGAAAATCGGTTGTCTGTTGTCAAAATGCACGCCTGTTAATGCTTATTGGCTTTCTACATATTGTGAAGAGAAGAGATTTCAAGAAAGTTACACACTGAAAGGTGTACTGTCACTCATATGTCATGGAAACCCACTTGTTTTTCGGCGAGCGATATGACTTATAGACCAGGGTAGATCCCTTTAAAAATAATAAAAAGTGAAAAAAATAGTAGTAGGATGAAACCCATTAGAAAAGGAGGGGAATATTATAAAGATGAAAGGAAAAATAATTTACGGGCGATCTGAGGTCGGGAAGGGGTGGGGGTGAGTTTTTAAGGGGGAAAAACGGTTTTTCTCGATTTCCGGCAAAACTAAAAGTCCTATCGAAAAAAGTCAAATGGCAAAGTTGTAGGTAATAAAAAGATCTAAAACTTTTGTATTTACACTTTTTTCACATAACCTCAAAATTTATGTGAAAAATTCAAAAAACCCTGTTTTTGGTTTTTTATTTTTATCTTTTACAAAAATTTTTTTTTTTAACGAAATTTGGTGAAAACTTACCTTTTTATGTCCCAAATACGCTGTAATTTATTTGATTAAAAATATTTATTTTTTCACCTTATTTTGAATTAATATCGAAAAAACACCCTATTTTTCAATCGAAAAGTCACCCGTCAAAATATCAGCTTTTTTCAAAAAGTTGGTATGTTTTCTGTTCGTTGAAATCTCTACTTTCCGATGGTGAAAAAAAAGATATATCTTACTACAGTAAATCTTCTCAGAAAATAATTTCAATCTTTAGGTTATGTTACGTTAAGCATACTATTTTTTAAAGAAAATATTACGATTTTAATGTTTGAGTTGATTGATACAGATAAAAATGTTTGTTTTATTTTTTTAAGTAAACTTGTCACAATTATCTTCAAGAAAATAAACTCAAACATTAAAATCGTAATATTTTCTTTAAAAAATAGTATGCTTAACGTAACATAACCTAAAGATTGAAATTATTTTCTGAGAAGATTTACTGTAGTAACATATATTTTTTTTTTCACCATCGGAAAGTAGAGATTTCAACGAACAGAAAACATACCAACTTTTTGAAAAAAGCTGATATTTTAACGGGTGACTTTTCGATTGAAAAATAGGGTGTTTTTTCGATATTAATTCAAAATAAGGTGAAAAAATAAATATTTTTAATCAAATAAATTACAGCGTATTTGGGACATAAAAAGGTAAGTTTTCACCAAATTTCGTTAAAAAAAAAAAATTTTTGTAAAAGATAAAAATAAAAAACCAAAAACAGGGTTTTTTGAATTTTTCACATAAATTTTGAGGTTATGTGAAAAAAGTGTAAATACAAAAGTTTTAGATCTTTTTATTACCTACAACTTTGCCATTTGACTTTTTTCGATAGGACTTTTAGTTTTGCCGGAAATCGAGAAAAACCGTTTTTCCCCCTTAAAAACTCACCCCCACCCCTTCCCGACCTCAGATCGCCCGTAAATTATTTTTCCTTTCATCTTTATAATATTCCCCTCCTTTTCTAATGGGTTTCATCCTACTACTATTTTTTTTCGTTTTTAAAGGGATCTACCCTGGTCTATTATGAGCAACGATAGATAAAAAGCCTGAATGACTAGAATGGAAAGTGTGTTCGTAGGTTCGAACACAAGGAGTCTTAAATTGGCACTATAACAATAGTTTTGTTAGTACATGGCATCTAGCATTAATCAAAATATATGATTTTGATTCGAAGTCATTCAATTGAAGTTTTATGAATGGTAGAACTCGGTGTCTTATTTTTTGGCCATGTCAAACGGCGCGGCTCTAAAACTTGGCAAACAAACTTTTAGTTTAAAGATTGCCTATGCATCCTCTATGCCTATGTTTGTTTGACAAAACCGCTAATAAATATATGTTACTTTGTCTACTAATTAATCTCTTAAGAGGGTACTCTAGTGGGCATTTCTCCATACAAACGTATTCTGCTGTTTTCTTCGTGGATAATGCCTCTAGAGCAATGATTTTTTTCCAAAAAATCTAGATCTAATTAATACGTGCCCCTATGTTTTTCTTTTTTCCAAAACATTATCATTAAAAAAAATATGACAATCCAAAAACCCGAAAAAAACCCTCGATTTTACCGCCATGTTCAAACGACTATCAGACAAATTTGATAAGTTTTTAACAAAAAAGAAAAACATAGAAGCATAGATATACTCTTCCTCTAAATTTTGATATAAGAATATTTGAGATTTGTCCAGTTTTGAAGAAGGAAACAGCAGAATACGAAACGTCTTTTGGCCAAGGTTTTTGTAGGTAAAATCAGCCCGAGCTGCAGCTGTCCCTTTCGTACTTTACGGGGGTAGGGTGGAGGTGAGGGAGGGTAAGGCTTACATGTACACTAATAGGGAAGTGACAATTGTCGATATTTTTATCGATACTCTAGTGATGTACTCTGATGTCGATATTTACACTATACAATGATTTTATTTTATTTATTACTAGCGGACACCCGTGACTTCGTCCGCGTTCCTAAATCACCACAGTTTAGGTTGGCAGAACCCCTTCAGCATCAGGATTGAGGAGTTGGATCCTGGAATTTAACGATGTCTTTACTTGGTCCCTACAATAACTATTCATAATAATCAACAATTCCTAAATCCCCACAGTTTAGGGAAGCAGTACCCCTGCAGCATCAGGATTGAAGAGTTGGAACCCGAAGTTTTTATGAGACCATCTCGCAAAGTTTTTGTGTCGATTAAAAAAAGATTCACGCAAATCGGTTAAGAAATCACGGAGATATCGATATACAGAGGTAGAAAAACACAACTCCTCCTCCTTTTAGCCTATACGATGCCCCATAATATCTACCAGTGAAAGTCCCGTAAAATCGGTTAAGCCATTCCCGAGATTAGTGGCAACAAACAGACAGACAGACAAAAATTTTAATATTGTTGTCTTGGTATAAGTACCGTATTTACTTTCGTATGCAGTTAGTAAAAAGCGGCCAAGTGCGACTCGCCCATGAAGGGACGTATTAAAAAAACTATTTACTAGATCTCGTTCAAACTAATTGTCGGTGGAAGTTTGCATGGTAATGTACATCATATTATAATTTTTTTAGTTTTATCATTCTCTTATTTTAGAAGTTACGGGGGGGGGGGGGGGGGGAGACACACGTTTTACCACTTTGGAAGCGCAAACTATTCAGTTTAGAAAAAATGATATCAGAAACCTCAATATCATTTTTGAAGACCTATCCAAAGATACTCCACACGAATAAGTTTGATGAAAAAAAAATTTTTTTTAGTTTCTATTCTAAGTATGGGGAAAAATTTATTGTTTTTTTTTCTATTCTTGTGTGGGAAATCTTAATGCGGTTAACAGAATAAATCTACTTACCACGTTTCAACAGTATAGTTCTTATAGTTTCCGAAAAAAGTGACTGTGACATACGGACGGACAGACAGACAGACAGACATGACGAATCTATAAGGATTCCGTTTTTGCTATTTGGCTACGGAACCCTAAAAAGCTGTTCTTTTGATATTACAAACAAACACTTCACTTCAACACAGACAATATTATTTATTTGTATATGTATATATATACTAGCTGATGCCCGCGACTTCGTCCGCGTAAGTAAATACGAGTATCTAGTTAAATCTCGCGAAAAACGTTTATACGTTCATATACTTAAATTGTGTAATGATATAACAAGTTGATAGTAAAAGTTTTGACAGAAAAGTTTATTTTATTCTTTTTAGCGCATTTAAATAAAAGCTTGTTTTTAAAAAAAAGTTTTTTACTTTTAATTTATTTATGGTTTGTAGTGGCGCTTGAAGTCGGTTTTTGAAAAGAATTTTTATTGTAAGTTGTAAGTAAGTTTTTCCTAAAGCTTTTAGGGAGAAAGTACCCCTGCAGCATCAGGTTTGAGGAGTTGAAGGTAAAAATTTTTAAGGGCCCATTAAAAAAAATCGCGTGAATCGGTCCAGAAACCCCGGAGTAATCGGTGGACATATCTACATAGAAAAAAAAGATACCGACGGAATTGATAACCTCCTCCTTTTTGAAGGTCGGTTAAAAATAGGGCTATCCATTATGGTTTACGATAGTGTGTTGTGCCAGCTTAAGATGAGCCGTACATTCAAAGTTTCCTGTACGTAACGGGGTTCAAGTTATTTGGACCTATTACTGAGCATTGTAAAGTCTATAATTTCTGAACTACTAAACTGACGACCTTGAAATAATTACAAAACAATCATTGCAGTATGTTCTTTCTAATAAAAAATGAATTAATGAAATCGGAGTACACGTTAATGAATTACAATGAAATACACATTTTGACTTTCATCCCCTCTCCCAAAGGAACCGTGCTGAATTTCGGGATAAAAAGTATCCTATATTTTACCTCGTAGTATGAACTTAAATCATGTTACGTTTCATTTAAATCCGTCCAGTAGTTTCAGTGTGATGCGCGGCCAAGATACAGACAGACGAAAAATTAAAAAAAAAATTGTTTTGGGCTCAGTATCAATAGTAAAGCATCATCCGATTCAAATCAAAATATATTTATTCACCCGCAGGCGGCCGGCGGGTGAATGTTACGGGCATGGGAGGGGCGAAGGCTCGCGCACACAAATACACTACTCATACACATGGATAACTCCTGTTGGTCGGGCGCAGCGCGACGGCGATATTTTCTTCAAATACCTATTTTTCAAATTCCTTGGGACTAGAGTACCGTCTTAAGAGGAATTTCTCGTGAGAATTTCCGAGCTCTCCCCATAAAAATAATTTAAAATAACATGTAATTGAAAATAACTTTTCTAATATTATAAATGCGAAAGTGTGTTTGTTTGTCCTTCAATCACGCTGCAACACAGCTACGGTTAAACGTGATTTTAGCATGGGTATAGTTGAGAACCTGGAGAGTGACAGAGACTACTTTATATACTGGAAAATCAAAGAGTTCCCGAGGGATTTCAAATATAAATCCGCGCAGACGAAGTCGCGGACATCAACTAGTCTTTACTAAATTCATTTTGAAAATCTTTAAGTTACGCATAGTGAAATTTAACGTATTACTTTAGCGTATTAGTAGGTAGTTACTAGCACTAACAAATTGACTATTAGTCTATTTACCTAAGCCCTAAGTGAACCAACATAGCAACTAATAATAGAAATATGAAAATAATATTCGTCCGACTGCAATAATCTCGCATTTGGTTTCAAGGTGACCCATTTTTCGCTTGGTAGTGGATAGGAGCAGAGAGCCTGCCAAAAATAAATGTATGTATTATACTAGCTAATAGCTTCTTTTCTAAATGAACTCATTCAACTCTAGAATCGGGACGGTTTTGTTTTATTTACGGTCAAACGCTTCAATGCATCCGTGAAATCTTCAACATACGGGTTGACCCGTTTTAAAAGTAAACGAGTACCCACAAATTGCTCGCTTTGAGCAATATATTTTAATTAACTAGATTTCATTATGTATTTAAAGTAGCGCAAATTCTTTCCATGCGATTGGTTTTCTCTGGGGCGTCCGCACCTCCCAATTGTGTATGTAGGTCGTAACTCGTATCAGTTAAACATGTACAGACATACCAACTTGCAACTTCATCATTAGTAGTTGGTAGTTGACAGTCAGTGTTTGAAAGAAAGAAATAGACGTTTATTTCAAAGCGTTATACACATTATAACAGTACCTAAACAAATTTAATTTATCCAGGCGCTGCCACCTCTTAGAAGAAGTCGCATTCAAGCACTCTTGATAGCGCTTGAATGCGACTGAAATTTTGGAGAGACGCTCTTAAAATTAATATGTGTATGTACTTTGTCAGATTTCCATAAAAATATTATGCATCACTCGGACATGAAACGACATGTTTTATACATTTACGAAACTACATACTTTTATACATTTACATACCTACTTTTGAAGCATCAGAACAAATCTGGACATTTCTGAACGTTTCTAAGTTCATTGGGTACTGGTAACCCGTTCGACTTTGCCCTAATGGATTTTTTTACAGGTTGCAACTACGGTTGCAAAATTACGTAATTTTACCGAAAAAGCTTGTAAAATACGGATATTTTACGGTAATTTATATATATTACGGTAAAATTACCGGCTACGTATGTATGCTGAAAAGTATGGCGGGGGGGTGAGACGAGCGTGTAGTTGAAACATACGTACTGCGAGTCGCGCGGCGCGACTCGCACGATGCGACGTTGCCGTTTAGTGCAGTTTGCCTTTATGTTTTGCGCTGTTGCCATTCCGACTGAACAGTGAGCATTCGGCAAGCCGATCGGCGATCAGTTGAATTGTTTTGACTGACTGCACTATACGTGCATTCAGTAAATTATGCCACGAAATCAAGCAAAAGTGTGGGTCACAATTAGGGTGCCAGATTTTTTTTTCAGCCTATAAGGGACAAATATTTTTCCGAGGATCGAGTCAGTTTTAACATATTTTTATTTGTTTGAACATGGGTATCTGTAAACGTCAATACAATAACACACCTACAAATTATTATTTTTTCCTTTTTTGATGTCAGTGCTGATTTCTTGGGTTTTGGAATCTCCTAATGACGAATCTGAAGTCAGTTTGGCTCTATCACATCAGAATACATCAGAATTTTTCACAATACACATTTATAAAAATCAAGAATGTATTGGGGTATTCAAGAAAAAAAAAACAACCAGAAGTAAAGAAATAGCTGGATAGTTAGTATTATTTTTAGTATCCGAATAGTTAGTCAAGAGGAACATTTTAAAATACTAGTGCAACTTGAGGAACTTTTTCTTTTTAAAAGTTAAAAAAACTTAAATACCTTCATTACCTAATTATGCTTACTACTAGCACGTATACGCGCATAGTAGCTGCGTTTTGTTGAAGATTTTCTAAGAACTCAAAGAAATCTATATATTTTTTTAATAAATAAACAGGGCAATTATCCATCCGATCAGACAAACTTCATTTTATATCATAATTATAAGTTTAACTAAATGAAAATCACCGTCATGCTATATTCATGTAGAAAAATTTTGCAAAATAAAAAAAAATATTTCCTCAACTCACAAAAATCTAGGAGAAACGTTACTTGAACTTCAAAAAGGAATTTCGTTGTAGGACTGTGTAATTATAATCGTAATTAAAATCGATTTCATAATGAAAAACGAAGTACGGTTCAAATACGGGACAGAGTCAGTCCCGCCGGGACATTTTAAACTATGTCTAAAATACGGGATGTCCCGGGAAATACGGGACGTCTGGCAACCCTAGTCACAATAGTTTTGTTAGAGAGATAAATCGTATTTTACCCAATTTTACCGTAATTTACGTAATTTATTTATATTTTACGTAAAATATGGTAAATTACCGAATTTTACGAAAGTAATATTACCGCTTTACATCCCTAGTTGCAACTTGACAGCCAACTGGTTGGCAGTTGGCACATCTGTAGATGCTTTATCGCGTACAAAACTAAACAAATTGTAATTAGGTACTCCGATAATGGTATAACGGTCAAACTTACACGCCGTTTGCCGTACAAATTGAACACAACTTATGTTGTTTGATTTTCATGTTCACATCATTTTCACGTACTTTACGACCACAATAATTAACAACTATAATTTTGATTAGTGTTTGCTTTGGAATGTTACTTTCACATATTGTTTGATTCTATAAAGGGATATTTATTCTTCTCTTCATCTATTAACTCTTTAGCGTTGATATCGAGTATATAATTTCCACCAAACGCGTTTAGGAAAGAAATATTTAGTTTGTATTGAATACTAGCTTTTAGGCGTACATGGTGAAATATCTGCTTTAGAAGAAGTAATTTCTCTGCGAAGTCAACTCCTAAATTTGTGGTACCAAAACTACACCAATGGTATTGTTTTCGTACCGTACCATTACTTATTCGTATATATTCCTATTATTTCTAGTCAGACTAGTGAAGAAGAGTCCTAAGACGTTAAAATTTTACGTTTCTCTTGTAATAAACAGTCTATTTGATTTTAATTGCCCTGCGGAAGTCGAACTTTATGTCTAGGCATTTATTACGTTATATTTCTTGTTTACTATCCTCAACTTTTATTCATCTTAGGCGAAAATAAGAATCAGCAGGTTGTTATAATCTCGTTTCCTTTCAGTTCTACTATCTAGGTCAGAATTCTTCATATTCATAACTACTCGTATCAAAGAAGAGCTAAGCTTGAAAGACACACAACTCGCGAAGGTATCGTGTCCAACGTGGATGCTAGTTGTTGTACAACACAAGGAATTACTTATGAAGGCGTTCGGCTGCGAAGTGTGTAAAATTCCCGTTTTTGAAGTTGCTTGTCGTCGCTGAGTCGTGACTTTAGACGTGCTACGTTCAAATGTGCAATATAATATATCCTATACAAATTCTAATTGAAAAAGTATATGACAAAAAGTAAAAATACATTTTCCTTCAAACTTTTATAAATCTTCGTTCGTTTTCGCTCGCAGTGTCATAATGTGACGTGTACAATATGCATGGCATAGTGATTTTCTCACAATAGTTCGCAATCGTGCATGAGAACTTATTTTTCAAAGGTAAGGTATAGGCAGGTAAAGGTAAGATAAGATATAGGTGGGTAAGGTAGGTATTATATAATTATTGATGAAAACATGCTTCATTATCGTACACGCATTCAGTGTTATGTCATCCTGTGCCCCCACTGTCGCGCTTTTTGTGTGTCTACACCTTTATTGCGTGGCGGAGTGAATGAAAATGCCGTGCACCGCGTATCGCAATTCGACATAATGTTTATATTATTACTTTCTGCATCGACACAAATAGATTTAAATAGGGCTATAAACACAATGTGTATTAATAATCTGACCCAAATGTTGGTATGACGCGCGTACCTGACGTAACATGAACACATACACATGTATCTACGCGAAATTGGCTCATTTCTGTTTAAACTGATCCGATTTCTGTTACGATATGTTCACATAATGATACTAAACGGGTGCCTGTTAAACTACTGTACATTGAATTAATATACTTACTGTCTATAATTTTCCTCCAAACGTAATGAGGACATTGGCTTTTATTTATAACTAGCTTTTACCTGCGGCTTATTAAAAGTAATCCGAAGTGGTGATTTCTATACTAAATTATCAAGTTTTAATTTTAACAATTGTTCAAAGAACAACTTTTTTGGGGTTTCCCTATTTTTTGTTTATTTTTAAACCATCCCTGTATTAAGGCAAACAAAACAAAAAATGCAAAAATGTCGATGTCCACAAAGGCAGTCGCAGCGCTGATCCGCCTCTTTGCTCTTCTATGCTCCTAGTATCATTGACGTCTCATTTTACGCATACAAAGCCAAACAAACTAAGTACGTCCACTAAGTCCTCCCCTTTTAACCCTAAAAAGGAATGGATCCCCAGAGGCACATATTTTATCATCCTCATATCAGTAGAACAGATCTCCCCTATTAGGTAATTTCCAAAAGGAAAATGGTGTGGTTTCAACCACATACCTCTTTATGCCAGTAGGTACATTTAGCATTTTACACTTAAATGCATTACTAATTACTATAGAGTTTACCCTTAGCTTACCATTCAAGTAGCTCTGCATCGTAAACAGGGACTATTTAGCTTAATCAAATATGTGACTTTTATCTCCTCTTGAATATTATACAACGATGAATATTTTTTTACCGTAGGTATAATAATATTATTATATAAGATAAGTGATATGATTTCTTATCTTCAAAAAGAACCCGGACGATAATGTGCTACGAAAGTTCTGTCTACCATTCAATCCATAAGGATGGAGACTTTATCGACAATTAAGCTTTTTGAAATGGGCGTAAAAATAAATACATAACAATAAAAATCAACCAATAAGTGATTCCTTACGTAAACATAAATACAATCTTTTCTTACGAAACCTTGATTATTTCCATTCAATGCTGAATATATACTTAATCAGACTTTATTATCGGCCTCCACACGTGAATAAATTCATAACAATGCAAGCTTTATGTTCCGTCTATTTAGACATCGCGAAATTGATCGTTTGATATAATCTTCTCTACAAGAGTGTTCTATGAACGGGCAGGCTTTCTAGATCTTACGCAACTGTGCCTGTATTAGGCACCAAATAATGTTCTTCCATAAACATCAAACACACTATAAGCACAGCCATTATACTATACCTGCTTATGAAAGAAATTATATTTTATTTTTGTACAAATTAAAACAGGACATTAATATTTATTTATCAAAATAAATAAGAAATCAGAGACTTCTTCCTCCTTTAATTCTATAGATAAAACAGTGCTATGAGTTATGAACTTATGACTGATTTGCACAAATTATATTTTTTCAATATTTTATTAATAAATAGGTACGAGTATATCTACGAGTGGCCTAACGATTTATCTTACTATGAGTGTCTTCTTTATTTGCGCTACTTAGCACTTCAAATTATTTTAGAAACCGCAATTGAGTCATATCTCACAAGTATCGGAGACAGAGCTTTCATTGTTTATTCATCGCAGTTTAGTCATCGATGGAGACGATAGACGCAATTCGATTATGAGACAGCTGGTGGCAACTATTACGTAAAATGATACGAATCTCACAGAAACCGACGCTAATAAGACAAGGAGGTGATAATGTCGGACGAATAATGTTTCAATGCAATCACAAATCATTATGTGCGGGCTTGGACATGATCAATCATGGAATCGCACTTTCGCTTTCAATTCCGAGATAAACTCTAAACTTCGCAATCGAATACAATGTACGCAAAATTATTGTGATTTATGAACTCTGCTAGAAATTGTGAACTAAGGATAAGGTCCACTTAAGGAATAAGTTAAATTTTCTATACTTACCTTTAATTTTCTTTATCAACTTTGAAATAAACTTGTGAAAGAATGACAGCATTCCAAAATTTAACCAAACATTTGTTGCAAGTCAGCATTTACTGTATGAAAAATATCATTTCTAACAATGGTTCTAACTTATTAGGCTTACTATTCGGTGTTTTATACATTCAATGATTCTATCAAGAAAAGTTCTTTATCGTTTAAGGAATTCCTTTAATACATACACTTTTTAAGCATTCATTTTTTTAATTAATTATTATTTTAAACTAGTCAGTACCAAGTTGCGGGAACTTGGTACGCGCGTATTAAATCCCTTGGAAACTCATTAATTTTCCGAGATCAAAATTATTCTATGTCCGTTTCCAAGATGGAAGCTATTCTTTATTTGTACTCATCTAATTCAGAGATGGAACCATGAAAAGTTTACAAACAGAGAGACAGACACGCTGGCTATGCATGTCTATTTGTCTTTTTATTCATATTTATCGTAACGTGAGAATATTTCTCGAACTCTCGACCCCTACTAATCCGTATTAAACACACCTACTCTTCTTCTCACCAATGACATTTTGCCAAACCTTTGTCTTACTGTAAACTGTGTCTGTGTACCGATCGATTGCCAAATGTACTCAAAAAAGTCACAAATCAGGATATCACAAATTTTGGCTACAAAAATATTGAGAGACGTGAACGAAAGGTTAACGTCCTCCATGGTTCATTAGGTGAACAATTCTTTACGCTCTAGAAATCTAAATATGCAAAAATAAAAAAGACTACTCATTTTCCTAAAAGACGGCTTAATTAGTATTTTACAGTTCGTGAGGCAGAAACTTATCTAGGAATGTGAGTGGTTCATCGTGAAAAGTATGAAAACCAAATAAAACGATGCAAGAAATAAGAAGAAAGAAATGGAACGCTTGAAAAATCCCGATGTAGCATCGGCAAGAAATGTTTTTGTCGGACTTTTCATTAAGTCTTTGTAGTACCTACTCAAAGTTCTACTAAGAGAGTAATTAAATTCTTAAGGTTTCTGTCTGTTATAAAATTAAGATAAAGTTTTTACTTTTTTTTACAAAAAAAATTAATTATAAATTCCATGAAATTGTTGGCAAGATAATCTGACTAGCAAAAAACGAGGAGGTAAAAGTGTGTGTCACAGTTTCACCAACATCGGTCTCGTGAGCTCTGAAAACGCTCCAATTCTAATAGTTTACATATTCGTGTGTTCTGAGAAGATTAAAAAGGATACAGGGCAAATATGGAACGGAAGCTGTAATGTTTGATGTATTAAAACTTTTTCTCGGGAACGATGTGTCTTTCAATCCTTATTAACACGTCGTAATCATGTGATTATTCGAAAGAATATCTTTATTCAAATTTTTTTTGTATCATTATTTATGGAATTATTAATGTATCATCATCATCGTCATCATTTTAACCTATTGCCGGCTCACTACTACAAGATACAAGTCTCCTTTCAGAATGAGAAAGGCTTATTTAGGCTAAGGCCTCTACCACACTGGCTAAGTTCGGATTTGCTAACGAACCGCGCAATGTCAAACCATCACCAAAGAGGTATTTCATTAGCACATCATGTGCCTTCTTCAAAATTAAGTATGGTGGTCAGCATGCGAAAAGCTCCTCTATTCAAGGCCGCTTACGTAACTAAAGTATTCTAGTGTTCGATGTGAATCTGTTCCAGGGAATCTTGAGCATTCTACAACACATTTCAATTGATTAGTTGCTTCTTTTTTGAGAACCCATGTTTCGCAGCCATACTACAGAGTGGACCAGACGTAGCATTGCAAAAAACAATTGTAAAACATGACTTTAGCTTGAGTGTTTAAAATACACGTAACTTTGAAAAACTATAGAGCTAAGCATACGGGCTAAACTAAACTAGGGGCAAACGCAACGATACCGCCAAATCTCGGTGAACTTTGTTGCCGTTTCACCTCCATTGACCCTCGTGCCGAGCATCGAAAACAAGCTCGTCACTGCTTATTTTTTTTTCAATCTGAGGCTAAGCTATGATAAAACGAATCTCTTGAAATGTGCAAAACAACAGAAATAAGGAAGTGTAAATAAAGATTATATAGCACCGTGAATTGCGAAGGAAAAGTATGACGAATTAACATTATTGCGATGCATTCGCCAGCGCACGAAATTACCCCAGTGTTCATTCATCTCGCCGCCGAAACGATTTTCGAATCACCTCACTATTCTGAACACAAGCTATTTCTTTTACTCAGCTGATCACAAATCTAGACATGGACCGCACGCATTTGCGCATTCCGCACTGCAATACAAATGTAGTGCAATGCGTTTTTCCTTCCAAAAACTAAGTCGAAAAAATAATAAAAAAAACAAACAAAATTCGACCAACTTGTGATCCTTATGACTCTACCATCGGTGTAGAAACCAGATCCTACTGAGTAGAGTCGGTAAGAAACTCTATAGTTTGTCTTTACAAAACACAATTACAGAATAAATAAGTACCTATAGGTTGGAATCAAAAATCCCAGGATGAAGAAAGAAAGAGTAACTATTTATAACTACTCGTACGTAATGACACGGACGTTAGTGTAGAAGGCGTGTCCGATGCATCCGATTCGCATACAAAGTATGTATGTAGTGCTGGCGGATTTTGCGCCTCTTGCGGCAATGTGCGATCTCTTTACAACCAATCTTAATGACTTGCTGATGACAAACTTAAGTCGTTAAATAGTTATTACGTATTACGTGTTTATAGTCATGTTATGCAAAACCAAAACTACAGTCACCGGCATTAAGCATTATCCGTCAAGCTTTGAAAGATTTTGAAACGGATAGTCAGCTGGCAGTTACGACGTTCTGTGAAGCTATAGAGCGAATTTAATAAAACCCGAGAATTTAAAATTGAGATGTCTCGTTGAAATTTCAAATCTCCAGGTCCACCGTTTTCTGTTAGTAAGTCAGTCACTGTATTTTATAGCCTATACATACATAACTAATACATAATATGACTATTTATTTTAAATTAATCCACTCTATTGAAATATCCAATTGCACAACAATAATAAAATCATGTACTCGTACCACACTGAAATTCTAAATTATAAAATAAACAGAATCGTTCAACATGGTTCATAAATGCCGGAGATTCAAATTAACCAAATTAACATTCATAGAACCACATCCTCTTTTTAACACACGTTAAAAACTAAAAAGTAAGGCACGAAGTCGCTCCGCCCATTACACACGATCGCATCATATCACAGATTAAATCTGGCTCTCACTTACTCAATAAAAACATTGGAAAAGAACTAAAATTAAAGAGCCAAGATTGAGTTGCACGTTTTTAAAATTTTAATAGAAAAATACAAAAAAAAAAACACTCAAGAAAGTGGCGCCGATGTGTCCCCATTGTGACGAGCGAGTCGTCCGGAAAAGAGTAAAGACTATAGACCGGTTTAGTCAGACTATGATAACTTACCTTCGTTAAAATCTAACAGATGTTTAAGTTTGTCCGGAAAAAGTCTATTTTACTAATTAACTAGTGTTGTTCCGGAACAACACTAGTTAATTAGTAACAAATTTTGACAAATTAATTTTTTTTACACCGGTGTAAAAAAATTAATTTGTCAAAATTTGTTAACGCTGTTTTCTCTCTAACATCTTCGAAAAAATTGGAGTAATAAAGTTAGTACGTAGCAAACCAGAATTTAACGATACCTAACTCAAGCACTAGCTAATGTAAGAGTAACTTTCTTTGTTAGCGCTAAGAGATCATGAATTAACAACGCTTTGTTTGACTAAACTTTTGTTAGTGCCATGTCCCTGTTATAATAATATGGTGATACAACCGGCCCTTTCAGTTCCCGAACCGTGAAAACGACGATTTGGCAGACGCCGCGGAGTCTGCGCCGGACCACTTTCTCTGCGCAGACGCAGCCCGACTCGCATAGTCCTTCAGGCGATCGCGAGCGTCGCGCGCCCGCGTGCACCGACGTTTCCGCACGTACAAATTCGATTCAATATCTGAAACAATTAAATACTACTACGCGACAATATCTTTTTCGCGATTATTCTTTTAATTCTTTCCAAAAGAATTCGTTTCTTGCGGTTCCAAAATTTGAACTGGAGGAATAAGTGACTGAGTTTAGTGAGTGATTTGAATTTCGAGCGGCTTAGGAGCTCGTCTCGTTTTGTTATCACCGATGCCAACCGCTGACAATGACCAAGAGGCGTCTCGTCTGGCGTTGATGCGAATGGACTCCGGCCAAATCATGACGCTCTGGTACACTGATATACTGGTGAGCATTATTCACTCCACTTTTATTGCTGAGTAAACATTATTTTTTATTATTCAACCGTATCTTTAAAGGCGTGCAACAAGCATTTATCTTACGTATACCGACATCTACCGAGTAGCGATCTTTTAAATTGGTTCGCTTAACGTACCTACCTTTTTTTTGTGATATCAACAATGATAATTTTATTATTGGATAATACAATTGCCGATGTTTGTAGGTAGCGTCGTTATCTCGATTCTAATCTGTAGTGACATAACTCTATTGTTCGAAGTAACCAACCATAACCGTGAACAACTTTGGTAATGCATGAGTTGAATTTTTGCGGATCTACGCGCCTTTTAAAGATGGGATTATGCAAAAATTTTATAAGGCCTATTGAGCCATAACTTTTACAAATCTATTGCAAACAGCTCAATGGCACTTCTAAGATTCCACTAATTTTTATTATCACAAGAAACCCCTTATTATTACAAAAGATAAGAAGATGAGAAATACAAACTAGAGAGAGATAAAGTAAAAACTGCATCTAAACGTAAGATCAAGAAAGTATCGTATAAAATAATAAATAAATTGTATAAAATAAAAATTAATCTTTTTTTGTTTGACTCGTATGTATACCTAAACCATTAATCTGATTGTTATGTCACTCATAACAGAGATGACTTTAAGATTATAAAAATTATCGCCAATCTAAGACCAGTAGCTATTCAAATAAGTTAAACAAATATTTGACTTCGATTTGAGTTTTTTTTCCATCGAATTATAATTTTATTAATCGACTTCTCAATTTAAATACCAAGAAGCAATAATTCAATTCAATTAATTGAAGTGTTATTAATAATTTCGACAAGAACGCCAAGACTTCTCCGAGCCAAAGAAAACTTAATAATTAAATGCGTGTCCACGTAAACTAACAGAGGCGATAGCGGGTAGTTTTCACGAAATGTCAAATATAAAGTTTCATGTTGATTTTGTAAATAAATGGAATGGAGGTGGAATGATAAATGATTATTTACTATAATACAAGTAAGAGGTTTCCAACCCTGCTCTGAGAAGAAAGAACCTTAACAAACTTAGTCAGTAGATAATAACCATTAACAATTCACGCACACTTGGATTAGAATTTCCACACCCGGCATTTCACTCGCGTTCGCACATTCCACGTGAACACAGCCTAAGATTCGATATGGGCGTCAATTATATATCATTATTGCATACACATTAAACGCAGACGAATGACCTAGAAGTGCATTATATTACTAACCAAATAGCTTGAGGCTTTTCATATTAAAATTATTTTATTCCATAGCTTTCTAAATAATTAGGTACCTATAAAGAAAGCTAACGGAAGCAATTTTAAATCTTTACATAGCTTTGCTTAGTTTATAGTGTTACGACCACTCAACACTAGATGGCGTTAGTCTCGAAAGTGTTACGACCACACTCAACTCAACTCACTCGACACTAGATGGCGTTAGTCGCGAAAACCGGGTACGCGAACTTACCAGAACTATCCGTCCCGGCTGATCACTTCCGCGCACGTTGGGGAGATTCGAGAAAGGAACGTTCTGGAACGTCTCGGCTCATATAAATAGCCGTAGAGAGGCGCCGGAGGTTCAGTTCAGTTCAAGCCCCGCCCACTTTGTGTCAAGCCACGCCCACTGGCCACGCCCACCGGGCTCCGCCTACTAGACAGGCCACGCCCACCATCGGCACCGCAGCTTCTACAGCCCCTCAAGTGGCCCTTCAATTAGGAAGTTTAATTGAATTAATGGAGCTGCAAAGGGCTGAAATTCAGGCAATGAAGGAATCGCACGAACGCAAGCTCGGCGCTCTGCAAGAGTCACAAGAACGCAAGCTCAACGCTTTGCAAGAGTCACAGGAACGCAAGCTGACTACGATCCAAGAGTTCCAAAAGGCTGAAATCAGAGCGATTCGAGAATCACAAGAGCAACAAAAAGACCTCCAAGAAAAAGCGCTTTGGGCTATAAATGATGTTAGTGACACGGTGACTAAGCTTCGAAAAGATGTCGACGTAGTGGAAGAACGAGTTACCGGGTTAGGATTGGATGTTGAAAATGTGAAAACCGGCCTTACTGAACTACAGAAGAAAGTAGTGCGCCTCGAAACCACGGGAGTTGCGATGTCCAGTGGAACTACCGGAGTGGCGCAAGGACCAAGAGTGAAAGTGCCGCCATACGACGGCACTACTTCTTGGAGCGCTTATCGTCAGCAATTTCAGACTGTTGCTACTGCCAACGGATGGACGGAAGAACAGTGCCTGACTGCTCTCACTGTTGCGCTCAGAGGGCAAGCTTTGTCAGTCCTGGAAGCACTGCCACATACAGGGAATGGGTTTCAAAACCTGATGGAGGCACTTGAATCCAGATACGGGGAGCGACACTTGGAGCACGTGTTCCGTGCTCAACTTCGTGACAGAGTTCAACGCTCAGGAGAAGGACTACAACAATGGGCGTTGGAAATTGAAAAACTCGTCAGGAAGGCACATCCAGGAGCCGACTCCAAGATGGTAGACACGAATGTTGTTCAAGCATTTGTCGACGGAATCAAAGACCTGGAGGTCAGGGCTGCAGTGAGGCTTCGTCACCATACCTCGCTAAAGGAAGCATTGGCGCATGCTTTGGAGGTCGAGGCTGTTCGCCATGACATACGGCAGGCCCATAAGATCCGCGAGGTCTCTGAGGAAGTCAAGGAGGTTAAGGCTCCTATGAAGAAACGTTTTGGAGTCATGTGCTACAAGTGCGGCGATAGGGGCCATCTTCAGCTCAACTGCCCGCAGAAGGAGACCCAGATGACAAGGATGAAAAGGATCGAGGAACAAATAGAGGAGCTGAAGAAACAAGGGGTTCCGTCCCCTGCCCGGGATCAGGGAAACGAATAAGAGCCAGGACTAAGGGGCGAGTACTGGCTGACGCGGAGGGAGCCCCGACAACTGTTATCTCCCAGGCTTGCAGCGGGAATAGTCTGGCGATTCAGGGGACTATTAACGGGACGGATTGCAAAATGACCCTAGACACAGGAGCTTCTAGAACAATAGTGAACCCAAACCTGGTAAAAGCCGCAAGGGGACACAAAAGGAGAATTAACTGTCGGCTTCTTACTGCCTCCGGCCAGCCAATACCCGTCCTGGGAGAAGTGTCAGTTACGATGTATGTAGGGGAGTCCTCATACTCTCATGACGTTATCGTGGCTGAGATTATGGATGATTGCATCTTGGGTTTGGATTTTATGAAGAAACACAACTGCAGAATTAATGTCGCTGACGGAGTCTTCAAGTGTGGTGAAGAAGAAATCTTCATTCTTGGAGGTGCCTGCGGGAAAGTCGCATGTGTAAAGAAAGTGATTATACCTGGACGAACGGAAGCTCAGGTGCTGGTGAAACTGCCGCCAGCTGGAAAGAAAAAGGCAAACAGATGCGTGTTGATCGAAGACACACCTACCAAGACATCGGCGCAGAAACTGATGACGGCGAGAACCCTTGTTAGTGGAAGCAGTAACGCTGTAGTCAAGGTTTTGAATCTTGGTGATCGCGAGATCTGCTTGAACAAAGGTGACGTCATTGGAAAGTGCGAGGAAGTTATCTGGATGAAAAAGTGTAGTTCGATGACAGGCGCAGACTCAGCAAACAGCAACAACTACGGATTAGTGACTGAGTTACTCGATGACTGCAAGAGTAATCTGACTTATTCGCAGGGCATGAAAGCTAAGAAGTTTTTACAGCGCTACGCGAATATCTTCTCCAGTCAAGAAGGGGACCTTGGAAGAACGTCGATGGTTCAGCATAGGATAGATACCGGAAGCGAAAGACCAATTCGTCAACGAGCAAGACGGATACCGATTGCAAAGGAAAAAGAAGTTGAAGGCCTTTTGGAGGACATGAGAAGGAATAAGATTATTGAACCGTCTGCAAGTCCGTGGTGTTCACCTGTTGTATTAGTGAAGAAGAAAGATGGTAGCACGAGATTTTGTGTGGACTATAGGCGTCTGAATGATGTCACTAAGAAGGACAGTTACCCGTTACCTAGAATCGACGACACTTTGGATACCTTGAGTGGCATGAAATGGTTCTCGACCCTAGACCTGAAATCTGGATACTGGCAGGTGGAAATTCATCCAAAAGACAAGGAGAAGACAGCTTTCTCGACCGGCAAAGGTTTATGGCAATTTAACGTCATGCCCTTCGGATTGTGCAACGCACCTGCCACATTTGAGCGACTCATGGAGTGTGTACTGGCAGGCTTAGTTGGAGAGGCTTGCTTAGTCTATTTAGATGACGTCATCATTGTCGGCCGTGACTTCGAGGACCATTTGCGAAACTTGGAGCAAGTTTTCGCCAAAATAGAGGGAGCCAAATTAAAGTTGAACCCGAAAAAGTGTCGTTTATTCAGGAAAGAGGTCAATTATCTCGGCCATGTTATCTCCAGTGATGGAATCCAGACAGACCCGGAGAAACTGGAGGCAGTTCAGAAATGGCCTACCCCTAAGGACAAAACCGAAGTGCGGGCATTCCTCGGCCTATGCTCATACTATAGGCGTTTTGTCAAGGGATTCTCAGAGATAGCCAAGCCATTACATCGGCTGACAGAAGATAAACGACAATTTAGTTGGGATGGGACTTGCGAAGATTCTTTCCAGAAACTGAAGAAACATCTGTGTGAAACACCAATCCTGGGGTATCCACAAGCTGAAGGTCAGTTTATAGTCGACACGGACGCAAGCAACACGGCCATTGGAGGAGTGTTATCCCAAAAACAGGGTGAAAGAGAAGTTGTTATTGCATATTTCAGCAAATCTTTATCCAAGCCAGAGAGAAACTACTGTGTGACAAGAAGAGAACTCTTGGCTGTTGTAAAGACGCTACAACATTTCAACAAATATCTCATCGGCAGACAGTTTTTACTGCGAACTGATCACGCAGCCTTGAAGTGGCTACTGCAATTCAAGAACCCAGAAGGTCAAGTAGCTCGATGGATTGAACAGCTCCAGGAGTATGACTTCAAGACTGAACACCGCAGCGGAAAGACGCATGGGAATGCTGACGCACTCTCACGAAGGCCGTGTTCAGAAGACTGCAAACATTGTGTTAAGCAGGAATCCAATGAAGAAGCATTAAAGCTAACGAGAACAAGTCCTTTGGGTCCCTGGGAGAATGATGCTATGAGGGAGGCTCAAGAAAGAGATGACGACCTTCGGCACATCATCACATGGAAGAAACGGGGTGATGTAAAACCAATCTGGAGTGAGGTTGCACCCACTGGCGCTGTCACTAAGGCGTACTGGGCGCAATGGGACAGTCTGATACTCCAAAACGGAATACTCTACCGGAAATGGGAGAAGACTAACGGCAGAGAGTTCCATCTTCAGATAATTGTCCCAAGAACGAGAGTACCAGATGTTCTCCGTGAAATACATGATGGCGTATCAGGAGGTCATCTAGGTGTCAAGAGGACGTTAACAAAAGTGCGAGAACGATTCTACTGGTTGCATTGTCGAGATGATGTACAAAATTGGTGCCGCAAATGTACCACTTGCGCTGCTGTAAAAGGACCACAGACCAGGAGCCGTGGGAACCTGCGGTTGTATAACGTCGGTGCACCGTGGGAACGAATTGCAGTTGACGTAGCTGGGCCATTTCCTGTAACGGAATCGGGAAACAAGTATTTTATGGTCGTCATGGACTACTTCACCAAATGGCCGGAAGTGTTCGCCATACCAAACCAAGAAGCTACAACAGTCGCTTCTAAGTTAGTCGAAGAAGTGATATGTCGCTTTGGTGTGCCTCTAGAAATCCATTCAGATCAGGGCAGGAACTTCGAATCGCAAGTATTCCAGGAAGTGTGCAGAATTTTGGGCATGCATAAGACGAGGACCACTGCGTACCATCCACAGTCTGATGGAATGGTGGAGAGATTTAACCAGACCCTTGAGAGGCATTTGGCGAAAGTGGTAGACGACAAACAAAAGGATTGGGACAAGTATATACCACTCTTCCTTCTGTCGTACCGAACCGCCGAGCATGAGAGCATAAAAGCTACCCCGGCGTATGTCAATTACGGTAGAGAACTACGAATACCAGTAGACCTATTGACAGGAGGGTCACCAGAGGAACCAGAGACCGTACAAGACTATGTCTGTGATTTAAAGGAAAAAATGCGCTATATACACGCCTTGGTTCGGGAAAATGGATTACAGTCAAGTGAGAACATGAAAACCAGATACGACCGGAAATCGAACACGAGCGGCTTCGAGGAAGGATCACTGGTGTGGCTGCATAACCCAACTCGCCGGAAAGGGAAATCTCCAAAATTGCAGACCAAGTGGGACGGTCCATACAAAGTGGTGACCCGACTGAATGATGTGACTTATAGGATTCAAAAGCATCCAAGGGGGACATTCAAAGTGGTACACATAGACCGCCTGGCGCGTTACCATGGCAGTAACAACGATGCTCGGGACGAGCATCTCTAAGAGGGGAGTAGTGTTACGACCACTCAACACTAGATGGCGTTAGTCTCGAAAGTGTTACGACCACACTCAACTCAACTCACTCGACACTAGATGGCGTTAGTCGCGAAAACCGGGTACGCGAACTTACCAGAACTATCCGTCCCGGCTGATCACTTCCGCGCACGTTGGGGAGATTCGAGAAAGGAACGTTCTGGAACGTCTCGGCTCATATAAATAGCCGTAGAGAGGCGCCGGAGGTTCAGTTCAGTTCGAGCAACCGTCGAGGCGACTTCGAAGCGAAACCTAGTGATCAAAAGTGCTACCAGTGAAACCTACGACTTGGCTACGACCTAGGACATTGTGAGTGCTTAGTGTTTGGACCTAGTGCTTTGTAGTGCTAGTGAATAAAGTCTTTCAAGGAGTCAGCAGGTCTTTCTTTCCAAATCCAGCGAACCCTAGCACGTAACAATAGTAATTACTTTAATGTCTTAATGGAAAAGATTCCGTACCTACTCGTGACGGAATAGTACCTAGTCGTTACTGTAGATTTGCGATCTCTCTTCAGAGACTTCCATTTGTGGAATTGCGATAACATTGATTGTACTGTTTACGAACTATACACAATCCATTACTTTTACGAATCGACTTCTGCGTGAAATTAGGTTTTAAAAATACCACGGGAAAACTTCAAGTCCTAAGCCATATCTCATCAGTCATGACTGAACGACAAACCAACAAATAAACATACATTGGCATTTAATAAAATACGTATTTATAAAACAAAACAGGTACCTTAGATCAAAGACAGGTATGTAGTTAACTTACGATGATTAATAATATTCAAAAGCGGTATTTTTTTAGGAATTTAAATTATAATTAAATTTCGCATTTAATTATAATTTAACGATTTAATATTTTACGATTTTACCAAATGTTAAGTGACAATACAGTCTAAATCTTTCATACTGAGAGGAAAACTGTGCCCAGTAGGAGCCCAGCAATGTTTTCAGATGAAGAAGAAGTATACGTTAACTTTCCAATCAATGTATCTATTTTGCACGTTGACACGGCTGCGGTTTATTACGCTAAGTGTTTGCCGTTCCGGCTCCCAGCACGGCGAGTTACATAAGCGGTCAGCGGACCACTTCATCGGACATTGTGACCCGCTCGTCGCGAGGCGAATAGGTCAAGAGCGATACAACTCTCATAACAACGCTCTTAAGGCTGAGACGAACAGTGCAACAGCGCGATGGTAGGAGCGGTACCATAAGGCGCGTTACGTCGATGGTACATTGCTTCTGGGTTCTTAATAAAAATCGCGTCATACAAGAAGCAACGCATATGAGTGCTTCCATATAAACAAACTAATGCTGCGCTACGTGTATTAAGACGTTGCCGGCTGCATGGAAACACAGCTACGATATAAGGGGTGTAAGTACTTTAACTTTCTGTGTGGTGGCATATCACGAATTTTTCTATTTACAATGCCACAACCCTCTTACGCGTGCATTTAGTGTGACGATTAACCGCGCAGTACACGTAGTGCACACGTAGTGAGTGTTTCGAACTCTGTAGCAACAACGAGTCAAGTCAACGAAACTGGAAAGTGTGCCAGACGCAATAAATCGTCGATCCTTATCATCGACCGGTAATTTTCGAGACTATCCAAACCATGACTGTTTTCTCACATAATAAAAACTCCGAGGCGGGAGATGGTATCGGTGCACGAATAGTTAAGGCTTGGGTAGATACAATGCGATACGGCAGTTGTATGTCAAAACCTCAGAAGAACTGTATAACTATAAAGTATATCAGATTGCAGACACTGACGGTTCAGACGTTTCGAAGATCCCGGACAATCAACAAACTAACAAACTATCAGACAAAAGGTCATGTTATGACGTCTATGCCGTCGACTCAACTGATAAAAGTCCACTGCTGAAAAACGGTCTCTTTCGCCAAAGACCAAACTTGTAGTTCACTTGAGATCATCCAGTCCTCTATCATCTGTCATCGTCTATCCAATGAGAGGATCATCAAATTCTACTTTTCCCGGTGGCACATCGGCGGCCCACGACTCGGCACAGGAAATGAGAAGGGTGGGCTCTCGAATGAGAAGGTTTTGTTATATACAATGGATAAAAGTAATGTATGTATGTCACTCTCACGTCAATCCGTAGCTCTGTTGCAGCGTGATTGAAGGACAAACCAACAAACAAACACACTTTCGCGTTTTCGTAAGGAAGTAAGGATTATTATTTATTGAACATTCCGTGATGCGTTGTGTTTGTCCAATCGTTTATAACATCGTAATCGTTATACGCACGCGTACAACGTACCTACGTGGGTAATTATTCTCCTTTGTGTTCCGTGCCGACAGTGGATTACCGTGTTTTGTGCTCCATTATTGGGGTTAGACGGAAAATGAATATTCATTGCTATTTTAGTCTATTTAGGGGCAAAGAAGTATTTCAGCTCAGAACCATATTTAAAAATTATTTATTATTCAAATTCATATCCGTGTCTGACTTTTGTTTGGTGTTGATGAAAAAACCCAGGTCTTCTGTTTGTTCTTTGAAGAAATAAATATATGAACCGGAATATAAAAAGCTTTTTTTTACTCGACAGCCCAGACAGACGGACACAAAAATTTTTAATGTGTTAGGCTATCGTTCATAGAATTATAATCATATGAGTTTAATAACACCAACGTACCTACCTAACGTTTCAGAAAGGCGGATGCTCTAACAGTTTTTGTATTGAAAGTCTGTTAAAACACGAAAATACTTTGCGTTAGTGAATCATTTAATTGTTTCCTTGTTTTTGCGCACCATTGGGGTCCAGCTTCTAAATTCTTAAAGCTTTGCACAAAAGGATCAATTTTAGTTGCTGAGCTATAATTCTATAGTTACCAACAAGATTTGTTAGTTACCAACAATTGCTGCTTATCACAGAGCTGCAAGCATTATGTCCACAGTTCAAATAACCTCAAAGCGTGCATGTCCGTTGACAAGAAAGGCGACCACGAGCGCGCACACTCTCAATTTCATCTGCGATATCCACCACACACCACACGCCACATTGCGGCTTCCCAACGTAACAGACAGCCGCGTCGATTTATCTTATTATGTATTAACATTTACCGCAGTTTAACAAATGTACAGACTACAGTAAGCTACGTCTTTTATAGTGAGCGGCTTAATAGCAATGCTGCCGAAGTGCCTAAGTATATTGGTTACTAAACGTCATTACTGCTGACATTTTTTCGTAACTGTAAAAAAGGTAGACTATATAGAGTCTATAGAGTAGGTCGGTAGAGATACAGAAGCAGTGTTGCGTAATCGAGTGTTAATTAATTATTATTGCAGAATATTATACGGCTTATTCCGCGCAGCCTTTTATTAGACATTAATAGGCTTTGAAATTAAAATGACACAATTCGACGTCGACGTTTACACTTCGTAAAAGAACTGTTACTAGTTTGGCGTTACCAATTCTTAAACGTATTTATTATTTTCGTGGAATTACTTTTACATGTTATAGTGTAGCAACAAAGCAACAAGAGATAGAGCTTCTGTACACGAGCGATACAAACCACTAGTTGGTGAAAGTCTGCAACCAATAAATACCCAATCTTGGATGGCTTTAGGTTAGTACATCGAAATAGGTCATTGCTCTGTGCAAGTAAATAAATTACATTACTGTATGATTGCTAAACTGTGGCAAAATGTATGTGGGCGGCAGATGCGGGGACATCCGCCTAGTCAATGATCGCTGTTTACTTTTTTTATTTCTAGGTTAATTCGATTATGGCCGGTCTACATAGATCATTATTATGATTACGTGTACCTACTAAATGGTTGTGTAAATAAAAAAGAATTTTATTGTAATAAAGATTTGTTTTGATTAAAACTTTAATGGTTGGTGCACAGATACAATGTTTGGGTAACCGCAAAACCCATTTTTTTGGTAACTCTATCTGATGTAATAGAAATAATAAAATATTCGTTGTGAAATTTTGAGGATGTAATTTATATGACTGCTAATTAATAAACTAAACAAGAAGAACTATTTCCCGTTCTAGTTGTATTTGTAAAAATCGTGTCACAAAATTTTAATAAGCGTGAAAATATTTTGCTAATTTAAAAAAGAATTAAATGTAATAAGTACCTACTTGCACTTATATAAAATTTGACAATTTTTTTTCAAAAATACTTTATTAAGTATTTTATGTAAGTACATGAAAATACACATGTATATACATAATTCGAAAATACCCAACACTTGTTACGTTATCTACAACATGAAATATAAATTCACACGAACAAATTGGTGAGCCACAGCTAGTCTCCAAAAAAAAAAAAAAAACAACAAAACACGGCTGTCGCTCAATTAAAGTGGACCTAAATATCATGTCTCACGTCGCCGGCGGTGCTTTTAAAAAGATATCAAAAAGAAAGTGCAAGTTATTTAGACGTTAAAGCTCTCGTCCCGCGCGCCGCAAGTCGCGCTTCGCGTAACTCATTTTATTAATGCCACATGAGATAATGAAAGCGAAAAACATGCGCAGGGTTACCATTTCAAGTAGTTTTTTTTTTTAATATTTTTTTTTTTTTTTAACTTTTAGCCCCTCCGACATTAGACGGAGACCTTGGCTACAGGATTTTTGTTTATGTTTTTTGTGTGTTATTATTGTCCTATTTGTTTATTGTTTAGTTATAGTCTATTCTTTCATGTTATACCACTAACATTTTTAATAATATTAGCCAAGCTGAAGTTGACCAATATCCTCCTCTCCCCCCCAAATAAGCAGAATGCTTGTGCTAGGCGTGGGCACGACAATAGTGCAACAGGTGGGATTCGAACCTGCGACCTTTCAGTTTTCAATCCGCCCCTTTAACCGTTGGGCTATTGAGGGTTAAATATAGACTAGCGCTTGACTGCGATCTCACCTGATGGTAAATGAAGATGCAGTCTAAGATGGTGCACGCTTGCCTAGCAAATGTCTATTCACTCTTGATTTAAAGACACCCACATTAGAAGTAGTTTTTTATTCGTACCTACTTAATTATTATTTTACAAAAGTAGTTTGAGAACCTCCTTCTTTTTTTTGTAGTTTAAATTTTGACAAACTCCCTGGCGCATTGGAGTTAAAATTGGCTGGTCTCAGGTTCGATTCCTGGCGGGGCAATTTGGGGTTTTATAATTTCTGGGGTTCGAGCCCCACCCACTAATTGTTATACCCACTATTGTCGAGCTATTGTCATACCCACTCCTAACACAAGCTTTTCGCTTATTTAGAGGAGAGAGAAGAATAAAAGTCAAGTTCAGCTTGGCTAATATTCTTTAAAAAAAAACTCAATGTTTCGTACCAAAAAATCGTTGGATTCACCTATAGTAAGTAATTAATACAATACCCATTAGATGGTTGCCCTAGCGGATGGTACCCACCTCGATCTGTCTGATTCATGTATTTAGGTTTGACGACATAATGCCAGTAATTAAGGGTGAAAGCATCACGAGCGATGCGACCCGAGCATTCAGATGATGACAAATCCGTTAATACTGCTGCAATTACACTGCTGAGCTTATTAAGTCATTTCTAATGTCATAGGCTTTAGGTTTTAAAAATTCCATTATATTCCAGGATAAAAAATTATGCTATGTCCTTACTCAAGATGCAAGCTATCTCCTTGCCAAAGATTAAAATGGGTTCAGTAGTTTTGCCATGAAAAGGTGAAACAAGGTGTATTTATTTCCCAGTATATGGATTAGTAGGTATGTAAATGGAAGTATGGATTCTTCATATTGCTAACATACCTACATACGTTCGGGTATTAGAAGTCATTCGCTTACAAACAATACACATTCCTAATTTATCTAAATTCCTAGATAACTTTGCTCACAGCTGCAATAGGCACCCATTTAGACTAATGTTACGAAGTATAATTAGAATGAGAGGTGGGAACATCTAGAGTCAAAGCTTTTCACTGATTATTTATAACAATGATGCAAATAAAGACACTCAGCTGTGCGATTCTCTAAAAATGATTATATATAACGATTGCAATCGCCTCTGATTGGTCGATACTCAATCGCTATTGGGTAAAATGCATTATTGCAGAAAGCACGCGATAAATTCAGCCAATCACATCAATTGACACTGTAGCAATGATTGATGCAGCTTTTACAGAATCGGTCTGCAGAATAGGTACGACACCGAAATCCCAAATATCCCATGTCAACAATATCAGAACTTTAGTTTCGCTGCAACGGCTTCGTAAGGCGTTGAGCTTCAGGCCTTAAAAATTAAAAACACATAGCTAGGCAATTACGAAAGAATTGTTAAACTGGACAGCATTTGCGTGCGTAGTTGCGAAAAAATTACATGATGCCCGACCGAGCATTCACCTATAGGAAACTAACAATAAACAAACAAATCATAAATCACAAAGCAACGCGAAAAATGCTGGCGTTACATTCATTTTATCTTCACACGCGTTTCAAGTCAAGTTATTTTAAAAGGGAAGCTTTTACCGAGAAGTCATAATCATGCCGCCCCAGATTGGTCGCTTTGTGCTTAATTAAAAAATCGTCTCACTGTGTCGGGGTGTCCCGAAGGTTGCGCAATAAATTTCAATCTGCAACACGTCGACTCGTTTAAAATCTAGACACCGGTCCTCGCTTCGTCGTTATATAAATCATAATTCGAGTTGTGCTGTGTTATGAACTTTGTTAACGTTTTCTACATAGCGAATACAGATGTGAATCACCGAGAACGGACAGTATATTATGCGTGTGGAACACCACATGCATAAAATACGTCCGTATAGATACGAGATACGTGTATAGATACGTGTGTAGATACGGCAAGTTAACTCTCGCATTTTATTGCAGAATTTTATTTTTTATTTGATATCCGAATAACTAAAACTTGCAGAAATTGACTTGCTTTGTGTATTTATAATGTACAAGTTACTTACCAAAGCTGTGGTTTTTTCAAAACTGTCATTGCTTATCAACACATCGCTTTAGAACTGTTTTTTCTAGTGTTATTTTCTTGAAAACCTGCAGCGCCACAGATACTATTTTAGCCTGCATTTTATGTTGGAATTTTCAAGCCTATTTCATAATTCCCAATTAAATTAATAAAATCGCCAGTTGGTAATATCAGAACGTAGGTAGATTAGAATGTAGTAATATTCTGAAGACAAACTGAACTGAGCTTCGATTCGTTTAAACGTAATAGAACAATGCGCGATTCGTGCTCAAGAATTTGTAAAAATTGGCAAAGTTAGTACAGAATGGTATGCCCTGGCAGAGCACAGTGTTTCTAAAAGTATTCAAATTACACTCGTTCGATCTTTTGATGGCATATTAACATTGAATAATAGTATTATCGATGCGGAAAATCGGCTAGACAACAAAAATGTGATCTTGAGGAAAACAGTCGCTTTTCACGTGGTTTATTGTTTGTTTTATTTTTGAATTTAGCATGTTTAACTGACGCTAATGTATACCTAATCCTTTCAACATTTTCCAAGGAAAGAAGTTAGTGTTAATGTATCCGCAACAATAAATTCGCGGTAACATGACGTTTGTCCAAACAGAAATGTTGGAAATTTTGAATAAATTAACTATATGATACAGTAAGAATCCGGTAGTAAATATGACTTCTTGAACTCCAGAAAAAGATAATACGACGTTTTGTCACTTTTTAGATAGAGACGACTCTCTACGAAACCTGTCGACTATCTTCCAAAGGTCGATATGTAATATTTACTGTCGGGTGCTGTCTACTAATACTAAATATCTAATTGCGAAAGTGACGGTTTGACCTTCAATCACGACGCAATAGAGCTACGGATCAACTTGAATTTTTGCCTGGGTACTATAATATAAAAGGACTGAGTGTCAAAGGTTACTTTTTTCGGAGAAAACCAAATGGCTATCGCGGGATTTTTGAAATCTTGACGATAATAAATTTCTATACATAGAAAAGAAAATGGTAAGTAGTAGCATCAACTAGTTCTGCATAATTTCTTTTGTTCTGAATAATGTCCAGGCCTGAACCACACGACTCCTCCCGTTCGCTAATTTTACGATCACCTTGGCTTTATTTGCGTCGATTTCATTGTTGCAATGTAAATAACGTGATAGTAATAGTGTAAGGATCCTCGAGCATCTATTTTAGATCAAAATGCTATTGTTTAGAGACTGAGGTCGTTACTGAGAAAATAAATGTTTATTGGATAGAAGCAAGTGTTACGTTTAACTCTAAGATAGGCTAAACACATATAAGCATTTTGTGCCTTGGGAAACGTTAATTCACGCAAAAGTGCCCACAGAAGTGTTTATCTTTTTAAAGAAGAATGACAAGCTCATTTCTGAAAATATTTCAATCCAATTATACCAATATACCCATCAACTGTTCTATTTCGGTGCTCACACACACTCTCATCATCATCATTACCTCATACTTGCACCAACTTTTAGGTACACTATTTACGTAGATACATTTCGACAACAAATTCTAGCCCGTGATCCCATAGAAACTTTGGTAGAAGAAATGTTACGAAGGTATCCAAAAGACCACCGAAATTTGTGCGTCCCTAAGAAAAAAGACTTCCAGTTGTGGTTACTGAAGTGGGGGCCCTAGCCGTGCCACGGCAAGCTTCTTAGGTAAAGCGTTCCTGTTTGAGTCAAGGAACTTCGCGCAGGGCGTCGATGTGTTAGCAGGAGATGTCGGAGCCTCCGAATATATAAAAGTATGCGCTGAAAGTGGCCACTGTAGTTTTAGTGGTTAAATACTCAAAATAAACTCCACCAAGAAGTCCATGAAGTAAGAGATTTCTCCCATTAAGTATAAATAAAGGTATCAATCGTTAACCAAATTGTTTCTCTTGTTTCAGAGCCCCGGCGCGGTGACCGGCGGCGGCACGGGCCCCACGGGGGCTGAGGGGGGCTCTCGCGACGCCCTGGATGTGCGCTACTCACTCGCAGCCCTGGCAGACGATTACACCAAGCGAAAACATGTAGTGCGCGTCACTACCGCCGCCGGTGCTGAACTGCTGTTACAGGTAGCCTTCTGATTAATGCTTGCTTAGCTATAAGTAACAATTATTAGTAGAGACATCGTTCTTGTACGTAACAACGAGATCAGAAGACCAAGAGGAAAGTTAACGACCAAGTGTGTGCAGATCGCCGAAACAAGATTAATATTTCCACTTAAACAGTGTCCAAAGCACCGGCCGGCCCGGCAGGCAGCAGGTACATCTGAACTTATAGTTTCCAGACTCCAGTCCATCTTAGCCAATAAGTTATGTTTATTGGACAAAAGTTACCGAATTTGTTTTTCATCACAGGCTGAAGGCGCCGCAGACGCGCAACGCTGGCTGGCCGCGCTGCGCAGACATTCCGCCGAGCCGCCGCCAACAGAGCCCGCGTCACTGCCGCCACCGCCCGCCTCCGCGCCCCCCACCACCACCGTCGCGCCCGAGTGCCCCTCGCCGCTGCCGCCGCAGCGCAGCAAGAAGATCGGCAGGAACAGGTCGCCTACCGGTAAGTTTGAGCTCCCCGGGAGTATAATCAAACGAACATCAAAAAAGCCTCGTCTATCTAACCGTCAAGTTATTCCAAAGATATTTTAAGATTGTATTGTCACAGGTCCCCCAACACCAACTCTCCCGTCATCCCCCAAGAACAAGACATGGAAGGGTCGCATGGCGAAGCAGCTGCGGCGCATGCACGGCGGCGCAACCACGCCGGCCCCGGCAGCCGCCACGGGCTGGCTGGGCGCGCCGCTAGAGCGGTGTCCCTCGGACGCCGAACATCCCCTGGTGCCCAAGGCGGTCACTTTACCCGCTCAGGCCGTCGAGGTGAGATTCAGCAATTTTCATCTACCTACTACCGAAGGAGACAGTAAATAGGCTTTTAACGTAAGGAATTGTTAGTTTGTTAATTGACAATTTTACGCTGTGCGTTGAATTTTGTGGCCTTCAGATTCTGGTTTTTCTTAAACTGGTCACGGTTCTTGAAATCTTGTCGTCCAAAACCTCTGAGCTTCAAGACCATAGATAACTTATGGATCCAGAACATGGCCGTTACAAGTAGAGGTCACTAGAGGATGAAGAGCCCTATATTCAGGATCAAATCAGAAGATTCATAAGAGAACAGGAACATTGAGTCACATGCTGACTCGATGAGGCATGTGGCTCAAAAAAAACCGACCGACTCGACATTGCTCAGGTGCTGCTATTGCTCGCCATTAGGCGATCCTGTGCCGGAATGTGCAGCGCTGAAAGGCACAGACGGATGATCTCAAGCGAGTCGCCGTCAGCTGTTACATACGGCGCAGGATTTTGTTCTTGAAAGGATCACGTTTCAAGGAACTATCCATCCAGCTGCGGACGCATATCGGTGGAGATGATGATGGTTGCAGACACATCCAGTATAAGCTGAGCCTTAATCGCATGCGTTTGTTTGCAGGCGTACGGCCTGCGCACGGTGGGCGTGTACCGCGTGCCCGGCAACGCGGCAGGCGTGGCGGCGCTGGCGGCGGCGCTGGACCGCGGAGAGCCGCCGCCCGCGGGTGACGCGCGCTGGGCCGACGTGCACGTGGCCTCCAGCCTGCTCAAGGCCTACCTGCGCCGCCTGCCCGACCCCATCCTCACCGCGCACCTCTACCCCGCCTTCATAGGTACACCTACATTTCACTAACTCGTTGTTTACCAGACTACGGCAAAGGGTTGTGATTTTAGCAACGTTTCAGAAATACGCGTATTGACGAACGTATTACCTACTTACGACAGTTAGGTACGACGTCCTTAAGTTCTCTTATTTGAGGTATAGTCAAGTTCAACTTAGCTAATATTCTTTAAAAAAATACTTTTTTTTTTTTGCAATAGTAATTTTCATGCGCACCTAAAGTACATAGGTATAGGCACCTAAGATAAGGAACTACGTTCCGGCTTCCGCTTTACTCATCGAACCGCATCGCACCGCTATGACGTGAGCATCCTCCGGACTCGTACTACTTCTCGTACTCGCTTCCTCGTTGCCAATTTCCCAGATAAGGAATGCTGTTCCGGCTTCGTTTTTTCGACTAGCTACAAATTAGTTACCTTTATATCAAAAACAAAAAGGCAAGGCCAAAGCGCTTAGACGATGTCTATTCTTTAACTACTCGTACATTGCTTCCCTCCAGACTTTTACTATTAAAGCCATTCATACGATAAACGTTTGAAAAAATGTAATGGCAAAAGCTTTTCCTAATCTTATTTCCACAGTATTATCTGACGATAAACATGTACCTACCTATATCTTTTGTTCTTTTGGAGATTTCCTAACTTAATACCTGCACGTCTTGACAGAAATTTTGGAACGCTTTCAACTTTGAGAGGCTTCCATTGCCACATCAGGCACAGACTGTTTACATTACCTTACCTTTTGTAATACCTTTTGTAATTTCTGAGGCTATTACTTTGCATAAAAGTGATACGTGGTGTTGTTTCCAGCTGCCGACCGGTCAACCGAGAGGGCGCGAGAGCTGCGCAGGCTGGTCCACGCCCTGCCCGAAGCCCACTACGAAACACTCAAGTACCTGATCCAACATTTGCGCAGAGTGGTTGCGCACTCCGCCTTCAACAAGATGGAGGCTCGGAACTTGGCCATCGTGTTTGGCCCAACGTTGGTGCGGGCGGCCAGCGATGACATGCTGGCCATGGTCAACGACATGTCCAGTCAATGTCGCATCATCGAGTCCTTTCTAACTCACGTGAGTCATTCTTTTGAATATTTATCCCTTGAGTTGGATGAATTTCGTCATCAGTAAAAATTTTTAGGTGTACCTACAAAATTTTTTAATGGATCAAATGGCAGAAGGTCTTTTAGAACTCTTCTTCTTCTTTATCAACCTAAATACGTCTACAAAGACAACGCTGGACTAAGGTCTACTGCATGGACTTCAAGGCTTGCGCTGCCTGTATTCAGCGGATCTCTGCGACTTATCTTATGTTGTTCCACCTACCCCAAGATATATAGGATTAGTTACAAGTATTTAAGTAGAAAGCTTTTGATGCAGTGCCCGCTATCTGAGCCCCCGTTATTAAAACAAAAGCTTCCACATAAAAGGTAAAGGGTCTTTTTTACAAAGTACCCTCAGTTTTTATCTAGATGTACGGTCTTTTGCAGTATGCGTGGTACTTCGAGGACGAGGCGGACGAGCCACCGCGCGAGCCGGCCGCCACCGCCGACCAGCTGTCGCCCGCGCACGCGCCCTCGCGAGACCTGCTCATACACAACGTCAAGAAGATTGAAGGTTAGAGCTTCTTTCACCCTGCTGTTTTTCCTTGCAAACGCTATAAAATTATTCACTGCCTCGTTAGCTCTTGCGATTGTCATTACCAGCGCGATACGGTAGGAGACCACAGTGACGCTGATGATGCAACAATATAAAACAGTAGAGTTTAACACCAAACCGAGAGGCCTTTTGCCAGGATGGCGGGTTATTGTTGTGGAAAAACATGGAAACAGGGGCTTAAAGAAAAATTACCGGTGATGTCGACCTTGTGACGGACGCGAGTGACTTCCTATCCGCCCGTCATCATCAGTTTTTCAATGCACAAAAGTGATGACTTCTAAAATCTCATCTAGAGGTCATTCTTGTGGTCATCACGTTTATCTTATCAAGTCCGAACCTAAAGGCTGTATTGTTTATTCACAGGCAAAGACGTGTCGACCCGCGACATCGTTTCGTCTATAATATCGGCGGCCAACCGCAAGATCCAGCGCAAGCCGCGAAAGAGCGACAAGAAGTGGGAGGCGCCTCGCTCGCCCGGCACCTCCCCGCCGCGCTCCCCGCTCGCCTCGCCGCCCGCGCCGCCCGCGCACGCGCGCCTCGACCCGCTGCCGCACTTCCTCGACCGACACCACGATCAAGACAAGTTAGTACACACACCGCTGCATCAATAACTACGTTATCATATTTTACAAATTAAAAAAACCCATTAAAGCTTTCGAATACGTTACGGGACAGAAGTTATACCTAGTTCCAATTAGGCAACTTAATTGCATAAAGTGCTAGACTTTATGCAATTAAGTAGTATCGTCATACCTCTTGGCATCGAAAGAGATCACCTTTCGATCATCTCGATAGATGAATTCTCGATAGAAGTATCAACTTCTGTACAAGTTGAGTGTGGTATAGCACATTACAGAATACTCACCCTTTATATTCATCGCCTGTGATATAAGGAACTGATCATTTGTGTCACTGGACGACAAAATACCTGGATCGGCGCGACCTTACTGCGTACGGCCTGCTTCCCGTTGTAATTGCGGCTTAGATATTGTTGGAGCGGTCACTCGTGCCGTTTCAGAAGCCCTGCCAGGTGAGGCTGTACCGAACTGATCTTCTGATGACAAATTGATGAACATTGCTTCAATAAATGTCTCTGGAACATCAAACTGCGGTTAAATAAAATTATATCGGCAAAGTGATGGCACAGATATTATGAAGGTTAATTTTGTTGCAGAATCGAAATCGAGGCAGTGGCAGCGCTGAGCCGCGGTCGGCAGGACATCTCGCGGCACACCCTCAACAACTTCTCCATCGATGGTATCTATCGTTTTTACTTACATTTGCTTTTATATTATGACTGAACATCTTCTTTGTTGACTCTCAGTGCTAACGCTTACTTCGAACACAATTGTTATATCTGATATGCTACAAATATGTAAAGGTGTCTGTTATTTGCTCTATTAGGTGTCCAGTACTGACGTCAGAGAGTAGATACAGCAATCCATTTCTTTTGTCCACATTCAAAGGTATAGGCAACTGAGCGTGCGTGTTGCAAGTGTGTGCGTGTACGCGGACGTTCCGTTTTGCAACTCGCTTTCGGTTTACGTTCGCTCTACTTTTAAATGTTTTGTTTTCGTACTAAAACCGTCAATTCGCTAAGACTAGACCGATTGAACACGAAAGTCTCGACATTCATACATAACAAACTAACGCTTTTGATCGGCGGCTGCTGCCCGCACGGCTTCCGGCTCTCGCGGCATCGCATCGCTGTACAGTTGTACATACTCCACTCATCATCCATCGCGTGATCTCTAACCGCTTCCGTGCTAGTGTTACACATCGTTCTCTGCAGTCTCTCGTGGCCTCCTGTTTCCGTACCTAATGAAGTTTCGTTTTAATTTAGAAACTACAACTTTTAAATCTTCTAAATCAAAACAAAACTACCCAGATATACCTAGTATGAAAATTCAAGTTAACTGGAGCTTACGAGAGATTGCCAGCATGAGGTTAAAGGACAGAGCGTGACGTGTTCGTGTTGTTGTAGGGGCCGGAGACCTGGTGTCCTCCCTGACGAGCACGTTCGACCAGAAGCTGCGCACGCTCAACAACGCGTCGCCGCTCGACGACGGCAGCATCCCGTACGCGGACGAGTGCCAGGACGACGACGAGGGCAAGTCCAGCGGCAGCTCGCCGTCCGACGCGGGCTCGGCGCGCGGTGCGTCGCCCGTGCGCGCGCGCGCCGACCAGCTCAAGGCGGCCTGGCTGCGCTCCGGCTCCTCCTCCTCCGACGAGCCCGACGCGCGCGCCTGGCCGCCGCCGCGCGCGCACGACGACGACTCCGAGAAGGAGAACTGCGCCGCGCGCGACCACGACAAGGACGTGGACACGCGCTCGCAGAGCTCGGGCGAGCCGCTGCCCGACAACGACAAGCCGCGCGCCGACCGCGCCGACGACGCCGATCGCAGCCAGTCGCTGACGCGCGAGGCGCCGCGCGTGCTGCGCTCCGAGTCGCTCAACTGCCGGCCGCAGCGCTCCGAGTCGCTGGGCAAGGGCGAGCGGCTCGGCAAGGCGGAGAAGGGCGAGTGGAACGCGGTGAGGCGGCGCGAGGCGGGCGCGTGGCGCAGCACGAAGCTGAAGCGCAAGAACGGCATGCCGGAGCGCGGCATCAAGCGCCGCCACACGGTCGGCGGCACCAAGGACTTCGACAAGGACGGCTGGGCGGCGCGCCACACGCGCACGTCGTCGCCCGACCTCACGGCGGCCGCGGCCTGGCTGCCGGCGCCGCGCGCGCCGCTCGAGTCGCACGTGTGACGCGCGCGCTCCGCCCGCCGCGTCGCGCCCGCGACCCGCTCCGATCCGGCGACGGATTCTTTTCTTTCTTTACGAGAGAGGCTATTATTTGATTCGCTTCGTTTGACTGAATAGATTAAGTCACAAATTTCTTAATAATTATATTGTGTAAGTAGACGAAAATAATACTCAAATTCTTTTTTACTAAAATATCGCGTCCTATCTCGCGAGATTACAACATCTATACGACTATCGAAAAATACGAATAAAATTTAGATAATAAAATATAATAAAATGATGATACGGAAAGATTGGTTTCGTCTGCAGTTTTATCTATTGAATAGTGCAATACAATTTATATTAAATATCGACGAAGAACATATTATAGATATATATAAACGTAATATCTACTAGTGAAATCGTTACTGAACTCGGCTCACTATATAATGCCAAAGAATGATGAGGAAGTGACCCGTTGAGGAAATTGTTATACGCGAAGTATAACAATGTGAGGAATAGAGACCAATGTCATATTATGAAAAGTTAGTCCTTAAATGATTATGAGAAAAATGTGAAGCAACGAAACGTTATCTAGAAAATGATAACATGAAAATTTATTAATTTTCTTTAGTAAATTATAGCGTGCGTATGTTACGCTATTCCTGTTATCCCATTAATCTACATAACTAAGTTTTGACTCCCCCTGTAGGTATCGAACTACTTTTAAGGGAGTTGGGAATATAAAGGTGACTAAAAGAGTGCAAAATAAAACAGCATAATATTATTTAAATAAGTGCTATTAGTATGTAATTAATATGAGTATGAAATGCCGAAGGGCACACTTTAAGTCTTAAGATAAGTGATAGAAACTAAAGGTTCATAAGTATGACAAACAACGCTATAACACCACTTTAGCCTTTAAGAACTGTTCGTTTTAGAGCTGCTATTAATAAGTAGGTACTCGAAAGTTTCTGATGTAAGTAGATGTGATTCAAATGGTACTTTAAAATATGCATGCATACCTACGTCATCACCTTGCCTATTCAGCGGAATTTTTTATGCACAATTCTCAATTACTAGAATATTTTATGAATTGAAGTTACCTTCTAGGCTTCTAGCGTTTCGTTGGGCAAGAATAATGGGTGTTAAACGTTTTAGATACTAATTTTAATTGAGCTAATTTTATGGCATAACTACATGTACATTTAAGCCTAGTATTTTAAACAATTTTTGAGGCGTCTATGGATATATATTTTAAAAAATGACGCTATAGATATGTTTAAATTGTAATAAATAAATAATTGACTCTATGTAGAAGGCGCAGTGATACTAATTAAAGTGATCCCTTACGTACAATTAACATTAGACGGAGCGCGTCGTAGCGTGGCGACTATGCAATAATGAAAAATAACGTTTTTAAAGCCGCTTTAAATCGCGTTCCGCTGAATGCATAAGATTTCATTCCGTTACCGCCGCACTCCGACGCGCTGCGTTTAATGTGGATCGTACTTTAAGCTTTGTAAAAAATGTACATTTATTGTATTCTTAATTTATATTAAATTTGTTATTGTAGCTTTGTTGAATGCAATTATTTTTATTGTTTTGTTTTATCAAAGAAAGTATTTTAGGCTAAATTCGATTGTTATTTATTTTCGAAAGTTAAACCGATTCGGCATATTTCCTTTTAAAAAAAAAAATACGATCAGTTTTGTAAATATTGTCACGTAAAATGTTTTAAGTCTTTCGTTTATTGATTTCTTTTTAAATTTTAATACCATCATTAAGTTAAGACGATCTCAAGTTTGTTGAATGTTTGCAAAGCGTTCCTTTTAAAGTTTTATTTGTAAATATATCATTTAATATAGGGACAGTGAATTTACTAATTGTACTCGCTGCATGGTGACGCAGCGGTGAGAAGGGAGCCCGTAGTTGGCTACGAGCGAGAGATTTATATTCAAAGTAATCTTGTTTAGCTCTTCGTATAATCCGCTATGAAATTCAATAAACACAGTTAAAGACATCTTGAATATTATGGTTCGAACCAGATTTACATTATTTGTCATTGTGTATATTTTGAAGAAATGAAAATAAAAAAATATTAAAGAAATTATGTTGTGGTATGATTTGCTAAACCTACCTTAATAATAATAAGAGAAAGCCGCATCACCGACTAAGCTTGTGCAGAAACAAAAAATAGTTTTAAAACTATAACCCGTATAATTCAATATGACATACCTACTGAAGTACATCATATTGATATTGAGTAGCCTTTGTGATAACGAAGCGATTGACACCCCATTCATCAAAATCGGTCCAGTAGTTTAGGCGCCACGGTGGAACATTCGTAAACAAAAAAATAATACATAAATACATAGACTACTAAACTCATATAACCCTTCAGTTTGATTTAGCCATAGTCGCGTAAAAAGACCGGCATTATGGGAAATGGAAGTTTCTAGAATTTTAAAATGCAAAGCTTGGGAAGAATTAAATTTATTGGCCGCGCGTTGCACGCTCCTTCTGGACCCAACGTAGGCACGAAACTAGGACGACGAATTCGACCCTTCGCCTTCTAGGCCCTTGTTAAAAAACTAAATTAACAATCAGAGATCAGGGCCGATCTACACTGGAGTGGCAACCGCGCGGCGAGCACTTTCAGTGTGAAATAATTTTAAACTTTATCTACATAATCGCCAAAGACCAGTATCGCTTGAAAAGCTCAAAAACGTGGTCACGTGGCCATGCGCGTCAAGCGATACTGGTCTTTAGCGATTATGTAGATAAAGTTTAAAATAATTTCACACTGAAAGTGCTCGCAGCGCCGCTGCCATTCCGGTGTAGATCAGCCTAGCATCAGGGTCTAATGAAGGTAGAATGAAACCATTATTATTTTTCAATTCACAGATATATTACATTCGTTCAGTTACATTAATACAATCAAAAATATACACACTATTATAACGCAATTTGTCATATCGGATGAAATTAATCAAATGTATTAATTGTACCCGTCGATTGTATCTGATACACACACTAACATAAATAAAATATTATATCCTATTAATTCATGCGGATAGCTTCTAATCGTGTTAATTAACATGAATACAATAAGCTGTAGCACAATAATAAGCCTTAAACACAAATCACTTAGCGCTCACTTAGCTTAGGTACTTTGAACCTTCAATCAACACTACGTCACCTAGGTATGCATCAGTTTGACCACGTTTGGACTTACACGCGACTTGAGATGTAATCCATCTACATTCAAGCTATGGTTAAGTTCCGTCGTTTACGTTATTATAGTTCTTGCAATTCACGAAGTTACGTGAGCTTTACTTGTGGTTACGTCGTGTACATGCACATTGCGTAAGTGTGCGTGCCTGTCAGGATCCTAAGTGGGAGCGGTCAGGCGCGAGCAAGCTCTCGCTCACACTTATAGATACGAAACAAACACAACAATGAGTCACGTGCCCTCGTGAATTGAAAGAACTATAATGTCGACTGATGTGTTGTGGTTACCTACCAACTTAAAAAACATTGCGAGCGTATTGAGCCGAACTTTCGCCGACGTAAATTACGCTATTACTTAGTTATTAATTATTTATTAAGGTGTGTCGCGACACAAATAGTTTGAATGTGAATGTCCAGCTTAAGCACTACCCAATATAACCACTTAACAATCCAAACGTGGACGCTGTACTTATTGTAATATCGCTACAATTAAACAAATGTCAATAGCACTATTTCAACTACTGCAAACTGGAATGAATCTTAGAGTAATTTGATATCGCATAGTAATTATATAAAATCTTTATAATCAATACAGTTTAAAATCCTATCTTGAAAATTAATTGTAAAGAACACTGACGTATCCACAGATGTGATGTTTCGTCGACGTTTTAACTCGCAGACTATTTCACAAGTATTTTGACAAGTAGTTTGACCTACGAATAAAATTGACTTCGTCAGTCTACTAAGTGTGTAAAATGTATCATTAAACACACTCACACATGCACGTAGTTATTGTGACATTTTAAAGTAGTTACCTCAGATAGGTGTGCGAAAACAAATTTAATTTATCTAGAGACAATATCATCCCTATCAGAGGAGTTAAATATTTTCCTTTTCAATAGGTATATTCTCAGTTAAATAAAATCCTGGTTTATTATATTACGAGTATTATAACTAAAGACCAGCGTCTTTTAATAACAACTTACTAACTGTTATGAACTTCTACATACGGTTGAAATTGGCATGGCAATAGAAACAAAACACTACTACTCTAGTTTACTCTTTTGTTTAATTTTCAATCGTATATTGAAGTAAAAAGCTGAATTTACTTTGTTATCCTCAAATCTGCTCAGGCAAAATAACGAAAAAATTATGCGCCTATTTATAATATGTCCCTGGCCATAATCAGAATATCGTCGGGGATAGTGCAGAACCGCGTATGTACATTTGGTAAAAACCGCGGATCTACACTAGTTACAGTTTTACAGGGGAAGCTTAAAACCTTATTATTTCTTCGGCTATTGGGCTATTTTTTACACAGAGAGTATTCATTCATGTGTTCTATGTATTGATAAAATTAGATATATTTTAAAGTGATTACTTTAGTCCCTACAACACTTACGCGGTTTTGATTTGACCACAACCGTATGAAAATGGATTTTAAGGTACTAATTCTAGTTACGCGGATTTGCACTATCCCCGACGATATAATTGCATGCAATATTGATACACTCAAAACATGTAGCGATACATACGAAGGCGGTAAACGTCGAAATCTTTACAGTCATGTGCACCGACTTAAAAATAAATAATAATTAGAGATCAAATTTTGAGTACACACTTTAATGCCCAAAATAAATTTCACTTACACGTTACAACGCTCGTGTTATTAATAGCCTGCTCCGAACAATATACATTTACACCACTTGAAAAAGTTCCCGAGGCATAAGCTCAGCTTTACACTTTTGTGAGTCATCGCCAAACGTAGTACCTACAAACTAGAGTATCAAAAACAGTACCAATCAAGCTGATTGCTGAGCAATGGTGAGCAATGGTGAGCAATGGTGAGCAATGGTGAGCAATGGTGAGCAATGGTGAGCTTATACCTCAACGACTGTAACAGTAAAGCCTTGGTCTGAACTTACCTTTTCAAAGACACTAATATTATACTTGATAGAAGACGGCCAGTTTCCAATAATATCCAATCTAATCAAAATCTACAAAAGTCTATAGAAGTCAGAAGTTTTTTTTTAATGTATGACAAGATAGTCCTTGACTGCAACCTTACCTGATAATAAGTTACGCTGCAGTCTAAGATAGTAGCGGGCTAACTTGGAAGGGCAGTGTACATTCAACTTATACACCTAATTGGTTTCTACTAGCCATCGTGCCAGAACACTAAATCGCTTGGCGGCACGTCTTTGACGGTAGGGTGGTAACTAGCTACGTCCAAAGCCTCCCACCAGACAAAACACCAGTTTAATCCTAATATTATTAAATTTAGTAAAGCCTCATTTCAATCTGTTTTATAAACCACTTGATGAAATGTTTTACATTTAAATTTTCGGGATGGCATGCGTTTTGCAATTTTGAATAAAAATTTGATAAAGATCACAGAAAAAATGATAATATGAAGACAATTGGGTATTTAACTGTTGTCAAAATGTAGATATCCATTAATCACAATCGAAAATGTAACATGAAAAGATAACATTATTGTAAAAATAGAAAATGAATCGGTCAAAAAATAAATCTAAATATATAAAAGGCAAAGGTGACTGACTGACTGATCTATCAACGCACAGCTCTAACCAGTGGACCGATCGAGCTGAAATTTGGTATACAGGTAGCTGTTAGGACGTAGACATCCGCTAAGAAAGGATTTTGGAAAATTTCAACCCCAACAGGGTTAAAAAATCGAACCTAACGTGAGCGAAGCCGCGGGTTAAAGCTAGTAAGTTATAAGACTTATAAGCTGTTTTACTGCACTTTATCTATCTCTTTCTAAAACGAAATTTTCTATGAAGTCGCTGTCTTTGTCTAATAGGAAACTTAAGAGCTCTATATTTTCGAGACTAGTTAAGATATTAAAAAAAGAAAAATGTCACTGTGTCATAATATTGAAAACCTTAATTCTAAGCATATAAAAAAATCTGGTCAAATACCCAATAAAAACCACATGCATATTTCCTAATGGTAGATTTTGGAGTGGATAGATTATTGAAACTGTGACCCTTAACGGATAAGTGCAAGTCTCTTGCTCTCTAGCGGTGAGTATAATCAAATTATGCCAAGTTCAACGTTCCGATACTGGATGCTGAACGATCTTAATTAATATCTAATATTCGTTAGTTCATAAACAAAAATAAATACAAACACAATACTATATTTCTAAAAAGCCCCATATCCCCCATATGGCTTCATTGATAAGAGGTCTAATTCTGTAGTTTCTGCGACTTGGCGTTTCGCGAGATTGGTGACGGCTCAAGCAACGCAGCGACTCCGCAGTATATCATGTGGCACCGCTATTGTAAACCCGCTGTGGGATTGTTAAAATGATTGCATCAGTGTGACGATCGATAATAAATGATGGAAAGCACTGATGAGGTCTAGGTTTTAACGCGCTTGCCTAGAAAATGCCTCGACTCTTCCCTTGAAGGTTACGTGTCTGGAAACACAGGCGCCGGAAGTGCGTTCCACACCTTAGCGGTTCGTTTCAGAAACGTTAAACGAAAACAATAACCTTTGATTGACTGAATTTTTGGTGTTCCTGCTGCATCAAAGCATTTTAATTAACACGGATGCAATCATTTAGACAATCCTACGGTAGCCTATAAATGTTCAATGTTGATACTCGCGTCGGTAGTAGCTCCATTTATCGTCGTAGTCAGCGAAATCGTCGTAGTCAGCGAAGTCGTACGACAGATGCCGTTGCGATACGAGGTGCGGGTGTAGTTGCGGATGCTGGTACGATTGCGGGTGCGATTGCGGATGGACGGGGCAGGGTCAGTCGGCGCGCGGGTCGCGCGGGGGGCTCCACGGCTGCACGGGCGGCGCGTCATCACACTCAGCCACGTTGCCGGCCTCTAGCGATAGACTGTTCAGAAGCATATCGAACAAGGTATCCTGGAAATTGATATAAGAATATTAAAGTATGATTCACATTAGACGTTTCAGAGTATGGCAGTGAAATTTCAACCAACATAAAGAAACTACGAAATTATGTTGTGGAGATTGAGATCGATATGCTTGAGGGTGTTCTTGGTGACTGATATTAAATGATAGAAATTGAAACACATAAGTGGACTCTATTTAATGATAATGCTATGATTTTATGGTATTATAACGATATTGATCTAAGGAGTACGCGTCGTAGGGTGGCCCAAATTCCTAAGGGATTTAATTGTGATAAATATAATATAAATAAATATATAAGCAAACAAAATGTACGTTATACAAACTATTAGTGGGTTACAAACTACTAACATCATTCTACTCAGCATCATGATCCTACTGCATGTAAATCGATGTAATGACGACGACTAATGAAAGCGATTAAAATGCAAGATGAACACGATTCGTCACTTAGTATCGTGTTAGTAGTGTTAGTGGTACATAATTACGTTGTAGTCGAGAATGACCTCGACTTCGTCGGTGTCGCTGAGCGAGGAAGCCGAGGGCCAGTAACAGTCGTGCAGGCTGCCGCCGCTGCTGGTGGCGGGGGGCATGGCGTTACCACTCGGCGCTTTATTCCAACCAACCGCGCCTGTGCCACAATAGATTACATTTATTTACATTATTGGATCATTAAACTTTTATACAATTTACCTTGATAATTATTTACATACAAAATACTCGTATAAAATTTTAGACTCAATAGCCCAACGTATAAAGGCACGGACTGAAAACTAAAAGGTCACAGGCTCGATTCCCACACGTCGTATCCACTCCTGACACAAGCTTTCAGAATAAACTTTTTTCTTTGTTGGTACAAGAGTACCAACTCGCACTTGGCCGGTTTTTAATTTAAGTCTGTTAAATAATTAAAAAAACAGTTCATAATAACAAAACAGTGTTCTCTGTAGATACCTGGTATGGTGTCCCTGTACAGCTGGCCGGGGGATAGGGGCGGGTTGCGCGGCGAGCGCTGCGGGGGGCGGCGCGCGCGTGCGGGCATCGTGCGCTGCGGCCGCGGGGTCGCGCCGCTGCTGTTGCTGCGCCCCATGGTGGGCTCGCTTTGTGACGACGTCGCCCAATTGCGTTTGGGAACTGGGGACATAGGTATTGTAACTATCTGAAACCAGCAACTTATCCTTCTGGATTTAGCTTTAATAAAAACCTCACTCTACAGATGAAAAAAATTATAAATAAAATACCCAATGATACCCACGCCATCGTCGTCTGTGTTTGTATTTATGTTTTTTTTTCGTTCAAATTTCAAAACTCTAGACCTACCTGTGCAGGCTTTGTGTTGTCTGTCCGTCAGTCGGTTTCGGCACTTTTTTATAGGTATCAATAAAAATATGCACGGATGTAAGTACGGGTAATAACACGGATGCGATAACGGATGACACCAACCCGCGTTAACTGGAAACTTACCATGCTTGCTACTCCTCGAACACTTCGGCGTGAGACCGTTAATGCGCATGAGGTTCAATAGCAACATGTCCGTATGCGCCGCTGTAGACATCTGCGGATCGTCGGGTTTTGCAGGTGTGGGTGCTTGTATCATTGGATGAGGGGGCACGTGCACGTGCACGGATGTGACCACGGGCGACAGTGCGGGTGCGGGAACGGACACGGGTGCGATCGACCCATCGCTATCAGCGGGTGTCAACCCTCGCCCGTGCACCGCGCAAAGGAGTCGACTCAGTATATCGCCCGCATCGCTTGACCGATTCGAATCGCTGCATGCGCCTTCGATATCATTTTCCCCTGTTAAAACAACGAATAGATTTAAATCTACTTAGTTTTTACTGAATTAATTATAAACTGCACTAAAACAAAAAAAAAAATAATTTAAATTCTTGGTTTATAATAGAAATTGATGCAAAATACTTTTGTCTTTCAGTCCATCGAATTCTCAACAGGACAGAACCCCCATTTCTAATGCGTCTGCAAGTTTTGAACTTATAAAGTGCAATTTAAAAGAAATTAATACCTTGATGTAGTATTGAATGTGTTCTTAAAATAAAAGAAAATAAGGATATGTTTTTGTGATTGTATTTAATTTAAAAGGAAAATTTTAACAACGAGAAATGAATGCTCTTCTTCGAAAAGATATAACTAAACATGTTATGTTAATTAATTTAATAATTTACATATTTTAATCATATCATGTTATAAATAAAAATGAAAATTGTACTTAAAAAAACTTAACGAATATTAATAGCATTTCTATTTGTTCTTCTTATCTTATGTATTTTTTTATAAGGATTCGTCCAAAGAAGAAGCAAAACTAAACTATAAATTTTTCAATTAATCATAAATTATTTATTCTATTCGTACATACTTTTTTATGAAAATGTTGCATAAAAATTACAATTTCAATCAATTCAATCTTATTGTTATACAACAAGTTTTTAGGATTGACTACTTTATTTCTATTAAAGCCAAATTCGAGGAACATTTTATTTAATATTTACGAAAATCCTAACTTATAGGAAACAGTTTAAAAATAATAATTGATAGAAATATAACAAAAGTAATGGTCTCTTCATAACTATAATATGCCTATTTGTTACCAACAACTTCAGATGGTTTACAAATCGAATTAAAGACATTAATAAAAATTTAAAAAAAAAGTCCAAAGCTCGCCCCCACCACCAACCACCATAATACATAGTTCATAAAATAAGCTACCGATTACGAAATGCCTTCTAAATCCAAGTCAAAAGAACGTAACTTGTTTTGGATCATATTCTAACAATCATAAGGTTCAAATTCAAAAATTAAAATTTATTGACACTATTCTGTTCAGAAAATCTGTTTTCGTATTTGAACCTTATGTTGGCTACACACACCTTATGTTGGTTATGTTGGGTACAAAATAATTATGTTACGCTCTGTTGAAATGTCACCCGCACAATAAACTGTAATTGGAACAGTAAAAGCCAATAATTTTTACGTCAAAGTTATGAAGAGACTCAAGGACATCCACACGAGCAAGAATATTGTGATATAAAAATGCATTTTATTGCGTAAGTTACATTGGATTTTGTCATTGTTTTTTGTGATTGAAATATGGCCTCAAAAATACACATTTATTTCTTAGCGTTAGCGTTCTGCGCATTGGTACACAAATACACAAATACGTCTTGACGGAAACGAATTAGCGCTGTTATATCTGGGATAAAATAATAGATAAGTAAATGAAAGTGTCCGCCAAAAATAGTTATAACCTAATGTTGACCTATGAGAAATAAGCAAAAGCAAATTTTGATTCAAAATTCTTTAAATATTGTACTTCACTTTCGTAGAGCAACAGCACTGTCGCACAAAGCGTCAATACGTCACAATAGGTATGGGTGACAGAGACGACACTCTACATTTCTACTGCCGAGTGCTATATATTGCCCCACTACGGTGCTGGAAACAGGCGATAAAAGATCGCATTCTGTGGCGATGTGTACGTTTATCGGTCGAGAAAGTGAAAGTGGTGGTGGTGAGTACATTACTGATTGAAGGGAACAATACTCTGGCCCGTGTAGCTAATGATGGGTGATAGGTATGTGGGAGGTTCATTGTGGGTGATAGGGCGCGTCGCAGCGATGGTCGCGCCTGTCGCGCCGGTCGCGCCGGTCGCGCGGGTCGCTCGTGTCGCTAGGGTCGCGGGTGGGGGCGCGGCGCGGGGAGTAGGGGCGCGCGCGCAGGCGGCGGCGGCGCGCGGGCGGCGCGTCGTCCGAGCACAGCGAGCCCGGGGACTCGGCCAGCGCACACCACGAGCACGCGCTGTCGTGTTCCGACGACGGCTCTGCGGGACGGGAGCGGGGATTCCACTGACCTCTAAAGCCATGCACGGACTGCGCGTTAGCGCACGCGTATTCTACCCACGAGAGTTAACCCTTTCCCTGTCCCATGAATCACATGTGAGCATGTTTATTGTTTAACCATTGTGTCTGTTGTCTGGACAGGGAACTGTTAATAACGGAAAAGCACAAGCCTTTAGTACTACAAGTGTAGAGTTTTTTTTACTAGCGTTTATGTTTTCCATCGTAGTAAAACATATTTTGACTGTGACTGTAAATCATTTAATTGCGCATTCCTAACATAGCTTAATAATACAAGTACCTACGCTGGAAATTCTGTGCCATGCAAAATGGTAGACGATTTTTATGCCGATTCAAAGCGCTGCACCGAATGTACTGATAACTAAAGACATTTCCTGACACAATTTACATTAAGCGTGTTACAGATTGAAGTAATCTCACACTTGTCAGCAATCAGCGCCAAAATTACGATAATTACATAATTCCAGCGTACTTGTATCAATGAAGGTCAGTGGGGGATTCGGAATTGGATGGAGTTGGAGATTTGGTAATCAGACTACTTACAACTTCTTACTCTTAGATCCACTTGCACCAAGCCCCTAAATATATTAAGTTAATTTTCTATACCTGTCCTTTTCTTGTTCACTATGAATTAAGCTTGTCAAAAAGTGACAGCATTATAAAATGTAACTAAACATGACTAAGCAGATTGGTACAAGACGGCCTTAGTGCCTAAAACATCTTAAAAGTCTGTCACATGCTCTATAAATCTCAGCATTAGAGACATTCCCGCGGCAGATATACTGTGTGCATCAGCCCTTGCATTGAATTTTGTTGGGCATAGAAGGGCTAAGTAACCATGTAGTCCACAAATCGACATAATATTGCTCACCTGACATAGTTTCTTCGTCAACATCGTTCTCCTCGTTCGAGTTTTCGTCAACATGGTTGGGACTGTTCTCGCCCACAAATGTGTATTCTAATTGACTGAACATTAGATCCTGAGGAGACAAGAGAAGGGACAGATAAATATTCGTTTAGTCCAACTACACAACTGCGCTTTCAACTTGAGTTAGAGCCATGCGCCCAATGCCTCATATTCGCTGGCATGGTATAACGCATGTATACACTGTGGCACGTGCAGTAGCACACGCACTTTCTTGCCTGGGTTTACTCAGCTACCAACCTGTTCAGCTCCGGGGACAAATGGTTATAAATGTAGTTACCCCGCTGTCACTGCTGGATTCGGAGGCGGGCTGCGTGGGAGTGTGTGGGATGCGAGGGGCGGGGCTGGCGGACACTGCGGGGCTATCTGCTGGCACCTCGCCGACAGACCCATTCAGCTCCGGGGACAAATGGTTATAGAGTTACCCTGTCGCTGCTAGACTTGGAGGCGGGCTGCGCGGGGTTTGTAGGATGCGAGGGGTTGGGGCTGGCGGACTCGGCGGGGCCCTCTGCCGACACTTCTCCAACGGATCCCTTCAGCTCCGGGGACAAATGGTTATAAATGTGAAAAACCCCGGTGTCACTGCTGGACTCGGGGGCGGCCTGCGCGGGGTGTGTGGGATGCGAGGGGCGGGGCTGGCGGACACTGCGGGGCTATCTGCTGGCACCTCGCCGACAGACCCATTCAGCTTCGGGGACAAATGGTTATAGTTGTAGTTACCCCGGTGACGCTGCTGGACTCGAAGGAGGGCTGCGCGGAACGTGGGGGGTTGGGGGGTGGCGGACGCGGCGGTACTCGCTGCCGGCACTTATCCAACGGATCCCTTCAGCTCCGGGGACAAATGGTTATAATTGTAGTTACCCCAGTGTCGCTGCTGGACTCGGAAGCGGGCTGCGCGGGGTGTGTAGGGTGCGCAGGGTCGGGGCTGGCGGACGCTTCGGGACCCTCTGTCGGCACGACACCAACCGACCCATTTAGCTCCGGGGACGACAGCGAGGAACACAGCACCGTGGAGTTGGCCGCGCACACTTCCGTTATGGGCGTGCTGGCCACCGCTGAGCAAAACAAAACTTTTGTCTTATTGCACGAAAACTGGAAACGATTTACTCAAAATCTTATCTGATTGGAAAAGATCTTACTGGAAATTTTATCTGATTGGAAGAGCTTCTTAGCGAATAGCGCCACCTAATATACAATATTTTGTTTCGTTTTTTACATTAAGTTAATGTTATTATGTAATTTTTTCTTCTTTGTGTACAATAAGAATATTTTTAGGTCGAGACGGCGACGAGCTGCTTGAAGGGCTGCGGAGGAGTGCGCCTTCCGCATTCAACAGCGTGTACACTTGTACAGACTGCAAGTTTACCGGTGCTGTTATCCGGAACTCCCGTATGTATCGAGTTCGAGAAGCTTTTTTAACGGATTCTGTGGTGCTACCGTACTACTATACTATACTATACTGTAGTCTTACCGGTGAGGGGCGAGTCGGCGGCGGGCTGCTTGTCGGGGCGCGGGCGCGCGCGGGCGGCGCGCGGGGCGGAGGGCGCGCCGGCCGCGCTCAGCAGCGAGTGCAGGCTCACCAGCGCCAGGCTGTCCGGGACGCCCGTCTGCAGCGAGTTCGACGACCTGCTCGACACATTTTGTTCCTATTACATTGTTACGTGTAAGGACTTAGAATTCAAATAAATGCAGAAAATCTTCTCTTATTTTTTTTTTATAAAGAATATTAGCCAAGCTGAAGTTGACTAATATCCTCCTACCCCCTCCAATTAAGCAGAAAACTTGTGCTAGGAGTGGGTACGACGTGGAAAAGATCCAGTCTTAACGAAGATAAGCCGCCGCCGCCTCTAACCTGGAGGTAGAAGGCAGGTTGTGCGGCGCATCGAGCGCGTGCTGCGCGGGCCGCGCTCGCTCGCCGTAGTCGCCGAAGCGGCACACGGCGCTGTTGCACGACTCGTCGAACACGCCCGCGCCTGCTGACAATAAAAATTAAATTAAAAAATTTAAATTAATTAATTTAATAAAGTCCGGCCGCGGCGTAGGAAGAATTTCATACATTAACCTATTACTACCTGTCTCTGCCACTCCCACGTTAAAATAATGCGTCACGCTCGCACAAATGCAATGACCGCCATCCTCGGGGATTGTAAACCTTTTACTTGCGAACCTAAGGTTTGTTTTTGTTTGCTTGTGAATTGAATTTAGGTAGTCTAGATCATAATATAGACAAAAATATAGGTTCTTTCGTTATAACTGTGAAAGGCGAGACGTCGTCGGAAAGTAGTTACTCCGATACAGAGAAATCGGATTTTGATTTTTGAATTTTCATTTTTTTATTTCTATGTAATAAGTAAATATAACTCGATTATAATAACTGTTTAAACATAAATAATTTATTTAATAAACCCATGATGGGTTCATTTTACAGTCCACAGAACATTTGTTCTATAGATTATAATATAAGGCAGCAACTTATCCACCGGAAGAGCTTATAGCGTACTATATTTGTTCAGTTTTCCACGTCATTTCTACCGGCGTTGGATTGTGACGTCACTAGATCGCTGCAACCAAGTAGCGAGATAAGCGTTTATCTTACCTGGGCTAGTCAAACGCTGACCACTCATGATGTTGTGAGGCATGTTGAACTTCCACTGGTTGCCGAAAACGATCGCGTCGCCGAGGCTGTTGCCATCCACGGGGTTGTTCTGCGAGGGGTTGTCCGTGTCGTTGTTGCCAACGTTGGACTGTGACGTCACCGAATTGTTTTGCGAGGCGCGGGTCGTCGATATCGAGTTGCGAGACATTTCCAATGTCAAGCGCTGACGAAGTAACAAATGTTAAGGACAACAATTTAGAAAACTAGTTATGCTAGGAACACACTTGCAACACGCCACGCCACTAGTATTGTGCCAAATCATCATCAATTAATACTCAACGTGACATGTCTGATGTTGTTAACACTCGAAGGAAACCGTTGGATACAGGCGGCATAAGAACGAAACGTGTGAAAGTCGACCTAATGTTTTTTTTAAGCTATTGCATAGCTTCTATCGCGGGCCTTGAGCGTGGAGACCGAATATAGAAATTCCGTAACGAAAATAACCTGACACGGGACTCCTCTCACCGCTAGATGGCGTTGATAAAAATGCTATGCAATTGCTTTACCGCGGCAGTCCCCGAGTGACACACGTCTTTTTTTTATTTATGTAGCGCAACAACAAAATACGTCATCCGTAAAGTGCTTTGATTGGATGCGAAAGGCCGAGGATAGACAACGTAGCCGCAAATTAAGATGCTTACGCACAAAGGTAGATGCATAATAACTATCGAGTACCTCTTTGAGATCATTTATTTGTAGGATATGTTGATTCTGCATAGTAAGCAGCTGCGTAATGTACCACTGCTGGTCGCGACAGCGCTGGTAGAACGTCGGTGGACGCACTTGGAACCTGGTAACATGCACTAACTTTGTATTTGTTCACGCACGCACGCACGCACGCACGCAGGCACGCACGCACGCATGCACGCACGCACGCGCGTACGTACGGTGCATCATGGTTGTAAACAACGAACAGAGAAGTTAAAACTTCTCTGTTAAACTTTTTCCATAACTTTTGTAATCTTTTTTGGCTCTATATTGTTTTTAAGATAACATTCTAATAATATTATTAACAATGTTCATCCTATTGTTGTAAATGTGAAAGTGTGTCCTTCAGTCACGTAGCAACGGATTTTTTGCACGAGTACATTTGAGGACCTGAAGTGATACAGGCTTTTGATCCCGGAAATACAGTAGGATTTTCAAAAACCTGACTCCATGCGATTCGCGGGTATCAGCTAGTAAAGAAATAAGTATATAAAATAAAATTATTGTACTAGATGGTTAAAAAGATTACCTTAATATGAGTGTATCCGTGTCAGGGTTGAGATATCCCTCACTCGCGAGCAGATCGAGTCTGAAGAAGCGATTGTATCCCCAGCACTCGCCGACTTCGAAGTCCGAAGCGAACTCGCGTACGATGTTCTTGGACGGATCGCGCGACACTTGGTGGAGCATTTCCACTCGGTACTCATACCTTTATGTAAATTAAAATCATATTTTTTTATCTCTATAGTTCTTGCAATTCACGAGAGCCCGTGAACTTTTATGTCGTATACATAGCGCAAGTATGCGTGTCGGAGCCTAGGTGAGAGCGGTCAGTCGCGAGCAAGCGCTCACTCACACTTATACAGGTTCGACTTGAACACAACCATGTTCCACGCGCACTCGTGAATTGCATGAACTATAATTATATATGCAGATATATATCAAAAAATTGAATGGAAAAGATGGATATATAACAAAAGTAGTCGGTCAAATCCGTTTTGATCTATATTTTATTTGTATGCACTAATTATATCATTAACACTATACAACTCCATTGCTTTGGTCAAATTGCCTAGTGACTGCCTAATGCCCTGGGGCTCTAGTTATAATCTTTATGATGGTAACTAATATTCGGAATCGGATGGTACATAAAAGTAAATTACTTGCTACAACGCTTCAGCCAGGAAATTTTCACACATTTTAAGCGGAAGCATAGAGAAAATGATTAAAACTACAAACAGTATAAATTTAATTGCGACCGGTTAACGAGAATCTGGATAGGTTATGAATTATTTTAACAACAAATAATGATAAGTTTTTTGTATTCACAGCCTACTATTTACGACAAAAGAAAATAAAGACATTATACAACAATAACTTAGCGGTTTCAGCACAGAGAAGTTTAAATTCAGTAGAAACGGACATGCTTGCACACAGATCTGCCACTACAGCTAGATAATGTCGCCACGAACTCACCTCTTGCCTACCCTGAATTAAGATATGCTTGCAATCACGAAATTTTGTGTTTTTTAGTTTCTTCCTTTTATTTAGAGTTAGGCAATAGTAAATATCTACAGTTGGCAAATATTGTTTACTCATTTTCACACGAAAACATCCTAAATTTTATGATGTTTTAAAATAGTACAATAAGATATGTATGACTTAAGTTTATTCGCCTTTTCAACGCCCTAATACGTTTTAAAAATCGATGTAAAAAAGCTTGTAAGTACGACTTATGTTCTTGATGTGGCATTGGAAAGTTTATTGCACGGTAGTTAGCACCCTCGCATAACTATGTGTACTCAAAAGTGTGAGTTAAATAACTGAAACCTAGTGTAGACAGCTTAAGTCACACATATCTTACACAGCCTATGATTGACGCACTTAAATAACGCTTATTCGAGTAAAAATACCGTTAAGTCAATTCAGATAAGCGTTACTTAAGTGCAGCTTACTCGAATCATCCTGATTAATGCAATATTTTAGGGACAGTATTAATAACCTATCTAATACAAAATCTACAATTTGAATGCTGAAAAAGATTACATAAATTGCAAACGTAATTAGTGGATTGGTTAATTGACTCGCTTCTCAATCTAGGTTAAATTTTCGACATCCAATCTGGTTAAAGTAGGTTATTACTACCGGCCATTAGGAACCCTCTTGCTTGTTTTGTCAGTATTAAACACAAGTATAACTGAACTGGAGGTTTGAGCCAGCCACACCAGACAGTTGAAGAAACTATTTTCTAAAAATTATAGCACGCATCGCATGTAGCACACATTTCTGTGCTGAATATGATAAATCTTTGTGTTGTTTTTGTAAGAGTACAAATAACTATGCACCGCATTATTCGGAGCGGGCAATGACGTTATTCGCGTACCGTAACGTGCATCATTGACAAACAAAGTACTAGGAGCGCATAACTGACTTGGAGGTCTCGGGCAGGCCGGCACTGAGCTCGAGGAAGACTGAGAGGTAGTTGCCGCGCACGACGCCGTTGCCGTCGGGGTACACCTTGAGTCGCCAGCACAGCCCGTTGGCGTGCAGCGGAGCTGAGTAGACCGGTGCTGCCGCGTGCTGCAGTTGCGTGAAGTTGGCCAACGGGAACGTGCTGCTGTCGTAGCTCGGCACGATTTCACTGTTCACGAGTACACACTATCAATGTCTGAACTCCTTATACTTTATACTTATCTGTTGCCAATAATAAGCAGTCACAATATAATTTAAAGTAGCCACATTAGTGGTGACACAAACTAGAAACCTTCATAAACTGGAAACACCTAAATGCTCTGTGAAAAATCCGAAATCCTTTGTAGGGCTGAGTATACACTTTCATAATGTTTCAGTAGATAGATATATTACACTTTAATGTGACAAATGTGCATAAAAGCAATCATCTTTGTATTTAGCTGCTCAAAAGATAGTGTAATAATTATTTAAAATGATAAAGATTTTTAAAGTATTTCTATTAGAAAAAAAAAAGAGTAACTGCTGAGTTTAGTACTAGCTACTGCCTCTTCTCAGCTGAATCTGCTTTCTGAACTGGTGGGAGGGTCTTGGACTTGTTATAGGTCTCACAAGTAGGCCTACAGGAACTTCTAAGCATTTCTGCACACATAAAATACAATACTTGCCTATGAAAATCGGCCGGTACGGGCGCTGTGACGAAACTTGCCATCGGCTTCTTCCGTACTTGGTGAATCATTTTCGATAATTCACTGCTCTTCGCTATCAGTTCAGATCTGCAATATGACAATAAATTATAATTTCACGATATATCGAAATAGTAAAAAATAAAGTATTAACTTCTTAGTTGCTCATCCACAATATGAAAAATAAGTAACTAACTTCCTCTGTAAGTTTTAAGATAATTTTAACTTATTATCACACACTACAGTCTTTTGATTGTAGTGGGTGACATGTCAGTAGAATGTAACATAAACGTATTTTCTACCATAAGTTTTTACCATAAGGTTCAAATTACGAAAACAGATTTCCAGAAAAAGAATAGTCTCAATAGATTTGAATGGTGTGAATTTGAACTTTATGATTGCAAAAATATGGTACAAAATAATTTCCGATTAACGAAAAACATTGTAGATTAGAAAGAATTAGAGAACTAACTGTAGAATGTCAAATGTTTATGGTGTCACAGTTCACTATTTCGTACTATATACATACCTAGTACTGGAATGAAGCTGGTGCTCAACTTCTTGCAATAAATGCTCTAGTTGCTCAGTCTCTTGCGTGAGACTGTTCTTCTGCCCCATCAGTGTGAGCAGCTTGGCTTTCAGGGCAGAGTCCAGGCGAGATATCATCAGTTCTACAGCATTCCGAATCTCACGAACACGCTCGTCTTTGGCTGAGCGCACAGATTCCACATTGCGTTCCTAGAACCCAACTTTGGATTTAACAGTCAATGAGTTTTTTTGCTACTTTAGTAGTAATAGTAGTAGTTTTTAATATAGTTGGACAATGTCTGGTAGTCTAGCTATCAATTTTGGTCTGAGTGCATCCAGAGGCAGGCATCAAAATAGACCAGGAAAAATTACAAGATATAAGTTTTGTTTTTATTGTCTTACTAGTTGATGCTCATGACTTTGTCCATGTGGATTTAGTTTTTTAAATTCCACAGGAACTGACTTTTCGGGTAAAACTTTGCTTATATGTCATGTCAACCAAGAAACAAACACACTTTTGCATTTATAATATTGGTAAGTTATTTCTTTACACTATTCTAAAAGTTTCAGCCTACATACACACACACAGACACATACATACACACACACACACAATTGAACATTCTTCAACTTCCCACAAACAAACAAATACCTACAACAATGAACAGAAGTTGCAGTTAATCAACCGGTAAGTTCATTTCTAATTATGTAGAAACAGGAAAATACCATGGCCTTTAATATTAACAATAAAAAAATCTATGTATTGTAAAGTGGCTAATTAAAGAATTATTGTTTAACTTGTTATTTATGTTACTCACCACATCCTGCACAAGGCTAATAAGTTCCATGAGTCGACGTCTCAGCTGCGACACCTCGTCTCGTATCTGGGTCACATGTTGGTCGTAAACCTCTTCCAAAGGCTTGAATGTGTGACCAGAGTGTGTGCCCCCCCACAGGGCACACTGGTGGCAGATACAACGGCGGCAAGTCCAACAGTACACTGTCAGGTTCTCTTGATGGATTGCACATCTAATAGTTGTATTACCACTTTTAGTCAATGAGAAAAAACTTAAAAAACTGCAACCCAAATATGGCAAATTGGGTTTAATATCTGTCATATTGATTTTGTTCATATTATTATTGCCTATGTGAGCCCCCAACTTTTTCTGTCCAAATAAATAAAAGTATAATTACTTCACAATTTGAATGCATAAAAAAACAGCCTGTTCAGAAACTAAAATTTTGTTTTTAAAATTAATTCACTTTCACAGCTTTATTATTAATTAGCAGAGGGTATGCATCACTAGTAGTCCTGAAATAGGAAGTTACCAGGTGTTACATCTTACAGCCTTAGCGAACATGTACAGATCAATCTCTCTCTGAATCTCTCTATCAGATTACTGTCCCATTGGAGTCTAATAAGACACTGGTTCCTGACAGAAAACCCCAATAACTTTTTCAGATCAACCAAGGACCAACGTAGAGTTTTATGATCCGCAGGCCAGCTGATTAGCAGTTATACCACAGGTCTAAAAATTGTTCTATCCATTTCAAAATGTCTTCTATGAAAAGATTACTTTTAAAGCTATCAGTTTAAGAGATTGTATACAACAGAATTAGTGCCATTTGATTAATTTTGATAAATAATGATTATTTTCACACAAACAGTATAGGAGGATTTAAATATATGCTGTTTACCTGTCCCGAAAATTATCTCTCTGATAAGCAGAGTTAGTTTGTTGCATAGTCTCAATTTGCTGAGTGACTTCCTCGACCCAGCGGCAGTTCACCAGCTCGTGGAGGTGAAGGGCGGCGCGGCAGTGGGGGCACTGCGACCGCTGCTCTGTGAGCCATCGCCGCACGCACGAGTAGCAACAGAGTTTCGAGCAGTGGGGGCACAGGTGCGCGTCCACCAGCTTCTCCATACAGATGAAGCACCGGAACACCTCCGCCAGCGTCTGGAAACCCCATAATCATCGATCCAATTCACACAATCACGGGTCAAGTTTAATTGTCAACGGAAAGTAGGCCAAATCGATTTACCTCGACGATCTGCTCCTCGCCATTTCCATTCCCTTTTTCTCCTCTCGTAGCCATGTTTAAGATTCACTTTCAGTATCAAGAGTAGGATATAATGTTCACCATAATTTGGTATATTTTTATAAACTTTTAAAACAGCAAAAGGACATGTTTCGCAATGCGAGCGTCAACAACGAGAAAAAATCGACTTCCGTGTTTCGAATCTCGATCGAAATCAAAATAAAAACAAAAAAATATGTTACTAAGTTTTAGTTCAAAACTCCCGACAAAATATTCTCATTAAAATCATACAGAAATTTTTTCTTCAATTTTGATTGTTCATTACATTTTCCTGAATAAAATACCCGTCCTTAATTTTTAAATTAAAATATAGATCACCTTATTTTGAAAGAATAACTAATTAGCACGTAAGTACATACATATTACATAATTTTATACAGTACCTAACGTTTTCGTAAAGGAAATTATTTAATATTTTACTCTTTAATGGGGAAAGATTTTTGCATTGACAACTCTGCAAGTATTGATTTTTTTTTAATGTCATAAAATCAAAGACAACCAAAGAGTGGTAGAGTCATGTTAGAATACCTAGGTACCGCCATAGACTTAGAATTTTTTCGCTACGCTCAAGTCTACGCTAGGTATCTTCTTACTATCTTCTCTTCTTCGAGCAATTGAGCATAACTGCACAAACATATAAGAGTATATTATGTTTGTGTTCAGCAGGGAACGTAATATAGTACGGTAAAGAAACAATGGATTAAAAACCACCGTTGTTATTCCGTTGTTTCCCGCCTGTCTGTGCCGCACGGTGCCGCAACGTTACTGGGTCAGGCCGTAGATTTTGCCACTTTTTTTCCTTCCCTCTTGTCTTCTTAAGTTTTTACGATTTTTATGATCGGCACATGGATTTAAATAATAAAGATCCATGAATTATTGTATAGGTACTCGAGACCGCAAAGTTCTTCCACGTTTTACTAGTAAATTAATAAGAAAAAAATATTTATATAATCCAAAAGGAGCTTTTTGCAAGGAATCACTATGTCCTTTGTAGGGGTGGCATAGCATTTCTTCATGCTGTATCGTATTTATTGCGTTTACAATTTATATAATTTCTTCCTTATAATCTTTATGAAATTGGCTTACATCTAGTGACAATTTTATTGCTTTAATTATTTTTTTATATATATTATTGAAATTTTTAATTTTGGTAAGAAATCCGATATTTATGTAACTTTTTGTATGTAACGCTTCATAGCCGTTTGTTTTTAACTAATCATTTCATTAGAAACATTTTTCTATTTCGCAACATAGCCACAGAATATCATGTGGTTGTCCAAACAACTACGGCTATTTTGTTAAATTTAGTCGAATTTTTTCGTGGATAGAGTGACACGGTCACGTCGTTACGGAGGTTGTTTTTGAAGATTTAAACGTAAGTACTCAACTTTTTACCAATATTTTATCAGAAATTAGTTTTGCGGTCGTAAGTTATTAAACAGTCCTAATTTCAATTGGAAATATTGCATTTATAATGAGTTATCACCGATAAGATACCAGAAGTTCATGCTTATGTAACGTTTATGTAACACTTATCTAACGTGTTACATTTAATTTTATGTAACGTTACATAAAATATTCTTAAAGCTTAGTGTAGGTGAGAGACGAGAACTTGCCATTTAGGTTAGCACTTTTTTCACGAAAATAATTAGTATTTAGTAGCTATGTCTAATAGGCAGATACCAATCTACGCTACTATTATAAAGAGGAAAGATTTGTATTTTTGTGTGTATGTTTGTAATGAATAAACTCAAAAACTGGACAGATTTGGCGCAAATTTAAAATTAAGATAGATTATACCGTAGATTAAAACATAGGCTACTTTTTATCCCGAAAAAAGTATAATTCCCGCGGGATCTTGAAAATTAAATTCAATATATAAACAACATAAATAATTATTTGTTCACAGATGCCTCCAAAATCAGTTCAGAGCCTTACAGTTATTATAACAGAATAAAAACTATTTCTTTATTTTACTGTTGTGTTTTTGTTCACAGTTCTGTTCTTAGCTTTACAATTTTACGTAACGTTTTTATGTAACGATTATGTTATTGTTACATAAAATCTGTATAACAGTTTATGTCACTAAGTGGCAAAATCTACGGCCTGACCCTACTATTTATCACGATTTGTTATCTTTGGTTATCTGTGACGTAACTAATGAACGACGTCCTTCAGTTTTCAGGGGTTACCTAAATAACCTAAAATTATTTTAATTTTTCAATTTTCCAAGCATTTTCCTCACAAAAATATTTCTGGTTTGATAATTGTTAACGATTAATCATGTTTCCTATGTAAGTTGATTGACTTTATAGCAACTAATTAAGTTTGTTTTTAGGTTTCGTATCTACTTGTATTGTTATCTTGTTTTGCAATTTTTGAGTCCTGTTTTGCAGCGTAGTTTGCTGAAATATTCTTGCCGTAGTATTTTCTCAACAGTCTTAATATTATCTACTGAACCCTGTACTGAATATGTCTTAATTATTGCATAAAGTTAATATACAAATTGTAAACACTGTCTATGCTTCGGAAGCTTTAGTGTGGATTAGAAAAGACTTATTTACACACAGTACATATACAAGTAATTCTCCCAAAACATACAGTTTTCTTAACATATGCTGTGTGAAGGTAATTAGTAATTAAAAGAGCTTGCAGTGCGGGTTGGTGAGTCTAGTCTTGGCCTAGTCCATAACAGATTCATAGTCACTGCCTTAGTGCTAAGGAATCACCCGTTTATCACTACATGGGGGATGTATTCAAGAGGGAACTCCATTGGACGCAAGTGGTCAGAATGCCTCAATATGGTTTTACTCTACTGTAGGTGGTAAATTATAATATCAATATTTTCTAAGTATATTGTATATTATAAAGCTCGGAATTGCCTGAATAAGATTCAAACCTGCACTAATTGATAAGAAACCACAAGGAATTACTGTTTTGTCATCGTGAATTGTTTTCTGATATTTATCTCAAGAGGATGTCTAGTGATAATAATCAAACTTTGGGTGTGCTAGAGGAAACTCTTAATTATATTTTCTAATTTTTATTTCAGAATGTGGACATAATCAAATCACTTGTGTAATTGCTAAATATGTCCTATCTAAAGGTGCTTCACTGTACTCTGTGCATCAAGCAAGGAGCTTTTAATCTTTCTAATAAATCAGTGCTGTTAAAAATTGGTGTGAGTACTAATTTTTTCTATACCTTATTTAAATCACAGCTATGAAAAGGCAACACAGACAGCAAAACCTATAGACATACACATTTACAGATTTTTTTTCATTTTATTCACTTTGTTGGACAAAAAAGTACAAAAAGCTGTCTCAATGCTAGAGTATTTTCCACCAAGAAAAAACATGTGCAAGAAGAGAAGTGTGTAAAAATAGAATATTATTAAAAAATGTTATATAAGATATACTTAAATATATTATATATAATACATTACATAACAATTTTGACAAGGATATAAACCCAAGCTTAAGTTTTTAATTCACATTTTGTATTTAATTAATAATAATTATGTTTTTGTTTTTGTAGAATAAAATACCAATACAGCATCTAATAAAAATTTCCACATCATGCCACCTGAATAGTAATTTACCATTGACATCCCAAACCACGGCGACCAAGGCAAAAAGTAAAAAGGTACCTGAAGACCCCAGAGTATGGAAGGAGACTCCTACGCATGACATAAAAAATAACTTAGTTCAGTATTGCATGATGTTGTCAAAGTTCAGGCTGACATGTAAGTTATTTTTGATAATCTATAACGTGTTGAAGGTGAATTACCCATTTTTCAAGAATAGCTTTTTGAATGAAATTAATTATATATACACATTGTAAATGTAGGGTGGCACCAAAACCAACTATGTATCAGTAAGCCAAATATGCTGTCAAGTTGCTTTAGCTGACAACGGTAAACAAATTAACCACAGTTTCTCTCAGAAAGATGTAAACAACACTAAGCCCTGTGATTTGCTTACTTTTAAAAACCGCTAAGAAAAAATCCTACTCATAAATGTTTTCAGTTTGTGAGGAGGGATAGATGTTTGTTACTCTTTCGCGCAAAAACTGGATAGATTTTGATGAAACATCACGGTGTAATACATTAATACGTCAGAATAGCATATAGGTTATATTTTATTAGAATCACAAACTCTAGTCCTCTCGAAGTTGCAGGCATCAGATGAATGGGGAGCTCAGTTTATGTACTAACATAGCTACATCAAAATGAGCAAGTATATCACTATTTCAGCCCTAGTAGTGATGACGTCAATGGCTGGGTACGCCCTAGCGCCCGCGCCATTCGACTGGGCCACGTTCGCGATGTGCTCAGTGGGCACCGGCCTGGTCAGTGCGGCGGCCAACTCGGTCAACCAGTATCATGAGATGCCATTCGATGCCCAGATGTCGAGGACTAAGAATAGGGTGCTAGTCAAAGGGTTACTAGAGTGAGTACATACCTATGCCGTATTAGTATAGAGTATCTTTATACATATTTATGTGTATTACATAATTGTATTTAAAAAAATATCTTTATTTTGTAGTAAACACTATTTGTTCAAACCTTAAAATAATAAAAATATAGGTAAATGTTTAAAACTTTTATTTTAAAAGCACATTGATACTTCCTATTCATATTAAAAGGTATTTTAATCATACACTATAGTACTAAAATACTAGGAACCTTAATGTACTCACAGTTTTCGCCGGTCCTTCTTAACTGCCAAAGAAACTTAGATTTTAATGAGAGAAAACTTCATTAAACATTTTAAACATTGGTGTTCACTGTTTTAACTTTTACACTTTTTAATGGTGAATTGGTATAGTTCTTGTAATTCACGAAGGCAAGTGCCTCTTTACTTTTGGTTAGGTTGTGTACATGCACATTGCGTGAGTGTGCGTGCCTGTCAGGAGCCTAGGTGGGAGCGGTCAGGCGTGAGCAAGCTATCGCTCACACTGTTACATATACAACACATACCATGAGCCACATGTCCTCGTGAATTGATAGAACTATAATTGTAAAGTCGTCCTTAGATTTTTACGAAATGTAAGTACTCATCTGTTTCAGGCCCAGTCACGCTATAGGATTCGCAGCTGCAACAAGTATGACTGGGCTCAGTATACTTTACTTTGGCGTGAACCCGATCACCGCTGCGTTGGGTGCCGGCAACCTCATTCTGTATACGTCCATATACACGCCTTTAAAGAGATTATCTATCCTTAACACCTGGCTGGGATCTATTGGTAATTATTTATATGCAGCTTCTGAAGATTTTTCAAAAGTTTAACCCTCTAATAAAACTAGTGTGTTAATTTTTATCGATGTTACTTCAACTCTAGAATTGACTTTTAAATAATTCAGTGTGACGATCGCAATCTCTGATTGCCTGCTATTGGTTAAAATGCATTGGTGCAGTAAAAGCATCATATATTCAGCCAATCAAAGGTGACTGTAAAGACAGCCCAATAAATACGTACATCTAGCATTCTCATGCCAAGTTAGGTTCTTGACAAACACTCAGTCTGAGTAGTCGGAGACCTCGCTTCGCTTAATCAATTATGCCGGTTTTCACCAATATTCCCTAATTTTTACAGGCTTCTAAACTTAGGTGACGCTTTCTATCAAGTTTGTTTTCACAAACCTTTAAGGAACTAAAGGTGGAAATAGCATTGAGTAGGGGGCTGCCTAGGTAAAGGGACTCTTAGGTGATAATTTAGGTGTGGTTGGTAAAAACGAATATTAGTTTCCCAGCTGCTATCAAGTATCTCGCTCGGTACAAGAAAGGAGCTGAGCATATCGGCTGCCCCATTTCAAAACCTAGTAAGTGTGATTGGCAAAATTTGAAAGAAGATCAAAAAACATATTTTTGGTAGCCCTTCTGAACTCTGAACTCTTCAGTATCTGTTGGCTAATGTTTCGTAAATAAACTACTTTGAAAGCTTTTATTGGATATATTTATTACTTCGCTATCTACGAAACATGTATTTTTGGCCCGTGTAAAATTTTGTCAATCACACTTACTAGGTTTTGAAATGGAGCAGCCGATATGGTGGGGGGGAGTAACACGGCGTTTGTCGCAGTGGGCGCGATCCCGCCGCTGATGGGCTGGGCGGGCTGCGCGGGCGGCGTGTCGGCGGGCGCGCTCGTGCTCAGCGCGCTGCTGTACAGCTGGCAGTTCCCGCACTTCAACGCGCTGTCGTGGAACCTGCGGCCCGACTACTCGCGCGCCGGCTACCGCATGATGGCCGTCACCGACCCCGGTGAGTGGTGCGCGTCGTTTGAACGGTGTAACGTGGCCGTTCAAGCTAATTTAAATCCTATTATTTGATACTAGCTGTTGCCCGCGGCTTCGTCCGCGTCAATTTCTGTTATTATGATCGTGATTAAGAAGTTTTTAAAAGAATATTTTAAATATGGATAATTTTCCCCGTTTTTGCAACACTGATGCTTCGCTCCTCTTGGTCGCAGCGTGATGTTATATAGCCTAAAGCCTTCCTCGATAAATGGACTATCCAACACAAAAAGAATTTTTCAATTCGAACCAGTAGTTCCTGAGATTAACGCGTTCAAACAAACAAACTCAGCTTTATCATATTAGTATAGATTATAAATGCGAAAGTTTGTTACTCAATCATGTTGCAACAACTGAACCGATTTGGCTGAAATTTGGCACAGAGATAGATTATAGTCTGGAATAGCACTACTATTTATCCCGGGAAATAAGAGAGTTGCCGCGGGAATAAAGAATCTCAATCCACGCGAACGAAGTCGCAGGAATCATCTAGTATTATATATATATAGCAGAAGCTCAGTCAAGCTCGTTCACTTAACCGGCTCCTATCGGACCCCGTTAAGGATCGTTAGGAGTATCAGACATTATTGGCTAAACTGCATGAATGCAAAAAGAATACCATAAATTCAGCCAAACTGCACCACAATCGAAACTAGCATTTTTTTTTTTTATTATTTGAATTGATGCAGCTTTTGCGCAAAAGACCAGCGAATTTTGATCAAAGATCTTATTTCATCACCTTGGACATTACATTTCCAGCGTTATGCCGGCGCGTGGCACTGAGGCACACCGGAATCATCACGGCGACGTGCCTCGCCTCACCCTATCTGGAGGTGACCAACGTATGGTTCGCGCTGGAATCCCTGCCACTCAATATTTATTTTATGTACTTAGGTAAGTAATGTACGTACTTACTACGTAATAAAATTGTTTTATTTAGTGGCAAATTCTGTTGGACACAAGTCACAACCATTAAACTAAATTATCAGTTCTTAATCGCGCCCCTTTGATTAAAAAAAGGAAAAAGACTAACTCTAAATTTAGGCCTGTCAGTTTAATTTAGAGACTGATAGGTCTAGAAGCATCGATTGATTATTATCCTATTATTATTTATCCTTTTTATTTTTAATATTATAAATGCGAAAGTTTGGATGTATGTCTGTTACTCAATCTCGCCGCAATGACTGAACCGATTTGGCTGAATTTTGGCACAGTCTGGAATATCACATAGGCTACTTTTTAACCCAGGAAATAAGCTAGTTCTCGCAGGAATAAAAAAGCCACGCAAACGAGTCGCGGGCATCATCTAGTATTACACATTTAAGTAATAATTCTTTGTTCAGCTTGGGAGTTCTACAAGAAATCGGACAGTGCCAGTTCGCGGAAGCTCTTTAGGTTCTCTCTGATACACCTGCCCGCGCTCATGTTCCTCATGCTGGTCAACAAGAAGTACTGGAGCTCCAGCGACACTCAGGAACAGGACGCCGTGAAACCGCAGGACATTAAACTCACGGAGACTAAGAGAATTACAGTACTGCCGCGGGGACCAGTGGTCGCAGCGCAAGACAGTGGGCTTCACAAATGAAGGTGTAAAAGTCAATAGGTTCAGTAAGGGTCTCAGTAACGTTGATCGATTTCGTGTATAACATAACAGCAAAGAAAAATAGATCTAGCTACCTTGCTTTAAGGTTCAAGTTCGTTCGTACAGCTGTAGCGAACGCCCAAGCGAAATTTTTGCGAAACAAAAATCGGCGGTTCTGGAAATAAGACTTTAAAATAAAAGCGCTTAGGTCCATTTTGCTCTGACGTTTCGATGATCGAAATCTGTTAACGTCGCGCGAGAGGAATAAATTCATGCTAACCATACTGTGACGTGGTGTTGGGAGTGTCCATCTACCAGTTGGAACGGGCTGCAAGCGTCAGCGCGGCACGACAAGACTAATGTGCAGCATAAAATGTATGACGATTGCCTTATGCGACATGATTGTCGTTAGTTTGCACCCTTTAAATAATACGACAAGAGGCGCACACACAACGCATTATTTAATACTATAAATGTTAATTTTGTGTGGTGGGAGGCTTCGGTCATGGCTACCATCTGCCGAATCACGACACTGAAGCAAGCATAGAAGCATCGACTCGCAACTGTTTCTGCTCACTCATTCGCATTTACAGTATTAGATGTCTCTTGCGGCCGTATGTTACCTTAACGTTACTAAGAAGTAGATAATTTTAGTATTCCTTTATTTCTGTAAATAATGTACAAATTGTACAATGTATTTTTTGTGATGTTATTTATAGTTTGTGTAAGATAAAAAATCACGCTTATGCAAATATTGTTAAGAATTTAAGTTATATTTTTGAAATTCGATTAGTTCCTTGTTGAGGTAAATAAAATAGACAAATAATAAATCCTTATATTTATTTTGTTTTTCTTGGTATAATTTAAATTATTACAATCACTGTTGGAATTTTTGTGATGAAACGCCACAGCAACCTCCAAAAACGCAATTATTTTTAAACGTTTTTTTCTATATATAAAAGGAAATTAAAATTTCACAAAAACACATTGGTGCTGATTTGGTTACACAAAACTCCTGAACTAAATTAAGTCTAACCATAGAACCATACTTTTCTTCATGACATTAATGTTAAACATATATTTAATTTAGAGATTTTGCATAATAGGACCCGCACCAATATGTTTTTCGTTATTATGCTGGACATCATATTTTTAAGGAATTCTTCGGTACCTATTTGGTTACATGCAAATCTCTAAGTATGTATTGACTCGTCAGAACTAGTATAATATTCTTTGTTATCGCAAGAAAAAATACTAGATTTCCTTTTGAAATGAAAAAGCAAGACTTAAAAATTTATTAAAATAAATCACACATAAAATATAGATTTGCCATCTATATTTTATCTGACTGAATTTGAAATAAACCTATATCGTTATGATTATGCCAATCCAAAACAGACAATTTGTGCCTGTTTTGGATTGGCTAAAGGCTGAACCTATTTTGATAGAGCTTTCACAAGCAGATAAAGAACATCAAGAGTTTTAACAATCTTAATAAGTCAGGTCTGCCAAAGGAGTCAATTATCATATACGAATGCTAACAGGAACAGAAATTTCTTTTAGAGGCACATGTTCAAAGTCATCCCTTCGCATATAAAAGGGTAAAATTCTCTTCACAGGGAACATTGTGAAATTATAATTTTAGTTCAGAAATTCGCGTGCAACCGAATTGGTACCGTAAGAGTTTTGCATTGAATAGATACAGTGGCGATTCATCGAAGTTATATACTACATACAAATACATTCAGACCTGGTTTTGAACACGACAATGCATGCAGGTGGATACCGACAGCTAAATATTAAACGTGTAAGGATGTCTGTCCATTGAAGCGGAGATGTGTTCGTTGGACCAATTATATCAATGAGAGATGACGTGATCTAATCATTGACGTAATTGGTCATTCAAGTACGTCTCCGCTCCCCTTCAATGGACAGGCACCTGAAAGGCTGTGCGCTGCGGTGTCGCTGCGGCGCCGCTTGTCACTTGCGATGCCGCAACATCCGTGTGGCATAGAATCGAACAAAATTGCGGCGCCGTAACGCACAATGTGGCACCGCTCTAACTCTAACATTATTAGCTCACTGCAACAACTTGGGACACTTGGATCCACATTTGTGTGAAATTTTGTTTGTTTTCTTTACGGTGGCTTATTTCCTGAAACAAATAATAAATTGATTAATTATCTGCTGGAATTAAAAACTTTAATCTATGCAGACAATGTCTCGGGCATAAGTAAGTATAGACAGAGACTACTAACTCTACATAAATAAATTATACTAGATGTCGTAGCGCTCGCTCCTATAGGTACTATCGAATAATGACTGCAATACGTAATATTGTTAATTATTTAACTTTTAGAATAGCTGTTTTTACTTCAATAGTTATTCTGCTTTATAATAAAATTTTGAGAATACTTGAAACTTCAATTTAAAGTAAGTAAAAAATTGTTCTGGGCCCAAGATCCATATAAAGTTGCCCATTCTTTGCTCGGGAGGACATAGAGCTGCTTACTTGGACTTCTTAGCGGAGCGGTCGCGGTCGCGGCTCTCTTCGCGCGACCGCTTCTGCGACTTGTCGGAGTGTTTCTTGTGCTCGCCATTGGACTTGTTGTGAGACGACTTGCTGCGGTCGCGGTCGTGGTTCGACGACTTGTGGTGCTTGTCGCGGTTCTTCGAAGGACTGCAACAATTTAGAATGTTATATAAACTGGAGAACATGTGGGTGTGTCTGAACTGGCGATTCAAAAAACTTGAAAAAGTTACCCTATTTTTTACCTTTTTTTTTTGAAGATCTTAATTTTATATTTTCGAGGTATCTTTTCATGGTAAGTTTCTGAACCTTACGTGTTGTAGATTCAATAAATAAATAGTCTTTCATTTATTCGATCGATTCGATCTCTAGTGGTTGGAGCTAGAGCTCTTGTGGTTGCAGCTAGAACTCTTATGGTTGGAACTAGAGCGCTTGCGGCGGGAGCTGGAGCACATATCGTGCTTGTGGTTGCAATTTACTGTTGGAGGGCCTCTTATACCTGGCGCTATTGTGGTTGTAGCTAGAGCTCTTATGGTTAGAGCTAGAACTCTTGTGGTCAGAGCTAGAACTCTTGCTTTGGGAGTTAGAGCTCTTGGGAGTTTGATTATTATTATTGAAGCTGAAGCACTTATTTGCATTGCATTGTGCTTGCACTTAGTGTGTAGTTAGCATAATAAAAAAATATGCATCAAATTGAGAAACTCCTCCTTTTTTGTTCATCAGTTGAAAACAATCGAATCTCACCTGCTACTATTGTGTTTGGAGGGGCTCTTATGGCTCGAGCTCTTGTGATTGGAGCTCGAACTCTTGTGGTTAGAGCTGGAGCTCTTATGGTTGGAGCTGGAGCTCTTGTGGTTTGAGCTCTTGCTCTTCTTGCGGTCCTCGTCGTTGTCGTAGGAGCGTCTCGGGTCGCGGCCGCCCTTGCGCTTGCGGTCGAAGTCGGTCTCACGGTCGTAGATGCGCTCTTTCTTGTCCTCCTCGGCCGCCTCGCGCTCCAAGTCGGACCAGTCCTTGCCGGATTCCTCATCTTCCTCTGCAATCATATTAACGTAGATAACACTAAGTAAATATCATCATCATCATCAGCACACCTTCACTTCCTTCACAGCACATCAGCAACGAATCACTTTAATTTCACCCTCACCACCAGGGGCACCCTGGTGGTGAGGGTGAAATTAAAGTGATTCGTTGAAGGGGTGCTGATGATGATGATATTTACTAAGTGGAGCACTTCGACCATCTGTTGCTCTAATCTTTTTTCCACATACTACCAAATTGTGGAATCATCTCCCTTCGACAGAGTTCCCATTTAATTTCAATATGGGGTTATTCAAGGGGTGAACCAATAAGTTCTTGAAAAGCCGGCAACACATTGGTAGTGCCTCTGGTACTACAAGTGTTTGTGGGCGGTACAAGTGCTATGGTACGAAATAGGATCCTATAAATAGTATAGTGTAATATGGGCCTTGGACATTCACAAGTCTAGAGGAAATGCACGTGCTCTCACCCTCGCTCTCACCGGAGCCATCGGACACGTCGGACGCCTCCGAGTCGTATTCGGAGTCGTCCTCCGACTCTTCCTCGGACTCCGCGTCAGTCGGCTCGTACGCGTCGTCCTCTTCCTCAGACTCCTCCTCCTGCAAACAACGATAACTTCTCAAAAAGGAGTAGAAGAAAATAGAGGTAGGAGAAAAAAGGCCACTATCGCTAATTTATCTCGAATCTAGCAACTCAAAAATCTTCTGTTGGGCAGATAGGGAGTACACTTACATTTTTTTACAGTCAAACGCAAAATAAATAAATAAATTCTTATGTAAGTACATATATCCGAATTTCAAAACAGTGTCTCACGACTCTGACGCTATGACAACTTTTAGTAGTGTGCTTGATTCTTTGCATGGATAAAAATATCCCTATCCCTTCTAATACTATAAATGTTAAAGTGTGTTTGTCCTTCAATCATGCTGCAACATAGCTATGGATCAACATGACTTTTTGCATAGGTATAGTTGAGGACCTTGAGTGGGACAGGCTATTTTTTTTTTTTGGAAAATCAGAGTTTAAATACTAGATTTTAAAAACTAACTTCACCGAATCATGGGCATCAGCTTGTAAATAATGATTATAAGATGTCCAACCTGACGTTCGTTTTCGGCATCAGACTCCGGGTCCAAGAAGGACCATCCACCGTTGTCGAAGAAGCCCTCAATGTCATCTGTGATTGTCTTCATAACTTTCGTCCAGTTCAACGACTGTATGCCCTCCGAATATCGAATATCGCAGGAGCTGCAAAAGGAATTATCATTTAGGTGAGAAACAGACTTAGGATGAAATTCAATTTTTGCGAAACTGTGGTAGGCTACTACCGTCTCAAAAAAACGGATACTTCGGCCTAGTTGTTCATAATTTGGGCTCCTGTATAGAGGGGCACGGGGTTTGATCCTAGGCAAGAAACTCTGACTTTTCTGAAGTTATGAGCATTTTAAGCAATTAAATATCAACAAAGGACAACATTGTGAGGAAACCTGGACACTTGAAAGCTCTCCATAATGTTCTTAAAGATATGTGAAATCTGTCAATCTACACTTGTACAATTGACCAGCATGGTAGACTATGGCACTCAAAGCCGATGTGGCTTTTGTACCTTTTGCTTCAATTTAAACTTTTTTTTCTCTATTATATGTCGTTAGAGTCAGACATTCTATGAAAACTTCAAATATCTACTATCTACCTATTACGGTTCATGAGATACAGCCTGCTGACAGACAGACAAAGGCTTAGTAATATAGTGTTCCGTTGGCGATCTTTGTTTACGGAACTCTAAAAACCACTCACTTCAGCCATTCCTTGACGTGGTCCAGCATATTCATGGGCACAGCATTGACCATGGCCACCTTCTTTGCGTAGTCCTTGAACACGAAAACCATGTCGAAGTTTTTGAGGTGGAACTGCACTCTCTCGAAATGTACCAACTCTACATCCTCGAGGGCTATGACGAAGGGAGGCCACTCTGTTAAGTTGACGAGCGCTCCAGACGTGGGTTGAAGGAGGACTGTGCTTCGGAATGGTGCTCCGGGGAAACCAAGCTCTCTGTGGGAATAAAAGAGCATTATCCATAAACTTTCAAGATAAGCAGTCAATAGATTGGAGGAGGCCTTTGTTTCAAACATTTACTATAGAATTTTGTCTGATAGTGGCTTAATAAATGAATAAATAAATAACCTTTCTATTTCAATTTATGAAAATAAACTAGTGGTATGTTTAAGAATTGTTTTCAGTTATGGCAAGCCTGTACTCAGCTTCAGTCTACTTAGTGGGGCGGTCTCCAAACACTGCTCTTCCCCGTGTGGGCTCGCCATTCCAGCAACTTAGGACCCCTATGACAATCAGCACTTCGAGCGTTGTACCCCATTCCACTTTCCTGACCAACCTAGTAGGTTAGGTCAGAACCTATGTCCGTAACTTTGGTTCACCTATGGATCTCCTCATTTGTGACTTGATCTCGCAGGTATACGGCGGTATATCAAGAATATTGAAAATAAAACTTAAGCCAACACCACAAGAAAGTTTTTCTACACGTTTACTCATAATCTCTATGGAGATTCACGAGTAAATGTGTAGAGAAAATCTTCTCATGACGCGCATGTTAGCTTAACAGGATTTTAGAAGGAAAAAACAGAAAGGACATACCTGAAGGGCGTATCAAACTCCACCTCCTGCTTTGTCATGTTCTCGACTCGCTCGCAGAAGCTCTTGAAGGCGACCTTCAGCTTGTGGCGCAGCTCGCGCTCGCTCTGCTCGGCCGCGAGGTCGTCGCGGTCGTGCATGTGCTGGTGCTTGCCCAAGTCTGTCGTGATCTCGCCCACTTCTGTGTAGAACTGAACATCCACGTGCTTCTTTTTGCCTGAAATATTTGTTTATTTATTACTAGCTGATACCGGCGACTTCGTAAGTGTGGATTAAGGTTTTTAGTCCCGCGGGGACTCTTTTCTTTGTTCGTCTTCGTTTCCTGGGAATCTTTTCCGCAAGTAAGCGTCAATTCACCCGTTTTGCGTTTGCGGGACTCTCTTATTTCCCAGGATAAAAAGTAGCCTATGTCCTATTCCAGACTATGATCTATCTCTGTGCCTTTCAGCCAAATTGGTTCAGTCGTTGTGACGTGATTGAGTAACAAACACACAAACTTTCGCATTTATAATATTAATAGGAAATAGGATTAATAGGAATAGAATTAGAATTAATAGTAGGATAATAAGACAAGATAGGCTTGCACTTGACGATAAGGTATAGGGTGGGGCACGCTTAACAGACTTGTAAACTGACGTTCAACAGTGAATACTTTAGAGGCTAGTGTAATATCTAGATTTAAGTAGATATGCCATGTTATGTATTTATATATGCTGTATGTATTCCAATAAAGAGAAAAAAAAACTCACCAAACATAATGGCGTGTTTCAAATGGAAATGCAACAGTATAATCATCTCCCCGTCACAAGGTTGAAAGAACGCATTTTTGATATTATTATACAGAATGTCCACTTTGTCGCCCCTGACTGAGGTGAACCTAAATCCGTTTGTATGCGCTTCCAGAGACCCGCTCATTCTCTTTGTGACTATGTTGGGTCGTATGTACAGATCCTTGAGCTTGGGGTTGCCTTTGCTCTGCGATAGGACTAATGTGTCTTGTTTGACCAGATCTTCCTTCTCTCTTTCCTCAGCTTCCCGTGTTTTGAACTTTTTCTGAACTTCCTTTATAAGTCTGAAGCCAGTGTTTAAGTTTGAGGAGGGAGGTGATATTTCACCGGGCTCTTTTGTGTTTGTACTTCGATATGTTCTGTGAAGGGATAAACATTACTTATAGGGTATAATCACAGATACAAAAGGATTTTAGAATGAGGCGCTCCATGAACCATGGTAAACGTAACTGATAATGATGCTCCTTTTTATAAGCTTTTATATGAGTATTAATTTATTTTGGTTCATGGAGCGCCTCATTCTAAAATATTAAATCAAAGCTTAAAAAACTACTAAAATGTATGAAAATGTAAGAAAAGTAAAAGAAACACTCTCTTTTTGGGTAATATTTTCTGTAACTTACTATTTTTTTTATCACCTAAACTTTATATTAGAATAAAGTTTATATCTTCAAGTATATAAATACATTTACAATTTGTCGGAATCTGGAACTTTTTTTTTCGAGTGTATGAGGGGCGGATTTTGGGCCTTATCAACCCACCTCCTTTAAGTGTTCTTGGTGATTTTGTAAAATGAGTACTTAGTAAGACATGTTTGTTTAATTAAAAATAGGATGGCTCCAAACATGACTAATATTCCGGTCTCCTCTACAAATAAGCGTAAATGTACTAGAAGTGGATACGATAATAAGGCAACAGGTCTATCGACTGATATAAGCACGGGAATATTAGTCGCGTCCTGTAGTCTAAGCAAGAACATTTTAACTTTCGAATAGTAAAGTTAACGCCAGCAAGAAATTTTGTATGAAAATGACAGGACAGGGTGCTCCTGCCATTTTCATACATTGTTTAACTTTACCTTTCTTTAAAATGTTCGTACTTAGGCTATTAGAGACGTGATTCGTGAATTAAATAAAATCGAAAAAGTGTTAATATAATTATCATAACATGGTGAGACGTGAAGGGGAAGTTTCTGATTCTTCATTGTGGAAGCAATGTGTACATAGCATAGTTTTGTTACATATTGTAAAAATTTTTTTTTTAAAAGAGCAACCGGCGAATTTATTGCTGGCTCTTCTCGGCAGGAACGGCATTCCGAACCAGTGGTAGATTCATCGACGATTCAAAAGCACTTGTAAAAGTTTATTTGAATATATTTCTATTCTATTCTAAAGTGAACTTACACTTCTTTGACGAAGGTGGCGTCAGGTTGTGCGTAGTTCCCGCCCTCGTTGCGGCCCATGGTCGCGCCGGGGTGGAAGAAGTTGATCCTGAGGTACGTGTAGTCGCCCTCCACGGACTGAGATATGTTCTTAATCGTAGATATATGGAATGGTACTGGGATACCGAATATCGGCAGAATTACTGTTTCGTATTTACGATCTGGAACATTACGAGCAGAAAGTTAGACAGTTTAATAAGGTTTGTTTTGTAATGGGGAGTTTTAGAACACCAGAGAGTTTGTTCCCTATCACATCTTTGCAATAACTTAGAAACTTAATTGCGATCTAACTTGGTGTTAAGTTATTATACAAATCTATGATGTAGATGAAGGTGGGCTATCCTGGGAAACGGATACGGTGATCTTGGCCACATAGTACTCGAAGTACCCAAAGCTTTTAGTCTATTTTTCGTTAGCTTTCTTACAGTAAACAAATTGCAGAAAACATTTCAGAGACACATCTAACGAACGGATGAAGCCGGGCGCTTACGATGTTCTTAAGTTTGGTTTTCCATACATATCCACGGTTTCATGGTCTGCACGATATGATTGTACAGTGTGCTTAGTGCCTTTCTAAGGCATTTCTACAAGAAAACACTTGTGTTTGTGACAGCTAAGGAAAAACTGTAAGTGTTAATCAAGTACTGTTGCACAATCATTATTTTTAAATAAACTTACCCACATACAACTTTAACTCTTTCACTTCATTCTCCCTGGGCATCTGACTGACGCTTTTATACGAAACTGTGCTTTTTCTTATTTTCTCGCCCTCTTTGCCGCTCGACTGTTTCGCTAGCCTCTCTTTGGCCTTTTCATTCAATGCTATAGCGAGCTCCCTCTGATGTTCCTTGCGTTTCTCTTCCGAGGAATGTTCTGTGCGGAGCTTGGATTCGATAACGGCAGTTCTTTTGCCCCGGCCTAAAATGTTCATAGAGCATTATAAAATTTTTATTATTAAGAGTCTGCCATAAGCTTGAGTGACTTAATTTTGCTTTGAAAAAATACATGTCCCAACAAAAATAGGAGTTAACTGCCTTCTTAGGCTGCAAATTTTTCATCAAATGTATTGCAATAAAAACCATGCAAATTCTTTAGAAATAATTCTTTAGATGTTTATTGGCGAATAAACATGCATAAGAGCGAAGGCACACGGCTCGGCGCAACGTATTATAGAATACATACTTTTTATTCACACGGCACGTGAAAAGGAAAAAAAAACAGAAGAGAATAGAAATGCATAGAAGTCGAATAAAACCACCGCCTATACTTTGTACCCAACTTAGTTACCTATTGCTATAACTTGATACCCAAGTTATAGCATAGATAAGGATTTTTTCACGACGCACGCTACCTCGTATATTGTGCCTACTAAGGATTATTCTACAAAACACACACCACAGCCACTGCAAAGAAGCAAGGCGGCGACGTCACATTGCACCTTGTGCCATCGCCCTTAAATTTTAAAAAGAAATGAAACTCACCTCCGTTTTCTATCCATCCACGATTTCATGGAAGGAAATAAAAATCATATTAACATTATACACAATGAAGTTAATACAGCCTCGAAATATTTACAAATATGTACCAAGTAAATGAAGTTTAGTAATTGAATATTAAATGTGAAATTAAAAAGAATTGTTTTAAATTGCATAATTAAAGCTAAATAGTCTTAATTATGCAATTTAAAACAATTATTTTACAAACATCAAACTATAACAGGTTTTATATCTATAATAAAGAACACAATATACAGACAAAAGAGTGGAATTGTTGTGAGTGACAAATGTTTAAAATATTTTAAAATACATTTCAAAAATTGCGGTGCCGGCGGGGATCGAACCCTCATCTCTCGGGAATCGCGCCCCGAGTGGGTTGACTTTACACTACAGCATCGCGGTTTAATTACTTTTCAGTGAATATTAGCCACTGAACTGGACTTATATTCTCCTCTCCCCTCCAAATAAGCGAAAAGCTTGTGCTAGGAGTGGGTTCGACAATAGTGCAACGGTTGGGGTTCGTGAAGTTGCAGATTCAAATCCCAAAAAAAAAAAAGGTCAGGCCAAAAAATTAAATGGATTTTTCTTTCAGACCTTAGTAGCAGCCCAAAGTTGGGAAGTTAAAGCTGTGTAAACACCTTTAGAGCTTATAATGCACATTGGTCCTGTTCGATTTGTCGGTTGTGTCTCAGTTATAGGTATGACAACGAAAGTGAGGGAATAGAGAGAGCACTTATGATCGCAACTACTCTTTATGCTCTTTATATCTTGTGCATACTTGGATAATCTCGGTCGATGTTAGTCTAGTCATATTGTAGTCCACTCAGGAGAGCCTTGGTGCTAATTAAGTTGTACACAAACTCTTAACTTATCTAAATTGACATCTAAATGTAATCCTGTCCTTTTCCACAGAGAATGTTATGAGAAGCATAATACTATTTTTAGTACCTGTCAATTTAGTTACGAGATTGTGTACAACAGAATTAGTACCATCGATATACTCACCGAGAATCTCGGTCTTATTTTCCTTTTCCTCCTCCTCGTCTTCATCGTCGTCCTTGAGGAAGATGCCGATGTTCTTTATCTTCTTCTTAGACTGTGTGAGAAGGGAGGCTGGTTGCTCCTCATTGACCAACACTGTGTCACCAATAAATAGAGCATACGTCTGCAACATGGATAAAGTATCTATGGATTATGCATAAAAATGGCAGCTTCAGAGTGAAAGAGATGCAGTTATGTGAAAATGTAAGAGTAGAGATGAGACAAGTAACTCTTCTGCATATTATTATGGAGGATATACATATGTCTGCATTAATTTAGGTCTACAAGTACTATAAATGCGATATTGTACGTTAATTGGTTTGTCCTTCAATCACACAGCAACAGAGCATCGGATCAACGTGACATCTTGCATGGGCATTGTTGAGAACCTGAAGTGACATTGGCTACCTTTTATCTCAATTAGATTCTTTAATTTATAATAAAGGGTTCCTGCAGATTTTTTGAAAACACCTACCCCATAGTCTTTATAATCAAAATACCTCTTCCGTTAGCCCGATACCATCTTAGACTGCATCGTAACTTACCATCAGGTGAGATTGCAGTCATGGACTAACTTGTCATCGAATTTAAAAAAAAATTGTGTGCGTCAGTCCGTTTTACAGCCTGCCCAAGAAAGAGTATAGTCTAAAGAACTTACTTTTCCTTCTTTATCAGTAGCAGCACTGTTGGTCAAGTTGGACAGCCCTATGTTGATGTTGAAGACCATGCCTTTCTTTGCCACTATGGAGGTTTTAGGACCAATCACAATTGAGCTTTCACGAAATTCTATACCCATCGCAAAACTGAAAATAATAATTTTAAATTTATTTATTTAAATTACTTAAATGTATATACATTTTTCACTCTGATGCAATCAATTGCATTAATTAGATGATGAAACTTGCACAGTGCAACTTGCAGAAAGGTGAAGCGATCGGAATTACTGACACAGTTGTAGCAACATTGATAAATGAATACTGATCTTCCTGCCAGAGAATAGGCGAAATTATTTCAAATATATAGGATTTAAAAGTATTTAGGAATTAAAACGTACCCAAAACTTTTTGTGAGATTATCGACAAGTTCAGGTTTTTCTTTCTTTGCCAATTCCAAGCCAGCTTCGTATACCGCAGATAGTTTGGCACCAGCGACAAGACGTTTTAATACTTCCTCTTCTATATTAAGTAAGAAATTGTAATTGCTTTGTACAGCATCTGTTGGGTTGACCAGCAACGTACGTACAATATTCGAACAGTATGATTTATATCTCGCGCCTAACGAGCATATGATCGCGCCAAAATGCAAGTGATTTTTATCCGACACTGCACTGAATTTCAAGCTGTAGTTGCCACCGGATTGTATGATCGGTGGATAGCACATGTCCACTTGACTTGTGTCTACTCCTGTGACATACTTTTTATCTGATATCGCCGCTTCTACACCTTCCGCTAATTTTGAGTGTTTTACTTTCTGAAATATTGTAAAAATAATTAACTTTTTAATACATATAAATAAAGCTGTGTCAGCCTGTATGACTGTTACAGCTCAACCAATAAACAAATTTTGACAGAGACAGAGTAATTTGTCCATTCTTAGTGTTTTAACAATGCCTTCCCATTTTAGAGAAGATAAACCTCTATTCAGCTACCAGTTGTGAACTAATAAATATGTAAAATAAATAAGCTAAATAAATTTAAAATATTATATAGAAAAATCTGCTCAGAGATGAGAGCAAAAATCAGCATCAAAATCAAATCATTATTTTTACAGAAAAATTAAAACACTATAAAATTTTGCAGTATGGTTGCTGTAGTTTAATTTTGACTGAGATTTTGCCCATATCCAGAAAGCAATCTCTGAGCCAAACATAATATGATATACATCATCACTTTTATTTTTTGGCTTTATTGCACAATATTAAGCAATATCCATACTAATGCTGAAGTAAATGTTGTTTGTGTTATCTTGTCATATCAAATAATTAAAACAATAAAACAACTTATTTTGACAAAATTAAGCAAGGAGATAGCAAGTACACCAAAGAACAAAGGATACTTTTATTTCTGAATATCAAGGAGTTCCTGCCTGCAGGAACTTTCAAAGCCTAAAGCTACATAAACAGTTGCAGACATCAATAGTAATCAATAAAAACCGCAATTGTTACCTTATCAGAATCAATGATTTCCATAATTTGATCCTTTAAGTACTTTGTGAATACATCAACTGTCACCAGACAAGCTTTCTTCACAGTGATAATCTCTGGATCTTCCTTGGGAGCCATGATTAAAGCAACTGAGGAGCTTATGTCAACATTTTCAAATTTCTCAGCCTTTAACGCCGCCTTCCAACTTTCACTGAATTCTCCGGGATAATTGTCCTTAGCAAAAACACCAAGTGTCTTGCCAGATTTAGATTTCTTTATCTCTTGTATAAGTTTGTTAAAGTTTTCCTTATCATGATCATTCTAAAAATGTGTTTTTATTTAGTAAGATAGCTAAACAGAGGGTGGACTGAAATCTGTAAGGTTTTCAATTCAATCCCCACTTTTTGTTGTACCTACCCCAAGTACAAACATTAAGCATAAATGTTTCCCATTTCATGATTTTTTTTTATTTGATGACAAGATAGCCCTTGACTGCAATCTCACCTGATGGTAAGTGACGATGCAGTCTAAGATAGTAGGGGGCTAACTTAGAAGGGGTATAGCAGTGTAAATTCAACCCATACCTAGAATCGGTTTCTACACTCCATCGTGCTGGAAAGCTAAATCGATTGATGACATGTGTTTGACAGTAGGGTGGTAATTAGCTATGGCCAAAGCGTCCCACCAGACCAGACCAGAAAAAAATCAGAAATTATAAATTTCCAAATTGGCCCTACCGGGAATCCAACCTAAGACCTCCCAGTTATGACCACAGCGCTCACCACTGCGCCAGGGAGGTTGTCATAAACTTTACTTAATGCAAGATCTAAATATAATTGGTTGATCCAAACCAACCCTTAATAATGCTGCAATGATTATGATCAAGTGATGATAATGATACTGTGGCAAGACTTTCCACAACAGTTTGCCTTGAATTTTTATTTTTACATAATACTGAACCCTAGATGGTAAATTTTTTGGTAACAAACATAATAAAAGCAATACGCTATACTTACTCTGTCCCTAATTAATAGTTTTACTGGAGGTAGGTCTGATTCTTCTTTACCATTTTCAATTTGCCTCAAAAATTCTATTTTCTTTTTACTTGCAAGGAAACACATACTGTGCTCACTCAGGACTGATATTGTATCTGGCAGTTCATAGCCAAAGAGCCATGTCTGATGAAAAAAAAAACAGGTTTACAGCTAGATGCAAAAAGAACAAAATATATTTATATAGAGCATATTATTGTTAGCTCAGTATTCATAAATTAATAAACCGATGACCAAAGGCTTAGTTTAATCAAGAGGTATATAGGAGGGTATGGAGGGAGCGGTGGTACGCCTATAGTTAGATAATCAGTATTCAGGAAATACAGTACAAATCAGGGCACAGGTTATGCATCATGGGTTAATGCTGTACCAGTTATTATTATAGCATTCATTAGAGTTTAAGCAGGCAAATATAAACTCCATGATCCTAGTAACGCTACCGTGTTTTTGCGCACATTATATCATGTGCGCTGCACTAGTAAAAACAAACCTGTAACGCAGTTGATTTACTGTAAATCGTATCTTCATCACCACCGACGCAAGATACCAGGCAGTCGGCCTTAGCCAAGGCATCCTCACTTTTCGAGTCGACAGCAGCCTACAAAAAGAAACGCATTTGAATCAACGAACACACGTTACTAAATAAACCCAAGATCGTGAACAAACCTTCCACGCCGCGTAGAGCTTTTTCATGCGTCTATAAAATGTTTCTTTATCCAGTGATATATTAGACATGGTGAAAAGTATCTTATGAACTAATTACAATAAATATATCTTGTATTTTTCCCCTTCGGACGCGAAATAATAATATGAATTTAATTCACGACATTACATTTTCCTTTGAAGCACAGATTACTATGATACTACGTATCAGATGGCTCAGTGCCCTACAAATTTTAAACCCTCGAAATCAAGGCCCATGATTGGCTAATGTATCATTTTGGAAAACTGTTGTAACCAATGGCGTAATAACAATTTTTTTTCTATTTTTGCCTATGAATTTTTATTTTTGGTATGAAAGTATCTACCAGAGGTATCTACCACATGTATGTACCATAGGTATCTACCACATGTATGTACCATAGGTATCTACCTATTGCCATGCTAACCCATGATAATAATTATAGGTTATAATTTTTTTTAAATAGGAAATAAAGAAACAAATTTTTTAACAATATTTGTTTAATTCACTTTGAAATAACATAATATCGCTTTAGTTATACACATTTTTGGAATTTCAGGTGTCTTTATGATCTAGTCTAATACATAATTATATTATGCCCTAATTTTGTTTATAATAGGTAGGTTTACCCTACACCAACATATTTTTAATAATTTGTTTCACGATTCACAAAACATTTTTCAAATTACAACACACTGGTAAACACACAAGATCCAATTAACACTTTTATAATATAAACCATAAAACTTTGTCTTTTCTCATACTGTGGAAACTTATGCAAAATAGCGTCCTTACGCGAATTATTATTACGGGCACATAACACTTGTACTATATTTCAATAAATTGGAATAACAATTGTTATTCTGGGACAGAAATATATGAAAATTAAACTAAAAAACCAAATACAATAATAATGGCGTCGATTGGGCGTCAGCCGTCAGGAGAATCATAGATTACTGTAGATCTATAAATACTTTATACTACATATAGGTACCTAATGTAGATGTCTGTAAAAATTGTCATGCATCATAGTGGAAAAGATTTTGTAAGGCTATGGAAATTTGTATGGGACTGAACTGGCCGTGCTTTGAAGTTTGACAGCAAACAAAAATGGCGGGCGTTTACGCTTCTTTTTTTAAATCTTTCTTGTCATAAACACTCGGAATTCGGATACTTGCAAGTGCCTCTACCGAAATATCGAATAACGTTATATCCAATAGGTACGGTCAAAGTTACTGCGAGTTACTGTCTGTTACTAGCATACTACTAGTTACTATTTGGTAGGTACGTAACATCATTAGATAGGTACCTATTTAAAATTTTGTTGTTATAATTATTTAATTTTCTATTTTCGTCTAAAATAAACCTTATCAATATTATTATTGACACTGATATAGAAATTAAAATTATACAATTATAATATAAGTACCTACTGTTGGATTCTGTCGGTCTTTTTTGTCGTTAAATTTGTGGTTTCCATCATACATGACATAAAGATTATACCAACCTACCAAGTTACCAACATCGAAAAGTGAAATTTGAAGGATAGAGTGAAAGAGTAAAATCCATTATCCATGTTTGAAATGAAAAACTTTATAATATAAAATAATATGTAATTATTTCTATAAAAAAAATGCCTAAGTTGTTTTTACTCAGAGGAGTCTAAGTAAATAATAAAATGCAAAAGTTAACAGTGCAGGAGCACGTACAATTAACAGGAAATATTTTAAAAACTTTCAGTCAAAATCGCATTATAACTTTACTGGATTTTCTTCAAGAAGATGTTCAGAAGTTATCAGTTTTAAGCAAATTAAGCTTACCACAAATTTTGGAAATAAGGAATAATATTCTAGCTAAGTATTCAGCAACATTAGTAAATGGTACAAGTTTATTAATTAATAAATTATCTGTTAAACAGTTTGTTAGCACTGGAATTAACAGGTAGAAATTTTTTTATAAAATAATTTAAAATTTTGCGAGTTCTTGTTATCCATTGTTAATTATTTATTATTCAGCTTAGATGCAATTTTGTGTAATGGAATTCCAATTGGATTCATTACTGAAATATGTGGACTTGCTGGCAGCGGTAAATCACAACTATGCATGCAACTTGCTATCAATTGTATTCAAAACACTAGTTCCACAGTCCTTTACATTGATACAAAAGGTGACTTCTCTGCTGTTAGAATACAGAAAATTTTAGATTTGTGTGGATTCTCACACAAGGTAATTAAACGATTATGTTTAACTTTTTAGTTAAGTAGTTAGTTTTTAGTTAGTTTAGTTATCTGCATACGGTCTATATTCAAGATTGCACATACAAGAAAGAAAATGAATGGAGATGAAATTGAGCTCAATTAGTTATTTTAAACAATAAATAATAAATTGGGCTCAATAAAAACAAACAGTTACAAACCATTTGCCGAATTAAAAAATATTTTTTTACTCAACTCAAGATATTAAAACAAACCCCCAAGTTTGACATAAATATTTATTTTTACCTTAAATAACAACAAAATAAGTAACTACAAAATTAGGTATGATACAAACCTATTGGACCGAGATCAGTATGATCCCAAGGCTGTAAGAAACCACATTCATCTCCTTTTAAATGTTGCTAGCCTATTTTGCTATTGCAATGGCATTTCTTGCTCAAAGAAATTAAACATGATCGATACCAGCTCCATAGAGAAAAAAACTATGTGCGAATGTTCAAGCAATTTCTTAAAATAATAATTAAAGATTATTTTATACACATTATTAAATAAAATTAAATAAATTTTATTTCTTACAGAATATGGCATCAATTATGTTAAAAATAAAGATCGTCCACATTTGGCACATGGAAGACTTAGTAAAATTGTTTGAAGAACTTAAAAGAGGTGTTTTTGTTGTTGAAAATTTGTCACTAGTTATTATAGATTCATTACCAACTCTTATGTTTCAACATTTTGGTGATGTTAATAAAGTAGGTTAGTATTTTTATTAAAACTGATCAACTAGTTGCAACAACCCGTATCAGTTGCATTGGTTAAGCAGCTTGGTAACTGGATGGGTGGCGGACTTTGAAGGTCTGAATAAGACCTATATATATCACAATTATTGCAAACTATTCTTAATGTAGCGAAATGATAAATAAGTATATGGACTTTTTTACATTTATTGTTACAGGGTTAAAATTGCTAAACCATTTTGTGAACTATGCAAGATACATAAGCAAAGAAATGGAAATAGGAATTGTATGTGTTAATATTCAAACTAGATGGATCGACCAAGATGTTGTAGACATTGAAGGTAATATACTAGATATTAGTGTGACAATATTTAAGATTGCCTATTTACAAAAAAAAATATTTAAAAACTGGTTTGCTATACAATTTTTTTCTAAATGAGGGTAGACTTAACATAGGTTTTCAAAATAAAAACTGATTAAGACAGATTTAGAAAAGATTTCAAGTGTACATCAGTAATGCAGAACAATTTTTTTAAATAAAAATATATGAAGTTATGGTAGTATTTCTGCTAATAACTGAGTACTACCTAATTGAGTGTTAAATGCTTATACTCAGGTGGTATATTATTTTAAATTACAGATGATGACCACACAGGAGAAACAACATACACTGAGAAATTGAACAGGTGCTTGGGAAAGTATTGGCAAAATATCCCCATAACAGTACTCTTTCTGGAAAAGTTACAAAATCCTAATGAGAGTAACTGTTCTGCAATAAAAATAACAGTTATGGAATGTAGTAATCCTCAGATTAATAAAAACTGTATTTTAGAACTTAATTCATGTGGTATAAGATAGTATATAATTAAAAACGATTTAATAGCAAATTATTTCTTTCTATTTACTTTTTCTGTCCTTGAATTTTTTATTTTTGTCGTAAATATAATATTTTATTTTTGAGTTTTGGTGAATAGACCGACTAAATAGAGTTTAATTTAAATACATATTAGGCACTGTTTATGATACTCTTTGCTCTACCTACCTTCAAATATTAAAAGTATCACGGAGTGATTACATTCTCTTTGAAAAGTATTAAGGCCCAAAACCCAAAACACGGGTCCGCCTGCGAAATTCAAATTTAATTTGTAAACTTACTTAAAAAGTTTAAGAATTGAATGAGTTTGACGTGAGCTACTCACAAATTAGTCATTATTTTGACTAATTAAACTGGATACTTTCACGTAAAGATTAGTATATAAACCTGTGAAGATGATACTGCCATTGGCGCAATTTGAATACCATAAGCCTACTTTGTCGTATTCGTTTATAAATGGCGGAAAACCAAATTAAATTTGAATTTCGCGGGCAGCTCCGTGTCTTAGGCCTTAAGTAGGTAACCACAGATTACAATAGATACCACGTTGCCAGGTTAGGGGTATTGGTGTTCTGTGGTTGCCAGCAGTACCAACATTGCCATTTGCCAGTTTCATATGTTTATGGGTAGGAATGAGCTTAGCTTGCCACCTCTTAATTATAAAAGATATTACGATAATTTTTGAAATTGAAATAGGGTGACCAACCCAATTGCTAGCACTGCACCAGTTTATTCGCACTTTAGCAAAAAAGATTAAAATATAAGTTTCTGATTGTAGTTTTTAAATTTTCAGATTAAAAAATATTTAGGGAATTCATATTTTTCACAATCGAAACCTTACTAATCTGGAAAATTTTAAAATGACGTCAGTATTGCAGTTGAAAGATATTGTTCTGGAGTTCTTGAAGTTTTCGGCCATTTTGACTGATCGACTTACCCGTCAGTACTAACCAGTAGTTAATCCCGTATGTGCTAATAATTGGAGACTGGGTCATTTTTCAATTTTATTTCAAATTCTTGTTGATTTAAGAAAAAAATCCTTAAAAAGTTCTTTAATTATATAAATTATTAAACAAGTAACCTTATGAACACAATTATTTAAAGAATTTGGTTAGATTTTAATTTAAAAAACATATTTGAAATTGGATAAACTCTTAAAGTGCTAATAATTGGGTCGGTCACCCTATGTTTTTCAGTATCTTCTGACTTCTGAAAATTTTACTTTATTTTTTTAATTGTCCTCAATAAAAAATTATGATTTATGCTGTATTAAAGGATCAAGGTTATTCCTTTGTGGTTATTCCTTGTCGTTCATAAACACGCGGCTATAGATTCTATTACATACTTATTCCATGGTTCTTATTCGATTCGATTTCGATTAAACCTATATTTTCAATCGAAACTCTATAATCGGTAATCGGCTAAACAGGCAATCACCAACGAGCTTTGTCGTTGAAGTTTCGATTTCATTCAATAAAATCGTAGAGAGAGAATCTCTGTCTACGAATAAAATAAAATAAAAATGTCAAAAATTATCATTCAATTTCCATCTTTCATTTCGTCGCACGCCTGTCAGGCGATGCGCAGTTTGCTGTGATGGTTTTAATTAACAATTTTATATATTTCTCAATTTTATGATATTAACATCTCGTAATAAACCTTGTAGTGTAATTTAGTTTAATTTATATTTATGCGTTTAAATAAAATGGCGAAAGAATCCCAGAAAATTATGTACAAGCTGGTACTGACTGGAGGTGAGTGTTATTTCTATCTTAAATACATAAATAAGTACCTACCTAATGAAATTACAATGAGGGAGGCAATTTTGACTTTGAATAAGAAAATTTTCGGCACACATTGTGTAATAATTCGTTTTAAACAATCGCTAAGCACATATAAATACTTAGCTCCAAATACACGTGGGGACTTGGCACGGTTTTCATACATGCCGCTTTATATATTTTTTAACCTAAACAGGGCCTTGCGGCGGAAAAACCACTGGACAATCACGACTAAGTACATTCTTCGAAAACTTGGGATGGAAGGTAATATTTTTTTATGTTTTTAAAGTAGGCTGTGAACATGACATAATTTTATGTACCTATTGATTAAATTTAAATCCCCTATCTCCATAGTCAATTAAACTATAAATAACTGGCCAGAATTTCTAAGATCACATCACAAATGTACCATTTTGATATTATGATGTGATGTCTCCTATAATTATTGTCAAATTTAATGTACATATTAAATTGCAACATTGTTGAATGAATAATAATAGATGTTACAAAATAATGTAATGTAACGTAAAACAAATTGAGTGCTAAAATGTGCTTTATTTGGCAAAACTAGTCTTTCTAAAAATATGGTGGTCTGGCCATTTCATTTAACTACTGTGAAAAAACCTGTGGTTCTCATCTGGTACACGGTTTCTCTTCCTATGGTTCACCTTTGGTACATGGTTTCTCCTAATGGAGATCCAATAAAACATTGTTCCACATTGTGTTTATTTCCAGGTGTTCCGGGTGCCGGAAACGGCTACCGTCCTCTTAAGGTACGAAGTGCAACCTCTCTCTTGAGAGTGTGTCGCTACCTCAGTTTAACAGGATACAGTTATGAATTTACATTTTTTTAATTCTCTCTGTCCTAGAATGATCTTAGTTTTTATTAAGGTTTTTTTAACATTCTTAGCCTATTTTTGTTAAAAAATGGCCTAAGAATAATAATTAGACCATATTCAAATACCAGTCTAACAATTCTCTGACTTTTTTTATGAGTATCTTGTGGTGCACTACCCTGTAGACTGCAGCCAAAGTTCATTGTTCTAAAACATATACCTTTTGAACTGTGGATGCAGTTGACAGTTGTGATGGTCACAAAGAAAAAGAGAATCAAAGGGTTAGCTAATATTTAGCAAATGTCTCCTTATTAATTTGACAATCTGTAAGTTTTGAATTGGCACTGATGCTAATTCTCTTGTATATCATTAACTTAACTAGACTGACAGCTTTAAATGTAGTGCTATCCCTTTCACAATGTTTCCTGTGGAAAAGAATAGCCCTTTTAGGACCTGTCAATTTAATCAAGAGATTGTGTACAAATAAATTAGCACCATTGGCAGAAACATACCAGGAAGAAACCTTTTACTATCTAAAAAGCAAAACAGTGCCTTAATGGATCTTCAGATTCTGTAAAGTTCTAATTTTGTTTAAATGAAAAATATAAAATTGTTGAACTATATATTTTTTTAATTCAGTTAAAATAATTGTTCATCAATGGAGCTTTTCATTTCTTAATTAGGAAAATGCTTCACTCTTCTAAATTGATTAAAAAATTTGTGTAATTGTTATTTAAATATAAAAAAAATATTAATATTGTATACTGTAAAAATATATAATGAAATATATAGGATAAAATGTTTTATGCTGAGATCTATAGGCGGTGCTCTAACTTAGCTCCGACTTGAGATAGAGTTAAAAAGAGACACAAATATGCTCTGACATAAATCTGTCTCGTTTTAACTCTGTTTTTAGTCTGAGCAGAGTGAGAGTGCGGTCTATAGATTTCAGCTGTAGTATACTCAATATTATATATCTGTAAAAAATATTTTTTGCCTCTATTATTATTATTAAATAATATTTTTTTAAGTTTACTCTGGTATTGATCTGCATCAATATTATGATTGTGTCTACAATAATTCTATTTCTTTTACAGTGGAGGTGTAAAGTTTGCAGACCTCAGCCCTGAAGAAGGTGAGAATTATTCATTAATTAATTTCTTATTTTTAAGGTTCTTATTTTGATTATCAGAATATGACCAGGAATTTTCATTTACTAGATTGTAGTAGCTTTCCTTCTTTTTTAATGATCATTGTCTTATAAGATTATGTAAACGATTTAGTTAGGTACGACACTTACTTAAGCTAGACGCCTCACTGTATTTTTATATGCATGGGTTTACACCCATGGACCTAATGCCATGAATTTAATATTATTCAACTTTATAACCTTGCACTGTGATGATCCTTCAACTTTTATCGAACGCGTGGCGACCTTTACTAAATAAACATACTTTAATTACATTTTAAATAAAATACTAAAGTTCTGTATATTATAAATTAAAAGCTGCAATATCCAAGTTAAAATGATGCTATTTTAATCTTCGATCTATATATAAATTACAAAATATGCAGTCTCATACAAACGTGGTTTAGGTGAAAAATAAGTTCTCACTTACTAGAAATATGTAAAAATACATTTCTTCTGTAAATTTTTACACATATGTTAGTATCTTTACAACTTTTAAAAGCCTTGCGGTACATTTTACTTTAAAAGGCGAAATAGGTTCGCAGTAAAAGCCATATCTGATAAGGATGCCATGGCAGCGACGCAAGCAGCGCTTCCATCGACGTAGGTATATACACTGGCGTCGACGCCAAGCCGTCGCCAAATGAGATAGGGTTAGATCTGGTTAGGCATGTTGCAATACAATTTGACACGTATTGACTGGCGGCGCTGCCAGCGTGCCCTTAGGGGTGAGGTCTTATTTTTGACAGACTTTTGTGAGAGTACAATAATAATTAAGTACTTTTTAAATCTCAAAATATTAACTTGTACCTGCGAGTATATAATTTATGAAATTATTATTAACAAAATTAGTTAGGGAACATACCATATTTATCGAAGTAAGTTTGTCTGTTAAGTTTATTTTCGCAGCTTGCGCAACGTTAAAGCTCGCAGATTTTCGCGCCTTTGTACCCCAGAAATAGTTCGGATATTTATTTTAATTTTAATGATATATAATTTTCTTTGTAGACTTGATGCGATACTAGTTTTCTTTCTTATCGCAATAAATTTTCTTCACAATGGAATTTTATTATACGCTTAGATTAGATCATACCTACTAATAAGCGTTATATTCTTATGCGCGAAGACAATCTGGTGTAATTAGTAACGGTTATTAGAACTACTCCATATATTTAATAGGTACTGTAAAATATTATTCTTATAAATAAGCTTTTCACAACAATTCAGTTTAAATTATGACATATTTTATTAGAGTTTATCTAACTAAAAAAATAAATGATTTGAATTTTCTATGCATTTTGCACTGACTTCATAAAAATATTGATGTTTTGTAGCGATGTCTTTCAATACAATGCAAACATATAAAGTCACGCCCATCTAATACTAATCACTGTTTGGTTTGCATATGGGTAGGTCAAAAGATTTTTCATTGCCAAGTTCCTTTCATCATTGATGTGTACATAATTACACTACTGGGGAAGCAAAGTACGTACTTATTATTGGCGTGCTTCTTTTTGTGACAGATAGATGTAGTTATTTCAATTCACGAGGGTACGCGGCTTATGGTTGTGTGGGTGTCGTATATAAGTGTGAACGAGAGCTTGCTCGCGTCTGACCGCTCCCACCTAGGCTCCTGAGTCCTGACAGGCACACACACTTACGCAATGTGCATGTACACGATGTAACCACTAGCAAAGCGCCCGTAACTTCGTGAGATCAGTTTTTATGAATCTTGTCTGTGTTGTGTTATCTCTTTTAATTCATAGCGAATCTAAAAATTTTCATGCAAAGGTTGTATTTATCATCGAAAATTTCTGTTTGGGCTGGTATCTAACTATTTTATTGCCATTATTAAATAATTATTGCCATTTCTCAATGATCAGCTATCGCTATTAGATTAGATTCATGCCTGTTTTCACCAACCATACCTACATCATCCCCTAAATAGGAGTGTATTTACGAAGGTAGCCCCTTAATCCCTTACCCAATGACATTTTCATCTTTACGAGTCCTCTAAAGGTTCGTGAAAACGAAATTGACAGGAAGTGTCACCTAAGTTTGTTTAGGTAGCCCGTAAAAGTTAGGGAACGTCGGTCAAAAGTGAAAACGGGCATTAATGTCACAGACTAAAATTATTCGTCTTGATTTGGTTTTCGTGTACTCATCATTTGCAATAAATCATTTTGTTAAATAATTTATCTACAGCATAGTAATAATTATAATTTATTACAGACTAACATCGTTTGAACGTAATTATAGGCACAGTTTGATGTACCTATTCCATACGTAAACTGAGTAGATGTACCTATGATTGTTTTAGTTCTAATCACTGAGGCTCGGCCCCGGTCGGCGGCGTCACGTGCTACATTTATTTTCGTTTCAGTAGCTTTGTGTTACTTCTGAAGCTTTATCACGTGTAACTTTCTATAGAGTTACTATAGATAACCGCACTAGCTCAGGACCAATCTGCGTCATGAAACTTGAGACTAGGAAAATAAAACCAGCCATATGTGCCTCAGAATTTGCGCACCTAGGCTTCCGTACCCCATATTGAAATGTATTAATATAATTAATTTATTACAACAAACATTTACTTCCCTACTTATGCATATTATTACAATTAACTGATAAATGCAAGGTTTCCGTGGGATTTTTGAATCCAAAACATCCATCTGGTCGAGCGAAGTCGCGGGCAGAAACTAGTATAGGTACAATAAATCCCTTATGACCGCATAACTAAAAATAGGAATCTATTTTAGAATGTGCAGATATGTATATGATATCCCTTTTGACCTAGTAACCTCACATTAAAATTTCGACTGCCAAGGGCCCTCTTGCAATGAAGAATGTTTGCATTTTGACACAAATTCTTTGTTATTTAAAACCATAATAATACGGAAATGTCAACTTCTGAAGAGGAACACAATCTTTATTGTTTTCTAATGATAACTACTGAAGTAGGTACCTATTGTTTGTATCAATTATAATATTCATTATGTATTTTATAAATTGATAAGGTACAGGTGATCAACTATTTACAGTCTTGTTCCATCATGAAACCGTGTTCTATCTATTAATTCTTCTTTTAGAGCCTGATCCATTGTTCATTTAGGCCAATAGGCTTTTTCTTTGGGCTTTAGTTGAGATATTGTCATCCAATTCATCCCACCAAGCTTAGCTGTCATCTAAGAAAGAAGAATAATCTCTTCCTTATTATAAGCACGTAATATCGTAGATTACTAATAAATCATCATTTATTATGCAGGATTTAACCTGAGTCTTCAAAAAAAGGAACAGGAACCTTCGTATTTATGGATGAATATCGATGTTTGAGCGTACCAAACGCCCCTATTGTACTTACCGATGTGTTTATAGATCAATCTTTGTTCCGGATGTCATGTCAGATATACATCGACACGTGTAATAAATACATGTTTCTTTTACTTAGACCTCGTAGTACATATAAAAATACTTAATATTTACAATTTATAAGGAGGGTCTGAAATCTCTACAAATGATGAAATAATATGAATGCATGTTTAGAAAGTGGACGTTCTAAAACCACACTGTGTACTTAAATAACTTAGGTTAGCTTAGCTCACGTAGTTTCGGCATAGTTCCCAAATTCTTTATTTATTTCATGCCTGCAGATATGGAGGTCTTATGAAAAGTTGGAACTCTACTACCAGTTCGAAAAGTCGATTCTGCTGAGAAGAGTGTTACATCAGATCTCATTCAATGTTCTCCGAAGCTCTGAAGCTAGATAAAATGTAAACTTCATTATATTCAAAAATCATTAAGCCTTAATAGCCGAACGGTTAACGGTGCGGACTGAAAACTGAAAGGTCGCAGGTTCGAATCCCACCCGTTGCACTATTGTCGTACCCACTCCTAACACAAGTTAACATTTATTTGGAGGGGAGAGGAGAACATCAGTCAAGTTCAGCTTGGCTGATATTCTTTAAAAAAAAAATTATATAGCTTTCATTTGCTAAAATCCAGACACATTATTCAGAAATAGAATATTTTCTTTATTCAAATAAACTTTTATAAAGTGCTTTCGTCTTCGTAAATGCATGTATTAAAATCTGCATACCAAAAATATACAAAGGTCTTGTGAACTCTAATCTCGTTACTAAACATAGAAGTATACACATGTAAATAGAAACGCGTGATATAGGATGGAGTACTTTTATGGGGCTTCACAATATAAGCGAGTCTTTGACGCAATCACTTCACGGTCACGTCCATGGCTGCTCTAGAAATAAATTAGTAACAGAGAGTATACACGAGCAATAACGTAAGATTGAGGTGCATTGTTGTAATGCTTCAATCACATTCCAAGTTCCAACAAGAGCAAACAAACAAGGTATTTTGGGATAATGAGAGATTCTGTTTGGCGTTGCGAAATGTTTAATTCATACTGTAGATATTACGAAGATATCCAGACGTTTGCTTTCAAAGTTTAAAGCTTGTTTGATATGTAAGTAGGTACAAATCCATTCACATAATCCGTAATTGCGTTTAATATAATATGTACGTTCTGTAATGACGAGATGGTGATAATATTCACGACTCAAGTGTGAACTCCCCGGGATTATCCCCTAAATATTTTGGTTATTTATGCGCACTTGCTTACCGTTAACTACATTCCCTAATTCGATTAGGGTTATCTTTGAGAGTAATGATCATTAACTTATCGCAGTCTTACGTAGTCTGCTGGGTATTAATCGATTAGGAATAATTAGAAGTTTGTCATACATTTTCCCGTTAGTTTTCACCTCATTGACCTTAGATATCGTATTCAAACTCAAAAAAGCAAGCCATTTCATCGATAAAAAAGTTCTCACTTGTTGATTGAAGTTTACTCGCGGATTGCACTTCGTCATTACTGTAGGGTTACTATAAGATTGAAATTCGTAAGCGCTTTTGTAAGTCTAAATCGAAGAAATAAACAATACAATACAATACAATACAATTCGATTTAGGTATTCGAATTCGACGAAATTAGCGTCAAAGTAAAATAAACCATATATTGATTGAATTAGCGCTCAATTTCGTGTATGTATTCTTATACTTTTACGTATACGGATACGATCCAAATTAAAATCGGTTGTACTGAATTTGTGACTTCAAATCAATATAATTAAGGTTCATTTTACTTTGTCGCTAATGTCATCGAATACGAATACGATCAATCGAATTAAATCTTATACTAACCCTACTGATCACTTAATCGAGAGCATTATTAATTCACCGCTCCACCGCATTTTTCCGTTTCATTAGCGAGTGCTGCTGCATCGATGATCATACTCGAATGAACCAACAATAACTCGATTCAATTGATTTTGTTACGCTATTTGCATTTCATATGCATGCGCTCATCTGTTATTTAGTACTCATTAGTTAGTGATTAATTTTTTATGAATAAAGAAAAGATTGCCATTCCACCACGTATGTGCAAGGATCTTAGAGCATGTTTATAAATTTTAGCCTATTATAACCTTCTCATAATTTTTCTTTCTATTAGTGAAAACCGTATAAAAATACGTACAGTAGTTTTTGAGATTAGCCCGAACAAACAAGAACTGAGCGCGGCTGGGGACTTTTGTACTAATTTTTGATACCTTCGGTAACATTATTGCAATTTCCGTAGGAATCTTTAGTTTTTTGAAAATAATATATAGCCTATGTTACTCGCTGATGAAGTAGCTTTCTATAGATAAAGGAATTTTTAAAATCGGTTCAGTAGTTTTTTAGTTTATCCATTACAAACAAACATACAAACAATCAATCTTTTCTGTGTCTTTTCTCTTTATAATATTAGTTTAGATCTAGCGTCGTGATGATTGATATTATTGTATTATAGTTTAATATTTCCTGTTATGTTATAGCGAAGTCTGAATACACAGTCGTCACACATCCTTGGTGGAAAGAAAAAAAAAATACGTATATATATTAAGAAAGGCTATTCGCTTCCATATTACCATCTCATTCTCACGTGGGTACATTCAATTTTCCTCACAGAATGACGTAGGTGTTTATTTACATCCGGTGTGAACGAGATGAATGCAATTATTATTAATAATACGGGTATTGAGTCATTACAACCAGTTTATTTGTCATCAGATTCAAGATAGTAACAGTAAAATGAATTTATTAATTGCAGCTCTGGAAACTTGTTCCGTTTCCAAGTATAGTTCTTGCATTTCACGAGGGCGCGTGAGCTTTACTTGTGGTTACGTCGTATACATGCACATTGCGTAAGTGTGCGTGCCCGTCAGGAGCCTAGGTGGGAGCGGTCAGGCGCGAGCAAGCTCTTGCTCACACTTACACAGATACGACGACACACACACAACCATGTGCCACGCGGCCTCGTGAGTTGAAAAACTTTAAAAGGAACGTGTTTTTAGATTTTTTTTGAATAATAATAATAATAATAATAATTGAGGATAGGAAAGACGTTTTCGTAAAAATAATTTTGGTTAGTAGTGTACATTTGAATAATATTTTGATTACTTAATAAAAAAAAACTCCTTTTTTGGATCGCAACAGAATAGCTACAATATCATTTGGAGACTAGCGAAAACTGAGATATTGCAGCACATCATAATTTACATTGTATGACGTTAAATATTTGCTGAAAAGTAAATTCAAATTGTTTGAACGTATGACGTCAATCATTGTTGTGGCATCAGTCTGTAAGTGTAGGCGTTACCCCATGTTTACACCTGCTTGTTGTGTGTGTAAACCTAGCAAAGTCCACTGGGTATCCAACGTAATCTCTGCCTGGGTATTGTCAACTTTGTGTAGAGCTTCTGGGCAATGTACACGAATATCGATGAAAAATAGACTGCTTTGTGAAGACGCTGCCGGTACTCTACTCATATTTATTTTAATTTTAATAATATATTTATTCGCTTTAAAAATACAGCATTTGTACGATGTCTAAGATTGAAATTCAATCCTGTTACGAATTTTCTGTTTTTTTTTTTTTTTTTTAAGAATAGTAGCCAAGGTGAAGTTGACCAATTCCTAATATCCCCTCTAAATAAGCGGAAAGCTTGTGCTAGAAATGCGTATGACAATAGTGCAACGGATGGGTGTCGAACCTGCGACCTTTCAGTTTCACCTTTAACCGTTGGGCTACTGAGGCTATGGGGGTTTATTTGAAGGTGATCAATAGTTTTCTCAGCTGTCAATGTTAGAGTTACCTACTATAATATTTTTTGTCTGCGGTAACATTTGGTTTCGAAATGTTTGATTGAAAACCTTGCGCTAGTTTTTTCTTTTTACAGTTTTACTTTTCACCTTCTGTATAACCTTTAAAGGGATCAAGATCATGACGTGTACAATGTACATTAGTAGGACCAGAAAGTTATATTTCTTTGTGTAATGTTTGCTGTTCTTTTTATTATTCATGACAAGATACCCTTGACTGCGTTCCCACCCGATGGTAAGCTTACTACTTACACATCGTTATGCAGTTTAAGATGATAGCGGGCTTGAAAGGCGGGATGGAAGTTTTAATTAAACCCATACGCCTGTTTAGAGTTTTTGCAGTCATTTAGTAGTAGCGCATTTTAATCTAGAGAGTGAGTTTTATTGTAAACCTGAGCAATAAGTGGGTAGGTATAACAGGTATAAGTTTTCAAATAACATATCATATTTTTGTCACAGGAGTTACGTTATTTAATAAAATTCAGAAATGAAACGTGGCTGTCTAGTTTAGAGTCATGATTGATATCAGCTAGTTGAAATGTTATTAATTTACCATAGTATAAACTCTACCAAAAAGCTCCATTTTCATACCGATTTTAATATTAAGCTGTATTTTCTGGTTTGAATAAAATAATTCCATCTATTATTGTAGCGGAGTTAGGAAGTCGGTTGTAGAATGTTTATTAACGTTGTAATTTCAAAAGTATGATGCAAAATTACGTTGTGGTGTTGTATTGTAGCAGCCAGGCCAATAAGCGCCCCTGACAATTGTCGGGGTAATTGCAAAAGGTGCACGGCCGCCGTAATGGCGCACGCGAGACAAGGTGACTACGGTGAGTCCCCGTAGCCTCGCTAAAGGAAAATCCAATTACATGAGCTATTAACCACCATACACCTGCGTAAAACCATCAACAACAGATATTATCTATTCTTTTATACATTTATTATAGTGATCGCACATTACCTATTCTGAGCAGATCATTTTTGCAACGTTAATTGAACTGATTTTGTCGATACGTAAAATCTGGTTGCATCGCCGTGCAATGCAACGAATTTTCAGTACTGGAAACGAAAAAAATGAAGTATGAAAGAAAAGTGCGTGCCACACATTCACACCACGGTACTTACTACATAAGACGAACCACTAAACAGGATTAGCTTGCCTGTAGCTGTGGGTGCAATATAAAGTTTTCTATTACACGACCACCACCAGAAAGAGACAATCTGCCAGCCTCGGCTTGTTGAAGTGTCATAACTGTCACTCATATCATATTTACTGTTTTGTCGCTTCTTACGAAAGAGATGACTTGAAGAAGCGGAAACCAGCCGATGTTGGCGATTAACAGTTTGTTGAAGATCGGTTGGCCATGATGCGAAAGTACTCGCTATTCGGACTTTCAGTACTGAAAAATGTGTTGCCTAGCTTTTGCGGTGCGTGCGGCTTATCCGAAATGTGCGATCTGTATAAAAACCTATTAAAATTGCTCTTTCATTAGTCGTATCGTTCGTTAATCATCATTAGGTTCTACGACCAGACCGCTTACCTGGTTATTTAACCTCGCTACTACGTCTTGATGTCATTATATAAGCATTTTATTAATTGCTAGAAATATTATTCCATAACATAATCTGTTTTAGACAGTATGTTTTATTTGATTTATCTCGGTTTATTAGCGTACCGAAAGGAGATTTTTTTAAATAAAAAGTGCTATAAAAATCTCTGTATTTTTATGTTCAGTGACGTGTTTTTACGTCCGGCTTGAATGACAAATTACCAACGTCCGCCTCGGCAAACATTTCTCGTGTTTGTAGTATAACAATTTTCATTTTAAATGGATATATACTTTAACACTATTATTATGATGACTAATGGATGAAAAGCTGAAATGTTTCGACCTTTTGTTTACCGTAAGATATTCGGGGTTTACATTGGTTTCAAAGTCTTTGGCGAATAATTCAGGTCACCATTACCATCATTCACAGCCTTTTGCAGGCTATAGCATCTTAACTTGCACGCCATTGTGGTGCAAGAAGGTCACTGGCAATTACAACACCACGCTTACAAATGGGTTGACGATTCTAATATTTTTTTAGCCCTTGACTGCGATCTCACTTGATGGTAAGTGACGATACAGTCTAAGATGGTAGCGGGCTAACTTGGAAGGGGTATGGCAGTGTACATTCAACCCATACCCCTAATCTATTTCTACATGCCACCGTACCGGAACCCTAAATCGCTTGGCGGGCACGTCTTTGACGGTAGGGTGGTAACTAGCCACGATCAAAGCCTCCCATCAGACCAAAAATCGATGTTAATCTTTCTATAAGCTTTTTAAAGCCTGTAGGCAGCCATCTAGGTCAAGATATTAGACGCCGGGACGTAGATAACTTACGGATATTTGTGAGCAGGACCTCCATAATTAAGATGCTTTCTCAAAACTAACTCGAAAGTTGAAGTGTTTATAAAGAACCTCTATTTTATTCTTCAAGTATAGCTCTAGTGTAGGCTATTTAAATTATAGAGTATGTACGTACTTAACGTACCTACTTAACGTAGGTATTATTTATTTATCTTGACTTTATCACGTCTAGTCACATGTGAATTGTATGTTTATTATCATACTTCTTTGTAGTTTACATAAACTATGTGAGATGACTTGCTTATCTTTACAAAACTACCGAGTACTTACCCGAAAATCATCAGACATTGTTGAATTTTTATTCGGTCGTAACTAGTCTGCAGACCAAAGAGGTCACCGTTTTATTTATAAATATTGGCGTATCTTCCAACACATTATGTTGTACGAATAGGTATAAATCAAACAAATTAAGCATATCTTAAAAAAAACTGGCTAGGTGCGAGTTGGACCCGCCCACGAAGGGTTCCGTACCATACATAGTACAAGATTTAACACCAGCTATTATTAAGATCGAGCAAAAACAAAAGTTTATTGTATCAAAAGACGTATAAAATCAAACCCAGCGCAGCTTCAACTATTGTAACAAGATTCATGTTATGTTTCAATCGAGCTAGAAAATTGTAAATGTAGGTACATTTACTGTACCCACGTTATCATTTATCATCTACAGCAAAATAATAAATAATCAGACATTTTAGTACCTAACATAAAACAGAATATTACTTTTTGTCAATTTACCATCTATTTTTTGTCGTGCGCAAGTCTAAAGCATTTAAGCATTCTTGAACCCATAAAACTTTAACAGCGGGTACGACCTTGGTTTGAATGTAATGTCTTCGACCTATCGCGATCGGTTCAAAATACACAGTACTGCTATACTAGCATAATAAGTAATTGGATTCCATATAGGTATATTAAAGTTAGGTATCTAGTAGATCGTATCATAACGGTCGTTGGTAAACAATAATTTATGCTCGACTTTTGTCTACAATTGTGATTTATCGAGCTGTGAATCAGAACAAATAATAAAAATTTGCCCTATAAAACTGTACGGTTTGATCTTGTGTGCGTCAAAGTATCTTCTAGTCCTTATCACTCTTTTGTCACTGCTCACTCCAAACGTTGAATTTCACTAGAGTTTATTCAAACGGAAACAATCTTAAGTCTGAACTGAAGGCTCTTTTAGACAGATTTTATGGAATAAAATAAAGATTTTAGGGAACCTATTAATATTTAACTTTGGCATCTAGAATTCTAGACCAATCAACGTGGTCACGAAGCTGTTTTTATAAGCCTGCTTTTTTCTTACGAGTTATGATTCCGTCATTTATTGGTTTTCATAAGAACTTTTCAATATGTAGGTACGTCGGTACTGAATTATTGACAAAATTATAATCAAAGAGATGAAATTTTTAAGCAGTTCTTGAAACCAGTGAGTCGATTATCTAAAAATGATTGCATCAGTGTAACGATCGCAATGGCCTCTGATTGGCTGAATTTATGGCGTCCTTGCTGCATCAATGCATTTTAACCAGTAGCGGGAGGGTATCACCCAATCAGAGGTCATACACTCCAAGAGAATATAATCACTCCGTTTTAGTTACACTGATGCGATCATTTTTAGGGATTCTAAGCACGGTTTCAAAAACCTGCATTGCCTTTACCGGTAAAAACCTGTGGCCAATTATCCTGATGTGTGTAGCGCGCCTATTTGATATTGAAGAGAGAGAGCCAGAGAAAAAGCCATATAGCGCATATGGCTTTTTCTGCGACCAATAGTTGCCAGAACGGAATAAAACTGAATTTAATCAGTTAATATCGGTAAATCGAATAAGAAACGGTTTCACTGACGCACCGGTTAATTAAGCGAACGAAACCGAAATTATTCCGATACTGGGGTTAATGACCGAAACCAGTTTGAAATTTTTTCCGGTTTCCAAGCCCAGCTCAGACAACAGTTGTCTTTATGTTACGTCACAATCAATTAATTATTGCGTCAAAACACGCTTCGACAGTCGATCTCATAATAAAGACACATTTGACATTATCAAGTTCACGGGTGCTTACTCTTATCTCCCCGCTATCAGCCTCTTGCTACACGTAGGTATATACATTTTAATTAAACCTTTGTAGACGTGCATTAGATACGTGTAATTTTCAAGCAGTATCTATAGTTACTACTTATAAAAATAATATTATCATACTACATATAGTGTAAAATATGTGAATAAGTGAGTTTTCATTGGTTTACTGGAGCGTCGATCCGTTAATTACGGAATAACAGATCCTTTTTTGCATGAATTTAGTTGAAAAAGACCTAGATAGAGACCTAACGAAAATTCCTGACAAAATTGATAATATGTTTGGAGGGTCAGAAGCTCACAGTTCCAAAATAAATATAATTACTTAGTTATATATTGTAACATAATAGTAATTACGTTTCATTTGCGTAAATTCTTAGAATGAAGGGATAAATCTGTTTTTTATTAGATCTTCTTCTCAATCAGTCACTCTTGACAGAGTGGTCGTGGCCGCAAAGATGATGCGACATTAGTCGTCGTCGGTCTCCTTATTCTTCTTTTATTAGATCTAGACATATTAAAATAGCTTATAAAATAACTTATCAGCATTATACGTTTTGTGAAAACTCGTCGCAACATAATGCCCACATAGTGTATTAATGATCATGCATGCCATTCATATAATATAACTACGTCAGGCACTAAACCTCAACACAAGGCAATAACTATAGACAGCAATAAAACGAGCTTGGTAGAGGTTTTATAGCGCAGATACCTCCCAAGATACGTCTGCGATGGATAGCAAATGTTTGTATACATCTTGTTCCTGTCGATTAACTTTCCAGGGAGTAATGGGAAATTAATGTTTACGTTACTATTTACCGAGCCATTTCACTATTGTGCAAGAACGAGTTACATTTAGGCAGGATAGTGTGGCTTTTCTGTATTAATAAATTGTTTATTTTCGACTTTTAATTCACTCTTCGGGGCGTCATAATAATGTTCGATACCGGGGGCGCACCTCTGACTTTTCGCAGTTACGTGTGCGTTTGTATAATCACAACATGCTTCAAAGGTGAAGAAAAATATTGTTTATGATGAGACGTTTATGGGTTGCTGGTGATGATGAATTCACCTATATTTAGTGCGTTGTATTTTAGAATTTTAGCAACGTTCAAATGACTTGCTTGGCAAAATTATAAAGAGCTATAAAAAAGCAATTGCTCTTAAATTGTTATTACCTAACTGCCATTATTTTACAAATCAAGATTTATTTATTGGGAAGTGTCTGTCTAGCGTAGCGTGAAATCAAATAAGACAATATCTATGCCAAGTTTTGTGGATAACCTTAAGAGTAGGTAGGTATGTTTTCCTCATAAATTGCTTTCGCAGTTGACCGCCCCTCGCTGATTGCCAATTTGTTATTTTTTTTTGCCAAACTTACTTTTTGCACGTCACGAAAGAATATCCGGTAAAGGTTTTCCGTAAAACAAAAAAAAAGAAAAGAAAATTAGACTTTGCTCGGAAGTTCATTGGCAGACGCTGAAAATGTACGTGAATATAGCCGCCAACAGTCACACGTCTGCGACGCCACGGCAAAATGTTGTCTCCAAGTCGGAATGAGTGACATACCAAGGCATTAACCCTGTCCGAAAGCAAAACTTAACACTTTTACGAAATAATTGGCAGATGCCTGCAAATTCAAAGTACTGTTAAATGTGTGTTATTAAAACTGTTTTTGTCTTCTGTCATCTAAAATTATGCTGTTATTTTTTTTATGGACGAGCTATCCACCGCATTTATCAAATACCCAAATTTCTAAAAATTTTATTACGAATAAAGTTATGTACTTACCAAATTATCTTTTATTAACTAGAGTGTTTTATTTATACGAAGATGTTCAATAAGCAGTTTTGAACGAGATTTGCATATAAACTATGAAAATGGTTTTGTTTTCTCGAATATAAATTCATAGTTAGAAGAGTGATGTGCAGAAATATGCTATTTAGGGCTGCGACGACAACCAAAAAAAATAAATAGATCGTTTCACTTCGTCTTTATAGGCTTACCCCTAAGCGTCCTTTAATTTTGGCTCATTTCCAAATCCTGTAAAAGTTACGGAATAATCTAGAAAATAGTCATAAGCTTGCTCTCATCCTTTACATACATATGAAGTACAGAAATGTTTGATTGCTATATGCTATCTCACTTACAATGTAACTTACATATCTTGTATATTTAGTATTTTATTTAATACCTAAAACTGTTCTTGGTGCATAAAAATATTACTAATAGCACTGTGAGACCTAAACCTGCACTTAAGTTACGCTAATCCGTGAAAAATAAAAATGAAACATTTCTACATGGACAAGCGTTAAGTGCAGGTTTGATAAATAGTAAAATCAAGCGTCTTTTATAGTCATCTTTAGAGATTAGACATTGTGAGCCAGCAGAACCTTTCTGGCAAATGACGTTAAAAAATTAAGGATTTAAAGGTGTACTTTGTTTTAAAGTGAACTTATTTCCTTGTTACAGCTACAAAGTTCCAAGAGAATCTACTCAAGACCATGATTCAGATTGAGAACACGTTCTTTGAACTGGGGCGAACTTGTCAAAGGAATTGCCTGATTATATGCGATCGAGGGGCCATGGACGCTAGTGCATGTAAGTTTCATACGTTATTAATTCATTCGTCGAATATGAATTACTCCGTAAATAAATATTGGAACAATGCACGCGTAAAAGTACTCGTACATGCATCGATGAAAATTCTACTTCAACTCATTTCGAGAAGTTATAAAGTAGGGTGACCGTCATTTTTATTTTGTTTTTAATGGCTTCGAAAAGATTTTTTAAGCAGCTATGTCAAATTGTAGTGTTGTAGCTAGTAGACAGAGACATAATACAAATTTTCTCCCTTTCCTCTTATATTTTGGTCTGGTTCTGCGGGTCAAGACAGGAATACATAGTTAGGCGGCAGACACTTTCTTAGAATAGTTGCGAACGGTTAATCTGTTACTGTCGCGGTTGCTGCATTGTATGCGAAAGGTACATAGGTGATAGGTACCTTATGCCCGTTTCATCAACGTCCCCTAACTTTTACGGGCTAACATAAGCTATGTAAAGCTTTCTGACAATTTCGTATTAACGTAACACTTACAGGTGAAAATGACTTTGAGTAAGGGATTATATTTAGGGGCGACCTACGTAAAGAGACTCCTGCTTAGAGAATGATTTAGGTATGGTCGGTGAAAATGGGCATTAGTCTCTATATTCTATGTATGTATATGGGTAAGGCCGTAGATTTTGCCACTTTTTGTAAAAAGAAAGTGTCCCTTAACTTGACATGCGTATTAAAAATCGAAGTATTGCGTAAATTGTTATGCAAGTATCCTAATTAGGTTAAGTAGTTCTTAAACTCCTATAGTGCATTCTTAAATTGAATGTATGTCGTATATTTAAAAAAATACAATGACTTAAAACCGACCTTACCCCGAAATTTTGCCCAAAATAAGGTGTCTTTTTGATCCCGTCAAATATTTGACTCGTTATAACTACATTATTTCTATTTAAAGTCCTAATTTACTATGAATATCTGAAATGTGAATAGATTAAGCAATTACATCCTGGGTTCCATGTATTTAAATATGCGTTTTTAAATGTTTTATCGCAATTCAAAATGTTGTCTCCTTATTTTCACTTATTACGTTACTATTTTGTATGTTACCAAGATTGGGCATCTAAATATTCAATAACTTTAGGGTAGTATTTTATAATGGCTCGTGCCACACTAAAGATTCCGGCAACGAAATAAAAAAAAAGAAACCGCCATTTTCTAGTCTGTGGAATTTTATCAAAGGTGTGCGCGTGTGTTTCGTCAGGAGCTTTTTTTTGTGAATTTTGGTTATTTTAAAGGTAAATAACAGTTTTTATTGCACACATGTATGTGTTATACTAAGCTAAAGAGATTTATAAAAACATGACAATGTGTATTTGACAAAAATCGGCTCGCATTTAGTAATTATTCCTATTTAAAACCTCAAAAATTACGCTTCGACGTTACTTTTATGTGACTTCTATGTTACTGGTAACGTTGATTGTTATTTAGTAACGTTGAAGTGTTGTAAAGGTTAATGTACACATTCTGCCAGGAGCGGATTTTTCAAATAGTTCTTTTAAATAAAGAATGAGTTTAAAAGAAGATGAGTTAATTGAAACTCATCTTCGTAATAATCAGAATAATGTACCTTTATTTGATAAACAGCCAGAGAGTTTTGGTTACTAAATTCCATTGATAATAGTTTAAAAAAATATATTTTTCCTATTACTGAATTCTCTCTCTTATCTCTGAATGATCGGCGATTATAAAAAATGCTATACTTACAAGTTTATTTCAAAAATCTCCTCCTTTTTTGAAGTCGGTTAAAATAAGTACGTTATGTAATCAGCCTTACAAACACTGTGTTACTTTCACGTTACTTCTACGTTACCGTAACATAGGAGTGTCTATGTTACTCTATGTTACAAAGTGGCAAAATCTACGGCCTTACCCATATTCGCAACATTCTGTTTCAAAACAATGTTGACGATAACTAAGACGATAGCGAAATAAATGACGGTTTTATCGATATTTTCCTAGCTACGATAATAATAACCAATCATGACATTTTGTAAACGAGTAATTTTCCACTAAAACGCTTCGAAAGACTCGCTACAATGCATAATTTAAAGCCATTGTTTATGGGACATTCTTGAGCGACGTTGCATGTATTCAAGGAAAGGAAATAACTGTTTATGTAGCGAAATCTACATAAAAGCGGTTGTTTGAAAACTCAACAAACATAAATGTTAAATTACAGTTGTCGGCTGTATTATTTTATGAATTCAATGAATATATTATTCTGCAATTTTTCAATAATTTGATTTCGTTTTTTCAATTTAATCCGCCATTCATCATGCTATCAAAGTTAACAAATTAGGAAAGAATTTTTCAATTTATTTCTTATAGGTATGGTACTATCAATGTTTTTGCACGAAATGCACAATTTTTAGTAAATAGGTATCGCATTGCAGCTTAGTAGGAAATCTCAGAATACGTTAAAATATGTATAGGTGTGTGTAAATGATTATTTAATTATTAAATGGGACGAGCGATATCGGATTCGTACGGATATATTTTTAAATAGAAGAATAACAACCGTAATGGAATAGTTGATGCCCGTAACTATTTAGGTTTTTTAAAATCCCATGACACGGGCTGTGGTTGATTTACCTAACTTGTTAACTTGGATATAGCGTACGTCCCATGTTAGTGGAAGTTGTAATGACAAATTATGTCATATGACCCAAATTAAGTATGTATAGTTTCATTGAAGTTTTGTACACTTTTACGAGTATAGTTATCGTATAAACGATATTGAGTTCAAGAGTTCAGAGCCTTACATTCTACTATCAAAAGTGACCAAATTATGCCTACACATATCACCAAACTGCAAATTAGGCCCTTGAGAATGTGATATTAGCATTGGCCAATATAATTGGGATATTAGGGTTGTGTGCATGTGAAGATAAATAAATAATGAAGATAATAAATATCTTCGAAATAAAAGTGTAATTTTTGTAACTTTTCTTAATTTTTTTTTTTTGCTCGTTTCAGTTATATCGAAGGAGAAGTGGGAGGCAATGATGAGCGCCAACAACTGGAACAGTGTCGAGTTGCGGGACAACAGGTACAACCACATCGTGCACATGGTCTCCGCTGCCAACGGTGCCGAGGACTTCTATTCTACCGAGGTAAGTCGCCACTATCCGCGCTAAGGCCTCGTACGCACTAACGGCCATCGGTGTAGGCATTCATGGAGCCAATTTTCTCAGTATCCGCAACACACAAGAAGCCCGTTTAAAATAGTACGGTCATGTAGCACAATGTTACGTTGGTAACACCATCCTGAAACTTACATTAGCGGCCGACCAAGAAAGCGTTGCCTAGATCTCGTAAGCGCTGATATGACAGCCAATAAACTGAAAAAATCTGATGCACAAATTGAGCAAAAGTATGGAAATAACGCTTAGTCTAAGAAGATGGTCATTGGAGAAGTTCTTTAAAAAAAAAAGAAAACCCAAAACAGCTGAATAATCAAAATTGGGGATTTTGTGTACGAATCACCATTGCAGATTACTTTTTATAGTAAAGCCATGGGTAAGAGCTAGTTATTATTAAAATCCAGGTGAATTCCGCTGTGTTTGAACTATCCCTTCGTTGAAAAGTCAACTGTTTACCTTGATAGCAAGTTGGTGAAGATGGATGGTATTTAGAGCCTAGTATTATCGCGCGTCGCCGGTCAACGCTCACGTCGGTGCAGCTGGCGCGCTGCCAGCTGTAATGGTATATTATCAGTAGAGCTCGTGACTATCAGCGATTGATTGATATTGTGCATTTCGATAACTAGGATTTGTGAAATGCTGTCATAATAAATAATCGAAAGTATTACGTGGTCGTATTACCGGTATAATCCGACAACTTTACGAAAAATAAGTAAATAAGAGACTGCATTTTTTATAACGTGTACCCTGTAATATAATAACATCAATAGAGCTTTTCTGGTACGAGTTACCCACTCCAGCATATTGGGACTCCTATGTCTATAAGTTCTTTTTTCGTAGGTATAACCTATACCTATAGCTTCATAGTTACATATAATTATGTACTTATACTATACGCCTTTAGATAGATATAAAGGAATTGAGCTTAGCTCTCTCAATCATCCGCTGAGTGACTGAGCTTTCTTATGAGGTCTATAAAATCAGTAACCATGTCTCTTAATCGAATGTCGCCACTAACAACTCACTCTTTTCAAAAGCCATAGCTATTCTTATTCATAGTTCTGAATATATGGCATTCCGAACCAGTAGTTGATTGACTTAACGATTCCAAACCATTTTTTAAAAGTTTATTTGAATATAAAACTTTTCTATTCTATTCTCTTATACAACATGTAACAAAAGTGTGAGTTAACCCCGAAGGAGGGGAATGTACTCATGAAACTAAACAACTTTCCCCAAGGAACATAGGTCGAAATATGATAAAAAAAAATTTTTACCTCCCATAGTAAATCAATCAGCTGATCGTCAATTTTGTATGGGAGGTCCACATTTTTTTCACACTTTGTTACACGTTGTATAGTAAGTTATCATCACCACCAGGACCACGCGTGCCGTTCCGAAGGCGTTGAACTCGCGAGAGAGCTGGACTACAACGCCGCGGCAGCGTGGATCGGCCATCCGTACTTCGACGTCATAGACAACTCCACCGACTTCGACAAGAAGATGAACCGCCTGCTCGCGTGCGTGTGCCACAGGATCGGCATAGACACCGGCGACCGGCTGAACGTCAACTCCAAGAAGCGCAAGTTCCTCGTCAAACCGCCGCTGGTCTCGGACGCAGAGTTCCCCCCGTTCCAAGACTTCGACGTCGTGCACAACTACTTGCAGAGCGACTTCCGCAAAGCGCAAGTCCGGTTGAGGAAGCGCGGTCAGAAGGGCCACTGGTCGTACATCCACACCATGAGGAAGTTCCACCCCACGGGGCAGTCGGTGGAAGTGCGCACGCAGTTGACGCACCGCGACTACCTCAACATGCTGCCGCAGCGCGACGACGCACACTTCACGATATTCAAGAAGCGACGCTGCTTCATATACAACAACCAGTACTACCAGTTGGACATTTATAGACAACCCACACATCCCAGGTGATATTTTGTTTTGACCTAATTTTCATTACAATCTTGTTATTGCAAAACTAATTGAGCAAGCAACTAATTCTCAAAACTAGACAAGTACTAATTTTCAAAAGCAGAGGTCTTCGTCCGCATAGATTTAGATTTCCAAAATCCCTTGGGAGCTCCAGGTTCTTAACTGTACGCATGCAAAAAAGTGATTGAAAGACCAACCAACAAACACACTTTCGCATTCATAACCGTTGGGCTGTCGGGGCCAATAACCGCAATGTCTAATTCCAGGTGTCGTGGTTTGATCTTGCTAGAGACGTACAGTGCTCACGACCAAGATGCGCTTCTTGCCACTCTGCCAAAGTTCCTCATCATAGAAAAGGAGGTGACAGGGGACCCTGCCTATTCTATGTACAATTTGTCCTTGAAGGAGGACTGGAAAACGTCCAACAAGTATTATGCCGGCTCAGAAGATTGTAAGTAATGTTTATATATTTGTCTCAAAGCTATACTCATGATTTAAGTATCGATAGCATTGCTGTCTATATGACAGTTCTGTGTTTTGTACAGATCTAGCTTTTGCCCGCGACTTCGTCTGCGTAAAGTTAGGTTTTTAAAAATCCTGAGGGAGCCCTATGTCCAAGTCAACTATGCAACAATACAACCATGCAAAAAATCACGTCGACCCGTTGCTGCGTGTTGCTTGTCATTCAGGACAAGCCTAAAAACACACTTTCGCATTTTTAATATTGAGGTTGACAGGATGCAACCGAGTAGAAATCGTAGAATCAAAACAGAATACGGGTGCCTGTACACTGAAGCAAAGTGGAGCGAAGATGTGAAGTCAACTATGCAACAATACAACCATGCAAAAAATCACGTCGACCCGTTGCTGCGTGTTGCTTGTCATTCAGGACAAGCCTAAAAACACACTTTCGCATTTTTAATATTGAGGTTGACAGGATGCAACCGAGTAGAAATCGTAGAATCAAAACAGAATACGGGTGCCTGTACACTGAAGCAAAGTGGAGCGAAGATGTGATATTTTTATAGCATTATGTCTATCAATGGCTGTCAATATTTCCAAGCTTTGTTCCAAGAAGCTTTGTTCTCTTATAAAGATTTATTTTCTTTTTTAAAATGGTGATCGGTCCGCCCGCTACGCTTCGCTATACAGGGACCCTGAAACCGCTTCATGCAATGCATTTTTAGTTCAAATAACATAACGCGCACTGGGCATGTCAAATAAAAAAAAAAGACGTATGGCACTCGGGGACTGCCGCAGTAAAGCTATTGCATAGCATTTTTTATCAAGGCCATCTAGCGGTGAGAGGAGTCCCGTGTCAGGTTATTTTCGTTATGGAATTTCTGGATTCGGTCTCCACGCTCAAGGCCCGCGATAGAAGCTATGCAATAGCTTAAAAAGTTTTGACATCATCCGCATTTCTTCCGTGTTCCTTGCAGTCGTGTCGAACTGCACTGTCTGTGTTGCCCCAGCATAAATTCTTGCTTACCCTATATAGGTATTGGTAAATACTAGAGTGAGTGATCAGATTTTGTTCTACAAAGTAAATTTTATATAGTAAGCATACCGACAAGTGCCTGAGTACTATTTAAATAGATTATACTACAGTACTATTTAAATAAAATAAAATATAATATACCTACTACAGAAAAGAAATTGACTTACACACAAATTGCTAAGTTACTTAAATTCTGACCTAAATGTGTGTCATGCCAATGAAAGGGTCCTAGCTCAGCTCAATGCTGTGGATACAGATGTAATCACAAAGCTGTTATTCTGCTAGGGCCCACTATAATGTTGAATTTCTCACTCAAACGTTTTCTAAACTGTTTGATGGCTATTTTATAAAAATAGCTATTAGCGAAACATCACGCCCTGCACGCATTTGAACTCGTTTAAATTTGCAATGGCCGTCGTTTCGTGGTTCAGAACAGACGTAAAGATTATTTTTAAAGATGGTGCTTATTTTATTGATGTAAATGTTTATTTATCAATACCTATTTAATCTATAGACCGCAATCTCACTCAGCTCAGACTCAAGACAGAGTTAAAACGAGACAGATTTATGCAAGAGTATTTTTTGTGTCACGTTTTAACCTCTATCTTAAGTCTGAGCTGAGTCAGAGCACGCTCTATAGATCTCAGCATAAGTTTCGTTTATATAAGCTAATTTGTGTTAGACATGATGCAAATATTCAAAAACATTATTAGTTTTTATAAAGTTTTGCATGTGTAAATTTTATCATAGTTTTATTTAAAATTATGGATGACTGATGACCAAATCGTGTTTCGTCATTATATTTCTTTATGCATGTGTTACATTATCTATGATGTTCATATAAAATCTGGCGTAATTGTATGCGAAACTAGAAACAAAACTCCCTTATTGATTTTACTGTACGTAGCTGATTATACTAAGTTCACAATATTATTTTACGTAGTGTGTGTTAGTTGTGCCGTTGTTGTGTTTAGTGTCACACTGGCGTCTCGCGCTCCACTGTGTGTATATGTCCTAGTATTTCATAATATCTAGTAGCTTTCCATTTGATGGAAATCCTTGTGGATTAAAAGCTTAATAACTTTGCAGATACGAAAGCTGTCATTCTGGGACATTCGTAATCTAATATACTAACAACTGACATTTCCAGCGCAAACAACTAATATTAACCGGGAGATTTTAACTAGAAATGGACGCTAACAATTAAAGTTTAATCAAAACTCTAGTGACAAACAATTACGCCAGTGTACGATTAGTGTAACGTTAATTTTGGAATAAAACCTTATTTTGGTTTGTCAGGGCAAATTAAACGCTTAACGAATGGCCACAGTGCAGACAAAGCCAACGGCCACGCTAAAATGAACGGACACGCTGAGAAATTGAACGGGAATGACGCTTACAGAATGAATGGTCAAAGAGAAGGCAAGCTTATTGGACACGCCTGCAGCGAGGTCCATGATCACGCCGGAGACAAGTACAACCACGCAGGAGACAAGGTCAATCACGCAGGAGACAAGGTCAACCACACAGGAGACAAGGTCAACTACACAGGAAACAAGGTCAATCACACAGGAGACAAGGTCAACCACACAGGAAACAAGGTCAATCACGCAGAAGACAAGGTCAACGGTTACAGTAAAATGAATGGACACAACCTGACTAACGGACACGATACACCCAATGGAGATGCACTTGTTGCTGAAATAAGTACTTTCGAGGATATGAATGGTGTATCACCAAAGATTACCAAAAAAGATGCTGTTAAAGCATAATCTTCATACTTCGCGACTATTACATCTAAGGAAATTAATAATATGAAATTCCAATTTGTAACATTTCAATATACACCAAATCTTAAATTAAATTATAAATCTGTAGTCTAAGTTGTACTCGATGAAATCAAAATATTGTATTGCAAATTTACTCGATCTTTATGTAAATTCCGACATAATTGTATGTATGTATTATTCATATGCCAAATAAAGCAACTATTTTTATAGTATTTCTTAACTACAAAATATTTTTCATATTGATAGAGCTTCAATAAAATTTTGCCCGTAATGAGAGGATTCATTACTAAAAGGGATAATTAATAAATAATTTAATATTGTTTGTGCCTTTTTACATGATCATACAGTATTGTGTCTTTAAATACATTTTGCATGTCTTGTAGTACTTAATTAAATAAACATGCTGTGAAATACATTTAGGTATTGTTGCAGTGATAGTAATTTTAATTATTGTTATAAAACTACATTATGATGTTTTTTTAACAATTTGGAATAATTTGATTTAGATGTAAACAGCCAAGAAACGTTATACTTTATTTCAAAGTTAACAAAATGTGAAACGTTCAAATGTATTAATGATGAATAATAATTAGCATTCATCCAATAAATATTTCTTAATAATGAAGTTTTAAAATGTCTCGGTGTTGTGTTATCATCACTATTACTCAGATTCTAACCTTTTTGCGATTTTTAAAGTTTAAATGTACAAATATACCTAAGCTTTGAACTATAAGGAAACAATTTTGTAAATGGAAAATAATCATCTTAATTGCATAAAGTAGATGTACTTCAATCTAGCGGGCCCCCTAGATTAGATATCAATCTATATTGTACAGTTTCTACCGGTTTCATATTATTCCATCAGGAATAAGATGAAACCGGTAGAGTAGTTGTAGAGTTTTCAATGTACCTCATGAATTTAATAAGATCTAATCTACCCTCTATCCAAAATCAAATCAAAATTTATTTATTTCATGTAGGAAAATGACTCCAAGCAGTACATAACAAGTTATTTAAATCATCGATCATAGTAAAAAGTATATTAAATTTTTAAGACATCATATCTTGGTAAATACACACTTATAAGTGTACATTTTGAGTTCCAAAAAAAAAAACTGATGTGATTAGTTGCATTCGCGCATATTGTTAGGCAGACTGTACTTGTTATATACTAGGTACATTGGATCTAATCATTAAATTCACGAGGTACACTGAAAACTAGTACTTTTAATGGGTTCTTGTCGTCTTGTGTTAGTGGGTCTTATTCCATCAATCTATTCTAGTGGGGCCCACTAGATTGAAGTACATATCAAGTAGTGGCCTTTAAAAAATGTTATCTGCTAGCAAAGCACACATCTTATAATAAATAATAGATGTATTGTAGACATGCTAATTATTTTTTAATTGAAATTATTAGTATCTTATGTACATGTAAAATCTTCATATTATGTAATTTATGAAAGTATTTCTCATCTCTAGTTTTTATGTATGTTTGGAACAGAGAGTAACAAAGATGAAGTGTTGGCTTCAGTATGTACCTCTATAAGAGTAGCAGCAATGTTGAATGGCTGTGCTAATTTTTAAATGTTGTTAAAGCCCAGCTTAGAAAACTTATGGCAACATTATGTCATAGTATAAGGTTGCACTTTAAAAAAATAAGTCTTATTAAACTTTGTTTATAAGGAACATAATATAACAAAAACACTACACAAAGATGTTAAATATATTTTGGACATAAAATCTCTGAATTGCATGTTTTTACCACTTAGCACTAGTTCCTTGAATAAAGACAATGTGCGCCTGATTATGTTGTTTTATTTAAGTTGTAATGCAATATGGATGGTTTGCTTTATTGGACTTAAAAAGTTTTCATCAAAATTGGTTCAGTAAAATCAAAAAACCTATAAGTCAAATGAAGATTTTCATTGTTTATTTTTTAATGTCATTGAGCTTTTGTTCTTTATACATTTTAATGACTTTCTTTCCTGGTATAAGGCCCTGCGATAGTCCTGGCCGTTTTTTCTTCTGGCCAGCTTTTCCTTCCCAGAAATCATCATGTGTAGGTGACGTCACTTCAAGCTCAACTGGTGGTGGGGGTGCAGATGTCATTGTCCCTGATCCCTCGCATACAACTGATTTTAATTTCTGAAAGCACAATATTGACTATCAACCAAATAGATTGTTAAAAAGGCTTGAGCTTCCATTATAATAAAGCTACAAGCTGGATTAAATTAAAATTACACTGTAAGTATATCATTCATTTTTGTAACTATTGAACTCACCTGTTTCTCAAGTTCCAATTCATCTGTAGTCTTCTGTATATCTGAATCATGTGCATATTTACAATTGTGACCAAACCGACATCTCCCCTTACGGTAGTTCCAGCAAATCTTCTTGCCGTTTATCATTTGGGTATTGTCTTTACCTGGAACCTTAACATTCATGGCCTATGTACTTGACGATTGTATGTTGTATTGGATACATGAATGGGCCAATTTTTAAAGTAAATAAAAAAATAATTTTTTAATGCATAATTTTGTTTAAATATTTCTGAGATACCTTAGTTTCTCATAATGAGCATACCTATACAAATAAATAAAATTGAAGTGCTTGGAATATGCCATTGAAAATATTTATTTAAATCTTGGTAAGGATCACTTCTAGCAATCTGACAAACATAAGGTTCAATTTAGAATCTGTCTTATTTATGAACATTTTTGATAATTTAGGATAGTCTCTGAAACCAGCAGCCAATGTACTGCTGTTTGGAATTAGTTCTGCTATTTGGAAGCCAATTGAAGGGTAACAGTTCTATACGTTTTTTCCAGGAATAGAGCTTGAATGCCAATGATTGACTAATACAAAATTTCTTTAATAGAAAGTCAACATATACCATTTTAACATGTTTCTCAAGTATGGCAGCTTTGGCTAGCTCTGCTTCAGCAAATGGATTGGAAAACACTGATGTATGGAGACTGTTTTCACCAATTGCTGGCTTTGGAAGCTTTGGCTTTTCATTATCCTTCTGATCTTCAATCTTTGGCCTACAATGTAATAAAAAAGCGATAAGAGACATGTTATATCAACTTTCTTGTGGTTACCAGGTGGTTACATATTATTTAAATTTACCTTTCTTCATCACCGCTTTCGTCATCAGTTTCGCTTGAAGACGTACCATAATCTAATAGCGCGTTCATTTTATTTCACGGATAAATGCACGATTTTACACACCAATTCACTTCAACTGTGGCGAACATTAATTGAGTCTAAAGGCTATGATAAAGTATTGCAATTAACATGAAATATTGTAAGTTTTAAACTGGCTTATATCGTTCATGATCTAAGCTAAATAAAATTATTTGGAGACCTCAAAATATTTAATAATTATAGTGAATGAAATTGTGATTTTTCAACGAAATGCTTGCTTAAATAAAGGAAGTTGAAATTATTTTTTCATCCGTGTATCTATCGTCTGTGGTCCGCACACAGACTATAGAATACAGCCATAGACCAAGAGAATATAGGTAGGTACCTAATCAGAGGCGGAACTTCAGACCACAGCTTCAAATTCAAATGTTTTTCGAGCTATCGCAACTTATTTTAGCCAACACCATAAAAAGAACCAATACTACCAACCTACACTACCAACCTAAACAAGAAAGAATTGTCAAAGCTAAGGAAGACATATCGATAGATAGGTACGTCTTATCGATATTTAGGTTTTATCGACATCGATCATTCCAATTTAAGATGAATTTTTTGATTAATTTTATGCGTGTCAATTATAGTTTGAAGTAAATGAAAGAAAATATCAGTTAATACATATAAATATATTGATGTTTTCGTATTGTTTCTATAAGGCTTTATTATTATTGCAAATTATACTGAAGTAGTTAAATAAAGACAGCATAATAAAATTATGGATCTTTTGGAAGCACCACATTTGACATACGAGTGTCTCTAGAACTAATAATATTGCAATGGCGCACCAATCTCTATAATTAATTTATGATTTTATACGAAATCATGTTAATCCTATTAATATTACAAATGCGAAAATTTGGATGGATAGATGGATAGATGGATGTTTGTTACTCAATCACGCCGCAACGACAGAACCGATTTGGCTGAAACTTGACACAGACATGGATTATAGTCTGGAATAACACATAGGCTTTTTATCCCGGAAAATAAGAGAGTTCCCGTGGAAATTAAAAAACCTCAATCCACGTGAACAAAATCGCGGGCATCAACTATCAACTAGTATGAAATAAATAAAAAAGGTTATTGTAATTGCAAATTAATTAGTTCCAAAGACACTCATCGGCTCACAGCCAAGATGGCGGCAATCAAATCCAAAATGGCGTCAATCAAATAGGTAGGTCTAAAAAAGAAATCACAGTAGGAAGTCTAGTGTTATTCATAAACTAGATATAGAGGTCAGTTCACAATCAAGTCGGCATTTTGCCATCATCTCATTTTTTTTAATCTGTTGTGTGACGTGTATGAAAGAGAAAGCAAATCTCGCTATTTTCTTGCATCTTGCTAGAGTTCTTCCAGTGACGGCGGCATCAATTTATGAATTAATTACCATTTGTCGCAAAAACTGCGCGTCCTTTACCTTTTCTAGACTCAAAAATCTTTCATTTGTGTTTGGGTTGTGATAAATTGTAATCTAAATGGCATCAGATGATGAAGTAGATGGATCTTTTGCAGGTAAAGAGTAAATTTCACTCCTAGCATGTCATAGGTAAGCCGCGAATAGCGGTATCATATGTTTACGTGCGGCAAGCAATTAAAATTTTGAAAAATTTCGGCACCTTCAGTGAAAAACCTCCAGTTTATGAAGGAACTCAAAGTTGTTCGCAGTGGTATGTGCGTGTGTTGGTTGTGTATTTTATTGTTATGGTTGGGGTGTAAATATTTTTATGTGGCAGTTTGTGACAGAAAAGAACATGCATTATCCCTCATTACTACTTAACAAAATGGACGCCGCCAAACAAAGGGATTAGTGACCTTAGCTAGGAGTGTTGCGCTGTCGGCAGATTATGCTCATGTGCCTGATATGGGGTGCAGGTGTGGAGGCCTGGGTACTGGTTTGACCAGTTTGTAAATATTTGTTGCAGGCGACGAAGATGTGGAAGAGGGTGAGGGTCAGAATGATAACTCAGGGGAGAGTGATGAAGCACCACCCAAGGTAATTCAATAATTGCTTTTGAACAAAAAATACACTGAAACCTTCAACAGGCAGAAGACATATTGTTAATTTATTTATTCATTAAATTAAAAAAGTATAGGATATTAATAAAAGCATAATATGTAGAAGTTCACTAGTATCATCATACTAACTTCATCAATTTAATGAAAAAAGTAATCAATTTATTAAACTAAAACAAATAAAGTTAGGTTGCGCAGAAGTCAGAACTACAACACTAGGTTTCAGGAATCTCATAAATTCTGGTTTCTTTGAAATAAAAGTATTGAAGAGATAATTCAAACCAAAGAACAGTACAGTTATGTTAACTTATAATTTTTATTATAAACCCAGTGCAAGAGAAAGCTAAGTCCATTCTTAGCAAAACTAGATATCTCAGCTAAGTCAATAAGTTCTCAAAACTTACTAGGATATGTCAAGTATACAGGGTGGCCGGTCAATTGACGTCACAAAAAAAAAATTAGGTCCGGTATGCTGTGGGGTACCCGAATCACCCCCATGTATGTTCCGAGATTTTTTATAGTTTTGGAGTTATGATTTTTTTTTCGATTTTTGGAGGAATTTCGACATGACCATCTTAAAAAATTTAAAAAAAAAAGTAAAAGACTTTTTTAAAGTTTTTTTTTTTGCAACTCAATTCTCATGAGTTGTACTTTTATGCATAAAATAATCAGCTTCGTAACTTTGATAAAAGTTATGAAAATGTTGGTCTAAAGTTAAAAATTTACGTTCCGTGAATTACAACTTAAATTTTCAACTTTAAATTAAAAATCTAAACAAGTGATTTTATGATTTCTTAGTTAGTCTTAAAAATGCGCCAAACTCTCAGCTTTCATAATAATAATAAATAAGTGGTACTTTGTGGAGAGAATTTGGCTAAAATCGGTCTTCAAAGACAGCAAGGTGGAAAATTCTAAAAATTAGCTAACTGATTAAAAAAAATTTTATCATTCCTAAAGCTAATTAATGATTAGAGAATGCTGGAAACCTACCGTGTTGGTTAAATAAGGAAAGTTTTAAGAAATACAGATCATAATGTAAACATCATTTATTTTTAAAATTTACAATAAGTTTTCAAATTGGCCACCTCCAGCAGCAATACACATCCTACACCTTCGTAAGAAGTTGTGTTTCAACCGTCTAAATGCTTCTCTGTTCTCACTTACAATACGTTGGGCTTCTACAATCTTCTGCCTCAGCTCTTGTTCACTCGAACATTCTCGGGCGTATGCTATTTCTTTGTAATAGCCCCAAATGAAAAAATCGACTGGGTTGAGGTCAGGTGAACGTGGAGGCCATCTAATTGGTCCACTGCGTCCTATCCATCTGTTGGGGTATTTTTCATTTAAATAATTGCGGACTTGTGTTGCGTAGTGACACGGGGCGCCGTCATTTTGAAACACCATAGAACGTCTAAGTTCGAGACTTACATCTGCCAGCAACAATGGAAGTTCATTTTCTAAGAAGTCTCTGTAGGTTGCTCCATCAAGTCTGGTTGGCAATTCAAACGGACCAATTAGCTCGCCGTTGAGGACACCAGACCACAAGTTAACGCTAAAACGATGTTGAAATGTTGAAGCTCTCACAGCGTGTGGATTTTCAGTCGCCCACGTGTGGTAATTATGAATATTGAATATTCCAGATCGCTCAAATCTTGATTCATCTGACCATAAAACTTTATTGAAAAATCCAGGATCATCTTGCTCTTTTCGTAACATGGTTTGGCAAAAATCAATGCGCAATTGGTGGTCTGTCGGCTGTAAAGCTTGCACTCGACGAATGTGGAACGCGTGGTATCCTTCATCGTGAAGTATGGCTTGGATAGAAGTCCTTGGAATGCCTAGAGCACGAGCCACAGCTCTCGTACTCGTTGACGGGTTTCTCTGAACTGCTTCCAGCACCACTTCTGTGCGATCCGGGTCTGCTCTAAAGATTCCTTCACGATTGCCGCGTTGACCAGGAATGCGCCCTGCCATTAGGGTATTGTGCGTGTTAATAAAAACACGATGGTCGGGATATCGTGGAGGTTGCGGTCCACCACGACGTTGAAGTTGTTCGCGATACAGACGCGATGCTTCAACGCCGTTTCCTCGTGCAACTCCATAAAAATAATGCATTTCTGCATATTCACTTAACGTGTAATTCATCTCATACACTTCCAAGTAAACAAAGTCCAAAACAGAATACAAAACACAGTCCAATAAACGAGCTAAATAGTCAAACAAGTAAGCAGCGGCGGAGTCCGTGGGCAATAACAAAATGGCGACACGACTAGCACTAAACACAATGTGAGCACAACTGAGGTCGGTAACTAACGAACTTGTTTTGCGTTGGCTTCGGTCGGCTGAGCCCCTCACGCCCCCGAGAGTGAGAGAGATAGATACTTAACAAATGTTAAAATTTTTTTAATCAGTTAGCTAATTTTAAGAATTTTCCACCTTGCTGTCTTTGAAGACCGATTTTAGCCAAATTCTCTCCACAAAGTACCACTTATTTATTATTATTATGAAAGCTGAGAGTTTGGCGCATTTTTAAGACTAACTAAGAAATCATAAAATCACTTGTTTAGATTTTTAATTTAAAGTTGAAAATTTAAGTTGTAATTCACGGAACGTAAATTTTTAACTTTAGACCAACATTTTCATAACTTTTATCAAAGTTACGAAGCTGATTATTTTATGCATAAAAGTACAACTCATGAGAATTGAGTTGCAAAAAAAAAACTTTAAAAAAGTCTTTTACTTTTTTTTTTAAATTTTTTAAGATGGTCATGTCGAAATTCCTCCAAAAATCGAAAAAAAATCATAACTCCAAAACTATAAAAAATCTCGGAACATACATGGGGGTGATTCGGGTACCCCACAGCATACCGGACCTAATTTTTTTTTTGTGACGTCAATTGACCGGCCACCCTGTATAAGTAGCTATACATTAACTAGGATATGTTGAAACCCATGTCATGTAATTTAAAATTGTTATATATCTGCAGGAGGATGATGACTATTCTCCAGAAGATGGTCGGAAGAAAAAGAAGGGGAAGAAAAGAAAAGCTAGAGGTGAAGAGAAGAAGGGTAGAAAGAAAAAGAAGAAGCGAAAGAATGAAAGTGAGGAAGTAAGTATCAGTAATTAAGAATTTTACATCAAAACAAAGGAGATAGTTAGGATTACATTTTTGCCTTACTTTTGGTCCTTGCATTTGTAAAGCCTAGATTATGTTACCCTAGTATTCAATTAAAATTCCATGATTAAAATTTATTATCATACATACCTACTTCATAATCATAACATATACAAGTGAAACTCAATTTTAATTTAAGTAACAACATTTTCATCAATGGTTGATTAATGATTCTTTTACCAACAACCTCTGATCTACCTTTTATCAACCAGTAACCCCTGATCGGCCAAAGTTGACACCAATGTTGATTGAATGGCCTTGATCAACAACGGATGGCTTGGTGTGGTAACACCCTAAGATCATGTTACCCTTGAATTATGTTCCATAACAATCATATTCAATCAATACATTTCACTGTAGCATGTGATCCCATAAAATTCAATTATTACCACTTACTATTATTACTATCACTTATTACTATTACTATCGCTTCAAGTTGACCGCTATCTCCCGTCGTGCTTTCCCGCACCACGCCTCAAGTCAGACCCGCTTAGTACAGATAGCAACACCACTCGCGATTGTAATCACTGTGTTTTTCAATCTTTTTTTTTTGCTAATTTTTAATTTGTTATTTATTGTTTTATTACTATTGTTCGTTTGTCGTTTTCTACGATGAGTAAAAACGTAAAAGTTTTGGATAGCGCTGACTATTTACTACTCTAATTATTAAGGTCTTTCTTTGAAGAGGATAAAAATAAGACATTAACGATCACGCCCTTCGAAATTCAAGATGTATTGCCGTGAAAAACATTGCCAAAAAAAAGCTCGTCACAGTTGCTGTTGCAGTAAAAAATACAATTATTATTTTTTTGACAATGTTACAAGTAGTTTTGCATAATTATGTCGTTTTGTAACGGCCCACGACGGTCAACTTGAAGTGACTGATATTATAAGCAAGAGAATGTTTGGTAGGAGGAAGAATTTGGTCTGGAAGTGGAGGCCGAGGGTGACAGCGACTACGCTCTGAGCGCCGTGTCGTCCAGCAAGAAGTCACGCAAGGGGCGTGGCAGCAAACACAATACTTCTTCCTCCGTACCTTCAGACTCAGGATCTGGTTAGTACCCAGGAGCATGGTTAAGGACTAGAACAGATACGATACTTTTAGTAGCGGAGATCGGCGTTTTGCGTTCGAAAAGCGACTATAAATCGCAAAAAGTCGATCGCCACTGCTAAAAGCATTGTGTTTGCCCAGGCCGTAATAGGAGTATTTCTTTTATGTCTTTCATCAATCTACGATCGGTATTTGAACTGTAAGCAGGACTAGGTTTCTTATTTCATGTGTTTGCTAGAATATTAATAAACAGAAGGTTATGATATTATATACATATACTTATATTGATATATATAGTTGCATCAGCAAAAGTTGCTTAGTCTATGATTAGAATTATAATTATAAATAAAAATAATACTGCCAAAACTTCCACACGGTAAGTCTATGGGTCAACTACGCACAAAAAGCCATGGACACACTTAGGGTGCAGTATATTAATGGATTTAGGATGCTGTTAGGTTCGCCGCAATTTGTTCATCGTCAGGTATGTTCGTAAAAGAGGATGCCGAAAGAAATCATTTCTTTACGATAATATCTACTGAAAAAGTCGGCATCACTCTATGTTATGACTTCATGATCAAGCAGCACTGAAATACGTTTATATTATGCTTTCGTTCAATTTTTTATATAACAGGCCTTAAAAAAAAAAAATTAAATTTAATGATGTCTCCTGACAGGTATGCCCACAGTGGAAGAGGTATGCTCCTCGTTTGGGCTAACTGATGTTGACATTCAGTACTCCGAGTCGGATCTGGAGAACTTAACCAGTTACAAGTTGTTCCAACAGCATGTTCGCCCACTGCTTGTCAAAGAAAATCCTAAGGTAAAATGCAATTTTTTTTTTCCCGTTTAGAAATAATGTGTTAAGCCATAACCAAGAGTCAAAGAAGTCAAAAAAAAAAGAGCTAGAGGATAAACTCTTTTTCTTTTAGAAGGTGGAGGCCTTTTCTATAACAATTATAGCCTCATTAAGCTTAGATTTAGGTTAAAGGTTAGGCGTTACGTTCATTTCGAGGGGAGAGGGGAATACATATTAGTCAAGTTCAGTATGGCTAATGTTTGCGACACAGTCGCGGTATTAAGTATATTAAGCGGCTGAATTAAGACGGTCGCGTGGATCGACTGGTTTGTACGTATGATACGGCCGCGTAGAGGAGGATCGGTTTTATGACGTCACGGATCATCTTCATCTTCTTGAGTTGTGGCTGTGCAGGTCCCGAGGCCCTGTAACACGTTGACCGTCGCCGATCTATTGTGCTCGCCACTATTCATATTTCCTCGCCGATACTCGTTGCCGCCAGGAACAGCAGCACTTTCTTGGCTGGAATGAGTATAGCTTCTTCGGGGTGAACTATGTGTTTCCCCAGATGGATGCTACGTTTATGCATTATAGCAGGGCAGTAACAGATGATGTGCAGCGGTGTCTCCACCGCATCCTGGCAAAGCCTGCACACATCCGAGCCCTGGAGCTTGAGGTTATACATGTGTCTGTTTAGGCCACAGTGTCCCGTCAAAGCTCGTACTAGAATGCATAGGTTCTTCCTTCCAAGCGCCAGCACTCCGGAGGCAGTCTTCTGACGTCACGGATTGTCAACTGTTAACTTTGATTGTCAACTTAACTAGCGTAGCTTGCGTACTCTGTTAAAACTTCACGAAATAAATAATATAAGTGGATATAGTCTACTAATTTGGCTGCCCAGACATTCCTAACTCCAAAAACAGGGCACTTGGCGCCTCCAGCTAATATATTATTTTCTGTTAGGTAGAGAATAAGCCCACCTGTGTCAAGCCAGTGTGGGTAAGTTAGTAAAAATATTTTTCTCTTATTAGGTCCCAGTGTCGAAGCTGATGATGTTAGTGGCAGCCAAGTGGCGGCTTTTTAGTGAAACGAATCCCCATCTTGACGGAGGAGGCAGTAACCAGAACCTGGGCTCTGAGGATAACACCAACACATCTACAGCATCTGATTATGCGCCCAAGCGGCCAGGACGCGCTCCTAAAGAGTCAAAGGTAAGGGTACATCATAGGTAATGATCATTAATGGCAAAACAATCTAGTATTCAAATAATCGATATTTTAAGCTTTGAACTTTATTGCTTAATGAACGTAACACATACATTTAATTTTTATTCTTGGATTTACGTTTCTAAAAATCTTATGTGATTTCTTTGATATTCTGGCGTGTATGTATTTAATTCCGTAATCAGAATTCAAGAATATAAATAATTTTTGTTTAAGTACGCACTATTCGTCGTTTCTTTTTCTTATTTTAAGTTTTTTAGAGGCAGTTGTTTCGAAACCACACAGAGACACATTAACACGTTAACTGACCAGACAACAGACACAATAGTTAAACAATAACCATGCTCACATGTGATTCATGGGACAGGGAAAGGGTTAATTTTATTGTTAAACGAAAAAGTCAACAATAAACTTAATGTTTATTTATTTATAAGATTGACGACTCTATTGACGAGCCAGAAGAAGAAGACGACGAAGGTATAAGTGACGAAGGCACGCCCGCACCGCGGAAGCGCGGCCGCAAGCCCAAGCACGCGGGCAGCGCGCCGCGCGGCAAGCCGGGCCGCAAGCCCAAAGTGCCCACGCTCAAGATCAAGTTCAGCAAGCGCAAACGCACCAGTAGTGTGAGTTTTTAGCCTCATTACTGAAACATCAAACACACACACACACATATTATATGAATATATATGAAGGGGGTAAGGCAGGTTAAATGACTTGGCGGCACGTTTTTCCCAGTAGGGTAGACGGGCTACTAGCTACGGCCGAAGTTTCCTACTGTTATATTTTCTATGAAGGATTCTACTAAGAACTTGGGATTATTAAATAAATGAAAAGACTCGATGCTGAAGATGCTGCCGTGTCGGTGGCATAGACAAGAAGAGTTATTTATTTTTCAACCATAGATCTATTATCTATTTAAGCCTCTTGTACACACTGCATTAAGCCATTAACATACATCGTAACACCCACCAAATAAAACCGCACACGACGTATTTGAAATAATTGTTTCTTGTTATGCTCAAATCGAAAACTTTCCTTGTCTAACACCATTCTACGATTGATTATTCAATATTCAATTCAATTGTTTATTCATATACATGAAGTTTAAAGTGATTTCACACTGAAAGTGCTCACCGCGCCGCTATAGGCCGCTGCCATTCCGGTGTAGATCGGCCCTAAATGTACCCTGAACATCGTGAAAAGGATGGTACTTTTTTAGTCTTTTCAATTTAGTTTAGAGATTGTGTGCAATGATATTTATTTAGGCAAACCAAACAGATTACAATAATTATTTAACCTAAAGTCTTAATTAATTTAAACTTCAATCTTATCGTAATCCTATAGGCTCGCACGGCAGATTTTTATATTACTGACTATTATTGACATAAACATTGTGTTAACTCAATTGTATAGCTCAAGTTTGACAATAGAGCTACAATTAGTTTTGTAACACAGGAGGAAGAGCAAGAGGGCAGTGGCGGAGCAAACTCTGATTCAGATGCAGAGTTTGAGCAGATGCTGGCCGAGGCGGAGGAGCCCAAGCCGGCCTCCAGCAACGCTGAAGAGAGCGCTCAGCCCAAGGAGGATGATCCCAATGCACCTGTAAATGTCTCCCAATATTTGCACATTTTATTTACATCTTTATACTAACCCAATGTATGTACTTACAACACTGGAACTGAACGAATCTATGTATTTACCGATTGAATGCGAGTGCTATGCGATGCGGCGGTCGGCATTTCATGTTAAATACTAGTAGAATATGTTGTACACTACATAGTTTCAAAAGTACTTCATAACAGTTAATCTGAATAAATAAAAGGCAAAGGAGACTGACTGACTGACTGATCTATCAACACATAGCTCTAACCACTGGACGGATCGGGCTGAAATTTGGCATACAGATAGCTATTATGACAGGCATCCACTAAGAAAGAATTTTTGAAAATTAAAGGGGTAAAATAGGGGTTTGAAAAATCGAACTTAACGTGAGCGAAGCCGCGGGCAAAAGCTAATTAAAATAATAAAATAATTTTCGCAGCCACAGCCAAAGAAGAAGGCTAAAACCAAAATAGGCAACAAGACGAGGAAGAAGAAGAAATTGAAGACCACCAACAAGTTCCCCGACGGTGTGGAGGGGGAGCAGGAACACCAGGACTATTGTGAGGTTAGTTTATTATGTTGCAGCTCACAAATACATACATGAGAGAAGTGTCAGTTTGGCTGTACTTTTCATACCCGAGTAGTGTATTTTTTTTTTTATCCGAAATAGGCTTGCGCTTGACGACAATCAGTATTGGATAGCACTGATGAGGTCTAGGTTGGAGCGCGCTTGCCTAGAAAATGCCTATTCACTCTTGTGTTTTGTGTTTAGTGTTTTGGGAATTCAGATCTGGATATGGATTGTAGCTGTATAAAAGCATTTTTATTTTATTTAAATAACTTTTGCGCACATAATTTATTATTTTATACTAAAATATTTGCATATTATACTATGTTTTGACCTATACCACTATATAATTTCATCTTACATTTGTGAGAAGCTGACTATGTATTTTACACAAAAGGCGACATTATCACTAACAGAGATCTCTTTACCGGACAACCTATAAAAGAACTTGCTTGTGTATGTACTTGAGTATAGATTGCAATAGTTTGAGTGTAAGACAGATGCCGCGACGTGTTGATGTTGGAACGACAACATCAGACGAATCGCACAGACCCACTGGATACAGGCAGCGCAAGACCTAGACCGATAGAAGACCATACAGAAGACCTTTCTCCAGCAGTAGTAGTCTATCGGTTTTTTTTTCACAGGTGTGTCAACAAGGAGGCGAGATAATTCTCTGCGACACGTGCCCTCGAGCCTACCACTTGGTGTGCTTGGAGCCGGAGCTGGAGGAGACCCCCGAGGGGCGCTGGTCGTGCCCGCACTGCGAGGCCGAGGGCAACCAGGACCAGGATGATGATGATGAGCACCAGGAGTTCTGCAGGTTGGTCGTCCTCTAGCTGATCTTGATTCAAGATGGTTGGATGGTAATCTATACTAATATTATAAAGCTGAAGAGTTTGTTTGTTTGAACGCTCTAATCTCAGGAACTACTGGTTCTAATTGAAAAATTCTTTTTGTGTTGGATAGTCCATTTATTGAGGCAGGCTTTAGACTATATAACACCAATAGGAGCGAAGCATCAGTGAAAAATGTTGCAAAAACGGGGAAAATTATCCATATTTAAATATATTCTTTTAAAAACTTCTTAATCGCGATCATAATAACAGAAATTGACGCGGACGAAGTCGCATGCAACTGCTAGTTATGTATATGGTTCTATCTAATTGCCTTACCTAACCTTGTTAATTCTGATTCTTCTACAGATGAGAAGATCCCTAGAACTATAAGTTAAAAGGGACATTTCGCTTTGTTGCTCTACTGGCTAGCTTATTTGGCAAAAGATCATAATTGGACCAAAAAAAGTTTTTTTCTTTCAAGAAATTCTCAGGAGCATAGAAAACCAAAGTTATTTACACTCCCGCGACTCGATTAGTGTCAAGCAGTCTGTCTAGTGCCTAATCTCTTTCGTCTTGTCAGAGTGCCATCAATTAATGAGAGTGAGGGAATAGAGAGTGCATATAATATCTTGTGCACTATAATATCTTGTGCATAGTCTAGTCTCTGTTGAGACTGGCCGTCATGACATAAATTGATTCAGGAAAAAGTTTTATTTAGTTATTTGTCACATAGTGGTTTATTAAATTTTTGTCAGGATCTGCAAAGATGGTGGAGAGTTATTGTGCTGCGACTCATGTCCGTCGGCTTACCATCGGTTCTGCCTCAATCCACCCTTAGAGGAAGTTCCGGATGGGGAGTGGAAATGTCCACGATGTAGTGTAAGTTGTTTTATTTTTTTGTAATTTCTGTCATTGATATAAAAAAATATTCTGTCTCAAAGTTGTAGAATTCCAATTTTAAAGTAAAGTAAGAAAAGCTGCTTTCCAAACCAATAGTAGAGTCTTGACTTGCATAAGAGCTACAAGTTGGCCTACATCAAAAATTTTTGAATTTAAATATAAAAGTGTACAATTCACTTCAATTGTTTCATCTGATTTGCGTGTAATAAAGTTATCATAAATATAATATAATGGTAGGTACAAAAATTGTACATAATTTCCAAATAAGACAATCCAAATTCACAATTTTCCTTGAAGAAAAGCATAGAAATGTCAGTCTAGAGTGGGTTGTTATTTCTAAAATTCAGGGAATGTCAGTGGCAATGGCTGTTATGTTTCTTGAACACTTATTAGATAGAGAATGTATTTGTTCTAGTGTCCTCCACTGGATGGCAAAGTGGCAAAGATTTTGACGTGGCGATGGCGAGAGCCGTCAGCTAAGTCGAAAGCACCGCGCTCGAGGGAGTTCTTCGTCAAGTGGCACGAGCGTTCCTACTGGCACTGCAGTTGGATCTCGGAGATACAAGTAAGAGTTGTTAATGTTGGAAAGTAGGAGTTACTTTGTGTATTCTGTTCTACAGTGTTTCCACTTTATTTGTGTCTCAGTTATGTCTTAAAATGAGTGTCTTAATATTGGTATTTGATTCGATGCCTTAACATGGGTAGCCTAAGTATATCATGCTCACTTGAACATTTCTGTGGTGGTGTCGTGTGGTGCGGGTTGTTACGTTCCCTCAAATATGGTTGAGCGAGGCAATGGCTGGATCATGCGTCATGCTCGTGAACGGGTGCCGCCAACGGGAATGGGTCTGCTTTGTGTCTACCCATGTTAACATGTGTTTGGTTGCGGTAGGTGTGCATTTTTGAAGCTTCTGTGTGGAAACATTGTGTGCATAGCCTAGTTCTTTTTAACAATTGTAAAAAAATTTTTTTTTTTGAAAAGAGCAACTGCTGAGTTTCTTGCCGGCTCTTTTCAGCAGAATCTGCATTCCGAACCGGTGGTAGATTTTTGACGTTTCATAAGAGCTACAAGTTGGCCTACATGAAATAAATAAATTTTGATTTTTTGAAGACTTCCACAAATAACAAGTACAAGTGTATCAAGGCAAAAATAGATCAAGTATTTTTGCCATAATTCACAAAAGTTCTCAGGTTCGATTCTCGGCTGATTCGAGATTTTATAAATTCTGAAATGTCTGTTGGTCTGATGGGAGGTTTCGGTCGACTAATGGGGTTCCGAGACGAGCAAGCAGCTTGGCGTCAAGCACGTAGATCTTAGCTTGCGTCAAGCATTTTGACCGTCTACAACGCTGGATTGATGCTTGAGTCAAGCATTTACGTGCTTGATCCGCGCTTGATGTGATTTTATATTTTTTGCTTGACGAGACGGCTTGACGCGACGTTTTGACAGTGTTCGCTGGTAGCTTGATCAAGCATAGCTCAGTCACTCAGTCAGTACTTCAGTAGCAATCATGGCGGACGACCAGGACGATGCTGTGTCAAACAGTGAAGACTTTGAAAATAGCCAACAAAGGGCCGAAAAAGAATTTCTATTATTATTAATATCCTTATACCGAGACGCACCAGAGCTATGGAAAGTAAAGTCACAATTTTACTATGACAAAAATAAAAAAGCATTAACTTTATTGCACATAACAAATGCTTTAAAAGTTTTAAAACCAAATTACACAGAAGATGACTTGAAGAAGAAAATAAATATATTAAGAACAAACTTCAACCGAGAATTAAATAAAAAGAAATTATCTATGAGGTCGGGTGCTGGTTCGGATGAAATATATGTACCAAAACTCTGGTACTTTAATGAATTGATGTTCCTAGCTGATTCAGTGGATATTGCGGATACCGATAATTCAATAAATTCACAGGTAAGTTAAAAAGAGGAACTTTTCATAGCAGTATTTTAATTTTTTATTTATTTGATAGTAAGCAAACCAATTTTATTAGGATAAACATTTATCTTGCCATGACACTGCGCCATTCGTATTAAAATATTCACAAAAATCATCTCTGACTTGCTTTGCGTCTCTGGCCGAATTACCTCTAAAACCTTGCAAAGGCAAAAGTTGTCTGTCTTCTTGTCTCCATAAACCTGGCCTTATTGTACCACTTAAAATGTCTTCAACATCAACGTCACTTCGTTGAATGTATCTTTTGTGCTTTGATAGATAATTGTGCAAGTAGCAACATGCCATTACCATTTGTAAATTAGTCCGTAAGGACTTTCTCTGGAGGCATAGAAATAGCTTTCTTAAATATTTTAAAGCGAGATGATAGAATACCAAAAGCATTTTCTACGACTCGGCGTGCTCTAGATAGCCTATAATTAAATATTCTCCTCTCATCTGTCAAAATAGCTTTATTGTAGGGTTTCATAAAATTTGGTGTTAACTGAAAAGCTTCATCGCCAATAAATACAAAGGGTATTTTTTTATTAGAGGTTGATGATAATTCCATTGGTTCTGGAATATTCAATTGATTGTTTGAAAATTGGCGCCAAAATTCGGTATTTTTAAGAACTCCACCGTCAGATATTCTTCCATTAGCACCGACATCAATCATCATGAACTCGTAATCAGCATTTACGATTGCCATTAGAACGATACTGTGCGTGCCCTTATAATTATACTAATAGGATCCACAATTTGCTGGCTTCTCTATTTCGACATGCTTTCCATCCACACTGCCAATGCAATGCGGGAAATTCCATTGATTTTCGAACTGATCCGCAATTTGTCTCCAATTTTCTGAATTTCTGGGAATCTGAAATAAAAGAATAATTCATTGTTACAGGATGTGTCTGAGTCCGAGACTGATAGCGGTCGTCGTACTGAGAGCATTCAAAAAAAAAAGAAGAAGGCCAAAAGTCGTGATGATATACAATTGGAGTTAATGTCAGTGGCGTCATCATATTTTAATAAACCCGAGGATGAGGACGAGATTATAGCAAAGGCTTGGGCCGTACAACTGAAAAAATTGTCAGAGACTCAAAAGCGTTTTGCTAAGAAAATAATAAATGATGTATTATTTGAAGGTGAAATGGGTTCACTCACTAGAAACGGTGTGTGTTTTTTACCTGACGGTTCATCAGTTAATAGCAGTAGAACACCTAATTTGATTTAACTCATCACATTCCAAGTATTCTGCATCTCCAGAACCACAAGAATTTCGAATGCCTATTAATTCTCCTTCAAATTTTGCACCACGTAAGACTACATCTCATATATTATCCTCAAGAACAGAAGGATATGTCCAATCAAAGTCAACTTCAGAAAGGATTGATGATACCCAACCAGGCATTCCTGCCAGAGAAGTAGAGCTTATTTCTGTTGCTGATTACGTTGACAGCGAAGTGATTATAAATGACACTCAGCCAGGCGGTCAGCGAGTCAGCGAGGAGCTAATTTCTGCTACCAATTATTTGAAAAATTATTCTTGTTTTTAATTTTTACTTATTCCTACTCAAACATTGATAGGTAGTTACATACATTGTTTAAAAAAAACAATGTATGTAACTATCTATCAATGTTGATTATATTTCCAATAATAAATAATTTCTTACCTGAATATGGTTTTTTAAAATAGTTATAATTGCTTCACATGTTTCCATTATTATTAGTTCTAGAGTGCGAGGATGAATAGCACATGTATACTTCAATTCTTGCAAATCAATTCCACTGGCTAAAAACCTCAATGTTACAGACAATCTCTGATTAACAGAGATAGCTTGCCTTATGTTTGTGTCTGTTTTTTTTATGAGAGGTTCAACCATACCCAACAATGTTTCGTAGGTACGATCATCCATTCGAAGGAAATGTTTGTAATCATTTGGTGCCGTAGCCTGCAGTACTCTTTGCAAATGTTCATGAGTAAAGCGACTTCTTAATTTGTACCATTCTTGACACCAAATACGTTTCTTTTTCTTCTTTTCATTACTCAAAGCTAATGCAAGAGCTAGCAATGCTTTACGTTTGTTTGAATCCATTTGGCACAGTCGGTAAAATCACTTCTGTTTGACCACCAACACGGACAATCGGGCTCGACATGAGGAAAAATCGGAAAAATACGTCTTGCTTGATGAAGCCGCTTGACAGGCGTAAACTGGCGTATCAAGCTGTTGGAGCAAGCAACAGAAATCTACGTGCTTGACGTCAAGCTGCTTGCTCGTCTCGGGACCCCTTAACACCATACCCAAGGAGATGCTACTGCCTCCTACCATGCTGCTGCCTGGTTTCAGAATCTGGAATCATAACTCACAGAATTGGTTGCAATTTTTTATTTCTTACTTATTCAAAAATTTTCAAAATTTTATTTATTTATTTCTGGGTTCTAACATGTTTTTAATTCCGGATCTGATAATTTCCATATATTTATGATCAATCTGGAACATATCTGGAACATTTGAGGCAAGTATCCCAATTTAAGATTCTCAATTCCGTTCTTTAATTCAGAATCTGATTCTGGATTTTTATGGACTGCCTCAGTGATTGAATCATCTGGTGAGACTGCAGTCACTGGGCTATTTTGTCATCGAATAAAAAAAATGTTTTTGGTGTAGTTGGATGTGTTCCACCCGCTGATGTTCCGCTACTTCATGCGCAAATCTGACTGCGAAGAGCCACCCAAGCTAGAGGAGCCGCTAGAAGAGCGCGAGGGGCTTAAGCGGCTCAAGAGCCGGCAGGGCCAGGAGCAGCAGGATGCCGACGAGAAGATGCTCGAGGAGAAATACTACAGGTCTTTATATATAAATACAAATAGGATACAAACACAATTCCATTTTGTAATTAATAAAAAAAAATAAAAAATTGTCAAAATCACGAAAATGAAACGAAATGCTGAGCGCCTCAAAATCATGTACTGACACCCTGGTTTCAGTTTTCGTTACGATATCCCTTACACCCTGTATAATTTGGTGGTGCAGATTCGCATCATACACTAGTCTGCATCCCGCAATGCAAGCTAAACGCCATTAAAAATGAGTTAAATTCGATAAATAAAAACAGAAAATTCCAAAATGTTGGTTACCTACTAATTGCGATTTTTTATGCAGATATGGAGTGAAACCGGAGTGGCTCCTCGTGCATAGGGTCATAAACCATCGCACATCTCGGGACGGCACCACGTATTATTTGGTCAAGTGGCGCGATCTGTCTTACGACCAAGCCACGTGGGAGTCCGAGCACGCAGACATCGCCGGGTTCAAGAACGCTATTGAATATTACCAGGTAGAGAATCGCCCAAACAACATGTAATTTTTTTAACTAAGTCACTGGTTTTAATGTGCTCTTGTTTAATAGGACATGCGTGCTCACATCACTTCTGAAGGAAAATCGAAGGGCAGTAAAGGTAAGAAAGCTGGTCGCAAGAGCAAGAACAAGGACAACGTCGATGATGACGAAAGCAGCAGCGGCCTGCAGCTCAAGGCGAGGAAATACATTCCGCCGCCCGACCGCCCCATCACCAACCTTAACAAGAAGTACGAAGACCAACCGCCCTTCGTTTACGAAACTGGCATGCAACTGCATCCATATCAGCTGGAAGGTCTCAACTGGTTGCGATACTCGTGGGGCAACGGCATTGACACCATCCTGGCCGACGAGATGGGTCTGGGCAAAACTATCCAAACTGTCACATTCCTCTATTCCCTATTCAAAGAAGGACATTCCAAGGGTCCGTTCTTAGTTTCCGTGCCGCTCTCGACGATCATCAATTGGGAGAGAGAATTCGAACTGTGGGCTCCGGATTTGTACGTCATCACTTACGTGGGCGACAAAGATTCGAGGGCTGTTATTCGTGAAAACGAGCTCGCGTTCGACGACGGCGCGAATAGAGGAGGAAGGCCGTCGAAAATTAAATCCCAGGTCAAATTTAATGTTCTTCTGACGTCTTACGAACTCGTCTCTATCGACGCGACCTGCCTTGGCTCCATCGAGTGGGCCGTGCTTGTGGTCGACGAGGCCCACAGATTAAAGAGCAACCAATCCAAATTCTTCAGGCTTCTAGCCGGGTATCACATCAACTACAAGTTATTACTCACTGGAACTCCTTTGCAAAATAATCTCGAGGAGTTGTTCCATCTTCTAAACTTCTTGAACAAAGATAAGTTCTGCGACCTCGCCGCTTTCCAGAACGAGTTCGCAGACGTGTCGAAGGAAGAGCAAGTGAAAAGGTTGCACGAAATGCTGGGCCCGCACATGTTGCGACGTCTCAAGGCTGATGTGTTGAAGAACATGCCCACCAAGTCAGAGTTCATTGTGCGTGTCGAATTGTCGCCGATGCAGAAGAAATATTACAAGTATATTTTAACTAGAAATTATGAAGCTTTGAACCCAAAGAGCGGCGGCCAGACTGTGTCTTTACTCAACGTTATGATGGACTTAAAGAAGTGTTGCAACCATCCTTATTTGTTCCCCGTGGCGGCTGAGGAGGCCCCGCTCGGTCCTCACGGAAATTACGATACGCAAGCGTTGATCAAAGCATCTGGTAAACTTGTGCTCATGTCGAAGATGTTGAGACAGCTGAAAGAACAGGGACATAGAGTTCTCATCTTTTCGCAAATGACAAAGATGTTAGACATTCTCGAGGACTTCCTGGAGGGCGAGGGTTACAAGTATGAGAGAATCGATGGTGGAATCACTGGAACGATTCGACAGGAAGCCATTGACAGGTTTAATGCTCCCGGCGCTCAGCAATTTGTCTTCCTTCTGTCGACCAGGGCCGGTGGTTTGGGTATCAATTTGGCCACAGCTGATACTGTAATAATCTATGACTCCGATTGGAATCCCCACAATGATATTCAGGCGTTTTCACGAGCTCATCGTATCGGTCAGGCGAATAAAGTCATGATCTATCGATTTGTCACTCGCAACAGTGTTGAAGAGAGAGTCACACAAGTAGCTAAAAGAAAAATGATGTTGACTCATTTGGTTGTGCGTCCCGGTATGGGCGGCAAAGGCGCTAACTTTACGAAGCAAGAGTTGGATGATATTCTAAGATTTGGTACTGAGGAGTTGTTTAAAGAAGAAGAGGGCAAAGAGGAAGCAATTCACTACGACGACAAAGCTGTTGGAGATCTACTCGATCGGTCAAAGGAAGGTATTGAACAAAAGGAATCTTGGGCTAACGAGTACCTCAGTTCTTTCAAAGTAGCCAACTATTCAACCAAAGAAGGAGAAACCGAGGAAGAAGTTGATACTGAGATTATCAAGCAAGAAGCTGAGAACACTGACCCTGCTTACTGGATCAAGCTGCTCAGACATCATTATGAACAGCATCAAGAAGATCAGGCCAGAACCCTCGGAAAAGGCAAAAGAGTTCGCAAAGTAGTCAACTATAATGATGGTAGTGTTGCTCAAACTGAAAATAGGGAGGATACTAATTGGCAAGAGAATGGGTCAGATTTTAATTCTGATTTCTCGCAAGGCAGCGAAGATGATAAAGAGGACGACGATTTCGATGAGAAGAACGATAATGGAGATCTTCTCAGCCGTCGTAGCAAAAGACGTCTTGAAAGACGAGAAGAAAGAGATAGGCCCCTGCCGCCTCTGCTTGCACGCGTTGGAGGAAACATGGAGGTTCTCGGTTTCAATGCTCGGCAAAGAAAATCATTCCTTAATGCGATCATGCGGTATGGCATGCCGCCTCAGGACGCGTTCAACTCACAGTGGTTAGTGAGAGATCTCAGAGGAAAATCGGAACGTAATTTTAAAGCTTACGTTTCTCTATTCATGCGCCACCTATGCGAGCCCGGTGCAGACAACGCTGAAACGTTCGCTGATGGAGTACCGAGAGAAGGTTTATCGAGACAACACGTGTTGACGAGAATCGGTGTCATGAGTCTCATTAGAAAGAAGGTACAAGAGTTCGAGCACATTAATGGCTATTATAGTATGCCGGAGTTAATTCGTAAACCAGTGGAACCAGTAAAGATCGCGGGTGGCGAGAGTGCCGCGCCGAGCCCGGCTCCTTCATCTGCCACGCCGATAACGTCAGCGGCCCCGTCGCCCGCGCCCACACTAACCACGCAAGCATCCGGACAAGCGCCTACACCTGGTGGTTCAGAAAAAGATGACAAGGAAGAAGCTAAAGATGACAAATCTGACTCCAAAGATAGCAAAGATAAAGACGAACTCATGGACACGAGTGATATTAAAGAGGAAAAAGAAAAGACAGATGAAAAAGAATTGATAAAAGATAATATTATTAAACAAGAAATAAAAGAGGAACGGCGAATGTCTGTTGATGAGGAACCGCCTAAGGAAGAGGAGAAATTGGAGGAGAAGAAGACCGAGGATAAAGAAGTCGAGGAGAAAAAAATCAAAGAGGAGAAAGAGGAAGTGGATAAGAAAGAGGATGCTAAGAGTGACAAGGCGGAATCTGAGGGCTCCGACAAACCTAAAGAGGACAAAAAGGACGATGACGACGATGACGTCGTGCTGGTCAAGGAAGAGGAAGATTTGAAAGTGGAACGCCGCAAGTTCATGTTCAACATCGCAGACGGCGGCTTCACAGAGTTACATACACTATGGCTGAACGAGGAAAGGGCAGCGGCGCCCGGGCGGGAGTACGAGATCTGGCACAGGCGGCACGACTACTGGCTGCTGGCCGGCATCGTGACGCACGGTTATGGACGCTGGCAGGACATCCAGAACGATCTGCGCTTCGCGATCATCAACGAGCCCTTCAAGATGGACGTGGGCAAGGGCAACTTCCTCGAGATCAAGAACAAGTTCTTGGCGCGGAGATTTAAGGTGAGTTTATTGTCTACACTGTCTTATGCAATGTTTGTGTATTCCATCCACTGAACTACGTACTTTTAAAATCTCTTTTTCTAATTATGTTTTAATGCAATTTTAATTTTGACATTCCTAAAATTGCGCAATATTTGATTTGAATTAAAAAAAATTCTTATGTGATGTGGGCAAACTGAGTGTGTCATACAAACATAAAATCTTGAACAATTTTTCAATTGGTTTTTGTAGAACCCCCGTGATTCATCAGTCATCACTCTATCACATAACACTTGACACTAATATTATAAAAGCGAAAGTTTGTATGTATATGTTTGTTATTTCTTCACGCCACAATAATAATAATTCTTTATTTGTAGCAACTGAGGCTCATTTTGTTAGTAAACAATCTTTATAACTAATGTTAGTAACTTAAACTAGAGTATACACAAAAAATAGGATTAAAAATATCATAAATTAACATGGGGCCTCACCAACACTTGAATCATATGTTCAAGCATTGGCGAGTCCATCTTCCTCGCAAACATGTCCAACATGCTGTTGGGACTTGAGCGCAGTCTCATCAGCAGCGATGATGACTTCTTCTTTCCGCGTTATCGCATAGAAGTCATCGGTACGCTCTTTTGTACAATGAATGAATTGATGAACTGACTTAATCCACGCGGATGAAGTCGCGAGCATCGTTAATAAAAAACCTAAGAAATATATGGTGCATGTTTGTAAATACTTTTATGTATTAATAGTCAAATTATATTGAAAAATAATTGTAGTTGCTGGAACAAGCGCTGGTGATCGAGGAGCAGTTGCGGCGGGCGGCGTACCTGAACCTCACGCAGGATCCCAACCACCCCGCGATGTCGCTGAACGCGCGCTTCGCCGAGGTGGAGTGTCTGGCCGAGTCACATCAGCATCTCAGCAAGGAGTCGCTCGCCGGCAACAAGCCCGCCAATGCTGTATTACACAAGGTACGTTTTTTTCATTTACTTGTTCACCATTTTACACTATTCTTACGAGGTGCCTAATACTGTGTATTTAAAGCTGATGAGTGTGAAATATCATACAAATCCACGAGTAAATGGGTAGACATAATTTTGTCCCTACTGGACTTAATAGCATACTACTACTACATATAACAGCCTTCCTCAGAATACCAGCTATCTCTTTGACAAATCATTATCATTTTAGGTAGACTAAATCATCAGGTTTACAAGTATATTTAGGTAGACCAAAATTTTGTTTTTTAATTAAAAGAAAAGTTGTAAAGAATGGGCATTAGACACTTATCTCAAGTTTGCTTTGAAGACAATTATTAATTAAACATTTATTCCCTAAGAACCCAAGACTTCTTCAGCTCATGATACGGTAGTCTTCATGAAGAGAAAATCCCTCTTCTTTCTGGAAATTATTTCCATAATTAGGCGGTTACCACCCCTTTTACGTATGTCTCCCCGGCTGATCACTCCAGCTCACTCCTGGATTCGAGCAGTCCACCCAGACCGGCGAGGACTTCAGGAAGTGTTGCTGGAGAGCCTCGACGAAGAGAGAGTGTTAGTCACGTCCATGATGTGGTAAATGACGTGGTGCGTCGCCGCAGGTGCTGAACCAGCTGGAGGAGCTGCTGTCGGACATGAAGTCTGACGTGTCGCGGCTGCCGGCAACGCTGGCGCGCATCCCGCCCGTGGCGCAGCGCCTGCAGATGTCGGAGCGGTCCATCCTGTCGCGCCTCGCCGCCACCGCCGGCAACCCCGTGCCCGCAGGTATACACCCCCTCCCCCCCCCACCACTAACATGTTATGACAGGTGGAGTTGCTTACTGCTTCTTCCGAATTCAAAGGATTTATTTCATACTACCTGATGTTCGCGACTTCGTCTGAGAAGATTTAGTTTTATAACTGATTTTTCGGGATAACACTGCCTATGACACTGTCCAGGCTCTCAATTATACCCATGCAAAAAAGTCACGTCGTCCCGTAGCTTTTCTAGGACCGACAAAGTCTTTGCATTTCTAATATTAGGAAGACAACTTGGGGTTTTTTAACCAGTTCAGAATATTGAAAAGAGCTGACAAGGAACTTAATTGCTTTTTTCAAAACAAAAGTGATACAATATTGAGCATCTGAATGCTTCCATGCAATTTTGTCATTGAGAAACTCATTAACCTCAACTTAATAAATTTTGTAGTTGTTGTTATTTTGTGTAAAGAAGTCGGGAGTAAGATGTTTGTAATAAATATATTGACCGATGTACGTGTTTGCGCAGCTCAAATGGCGCAGTTCCCGGCCGGGTTCGGGCCGAGCGGCACGCTGCCCGGCTTCTCGCCGGCCGCCGCGGCCGCCGCCACCTTCACCAACTTCCGCCCGCAGTACTCCGTGCCCGGACAGCCCACCACGCCCACCCCTAATGTATGAACTCACTTGATCACTTTCCTCTAATGTATGAACTCACTTGATCACTTGCCTCTAATGTATGAACTCACTTGATCACTTGCCTCTAATGTATGAACTCACTTGATCACTTGCCTCTAATGTATGAACTCACTTGATCACTTGCCTCTAATGTATGAACTCACTTGATCACTTGCCTCTAATGTATGAACTCACTTGATCACTTGCCTCTAATGTATGAACTCACTTGATCACTTGCCTCTAATGTATGAACTCACTTGATCACTTGCCTCTAATGTATGAACTCACTTGATCACTTGCTTCTAATTTATGAACTCACTTGATCACTTGCCTCTAATGTATGAACTCACTTGATTACATGCCTCTAATGTATGAACTCACTTGATCATTTGCCTCCAATGTATGAACTCACTTGATCACTTGCCTCTAATGTATGAACTCACTTGATCACTTGCCTCTAATGTATGAACTCACTTGATCACTTGCCTCTAATGTATGAACTCATTCGATCACTTGCCTCTAATATATGAACTCACTTGATCACTTGCCTCTAATGTATGAACTCACTTGATCACTTGCCTCTAATTTATGAACTCACTTGATCACTTGCCTCTAATTTATGAACTCACTTGCTCACACTCAGGCTGGCCTAAACGTCCGGAATTCCGGATCCGATTCCGTCCCCGTTAATGCTATTGCAGGCTCTTGACCCCAAATTATTGATTAGTTGATTGTGCAGATTGGGTTATCACAGTTGCGTACCCTTATAAAATTTTTCATGGTTTCCTTTAAAAAGAACATACAGCACATAAGAATACTAATACTTTTAATTTTCACTAATAAAAATTTAAAAAAACTTTTCTACAGTTAATTTATTAATTATTTTTGACGAGTGATAAACCCTTTCACAGGCGAACAATCTCGAACTAGCAAGCCAAAGAATTCATGTGTTTACCAGCTAATTAATCCCTTACGGGATGAAATTTCAAAAACTCCTTGTCTCATAATTTTTTTCAAAATTTCAAATTTCGGTACTGATTTTGATATTGTTTAAAGAAAAAGAAAATATAACTAATTGAAATTATTGTATTGTTTCAGAAATCGTAAGCCCATGGAACTTATTTTAAACATGAATGGAGTTGACAGGCATGCTGGTAAATCTATCATCGTTCCTAATCCAATATCCATCACATGAGCACATTCGAAAATACTAAATCTATTGATTGATGCATCAAGAATTTTAAGCATCACTTTTATGTGAATGAAATGTGGATTTAATTTTTAAAAATTCCGCGGAAACTTCGATTTTCCGGGATAAAAAGTAGTCACTTTCCCGGTCCTCAACTATACCCATGCAAAAAATCACGTCCATCCGTTGCTTTGTTGCGGCGTGATTGAAGGACAAACCAACAAACAAACACACTTTCGCATTTATAATACTAGTAAGATGACGTGAGAATGAAGCTATTTTATTCTCACTAGGGAACTTGTAATGTGAATTGCCTGATGAAGATTGCTTGCAAAGTGATGATCGCAATCACCTCTAGTAGGCTGAAATTATTGCAATCGTCACTTAGACATTTTGTACAACTTTAAACCGACATAATAACGGGTGCTTTAAATCGACACAAGAATCGGTGTTATTTTGAAAGGGAGAGCTTGTCCACAGTTAGCCTGCTTGTAGGTATTAATAAAGGTCGGTGCTTCCGGGTTTATAGTCTGTTTTGTATGAGCCTCTACGTGTTCCAAAGTATTGCAGTAATCAAAAAGAAAAGAAAGAAAGAGTAAAAATTTTTATGTCAATAAATAAATTCTTATTCTTAATCCCAGTTTCACGCGATGATTTTTGTTCCAGTGACCAGTGAGCGGTTTCAGCATCGCGCTTAGACGAATATTTTAAAAATTAAGCTTTTCAAGATTCCTGTTCCACCTTGGGTTCGAAGTGATAATTAGTGATTAGTACAGTTATGTTAAGTAACATAATATTACGTCATACTAGAACAGAACTCTCACAATAATATTATTTATTTCATCCTGATCTGTATGAATCTTGTTTTTTAATGTCGTAAGTGATTGTGAACTTATGAAATGTTTTATTTTTAATTTTACCAAAAATGAAAATAAATCAATACAATAACGTAAACAGAAACTGTTTATTATTTACCTATTTAAAAACAAAAAGACTGAATACAAAAAATATATTCATTTAATTGATTCACCTTTTGAAAAAAATCACACTTGTTCACATGCAAACACTGGGTCTTATCGTAGTTGGCGTCATGTAAAATAAAAAGTCTTCTGAACTTTGACCTGAGCAGTGGGTGATTTATGTCTGTCTGTTTTCAGTAACATTCCCTAACTTTTACTGGCTACCTAAGCTAAATAAGACACTGTCAAAAAAAAAATTTCATTTCCACAAACCTTTAAAGTGAAAATGATACTATTTAAGGAATGATTTTGGTATAGTTCTTACAATTCACGAGGGCGTGTGAGCTTTATTTGTGGTTAAGTCGTACATGTACATGCGTTAGTGTGCGTGCTTGTCAGGAGCCTAGGTGGGAGCGGTCAGGCGCGAGCAAGCTCTCGCTCACACTTATACAGATACGACACACAACCATGAGCCACGCGCCCTCGTGAATTGCAAGAACTATAGCAGCCATATCTTATACCCATGCGCAGTATGCAAGAGGCCATTATACGTGACACCAACTGTATTTTTTACACATTAACAATGACTGCCATCAAAGTAAAGCGATTATACTATAAGTGTCAAATCACTCATCACTGGGTGTCACCAACTGTACGTGCCATCTTCTGAATTATATTTTACACTGTCTATTGATTTCAAAGCACTGGCGTCCGAGGAGCAGAACAGTTGCAACATGTCCTCGCTGATACCACAGTCTGATAAATTCTCCTTGTTGAAGGCCTTGGCGAAATTATTCGGCTCATTCTCTTTCGATGTTTTATCTGTAACAAAAGAGTTGCCATAAATATAGCTTTTTTTTTTTTCGTACCATAAGGCACCATGTAACGGTGGCTTTATTTTATACTACCATCTAGCCTGTGGGCTAATAAGTAATATTACTTTAACGTAAACTTCTACTTATAAATATAGATTGAAAAAAAAAAAAAACAAACTAGTATTTGCATTATTGTTTGAAAAAAAAAATGGGTGGAAAACGTCAAAAATATTATTTCTGACCCAAAATCAATTTAGTAACTCGGCAATGTACAACGCTCCATGCTTCAATTCCTTAAAATTCATAAGATTATGCATAGTTTTAACTTCATAGCGATCTTTTAATATCATGGAATTCCGAAAAGTAACGCCTGCTTGTATCCAATTAAAGAATACTTCACGTATTCAACAACCTTACCTTCGGCTAATTTTTGCGCTGCCCAAGTAAACGCCAGCGTTGGTTGGTGATGAGCAAATGTTGCACTGTACTGTGCGCACGAACTGGTCTTGAGGACGTTGAACAAAGTGTGAACTGTAGTTGGTAGGATTGGCCCTCGAAGCTCTATCGAGTAATACTTTTTACTTTCTGAATGTATGACGTTCTCCCGCACCTGCGTAAATATTTATAAAGTTATTTAGATGAGAGAATAGCATAAAATAATTTTTTATTCAAATAAACTTTTACAAAGTGCTTTCGAATTGTTAAACGAATCTATCACCAATGATCTAATAATTTTATTTATTTCTTCTGGTCTGAAATCAGGAGCAACAAGTTGCATATTCTTTGAATATTTTTTAAATCTTTTTCTTGAAAAATATAAAATCGACCAAGAGGCGACCAAAATAAAACTAGTTTTCCCAAAAAAGTTCATCAGCGACGCAACCAGAAAAATTAAGAGAGTGCGAAGAGTTGCGTTGGTGCTGTAAACTGATTTTCCCGGGTGAAAATAGGTTTCATCAATCGTAAAAAGCATTACTTACTTTGAGGGACTGCAGCGTGCCTCCGTGAAAGGCCGTGGGCGCAAGAAGAGTGGGAGGGACACCTCCAAAGGGTCCGCTTGGACTGACCAGCGACTTGCAGTTGAGCAGAAAGTTGAACAACGCCTGGGCGTCCGCCCCTCGCACCAGCACGAGGGACTCTGCCGCGCTGTCGACGCTGGTCTCCACTGTGTGACTCAGACGCGCCTGAAGCAAAAATAACGCTAGCTGCAAACGTAACTTGCAAATCGATCTGTGGGGTTAGTATAAGATTTAACACGCGTATTCGTATACTATGACATTAGCATCAAAGTAAAATGAACTTTAAAACTATCGAGTTAAAGTCACATATTCAGTACCACCGATTTTAGTTTGGAGCGTATACGTAAAAGTATAAGAATGCATTGAGCTCTAATTCAATGTGGTTACGGTCCATTTTACTTTGACGCTAATGTCATAGTATACGAGTTAAATCTCATGCTAACTCCAATGCACACATAAGTTGAACGTAAGTATGCCAAATCGTTGAAGATTTCTCGTTCAAATCGTTTCTTTTTATTAATGTCAAGATGGCCCTTGACTCTGACCTGAGGGTAAGTGACGACGCAGTCTAATGCTGAGATCTAAAGAGCGAGCTCTGACTTAGCTCGGACTCAAGATAAGAGTTAAAACGAGACTAAAACATGCTCCGACATAAATCTGTCTCGTTTTATCTTTGTCTTGAGTCTGAACTGAATGATACCTCTATAGGCTAAGATTGTAGCGGGCTAACTTGGAAAAGGGTGTAGCAGTTGAATTATAATCTCCTAATCGATTCCTAAACGCCATCGTGCTGGAACGCTAAATTGCTTGGCATGCCGTCTTTGACGGTAGAGTGGTAATAGCCACGGCCAAAGCTTCTTAGCAGACGTTGTCGATAGGTTTTCTATTCGAGTTTGTCCTTCAATCACGTTGTTCGATTGACGTAATTTGATATCTTTGAGGACTTGGAGAGTGATATAGGCTACCTTTAATCTCGGAAAAACAAAGGGTTTCCGCTGGATTTTTAAAAACCTAATTCTACGTGGACAAGTCCCTGGCAAAAGTCAGTTCACTCAAAACTCACCTGCGCGTTATTTATCCTCTTAATTTCGTCCGTCTCGAGACCCATTTGTGACAGGAACTCGTCCGGGTCCTCCTCGTCCCCGGAACAGTGCTTGTCCGTCCGCGCGTCGTCCATTGTGTCATAGCAGCTGTCGAAGGAATTGTTTCTACGCTCTTCGTCAGAAGTATTGAGTTTCTTTTTGCTATCTGGTCGGAGTGGCATTGTGAACTCCACATCTATACGTTAGAACATTTGGTCTCTTCAGTATCTTGTGATCACGTGGAAGAACATTTACGGGTGGGATATATTCAAGAATGCGATGTTTTGACGGCGAAAGTCAGCGTTTGGTATTGTGTAATTTTTTTGGAAAATAAGACATGGGAATAAACCTTTTTAAATTATGATAAAGTAAAGTCAAGATAGTCGTCATTTGTTTTGCAAATGTATCATATTTATTTCAGGAATCTACTGATTCTATGATAAAAATAATCTACTTTTCTACTTGGAAAATCCTAGGATGCATTTTTCCTCACGGCGAACTAACTAAGCAACGGTTAATTATCGCGTAGATAATTAGCTTGCTACGCCATAATTATCGGCCTCTTCCTCCCTCAACCTCATTCCTGTTGACGCACACGTAAAAGTACTGGTACCTAAATGTTACGGACTTATGTTATGCACTAAACATTAGGATAATATTCACGGATTGGTAAGCCTTAGATCAATCCGTGAATATTTAGTCCGTTACAGTCCCTTAGATTCTAAGGGACTGTAACGTTGGTGTCGCAGTTCGTACCTTCCTGCCTCAGCGCGTGCCTGAAGCCGCGCGTGGTGGGGGCGACAAGGGCGCAGGGCTCGGGCGCGCCGCACAGGCCGGCCGCGCGGAACACGCACGTGAACGCGTTCGCGCACACGTAGAAATACGGGCAGTGCCGCGCGCGCACCAGCTACACACACACACATTGTGGGGAAATTACTATTATAATTAAACGCACATACGCAATAACGTTTCAACCCACAAGCCTTTGTCAAATTAAATACATACATAATGTAAAGGAATAAAGTTAACTTTACAATTGATAACTTGTGTGAATCGACTCTTTATTGCATATGTGCGTCCAATTTTGAGCGATGTGTGGCCTAGTTATGACAGCACGATTGATATCAAACAATCACGTTGGTTAAGCAACGTTAACCCCGGTCGGCAGCTGGTTGGGTAAATAATTTACATTCTTGCTCAAACTTAGTATTGGCGCAGTCGGTAGGATAACGGTATCTAAGTAATATTATGCTTAAGGTAGGGAATCTACGCTCCTGAAGGGATTTCGATATCACCCGGTACTCTACTTTTGTTGCTACTTTATTCATTACTGACAGCTTCGATGGTCTAGTGGCTAGAGTTTGAAACTGCATATCATGAGGTCTTAGGTTGAAGTTTAGTCTGAGCAGTGAGTGCAATCTATAGATTTCAACAACAGTAGCAGCGTGGAGTTAAGAAGTTCGTGGTGTTATACTCTCTTGCATCGGCGTAAAGCCGTTGGTCTTGTACCTAATACGCCTTTCCCAGTCGTGTGGGATTGCTGACCCAGGTAGCAGGTCACACTTATGCACGTTATATATATTATAGTTAGCTAGTCTCCTTAGAGCCGAAATTCAATTAGGAGAACATTATATTAGCGTACTTACCTGAAATAACGACCTAAAGCTCTCAGTCCACTCGGTCAGCAAAGCCTGCTTGACGTCCTCGTTGGTGGCCATGAAGCTGGTAGCGGCCACCTTGCCAGCGCCGCGCGGGAACATGGCCAGCCACGGCAGGTGCGGGTGCTGCCAGTACAGGCAGGTCTGGTGGAAGCGCGCGCGCGGCGACGTGTCCAGGGTCGATGAAGACGCCGTGTCAATGCAGCGGACGAAGCTGAGATATATTTATTTGAATTCGATGACGCCTTATCCCCTAATGGTTAGGGGCTAAGGCGTTTACGAGATAGGCGTATTGCTTAATACGTTCATCTACCTTTTTAACACCACATTTTTGTATTGTGCACTGTAATCATGGCCATCCTTAGTGACATCATAAATGCGAAAGTATTTGTTTGTTGGTTTATCCTTCAAGTATACCGCAACAGAGATACTACTAAAGTGATTTTTTGTAAGGTTATAGTTGAAGACTTGGTGTGTGGCATAGGCTACGTTTTATACCAGAAAATTTTAGAGTTCCCTTGGCATTAGAAATCTAAATCCACGCTGAACGAAGTCACGGGCGACAGCCAGTAAGAAATAAGTGAGTTATTAGTTACTTACCCCGTAATCCCTGATGCTTCCTCGCTTGCTTTCAGCTTTGTGGTCCAAGGGAAGGGCTTGGCAGACATTAATCTTATCTTAGTTTTCAAGGCCCAGTCTATTGTCAAGTGCTTGTATTTCTTTTCTACTACATGCTGAAAAATAACGACTCTTGTAGAAAAATTAGAAGGAAGCTAATTTTTTACAGTGAGTCTTAATACAGTGATCAAATTGTGCAAAAGATATGGACCCGGCTTATCTATAGGTACTACCCGTCCATGTCAAGTTGGCTGTCATCGAGTGTTACAAAGTGTTACAAAATGATGTAATTCTATCATAAGTCTGAGTCAGATGACACTCTATAAATATCTGCATGAGTTGCTGGATGCAGACAGCACAAGACTGGAAATTCATGCAAGAGATCTTTGTTCAACAGTGGACTTCTATAATTTTGATAAAGAAGAAGAGCAGTAGATACTTTATTTATATAATTGAATATAATACTTAGTTGTTTCTTACTGTTTCTACAGCATGTTCAGCTGTGAATTTCTGTAAAAGATTGGAGAATGTTGTCAATTTCTCTGTGTCAACTTCCAAAGGAGGTTTCTCTGGGACTTTGGTAGGCAGCTTGAGCAATGCAAAAAGAGTTTTGTCATTTGATTGATCTAACTCAGTTGATTCTTCTAATTTGACTTTTTTATTTTGCTCCAGATTCCTCCTGCAATTAATAAAATTTAAATTAAATAAGTTAAATTGAGTTACTAATTCCAGTACAGTAATAATTCAAAAGTTTATTTGAATAAAAACTATTCTATTATATTCTGTTGTAATTAAAACTAAATTGGATGGAGACAAACTTGATGTTAATATATTTTAAATTTAAATGAACACCAAGAAAACAATCTGTGAATTCATAAGAAACTCTGCTCTGCAGAATATGCTGGCAATGCTTCTGTGGATATTTGTGTTAGGTTCAAGAATTTGTGGTACTTTGTGGCATCTGTAATATTTTTTAGTGTTATAGCATTTAAAAAACAGCCACAGTGCACTGGTGGAAACTTTACTTGTCATCATATCATTACTGATCGCAGATCTCCTCTTAGAGATGAGCTATTGGCTATACGCCACCATGCTGGCCCAATGAAAATTGGTGTGTAGGTTTCCTCACTGTTTTCCTTCACCGTTGAAGAATGAGATATTTAATTGCTTAAACACATGTTTAACTCAAGTCAGAGGTGCCTGTCTGGATTGAACCTGCAATACCTCAAATAGGAGACACTAGTCCACTATAGTGCTATCACTGCTTTTGTATAAATCATGTCTGAGTAAGTGCACCACTGAGCCACATAGGTACAGCAAATGATACATTACTTTGAAAATGGGTTCTTTCTTTTGTCTCCATTGAGAATTCTTGAGAAGTCTAAATCCACAGGTTTCTGTCTACTTTCTTCGGTCACTGAACTAGAAGACTGGCGCATTCGCTCCTGAAATAAAGTAGGGTCTTAGGACTTACTTGACTTTGATATAATGCTAATCTTTTTGAATTCTCTAAACCACGTGGCGGGATCCATTGACTGATACGAGCGTGGAAAACACGCTGGAAAGTTGGCAAGGACTGTACAAAGACTGTACATGTATAATCATCAGACTACATCACATAAAGCTATACTTATAAGTAAATGATTTAGGCCAAAATTCTTGATTTTTTATTGTTTAGCGGAATATTTTAAAATTTTTCTTAAATACTATGTCTGACGGAGATAGTTTATATTCTAAACTAACATAAATAAATAATAAAAATAACGAATAACTTGCCTGTAAAGCTCTCTTTCGCTTTTTCAGCTTGTGCAGTTGCATTACTTCACTTGGAGTCTTCCATGGCGATGGTGGATCCATCGCGAAATGTAAGGAATCGTTATATTTTCTGTGAAAATCAAAATTTCATTGTAATTTAAAAAATCAAATGAAATTAATGAAAATATAATAAAAGTTTCATCTTTCAATTTTACAATTCATAACAAACAAAAATGACAAACGACAATGACAATTGACATTTTGTCATTTGACAAAGACTCAAAACTAAAATAGAATCCACAGATCTTAATATAATGGGGCCAATACACGGTCAAACATGTTTGTCAACGTTTTTGTTACCGTTTTGTTTGAACAAGCGCACACGATCAAACTCCATCCCTTACTCTTATATGTTTGTGCTCCATCCGTTTCCGTTTGCCAAACACGTAGTTTGTTTGACCGTTTACGGGCTCTTTAAAGATCGGCAGTCGGCACACGATGTACCTTATTTTAGACCTTTTGTACGATGCTTTGAGTATATAAAGGTACGATGTCTTTACAATCATAGGGTTCAAACTTCAAATCAAAACAACAGATTTTCTCGAAAAAAAAATCAAAGATAATCTTAATAGAATGTAGAATGTGTATTAATTATTGCAACAATATGGTACAAAATGCATACATTTTACCACGTATGCCCATGGCTGGATATTCGCCCACAGCTGGACAGAAGCCCAACGCTGGGATTATGCTCACAGCTGGACATACACACATAGCTGGATATACGCCCACAAATTGGTATATTCTCACAGTTGGGCTTATTAAACCGTACATAGACGCACTGCTGGACGTAGGCTGGGATTACTCCCACAGCTGGGCTTACTCCAGCTGCTGGGCATAGATTCGCTGCTGGACGTTCGCCCACAGATGGGCTTACTCTCATATCCGGGCATACGCCCACAACTGGGCATACACACATAGGTGGGCAAACGCTCACAGCTGGATTTACTCCCACAGCTGGACATAGGCCCACAGCTGGGATTACTCCTATAATATGTTTGTTTGTAATGGATAAACTTATAGACTCAGTAGTCTAAAAAAAAATAATTTTAAAATAAGGTCAGTAACTGATTTTAAAAATTCTTTCACCTATACATAAAAAAGCTATATTATCAGCGAATACCACAGGCAATGTTTATATTTTCAAAAAATTGGAGATCCCTTCGAAAATTTGCAATAACGTAACCCAAAGTATCTAGACTAAAATATTCTACTATGGAAAAACAAAAAAAAGGCAAAGCTTTGATTGAGGGCGATCAGATTTTGTGTTTCACGGCTGGTTAAAGATTTAATAGGGTATTGATACTTGATACTGAAACTGCACTATAATCACAGGGAGTGAAGCGATGACCTAACACATCTCAGCCTATTCTCCGTGTGCTTGGACGCGGCACGGCGGCAGTCATACGCCCGCGTCCTTCTCGTTCACATAACACGTTATAATGGCACAGGCTGTTCACATCATAGCCTTCGCTTTAAAATAAATTCATAATTTAAAAAAAAAATAGCGGTAAAAATTATTTCCGAACGCTGAAAAAAGTGTTCTGAAATTAACAACGTCTAAAATGTTTACCAATCGGGCACCTATTTTAAAACTTTTATAAGTAAAACTTTAGATGCCTACACTACCTACTATAATTTAAAGATATGGCGCGATTTTTAAGCGATTTTTGTGTGTTTATAAGGAGACGCATCTATTTGGTAAGTATCTGTTTTTTAATAGGTAACTAGTTAAGAATTCTTATTAGTTATATTATAGTACGAGAATTAGACCATAAACATTGAATAAGTAAAGTATCTAGTGGTATTCTATAGAAAAGAATAAACTTTTACGAAGTGCTTTTGAATCGTCAAGTGAATCTACCACTCGACGTGTGCTCTTTAAAAAATAAAAAAAAATCTTTTATTTTCTAGTACTTACCTACTAGTAAAACCAACCGGATAATGTAATTAATTAGCAGTATCCACATGTAAGGAACATAGCTTGTTATTACATACTTGTATTATTTTTTATAGTAAGTATTTTTCAGTTTTTGCAGAAAGAAAAATTTTTTTTTTTACAAGGGCCATATACCTACCAACTAACTTTAGGTAGGTACCTTTTGTAGATAGTACTAACTACTAGATACTACTTTTCATTTAATTTCATTGAAATTCTATAATAGTTTTAGTTACCTACGCTAAGCTGAATTTTCCTGCTAAAAGAGGCCAACTAATGAAATCGTTTGCGTGCCCTTTGGTTATAAGTTCCACTTCCAAGAAAGACTGGGTGATGTCAACTTTAGTTCAAGCGATAGTTTCGCATTGAATACATACATTACGTCACAGCTTCAGCTCGAATTCACATCTACTAAAGAAACTGGCAACGTATGGTAAAATATTTATAAAGTTAGTCACTCACTTGACTGTGCAGGTTCCCTCGCATGAATCACTGTTTTATTCAGTTTTGTTGCATTCTCTTTTGAAAAGAAGGCATGGGAGGAATGTCTTGCCTGCCTTCTTAATTTTATGCAAAATGTTTCAAAGCCTTTAATAAGTTATCGAATCCAGCGCACAAAGATTTTTAAATATAATGGCCAATTAACTGTTATGATGATAAGAATAGGTGAGCTAAGGCTGTGATTATCTAGTGTCGTATATTTTTTGTTTAGTAACATAAGAAAAAAAACGACGAAACAGATGTTCATAAACAAAAAATATGCTACAGCATCATGATTAAAGAGTTCAATGATGAAGTCTATATAATACCATTTTACAATAGCCAGTTTCTTAACCCCCACAGCCCACAGCTAAGGTGGGCAGTGTCTACTCTTGCTCAATCACATCACACCGATAAAGTCATGGACAAAAGCTCGTTCTAATGTACGAATATGTTTGCTTCTGATGTGATAAATTGACGATTCAGACGTTTATCATACCATCATAATAGCATCATAACATGGTGACTGTGTAGAGACGGATTTGTTGACGTTACGTAAGCACCTATGTAAATATATGTTTAGGTACCTATCGCTGAAAAAATATGTTTGATGAATTAGTAAGGTGATCGTTTATCTCAATGATATATCTGCAATTTTCTGTTATCATTTTTTTTTATATAAACGACGATAAGTACGCTACGAATAAGTTACCGGATAAATTACTACTGGCGCTACTGGCTGATTTTTATTACCAAACATTCCTTATTTGTGGCGTGTGTTTATGGCGTGTAGTAACCGAATTTGGATATTAGTTTAATTAAAACTGCCATACCCTCTCCCACTATACTACTACTCTGTCCTACATAATATTATAAGTGCGAAGGTTCCGATTTGGCTGAAATTGGCCACAGAGATAGATTATAGTCTGGAATACATAGGCTCCTTTTTCCTAACGTAAACCGCAAACGAAGTCGCGGGCAAAAGCTAGAAAGAAATAAATTATTCGTACGTATCGTTAGGCGTATACCCATATCGAAAATCAATAAAAACATGATTTGACACGCTAATTTTTATGCTAACAAAACTATTTCGAGCGGCCTACTTTAATGACCTAAACGTGTCTCAGAATAAATGAAATTATTATTAGTAATATTGGAATAATTTTTTTTATTAGCGACGAACTAAATCAGCAGCAGTTTTTCAGAATAACCATAAAAGCACGTGTAAAAAATTGAGTTGGCTACTTAGGTACTTACTTAATAAATGAAAATTCCAGTAGGTTTACGTTCATACGTTATATACTGAAGTATACTAGATCTAGATTCTAGAGAATATAAGATATATTATTATAAAGATATTACAGGACCCACCTTAAACCTCTTAGGATTGTAAGACAGGAGCGAAAAAATTAAAGATAACCCACTATAATTTCTTGAGGTAATGCCTATGCTATTTTTTGACAGTGGTTCAAACTTTTAAAAACCGTGTGAATATAGAAGCAGCAAAAGAATAACTCGCTGTAGAAAAGTTGCGAAGTTCAACGTTGTATAAAATATGAAGAAGGCTTTTCAAAGCAAGACTTTTCCGTGCGTGCTTACAGTTTTGACCTAAAACACATTTCCATGGTGGTATACCTATAAAACTTGTACTTCCATAAAAGCATTTGAACTAGTTATCACAAAAACACAAAGGTAAATTGTTGTGCATATTTTTTCGACTTATACCTTGGACTTACCACGATATCGCATAATTTTTTTTTTCATATCTCCAAATTGCAGATCGAAAATATAATATGATTTTAGCTGAACCACGATTTCACGGTGCTGAGGTCAGAAAATGGTTATTAAAATTAGTTAAATACCTACTAGCTTTTTACAGGTGACTTCATTCGCTCTGAAATTTTATAAATCCGAAAAATATCCCACGGCTCGCTTGGACAAAAGTTGTCCAGAGAACTCGGTACGGAATTTATCCTATTAACATTATAAATACGAAAGTTTGGATGTGTGGATGAATGGATGGGTGGATGGATAGATGGATGGATGGATTAATCAAGTCGCAACGACAGAACCAATTTGGCTGAAATTTTGCATAGAGATAGATTATAGTCTACAATGACACATAGGCTACTATTTATCCCGGAAAATAAGAGAGTTCCTACGAGAATTATAAAACCTTAATCCACGCGAACGAAGTCGCGGGCATTAAGTAGTATAAAATGTTAAGGAAGTAGTTAGCTACGTATTTAACTGATGCATTCAGTAGAGCACACCTAATTCGATCGAGCGTAACAGATTACAGGCACGGAAGCTGTCATGAGCTCATCACAATCACATGCAAATGAGAATCCGATAATGCGTTCGACATCCATAAATTAATGCGGGACCATCTCCGCACTGCCATCGACTCCATTCAGACGTTCAATGGAGAGCCGCTGTTCAATACAGATGGGTTGTCAAAGGAGTTGTATAGACACGGTATACAGACAGTCGGTACGCACAAGAGTTGAATAGTGTCTGCTCTGAAGTGTCTAGCTGTGCCAGTTTACATTTCCGACGCATGTCGTGTCGTTGCCGGGATTCATGTCCTTTTCGAGGCTAGGAATGTTAATGAATCCTTTTCTCTGTGAAATGTAAGAAAGTAGTTCGTGTCACGAACGTACTTGAATTTTTTGGCTACTGAAACCAAATTTTGTAGAGAGAACGTAGACTGCGTTTGTAGAACACTCGTAGGCCGTTCATGTGAAAAATGCAAATCTAGTCAACTCAAATTGCTAACGCTGCGCTAAACTTTATTGAGAAAACGAAGAGTAGTTTAGCAATATAATATCTTAATCTCGAAAATAAGTAAGACTGTTGTCGATTTCGAAATTTGAATTTGCGACTGTATTGTACACGTTTTGAACTCTTGACTCATCCTTATGGTCTCACTACACATACAATGCAAATGCATTTCATGTACGGTCAAACAATAATAACCAACCTATTTTAAGTTTACCAGCAGAACGTGACAAGTTCTTTAGTTGATTTGTGCAACCTGACTCATAATTCATAAGCCAAACTATTTCATGGTGCACACTGTGCCTACTATGTCCCAACAACAACCTTGTGTAGGCTAAATATAAATGCATTACATATAATTCACTTCTACGAGTCAGCGTTAAAATCAATCGTCCATGCGTCAAATATAATTCTTAGTATTGCTTACGTATCACTAATGTTGCAAAGTTCATTTTGATTGTATAACTGCCTCCAAGAGTAACAATGAAAAATTTTTTCGATCTACGGGGGGCCTCCCTTGCCCTTGCCTGCTCCAAGCTTCAGCTCTACAATAAACAAATAAAAATTTTCTTTGTTTCAGATATCATGGATCTCATTAATTTTATATCTGTTTTACAAATCCTTTATATTTTATTTGAATGGTCGCCAATTTTTTTACTTAAGGCGTATTTTAGGGGTAAGTACAAATAAGTATCTAAAGTCAACAATACTGTATAATTATACTTTAGGTAGGTATCTGTTGAAATCTATAAATAATTTTAAAAAGTATAAGTTAAACAACGTAAAAATTCAAGGTGGCAGCCAGATATTTATGATAAAACATCTTGTATAATATCAACATTACAAAGCTTTTATAATGTGTTGTGGACGGATTTCACGTGTTGTGTTATGTTGTTAAAATTAAAGTTTCGGTCACGGCCGGTTCACGGTCTATGGAAATTTCCGTGGAAACTTTAATTTTCCAGGAGAAAAATAACCTATTTATATTTCCGGGATGCTAGATAGGTATCTCTCTGTCTTTTACCAAAATCGGCTCAAATCAAATCAGCTTAATAAGTGCCAGTTATTTTCAAATCACAGTCAGGGTTTTGATTTTTATTTATTTATACATGGAATATATAATAATAATATATAAGATAAGATTAATTATTAACCTACTACCTTACTTACATGAAAATTATTTCTCCTACAGTTAAGTCTATGCGTGTCGCGAGGCACCGCAACGGTGTTGAATCTATGCTGTGCTTTAGTCCTGGTGCCGTTGTGTAAGAAGCTGAACCAACTGCTGTATCGGGCGATGTCTAAATTGTGTCCTGGACTATTCTTCTTTTGGCTGGAGAGAACGAAAAGCTTCCATATGACTGTTGCTGTCACACTTGTTTTGTTTGCAGGTTGGTAAGAGTATAGTTTAAATTATATTTTACAATAGTCGTTTCTGTATTAGTAAGATATTAGTTTATTAGAGTTAATCTTTTGTGTAACTTTGGACCACGTTATGAACAATTACTTTTCCTTTTCCATAATCTATATCCGAATCTAACTTCACGTTCTTGTCTTCTAAAAATAATAGGTACTGAAAATATCTACTACTTTATTTAAGATTGATGTTAAAACACTGTCAGGTCCTAACATAATCATATCACGCTAATATTATAAAGGCGAAAGTTTGTATGTCTGTGTGTGTTTGTTACCCCTTCACGCCCTAAAGAATAAACCGATTTGGCTAAAATTTGGAATGGAGGTAGCTCACATCTAAGATTAACACATTTTATCCCGAAAAATTAAAGAGTTAATTATTCTATAAATATTTTTATTTTATTTGTTGCTCATCAAGTTTTAATTACTTAGTAAATAAACAGTGTAATACAAAAGGTGGCCTTATCACTAAAAGTGATCTCTTCCAGGCAACCTATGTACCTACGAGAGAACTTAATGTAAGTGAGAGACGGGGATCGCAATATAGTTTTAGTTCATACTTTCTGAGCTTTTTGGGATAAAGCGTAAATTAGCAGGATCTAGCAAGCGGCTCAAAGAGCTTAACGCCTAAACGGCTCTCGCTGCACCATTATGCCCTTCAGGAGTCTTCAGACGAGGTTAATGACGCGACACCGTTCCAAGTTACGACTTCAGTGCGTTAAATATCAACGCGTGAAGAGGGCTTGTGCTTCTTGTTGTGTGAGAAAACTCCTCGGAATAGATGTGAGCACACCTTAGAATGGGTGTTAGAATAGTAGAGGTTTCTAAATCAAAATATGCGTGAAATAATGAATGAATGAATGAAAAAAATCACGCTAAATAAACAAAAAACCAACACCGGCCAATAAAAGTGAGTTGGATCCGCACAGGGCCCTATTTAACACCAACTATTATTAAAGCAAAGTTGATTTTATGGAATTTGGAAGCGATCTTTAATTTTTTAAATAAAGTTGAAAATTTAAAAAATAATAAAAAGAAAGAAAAAAGTAGCCTATGTCTTATTACAGACTATATACTATCTCTGTGCCAAACAGCCAAATCGGTTCCGTCGTTGCGGCGTGAAGGAATAACAAACATCCATCCATCCATGCATCCATCCATCCATCCATCCATACATCCAAATATTTGTATTTATAATATTAATAGGATTAGTAGGATTAAAACTAAAGTACTGTTGCTGGGTTTGCATGTTTGCGTGACTAGAGCGTATAAAAATTACAGTTCAAAATACATATAAATCAAAGTGCATTTTTTAAATTGCTACTTACTGTATTCAATTTTGATAGTAGGCTTATTTACTTACTGCCTACGGTTGTAGAGCTTACTGTGACTAGGTTAACATTAAATTATTAATTTTGGTGAATTATCTTGGGTCTAAATAATAAAAACTTATTTTACTTTATAAGCTACGGCGTAGCACTTTGTTATTTGTAGAGTATGTTTAGTAAGTCAGTTGACATATTGTGTGAATTGAAAAATAAGCTGTAGCTTGTAGCCTAGTTGTAGCAACATTAAGAAAATATAGTATACGATGAATTAAAAAAAATTAATCTTATTTTAATTAAAAATAAACATGTGGTAAAGTGGAATAAATGGAAAATCTCTTGACTCTAAAAACTCATGACCTCTCAGTAGAGAGTAGCCCTATCCCCTCCAAATAAGCGGAAAGCTTGTGCTAGGAGTGGGTACGACAATAGTGCAACGGGCGGGATTCGAACCTGCGACCTTTCAGTTTTCAGTCCGCACCTTTAGCCGTTGGGCTATTGAGGCTTTATTGAACAGACTATAAGTAAGAAATTTGATTGCAGTTGTACATTCCGTGTCGCATTTCGTGAACCTGTGGAATTTTTCGCGCAGCTACGACAAAGAACGGGAGGAAATTAATATGGCGAGTTATAAGAACCAGGTAAGATTCCACCAAAGCATTTGACCGTGTCTATCATCAGATCCTCTTGCGTAAACTACAGTATTATGGGATCAAGAATCAGGCTAATACAGTCATATCTCCTCAATAGGTTGCAGAAGGTTGACATAGGCGGTGTTGAATCGGAGGGATCTGCAGTCAAAATGGGAGTACCACAGGGCTCCATTTTAGGCCCGTTTCTGTTTTTAGTATATGTTAACGATTTGCCACATATGATTCAGAACATTGCTGATAAAGTAATGTTTGCTGATGATACTTCATTAACTTTGAAGGAATATTTCTTTGACTCAGCATTCCTACTCGGATCTTTTGAAAGCGTAGTGTTGACAGACTCCCCATAAGAAGACCGACGAAATCAGACTGGCTGGATACAGATGGCGCGAGACGGCAAGACTAAGACCTGTGGAAGTCTACACAAGAGACCTTTGTCCAACGGTGGACGGTTGATAAAGAAGAAGAACGAATAATTTAATAATTAGCTGATGCCGCGTCTTCGTCCGCGTGGATTTAGTTTGTAAAATCCCGCGGGAACTCTTTGATTTTCCGGGATAAAAGTAGTATTCCTATGCCACTCTGCAGGTCCTCAACTATACCCATGCAAAAAATCAAGTCAATCCGTAGCTCTATTGCAGCGTTATTGAAGGACAAACCAACAAACAAACACGCTTTCGCATTTATAAAATTAGTAAGGATTACTAAATTGCCTTTTGGGCAGTTGAATGCCGAACCAATTTCTTCCATGTAACTTTGACATTATTTATTATTTAGATATTTACTTACTCGATTATTTGATATATACCTAAAATGCGTACTGGCCCACTGAAAATGCTAAAGATATCACTAGCATGAGTCGAACGAATCTTACGCGAGAAAGAAGCGTCGTTTTACTTTTTGAAAGTGGCTCTTGTACCGTATGTAGCTCGGAACAAGTGTGCGATTAACTTTAGCATGAGCTACGATGCTTCAGAAAATTAAAAAATAAATGGCCAAGTACGAGTTGGACTCGCTCAGAAAGGGTTCCGTAGCATAGCAACAGCGATTGTTAAGGTCGAGCAAAAACGCAGAAAAAATGATGTTTCTTTGAACGAGGACTCCCCTTTAGTTTTTATTTTTATTATTTGTTGATATAGCGGCATTCTGTCAATTTTTGACATGCTTGTTCATGCGATACAGCCCGCTGACAGACAGACGGACGGACAGACAGTGGAGGCTTAGAAATAGGATCCCGTTGGCACTCTTTGGGTACGGAACCCTAAAAAGCGTGATGAACAAATAAACAATCTCCAGTTTGTTGCTAGGAGAGTAGGGCTATACGTAGAATGCATAGATTGCCGAATACGCATTATCGGGTATTTAATAGAGAGTGGCTGTAACACCAGACAACAGCTTTTTAATTTCAAAACTTTCCCGCTTTCCAGTCATTTAATATTCAATTACTTGCGGTAGCATAGGTGGGTACGCGAAAATTGCTCCCTGATCTCTCATCAAAAATGCCATAGGGTCGTGAAATTAATGCAAGAGACAAGTCAAGGGCATGCACAAACACTAGACCCAGTGCAGCGTTCCTGAGTCAGCTGGTAATAATGACCCTCGGCTTTGTCACGCCGTAAAAGAAAAATACATTCATTTGTACTGAGGAAATTGAGAAAAAGTTAAAGGAGTACGTAATATAAACAATAATGGATCTTGGATGGAAAGTCCTTTTAAAATAAAACTTGTTTCTTTTTCTTCGAACTTTCTTAAAACAGGTGAATTAGTAAAAATAATGTTTAAAGTACTTACTGTACTTAGATTTTATCACAAAAAGATAAGAGCTCCCGGAAAAGGTTCCTTTAATTCTAATCTAATTATTACCTACCTATTATACAAGTCATGTAGCAGCGAGAACGATTCAAGTCAATCATTACGCAAAGAATAACTCTAGCTCTTCTGTAGAGCAGAAGAGCCAATATTTGAAGCTAATTATTATAATTGTCTAAAGCGAGACGATTTAGTTAAACATAAAACTAAAATACAAGAGCAGTAAATTACAAGAGTAGGTAATAAAATACGAATACCCATTAAAACAAGCTTTAAGGAACATATTTGCGTGAACAATAATTAAAATTCAACACTTATAGTACTGGTACATCAAAAACAAATATAAATATGATTTCCCATTAAAATGAGCTTCTAATAAACTCATTAAAGACAACACAGGTCAACACAAGATTGTTAGTAACAGCGACTTCTATGTTATGTTAGTTTAAATATAAAATTAATAGATTTACTAACTATAGTCGACATTCAGTAAATTGAATGTTTTTATTTAAAAATAAATACATTATATGATGGTAGAGTAGAGCAGAAACAAGTGATAAATAAATGTGCCCATTAAAATTAAAACAAGCTTTTATGCATATAAATGGGTAAAGAATAATTGAATTTAAACAGTTAATGGGTATCTGTGTTACATAAAATGCAATTAAATCACTCGCATGCCGGTAATTCTGCTTGCTGGAAAACGCTGATAAGCCGTGAATATGGGTCGTTTATGCAAAATTTATGAGCACATGATTCAGCGAGCGCGATGATGTAGTGATTCACGAGCTTTTAAAACTATGCATAAATCATCAACAGGCTTTTTGCCACGGCTTCGTCTTGTGCCTAAGTACCTTTATTTGCAACAAAAACTGGACAATGTTTTTGTTGCATAATCAGCTGGTTGATTGTCGTTTGTGGAAAAGCTGCAACAAAACTAGATTTACATCATCAGTTAGTTAGGTTAGGTTAGGATCTATGCTCGTACGAGGGCGTTCACGCTATTGCACCTCTGTGCTTCATTAATTTATATAAGAGCCTGCAGGACGCCCTTGTATCATAATATACACTCGTTAGGGCGGCATGGAGCGTGTCTAGCGCTCTCACCTTTTCTGCTGAATGTTACAGAATTATTCCTGCATCATTCATAATTAAAATTGTGTAAACTTTGCCTATTATGTCCGCCTAGTATTAGAATAATGACTAGGACAGTAACAAGTAAAAATCGCTCAGTCTAGGTGGTACACTTAGGAAGTCTTGTAATAAACAAAAGTAACTTTTGGAGACTAGATAATACCTACTATATAGGCCTTAGAATTTTCAAATAAGCTTTTAAAATGCAGTGCAGCCTGAATGATTAAAAGCCAAAAAATATTGTAAAAGCAGATTTTGAAAAGTACTGTATGTAATGTTAGTGAATGTAAAATGGATTAATTAATGTGTAATGCTACGTCAGATATTAGTAAGAAGAATTCTTAGTAGATTGCGAACTCTTTCTATAAGTAAATTAATTCTGAAAGTAAAAAAATTGAAGACAAAAAATCAAATTACGCTAAATTTTATTTACAATAACTTGCAATCCTACGATCATTTTTAGCGTAACATCTGAAAGACATAATAACTATATTTAAGCGAGCTTTGTTCTGATAAATGACGTTATTAATCTATACTTCTTTAAAAGCTAATATATGGTCACGTTGACCTTTTCAGAATCCATTTCATTTGCTGATGAGCATAGCAGGCGTGACGGGTACATCGATGCTAGTCATCGTGCTGAGCATGGGACTCACGTCCACCAGATTTGTGAGACGCAGGGTGTATAACACTTTCTGGTACACCCATCAACTCTATCTGCCCTTCATGGTGTTGTTGATGATACATCCTTTGAGGTAAGGAGTATTTATAACTGCACCGAAATAATAATTGTTTTTGACTGCAGGATTGATGTAGAACATGCATTTTTCGATGATTCACTCGTATGTTTTGAATTACATGTTCGAGATGTACCTACTTATACTTTTTTAGTAGTTACATATTTAGTATTTCGGTAAAAATTATTCTGCCACCTTTAATTTATAAATCTCAACGCAAAAAGGGGTGTTATAATATTATTATTGACCACTTTTTCTGTCGCGGTCTGTTTCTTTGTCTGTGAGTGTCATCGTAGCACACAAACGTATGGGCTTGTTTGAATGCAGGTTTTGCTATCTTTGATGAAAATCGTTCAGCTGTTTTTGCTTCGCTCATTGGTCCTGATGATTTGGACTTATCCGCTTCTAGACAATGATAATGGAGCAGGTTATTTTATATGAACTCAGCTCTATTAAACTCAAAGCCATCGACTTTGCAATCGTTGCTCTTAACTAACAGCTGGTATCTTGGTGTCTACCAAGACATATTGGTTTATTTTTGATGTTGGAGCAGGAAAGTGTTGTAGGAATGTGCATAGACGCATATTTTAACGGACCAGCATAAACTGTCTATGTATTTTAACAGTATGCCATAAAATTTTTAGTTTACATAAATATTTGTTATCTATTTAATTTTCAGTGGCATTTTGAAGGAAGAAGTTTTCGATGAAAAAGTTAGTGTAATTAGTGGAAATACACAGACAAATATTACAACACATTACAGACCAAAATTTGCAGCTATCAAGTCAATGGTAAGTGGATAGCATCAATCAAGCTTAAATAAACTCACACTTTCTATTCCGGGGTTAAAAATTAAGGCTGACCGGCAGTTGCTCATATTAAATTTTGTAATGAAGGTCATTCATTTAAATCACATCATCACTATAATTCCCGTTTATATCGCCATACATTACATTTCATTAAACAACTGTGTCGAGTACCTATTAATAAAAAAGTATGGGCAGTCATTTTTATACGTATTATGCAAGTATTATGTCGCGTTTGACATCTTCTATTATACTAATGATTATGCCCTTCAATTAATTACGTATAATAAATAGCTTGCAAATATTTTTGCCTAATTTCAGACATGGCTGTGGATGACGTTACCTCTGACCTGTTTTTTCTTAGACTTGCTTTGGAGAATATTTTCGAGAAATCTTGCAAGAGTTCGAATATTAAATGTAAGTAGTATGTTTTCGACTTATACTTACTGGTCAAGGAAAATATCTTAAAAAGGTATTGAAAGAATTCTGTTATTGAGATCGTGACAACCCTTAGTGATTGTGGCTATAGGAATATCCATTAGTTTAAATGGAATCAAATTACAGCACAGTGTATCATTCGGTTCACTAACCGATTAAAGTTCGCCTAAGCTCCTTATGTTCATAAATACTCGTACCTTGGACTGTCCGATGCAAAAGTGTTGGTATTTTTTTTTTTATTATTATTTCTGTAGAATCTTTGAAATATAAATAGTGCTAAAATATAGAGGCACCTTTAGAGACATGATGGAGGCATATATGCCAGATTCACTGAGCAAAATGATTTATAATTTTTTTTTAAACCGATTTCCGCTACTATATAATTCGTGTTAAAGAAGCGATAACGCTTCTACGGGATAGTGATATTTTTTATGCTATGACAAGATAGCCCATGCTGCGTTCTCACCTGATGGTAAGTGACGTTGCAGTCGTATATGATAGCAGGACTAATTAGAAAGTCACGAATTTTTTGGCTACTTTTTTCAGCCGGCGCTTGAATTTGGTTTTAAAGCCTACCAGACAGACATCGTACATTGAGATAAATAAAAATTAAAGTTTTCCCATGTTAGTTAAGCATAGGGGAGTCTGTACTACTGGCTGATGAATGATGATACTGGACGCTGACTGGCCCACATTACTCTCACGGAAGTTTCTAATTCTGCGTATCCTGTGGGATCACCACTTAATAAATTTCGATGTAGAATTAGATAAAGATAAAAAAAACTTTGAAAGTCAGATTGATGAAGTTACAATTTTATGTTTTTTTGTACGAAAAGTTAATTTTCATCAATTACTATTAGGCAGTTTTTTAAAGTTGCTATAAACTGAGAAAGATATGCCTACTACGCACACCTATTTTAAGTAAAAGCATTGCTGAAGCATTTTAGAAATACTGAATTCAGAAAAATTTTGAAAAACTCTGAATGAGTAGTAGTCCTTTCCAATCTTTTTGAATGCTCAATGTGACACCAACCAGAGTAAGGGACACTTTCCACATGACTAAGTCCAGCTATTGATTCCGGGCGAGCACATTGCAACTACTACTTTCACAACATTCGAAAATATTGGCGAGTATTTTAAAAATATATAAAACGATAACAAATCTCGGTTAGATCGGTACTAGTATGCAAAATTAAGTATTTTGGTAAGTTCTTTTTAAAAAATAAGCAAAACTAATTAATTCCATTTAGGTGATTCACATGGCTGGACGCACAATAAGCCTGACGCTAAGCTGTCCACACGAGCAGTTTTCCTGTCGTAAAGGACAATACGTTCTGATGCAATGCTTGGATGTCTCCTTGCTAGAATGGCATCCTTTTACCGCGGTCGAGGTAAGTTTGCGTGTTAGCAAATGACTTGATAGAGTTTTTGGTGGAAAATTATAATTTTAGTTCTGTCATCTTAGATTTAATTCAATGAATTGATTCTCTAAAAATGATTGCATCAGTGTAAAGATCGCAATGGCCTCTGATTCGCTGAAATTATGACGTTCTTGCTGCATCAATGCATTTTAACCAATAGCGGGATGGTACCAGCCAATCAGATGTCATTGTGATTGTTGTTACGATGATGCAATCATTTTTAGAGAATTGACCTGGTTTCCTATTTGAGTGCAAATCCTCTAGATTGTTCTTAGTTCTTAGACTCCTTATTTTAAAGGTTCAATACTGAAACGTATTATACTTGATTGAGAGAGTTAATAATGATCCAAAAGTAAAGCGAAATAACAACAAGAGACAAAAAGCTGATTTTTGATACCATTAACATTCTTATGCGATGAGAAACGTTTTTGTATTTGGCCCTAGGGGAATCAAATTAAAAAGTATTAGTTACCTAGTTAGTAACCTACTTATTAATTCTGTGTTAAGAAAAAGTTTTCACAGCTTATAATTAAATTATTTCAGATTCCTACACAATGCCAAAGCGTATTTGTTATTTGGATAAAAGTAAAGGGCGATTGGACTGAGTGTTTGGAGAAATTAATAAAAGAAAAAGGACCCAATAACCTTACGTGAGTAAATTTCAAAACAAAAATATCATTTCCTCATGCTACGTTGCATTATCTTACTGTGATACTACTCGTACATTTAAAAACTATTGGACTGATTTAGATGAAGCTTGGGCAGTTTGGACTGGAACTGGACTATTTTATTAGAGTAAAATAGTACTAAGCAAACAAACTCTTATAAAAAGGACGTCATCTTACCTATATATATTATATTATATATTCTGTTGTAAAAATTACCTAATTTTCACAACAGAATTCCCAGAGTAGTTACGATATACAACACAAAGCAAAAACCAAACACGATTTCGTATTTATAATAATATAATGATTTTTTTAAAATATAGTACGATGTTTCAGTATTCTTATAGACGGTCCATTCTCAAGTCCGATGGAAGGAGTATGCACAAGCAAAATTGCGATATGTGTCGCTGCAGGCGTTGGAATCACTCCGTTTGTTTCTGTACTTAGGGATATACTTATGTAAGTAACTTTCTCTTCATATCCAACCTAAAAAAATTACTATTTACTTATGATGAAAGTAAATTTTTTTTTGCAGGAATCCTAGAAACAGGTTGCCAGGAAGAATCCATTTAATATGGATCGTGAGACATGAATCCGAATTAGTATGGATTGCAAAGTTAGCTAATGATACGATAATGCAATTGAGAAATGCTAACCGACCAGATAGATTACATCTAGAGTTATATGTCACAAACACAAATGAAATTGATACCAAAAATGATAAGAACAATAAAAACAGTGCCATAACTCATGTTGTAGTAGATGAAAAGGGAAATTTAAGCCATGTGATAGACAGATGTGATAGGAATGATAATGATGAAAAAATGACACTTTTAACGCCAAATTTAAAAAGAAATGGCTGTATTTTTAGTAAAATTACTACGAAAGAAAGTGATGAAGTTAACTATAAATGTGAAATAGCTAAGAAATATCCGTTGATCGGTTGTAGAGTGAAAAGAGGCAGACCGCATTGGGATAGAGTGTTTGGATATTGGATGCATTTATATCCCGAGTAAGTTTTCATAGATATAGATTTAAAAAGCATGCATTAAATCCTAATACATAATAAAAATAATTCCAAGGCTACAATTAGAAGAGAAAAAGGCATCACAATCAGTTAAAATGAAATTGTTGAATTAATGGAAATACAAGGTCGATGAATTAAACACATTTTCCATTAAAATTGTAAAAATTTACATAGACTTAACGTATTATGTGCTTCTTTTCAGGGAACATCTAAATCTTTATTGTTGTGGACCAAAGAAACTAGTTAAAATGTTAAGAAGCAGGTGTAAATATTTTTCGTCGAGATTAACAAAGACCCGCTTCACGTTCATCCATGAGGGTTTCTCCTGAGTTTAAAAATAATAATTTATTGTTAAGATATTGATGGACTGATATTAAATACCAAGTATTTCTAACGATATTTCATTTAATTTACCAATTTTCATGAATTAAGACATCCTTTTCTTGAAAAACATAAAATTCGTCAAATATCTTGCTTTTATTTTTTTCTAAGAAATAATTTTACTTACCTATAATTTTAGAAGCTACTAAGTTAAAGACTATCTATGCAATACAATTAGGTATCGAAGTTCAAGAAACAAATCAAATTATGAACTTCTATGTTGTTAGTATAATTGAACGCTCTTTGTAAAATACATTTTATTTTCAAAATGGCTTTAGCAAGGACTATTCGTTCGCAAATATTGGAAAGCGATTTATTTGATTTCAACATAAAATATCTTACTTACGTCGGTTTATGGCCTATAGAGGATTGGTCACAAGATAAGTTACGCCTTTATAAAGTTTATGAAGCATTTCTGTTCATTTTATCAGTAACGTTTATAATAGTCACAGGAATTGGCACTTATGAACAAAAAGATGACATAATAATGTTGATGTCGAACTTGGATAAAGCTTTAGTGTCCTACAATTTCGTAACGAAAATAATATTATTTACTATAAAAAAGAAGCATCTTAACATTCTTATAAGTGAAATCAAGCTTTCTGGAGACAAAATGACTGATGGTCGAAAGAGTTTGATGGCCATACATGTAGTTGTAATAACTGTTTTTTCAACTCTCGTAGTATTTGCTTTTTGTTTATTGAGTCAGTTTAAGAGAGAAATGACCGTAGAAGCATGGATGCCATTTGATCCAATGAAAACTAGAATGAATTTGTTGCTATCAGCTCAACTACTGGCCTTTTGCTTTGTTGTTCCGGTTTTGTATAGAGCTTTTGCTATACAGGGAATTGTGTGTGGTATTATTATGTACTTTTGTGATCAGTTGATAGAAATACAACAAAGATTAAGAGATTTAGATTATTTAGATGAAAGAGATACGGAGGTTAGAGCAGAATTCAAAGACATTGTTAAGAAGCACGTCCGTATTATGAGGTAAGATTTCAATCCGATTCAGGACTTCTATTTTTTCAGAGACCGATAAACGATAGGCTAACTAATATACATACATAAGTACATACTTTAATAATGATTGATTTTATTCCACAGATATGCCAGAACATTAACAAATATTTTCAAAGAGTACTTTCTTATTCAAAACCTGGCAGTTACTATTGAATTATGTTTAAATGCTTTAATGGTGGCAATCGTAAGTGTGATATAATTTTGTCGACCGATTTATGTTCAAACTTAAATCATTAGATACTCGTAATTTTATACTTGATTCAACTGATGTTTACCGATAATTTTCAGGTTGGTTTAGCGGAGAAGACTCTTTTAGCAACATTTTTAGGATATCTTGGACTAGCGTTAATCAATGCGTACATTTACTGTTACTTGGGGAATGAGTTGATCGTTCAAGTACGCAAATTAATTTTATTTATAGCTGTATTTTGCTGTGTGTTACAATAGGTACAAGATTGAGGATAAATGTATGGTTTGGTGGATGGATGTTTGTTATTCAATCACGTCGCAACAACAGATCGATTTGGCTGAAATTTGACACAGAGATAGATTATAGTCTGGAATAACACATACTTACTTACTACTTTCATCCCGGAAAATAAGAGAGTTCCTGCGGGAATTAAAAAACCTTAAACCACACGAATGAAGTCGCGGGCATCAATTAGTAATAAATAAATTGAAATTTTACTATTAAGTATTACTATATCAACATCGAGTATGCCTCTAAATATGCACCGCATGTACATTTACCTAAGTACGTATGTACCTGCTCGTAGTAGCGGCACGGTTGTAGTAGTTTCGCCGCGCGCTGTTCCGTTATTAACTTATGTGGTAATGTTATGTAGAGTACAGGAATCGCTAGGGCAGCATACGAATCTGGTTGGACATCCTGGCCGATCGACATGCAGAAGGATCTTCTCATTGTTATCAAAGTTGCGCAAAAGCCGCTTACTTTGAGTGCAGGCGGAATGGCCTTAATGTGTATTGAAACATACAGTCAGGTTAGAATTAATAAATTCATATTGGTTATAATAATTCAATCGCATACTTTATTTTGGAGAGCTGACGGAAAAGTTGAAATAATTTTTGAGAGGAGACCCTTGCCCCGTAGTGTGCTGGCAATATGATGATGATAATATTGTGATTGTTGGGTTTTAAGGGTCTATGTGCCTTTACATCAGAATTTTTTTTTAGGCACTCTACAATGCTTACTCTATCTTTGCCGTTTTGAGTGATATGGTAGACTAGATAAAGCAACTGCAGTGCATCATTTAAAAAAATCACGAAGATAATTTCGCTTTAAATTAGAGTACCAATAAATAGTTACACAAAACAATTGTACAGCTATGTAACATTAGAAAATTATCCCATTTAATCAAAAAATAAATATATTAGATCTCACGCTTTTTTATTATTAATAATTATATTCTATATATACACATGAAATACAATAAAATTTAACAACACTGGGTAAGTTCGACCGAGAACTAAGTATAATATATGGACTATATATGCAATGCGTGTGCGCATTGACGTCTTTCGTAGCGGACTGCTGAGTGCCGACTGCTCGGGGCGCGTGCGCTGTGCGCGTAGCGGCGTCGGGTGAGTGAGGGGTAAAGAGGTGGCCGCGGGGAATCGTCTACCGTTGCCATGGTAACGGCCCAAGGACACCGCGTAAGTTTGGCGTATTGGATATATCTCTTACAATATTTAGGTAATTTATAAAAAAAAATGGGTTGCACAGTTACCCACCTCTTTTATTGGGAAAATAGGTATAATCCTGCTCGAGAAAATATAATGAACATGAACACTGAACAGTAAAAACAATTAAAATATCTTAAAAGAATATGAAGGTAAAAGAATATGAATATACCTACGTGAATTAGAAACATTTTGTTATAAAAAAGTCATATACCTAATTGGCCCTTCTGTTTACATAAGACTTCTTAAAAGAGGTACCTATAAGTAGTGAATAGAAATTATTATAACGGTGATTTCACAAGCTAGAGTCACGGAAGTGTATGAGGCGGAATCTAGATCGGCTAGCCACTTGATGGGGCCTTGGACGACCATCACCTGGTGTCAGTTCACGCTCCAGCTGACAAGGTTGAGGCTAAGACAAATATTATCTAATTTCATCGCTCCATCCGGCCATAAGTCTCATTTTACCGATGATACTTCCTACTACTGGGTAGGGACAAGAATTATTGCATTTGCGTGTAAAGGGTTCTGAAAGAATATTTCCTCCGAAATCTCTAGATATATAGATCTTTCATTTCACGAGGGCTCGTGGCTCATGGTTGTGTGTGTGTCTGGTTGTGTCTGTGTACCTATCTGTATAAGTGTGAGGAAGAGCTTGCTCGCACCTGACCCCGCTCCTACCTAGGCTCCTGACAGGCACGCACACTTACGCAATGTGCATGTACACGACGTAACCACAAGTATAGCGCCCGTAACTTCGTGAGATAAACGTACTATACAAGTTTAAGGCAGTGTGTTAACTAAAGGTTACCCAACTGATAATAATTGTATAATAAGACAAAATATAAGAAATGGAATGTTAAGCCGCCGTTTTCCATTTCTGTCAAACATATTGTATTGAAGCTTTGGCCCAGTCGACATGGATAGCGCCATCTTTTGGACCGAGTAGGTAGCACGGTAGGTATAGCACTGCAGCATCCGCCTTGCCTTCTACAAACATAACCTGGTTTAAGAGGTTACTAATAGATGTCCATTGCCCATATTGTACGTTTAGGAAGTTTAATGGCGAATTTAGTTGTGTTTTATTTACCTACTTCATTTTTGGGGTAGTTAAGGAAATGGTGTTAACGTTTTTATTAGCTCAAAATAAGCTAAATAGTTACGATAAGAAAAAACATGTGTAGCTCCAGAGATTTAATCCTACATATTATGGAATTTTATTAGCTATTAAATATGCAAAAGCCAAGATCTCTTGATCCAAGCTTGCTCTATCTATTTTTAATGGAGCGTGTAGGTATAAATAAAAAAGACGTGTGGCACTGGGGGACTGCCGCGGTAAAGCTATTGCATAGCATTTTTTATCAACGCCATCTAGCAGTGAGAGGAGTCCCGTGTCAGGTTATTTTCGTTACGGAATTTCTGGATTCGGTCTCCACGCTGGCCCGCGATAGAAGCTATGCAATAGCTTAAAAATGTATTATAAAGTTAAAGATTAATTTAAATCTTAAGAAAACGGGGCTGTCTGTAAATCAAGGGTGATAGTGCTCGTCCGTCGCGTTTCTTTGTAATCTGTGACGTTTCTACTATCTTTTATTATAGCTTGATCTTTTGACCTAATAACTCTGAACAACAGATCGCTATTTATAAAGATTCAGACATGTTTTCTATGAACAAGCGTAGCGTACATACATAACAATGTTACTGGGAATCATATTATATTCTTATTAAAACGTCAATGATTTCTCGATATGAGAGATTGAGATCAAGGATTGTGGGAAATCGATTTTAATGTAACAATAATAAGTAATAACATGTTCGTTAATTATTATTTATTATTGTACTTATTTATCCATCGTGCTCTTGGAGCACTAAAAATGTTAAAATAACGTTTAACGAGAAGAAACGCTTCTTCTTTCTTCTAGGCAAGCGCGTTCCATCTTAGGCCGCATCTTCACTTACCATCAGGTGTGATCGCAGTCAAGCGCTAGTCTATATACTTATTTTAAAAAAAAAAAAAAAAAAAGAAATTATTACAAGTCATTTTCGATTAATTAAAGCTAAGTCAAGTTCATGAGCTAATTAGAAAATTTTTGTTGCAAAGATTTAGGATAGGTATTTGCTACGTCGTAGCGGCTAGGTACCTACTTATGGTAAATCCGTGTACCGTTTTCTTGTTGCTTTGAAATTAAAATATTAAAAGTTATTTTTTTAATTTAATCAATTAATTTTACACTTACATATTATTTGCTTTAATTATAATTATCTGTGTATCTCGATAACTTTGATATTTAAAAAAGTCAAAGAGAGTAAAATTAATTAAACGCGATGACTGATGAAAAACAATAAAAATGTCAATTCTTTTCTCAATTGAATTGAAACTTGAAATTTATAAGATCGTACTTGGATGGAATTTACATTAAATTAAATGCACTTATAAAGGAAAAAGGCTTTTTGTTCACTTTGTATGATTAAAAACTAGCAGTTGTGTAAGCTTAGAATATCTGCCGGCTTAGATACCTTCCCAGGCACCAGAGAGATAAAGAATCATAGTTTAATATCTTTGCAAGGCATTTTATGATAATGAAAATATGGTAGATATCTGGAATGGAAAAAGAGCAACCAAAGGGAGCATCAGTAAACCTATTTATCTATTACTTCTATTCTAGACTTTGCTGGATAAAATACCTTTCTATTCTAAAATTCAATTAGTTAATATGGATGCATAGGTTATTATATTCATGGTGCAGTCAGATTGATTGACTGACTGACTGATCTATTAACGCACAGCTCAAACCACTGGAAAGATCGGACTGCTATCTAGCATAAACATAGCTATCATAACGAAGGCATCCGGTAAGAAATGATTTTTGAGAAATCAACCCCTAAGGGAGTAAAATCGGGGTTTGAAAAATCGAACTTAACTTGAGCGAAACCGCGGGCAATAGTTATAGATAAATTGGAAGTCTCTGTTTTTGGTGACCGCTTTTTAAACGTTGAAAAAAACAGTATCCCGGCTGGCAGCCAGGTATGTGGAACTCGCTGGCCTGAGCCAAAACCCAGCAAAACATCTGCGTCAGAGATGAGGTGTCTGCAGAGGCGGCTCTAGCCCATGTAGCGCCCGTATACAATCAATATCTTGGCGCCCTCTAGTAGACGCGCGGCCAAAATGGAATACTCACAATACAAGAATACCGTTTGACTTACAGTTATATTTTCACTAGTGAAAGGTAATAATCAGGTGCAAAAAATGGTGCAATTTTAAATGATGTCGGGAAGTAAGCAAGCACGGCGCCCCCTAAAACCCTGCGTCCGTGTGCGTTGCACACCCTGCACCATAGGTAAAGCCGGCACTGGGTGTCTGCGAGTTATAATATATTTCAGAATCACGGGAATGCGATTCGACCACACGAATTCACACGCTAAGCCGTTATCCAGACAAGTAATGGCCACTTACCACGTTGGCCTTTACTATACGCCTCATGTTCCGGGTTTATGCGCTGTTAGTTGTCCTTTGTAGTCATTTCTTTTAGCCTTGATATCTACTATACATGTAATGGGTACCTACTTGTAAAAAATTCCTTCACTTGTTCCTTGGACGACTCGATGTTCGCCCAAAATTAAAACGAGCTCGCCCAAAACAATCTAAAGACTATCTATCTAATTTAACAATGTCGTAAGAGAAGAGTAAAGCTACTGTTACACATGCTCATTTCAAGCATGAAAGCATGCTTCTAGAGTCGAGTTAGACCTTTAGGGCTAGCATGCGCGCCACGAGAAAATTTTGTCTACCTGTGTGTCTGTGTTTGTGGTATTGGCTATACAACATTTTTCTCGTGGCGCGCATGTCTCCCTACTGGGCACGTTCTAGATCTAACACGACGTATCTACTCTCCTTTTGTCACAAGCAGTGGATGAAACCTAATAGGTTCTTAATGATATATAACTTCGTCTACGTGACGATAAAAGAACCAATTTAAATAGCCTTACCTCACTTTCCAAGTCCTCGACTTACCCATTTAAAAATCACGTCGATCTGTTGTTCTGTTGCTGATTAAGAAAATCAACTAACAAACACACTTTCGCATATATTAATAAGATTACATAGTAACGATATTAGTAAGGCTTGTTTACATTATCAGGTTTAGAGTGTACTATAAGTCAATTTCCAGCCAGTAGCTCAGTGCTGTCTACAGGTATAGAAGATGCAACATTAAAAAAAATCATCCACGACATTCAAGTGTAACGTTACAATCGTTGCATCATAGGCTCGTTAATCTTCATGATCCTGCGTACGAGCTATAAAAACCTACAGCACTATTCGATCCGACCTCGCAAGTTCACCCGGTGAGCGACATCCAGACAACATGCCCATTATCGCACTCGCCACTATGACCTTTACTATACAATGCGGTAGGTACGGGTTACTATACAATATACAACACCTTCCGGGTTTATGCCCTTTCCACCTTGACAGCTGTTTGACGTATTTGGGCACTTTAAGTGATGCATTCTTGAAGAGCTATACTAGATGATGCCCGCGACGTCGTCCACGTAGATAAGACTTTTTTAATTATGATAAAATGTAGCCTATGTGTTATTCTCGGGTATGAACTATGCCACAATATATAACACCTTCCGGGTTTATGCCCTTTCCACCTTGACAGCTGCTTGACGTATTTGGGCACTTTAAGTGATGCATTCTTGAAGAGCTATACTAGATGATGCCCGCGACTTCGTCCGCGTGGATAAGATTTTTTTATTCCCTCAGGAACTCTTTCATTTTCCGGGACAAAATGTAGCCTATGTGTTATTCTCGGGTATGAACTATGCCACAATATACAACACCTTCCGGGTTTATGCCCTTTCCACCTTGACAGCTGCTTGACGTATTTGGGCACTTTAAGTGATGCATTCTTGAAGTGCTGGCGAAACCATTGTGATATGCACAGTAACAGACGGTAATATTATTATTACCACGATTTAAACTCTGCCTTATAGAGCGTCGTCTCTGTTACGCATACCATTAGTATGACACAGGTACTGTAGCGTGAAAACATGAAAACGATTTTACCATACACCTTCTAAATGACTAAAACCTTTAATTGCATTTTATTGCATTTTTAGGCTGCTGTGCGTTTTTCGGAATGTGATTGACATTTGCAACCACCTCTGATTGGCCAATACTCACTCGCTATTGGCTAAAATATATAAATAAGCCTCAATAGCGCAACGGTTAAGGGTGGGGACTGAAAACTGAAAGGTCGCAGGTTTGAACCCCGCCCGTTGCACTATTGTCGTACGCACGCCTTTGGCAAGCTTTAAGCTTATTTGAAGGGGATAGGAGGATTTTAGTCAAGTTCTTTAAAAAAAAAAAATGCACTGTCGCAAGAAAAAAATGATAAATTCAGCCAATTACCACAATTGAGACTGTAGCAATGATTGATGCGGATTTCACACAATCGGGGCTGCTGAATCATCATTTTACAATGTAGGTATAAGGTTTCATTGCAGTCAACATACGTATCCCATTTCAGAAGATAAGATTTTTTTTTATAATCTAAAAATACTCTGCTTTTAAAGAGATCCAGATTTTTCCTTAATCTTTTGCACCGAACTTGTTTACGTAAAATGTGACAGTCATCGACATTCAACCATTCAACCGTCACCAGACGCTACGACCGGTTCAATTTATCAATTCGTCTACGAATATCTCCTCGATACCGCCACAAATCGAGCGGAAAAACAAATTAAAATCCATTGCCAAACAAATTTTTGCATCAATCATCTTAACGGCCTCAAGGTATAATCGCCGAATTTGCTTTAATGTGCCACCCGGGGCGACCTCAGCGGCAATTGTTGGTGCCAATGCCGAGGTTGAGGTCGACGTAGACTTGACTCACAGCCTGGATGTGACGATGCCTAGCTCCTGATTATGCTCCCTATCGAACATTCCACTTTAGACAGGAAAAAAACCGCACTCGAAGGTTCATAAACATACCTACCTACCTTCTGTTGTGACAATTTTGATATACATTAACAACACGATTCACTTGCACTAAAAGTTACAGGAATGAAAGAATATAAACCTCAAAATTCGTTTTACAAAACCGACTTCAAACGCCACTACAAAGTATATCAATTGTGCCTATAAAATTTAAAGAGTTCCCTCTATTTCTCCAGGTTCCCATCATTAGACCCTGACTTGATGATAATGGGACCATCTGAGCAGTATACCCTTTCAAACAAAAAAATAATTTTTCAAATCGGTCCAGGTGTCTTCGAGTTCCTAATCGGGGAACAAACATAAAAAAATTCCGACGAATTGAGAACCTTCTCCTTTTTTGGAAGTCGGTTAAAAATAAATAAAGCAACGAAAAAATATCGGAAAAGCACACGAATATTCGTTTTCAATTTAATGCACTATTTAAAATTTCAATTCTATTTAAACATTAATTTAACTTCAAAGTTGGGGGTTGACTCACTCAACTGCAGATTTCCCGGGATTTCCCGCGGTGAAAAGTTGGAAACATTGTTTATCTGGATGCAAAAATAATAATCATTGATATCTTAATCAGGTCTTCAAAGGGTATGGTCGAGTAAATCTATTTTTCTCGAAATTCGAGAGAGTTTTTCGGGAGATGTGAGGTTTGTCAGCATGATGGAGGATATTGTAGGTAATAGTTTCACTCTCAGAGTTCGAAATGGATTTTAGATATACAAATTCCATTAAGCTACTCTGGATTTACGTAAAAGCTCTGCTTCGCTCGCTGCAATTTCGTATGCTTTCGGTCATTGAAAATCTAAGGGACTTTCAATGTCCACAAGCTACACTCATCTCCTCGTTTTCATCGACCATGCCTAAATTATTCCCTATGACGTAGGAATCGTCTGACGCGGGTATCATACAACACTTTATTCTAGTGTCATTTTCACTTTGAGGTGTGACCGAACAAGGAAATAGAGAAATAGACATTTTTTTAAACGTTACAGTAGTTCAGAAGGAGATAATATCTACTGAATAGAAGTAAAAAAACAAGTCTACAATAAAGGTAACAAGACAACCGCCGGAGATCGCTATTAGGTGATTAAACCGCTTTTGCATACTTTATGTCATAAAATACTATAATATCTGTACGTTTCTTAGCATACTTATTGTCGCTTTTATTATGTTGCAAAGTGAATCTTATTATTGTAGTTTATTAAGGAAAAGACTATATTTTTTTACGAATTATATTTGAACGGTTGACGTACATTTATATCGATGATTTGAACTTAGCCTATACATTTATTAGAAATAAATGATTAATTTGTATTACTTAACAAATTTTGCTCAGCTTAAATAGCTTCCTTGTATTGTTTATCCTAGCCTTACCTACACCGTGTATTACCATGACAATAATCCTCACAACTCAACAGACCTAAACTAAACTTGGCCGAGTTGGGCGAAAGCGTTTAACTCATATGCAAATAAAACATTGTCAAGGAAATATTGAAATGCAGATTTTTAATTAGGTCGCGGGACTCGAGTATAGTGAAGTGTAGGGTTTAAAATAATATTTGAATCCTTTGTCCAAAACACTGAATACAATAATAATAACAAAAAATAAAATTTGTTTAACCCATACAAGTCTGCATCTACGGGGTTCCGCTTTTGGCGCAAATATCTTGATAGGTACATACAATTTTCATGTGCGACGCCGCACCAGCCGTGTAACTTACAATCTGATAAAATCGCTACGTTGCCGTTGGTGCGCCGCAACTCCCCTCATACCATGCTCTATGGAAAATGACGTCATCACATAAAGTGATTCTGTTTTTCTCAATTTTTCCGTACGATCCATAGAACTAATGGAAACTAAGGCGTCAAACTGGCCGTCAAATAACAAAGTTCATATAATGAAACTGGAAGTCAACCCTGGACGTAACTTAAGTAATGATTAAGCTAGAGAAGGGATCGCCAAATGGAAAGGAAGGAAGGGAAGAAGGGAAAGTAACCATACCATATCACTAAAAGCAGCTGTTTTATCTAGCGAAGGTAGACTGCAGGCATTAGCGTTTAATACGCCGTAATGCATGCCCACTTCGGTTTACGAGCCATCAGGATTGCACTATTTGCACTTCTCAGCTTTCAACTACCCCTTGGAGACCCATACAGCTATAACTATAAGCTTACTCGCCTAACTACGACTTAGTAGTGTGCATCTAGCTTCGAGGGCTCGACTAAATGGGATAGCGAGCATATTTTAGGCGATATGAAACTGTAAAATATCTAATCTTTGGTAAAACTGTATATTTAGCTAGAGTTTACTATATTCATGCAGTGATTTATTAATAGGAGATTCAATTTAGATTAAAGAGTGGAGAAGTTTTTTACCACCACTTCATATGCATTTGTGACGATCTCATGAAAATTTCTAATTTTGGTTAAATTCTCCTTTAGGATGATAATATACAAGGTGTTTGTTAATGTGTATAACTTACCAGCAACCACCCATGCACTTTGACCCTATAAACACAATGGCGGTGGTAAAAAGTGAAAATTAATTATCAAAAACTTTCATACAAAAATAATTAATTAATTAAGAAAAAAACTATTTGGAAACCCTAACTAGACATAATAACAACACGCCACATAAATCCCTTTCAATTCCTAATTCCCTAGTACAAACAACTTCGATGTTTAGAAAGAGTCGTAAATTCTTACCGAGTGCCGCGCACTTGATGTCACGTGATGTCTTTTCGGAATAGGTAGGTAAGCGCGAAATCACTGACGACCTTTGCTGACGTGACGACTGACAAGTTGACCACTTTGCCTCGTTACTACGTACACTACGTCAGTAGTGGTGATGACCGGATAACGAGGTCTAGGTTCGAATCCCGGGTCGGTTCAAAATTACACGCCTTGCCTTATTAGGTTTCTGACAAGAAATTATCAGTAAGTATCGGCCTGGAGTTAAATTACAAAGTTGGCGTTGTGTCACTCCCGTTCCTCGGAGAACATGTTATCAATTGTGATGTACAGATCTACAATAAACATAGGTGACCATGCCTCGCCCGGCCGCCATGCTTGTTGTGAACATCAATGTGGACGGATGTGTCACGGTACCGATAAATTACATACAAGTGTTTTATTTTACCTAGACCCACGATAAACCAAGTGATACGTCACAGTGGCGACGAGGATGGGATGTAAGTAAAATTAATTAATAAAAAGGAAAATTACGAATCAAACAAACAAATTAAAAGGATCAACGATTATATTTATTATTCTTATCAGTGTGGTACCAATTCAAAGTACATATAATAATTATCTAGTTTGGATTTCAAAAAAAAAAAAAAAAGGAAAAAAAGATATGGGTGCTGGAATATTAATTGATTCGTATATTCCTATATAGCAAAAATAATTTAAGCAGAAAGAATAATGTGTTATTTTATTAGTGTGGGCTTAGCGGCAAACTTGAGAAGTTGAGATCTGTTATTATAACACGCTCGGGTTTGCGTAAACAAAATATTATGGTACCTCCGGTCTAAGAGCAAGGGCCGGGGCTCTCTTACAAAATAAAACTTACGGTTGAAACGACGATGGTTCATTTGTTTATTTAATCTTGAATTCAAATTCGTCAACAATTTATAATCGGTGACCGTGGAACTATGAAACAAAATTAAGGAAAACTCAAGTCAGGCTGTCATGAAAATGTCAGCTGGTGGAAAAGAAATTTAAGGCGATTGAGTGAAAACTCAAATCAGGCTGTCATGAAAATGTCAGCTGGTGGAAAAGCAAATTTAGGGCGATTGAGTGAAAACTCAAGTCAGGCTGTCATGAAAATGTCAGCTGGTGGAAAAGAAATTTAAGGCGATTGAGTGAAAACTCAAATCAGGCTGTCATGAAAATTTCAGCTGGTGGAAAAGCAAATTTAGGGCGATTGAGTGAAAACTCAAGTCAGGCTGTCATGAAAATGTCAGCTGGTGGAAATGAAATTTAAGGCGATTGAGTGAAAACTCAAATCAGGCTGTCATGAAAATGTCAGCTGGTGGAAAAGCAAATTTAGGGCGATTGAGTGAAAACTCAAATCAGGCTGTCATGAAAATGTCAGCTGGTGGAAAAGAAATTTAAGACGATTGAGTGAAAACTCAAATCAGGCTGTCATGAAAATGTCAGCTGGTGGAAAAGCAAATTTAGGGCGATTGAGTGAAAACTCAAGTCAGGCTGTCATGAAAATGTCAGCTGGTGGAAAAGAAATTTAAGGCGATTGAGTGAAAACTCAAATCAGGCTGTCATGAAAATGTCAGCTGGTGGAAAAGAAAAATTAGGGCGATTGAGTGAAAACTCAAATCAGGCTGTCAAGAAAATGTCAGTGGTGTAAAGGAAAATTTAACTCAAGTTGTACATAGGCTGTCATGAAAATGTCAGTAGGTGTAAAGGAAATTTAACTCAAGTGTACATAGGCTGTCATGGAAATGTCAGTAGGTGTAAAGGAAAATTTAACTCAAGTTGTACATAGGCTGTCATGGAAATGTCAGTAGGTGTAAAGGAAAATTTAACTCAAGTTGTACACAGGCTGTCATGGAAATGTCAGTAGGTGTAAAGGAAAATTTAACTCAAGTTGTACATAGGCTGTCATGGAAATGTCAGTAGGTGTAAAGGAAAATTTAACTCAAGTTGTACATAGGCTGTCATGAAAATGTCAGTTGGTGTAAAGGAAAATTTAACTCAAGTTGTACATAGGCTGTCGTGAAAATGTCAGTAGGTGTAAAGGAAAATTTAACTCAAGTTGTACATAGGCTGTCATGAAAATGTCAGTTGGTGTAAAGGAAAATTTAACTCAAGGTGTACATAGGCTGTCATGAAAATGTCAGTAGGTGTAAAGGAAAATTTAACTCAAGTTGTACATAGGCTGTCATGAAAATGTCAGTTGGTGTAAAGGAAAATTTAACTCAAGTTGTACATAGGCTGTCATGGAAATGTCAGTAGGTGTAAAGGAAAATTTAACTCAAGTTGTACATAGGCTGTCATAGAAATGTCAGTAGGTGTAAAGGAAAATTTAACTCAAGTTGTACATAGGCTGTCATGAAAATGTCAGTAGGTGTAAAGGAAAATTTAACTCAAGTTGTACATAGGCTGTCATGAAAATGTCAGTAGGGGTAAAGGAAAATTTAGGGCTCAAGAGAGTGAAAGCATTGCAAAATTAATTTTGTTTCATGGTTCAAAAGGGGTAATGGACCGCATACATTGCGTTGCGGTGTAATTGTTATTTCAAGATGTTCCAGATACCAACTTTGGGACTATTAGATTATGAGGAAACTGTAAAGGCGCAAAAAATGGGAAAAATGGAAACGGGTTCTTGAAATTTGACTTCCAGTTTTGGGTTCAAATACGGCCTCAGCAAGCGAGGTTTCGTGTTTAAAAGATGTAATGAACCACAACATTGTGATGCGGTATAATTGTTTATTTTAAAATGTTTCAGATATCAATAACTCTAGAAAGATTTGACTATGGAGGCACAAAAAATGGGAATGATGAAAACAAGTTCTTCAAGCTTTGTTGCTAAAAATTTTATTCTCAAAAGAAAGAGAGCTTTGGGTTTAGATAGAGCTCGGGGTTTAGATACGTCAGTAAGCACGCACGCATTACTTCCTCGATGGGGGGTTAATAGGGATACAAGGATTTACTATAATAACCTATTTATAAATATAGAGGGTTTGTGATTGTTTTAAAAAAACTAGACAAGTACTTCTCTCCAAAACAAAGTTTTGTTTATAAGCGACATTTATTCTGAGTATAAAGATTCAGTGGGAATTTTTGGAATTCTTTAATAATATTACGCAATCAAAGCTCTGCTATGCAAAAAAAAAAAAAAAAAGATGTCATACACCAAATTATACGGTTAGATAATTTTGCACATAGGAAGTCGTGATAGTAGGGAATAAGCTAAGACTACTACCAGACTGCAGAGAGGCAGTATTATAAAGAATTATGCCTCTCGCGAAGTACCTACATTAACGTGATAGAATTATTTAGAGATCCAGAGCCTGTGAAGAGATTCAAATCGTTTAGTAAGCACTTATAAAGTGCATTGGCAAATGGATTCCAAGATTAGCTACAATTTTAAGTTTGAGGAATTTTAAGGAATTTTTCAGTAGAGTCAATATATTATTATTTATAACAACATAATCTTTGTCAGACAACAATCAGTTGTCAGATGTGATTTTTGAGTCACTGGGATAGACAGTATGCTTTGAGTATATAATCAACAATATGAGAAATATGAGTATAAGCTCACTATGCCTGATAAGTCCGGAAGTCAATTGGAGGAAAGTATTCTTATTGAAATATTATACAATTGAAGACTATTTAAATGATAAACACGTGGATATAACTAATATCATCAGAATTCATGAGACGGTAATAGTTATAAACTGTACTTAAAGAAAAAAAAAAAAAGCAACCGCCGAGTTTCTTGCTGGTTCTTCTCGGTTGGAATGGCATTCCGAACCAGTGGTAGATTCACTCGTGAATTCAAAATCACAGTAAAAAAATAAGAAAAATAAATAAAAAATTATAAAAATAAAAATATTCTATTCTATTCTAAAGCTAATTCGCGATCAGACAAAAGCTTTCCAAACATGGAAATGAAAAATAAATAAATAGAATAAATAAATAACAATAGCTAATTCGCGATCAGACAAAAGCTTTTCAAACATGGAAATGAAAAATAAATAAATAGAATAAATAAATAACAAGTATTTGCTGTGTTCAAAGAATTCTAAGGATTTCAGATCATAAAAATATTTTATTCTAAAGCTACAATTCGCGATGAGACAAAAGGTTCCCAAACATGGCAATACCATCGAATAAAAAGAATTGGAAAAATTAATTAGTGTGTAATTGCTGAGTTGAAAGAGCTAAAGTCTGACTAATATTTCAACTTTGGGGTTTTATGACCGCATGATAAAATACAAGGGACGGTCGATGAAGATTCATATTAGGTACTAAACGATATCCATGGATGTCAGATCATGATTAATGTGTATAATAATATGACTATGGCTATCAAAAATTAAAATTGCAAGACTGTTAGTTTCGCATGATCATCATCCTGTGGTGCGTTTCTTTAAAAATGATTGGTACAGTGTACCGGGTGTAATCGCCTCTGATGGGTCGATACTCTATTCTATTGACTTAAATCATTGGATGCAGAAAGAGCGCAATAAAGTCGGCAATCACAATTAATAAACTTAGCAATCACCATTAATGGAGACTAGCATTGATTGACGTAACTTTTACATAATCGACCTGCTGGATTCGTGATTTGATGAGAATTTGGCATTAGACTTTTCAATACAGTAAATATTGACTCAGTAAAACAAATTGTGATATTAAAAATTAGTGAGTACCCAAAAAATTGGAGAGATGATTTTCTACGTTATCTTTTGCATAAGTAGCTGCCAAAACAGAGACCTGGAAAGTCACCTTTTGGATTTGTTTAAAATAGATAATATAGAGACGACATTCTCTATAGGAAAAGGCGTAGGAGCTAGGACTAAATCTAATAGCTGCAGACAGTTAAAATAATAATAATAATAATAAAAGACAAAAAGTTGGCGCTAAAGTATAAGCAAAATTAAAAACTATTTTGTAAATTGTTCTTGTTAAGTCGACAGACAGAAGTTGATTTGGGTAAATTCTTTTATATTAAAATATAAATTATTTATTGAAAGGGAGAGATGTTGTGATTAAGCAATTCAAAATGAACAAGAAGTCATGGATGAACAAAAGTAATAGACTTAAATGACAAATAACCATTGAAATACTAAAAAACAATATTGGTTAAACTAAATTGGTATTAAAAGATGTAAAGAACTCTTTGTAGATAAAATATTATAATTAAGGACTATTTTGTTAATTATTCTTGTTAAGTTGACTTGATTAAATTCTAATTATATTAAAATATAAATTATTTATTGAAAGGGAGAGATGTGATGTACAGATCTACAATAAACATAGGTGACCATGCCTCGCCCGGCCGCCATGCTTGTTGTGAACATCAATGTGGACGGATGTGTCACGGTACCGATAAATTACATACAAGTGTTTTATTTTACCTAGACCCACGATAAACCAAGTGATACGTCACATCAATGATAAATTTTAAGATTAATTAAAGCCCACCAACCGCAGCTGCAGCAGCTTGGAGGTATGGATGTACTTGGATTGGAGGGTCTAATTAGGTTCATCTCTAAATAACTTGCGAGTGGCACAGGTCTCCCTTCCAGATTGATTTAGTTTAGACTCAAGAAGCTCAAACAGAGCCGCCCCTAGTTTTCTAACTCTAGGCCGGTACTGGGGGTTTCTTGGCAGAAACTCAACTCTAAAAATGTTATGACCGACTACGCAGGATTCGAACTCAGACCGCAGCAGATTTGCAACCGAGCATGTAAACCACGCACTCCACAACACACACACATGATTATGTCATAAATACTCCATTCCACAGTTCACTTAACAGAGACGCAATCGATAGTTGATCATACCGCAACCGTTCACGTGCAACTGCGTTGTAAATTGTAATCCCAAAAAATTAAAGCCGCAAGACGAGTGTTACCAGTCATGATTTTGATTTTACCCGTTTTTCTTAAAAAAAATCCCTTTTTTTATTCAATGACAAGATAGCCCATGACTGCGATCTCACCTGATGGTAAGTGACGATGCAGTCTAAGATGGTAGCGGGCTAACTTGGAAGGGGTTTAGCAGTGTAAATTCAACCCATACCCCTAATCGGTTTCTACACGCCATCGTGCCGGAACGCTAAATCGCTTGGCGGCACGTCTTTGACAGTAGGGTGGTAACTAGCCACGGCCAAAGCTTCCCACCAGACCAGACCAGAGACAATTTAGAAATTATAAATTCCTAAATTGCCCCCGCCGGGAATCGAACCCGAGACCTCCCAGTTATAAGACCACAGCGGTCACCACTGCGCCTGTGAGGTCATCGAATCCCTAGTCCTAAAACAATATTTTGACTTTCTTTTGGCAAATAACTTCTAAAATGAAAAACTGAATACTGTTTTAGGTAGCAATTTAAAAAAATACTTATTAATAAAAGTGTTACATTTGAAATTTGAAAAGCCACATTTTCATCTCAAGAACGTACCTAACATTTGGTAGTTACTGTTAGATTCCAAAATTATTAAATGCACTCGCAATTATCATGAATTCCTTTAAAAATAGTTAAGCAAAAATCTTGCATAATACAAGTATTTTGTGTTGTTTTTCCCCAGGTAAAGGCAAAATTCCTAGACGTAAACACTTTATTTTCATGATACCCTAGTAGCTAATTCCTAGAATTTTCTTTGACCGCGCCGCACGAAGTAAAGGCGAGGCTACAAACAAGACTTGCGGTTGCGTTTACGCAACGAAAAATTTCATCGCATAGGACATCGTACGAGAAAACTCTGTCCATTAGTTTAGTTTCTAATGAGACATGGACCACACTAAGTACTTTAGTAGAAATTTATCTTTGTATTCTTCCATTGGTTTCTCCCAAAGGACAGGACGTTCCTGAATCAAGAAAATCAGATAATCGTTATCGTAATTAATCATCTTGACATGCACACGCTGGGAAGTGTGGATACCGATAGAATGGTACAGGTTTTTTCGGTGCACAGCGGACATTTCCACGGTGTGTTGTGCGACGTCTATGATTTTTACAATGCTGCGACTTCGCACGCCAATGTGTGCTCGCCCTTACCGGTGGGCGGTGTTTCGAAAACTCGTACCGCCGCCGCCAAAGGACGCCGCCCGCCGCTAGCTAGAGCGGCACCTGCGGCGAGCACCGGTGAAAATCACCGGTGATTTGCCATTCTCCGGATATTCACCGGAGATCTCCGGTGAATTCGAATACAGATTTAGCATCAATTAAAATGTTTTTAACTGTTAATGTTCCAGTACAATGCAATGGAATTTTAAGCGCATCGATATTGTGTGAACTCAAAATGATATTAGATGTATTGTAAAGGTTTTAAATAAAAAAAATATTAAGAAAAAAATATTTTACTTTATTATGATAATTATTATTTAAGGAGGTAGGAAATAATGATAAAGTAATTGTATTTGAATAAATGTTATTAAATAATTAACAATGTTGATCAACAAACTTCTTTTTATTTAAATAATAAAATTGCTTGAGTTATGATTCAATAATAATCGGTTAAACACCGATTACTTTCACCGGAGACTCACCGGTGATTCTCCGGTGAAAAATCACTTCTCGGGTGCAAATCACTACGCCGAATACCGCTCGCTTTCAACTTCTAATGCTAGTACTATGCTTGCACTGTACTGCAAGCTATAATAATAATTATCGTATCGTTTTGCAATTGATTTATTATTAAAAATTTCACACACATTCATTCGTTCATTCACATACAGTCATTGTTAATCAAAACCACAACGCGAGATATTAATTACCTGCAAATAAAGAGGCGGCAGTAACTTTATGGATTACGTAGGTACGGACTTTAACTTATGGAGTCCGAAAGTAGTCGGGAATATTCTTGCAAAAATACGAGATTTCTAATCGGTTTTCACTCTACTGAACAATACTACAGGTTACAGGTTTAATTACATGCCGATTAATGGTTAGGTATCGCATCTGGAATATTTTATCGCAACGTTATAAGCATAGCAAGTAGTACGTTGTAGGCCGAGACTAGGATACCAGCGCAGCAGTACAATAGAAGTACTATTAAGATTTTTCATTCATATTTTTATCGTTGGCAGTTCATCGCCATTAAATCAGCTGTTTTAAGGGTTGCCACCTAAACATTTATGGTGAATTTTTGAAGTCCTCATAACTTGGCCAGGATATGAGCTACACGTCTCATGATATTTTTTCATGTATCTATACACCGACCCCAACTTATGGGTTTCGGTAGGATAGGGACATTAACTAACACCTTGTATTTTATAGGATAAATTTTATGGGCATCAATAAAGAAAATTTATTAAAGGAGATGATTGTGGTCCATACAAGCTTGGGCCCAACACTGAACAAGGATGAAACATGCTTTATTTTGAAGATTTAGATGCTTGCTAGTTACATCGAAAACTCGTACTTCTGCAGACCTTGGGAGTTTTGTTTTATTTCTCGTTTTAGATTTGTAGGTTATATGAAAAAGACGTTCAATAATTAAAGTTCTTTTAAGGAGTATTGTTTAAATACTTTAAATAAATGGAAAAAGTATTACGGGAAGATGTTTGGATGCATGTTTCTTTTACTTTTGTAGGTAATATTAAATAATATGAAATAATCCACGAAAACTGTTAAAACACCAAAATAATATTCACAAAGCGCAAGACACAATGAAAATGACAAACTGTCTCTCAAAACGTCATTTTTTCAGCTCTGGGTTCTAGCTTTTTTGTGATAAAAAAAAATATTCATGATGCACTATTTTTTTATTATAAATATTTAAAGTATATTTCCCTTGTAAATCTGTATATTATTTAATGCAAAATGTTTTACAACAAGTTTTGGTCTATTTCTAAATTACTGGTTTTATAAAGATAAACTATTTGGGTAGGTACCAAAAGGCCAGAACCCACACCAGAACCCACAGTTGCATTAGTACTATATTAGTCTGTGGTTAATTACACTAACATCCATGAAAACGTTCCGTTTCTACTAAAGAAAAAGCATTAGGTTTCGTACTTAGTTAAAAAAAATGTTTTGTATGATTATCCTGAGCTGTACATAAATAAAAACCATTCAATTATGTAAGTAATTTATCGACTTATTTTCTCCATATTTTTGTATAACTGTGCGAAACCCTGAGTTGGGCCCAATTTAGTACATCTCCTTTATAAATATTAAGCCAATAACCTATTTGGCTTGACCCAGAAGACAAACCCTCGCCACCAGTCCAGAGGTTTTGATATAGCTCTAATAACAAAAAATAGTTGGAATTATTTTGCTATAATCCGCCAATCCGGATTATAGCAAAATAATTCTAACTATTTTTTGTTAATCATGAACTTCCGCAAAATAACGCCTGATTCTGTCCAATAAGTATAGCTCTAATACTTGAACTTTCAAAAATAGCTCTACTAATTAAAATTAATTAATTTTAATTACCTACTGAAGTTATAAAATAAATAAATGCATCGAATCGAACTTCCACCTTTCTTTGAGAATCGGTTAAAAATAATCGTATAGAATCTGAAAATGAAAATAGGTCGGAAATTGCACGTACTAGATTTTCTATTTAAATATGTACGCGTACGTAATTTATGCAATTGCATTACTAATAATGATAATAATCGAACAAAAGGAAGTCGATGCAATGAATATAATGTTGTTACGTGATATCATTTTATAGGCCAATAAAATAATGAAGGACTAGCTTAACAAAGAGGCGAACCAACCTCTGCATACAAAATGCACCCATCCAAAAAATTTTTTTTTTGCATATTTTTTTAAGTGCCATTTTAAAAACTTAAATACGCCTAGTCCGCATACTATTCAACGTGAATCCAGCTTTACATTATTGTCATTGGTATTAAAATGCTCCAAAATTAAAAAGCTCGAACGCTAACCATCTGAACCTTTTGCAATTTATGGCTACAATTATTTCTTGCATCTGCAGACGGTACAAACTACAAAGTTTATTATTTCCTAGTGTATTTTATGGTCGTGTAAATGATAATTATGGCTTCGCTTCGATATCAGTCAGAGTTGCTGTCATTGATTGCAAAACGCAAGCACAGGTGGAATAAAGCTTGGGTCTAAGTAAATACTAGATAGGTTTTAAGATCCATGAGCCTTTTGAGGCTTGTTGGCTTATTATGAAATAACATATAATACATCTATTCTTACTTCTATGTAAATGCGAAAGTGTGTTTGTTTGTTAGTTTGTCCTTCAATCACGCAGCACCCGAGCAATGATGGACTTGATTTTTTGCATGGGTATTCTTAGAACTTGGAGAGTGACAGGCAAACTTTTAATTAAAAAACTCCACGTGGACGAAGTCGCGGACAAAAGCTATCTTCTTATAATACAAAGACCCTGACCAACATCTTATCTGGGAAATATTAATTAGTTTTAATAAAATCGGGATCAATGTCATTTGGATTTGATAAGAGTTATTTATTTATTCTGTTACACTATTTTTCCACTCAATTAACGTGACCTTAAAATATCCTACCTACCTACTAATCGATGAGGAGCTGTATCTTTACTAGTTACTACTTAGTACTTACTACTTAGTAACTTTAAACCAAGAGTAGGGGAGGTGAAATTGATTCGGTAGCAAGAACGTGTACAATGTACAAGACGAGCGGCAAATAGAAACCATTGGAAAGGATTGGAGGAAGTTTTTGCCACACGGATTAGTAGATAAAAAGCATTTTGTAAAACATGTAGTATTTTATTTTATAGAAGCTTAATAAATAAAAAAAATCAATAACTAAAATAAGCGCTCCTCGACCAGAGTGCATAAACATAGTGCGGAAGAAGTCGTCATCGCTGCTGACGAGACTGCGCTCAAGCCCCAATAGCATCCTGAACATGTTTGCGAGGAAGTAAGAGTAAGTACAAGATTGTTTACTAACAAAATGAGCCTCAGTTGCTAAAAATAAAGAAATTATTATTATTATTATATTATTATAGTATTTAGTAATGTTATCTTTATGGTGGAGCGTCACTTACCATCAGTTTAGATCGCAGTAGAGTCCTAACAGAAGAAAGTTAAGTAGTATGAATGTAAAGCAAAGTTGCCTGGAAGAGATCGCTAGGTAGTGAAAAGATACATTGTTGTATTTTTTTTGTATATTTTTTTTAAATTAAAATGTTACAATAAAACTTATAGCTAAACTAATCTAATTACTATACAAATCATGCCCGCGTGGAATGGTGCCAAAAATACTGGCTGCATTTCCGCGCTGGACAGCCAGGCTGATCCGTTGAGCAAAAAATGAGCCAGCCCTTCTGTCACCAGATGAGGCAATTAACCGCGGCGAAATGTCTCGTAAATTTTTTTTTACACTTAGACTCCATGGCCCCAGGGTCTCCACAGCAAACGGAACAAATGCGTAACTCTCGATCAGAGAGGGATTATTTATTTTATGTGGTTATTTTTTTACTTCCAATAAAATTCATTCATACATTCATTCATTCATGTAAATGTATAGTATATTTAAATAGTTTACCGGTAAGCCGCTGCCGGCATCAACGGCGTGAAACAACTTCACGGCCAGAGGTGAACGCTCTGAACCTGAACTTGACTTCGATACCGGCGTATCGCTCCGAAGAGTTCGCGCCAAGTGCTCATCGATCTGTCGAAATACTTTTCTTATGACAAAGATTATTTAAAATTTTGTCACAGACATACCATAACTTTTTTTTTTTTAATATGAAAAGTGGGCAAACGAGCTGGTGGGTCACCTGATGTAAAGTGATTACCGCCGCCCATGAACACTTGTAGTACCAGAGGCACCACCGATGCGTTGCCGGCATTTCAGGAACTTATTGGTGCGCTCCTTGAATAGCCCCATATTGTAATTAAGTGGGAACACTGCTTTAAAAACGTGTCAATAAATACACACGCATAGTTAGTTACAACAAGAAAAAGTTTATAACTGAAACCCGACTACAGATAATAACTTATTAACAAAAAATTAAACTGACGATAAAAGGAACTAAAAAGGGAAAATAAACTTTTCTAGTCGTAACTAAGTTCCTAAAAAAATGTACATACGTAAGTAACAAATTATAAGTGAATTTTTTTTAGCCATGCTGACCTTGACTTATATTCTCTTCTGCCCTCCAAATAAGCGAAAAGCTTGTGCTAGGAGTGGGCATGACAATAGCGCAACGGCTGGGGCTCGAACCTGCGACCTTTCAGTTTTCAGTCCGCACCTTTAACCGTTGGGCTATTGAGACATTGCAAGAAGAAGCCATGCTGAATCCGACTTATATTCTCTTTTCCCTCCATTTATGAAGCTTGTGCTAGAAATAGCTACGATAATACTGCAACGGATGGCATTTGAATCTTTGACTTTGGGTTTTCTGTCCCCAATTTCTAATCCTTACCACAGGGTAAGTCACAATGGTCAGCCATTTAGGCTTTTAACAAACTTAGTAATACTTTTTTGAGTTTTTATGTAAATAATTTGTCAACCTTCTAATTTATTCCTTTGGCGATTGAGTGTGGCGATCAGGAAATATATCCTTAATGAAATAATTTTGTTAAGGGTTCAACGCACTTTAAAACATGGTTTGATTGAGGATCGTGCTTACCAATATCAATTTAAAATTAAGTATACCTAAGTATTACTTGAGCGATCTGCCTCAAGAGCTTTCTGCTCATTTTATTACTGGCCTATTAGTAATTCCTGAAAGATAGACCCGCCAAAAGTTCATGGGGAAATTGGTAACTTTTTAAGGTAGGGCAAATGTTACAGAATTTAATAGTCCACTGTAATTTAATACTCAAAGACTGTAATGGAATACACTGAAATACCAATTAGTTCTACGATATTGATTATATTATTATTTACCGTATTCGATAAGTTAATGCGTATATTAAGGTTAAGAACCTTAATTTTCCTGGATTGCTATTTGAATAACATACCTGTTTTAATTAATTGTCTTTGTTATTCTTATTATAATATGATTCACATCTTCCGATGTTACGATGTTACTCAATAAATTTACCCTATTTAATGTTAAGTCACATAAATCAAATAATAATAATATGACTAAGCTGTGCGAATGATATGAGACTAGAAGTTGTATTACTATTGTACTTTTTATATTCTAAGAATTCCGTGAACCTACTTAGTATCCTAATTTATGATACAAAATGGGATAAGGGATTTTTTTGTCGAGAATGAGTGTACTCAAATGAGACACTTTGTGGATTGATTATTTTGTATGATCTTAGAACAACTTTTAGGTGAAATCCATATAAAATCTGGAAAGAGCTGCTGTTCAGATTTTTTATTCGCCTTTGACTGGAATATTTCACCTGCTGGTAATTTAGTGACGATGCAGTCTAAGATACTAGCGGGCTAACTTGGAAGTGTTTCTACGCGATCGGTGATGGTAGGTAGATGGTAGGTTACTAGCCGCGGCTAAAGCATCTCATACAAAATTGTGGCAAAATAACAAAACCGCAGAAACAAACGAGTGTTTATCCTTAGTCCCAGTGGATCGGCCCATCAATGGATCCACGAGTAATTTTTTTACCCGTACCCATGACACTAGACCACCTCCAAACAAAGTCGCTTGATAGGTACTATAATGCTCTGTTAGTTATATTTGCAAGATTGAACCAAGCTCGCACGCTGAAGGGAGGAAACTTTTGCTGCAAGCCCCTCTCCGGTGAAGTGCATTGCAAATTATGCCGTTCCAGCCAGTAGTAAACCTTTCAATGCGATTCCCGACTAGAGACCGTGAACCCTGCGCGTGCGCAATGTTTATCTCCAGCCAGATGATCCGAGGCCGGTATATAAGCGGGCATTAAGAGCACCCGGCACCATTCGCGATTAAACCACCGCCGAGAGCTTCCGCGCGACGAGGTTGCAGTGACCGCCAACTGAATTGATACAATTGCCACTTAGCACCCTTCCGCGATGGCTTCCATGAGATTACTAATTTTCGTTCTGCTAATTGCTGCGATGTCAGTCGATGCTGCACCTTTCTTTGACGCTATTTACGACGCCCTCAACGGTAACACCAGGAGATCGTACGGCTACAGTGGATATGGAAACTACGGCTACAACTACGGCTATAACAATGGGTACAACAGGCGTGTAGAAAAACCGAGGCATGGGAAAACGTGGAAGGAGATCTGCAGGGTCCATTACCCGGATGCAGCCGCCTTTCCCGGGGCAGGGGGGATAGTGTGTCCGTACTGAGGGTCAGATCGCGTGTTCTACGCAATGGAGCGGTTGCTTCGTCGTCGCAACATCATGAGAATGGGATGACCTAGATATGAAAGGAATGAAACAGAGCTAACATAATAATTGCTTAGTGTGAAGATTTGAGACGATATATCATTTCCACCTTGAGGCTTATAGCTAGGTGGAACAAATACAGTGCAATGTTGCGGGAGATTCTGGAGTCATCGGTCAACTGCTCCTTCTGTTTTCTCGTACGATAAATGTCTGAACATTTTGATCCAGTGCTTCATTTCAATTTCATGTGTAGTGAGTGTTTACTTCTATTGTTGTGACGTTTGTGATAGGATGAACTGGCGTGATATTTGTAACCTTGTGATAGTTTAGTGGTTGTTCGATACGTTTTATGTTAATATAGTTTTTAAGGTCGATGCCAAATGAACACTGCCTAGAACACGCGATCTTAGCCCTATATTTTTGTTATTGATATTGAAACTAATGTAATTGGCTTGTTGTACTTAAAATCATAACGCGTTACAGTTACAACAATTTGTTCCTGGTGTTATCTTTCCAACAGTTTTTTCTGAAATAGTAAATGCCTATCGCAGAATATAATTTATGCTCATATTTTGTCCTTTGTCGATTCAAGTAGGCTTGTGTTCAATTTTTATTGTTTTTGTGATTTTTCGATTAGTTTTAAGTTATTTTATTAAGTTTAAATGAATGACAGTTCAAATCAATTATTTCTCTGTTGTTATAACTGTCTCTACTATTATTAGAAAGGTAATGCTCAATTGTTTAGTGTAAAAGTTATCTTTATCATTATTTTAAGCACTTTTGTGATGTGTGTCGTATATATGTAGGTATTTTTGGTTTTACGTTACGTATTGGATGTGCTCCGATTACACTTTGTAAATCAAATTACGTCTATTAATGATTTTATTTCGATAGATTATTGTAATTTCTATATAATATAAATACGAGTAAAATTGTTATTTTAAATTCAATATGCTGTCAATTTCTTTATCGACATCCTGGCGCAGTTTTTTGTTTTCCTTTTATCTTTTTACAAATCACTCTAAAGGTCTAAAGTGATCTTGACAAAAGTTTGGATCCTAAAGATAGATAAAAGGGTTTCGGGAAAATAATGGGGAACACTATATGGGATTAAAAAATACAAACGAATTCGTTATAGGAAACAGTTGATAGTGTGTTTATGTTCACATAATTAATATTAAAGTCATAAAATGAGTGATCCAATCTTTATAATTTTTCAGATGATACAATCTTAAATTAAGGTGGCTTCAAATGGCTTATAACTTCGTTTTAAAATTATTACAATAATTGTATAATATAATAAGTATCAATTATTGCCGCTTGTTTTAGCTGCCCTAGTTTCATGTTATTCAGTGGTTTCTATAAACTGATTTAATTTAAATAATAGAAGAGATAAAGACGGGGATTGTTTATTTGTTCAGTGTTATTATTTAGATTTGTCCTGGTACTTTTGAGTGCTTTAGATGGAGACGCTTAGACGTATAGGTGTGTGAAAAATATTTTCTGCCTTTGAAGTCTCTCACACACTCTCTCAGTCTCTTACACTGGTAGAAAAAAATGGCAACGACGGAATACATAAACAATTTAGGAAAACTTCTATTTTATGATCATTTCCGCAAGAATTAATTGCGGACATTCATGAATTTCTATGGGAAAAAGATCTGTTTACCACGGATTTCCTTTCCAACCCCCCAATTCTGTAACTCAGTGCCTATCAACGACGATAGGCATTTTTTATCCATTGAAGGTTTGAAGATATGAAGATCAATGGATAAAAAATATATGGCAGTGGCTTTCATTTTTTTAAAAAGCACTGAGTTACATAATTTGCCCCCTGGTCTTAGAATTGGCGCGTTATTGTTCGCAATATCCCAATTCATTGGAAGTCAACTTTACAAGCAGTAACCAATTAGGTTTATTCATCTGGGGGCCTATTATTATTTGCTCATTTTTTCAGAATTTTATGAGCTCAGGATCAAGCATACGCGTCGTTTGTGCCATTGAGAACACATTAGCGATATCAGTGAAAATATGGTTACTGCATTCCATGGCCAGTGGAAGCAATTTCTTTGTATTAAATTAGTGCCCTGAACGATTTCAACTGATGATCTTTTGCTACTGCTCCAGTGCCAACCGTATAAGAACTTATTGGTATATAATACTAGCTTTTGCCCCCGCGACTTCGTCCGCGTGGAACTAGACTTTGGGGTGGAATTTTCAAAAACTGTGACACACGTACTTCTTTATTTTTAACTGAAAGCTCTAATACCAACTTTGATGGAAACAGCTTGAAAAATGACGGAGTTTCATATAAACTTCCATCCCCTATTTATACCCCTTAGGGGTGGAATTTCCAATAATCCTTTCTTAGTGTACGCCTACATTTTAAAAGGAACTAACTGTAAAAATTTCAAGTTTCTAACTTCAGTAGTTTAGGCTGTGCGTTGATATCTCAGTCAGTCAGTCAGGACTTTGAATTTTATATATATAGATAAACTAGTATTACTTACTACTATGGTACTTAGCGTGGGCAAGAGATGGTTTAACGCTCATTTGATGGATGGAATATAAGTTCTCAGATTAGAATGCAATCTATTCCACTGCAATCTACATCCAGGAGACGTCCTCTTTGGCGGGCGCAGCGTCTACTGTCGTGGAACAGGGTAATAGAAGCAGATGTTAGTATTTATATACGTTCGTGGGTTTTATAATAGACTGTCTACCATAGCTGAATGAGAAAGTGATAGATACACAGTCAAAGGTCTGTCTACCAGCATGCTTTTCGTTCCGCTGCGTTGCAACGGTTTCGCGGCGAAGAAATGCTAAACTCTTTATAGAAGAATTTATTAACTTATCAAGTCTATCTTTTATTATTACTATTAACTTAACTTTTTATTACGTAACTAGCTGATGGCCGCGACTTCGTCCTCGTGGATTTAGTTTTAAAAATACCGCGGGAATTCTTTGATTTTCCGGGAAAAAAATTGGTCTTTGTCACTCTCCAGGTCCTCAACTATAAGTATGCAAAAAATCACATCGATCCGTAGCTCTGTTGCAGCGTGATTGAAGGACAACAAACTAACAAACAAACGCACTTTTGCATTTATAATATTAGTAAGGATTTCTTAAGAAGGATATACCTACCTACCTTTTGAGCTATGACGGCTTAAATCGACACTATAATATTATAATGTCGATATGTTATCTATTATTTTTTCATACAACGTTAGTGGTTAATGTTTGCAGATTTTGAATAATTTAATAAATTACGAGAATTACTCGACGAGTAAGAAATACTGATGTATTTTTTTTAAGTATAGTTAATAACATTACGTACATTAGAATACGTGTTTAGATTTTAAATTGAAAACTTTGTAATGAAAAAAATAACCTTGGACTTGCATTTTGGTCAAAATATTATTTGTCCTTATAAATATTGATTGTCCAGCAGACGCCTTGTTGAATTTATATTTGCGTTAAATGTCGCGTCGTTATTGTATTTTGTTAGTCATCAAAAGTAAAGTACCGCAATTCGCAAACGGAATTAACTTGATACTGTTAACGTTTGAACTTACGAGTTGTGCTGAAATTAAGTCACATAACATACAATGCTAACAAAATATTATTTTGACTTATGTTCTTATGCTAGTAAGTACCTAGTAAGCGGATCTAAACTGCTTTTTAACCCCCAACGCAAAAACGACGGGGTGATATAAGTTTGACGTGTGTGTGTGTGTGTGTGTGTGTGTGTGTGTGAGCCTGCGTGCGTGCGTGCGTATTGTTTGTTTATTTACTGAAAGTTAAATAGTTAAATAATAACAATTGAACCTGAAATAAGATACAATTACTACTTACTATATTAATTTCCATATCTTCGCAATTGAAGTGAAAAGCAGAGTGTATAACCCATAAATAATATAAATTCCATTTTATCACCGATTTAAATTTTATCTACCTTCGGATTCGGCTAGGGTGCATAAACATATCGGATGTAATGGCTTGTTTTATTCACTTATTGTAAAACCTACTATTTTGTAGTATTCTAACTAGCTGACTGACAACAGTTTCACATAACTACTTAACTTAATGATTTATTACTATTGTAAACCTTAAGTAAATAATTAGTAGTTCCAAGCGGTTGTGAAAATCGCATTGAAGCCCAAGTAAAAATAAATAATTAATAAGTATCTCATAATTACATGATAATAAAATATTGGCTTTTTCTTTCAGTAAAATTTACCATTTTTTTTTTATTCGATGACAAGATAGCCCTTGACTGCGATGTCACCTGATGGTAAGTGACGATGCAGTATAAGATGGTAGCGGACTAACTTGGAAGGGGTATAGCAGTGTGCAAAAACCTATACCCCTAATCGGTTTCTACATACCATCGTGCCGGAATGCTAAATCGCTTAGCGGCACGTCTTTGACGGTAGGGTGGTAACTAGCCACGGCCAAAACCTCCCACCAGACAAGTCTACCTATAGTTATCTACTTGCAGGAATTGAAAGCGAACAACTATTGTTAACTTTGTTGTTTTAAATCGACAGGGTTTAGAATCGACATCATTTGAAACGAAAAACAATGATAAAATACAAAAACATCCTGTTTTTACACACTCGTGTCCAGACGCATAAATATTCTAATCCCTACTAATATTATAAATGCGAAAGTGTGTTTGTTGGTTTGTTGGTTTGTTGGTTTGTTGGTTTGTCCTTCAATCCCGCTGCAACAGAGCTTCGGATCGACGTAACTTTTTACATGTGTGTAGTTGAGAACCTGGAGAGGAACATAGGCTATTTTTTATCCCGGAAAATCAAAGAGTTCCCGCGGGATGATAAAAAACTAAATGTACGCGGACGAAGTCGCGGGTATCAGCTAGTTTAAAATAAATAAGACAAAGATACCGCTGTTCAATTTCGCATCTCCTATCTAGGTATCTAGGTCATAGCGTAGTGACCTAAATTAAGTTTGGTACCTACGAGTACCATCGTACTGGCAGTAGCCAGTACCACGTTGTTGTCATTTTATACTTCTACGTAAATGTACCCAAATCTGGTCTTTAATCCTTACTAATATTATAAATGCAAAAATGTGTTTGTTTGTTGGTTTGTCTTTCAATCACGCCGCAACAAAGCAACGGATCGACGTGATTTTTTGCATGGGTATAGTTGAGGACCGGGAGAGTGACATAGGCTACTTTTATCAAATCAAAGAGTTCCCACGGGATTTTAAAAACTAATTCCAGCGAAGCTGTGGGCATCAACTAGAAAATAAAACGTAGAGCAGATAATATTATTATCTGCTCAATGTTAGCTTTTTAGCTGAAAATTGTGATTATCTTAATTAGATGGCAGAGGTTTTATTGGGAAAATAATGCTGTGGGACTCGCAGATCCTTAGAAAGCATTTTCTGATAAACATAAAACGACAGCTGATTTTGTTACTTAGGCGTAACTGTTATTGTAAGATGTCGGTGACAACTCCGGTGCGGTGCGGCGGGATAGTTCAATAAAATCATTGCTGCAGAGACGATCGCAATCACGTACCTGATTGGCCGAATCTCTCCCGCTATTCGCTAAAATAAATTGTTGAAACAACAACGCTATAAATTCGGCCAATCACCACAATTGAGACTGTAGCAATGATTGATGCAGCTTTTCCGCAATCGACCAGCGGAATGAATTAATGCGCTCTTTGGGATACGGAAGAAATGTAAAAGTTAACTTCAAACTTTAAAAAATGTAAAAGAAACCGGCCATGGCGGCCAATCTCCACAGAGATTAGCCATCTGCGCGGGAGATATTATAGTGTACAAGTGTGTGCGTAAACACATGTGCACTCTCTATTCCCTCACTCTCATAGTCCAATGGGACGGAAAATCTGACACGACTCGAGGGAGATCAGGCGCAGAGCAGCGCAGACGGCTCTGAGCTAGTACTGAGAATTTCTTGATAGAACGAATTTTATGTCTCGACCTGGGAATCCGGGGCCTCTTCATCTGCAGTCAAACTTGCTTGCCACTAGACCAACAAGGCAGTTAAATTCCAGGAAGGATTTCCAAAGTTAGTCAAAATTGACATGGGGCGCGTCACCCACAAAGTTCACTTTCGTGGAAGATAAGGTGTAAGTACTGAATTTTTCTTTTCTAGGACACGATAGGTTTTGCCTGTTATAGGTATCTAACTATTTTTAACAGCTCCAAAGTATCTGCTTCTATCCGGAACTGACCAGCTTTACCTAAAAACCCGACCAAGTGGTAAGGTAACCCTAAAAGTCATACAGAAGATTTATTCATGAAAGATGGATTATATAGAACACCGTGAAATAGGTACGTCCTCGACGGTAAATACAAAATTGCGTAAATAAAAACTCTTGCTCTTGCAGCGTCACCAGGTGGTAACTTTGTATTTTCCAAACCTTGTAATTTTTCTAACAAGCACTCTGTTTATGCGGCACTAAACTTTATCGCAAGGGAATTTTCGTAACATTGAAAATTGAAGCGACGATCGATATAATCATGTACTCACCTCTTTTTTAGGGTTCTATACTAATATTATAAAGAGGAAAGATTTGTATGTAAGTAAGTATGTTTGTAACGAATTGGCTCAAAAAGTACTGAACCGATTTGGCTGAAATTTAAAATGGAGATAGACTATACCTTGGATTAAAATATAGGCTACTTTTTATCCTGAAAAAATTATACTTCCAGTGGGACTTCAAAAACCCTCAATCCACGCGTACGAAGGCGCGGATATCAGCTAGAAAATTGAAGCGACGATCGATACAATCATGTACTCACCTCTTTTTTAGGGTTCCATACCCAAAGGGTGCCATAAGCTTCCGCTGTCCGTTCATCCGTTCGTCTGTCAGCGGGTAGTATCTCATGAGCAGTAGATACTTGAAATTTTCATAAAATGTGTAAGTATTTTTATAGCCGCCATAACAATAAATATAAAAACAAAAGTTTAAAATGAAAAAGAGTCTTCATGGTACGGAACCATTCGTATGCGGATCCGACTCGCACTTCACACTCGTACAACATACGTGTTTGATTGAGCTTCATACCTTGATTTTAAAAGGTGTTCCGAAAATCGAAATCATTAGGTATGAGGTCTACTAACTATCTACCATACGAGTTAGAACCTTACCTTAAGAGTTAAACTTGCAATGAGAAATGAGTTTGCCATGTTATCTTCCAGGGTCAGATGATGGATGACTTAAGTTTCAAATACCAAAGTTTGGATCACAAACAAATTTCAGTACAGTACGCAACTATTGCTAGGTACTTGGTAGTGTTACCTACTAACTAACTACCCTAATTATGAAGATAATTTGAAAAATCTGTTACAATTTTTATAAAGTTTCCTGGTTCCGTCAAAATGTATACCTACCTACCTTAATATTATTATGTATTGTTTGGCGTTTCGGATACTTTTCAAAATGTAGTGCCAGTGATATAATAATATTACTTTATAGAACATGACTTAAAAGTTATATTGATGAAAGTCTTGAGTGCAAAATATTTTTCTATACAGACTTAAACCACAAACCATTTTGTACGTGGCAACGTTTAGCGGTACCGATTTTAGTTTAAACCCAGAAAGTCTAGGCTCTAATCAAAATTACTTCACATAAACCAATATCGCAACCAGCTAAAGTACAGAGCATTCTAAAGTCCATAACAGTATTGTATAGGTATAGCTAGTATGTAACTTCTTTTTGTAAGCTTTGCTTAGAGAGCTAGAGACCAGGCAATAGAAATGTTAGAGATTGTTTATCTATCAAATAGGGCACGGTTATTAACTTGTTATTCTAAGAACGCCTTTGATTGATTTCGCAATTAGCGAAAGGTCTGGCCCAGTTTTAGATTTTATTGTCAATAGATAAAACATGTTGTAAAAATATTCAGTTAGATCCATAAACGTAGTAAATATTATTATGGAGTAGTTAAGTATCCCAGTGAGTGAATAAAATTAATAAGATGTACCTACCATTATTAAGTTTATAAGCATTGGTACTTAGTCGGGTTGAGTCCATTTTGCGTATCGACTACTAGTTACTACTAGAAATCTGGAACGACGACTTTACGTAATCACCATGGCTCAAGGGTGCAATACCGCCAACTTCCTAACTACAAGTTGCTGTAGTGGGAACTTCAAATATTTTTATTATATTTTATTTTTCAAGCCATTGCTAAAATTTTTGCATGATCCGTTGCTAAAATTTAGCAACGATATAGAATAGGAAGATTTCTTCGTGCTTTGTAGTGTATTTAAAATTTATTCAACGTATATTTATAACGTATATTTTAGAATTTCTTCGATACACATGAGGTGCATGGTCTATAAATCCGTTATTTGTGTTTAATTTTAAATAATGATTATGACTTAACCACTAACGTTCAAGAAGTATTTTCACTAAAGTTTGAATTTTCAAAATCGCGATCTTTACAGTTCCACAAGTTTTACAAGGATATTGCCTTATATAAAATTTCATGACACAAACACTGTCTTAAATTAAAAGGAAATACCATTTATACGCTTATACATCTACGCATCTATCAAAGTTGTTTACCACTATCGGTGGAGCATTCACTTTAACTGCCTTAAATTATTTTAGTGCACTTGCTGAAATTAAACTTTGCTCGTATAAAATGTAAGGAGATAAGTAACGTCCCATGGTGCAATTTAGCCAAAACGTTCCAGGTTTCTGATTTGAATATCATTTTCTCTCGAATGTAGATCTACCTTAAGAATGCATAACATTGGTCCTTAATCAGATCACTTTTCGAATTTTTCAAATTTAATATAATACCTACTTGCAATCTGGCAAACATCGTCTAGGAATAGTTTTAGTATAATTTGATTAATAGAAGAATTAGCAATCCATTTGTTCTTAGTGTTGGTTTGGGTAGGTATATAATTTTTTTGTACTCTCGCAACCAGTAAGCAGACCACTATTATTGGGCGGGTGTTGTCAAAGAGATCACTCGATCAGTAGCTGTCAGATTTGGGTCACGCATGATTACACTAACGGCCCAGTAGTCATTGTTCGGCATATTCTCGAAGTGTATGTTATGGTTATGCGTTAGACTTCTTAACTTTGGGTGAGTCAAAATCAGGGGGATTCCTGTAGGGAAAATTTTCTATGATTTATCTAGGTAGTATGTATATTGTATACGGTAAACCGCAACTGCACCGTTATACGTGGTTCAAATTCCACGATCGCGCTTTGGCTCTTCATACCTGATATATGCACCGCCGGGAATGCCTTTACGGCCTACGTTTTTCTAACTAACTATAACTTAGACACCTTTAAATCAAGAGTGAATAGTTATAGTTATAATTTTCATAGATATAATCGCAGTCAAGCTCGAGTCTATTTATTAAAAAAAAAAGAGTAACAACTGCACTGAGCAACAGAAGACAAAATTTTTTGTTAATCAGGCACTGTCGTGGACGATGTCTCTCAGTATTTCATTGCTAGCTGATGAGCTGATGACTTCGTGGACTAAGGTTTTTTGATTTCCGCGAGAGCTCTAAAATTTAACGGGATAAAATGAGGCCTAGGTATTTGTCAATCCTGGGTATGGGCTATCTCCATTCCAAATATCAGCCACACGTTGCGTGAAGGAGTAACAAACACCAATTTATACATCCATCCGCACAAACTTTCGCGTTTATAGGTAATATTTTAGTAGGATAGGATTAGGCTGGGCGTTCTTTATCTCTCCGGAGTTACATGTAGAGTTTAGACACGAAAAGGCACAACTCTTCAAAAACTCAAAACTCGTAAGAAACCAAAGCAGCCTACTAGCAGCTTTAGGTTTACTGGTTTGAATGTACTTGAAACAAATAACTTTTCACAAAATAATATACATTTTGGTCGAAATGTTTTAAACGCGAACGTCAACAGAACAAAGGTAGGAATTTTAAAAATATCTTCACGTCCGTCCCGAGTCGTTTTCTGTGATAAAAAGGTCCGGCCAGCGTCGATCAAAAGCAAACGGGATACTGTAATCATCAAAAAAAAATATTTTATCATACAATCCACAGAATCCTTTTTTTGTTTTATATTTATTTTGACAGTCAGTTATGTGGAGATATTTTATTTTCTGCTAAAGTTATGTTTCAAAATTGAACTTATTAAATTCAATTATTACGGTTTTTAGAGTGAATGCCATTAGTACCAATTTATGATATAGTAACGACAAAGCATATTCGGAAGGGCGGTGTTACACGGTGCGTTGCGTTGCTTGTGCGTTGCGTTGCTTTTGCGCTGCTTGCCACTCCGTGATATTCCACGCGGCGCTTCAGATCTGCGTTGCGCATTATGTATATCATATTATATAGATAACAACACGTGGATTCCACGATGACAACAAGAACGTGAGGGCCTGCGTAAAGTAAAAAAATACGGGATTTAGGTAATGCAGTCTTAAAAGCAAAAGAAACATAAATCAGTTGCAGCAAGTATGAAATTTCTGCACATTTCTTCATTGCTTGAAAAAAGACAAGCATTTTTTCACTACATCATCATTTGGTAAGATAAAAAGGGTGACAGAGGCCGGATCTCGACCGGATAGACAAATTGGACCGTTTTCGCAAACATAAAACAATAACGTGTTTGTTGCTTTCTCGAGTGGGTAACTACATTTTTTGCATTGAAAATGGAATATTTTTGGTTTGTACTTAGGTATAAGACCGGTTTGTATAAAATACGTAGATTAAGACCCAAGAGACGGGTCTGCCCGCGAAATTCAAATTTAATTTGGTTTTTCGCAATTTGTAAACTAATACGACAAAGTAGGCTTATGGTATTCAAATTGCGCCAATGGCAGTATCATCTTCACAGGTTTATATACCTACTAATCTTTACGTGAAAGTATCCAGTTTAAGAATTGAATGACTTTGATGTGAGCTACTCACAAATTAGTCATTATCTTGACTAATTTCTTAGGTTGTAAGCTGCCGCGCTTCCAGTAGTAGAACAAGAACAGTAACAAGGCAACACCAACAAATATGCCACGCAATTTTGTTTTTCCTTGAGAATATAAATCATGTCGTATAGTGTGTGTGTGTAAAATTCATAATTAGGTCTAGCGGTACCTACCCAGGAACTCCCCGCTTCGCTCCACGAATAAACGACTCCTCCGAAAGTACGCACTGCGATCGACGCACACTTCACGTAATTGCCTCTCGATAATAGAACCGCCGAGGTTTCCTCATATTTTTAATAGATTTTTATTAGGTACCCTTAGATTCTTATGTTAGTTAGTAGAAAATATTCATCATTTACGGAGTGAATGAAAAAATTAAATAAACATAATAGTAGAGTAGACATGACGAATTTGACTATTACAACTCTATTGCGATAAGTTTAAACTTTAAAAATACTGGTAGATGCGTCATTTTGTTCTGATGTCGAATATGTGTCTAAATCATTTTGGAAAAGTAACAGATCCGTCTTTTTTCTTTATGACGACAGAATATTTAATCAAAGTTATAAAACACATTAATTTATTCAATATAATTAGCTCATGCCCGTGACTTTTTGTACTTCATACTGTGACCCTATGTTTTTTTTTCATTAATAGGTAGTTGTCAACTATAGTTGTACACTAGGCCTCTGTTGACAGCGGTCTAAATAGGCAATTTTGTAAGGTACCTAGTGCTTATAAAGATGATGTATCATCATATAGAAAAACATAGGGAATAAGAAGAGGTTGATATTTATTAACTGTAAAAAATTATTGCTTTAAGGACAAAAACCAGAAAGAAAACGGACGAGAGCGTTTGTATGGAGAAAAGACCGTCCCGTCCGCATTTCCTCTTAAGTGGTGCATTTGCTATAAATAATGGATTGATCACTCTCCGACGATTGTATGGGACTTGTTCGAGGACTCTTACTAATTCTTAATTGTACCTTGCCTGCAAAAAGTCCAACTGTGAGCGTGACCAGCAAAACGTATACCATAATTACCGAGGACACCTGGCTGTCCGAAGACGCTGGCCATTCGAGTAACAAATGACTGTCGCTAGAGTAGATTACCCCTGTCCGCCACTAACAGATAGTGTCGTAAAGGTGTAATTAGTTATAATGTTACGGGGCGAGTCGTAATGGTAGAGTTTCCGTATAAGTGTTTAGCTTCTTGAACTTGATATTGATTTATTCCAACATGAAAGTATTTTTAAGATATAAACGATATCTCTCTTTATGTTAGAAGAATATTAGCTTCCGGTAGGGAATGTGTGCGACAATAATTCACAGGTGTTTGAAATATACTTGTCTCTAGTAGTAAAAATTTTCTGTTCGGACTGATTTTTCAATTGCTTCTACTGAATCGTGAGTTTTTTATTCCTCACAATCCTAACCTATCTACAATATGATGTAAATCTCCTGCTTCTAAGCACTAAATTTTGATGATGTAAGGTACTGGGAAGTAAACGGTGAAGATTGAGAATTTGTCAATTTATTATAGATGTTGTGAGTTTAGAGTCTAGACTGTGTATTTCGGATTGCAATTCCTCAAATCTGATACTGCAGGGCTAATAATAAAATAAACCGTGATGACGGAAAATCTATCGAAAATGAATTGATATACATATAAAGTAAGAATATGCTTATGTGAAAATAAAATAATATTATACATACGATAATCTTGTACAATACAGTTGACTTGAAAAATGTGGCAATGAATTTCTTTCATAGCCACTATATCCGTTGCGAAATAGGCGAAAAGGTCCCGGTATAAAATATAACATTTTATTTAGGGTATAAAATATACTAACCATATTTTAGTTTAATGTTCAAACATCAGCTGTTTAGAATCTAAATGTTACGCAGGTAGATCAAATGGATATGTACCTAGAAATAAGTCCATCAAATGAAATATGTACATTGTACATATCACGTGCATATACAAATGCGTACCTACGGCGCGCTTTATACGTATTGAAAAATTAATACTTATTTTTGCTATGATTATGATATGACACGATATTTTATATTTATCTGATACGCGTATATCTATAAAATCGTCGTACACGCAAATCAATTCTTTTAAGCCCTGTAAATCAATTCTTTTCAGCAACTTAGTAAGATAATTTTTAATTTCAGATCTTGGCGTCAATTTGCAATATCGAGTAAGCAATATAAAAAGGCTCAGGATCACTCAGCGGGCGATGGAGAGAGTTATGCTCGGAGTATCCCTGCGAGATCAAATAAGGGGAGAAGAAATGAGGAGATCCGTATAGGAGAACTAAAGTCACCGACATAGCTCTGTGAGTTGCGAAACTGAAGTGGAAATGTTCGAAGAGCTGATGGTCGATGGGGTCCCAACATCGTGGAAAAACTCTCACTTGAGAGAGCTCCATAATGTTCTCAATTGTATGTGAAGTCTGCCGATTTGCATTGGGCCAAAGTGGTGACTGGTGGACACAGGACAATGGCTAGTCTATGGCCTAATACACTTTTGTAAGAGGAGATCTGCGCTTGGTAATGAAATGATTATAATGACAAAATGACGATGATCATGATGAAATTAATCTAAAAAAGAATATGAATATTAAAACAGGTCATTTTGTAATAGATCACGGGATTAAATTCAACGCAGAGACGAATTCTAAAATATACCTATCCAAGAAGAACCGCACAAAAAATATTACAATCGCTACTTCGGGGAAGACGTCGATTAATTTTGGTATCGATTTTGGTGAGTCGCCTAACAATAGGTGGCGGATCCTGAGCTGTTAATTAAAAGCAAACAAGAGCCGCGAAAAATCGCTCCGCCAAGACAGCTCCTTTTAATTTATCAAAGATTAAATCTAGTGTAATCGAATTTCAATCAAATCAGTGAAATTCATTTTATGGCACGCATGTTATTAAATTCTGATCAATGTTTATTCAATTTTAAATGTTATTCCAACACTATTCTAGCCGAAGATAGAAAGAAATAAATTGGGAGAGGTATTAATAATTATGATGAGTATTTTTAGTTATTATTAATAGTTGAATTGTCTCTATCGGATAAAATTGATGACCTACAATTTTTGTGATTTCTTGGGATCTAACATCTAAATAAACTAAGTATATGTTTTAATAAAATGTTCGGTTATAAAATGATGTGATGCAATCAAACAGGTAGAAGTTAGAATCACTAATAACTTCATTTTAAAAGCATAACATAATCTATATATAATATACTTTATATTGAAAAGTATTCCCGCTTTCTCCTCCAACTGCTAGGAGTAAGAAACGATTTCTAATTACTTCAGTACAATGGCTAAGATTAGCTTTTTAATCACCTTTCGTAAGTTGAGTCCGGCGCTTGACCATTGAGATGATGATATTATAGAAATATTATACTTCGTAATTAGCTTTAGTTTTTCTATATTGTATACTGTGGTCATTTCTAGAAGGCGGCAATTATAGGATGTATTTTGTGTAACTTCTTATGAGACATATAAAATTGTGAACTAATTAAATGATCCAAATAGAAAAAAAAGAAAGAGCCTTGAAATTAAATTAAAAAGAAGGCATTATGAAATGGTACATTATATTTATATTATTGGGCGCCAATTTTAAAAGAAAACAAAACAAAAACATCGAAAACAAAGCTAGGACGAACGGAATCTTGCCAAGAATGTTCAATAAAACCAATCAACGGTAGCATTGCCTGTTGCTCCGATATTCGGCCATAATTGCTTTCTGACGGAAGCATCCTATTTGATTTTCCATTCGCATTTCTACCGAATGCGTCCGATAATATATTATGTATAGGTGTCCGAAGCATACCCTAAAGTTTTAACATTAACAATGTTTAGTTTTTCATTTTAGTTGTTATTTGAGTGTTTTACCGAGGCTTTTTTTGCAATATCATCCAAATAATACAACAATATATTTTTGCAAATTATTGTCATTGCCATCGAAATTCGAAATAAATTATTGTCAAATGCTTTATTTCTGCACTTTTTAGATAAAAATTCCGAATCTGAGCAGTAGCCTAAGCACGAACATTTTAACTTTCGAGTAGTAAAGTGAAGTTAAAGCCAATGTATGAAAATGACAAGAGCGCTCCTGTCATGTTCATACAAAAATTATTGCTGGCGTGAAAATGTTCGTTCTTAATGTTCAGTATTTTTTCAGTGTTCAGTGCTGCTAGTCAGATGGTATTACTTAGCAGTCAATTGAAAAATTTCACAGAACACTGTAGCACTGGTTTAAAGAGGTAGAGTAGACAAAAACAGGACGATAATTAGTATCCAATGCGATTTCCTGATTTATACATTTAATGAACGAAGGCTCTCTTGAGGATATTAGGAAACACTTGCAGAGTAAGCCATTCTGTAGGTCCGTGTGGGTAGATATTTGGCAGCATTAGGGTACAAATAAGGCGTTTCTTATTATTGCCTTTACTGGATTAGATAATATACAGCCCGGAAGGTCCAATTTCTCGAACGTCCAGTATTGTTTTCCAAAAAATCTTTAGTAATAAAATAATTGAATTAAGATAATTATAACGTATCGCTACTATAAGTCACTCTATCAGGTATTAGAGATTGTGTGCATCCTAATGCACACAAGTTACACAAGATTGCAACAGTGCTTGAAAGTCTCTATAAGAGATTTTTGTCCAGTGGACGTAAACTGGGTGAAGATAATGACGGTGAAATGCCAATAAAGAAACGTGTATAATTATAAGTAAGTATTAAGCTATTGCATAGCTTCTATCGCGGGCCTTGAGCGTGGAGACCGAATTCAGAAATTCCGTAACGAAAATAACCTGACACGGGACTTCTCTCACCGCAAGATGGCGTTGATAAAAAATGCTATGCAATAGCTTTACCGCGGCAGTCCCCGAGTGCCACACGTCTTTTTTTGATTTGACTCACGTTTGGGACTCTCATAGTTTCTGAAATATTGTCAACCATCGACGCTAATGTACCTACTGTGTTTATACCTATATCTATTTCAATGTTAGCAACCCATTATCAAACTGCTATAGGTAAGTAAATCGATTGTTAAATTTTGTTTTCCGATGCAATATGAAATGAAACTACGAACAAACTTTGCTTGAATCTTTGGAATTTTGAACAAACTTTGAGCTTTCGATTTAAAAAATGTCACGGTACATCACTTTTACAATTGCATATTTTATTTACATGCAGCTCTATGGGGACCAATATTGCATCGGAAATGGATACGTCGGAAAGGCGGCTAGGGGCATGTTAATTTGCATACGGATACAAAGAAAGTGAATGAATGTACTGAACGTTAGTATACTGTTGGTTGAGGTGATTACTACTTTATAATAGGAAATCGTGTTCGATTGTAGAATTTTTTTTACTAGTTACTAACAATTTATAAACTTGTGAGTTTTTAGTAAGTTCTCTACAACTTTATTGATGGAAGGAAAACGACGTATGACTTTAGCAATCTAAAAACCTAAAAATTAAATCCTGTTCGTTGGTAAGCACGTAACTTGAGAACGGCTGGAGCGATTCAGCAATTTTTTATTTTATAATATTCGTAATAGTTCGAATTAGGTTTTATGGAAAAAAAACATTAGAAAATTTTCGTAAAATTTCGGGAAAAACGGAATTTCTTTTTTTCTATAAGATATTTGTATGCACTCAAGACAATAGAGCTCTTCTGTCGCAGGGGCTATCTAAAGCGAAAGCTAGTAAGGTATAATTTTATGGAATTCTAAAAGAGAATACACGAAATTGGTCATTCGGAGAATTGGACCTAGAGGACAGACTAGACATTCCAGGAATTGGACATTCTGGGAATAGAACAGTGGTTAGATGAATTGGCAACTTACTGTAAAATTGAAAACAAAAAATAAAACAATTAAGTACCTATTATCCATGCTGTAACTTACTATACTAGAAATTAGAATTAGTAGTGTATTTTAAGTTTCTACATAGAATGTTCATGTGAAGCGTGAGAAATGAAGTGGAATATGATATTGTATCGCAGAACCTATGTATCTAGAATGCGCTCAGGAGACAACTGGGGCGGATTGATGCATGTGGCGGCAAATAGACGCTCGCAGTGGCGCAAAGTATATTGTTTGCACAATTTTGCACCCCATTATGATTGAACTATAGTACGCAAAGTATATTATTTGCACAATTTTGCACCCCAATGCCTCAATAGCCCAACGGTTACAGGTGCGAACCGAAAATTAAAGGTTGCAGGTTCAATCCCCATCGTTGCAATATTATCGTAACCACTCCTAACACAAGTTTTCACTTATTTGGAGGAATGAGGAGAACATCAGTCAAGTTCAGCTTGGCTGATATTCTTTATTAAAAAAAAACTCGTTTCTCATTCATGCCGGTGTATGCAGTATGCCCGATATTTAGTAGTTAGTACCTTCTAAATGTGAATTAATTTTAATGAAACTTTTTGCGTGTGTAAACTATATAATGACAAAATATAAAGCAAAACTAGGAGATAGAATATTTTTATGAAGTGTGAGAAATGAAGTGGAATATGATATTGAATCGCAGAACTATCTAGAATGCGCCCGAGACATTGAGAGAGAAGTAGGTATATTGTTTGCACAATTTTGTACCCCATTATGGCTGAACTCGGTTCTCATTCATCTCGCTGTGTGCCCGATAGTTTAGTTCTAGTTTCCAATGTGAATTAATTTTAAGGAAACTTATTGCGTGGGTGAACAGCAAGCATTGATAGCCTAACTTATTTTAGATTCGGTTCGTTTTTTTCATTTTCTTCTTTGTAAAGTTCTTCTTGTAAAGTTATAAAAACCTCAAAGCACACAGGTATACTTGTTACGTTTGTAAGTTTCTAACTTTCCGGCACGTACGCTACTTTTATTCCATAGTTTTATTGAACTAAGTTTAATAAAATACATAATATTCAGACATAAATGTATCTAAATTACGTGCCTATAAAATAGCTAGCTAAAGTAATTTGTTTTTGATTAAGTATGTGAGCACACAGACAGTTCTGAAATTCTTCCATCTACTTAAAGTAAAATTACTTCATATATAAATACTTTCTAGATTACATTAAAAATATGTTTGTATAGGATACTTGGAATGAAACTATGTATTAATCGCACACCTAGATCAAAAGTCAGACAACTCAAATAATCTGTTTCCTAGACGAAAAAAAGTCTTTCTGAATCTTGAGTTAGTAAAGTTATGAAAGTCAATTATTTTAGGTCACATTTCACAACATATCTATGACATAAAATAAAACAGAAAGAAAGAAAGAAAGAAAACTATTTTATTTGATCAATACAATAATTCTTAATCAACTAGAATAAAATAAATAGATAGTCGTATTTGATCAAATAAGGTCCCCACTCAGCATCATGCTGCAGCAAGCTGCAGCGCTGGTTTTCAGTTAACAGAAACCTTATTTGAGTTGTCTGACTTTTGATCTATGTATGCGACTGTATGTGGAATTGTACCTATGTGGTATGCAAGCGAGAAGTGTTCTAAGGCGCGTTGATGCATGTAGCAGAAAATAGCTACAATACGTGAACACGGTGGCTGTGCCCCTTTAAATCATCTTATTTTGATGGCTCCGGGATTTATTGAACGCGTACGACTTTTATGCGAATAAATTTTATAGGAATCAATTTGTTTACAATCCTTATCTACAGTTTACACGAGTTTTTTGTAAGAAATACTGTGTTTATGTTTGTCCTGGTTTTTGTTAAAAATGAAAAAAAGACAGATTTTTATTTTGTTAATTTTCCTTCATTAATATCGTAAAACTTTTACTACGAATATGTTAATTAATACTCGGAACAGACCCTGCTCTCTTCGAATTTTGCTAAAAACGCTTTTTTTTCAAAAGTCAGAGTCAGAGCACACTCTACTGATCTCAGCACTGGTAGCATGGGCAGGAGATAAAAGTTTTATCCCCCGATTTTATCCACTGACGGGGGATAAAATTATCTTTTCCCTATGCTAAAGCATGGCGACAGAGGAGAAGGCGATGTATATTTCTATAAGTATATCCACTGAGTGTTATTTCCACCGCTGTGCCCATGCTCGACGGGTGGATAAAGCTAAGCGAGGGGATAAATGTTTTATCCTTTTCCCGGGGATAAAATTTCTCCCGCCCATGCTACCAGTGCAGCATAAGTCTAAGTATGGTGAGAATAAATAACATGCACATTATGAATGAAACCATTCACTTAGAAGTCATAGTAACTATTTGCAACTCATATCTCCGATAGCCAACATTTATAAAACCAAATAGCTGGAAAATAAGCCTTTTTATTATTGCAGTATTTCAGTACCTGGCATTCGTAGCATGAATACGGATATTCATTCAGCGTAATAACCTTTAGTGTTCATGTATTGTTTTCATAATAATATTGCCATTTAAAATTTTGTAAGCGCAACTTTTTAATTACAGTTCTACATTAATTACAGTAGATCGCTTTATTGTTCACTTCCTTTCCTAACAAATACTCGTAGCATCAAATCTGGTCCTCAGTTTCTCTAATTCAGCTACCTCCGACCACCCTCTTTCAATAAAATTCCTATTCTAAAAGGCACCCTACATTACGTTAAGATTTTTGTACTCAGTATCCACTCTAGCTACAAACGCACATGAGGACCTACCTAATTGAGAGTACATGTCGTTTTGCATGGTGCTACATACGCTAATTTTTAAACATTGTTGTATTTTTTTGTGATGTTTTGTAATATTGTGTAAAATAAAAGTACATTCATTCATCCAACCTGCCCATTACACTTTAACTTGCTGCCAGTTTGATTATGTTGGGGTCTTGGTTCTCCTATGGAACTTCTGAAAAGGGCAACTACTAGATAAAAGATAGTTCTTGACTGCAGTTTCACCTGATGGTAAGTAACGATGCAGCCTAAGATGGTAGTGGGCTAACTAAGAAGGGGTATGGCAGTGTATTCATACCCCTAATCGGTTTCTGCACGCCATCGTGTCGATAAATCGCTTGGCGGCACGTCTTTGACGGCAGGGTGGTAACTAGCCACGGTCAAAGCCCACCAAACCAGACCAGAGTCTATTTAGAAATTATAAATTCCCAATTTGCCCCCGCCGGGAATCGAACCCGAGACCTCCCAGTTATAAGACCATCGCGCTCACCACTGCGCCAGGGAGGTCGTCTGTTCCAGCAGAATCTGCTTTCTAAATAGGCAAATGATGTTCAAAAATAAATTCATAACGTGCCTATCTATAAAATAGATATTTAGATCGATTCTATCTTATCCATTTGTGATTTGGGATTACGGTATTTTAGCACCCACCTATGCTACAGTAGGTAACTACAGTGTGGTTAGTTCGACGAGCATTCCATTTATGCATACGATCTCCTAAGTGAGGTTGTGGATGCAAGAAGCAAGTGCATTCATAGGATATGATATGGTATTGATAACAATATGTATATGTATAATTTGTTGAAAAGTACATAGTACTGTAAAAGGAGTATGGGAGGAATCGGATTATGTCGTAACGTGAAAAAACTAATTGAGAAATTGGTAATAAAGGTTAAGGTATCATCATAAATACATACTACACACTATTGAGATTTTCAGTCAAAATATTCGCAAAGATGAACTTGACCATGTTCTCCTCTTCCTTCCAAATAAGCGGAAATCTTGTGTTAGGAGTAGGTACAACAATAGTGGAACGGGTGGGGACGAACCTGCGACTTTTCAGGTTTCAGTCCACACTTTTAAACGTTGGGCTTAAACCCGTCGCTTCTGCGGCTTATTTCTCTGCTGTAGTGTCAGATTTCCGTCCCATTGGACTATGAGAATAAAGGCACAGAGAGTGCATCTGTTTGTCTATTGCCACGATTCAATAGCCCTCTCTCTAAAAGGAAAGAATGAGAGAATAAACAAAGTGTTCGTACAGTACTCAGGAAGTAAGTTTAAGTACAGTTTATTTGTCAAATTGATATAAGTAATAGGTATAATTAATGAAATATGATTACCTAATCGTAAAAGGGATCATGCTTTAGGAATCTGAATCCGATCTGTGCAGAAAAGAGATTAGAAGAAATATAATATTATGGTGATACGAGAGATTTCTGGAGACGGCTCGAGTCGTACAGTACTTCTGGCGATTACCTATTATTGTATCTTTATGTTTAAGATAGTTATGGCTACTCTGTGTCGATTGATAATAATGTTGGGAGGTGGTGCAGCGATATCACCTTATAATACCTATTATTATTTGCCGCATAAACATTAGCATTACTCGATGTAGCTATGAAAGCACAACGTGTTGATGGATTTGCTCGCTTTGCCGAGGCGATCAGGCGATGACTGGCAGAATAAATGAACGTTAAATCCTTCATAAGCCATCTGGCTGGGATGCTGGCAGATCTACCTTTAGCAAGTTATGTGCATTTACGAATCGAATCGAAACTATATTGGGTAAAACCCAATAAAGTAAGATTAAGAGTCTAATGCTCGTTTTTTTTATTAAACCGTAGTGGCAAGTGGTGAGCGCTGTGGTCTTATAACTGGGAGGTCTCGGGTTCTATTCCTGGCGGGGGCAATTTGGGAATTTATTATTTCTGAATTGTCTCTGGTCTGGTCTGGTGGGAGGTTCCGGGCGTGGCTAGTCACCACCCTACCGTCAAAGACATGCTACCAAGCGATTTAGCTTTCAGGCACGATGGCGAGTAGAAACCAATTAGGGCTATAGGTTGATTATACACTGCCATGCCCCTTCCAAGTTACCCCGCTACCATCTTAGACTGCATCGTCACTTACCATCAGGTGAGATCGCAGTCAAGGACTATCTGGTCATCGAATAAAACAAAAACCAACAAATTCCATACAAAAAAGTCAACAAACTTATTCTATTACATTATTATAACAGTGTGGTTGTTACAGACGTAAATCAAAGCAAATTAACAAACTACATGCACAACTTATAACTAACAAATGCCAAGAAAAAAAGAAAGATAAGATTTAGGGTCCATCCAAAAACCCTAAATGTTGATGAGATAAAACCCTCTTGATTACTGAGCCAGTGAAACCCAGTTATTAAACCTAAAGCTAAACTCACCTAAACCTACCCAAAAAGTTTTTACGTTTGTTGTTTTTTGTATTAAAATCATATTATGGCGTATTTTTTGTTTGAAACACGAGTCTGTTTCGGACGAAATTGTATCATGTAATAAACGAGCGAATCACTGGAAATACGTTAACAATGGCAGGACCTCGTTCACAGGACCCTCGAGGTTTAATTCGTTTTGGGAGATGATGCTCGAAATTTCGATGATGATATTGTGTTATGTTTGAACGATAATCTTTTTCCTTTTGAGTAAAAAACGAAAATTTAATTACAATGTGGGATAAGTTTCAAGTTTATGCAACATGTATTGAAACTCCGAAATAATACTGAAGGAGATGAATGTGCTCATAAGGCCGGGCTCACTTTGGATACGAATTTGTATCGTACGATCGTGGTCGTACGAATTAAGTGCACACATTGAATACGTTTTTCTCCGTCAAGCAGGTAGTTTTCCAGTATTAACGCACGAACGTGTTTAAAATCCCAACAAGTTGGGATTGATTTCTGACGTCGGAACTACACGCGCGTATATGTACGACTAACTCGTACCCAGTCTACGCACTCCCATAGTACTTGAAAGGTTGGGATCATTCGTGCGTGTTGGTACGAGTTCGCGCGAGTAAAATTCGGACGAAAACGTATCCAAAGTGAGCGCGGCCTAAAACTGAACAACTTTCCCCTAGGAACATAGGTCGAAATCGGAAAAAAAAATTGGACTTCCCATTTTAAATTGACGATCAGCTGATTGATTTACTATGGGAGGTAAAAATTTTTTTTTCATATTTCGACCTAGGTTCCTTGGGGAAAGTTGTTCAGTTTTATGAGCACATTCACCTCCTTCAGTATTATTTCGGAGTTTCAATACACGTTGTATATAGGCAGTACCTATATATTAACTTGGTACCTATTAGGTACCTACCTAGTTTAGAGAACGCGAGAAGCGGGATATAATCCTAAAACACGCTCTTAAAATATATGTCATAGTTTTCAATAAAATAAACTTTAAGATCTCCAGGTGCTTTGAATGCTACGAAAAGTAGATAATATTATTTCTGCACTAACATTTTGTTAGATTTGAAACCGTTTTTTTTTATTTGAAAAGATTTTTTTTTGTGAAATACTGCCCTAATTGATTAAATTAACGCGGATATAATATTACTAGCTGATGCCCGCGACTTCGTCCGCGTGGATTTAGTATTTAAAATCCCGTGGGAACTCTTTGATTTTCCGGGATAAAAAGCAGCCTATGTCGCTCTCCAGGTCTTCAACTGTACCATGCAAAAAATCTCGTCAATCAGTTGTTTTGTTGCAGCGACATTGAAAGACAAACCAACAAACAAACACATTTTCGCATTTATAATATTAGTATGGAAAGGATCTTATAAGATTATGTCAAACACTCGGAGTAAGTCAAACATGGTGTTGACGATATGAAGTTCGTTTGAGGAATTATTTTCATTTTTTTCATGTAAGTGGAAAAGGATTTTTTTTATATTTTATCTGATTTAGCGTCCCGGCACGATCGCTTGTAGGTACAATACCGATTAGGACTATTGGTTTAATTTACAATTCAAACAGTCAATTTTGTTGTCATGAACCTTTAGGGAACACCTTAAAGTAGAAATGACAATGGTATTTAGGGGCTACCTACGTAAAGAGATTCTTACTAAGATAATGATTTAGGTGACATGAAAACGGACATTAAAGTAACAAAATTAAACGTTGGACACAACAACAATGATTTTTATTCCACCACAAATCAGATCCGTGATAAAACCATTATCACGCATAAAATGAACAAAAACCTTTAATCGGCTAACGAAACTAACCCGTAGGAAAATACGTTGCGGTTAAATGTTGACAAAACAAAATGCTCGGTTAATATTTAATGTTATCTGATGCTTCATTTTACGTATTCCATTGCGGTATAGATAATAATAATCTTTACTAATATTATAAATATTAATGTTTGTTAACTTTTTTGTTGGTTTGTCCTTCAATCAAGGATTGCAGCGGATCGTCTTGAATTTTTGCATGGATAGCGTACAACAATGCGTAAAGCCACATTTATTAAGTCGACGTTTTTACAAAGTTTGTGACTTTCTTAATGATAAGTAGCACAGAATCAATCGGTTTGCCCACAAGATAGTGTAATAACTTATTACATTACCTAATATGTAGCTTTATTTGTTACTAGTTTTAACCCGCGGCTTCGCTCACGTTAGGTTCGATTTTTTAACCCCTTATTTAACCCTCTTGGGGTTGAAATTTTCCAAAATCCTTTCTTAGCGGATGTCTACGTCCTAACAGCTACCTGTATGCCTTTCAGCTCGATCGGTCCAGTGGTTAGAGCTGTGCGTTGATAGATCAGTCAGTCAGTCAGTCAGTCAGTCAGTCAGTCAGTTAGTCAGTCAGTCAGTCAGTCAGTCAGTCAGTCAGTCACCTTTGCCTTTTATATATTTAGATGAAAAGAGCAACTGCTGAGTTTCTTGCCGGCTCTTTTCAACAGAATCTGCATTCCGAACCGGTGGTAGAGTCTCAACGGGTTATAAGAGCCACAGGTTGACCTATATGAAATAAATAATTTTGAATTTTATTTTGCATATTAAATGAGGACCTGAAAAATAACATAATATCGCTGCAACGGAATTCTGCTACATAATATGTAACTTCTGGCTTAGTCCATAAGTAAAATCGTAGGTAGATAAGTGATATGCGTCTACTGCGTTTGTGTACGTTTACGTTCAACTAGATAGATCTCCATCTATCTGCAAAGGGTTTTGTTCGCTAGGGCTCTGAACAAATCCCATATAGGTAATATACTAACATGTTTGGGGATCTGCTATATTGTTCTATACATTTTTTGTGTACAGGATAAAGGGACTGACATTTACGAATCCACGTATGGGAGCCAATTAGAGGTGAGTTATGAGTTCTCTTGTTTCTAAGGTCGCTACAAAATAACAGTTATAATAATGATTATTATTATTTGAATTTGGAAAAATGAATTGAGTTAGACATTAGTAGTTAGAGAGTAGTATTTATATCTAAATTAATGTTGAATTGTAGTGCAAATCGATATTAATCTTATTTTTAATTATCATAATTTAATTCATTAGCTGGGTCCCCACCAGACGATCCATCGCGCTCCGATCGCACGCGGCAGGAGCGCGATCCAAATGTGCAGGCGGTGTGGACGTGCCGCGCGCGATCCATGCGCTCGTATTGGAGCGCGCGCTCCCTGCTGCGCCCGATCCGTTCGTTGTCGGTTTTTTGCCAGTCTCAAAGGCGCCTCACTTGCGTGGCGCGCGCGGTGTGGACGGGTGTATGTTGTTCGCGCGATCCACCACCAAACATCTATATCTATATCTAAAACGGAGTGATTACATTCTCTTGGGACTGAATCACGGATCGCCTATGGATCGCTTGGAGTGTAGTTTAGGATCGCAGTTTAAACAAACTGGATCGGCCTAGTACGATCCACGCTCCACGTTCACGATTTTGGATCGCGGATCGCGGGATCGCCGATCCATTTTGGATCGTCTGGTGGGGACCCAGCTATTGACATCTGATTGATAAAATCTTAATTGTGATGACATTATGTCTATGAATGCCATCTATTAATTCTGTAACATCTGTTTTGTAAAATCTATTTGGTAACATCTACTTTACATGCAATCTATATATTTATAGATGTTACCAGACCTAGCCTTTCTGTTTAGCTGCACATTTTGTTGGAAATGAATGGGAATATTCTTCAAGTTAACACTTTAACCGTACTGATGCTATTTCACTTATTAATATGAACTAGGAACTAGGACTAGTTGGTTAATAGAAGGTATACCTTTCTTTGATAAGTTTTTATGCTTCAATTACTTCACAGATTTGTATTTGTAAGATACCCTAAGCCGAGTCCGGTGTTCTAAGTCATTAGTTTATGGCGACGTATGGCCATAAAGCCTACAGGGGATTTAGCCCGGTTTCCGTGTTATTTCTCTGAAAAGTTTTACGTATGTAATGCTCGGTTATTGGGATTTGGTTGAATCGCACCAAGGCCATAGAGCATCGGTTTCTCTGCCAATAGTTTGGAGTTCTGTACTGTGTAAGTTGCTTATTTGACCGTCCTTGTCGTCAACGACTTCTGTATGAGTAAAACAAAAACTAAAGTTTGGGTAAAGAGCCCAAGCTGATGCATTTCCAGTGAGCCCCTGAATTAATATGAGTATTATAGGGTAACAAATTAATTTCAATCTTTGACGTCACTGTGCACAACAAGGAGTTCTTTGCACAGAAAAGGTTAAACCCAGAGGTAAATTCTAGGAAGATTCTAGGTAATACGAAAAAGTAAAATTATTGTTACATATTTACTGTTTGTTTTTTAATTATTATCCTTCAAAGAACGCTTTATTAGAGCATATTTTAAAGAAATTTCATGGGTAACATTTTTCAAAAGAGGGCAAACTTTAATATAAAAATTGCAAATATTAATACTAAAATTAATACTAAATACTAATTTGCGCGACTTTTGAGTACCTATACTATAGTCCAATATATAGTAAATTTTAATTGAAATAGCATTTACTCACGCGTGATCACGTATACTGAACAGAGATTGTTTCTAACTTAGATTCCGGGTCCATTGTTGCATATTAATAAACCATACCAACCCGTGCTTAAAATTACAAAGCTCACGAAAACCCTTTAATAAGTTAGTAATAAGTCATGCAAACACAACCTACATTACCTGACGACCTAAAAAAAGTTTCGTGCGGCCGATTTTCCGAGAAAACTTTTGAGGGCGGAGTTTGTTCGCACGTGCGCAAAACGCTCGCTGAAGAGTTGTTGGCCATTGTCGACAACCGCGGCCTTCTGAACCGGCTGAAGGCTGAAGCAGTCGCCGCGAAACCTTAGAACTACGCGAACGCATGCGATGCACTGCGCACTGTAGCCGGGAAAACTTTGAAAACAAAATAAAAAAACTTTAATAACTCTAATTAAGTTACCCCTCGATCAGACAACGTACGTTCTAAAGTTTTTGAAGTTTTAAACTTTTTTTTTAACGGGTGGAAGCTCGTCTCTAGGTAAATTTATACACCTGTAGTATACTTATAATGATTAGAGCTTATTTCACTATCACCAAGTAAAGTAAACTTTAAGCGATGAAAAATTTGTCATTTCGACCGATTGCCAAAAAAAAATTGTCAAGATTTGTCAATTGACAAGGTTAAACACTATTCAGCGATTGTGAAATGAGCCCTTAATTACATAAAGAATGAACTTTTAACATAGTTTGATCATAAAATTATAGCCTCTTATCTCATTTAATTTAACTTCCTTTTTCGTTACATATTTACATTTAGTCGCTCACATTTGCCAAAAAATTGGCAAAAAGGGATAGTACATTAGTAAAAAAATACTTTGATTCTCTAACTTAGAAAACCTTCGAAAATATTAAAAGTGATTGACAATAAAATACATTAGAAATTAACTGATTACAACAGAAATAATTTGAGGAAAAACAAAATAAAAATTGAAATAAAGCTCCTTAAAATGTAGGCTAGTTTTCTATACATTAGTTTTCTATGCAGTCAATAGAATGCCAGTAGATCAGATATTATTATATAATTATTTATGTGCATAAATACGTAATAGATACGTAATAAAACCCTGATTAGCTAATAGCAATTACCCTTAAAATGCTTACTAAGAATTGGTAAGCAAACATTGTAATAATTACACATTAGTGATTCTGTGTGGTGCAAACGTTAGCGATTAAAGTACGCGCGCGTTGGCGTTAGTGGCGTTATATAGTTGTACTCAGATTGATGTGATTAAACAACATTGCTTCTGCCAACTTTTTAAATTTTTTTTTTAAAAGAATATTAGCTAAGCTGAACTTGACTTATATTCTCCTCTCCCCTCCAAATAAGCGAAAAGCTTGTGCTAGGAGTGGGTGCGACAATAGTGCAACGGGTGAGGCTCGAACTTGCGACCTTTCAGTTTTCTACTACTACTCCTTTAACCGTTGGGCTATTGAGGCTTTTTTGAAAATACAGTAGAATCCCGATTATCCGGATCAAATAAAACCAAGGGTATTCCGTATAATCGAAAATCCGGATAATCGATTTCAAAGCAAATGAATTACAAAGTACCTATGTAATTTAAAATTTTGGTTGGAAATAACTTGTTATTGATCTTTGACGTAATCAATCACATCTTTTGAGTGATCACGAATGAGTTCGGCTAATCGGATGTTCGGATAATCGATGTTCGGATAATCGAGATTCTACTGTAATAAATAAAATAGCTGTTTTTTATTTAAATTCTTTTCAATAAACGTACTCCAAAAATTAAGGTCAAGAATCAAGATCCTCATACATAATATTATGTTGTGGTACGAATGTATTAACTATTAAGATCGCTAAACGTTATGTGAGTGATTTATCGCTGCCATTGGTGAGGAGTTCTGTCCTCTACCTCTTTTTAAAGTAAAAAACTTTTTTTATAGTAAGAATTCTTACTACCATTTTTACCATAAACAAAAATGTGAATGAGATTTATCATCATCACCTCAGCCCATCGTTGACCTACTATTGCTCTCGAATGAGAAGGATTTAAATCATAGTTCACCACGCGGGCCAAGTTCAGATTAGCAGACTTCATGTAGGTACACTTTGAAATGTATAAGAATAGAGTTCCAAAAATTTCTTTGAAAATTGACTACTTGGTCAAATTGAACCTGTTTAAATTTTTATCTATCGGTAGAGTCGGTAGTAAGGAGTATTATGTTAGAGTTAGATTTCGGTGACTTTTTTTTATATATCTTTAGCGAGTAAATGAGCAGGCGGGTCACCTGATGTTAAGTGATTACTGCCGCCCATGAACATTTGAAGCACCTGAGGCACCACCAATGTGTTGCCGGCTTTTCAGGAATTTGTTGGTCCGCCCCTTGAATAACCCCATGGCGATGCAAAAAATATTTATGTGTTTAACTAGTTTTAATTCTCTACGTAGAACGCATATATGTTGAATGTAATATTATATAACATGTCACTATGCTGAATTTCAAATTTAATAAAAATCGATTGAAAAAGGGCTTCAAAACAAAAACTACGTTCGTGATAATTTCTTTAACCGCATTACCCTAATAAGCATCATAGAATATAATAGAATAATTATTTATTCAAATAAACTTTTACAAAGTGCTTTCGAATCGTGAAATGAATCTGCCACTGGTAGCATAAGCACAGGTAGTGCGTTAATTTAACTATTGCTACTATAATATCTATTGAAATGAAATTTTAGTCACGTCAAAAATGTGTGAGTTAATAGAAATAAATTTGGAACAACAATTTTCTGAACAATGGTCTCAAAGAGATCATTGTTCTGGAAAAAGGTGAAGCCCCAAGCGCAGGCATAACCCGAAAATGATCAATGAATGAACATAATAGTGATTGGAAATCGAACTGCGAAACCTTCCTGACCGACTCTTATGTCATATCCGACAGCGATGCCCATTGTCTTTTTTGTTCGAGATTTTATTTAGGAATGCCCCGTGAACAGATATTTTTTAACGCCTTTGTAATGAATGGTTTGAAATATATTTTAGTTAGCAAGGTATTTATAGTATTTTTCGATATTTGTAGAATTTGAACATCTCTATTCGCGGTTCATATTAAAAATACTTAAAGTTAGGCACATGTAAAATAAAAAGAACGTCTTGTAAAAATAACGCGAATACGCGAAAGCAATGTAGACTTTTGTGTTTTTAATTTGACAGAATATTTAGTACTAGCGGTTCCTCGTAACAACAATTATAATGAAAGTAATGGATATACATACCTACAATATCTGTATTCATTACTGCATTAAAATATTCCTGGGATTAGGTGTTCAAAAAGAAATATATAGAATGATGTTATGCTCGTAGTTGAGCCTTTTGCACTATTAATGCTGCAGGTCAATATTGCAAATGGAACCACAGGCAGCCTTCGCGAATATATTCCGCATATATTCGCAGCAGCGTATATTTCGGATTCTTTAGAATCAATATAAGTAATATATTAAAGATAGGCATTTGTATCCTCCAAAAACTCAGTAAAAATCAAGATACGACCGAAAAACCTTAATTCGACTCTACCTTTTAAAAATACTCTTACATTAAATAATCTTCTATCTAAATATACAAAAGGCAAAGGTGCCTGACTAACTGATCCATCAACGCATAGCTCAAACCAATGGACGTAGCTTTCAAGTAGGCATCCGCTAACAAAAGATTTTTAAAAATAGGGGTGTGAAAAATCGAACTTAATGTGGATGAAACTGCGGGCAAAAGCTAGTCTTAAATAAATCTTATGAATTAGTTTTTTTCTCGTCTCTCTCCAGGTCCTTAACGATACCCATGCAAAAAACCAAGTCGCTCCGTAGCTTTTTTCCAGCGTTATTGCAGGATAAACCAAAAAAATCCAACAAGCAAACACACTTTCGCATTGACGTCGCACTCTAAGAAGAAGCAACAAAACCAAAATCTAATGAGTAGTTCGGAACCTACACACAATAAATGAACATAAAACAGAATGAAATCGTACAAATTGTACAATAATGAGTAAAACAGAAAGCGAAGCATGTCGGCAGCACGAAGAGCTGCTCGTAACTACATACAACACGGGCTCTCAAACTAATGGAATAGAAACGTATTTTATAAAAATGAAAGATACACTGTTAGCTTTTTAACTCGGCTGCAACATTACTGTGGGAGTCTGTATGGCTGGGACTAATGCAATGATATACTGGGGTGCATGTTTTATTTGAAACCTTAAAAAGCAACTATAGCTTTATGCCCTCGCGACGTTTGCGTATAATTGATTAGATTTTGGGGTGAAATTTTCAATAATGGTGACACTATTTTTAATAGAAAGTCCAAATACCAAGTTTCATGGACTAATATTATGTATATTACTTACTAGCTTTAACACGCGGCTTCGCTCACGTTAGGTTCGATTTTTTAAACCCGTATTTTACCTCCGGGGTTGAATTTTGAAAAATTCTTTCTTAGCGGATGCCTACGTCCTAATAGCTACATGTGTGCCATGTGTGTTTCAGCTCGATCGATCCAGTGGTTAGAGCTGTGCGTTGATAGATCAGTCAGTCAGTCAGTCATTTACCTTTGCCTTTTATATATTTAGATAATTGATATAATGTTGTAGCATCAAGTAATTTGTGGGCTACCAAACTCCTTAGCAACTTACAGCAGATAACATAGTGTGTTTGGGCTCATAAGAATGGGCTACAATGGTCAAGGGTCGAGAAGGAGGATCTAATGATGGAGAGAAAACTGGGAAACAGGATGTCGGATATATCGTACAAAGTCCGGCCTCTGCCACGTATTCCCTTAACCTTTTAAATCAAATTAAAAAACGAACGATTTGTAAATACTCTACCGGCTCTTCTCAGCAGAATCAGCTTTCCGAATCGGTGGTAGAATCTTAACTTGTCGCTTGTCGTTGATAAGAGCCACAATTTGGCCTACATTAAATAAATAATTTTGAATTTGAATTTCAATACCTAAGGGCTCCTAACTCCACCATCGCTGTTAACTATTTAGAGGAATACCATTGACTATTGTATTCTGACAAATCTATAAATCTGGCAAAACGTAGAATTTATTCGTCGGTTAAACGGTATTTGACAAAGGTGAAATTTGCATAAGTAAATAGAAAAAACTATATAGCAATCATTTCCATCGTTTTGGTCTAGTAGATAGGCTATTTGCACTACGATTGATTCTGCGATTGAAAGCTGATGAAAGTTACAGTTTATTAAACTTCAAAGAATCAAAATACCTTTTGTCCGGTGTGAATGATATTATGGTATGAAACGCTTGTGTTTATTGAAAACATAATTGCCAATAATCTAATGAGTTTGCTGAACTTTAACAATGATCAAGTCTAGCTAATGATAATGGCCTGCTAATTTTATTTCTATACTTGCCTATTCCTTTTGGCAACTTAACATGAAACTTTAGGAATTTTTTATTCGATTACAATTTTGAAGGCGGTATTGTAAATCAATCAAAAAAAAACAAAGGTCTAATGTATGGATTTCTACAGGACTTTATCCCAGTATAGGGTCGACTCCAGCACTTTTTTGAAAAAAAAAAAAAAGAAAAGTCTTATTTCTTTCTTCTTTATATTTTATGAACATAATATCATTAGCTTTTGTTACATAAACATTCAAAAAAAAAAGTTACGTCAGCTAATGGTTCATGGTTCGATCAATCAGTTAACAGAAACTTTTCACTGAGTTGCTATTACCCTAATTTTCTAAAAATAAATCCTTTATTACGCATGTATACTGTAGCATTAAAATCGAATTTTCCTTTATTAGGTTTCCTCGGCAGTGTTTTTGTTGTAATGAATGATAATGTCAAGGCAAAACAATGTCACAGTTGATAAATTTTCCCGTCATGTCGAAGCTAATAATGATTCCTTTTCAAATTTATAAAGATACTGCTGATTTGCCCTTTAGACTTATGTTGATTGTAGTCTACACTTAAGATAAATTATGAGCTGAACTATTAACTAGCAGGTACTTACACAGTTCTAGTCCGCTGTCCAACAGCTTTCTAAGTTAGCAACTAAGTGGCAAACTAATGTGACTATTGAAGACAAACTGCAAAACTGGCAAGCAATAAACAACTCAAGGAGTAACGATCCTACTAACTTTACTAGTTCAGTTAGCAGATGCTAGCCATTTACTTGATTCAAATGTAATATCAACTCAGAGTCCTTCGGAATTTGCATTACCAGATCCATTTTTCTGAATATCGGGACTTAAATTCAATTAAAACAGGACTGGAATGAAGATATCGGGACGTAGACAATATTTTAAAAATTTACCCATATTTATGCAATATATGTAATCTGTGGTCTTGAATTAAAAAATTGTAACTTACAACATTTAATTAAAACGAAGTATGTTGGCTCTATTTAAAAGAGGCCTTTGTTCAACATTGGATGCATATTGGCTGAAAGGCTGAGGATGATCAACTTACAATTATTCAATTCAAACTTAGATGAAAAAAGTGAAATCGTGGGCAAAAAAAGCAGGACGCGTGAGTGTTAAAAAATCGGGACGTCCCGTCAAATCTGAAATATCTGGCAACAGGGCTTGAACACTTGCACAATGTTTGTTGATTGGAATTTTCTATTAAAGTGTGGTAAATTAAACTGTATCTACTACCTACCTGTAATATATAAAGTGCATGAGATACCGTCAGTGGGATGGGATACTGGCTTTTAGGTAAATTGGTTAGTATCCCTCGTTAATCCAGACTCTCCATACATATACGAATAAATTATAAATGCGTCTCACTATTTGCTATCTTTTCGTGGCTTAATAGTTAAACCAATGTTGACAGAATGTGGATAACGGATGCAGCTTGGCCTTAGATAGGTGGCTGATGAGTACCTTATTCACTCTCAGAATGCTTGTTATATTGACAACGAAATAGCTGTCTTGCTGGAGGTGCAGGGCCGCGCCAACTGAATGTTACCATAGGGTTCGAAGACGATTCTACTCTCTTTGATTTTAACCAAGATGGCCGCCACACGGTGTTTTCTAGCTGGCTTATAGCCAATATCAGATTAGTAACTCGCTGCGAGTGAGTGGCCATTTAGCAAAGATGACGATACGCTCCTTTTGGTCAGGGTTTCTGGAAAAACTTTATTACTCAGCGCCGCTATACCCGATTTTCGCTCATGTGACATTAGACATTTCTGCGTTTCTTTTGAAATGCTCATGAATATAACTCGTATAGAGAATATCTAACTAGCGCGTCCCACACTACTATTCCCTTTATCCGTGTCACGTTTGATGTTCATACTATTGTCCCATTCATGTATTATGTGCAGGCGACATTATCACGTCGACAATAAATATTGGAGCGCCTTCGATTTGCGAAGCGAAAGTGGATAAGTGTCATCCCAAACTTTGACACGATAAGGGAAGTTTAGTGCGCTCTGCTTTCTTTGAGTTGGTTTCCATTATTTTCTGAATGGGTCCGTCATTATTCGAAAGCAAAATTAAGATTCAATTAATTACCTATTTAAAAACAGATATATACTTTTTAAACTTTTCGTATAAAGATTAAATAAAATTTTGGCTGAAATTGAAAATAGTTATTTATAAATCCAATGCCATATTTTTGGGTATTCAATAATGAAAAGCAGGTACATATAATGAAAAAGAATTTTTAAAATTTTTGGCAAACACAAAAACGATAGTTCTTTGTTAGACAAGGTAAATTGTAAAATTCCAACAACCTTCAAAAGGCAATTTCAGTACATAACTCTAAGCAACTTTTGTTCAACAATATTTTACAAAACTTACTTAATACTTTCACCACAAATAAATTTCAAAGTTTTAATTTTTCACACTTACAGTAGTTACTTATAGACGTTTGTTGGTATTTTAAAATTCACCCTTTTTACCTATAAATAGTTTTAGTACGGTTAACAAAGCGAATGGCTCAGCACAATGAAAACAGACTCTTTGATACAACTTTGAGGACTATTATTACAGAGGCTTTGTTTTGTCAAAACGCTTTCAAAATATTGCTTCATTATTTTTTTGTTCGCCTTTCCTCTCAAGCCCCTGGGATAGTGTGGAGATCCGTTCATTTGAACGGGTCACAGTGGAATTAGGGGACTTTCCTTTGGACAATGGATATATATGATTAGTGAGGAACCACTACCCGCTGCAACTCATTTTCTACATGTCTGCTAATATTAATGACCAGATGCTGCCCACGACTTCGTCCGCGTGGATTAAGGTTTTTCGATTCCCGCGGAAACTCTTTAATTTTCCGGGATAAAATATAGCCTAGTGTCTAAGTACGCATTTTGCGTTGTAATGCGGCCCGCTTCGCCCCGCGTAATATGTCCTAATGTGCGCGTACCTTTATTAAACATCGGTACTCGTCGGACCCGGTAGCATCATCACTCATCTTCTTGCAACTAGACGCTTGACAAATTGCGTGTCTCTATTACAAAGTTCTATGTTAGATCTTATCAACAGAACTGAGGGACTTTGTCATAGTGATACTAAGAAGTGCGTTATCACTCAATTAATGCTCTTCATAAAGGCGGTTAAGATTAGCGTTTTTTCGGTGCGTATAAGCTTGTTTTTGGAAGCGTATATGCGCGGCCTTTGTCACTTGCGTTAACGCTCGTATAAGCGTGATGTTTCTTCATCGGACTCCATATTACTACTGACTGACTCACCTGTTCGAACGAACACACCGGAATAAGCGCGTATACGCGCGTTTTTTGAGGCGCAAAATGTGGCGCTTGTGTAAGCCCGTAAGCCGATACGACATTATACGCGCATAAGTCGTGTGAAACCGCTCTTATAATTGAAAAAGTGCCATGTAATGAGTATGTGCTTGAGAATTTAGTTATTCTTTGTAGCGTACGCAATGACGAAAAATCATCTCATAATTACTGATTTTATTAGTGTAACAAGAAAATGTTCTTTCTTCGACTCTTTCTTTCTCACTTTATGAAAGTTTCTGCACTAATTAGGCCAATGAGTGTTTCTATATCTGCCTATATTCAATTTAAGTTAGCAAGCAAACATTGTTATTCAACTCACTCGCACGAAAAGCGCGCCTTTGTTGCCTAAAATCAGTGAGGAAAAGCATTTTGAATTTAGAACGCTGCAAATTGGTATTTCTTGTTTTATTAGCTGACGATGCGATTAGAAATTCCGTATATTTAAGTCGATTATGATCTGCAGAGTTTCGAATTTTAATATTAATCGCAACAGTAAGTATGTGTTATGCATTTAGATACAATATTCTTAAGGTTACTGATGCTTTGGTCAAAATACTTCTGAAACTATGACGTCATCCAAGCGTAGAATGATTGCTTTAAACTTTTCCTTATGCAAAATTGTTATAGAGACGAACTTTCAGCCTTATTCCTGTTTAATTCTTAGTCCAAGTTTTAGAAATGTAATACCTTGAACTAAAACTTAAAATTTACCAAGTGAAAACATTGAAAAACTTTTCAAAAGGACAGTCATGTGCTTACGTCTATTCGAATTTGGTTAAGTGTGAACAAACGCGAAGCCAAGATGATGTCCCAACACCTGTCGAGCATGTTCGAGCAGCTCGGAAACTTTACCAAAAACAATTTGACGCATAATAGCAAGCTGGTGAAAGAGAAGGATAATAAGTCAAGTGCAAATCACGTAGGAGTTGGTGCTGGGGGCGGAGGCGGCAATCAGCAGCCGTCTCCCTCCCACAAACACGGGCCGGCGCAACCTCCACCGCCGCTGAAAAAGCCTTGCAAGCTGAGGAATGTAGCTTCGAAGGCAGAATCCTACGACACGCTGTATGGAAACAGTATTTTGGTAAGTCTTTTTAGATAGATAAATAAAAACTTTATTGTATACATGAGTGAAACAAAAATAAATACAACTTAAAACTACGCATGCAAGGGCGGCCTTATGGCTAACAGAATAGGTTCTCTCTATCAGACAACCTGCGTTAAGAGGGGTGAATTACGTGTGAGGGTATTATGGTGCAATATAAGTATCTATAATATTTATATAAATAAATATAATAATACATATATACGAAATTTAAATACACATTTAATATAATACACATATATATTATACATATATAAAACAATATATATAATATTTCATAATTATTCATATATGAAATTACGATAATATATAATATTATCTATAAATACAATCTATACAAAAATACATCTTTTTACTTATTTTTTTAATTAAAATATTTATTATATTCCCCAATATTTTATTAGTTTGTTAGTTATTACACATAGTTGGATTGGCCAAACTTGGTCCGAAATCCCAAATATTCAGCTCAGTGCAGCGTAATCTATGTGGACATTTGTGGACTCATCAAGGCCTGTGTTAAAAAAATAAACACCAACATGTGGACCGGGTGTTTGGCTTTGCATGTTTAGGCATGCATTCGATCCGATTTGCTGTCTACATTTGCCAGTGTTTAGTGTTTGTTGTTTACAACAACGTGTGGTTTTGTGTGGGCACATCGACGTGGTTGTAGATAAAATTGGTTCGAAGAACTTCATCGAGTCATGTGGGCGAAACAGGTGAGCCTTTGAGATGGTTTATTCTAACCCTGTAACTATACTTATCAGTGTGTAGTGAATAATGAGTGCATTTGACGGAACAACGAACAAAATTAACAATATACGAGTAGGTACTTAGTAGTCGTCTCTCATCAAACAATCGGTTTAACCACGAGATGAACTCGAAAGACACGACACGACGACGCGATGGGGCTCGCGTTAGTTTTCCCCTTTATAATATGGAAGAACGAATACACATTAATAAGATAGTATATCTCCGTGATATCAGCTGTCAGTGATACGTGTGTGTATCACTGATCGTTGGACCTATTTTCATGATTTTTAAGCTATTGCATAGCTTCTATCGCGGGCCACCGTGGAGATCGAATCCAGAAATTCCGTAACGAAAATAACCTGACACGGGACTCCTCTACGGTGAGCCGCTAGATGGCGTGGATAAAAAATGCTATGCACTAGCTTTACCGTGACAGTCCCCGAGTGCCACACGTCTTTTTTTTGTGTGTTGAGTGGGTCCCTAGATGGTTTAGATTCATAAATTGGACCCGGTAGGTGGCGCTAAGGTGGGGTTCCAGGATTTTTTTTTATGTCACCCAGACGATAAGCAAATGTTCGGATAGAGCAGCCTCTGTCGAGTCCGCCTGTCTATAGAATAGACAGATATAATTAGTATAAGAAATTAATTAATGGGAGTCTGTATCCTGAATTGTTCGTTCAGATACAGTTACGTAATCGATTGCAATGGTTTTTAACCATTTTAAATTTTTCATCCCAAAAATGTAACAGAAAATAAAATACAAAAATATTACTACTTCTCTATCTACGCCGGAAGGTACGCGATTGGCGCTTGTGTGAGTGTAATTTAAAACGAGCAAACAAAAATAACTTATAAATTTTTAGCTTATATTATTTTTGAATACACAGATTCTTTGAATGGAAACATTTCATACTTCGGTTTTTCCATTCACAAAACATATAACGCATACGCCGCGCTCGCAGAAAAATTATGACTGTTGAAAAATTACTGAGCGTATTATGTCGTGAATATGTTTCTACAATAACGCGGATGCAACTGTGCTTATCGTTAACAAGATAAAGCGGAGCGAGCTCTTTTCATCTAAGTAGATTTTCATGTATAGTTTTTCATACTTCATCACTTTGTACAATGATAATATGATGCTATTATCCTGTCATACTGTTATTGTTCTTTCAACGTGAAAATTATCGTTTCAACGTACTACATACATAGTATGTTGATTGTGATTTTGATTAATGCTCTGATTACTACTACATACACAGAGGCATTATTTATTATTACGTTTGTCTTTTTAGAATGTTTCTTAGTTGACAAAGACACTCCTGTAATAATATGTTTATTTAAGGGTAATATATAGACTAGTACTAGAAAAGGTCTTCAGTGACCCAAAATATTAAAACATTGAGAAGTTTTATCATTGGATTATAACGGAAATCGATTGACAAAATTGTTGAAAAAATCTTTTTATTCCTAAACTATAACTACATATTTCAGGAATAAATTGCATTTGGTTCAAATATAAGTCTATTGAAAGTCTCAATAAAATTAATTACGGATATAAGACTTCGCTTTGCTTCGTGGCAAAAATAATATTTTTAATTTAATACAGTAATTTAGTACGAACTGCAATTAATTCTACAGCCTGGTTGTTCAGCACGGAAATACAGCCAGTATTCTTGGCACCATTCGACAAGGGTATCACTTGTATAGTAACAAGATTAAGTTAGCTGGATATTTTACTACAGGCAACATTTTAATTAAAAATAACTGCAATCCATTTATTTTTAAGTCAAGTAAGGTGCTTCAATATCTTATAACAATAAAGAACACACTACATTATAAACCTTTGAATCCAACTATGTTTTACAATGAAACGCAGTGTTTTCTCCTCAAGTGCACAGTCAGTGACCCACAATACTATAAAAGTCAAGTCACTTCAATATCTCATCTCATAATAATAAGGCTCTCTACAATACAAACATTTTAAGCCAACTATGTTTTACAATGCAACGAAGTGTTTTCTCCTCAAGTGCACATTCAGTGACCCACAATACTATAGAAGTCAAGTCACTTCAATATCTCATCTCATAATAGTAAGGCTCTCTACAAGACAAACATTTTAATCCAACTATGTTTTACAATGAAACGAAGTCTGTGACACACAGTCTTTGAGTAATACTCAAAGCACACAGTACATTATAATATTATACGTAGTTTAGTGTCCTTACCCACAGTATTAGCAAGTCAGTTCAATATTTCATCTCATAATAATTAAAGCTCTGTACCATATTATGAACCTTTAAATCTAACTATGTTTAACAATAAAATGAAGTGAATACTAGAAATAAAAAAGGGTCTAAGTGCCAAAACAAAAAAGAGCAGGCATTTTTTGTTTCAATTAATAAATCTTTTTAACAACATGTTTCTTTTATTTAAACTTCACATGGTTATTATTACAATAAAATTCTTTACAACGCTAGTCGTTTAGTTTTTATTTTAGGTTATTAGCGAGGGAACATACTACATAATAAAGTAATAAAAACCGAAACGAAATTTTTGGCACTTAGACCCTTTTTTATTTCTAGTATTCAAGTGTTCCCTCACGTGCAAGTCCTTAGACCTACAATATATAATAGTTTAGTGTCTTTGCCCACATTACTAGTAAGTCACTTCAATATCTCATCTTATAATAATAAAGCACTCTACCATGTAAACCTTTAAGTCCAGCTATGTTTTACAATGAAACGAAGTGTTATACCCTCACGTGCGCATCCTCTGACCTACAATATATTATAATAGTTTAGTATCTTTGCCCACAATACTGGATCATTGGCTTTGTAACGGGTTGTACGTTGTGTTTATAATAATCTGAGAGTCGACCATCGCCTCTATAGTTTAAAAGTTATTTTTAAAACTTGTGCTTAGTTTTAAAACATTAATCTATGTAGTCTTTGCGGTTTAAACACGATCTCTCCAACAAACTCTTTTAAAAAATTACACTGAAACTAAAATATTTATCAGTGGCATTTAACCGAGCTTTAAAAGTTGCTCTTGCTGTTCAATCTTGATTTATGCAACTTTTCCTGTTGCATTAAAAACTACTGGCGACTACACAGTTTTGGGAAATTGCCCAAAAATACGTAAGTATATAATATTAATTTGAACTGTATATGGTGTTCATATTTTTAAATTAAGTCGGTTATTTTTATAATTATTATAAATTGGTTTCAAGGGAAGTTGGAAGAAATTTCTTTTTTTGAGATATAAGCTTCACCTATGTCTACTTCTTCTAATATATGATTTTGTCTTCCTAATTCTTTATATGTACGTGAAAATAAAAATAATTGATTATTTTAATGCGCTGTCTCAACTTATCGTTACTCTAGTACCTATTATTGGGCACGGATTTTGAGTATGAGAAGGGTTTACTTATTTAGGTCATAGAAAAAGCTAGCTAAATTAGCTGATTCCACACACCTTTAAGAATTACGGTATATTTTCCTTTATCGTTGAAGCTAGTGACATTTAATTGCTGGACATAACTGCGAAAAGTTAGAAGCGAGTGCGAGTGTGAGATTTGAACCCTGAACCACCGGAAAAGAAGTCTTAATCACTGAACTACCACCATTCTTAATTATGATGATTTATTGTAACACTAAAAGACAGCAAACTATCCTTAACTTTTGAGAAGCAGTGTAATGATAACCTGATGATATCACTTTGTGATTCTAAAACCTTTTAAAAGGACATAAAATCACCGTCAATTTGGAGAAGCTACGGAGGGTAGAACACAAATTTACCGTAGATAGAACACGTGTATGGTAGCACGGGTACAATAGAACAAAATGCATTGTTTCACAAGCTCTACACACTTGATTAGACTCCATTCTCAGCGTGTTCAAGCAAGATGGCCTCTGATCCAATATGATAACAAATCCAACATGTATTGCGTCTGTCTGCGTAAATTACCCGGACCCATAATTACGAATCGATTGACACCTTATTCATCAAAATTGGCTCAGTAGCTTAGGCTTAGGGCTTTGCTCAGCAATATTTGTAAATAGTTATATACAAAGACTGCTAAAATCGTAGCAGGTTTGGCAGCGAAATCTCATCTTGTGATTCTTAACACCCTCTGTCGCGCTGTTACTATAATTACCGCTTCCAGAGATCGGAATAGTGAGGCCGCTGGGAACAAACTGTCGTCATCATTATCCATCACACCAAACCAAACCAAACCATCTATGGCTCTCGTCTGAGTTCAGGTCTTCTATTAGAGAAGAGTTTATAGGCCATAGTCCATCACACTGGCGAAATGCGAAATGGCAAACTTCACACACCTTTGAGAACATTTTTTTTATTCGTTGACAAGATAGTCATTGACCGCGATCTCACCTGATGGTAAGTGACGATGCAGTATAAGATGGTAGCAGGCTTACTTGAAACGGGTATGGCAGTGTAGATTGAATCTATACCCCCTAATCGGTTTCTACACGCCATCGTGCCGGAACGCTAAATCGCTTGGTGGCATGTTTTTGACGGTAGGGTAACTATCCAGACCAGACCAGAGACAATTTAGAAATGATAAATTCCCAAATTGCCCCCGCTGGGAATCGAATCCGAAATCTCCCAGTTATAAGACCACAGCGCTCACCACTGCGCCAGGGAGGTCGTCGAAAACATATGGAGAATTGTCAGGTGTGCAGGTTTCCTCACGATATTTTTCTTCACCCATAAACCATTGTCATATTTAATCACGGTCCCTGCTAAAAATATTTATATATTAGCACTAGTAGGAAAGCTATCTTATAAATAACAAAATCAATCAAGTTAAGCTGTCATTTCTTCAGATTATGTTTGAAAATCCAATTGAAATACCGCTTATTAAGGTTTAAAAGATGCTCTCTAGATGAATAATAAAATAAAGTTCTTGAAAGGCTTTTACGTAGCCATTCGTAGGCTAAGTGCAACGATACTTCCAGATTTATTGTTAAAGGTTACAGCACTTGTTTATAGCCGAGGCTCGAAGTCGGGTATCGAAGCTGTTTACAAATGTAAGGGTAACGAAAATAAGGATAAATAAGGAGTTAAGTAAGTACTTTTCAGTAGTCCTATCATAAACCTACAAAATATATTCAACAATGATCTACTTTCTCTCCCAGAAATATTAGTTTTTTAACAGACTTCTTTTAAAGAACATTGTCAGAATGCTTGCTAGTTTTTTTTGGTAATCGAACCGTAACAGAATTGTAATTATTCAAAAGCAAAAGGTAAAAGTTAATTTGAATAAATTAAATGCTTTATACTTACTTTCACTCACGAGTTCGTCCGCGTGGGTTAGGTTATTGTTTTTTCCAGAATAAAAGGTCACTTTCCTTGCCACTCCTAGCACAAGCTTTCCGCTTATTTGGAGGGGATAGGAGGATATTAGTCAACTTCAGCTTGGCTAATATTCTTTTAAAAAAAAAAATTTTTTTGCGTATTGGTGAGGCCACGGTCAAAAGCTTAAAAGTCTAGGATTAAGAAGTTAGGACTTCGGAAGTTTAAAAAATTTTCAAGAACTGAACACAATACCTTCATAATAATTCCTCATGCACACAGAAGAAGTGTTTGAATAACTTTTAATGAAACAATTCTTTAAAAAGGCTAATTCATTAAATGTTATAGTAGGTTCAAAAGAAAATTTCGCGGCAAAAGTTTAATTAAAAAGGTCCAAGTTTTTAATTCTGAGAATAATTAGAGTGGTATTAGAGTGGTATTAGGGGTATTAAAGTGTTAAGTATAGGTACTCAGCGCGGAAGTTTTAAATTGATGATGGTAAAATAAAAAGCATTTATAGTATTATTTAATTAAAGTGAAAGCAGAGTCAGCGTACGACATCTTGGTCCATGATACTAAGCTTGTAATTCCGCGGTCCATTTTATGAATACAGTGTTTAATTAAGGAATGGAAAAGTTGTTGTCTCGGAAATGCACAAAATACTTCGCAAACTGTTTTGTTTTTCACCGAAAACTACCAAAATAAATACTTACTTAAAGATAAGCCGACCATTACATTTAAATATATAACTATAACTTTTCCCGCAACTTCACTCATGTTGAGTTCGATTTTTCAAATCCTTATTTTACCCTCTTAGGTGTTGAATTTTCAAAAATCCTTTTTAGTGGATGCCTACGTCATAATAGATATTTGTATGCCAAGCAACCCGAACCGTCCAGTGGTTTGAACTGTGCGTTGATAGATCAGTCAGCCAGTCAGTAGCTCAGTCAGTCACCTTCTCCTTTTATATATTTATCAGTCCTATGACAAGTATTATCAAATCCATTCAACTTAATTGCCGTGGCTAATTGAGAAAAAGTTTAATGAACATTCTGCTTTTTTTCTAAATTTTCGATTTCGGGCTTTCTCTTCTTTTTGTTGTTCGAATTCTTCATAACTTAAGGTCCAGTTCATATTAAACTGCCTTCGTTTACTTTTAACTTTTAATCCTTCCACTTTGGTTCCCTCTTCTAAAAGCGGTGGTAACTGGAAGGCAAAAGAGTGACTTCAACTTGTTAGACTAGCAGCTAAGTGATGGCCCGTTGGGGTTTTCCCCTCTATTTTGCTTAAGTTTATCAAAGTTACTATGAAGCCATCGTACAGTGTGATTTTTAAATCACACATTAGTTAAAAATCTAGGTCGTTATCGTTAGCTTGTAACAGAGCAAAGGCTTTACTACGATTTTTACTAAACAACGTTATTCCATAATTCAGTTGAGTCATAAACGTTACAGAATGGGTATGTAAGCATTATAATGTTTAAAATGTGTTTTAATTAAAATGATTTCATTAAAACGAAAACATCGACAAAATTTAATTGGCTGCCATACAGTTTTATGTTTTTTGGCTTAATTGCAATTGTAATTATGTTACTGTGTCGCTACTTTTGAAATTGAAGTAACTTCAAAGATATATTAAGTATATATGTCTATAGTGTATAATTGTATATTATGTTTATTCCATAAACAAAATAATGCTCACATTTCCAAGCATGTTTGAGAAAAGGATATTCTTAACATCAATTTAATTCACTAAGTACGCCAAACAGAGCGCATTAACCAGATGTACCTTTCATTTAGAGATTGAGGGTACGTGTAACCGGATAAACAAAAATAAAGGAGGTCCATAAAACAAATAATAAAGGCGGGATAGCCGATGCCGTTAAACTCCATTTTATGTTCTGAAGAGACCCGAATAAGCCCTTGATGTATCTAAATTGTACAGTTTTTCAGGGTTCTCCAACCGAAATGTTCGAACAGAAATTTACTGGCGTAACCACCTCAAAGGCTTTATGCACATAAAATTGTTACGAAATAATATTCTATGGAATGGTTTCGTTGGGTTTGCGAAATATCCTATTAAGTAGCAATTTTACTATCGCGAAGTAACGTTTAACTGAGGAATGAATTTGATGTTTTGGCAAGTTTGTGAAATTGGCACTACCTAATAAGTCATACAAAGCATATTGTACTTCCATGCATGAATTTTCGCTTTTGGTAGTCTTGGGATCAAACTAATAGTACGAGATCACGTAATAGATTGAATTGCACTGTTTAAGGTGGTAACACATTTCCATCTCAAAAAAAAAAATGCCGTTCATTTCATTGCAATAGTTTTGTGACAGAATTATGCTAAAGGCTCATGGTGTCAGGCCATTACAAGCAACGAATCAGTCAAGGATCAAGTCAAGAATCGAGTGGTTTCAGACATGAAATAGGTATCAAGTGACTTCAGCAGCACGAATCACATCAACTGCATTGCATTGAAAGCGCTTCAGAAAATATATTATGATGTTTACATGTCCCGTATTTATAAAGCGAGGGAGGCTGTTGCGGGCGTAATGATGACGTCATTTTTCAGCAACTACTGAAAAATGAACACGCGACGAGTCCCGTAGCTATCTGCGATCAGCGTAAATCGTTTATACAATAAATGATAGAGCTGGAAAATTTTTCTAGATTCTCTAGATTTTTCTCTCTTGAAGGCTGAGTAACATTATTTTCCAATAAATTATTATGTAATGTTTCTTCCAATTGTACAGAATTCCCAAGATTCGAAACGGTCCAGTAGTTGGGATTACATTACGTATTCCTTGCATTTGTATGGCGTTCAAACACAATATTTTATAAACATTATTTATAATATCCAACTTGACAGATCACGTGTAGGAAGGTCAGGTTGGAATGTATTGGCTGTAGGAAAAGTTCCAACAAACGAAATATAAAATTGTATTATGTAAAGCGGCAACATTTTCATGTCAACAGAGATATTATAAAGTATTTAAAAATTGGAATAAAACCCTAACCATAGATTAATTCTAATTTCTGACCAAATCTACTTGATATCAGTAAATTTTAAGCTATACACATCGGCAAAGTAAATGAAAAACGGAAAACTCTTAATAAAATCAACTTTTATCAACCCATATAATAATGTTGATTAAGCCCATGTAAACACTTTTTCCCACTGTAAAAAACCTTACGAAATCGATCAAATCAAATTTCGGAAATTGAACTCCGTACAAATAGGTCATGATTAAATCTCATCACACCGAATAACCTTTTTAAAACACCTAATTTTTCAATCCGCGAATGAGCACGAAAAAGCTTAACAACTCCACTCGGATGAAGTTTGATTGCGATATGCAAAATTTACCCGCTTTGAACAGAGAAAATCTGGAAAAGTAGATTTTAAAACCTTTCCTTATATCGTAGTACTTTTAGTAATTTATAAATTCGAGCTTGTATTTTGGTGCTACCTTTTTATTTCATGTTCTTAGCTTCTAGTTGATTCACTCGGTTTACCCACGCTAAGAACTTGTAAATTACTTGGATTTGTATCCCGTTTCATTTTTTACTACAAAAAAACTGCATTGCTGCAACGATGAAAATATTCCACACTCTTATATTGCGAAATGTAGGATTTAAAAAGATCATTTGTTTTAATTTCTACAAATCATTAACTACATTCTTTTATTTATTATTGTTTACATAGACATATTGTCTTCCTTGAATTTCTTCATTATCATTCTTTGATTTTCACATTTTTTTATAGATTCTCTAATAATATAATGTCGATCTGTCATTTTTGTTTCACTTCACATCCAAATATAGAGTTCGGTCCCAATGATATTTCCCAAACTAAACTTTTCATCTATGCGTCGATACTTAACTCTTTATTCAAACATAGATCGAGCTTCGTACAGCACTATATACTACTGGAAATGTTTGTTAAGTGAACATCGCAGGTGCACAAACAAAATCACGGTATTACAGGAAAATAGTCGAGTGTGGGCATATCCGAGTCCAAACTATGGGAGTTTGTTTAGGACTACCAAACGTAGCTTATAAGGCTGTGGCTTGAGTGACGCTATTTCTGCGGGGCGTAAAGCGTATGTTCAGTACTTGGCATCGATGTAACTTGGTTAGTAGGTTTGGACGTTTCAATGATTTGAACGCCAGTGCCTTCATGTATTTAGGGTGAGTTCCTATCGGGTCAACGATATAAATGAAAACATAAATATAATATGGCGAATATTATAGTCATATTTCTTATACTCAAATATAAGCTTATATACTTTTACAGCTGTAAATCTATGGAGACACTCTGAATAGAATTTCGTTATCGAAAATTATGAAACCATATAATTTATAGGGTCTCGGGTCATAGGCCATCTTTCATTAACGATGCCATTTATGGAGGTTAATTAGCTCGAGGTACTTATTCAACAGTGTTTATTCATCACTGAATAGGAGAAGTTAGCTCTGGAAAGTCACTTGCACTGTGTCACACTCGGCAAACAGTAAATCATTTTCTGGAAGTTGTAGCTAATCTGTTAATAATTAGTAGAAGTTAGTTGGCCAGTGGACACAGTGTTATAATAAACATTCGCAACAGGGGCAAGTAATGTTGTACGCTCCGCTTCAGCTTCTCATTGGGGCCCTAGTCATAGATTTGGCCACATACGACTTTTAGTGAAAGCCAAAGGTTTTTTTGTTAGTCTGCAACAATGGACTAACACTAGTCCATTTTTTAGAAAAAATAAATAAATCGGCTTTAAATATTCGAACGAGCAATGTATGTACACCTAAGCTATAAAAACCTTTTAAAAGCGTTTCGATTTAACACGCTTCTACGAGCGTAAATAAAAATCTCGAGTCGGTATTGTTAATGGATAGTTTCTGGTGATGAAGGTGATCATGATATTAGTAGTATTTACTACTACAAATATTTAGTTGTTCCACATTCCACTTCGGAACTTGTCATAGACGCTATACTCTGCAGTCCATTATAAATAATCGAATTTAAAGCTTGCTATACAAATAACTTCATGTTTACAATATAAATATTTTTTGAGAGATACGGTACGATACGGGGAGAATGTGTGAAATGGGTATATATACTCGTATATAGACATTTTTTATACATTATATAGACTAGCGCTTGACTGCGACCTCACCTGATGTTAAGACGTGAAGATGCAGTATAAGATGTCACAAACATTAGCTGTAAATGTATGTTATTTATTGAAGCGAATAAGCGCTAATTAACATTCTTCAAAGTGGAAACACATCTCATTGGTTAGACCAATTCAAGCCTCACTTATTCTAATGAACTACTCCCACAGAAGCTTTAAAAAACTACCCATTCGTTACATTCACGAGGGAGTTTATAAATTGTTCTTTTTTAACCCCCGTCGCAAAAAGAGGGGTGTTATAAATTTGGCGTGTATATCTTGTGTGTCTGTGTGTTCCCTCGTAATGTGTTTTAAAGTGTAGGTGAAGGTACATTTTTTTATTATGAGATAGGCTTGTACTTGATAAGCATTGATGAGGTCTAGGTTGAAGCGCGCTTGCATAGAAAATGCCTATTCGCTCTTGTCTTGAAGGTACTCAAATTATACGTGGCAGAAAACACAGAAGCTTGAAGTGCGTTCCACACCGGTTTGTTTTATATTTTATTATGTAACTAGTGAATGCCCGCGACTTCGTTCGCGTGGATTGGGGTTTTGTATTTCTCGCGGGAACTCTTATTTTCCGGGATAAAAATGTGATGTGTTATCCCAGACTATAATCCATCTCCGTGCCAAACAGCCAAATCATTCATCTATGCATCCAAACTTTCGCATTTAATTGTTAATAGGATTGTTTACTTACCCTTATTTGGTAGAGGCTATTTACCCATACCTCGTAGGAGTCGTAACTACGACTCCTATATTGAGGAGGAGATATTAAATATCTAATCTAGAAGTGCGGTCAACATAATGTTATGCTTGATTAAGGTGGTTTGATCCGGTCAGCGGTCACATCAGCGCCAATAGATGGCGTAGATTTTGTAATTAGACTTATTTTTTTTTTATGAATGAAAATGTGAATCACGCGGTGGTAGCAGCACTGCTGCTCTATATACTTTATTTATATCAGGACAAATGAAAGTATTTTGAAAATTAAAATACATCTGAAACGTAGTTGGATATATTACAAATATACCGCTACAACGGGGAACCATATTATTATAAAAAAATATTCACATTTTCATTCATAAAAAAAAAAGTCTAATTAAAAAATCTACGCCATCTATTGGCGCTGATGTGACCGCTGACCGGATCAAACCACCTTAAAGGTAGTTATTTTGAAATCACGACAGACTTGCCACGTATTTGTAGATTGTCGCTGTTTAATTATTGCCTGTGTCCCACGTGACAATGTTTCATTTCGTATCCGCGGGCTGCATTGTTATAAAGTACTGTGTGCCCGGGATATACAAGTAAAATATCCACCAAATGTTTTGGATCGTTATTTTATATGTCAACTACATGGAACAAGCGCAATAGTCGACGCTGTGATAAGCCATTTTCAGTAAGGCCGACTATGTATAGTATCGTTAGTACGACGAGCTCGGGAATCCTGGATACCCATACCTCGTAGGAGTCCATGAGCACACACACAAACTCTCGCCTTTATAATATTAGTGTGATGACGTACTGTGCTTTGAAAGGGTGTCATAATATTCATTAAAATAACTATGAAAACGTAATTATCACTACCAGAACAGAAAATAATTACATTTAATTGCTTAAAATGTAACTTCGAAAAGTCAGAGATTGCCCGCCTACGCGCGTGGAATTGAACCTACGATCCGTGAGAAAACTGAAATCTTAATTAGAGTGGACTATTACCGCTTTATTTTTAAGCCCCGATAGATTCAGATGTCGGGAGTGTTTTAAATTTTCATTTTACACTTGTAGGTATACCTACCAAACTAAATGTTGCTCGCGAATTCATTCACGCTTATTTATTAAGTTAATTTCTATAAAATCGGACTTAAGATAGAGCTTGACAGATGGAAAGTTCACGCTAAATTTGCGGTTCGTTCATCTAGATAATTGATGCTGCGTCTGCACCATGTGTACAAATACGAGTTCTATTCCAACTTAATTGCTCAGAACAGATAGAGTTGCAACCGAAGTAAATTGTATTGATACTGACTTGGGTAGTTGGCCAAAGCGAGTGGCGGCGAGTGAAAATTAATATTACCTGTCTATGGAAGCTGCTCTTGCCGCTTATCTTCGTATAGTTTTGTATTACGGGCTTAAACCATTCAAATTATGGATAACGCTATAGATTAAAGCTAAATTAACTAAGTATAAGGGTGAACTTGGAATCATCTTACTAATACTTCTGCGTGTATGTCATTGAACTCCTCCTTACCCGCTGGATCTATAATGATGAAAATTTTTGTATGTTTAAGTGTGTCCCTACATGGTATAGATTCATATTCGTACCAGCGTTTGGGCACGACAACGTCTAGACGCGTCCATTAGTAAGTATTATCATGTTTGTTTCTCCTTCACACTACAACAACTGAATCGATTTGGTTGAAATTTGGAAAGGAGGTAGCTAATACCCAGAATACTCGTACAAGGCTAAATTTTATCCCGGAAAACTATTAAGTTTCCACGGGAATTAAAAACCTTAACCTTAACCGAAGTCACAGTTATCATCTGCTAAGTGTAAAATATTATTTTTTTTGAACTTTACCCATTAAGATACTCAGAAGTTGGGTAAATGGTCTACACCAGAAGACTCACTATCATCCCTTCATTCGGCTTCACTTACTTGATTTCGCTTATGGTTTTGGTAACTCACTCCGGTTCACTCAGCCTACGAGGGTAACCAGGGTGCTCACTAAAAGCTATTATATTCGACCAAGACGGTTGATTGGTTTACCTTCTTAACTTTGTGAATTTGCCGTGTTTTATTCACGCTACAATACTTTAAAGATAATATTGTTAGAAAATCTCATAAATAAAGACATAATCGTGTGAATGACAGCGGAGTTGAGACAAAGCGAATAAAAAAGCAAAAACTCTTTGTGGTAAACAAACATAAACTTTTGTAAGCCGCATGCAATAGGATTTAAAAGGAGTTGTTCTTTTTATAAAGGCAAAGCAGAAAAGAAAATGTAAATAGCGTAAAACCTGAATTAAACTCTTTGTACTTACGAGGGTGTTCGTATTCTAAATAGGAAAGTTAAAATAAAAGCGGCCAAGTGCGAGTCGGTCTCGCACACGAAGGGTTCCGTACCATTGTACAATATTTAACACCGGCTATGATTATTAGGTATTCTGTGCTATTATTACGAGTAAGCTCGAGCAAAAACAAAAGTTTATTGTATGGAGATCTATGGGAGACCTTTCTTTAACTTTTTTTTTATTATATGTTGTTATAGCAGCAATAGACATAAACAAACGAAATTTCAAGTATCAACATATTACAGTTCATGAGACACAAACCACTGACAGACGGACGGCCGGACAGCGCAGGGATTGTTATAGGGTCCCGTTGGCACCCTTTGGGTAAGGACTCCAAAAAAGTTGCATTCTGTGTTATTGTAAATATTTTTAATATCACCAAGAGATCTAATATAATGACAATGGTTGTCACTGCGAGGGTTTAAGGGGATAGAAATCCCATATATAAAACCATTTCCCCCAAGAAGCTCTGTAGATTTCTTTCTTCCATTTTCTTTTCACATTAATCCATAGTATTTATAGAAAATAATGCAGAATTATAGATATTATATTAGAATATAAGTCTGTAATCCTCTCAATTTGCCTGACTCTATGTATTTCCACTTCACAGCTCAATCGCTGAACGGATTTTGATGGCAACAGAAAGAGCTTGCATGTTGGAGATGGATATCAGTTTTATCCCGGAAAAATAAGTTTCCACGATTTAAAAAAAACACTGAATACACGTGGACGAAATCGCGGTTCAGGTAGTCCCTCAATAAGCCGGTTACGAGTATGTTTTAAAGTTAGGTTATTGAGTTCAGTTTATGGTTCTGCATCTAAATAAAATTTTAGAGCCACTACAGTTTTATTGACTTACATTTTATAGATTCAATCTCTTATTTATTCAGCTTGTTTTGCCTTTTTACCTTACGCGGATGGAATAGTTATCCTTTTCATAATATCGCGTGTAATTCTGACCACAAATCGTGGTTGCCTGACTTCTTTCTTTCACGGCACGTTTCGAATGATGGGATTCATCACACCTTCAATGAATAATATAAAACAAAGTCTACATGGGAACGGTTCTGGATATAATAATACGAGAGTAATATATATCTACTCGTAAAATAAAATTTGCGCCTTAGTCAGAGCTATTGCAAAATGCATTATCAAAAAGCCGATTCACGAGCAAACGGGAACAACGTCCCGTGGGATGAGGCAAACTAAACTGAGAGCTCAGTGTGTTTCACACTGTATAGCTTATTGTTTGCTGTAGAGTTAACAGTCTCAGTAGGTATTAAACAAAGGTGATGCACATACTAGGTACATCTATTAGCTAGATACCTTCTAGATACCGTCATAAACAAGTAACACCATCCTGTCGTCTAAAGTGCAGAAGTTCTTTGTGGGGTCGATTAATACCCCTTTATAACTTGATTCCAAAAGAATTGATAGATGTACTGTTACACAAAAAACAGTGTGTAATGTAGAGAGTAAAGATACATTAATTAATAAGTAGAGATTATTATGCAGTTGGTGAATTCCTTAATGACAAAGATGCTAAGAAGCGATTGGTTTTTGCTTCAGCAGACCACAAAAGATATGATGAAACAACCTAAATAGAAACGGTGGAACCAATGTGCGAGCATCGCATTTAGGCTCGTCCGACTTCAAACGCAAAACAAACAAACGTATACAAAGATAAACTCTGTATTTTTATTATTTTTGTAGTGGCGTTCGAAGTCAGTTTTTGAAAAGAATTTTTTGAAAATAATCTTATAGAATTTTCTCAATATTCCTAATCTTCCCGATACGGAGAATCGTATCCGCTATATTTTAATAACAAGTAGGGGAGCGTGCCCTGATTTTATCATTCAATAAACGTCATACATTGCAGATGCAAAAACATGCAGTCGCAATCCATTTTCAAGCGAATACATCTCATTCCGGCCATGTCGTTCGAGTTCACTGAGTGAAATGAAATCTCGGATACAGGCAGTTATAGTTCGTGACTCGTGGCGTGTGTGTGTCGTGTGAGAGAGAGCTTGCTCGCGCCTGACCGCTCCCATCTAGGCTCCTGACAGGTACGCACACTTATGCAATGTGCATGTACAATTGTGCACGACGTAACCACAAGTAAAGCGCCCGTAACTTCGTGAGATAAACAAAGTGTGATAAAATAACTGTTGAGGCTAATCAATTTGCTGACGTGATTATCACTGCCCTCTATAAAATTAATGTTTGGTTTACACTGGACAGGCTGCTGTCATATTTTTTTGGATCAAACAGTTAAGAGAGTCCAAGCAACAAATGTAGAGTTAGTATAAGATTTAATTCGATTGATCGTATTCGAATTCGATGATGTTAGACATCACACTAAAATGGACCGTAACAGCATTGAATTAGAGCTATTTCATAATCAACATACGACATTGTATTACATTCTCAAAACAATATTGAAATAATACTACTTTTAATCTTGGTCGTATGGATTATAATATTATGTAAACACTGGAAATACGATTTAATATAGACCATTTAAATGCAACCCTTTGCAACTTAATTAGCATCCAAGCAATCAGCTTTGATCAGAGTTTCTGTCCCAGCATCTGTTGCAGATGCGTCGGAAATTATATAGCTCAACAGGTTGAAACTAGTCTAATATCTCTTACGATTTCAAGACCCACAAGATTTCTATTATTAACCCCCGACGAAAAAAATGAGGTGTGTAGCATACAGAGGGTAGTCTGTTATATTGGAGGAAACACATATACTACAAGGTGTTATAAGTTGGACGTGTATACCTATGTATCTGTTTGTATCTTTTTGTCTGTCTGTTCTTTTTTTTTTATTCGATGACAAGCTTGACTGCCATCTCACCTGATGGTAAGTGACGATGCAGTCTAAGATGGTAGCGGGCTAACTTGGAAGGGGTATAGCAGTGTAAATTCAACCCATACCCCTAATCGGTTTCTACACGCCATCGTGCCGGAACGCTAAATCGCTTGGCGGCACGTCTTTGACGGTAGGGTGGTAACTAGCCACGTAACTCCTTAACGAATGGTTTTCTCTGTTTGAAAGCTGAAGTGATCGAGGTGGATCCTAGCAATAATAATAATTAGTAGTAGCTCAGGCGTTTGAAGATCATCAGCTCATTTCCTATAGTGTAATGAGCTTATGATATGGTTGATTACAGGGTTTTACACACTTTTACTGGTGGGGCTTTACTTCGGATTATTTTTAAGGCTCGGTAACCAAGGCTGATGCTACAGCATCAAGTAGTCTGTCGGTAGCCAACTCCTCAACAACTTACAGGAGATATAGCGTGTTTGGGCTCATAAGAATGGTCTCAATGAGTAGATGTTAGATAAATGATGACCGAGGATCGAGAAGGATCTGATAATGGAGCAGAAAACTGGGTGACAGGATGTCAGATATATTGGACATTATCCTATTATAGAGTCACTTTAGATTCACAATATATCAAGGGTGTTTTAAGATTTCAATTTACCTTGTAAATGAGGATTATAAGTTAAAAACTGTAACCAATATTTTTACAAAAACGATATTTCAAGAGTGTTAACAAAGTTTACCCAAACACTCGGAGCGCGTTCTACAGAAGTTGGAGATTACTTGTCAAAAGAACAAACCGCCACCCCAACCGAATAAAGGCGTAATCGAAAAAAGTCAATTTTACAGGAGAGCCAAAAAACCGTAGAAATGATCTACCGTCTTTGCTATTTACACCTGATTAAAGTTATATATATAGAAAGGCGAGTAAAAAAATAACGCTTCTTTTACTCTATTTGCTAAATTTTTTGCCTTATTTGCAAAAGAGATATTCAAGAAAAATCATCTTAAATTTTTATTCGTCTATGAACTTCGGCATTTATTTTTTGTAAAAAACAGTACGCCTTTATTCGCCTACAAATGCTCTAGTGAGCGAAACGCATCATTTTTGTGCATAACTTATTGAGTCAAATTTTGTATCGTAATCTGGCGCGCAATTATTTGTAACGCCGTTATTCTTGTACTTTTTGAATGATGCTCGAATCGTATTATAGATTCACTTCTATATTCGTTAGTCAATGCGAAAAATATAGATTCGTAATAAATGTTAACACTAAACATGAAAAATAATTTTTAATTAAAAAAAAGTCGTTAAAAATAACAAAAACTTTAATATTTTTTTAAATTAACAAGGAAATAATACAAAAAAATTATGTAAAACTTCATTAGTCCTTAATTAATATGGCAATCTCAAAATGGTAAGTACATTCTTACCACCATCGATATTATTCACAAATAATTGAGCCAATTACTTAGAATTTCTTTGGAGATCAAAAATCGGAAATATAATCATTTATATCTTAATTAAAACAAATATGACTGATTTATGATAATTCTTAATGACAAAGCTGAATAGAAAAAGCCCCTATACCGGTTCTTTTTAGTTAATTTAATTATGAAATCTATCTTATACTTTGCGCTTAAAACCAAACATACGCGTTTGATGATGTTGGTGTTTTATTAGGAACTTAAGTTCTAATACAATTAACAATAACATAAATATGACATTAGTTATTGTGTTAATAGTTTAAAATGCAGTTTTATGCAGTTTCTACTTCTGGCAAAAAAAAAAAAAAAACAGAAAATAGTAAAATCTTCTCAAATGTTCATTAAAAAATAAAAAATCAAAAGATAATAATGTAATAAAGTATCAACTACTAATAAAACTCCTTTAGGAACAGGATTTCTTTTAAAAGCTTTTATTTAACTTGCAATGCATGTATGCAGCTATGTTTGTTCGGGTGGAATCTTGCAACTCAATTTTGAAGCAGATATCTTAACCGATTGAGCTGAAATTTTGTATACACGTTTAGTTTGGATGACAATGCATGGTTAGTTGTGTGACGTCATTCTAAATCCAATATGGCGGAACATCCAAGATGGCGGACTAGTTATTTTTAATGCACTCCTACAATATGGGTATCAAATGAAATGGCTTGCTAAGAATAACTTGAAAAATAAAGTGACATCACTCTAAATTCAATATGGCGGACTAAGTTTTTTATGCTTTCCTACAATATGGGTATCAAATGAAAGGACTTGCTGAGAATACGAATGCAAGTTAAATTCCGTTGTTCCAATCAGTTTGAAATTTTGGTGTACTGGGGGTTTTTAGTTATCATTCGAAATAAATTTGTAGACGAAAAAAGACGTAAACGTTATTCACTCCCGACAACAGATCCGGCAAATTTAGGTAAGATTTTATAACACCTTTCTTCTTCTAGAAAATGTGCAGTAAATTTTGATAGAATAAAGCCGCCTTCCTTCATATTTTTGTCATTTTCAGAGATAAAATTCTAAAAAAAAATTAGCTAATTATCTATGTAACACGATTTCCATCATCAGATAATGAAATAAAAAAAAATTCGCGTAAATGATCTTACGCCTTTATTCGGTTGGGGTGGCGAAACATAAAACAAGAAATAAACTTTTCATAATGTTGTTAACAAACTGTAGCAATAATCTAAAATCTTGATCGCTTTTTAAATATTTAATGTGTGTGCTGGTTACCGAGCGTAAGCTAACTTACTAACATTAATTATTTGTAGTAAGTAGTTTGCATATCAAAATTTATTTTAACCCAAAACAATTAGGATTAAGACTGCGCAGAATGCCAAAAAAAAAATTCACCCATGTGAATTTAAGCGAAGAAAAATGTAGCCTATGTGTTAATCATCGGTTCATTCGGAAATAACAGACATACACAAACTCGCATAAATACATACAAACTTCCGCCTTAATAATACTAGTGATGATTTTATTTATGTGATGCGAAAGTTTGTGAGGCCAACGTTTGTTACTCTTTCACGGAAAAACTACTGGATGAGTTTTGATGAAATTTCACAGTATTATACATTATACATCAGAATAGCACATAAGTAATTTTTTATCCCGGAAAATTAAAGAGTTCCTGTGGGAATCAAAACCCTTAAAATCTGCGCGGATGATGTCACGGGCATAAGCATTAGTATAAGTATGAAAGTATTTTTTTTTGACGACCTCCCTAGCGCAGTGGTGAGCGCTGTGGTCTTATAGTCTTATAACTGGGAGGTCTCGGGTTCGATTCCCGGCGGGGGCAATTTAGTAATTTATTATTTCTAAATTGTCTCTGGTCTGGTCTGGTGGGAGGCTTTGGCCGTGGCTAGTTACCACCCTACCGTCAAAAACGTGCCGCCAAGCGATTTAGCGTTCCGGCACGATGGCGTGTAAAAACCGATTAGGGGTATGGGTTGAATTTACACTGCTATACCCCTTCCAAGTTAGCCCGCTACCATCTTAGACTTACCATCAGGTGAGATCGCAGTCAAGGGCTATCTTGTCATAGAATAAAATAAAAAAATTACCAAAGGCGTATGATATACGACGTATTCCTCCTGCATATCTGTTAATGAACAAAGTTCGAATGTTTCCGCAATAAGCAAGTTGTGTACACAAGTATGTATTGAGAACGCCACTACAAGTTTGAGAAACATAAACTCATCCATAAAATACATATATATTTTGTGCCAGTGTTACATATTGGTGTAATAAAGATATTATTTATTAATAACTAATTACTCGTATGTTATAGATGTGGAACGCCCTTCCGGTGTCTATGTATACTGCCAGGTAGGTATAATTTGAGGAAATAGGTTTGGGTAGGCACCTACTTAGGTACCTCCAAGTCAAGAGCGACTAGGCATCTTTTAGGCTAGCACGCCCCAACCTATACCTCATCAGTGCTTTCCACTATTGGTTAATTATTGTCGTCAGCGTAGCCTATCAACCTATCTCACAATAAATAAAATAATATACTTAAATAAAAATTCTTTTTGAAAAACTGACTTCAAACGCCACTACGAAGTACCTATATCAAGTGTTTGCCTCGCTTTCTTCAGGATCCCATCATCAGATCCTAACCTGATGATGAGACCCTTTCAAGCAAAAAAAGAATTTTTCAAATCGGTCCAGGCGTCTTCAAGTAATCAGGTAACATACATAAAAATTTAAAAAGGATTCCGACAATTTGAGAACATTTTTTGAAGTAGGTAAAAAAGATTAGTCGTGAATTTATGATATTCTTGAAACAACAATACATTTCAGCCAATAACGAGAGACTATCGGCCAATCAGAGTAGATTGCGATCGTTATACACGCAAACAGATAAATACGCAGCGGGCTAAGGCAGCGGGGTCTTTGTTTATCCTTGCAGCTGCGTTCAAAATTTTCTCTGAACTGAACAAAAGTATTCGTCAAAATCTACCTTTGTAATTTGCTTTGACTATAGAGCCGTAGACCGAAAGAAATTTTTACTTTGTGTATAGAACGTTAATTTGGAAATTTAACATCAAACCCCTGGACAGGGGACCTTTTTATAATGAAACAACAAAAAATAGTATAAGCCGAATAATTGTGCCAATGTTAATTCTATTCTTCTGAAGCTCTGAATCCTCTGACGTACAGCAAGTACAAAGGACTTCTATTAATTTTACGAGACCCTTGCATACCTACAATAGGTGTAGGTACTTGACATGTCGCATAAAATTATACGTGAGCTCTTTTTGCAGAATTCATAAACGCTGTTTTCTCATTTCACCGAATGATATTTTCTCGAGCGGGACTAGCGTTTTGCATGTATATTATAGCTTGACAAATTATGCTCTTGCTTGCTCTCCTTGTCATACTTTACGGTTTATTTCTGGGGAAATGACTCATTTTAGGCTCAGCGCATATGAGTGAAACATATAGCCAGTAGGAGGTTTAAATTAATATTATAATTATGTAATGTTGTTAGTGGTATAAAATAAACAAATAAGTAGGCATCAACAGTCCTTGATTGAAAACCAACAGAATTTGATCAAAACCAAAAAAAAAAATGCAATAAAATGTCAAACCAAGTACCGGTGTCTGGCGCTTATTTTTTATCCCAAATTCTCAATATCCCAACAGTTAAAGCTGCGGATGAAAGGTACACCCATTACACTACCGTCGTATCCACTTCTACGAGCTTTCCGAATATTATTAGTGGAGAATTTATAATATTCTTAGAAAATAGTGGAAGCAGGGCTTCCCAAAAAGTGGTAATAGCGCAAGCATCTTGGACACTGTTCCTACGTGCATTTTGATTAATTAATTTTTAGAAATAGAAAGAACTAATTTATTTTTAATATAGGCAGTATCCCAATTGTGGAACCGGTGGAAATCGAACTCACGTCTCTCCGGGTGTTACGCACTGAGCGTGGTGAAACTTTGAAGTTAGTTTTCCTTCCAAATGAAGTGGAAAGCGTCACAAACGATGTGAGCAAATTGAATTCGAGGTGCAAATAAAACTTTTTTGAGAGCACTCGTTAAGATATGGGCACAAAATATAGCACCTCTTTTAAAATGCAAACATCTCGTTCAAGCAGGAAGTACGATTGAAGGTGGCTTATAAACACCAATAAAAATATATGAACTGTCACATCTTTTTGAAAAGTTTTACCCCACTTTCAAGTAGATGGAATATTTCAGACAAACTTCAACATCCTATTCAGATTGAGGGCATATTCCAACATCTTCAAGTAAATATTAACCGACGAATTCTTCTTCAACTTCTCGGACATCAGATAGTTAAGAATTTAACGTGTGACGCTTTATTGGAATTCCAATATTTTGTTTTTTTTTCACGAGTATAATAATATGACAGATACTTTCTTATCGGAAGGTATCATACTTCGATATATAAAGAAATGGGTCACTCAACTAGGTTACATTGAGAGGACATTGTCTTGTACATGATCGATAAAATACAATAATTAAACTGAGAATTAATATTAGCATGCTATTATGATTGTTATTTCGATGATGAACGTATTACACCTTCGACCATTATTATAGGCAAATGACTATATTGTAGGATATAATCAATGATGGATAGCACTGATGAGGTCTAGGTTGGAGCGTACTTGCCCAGAAAATACCTATTCACTCTTGTCTTGAAAGTACTCATATTATACGTGGCTAGAAACAGACGCTGGAAGTTTGTTCCACAGCTTAGCAGTTCGTTTCAGAAACATTGAACTAAAGCGCTTCGTACGAGTAGATTGGATTTCAACCACGTAAGGGTGCCATCGCTCACGATTCCTCGCTAAAGGATGGTAGCTTACGAAGCAATGGAATGAAGCCCGCTAATTCGTCGGTTGTGTGAATGGGTGTGACGCTGTATGATAATAAAGACGACCTCCCTGTGCAGTGGAACATTTAGTGGTTTTAAAACTGGGAGGTATCGGGTTCGATTCCCGGCGGGGGCAATTTGGGAATTTATAATTTCTGAATTGTCTCTGGCCAGGTCTGGTGATAGGCTTTGGCCGTGGCTAGTTAGCACCCTTCCGTCAAAGACGTGCCGGCAAGCTTTTTAGCGTTCTGGCACGATAGCGTGTAAAAACCGATTAGGGGTCTGAGTTGAATGTACGCTATGAGCTTAGACTGCATCGTCGCTTACCATCAGGTGAGATCGCAGTCAAGGACTATTTTGTCAACGAAAAAAAACAACGTATTATTAATACCTCTCTACTTATTAAAATTGTCCTGCCAATATTTCGCAGTTAACTATTTGAAGCGAGGGTGATTTTAATTTCGTTAAACATTAGTTTAAAAAATCAACAAAGCGTTTAAAATTACTTGTGATCCAAGGAACGACTCCTTTCCGTACTTTAGGGTTTTTCTTTCAAGTGTTCGTGGTGGAGGTGTGCTAGCATCCTAAATGTAGTAACCGGTTCATGTGAACATTAAAGTTTACAGGCTAATGTGAGGACTGTAAAATTCTTACTGCCGCTCGTGAGTCTAACGATAGATAAAGTTAACGAAATACTTGTCAGCGTTATGGCTTTACATGTAAGGGATTAACCGTAAATGTTCGTTAGACGTGGAGCGTTTTTAAACGTGATCGCACATAACACTTTTCGCCGGAAAATTACCTATAATTTCTGTGATTGAATATAACTTCCTCTTTTTAAGCTCCTATATAATATGACTAGCTTTAACCCGCGGCTTCGCTCACGTTAGGTTCGATTTTTTAACCCCCTATTTAACCCTCTTGGGGTTGAAATTTTCCAAAATCCTTTCTTAGCGGATGTCTACGTCCTAACAGCTACCTCTAGCCAAATTTCAGCTCGATCGGTGCAGTGGTTAGAGCTGTGCGTTGATAGATCAGTCAGTCAATCAGTCAGTCAGTCAGTCAGTCAGTCAGTCAGTCAGTCAGTCAGTCACCTTTGCCTTTTATATATTTAGATGATTAAGTGAACGATACGATAGTCCAAACATTATGATATTATTGGATAGAAGCAAGCGTTACTTTGCGGAAGTTCATGATTAGCAAGAAATGGTTTTGCTATAATCCGCCAACAGACAAAAATCTGTATGGTCACCACCGGAACGATTAATTTTTCTGGAATTGAAAACCGGAAAAGCTTCTCTGGTCCTGAAATATAAGCCAAAAAATCACGCCGAATCGTTGCTCTGTTGCTGTGTGATTGAAAGACAAACCAAAAACAACCAATAACACTTTCGAATTCAGAATTATTATAGGCCCAACATAAGTATGAAGTTAATCTTGATTGTATTAATTTATACACACCTTTTTTAACCCTAAATATGTAATAGTTCAAAAGAAATTTTTAAAACACAGCAAAATCTACCATCTTATGAATAGATGACGTCAGTTCATTCACATTTCTGTAGCGCTGGCACATCGACCACTAATGTACGAACAGCTTGAACCTAGTCTTTAGTGGTCATGTCGAAGTAAAATAGTAAGAAGGACTCCACTTCTTACTTCGAAGCTACAAAACATAATTCACCCTTTAGACAAAAAATGTTTTAGTAAAGAGGGTCTTGTACTGCTTTTTAATAGGCCATAAAGAGAGCGGGTATTATTGAAAAATATGTGGTAAATCAGATTCAATCAAATAAATATTTGAGATATAATCATGAGCATAGAAAGTGGTATTAAAGTGGAAAAAAATAGATCATTTAGTTACAGCGGGACATAATTATATTAGTTTCCTCATATTATAAATTATAATATTATATTTCTGTGAAGCCTAAATAAAACCATAACTAATGTTCGTGGTAGACCTTCCTTACTTTACATATCGCACCTTTAGAATTAAAGTGATCTAATAAAAAAATTGCAATCTGTAGGGGTATCACTTAAGGGGGTATTTGGGCTTGAAAAATCAAACTTCACGTAGCGTGAGCGAAACCGCGGGCTAACGCTAGTTTATGTATATGTATATAGTTTCTCGCTAGTGCTGTGGCCAAACCAGGTATAAAGTTACCGTGGCAGGAATGCGGAGTTAGCGCCATTTGTTTCCCTTTATTCTAGTACTTTGCGCCAACGGAACCAGGTAGATGCTTTTTATTTAGGAAAATGGAAGAGAGCATAGTCGTACCTACACAGGAATGCTTTGTTGCCTTTGTGTTAAACATGACATTGGCTTGTATGGTTCTTTTTTTACATGACTAAGGCAAAGCCACGCAGTTATGATTTTAGCAATCTATGTATGTGTGCTGAGCAGAGTACTGTAGCCTAACGCCATTGTAAAAAAATGACAGGAGCGCTCCTGTCATTTTCATAGACTCCTGAGAGAACTCGCAAAATGCCATTGGTATTTTCTGCGATTTATCTAAGGCATTCGATTACGTTGACCATGAGACTCTTTTGATTAAATCGAACCACTATGGTATAAATGATTCTGCACTTAGTCTCATTGTCCTATCTTAGTGACCATGTTCAAACAGTATGTGTTAATGATGTAAAATCATCCGAATCCGTCTCAGTAATGGTATACCCCAAGGCACTATTCTAGGCCCATTCATGTTTTTGATTTACATAAATGATTTACCACATGATGTTTGAATTTCAAACCCTTTCTTTAACCCTCTTAGGAGGTTAATTTTCAAAAATCCTTTCTCAGCAGATGCCTACGTCATAATAGTTGTCTGCATGCCAAATTTCAACTTGATCCATCCAGTAGTTTGAATTGTGCGTTGATAGATCAGTCAGTTAGTCAGTCACGTTTTTCACTCACATTTTTAGAAGATAAATCAGAATCCAGCCGCACTTTTCGTAACGGTTACTGTGCGAGTGAAAAACAGAAAGCTCGTCGCTTCAACCCTACTTGTCTTACCCATTCTTAACATAAGCTTCACACTTATTTGTGGAGAAAAGGGGACTATTATAATAAGTTTTATCAATTAATATGTTTTCTATAAAAAAAATGTTAATCGAAGTTATTATTCTGAGAAAATCCCTTGAAAGGGTCCAACCATGATGGTCCTTAGCAATAAGGAATACGATGCAAAGAGAAACAGAGAGTGAGAGAGAGCGTAAGAGAGATATTCACAGTAACAAAGATTCACGATCACCTTCGCATTTTCTCTCAAGTAAGTAATAAGTAATCCGCACCCGATTGGCACACCTGAAAGCCATTATTCAAGTGCAACGAATTAAATTTTATTATTGAAAGAATTTTCAAAGATGGTTATAAAGTATAGGTATCTAATAAAAGGCAAAAGCTTATCTTTTCTAAGTTTCCGTATGAAACCAAGGGACCCTCATAGTTTCATCTAGTCTATCTGTATTACACAGCCGTTTTATTCAGAAACTATTTAGCATATTCATTTATTATAATCTAATCGAGCTATAACAGATCCACTCGATTAGAACATCGTTATGTAGGTAGGTATTTTCAATCATTATAAACTTTACTTTATGAAGTTTTTCAAAAAAAATAATATATTTCAATTTCAAAAAGTACTAGCTTCTATCTCTATTATTAATACTGAAGGTAGCGTTCTATCTCTATTTTAAATGCTGAGTAGCCTTTAACAATGGGGAATTTTGATATTTCGGCAGATTTTTAATAGAAAAACTGTCAGAACGCCCAATATATTCCTCGGTTAAACGTCGTTCAACGTTAGTGAAATCGACATCTGGTCAATTAAGAAGATTTTTACAATCCTGGTAGACACCCAAAATGATCAACTGATCATAAAAAAAAAAACTTCTTTAAATAACTATTTAAAGAAATTTTTTTGTCCTATAAAATATTTCGAGTCTGCTTCTAAATAATTGAGTTAATCAATAAAAATATAACGGTAGATCTAAAACGACGCAAATGTTAATCCGCTAGTTAGGAAACCACGTAACACAATTATCGAGGGTTGCCCGAGGGATGTTTAACGTAATTGGTAAATAGGGGTTTTGGGAAATTCAAGGGAGACTCAAAAAGCATCAAAATTTTATTTTTTTATTTACTTTTAATAGCCTTTTAACTAGACGACTAAAGTGAATTAGGTATATATAGGACTTCGTCATTTTAAGATTGTGTCCCTAGCTCTTGTTTAGTAGGAACGAATAAAATTTAAATCTGTAAGTTATCTGTTGGTAATAAACTAACAAAGTCTAACTTTAGAAGCCTCAATAGCCCAACGGTTAAAGGTGCGGACTGAAAACTGAAAAGTCGCAGGTTCGAACCCCACCCGTTGCACTATTGTCGTACCCACTCCTAGCACAAGCTTTTCGCTTATTTGGAGGGGAGAGGAGAATATAAGTCAAGTTCAGCTTAGCTAATATTCTTTATTAAAAAAAAAAAGTGTGGGAATAATGCTTGTAAGTGAATAAGGGGCTAATAAAATTTAGTAAAAATAATCAAAAATGTTTATAGATCATTCATCGCAGCGAACGTGCATTGAACGTGTATTGATCAACGCAAACCCTAGATTAAAGTTCTGTTTACGCTAAATGAAACCCGAGGCTCTGATGTTCGCGATAATTATAGACCCGTTGCACTTTACATGCTCCTCGTAGCGTTAATTAAAGACCTATCAAGATAAGGTCACTCCCAGTAAAACATTGCTAGAAATAAGGATACGCTATGTTCAATGGATTCGAAGAGGATAATAACAAGGCAAGAGCACTATCAAGTGAAGTTTGACTTCAAATGAAGGTTGTAAATTCAGCCTGTTACATCTATTATGTCGGGAACGCAGCGAATGAATTACCCTAGCAGATTACTTGTCGCAAACGGGGGCCCGTTTTGTGTCTTATACTACGAATTCTCAAACGTTCTAATACCGCTTAAATTAAAACGTAAAACATGCATTTGCTAGAGAATGCATCCTTATTTATTTAGGGTTAGTAAAAGAATTCTATGTTGTGACAAAACTTTTTGTATCTCTTCCTGTAGGTATATCTAAGCTCGTAGGCAGTTATGATCGACACGATACATTGTTATTAAATTCAGGGTAACATGGACAAAGCCATGTTTTACTGAAAAAAAAAAAAAGCTTTGTCCAGTGTCCGTGCCTTAGTTGGTTTTGATTTTTCTCCAGCTTTTCTTTAGACCCGGGGCAGATCTTTTTCATTTTTGCCGTACTGCGTACGTACTGGCTGAAAAATAATCAGTATGCTTTCTCTCTACTTCTACCTATTGTTCTAGAAAATTCAATTACTTTTAGCTATCGTTAACTAGCTAACAATATAGGTATATACGAGTATGTTGAATAGGTACGTACATTATTGGATGAGAGAACAACTTTATTGTTTTAGAGACGCCCATTTTTGCATTGAAGTGTTTAATAGAGGACATGATTATAATGACTAACTATGCGTCAAGAATTTTTATTTGCATACAAAACCAAAATGGCGATATTGATTTATTATTTTAGCTTGTTCCTATATGTTCGTTCTAAAATTCTAAAATTACACTCATCTTTTATTATTTTGTCAGAATGCCAACTGTGTGTAGGCACAAAAAGAACATTTAACATTTTAGTGCGAGCTTTTACAATTGAGCGCATAAGTAATGCGATGCGATAAGCCAGCTTGCTGGAGACTAGAATGCGTTGAATTCTTGTGTATTGCCCTATGTGTCTCAATTCCAGGCCAACGCTGGGTTACTGTAGAATTCTAAAATAGAACATTATTTTCACTTAAGTACTTTAAAACTGTTTGCCATTTAAATAGGTAGTAGTCTAGTAGGTAGTGTGATATCTGGTTCTAATTATAGAAAAAGATCTTGTCAGTTCAAAATTATTAAAATTTTATTTGTATGTTTGAAGTATCTAATTACGTAACACTAAGTAAGTAACGTACTAAGTAAGTGAGCACAACTTAAGAAGCGCAGAATAAGTTAAGTAACAAATTCCCTACTTACAAGTAGCGACAACCGATAAAACTTGCGGCGTCGTTTTATTCAGACGAGTTTTTGTTAACGTAATTTATTTATGACAGAAGTTTTTAATCATTTTGAAAAGAAAAGCCACACTAAGGCCACGAAGAAAGGAAGCAACTAGATGTCGAACTCAAAGGCGCTTATATCAACTCTGATATCGTTACACAACGCAATATAGTAAAAGCTGGGAAATAAAAGGAAGACTCGGGTACGAGGGCACTGAAACGTGGACACTGGAGGGGCCTGATCCACAAAAAACTCGCTCAGCTCTCCATCGAGATTTGAAAGGGCTATATTAGGTGTTTCCCTGAAGTATTACTCGTATAAGTATTAGTTTATTGATTGTATATTTAATTTTATTTAATTTATTTTTATTTACTTAAGTTAATTTAACTTAACTTTTAAAATTTTAAATTTATAACTTTATTTATACTTACAATGGGTTTTTACCTCGAATAAATAAAAATTATTATTATTATATATTATTATTATTAGTAAGATTCAGAATGGGGAGTGCCACATAGTGACGGATTTACACATATGAGATTCTCATCTCCCATCATTCGCATATATGAGAGGAGATCTATGCCGGTAGCGAGCTTTCGATGGGTCGAGATGATAATGATTAAAAGTTACAAAAAAAGTTAACGAAACTCGTTTTATCATGTTCAACTTGGTACTTTCTTGGACGAGTTTTTTATTTATTGCACTTGTATTACACAAAGTTTGAGGACCTTCGTAAAAGCCGTTTTGTTTCAGTAACTTTGGGAAAGTTAGAGCGAGTTAGTACAATAATGTAATACATTTAAATACGGGCGGTATTTAAATGTTTATTACATTAATCTATTCCAACTTTTCCAACTTTTGATAATATCTTTATGAGTACATGTATTATTATGAAAAGTATTTCCGTTCCTGCTCATAAAATGTAGATACATTTTGCTTTTCTTTGCTCAAACGGATTTATGAGGAGTAAAAAGTTATTCTATGATAATTTTTTTCCTCAAAAAAGTTTAAATTGTCGGAAATTTTAATAATTTTCGAAGTTTTTCGACGGCAGAAAATAATTTACCGTACCTACTGTAAATGATCCTGATTTATTTTAACTATACTTACCTAACAATATTATTAGGTTCTCTCAATGGTTCCCTTCACAGATACATATACTATATCATAGGATTTCTCGTGATATTTTCCTCCCTTTAAAGCAAGCGATATTTAATTGCTTATAATATAAACGTAAAAATTGTTTTTACAAAACCAACTTCAAACGCCACTACAAAGATATTAATTGTGCCTGAATAATTCATGAACGTGAAAACTAACTCATTTCCTTTGTAAAATATTTATTCCATCGTTATATGTATGAACTAAGGATATATCTATTACTCTGTCTACGGGATACATCTTGAAATAAATAAATTGTCAAAACTATCAATCTTTTTCAAACTAGGTGAGATATAATATTTAGTTTTCTTTAAAATAACAAATTGTAGTAAAAAGTATCAATATAAATTAAACAGTGCCTATAAAATTTGAAGAGTTCCCTCGATTTCTCCAGGATCCCATCAGCAGATCTGATGACTATGGGACCACCTGTGAAGTATACCCTTTCAAACAAAAAAATAATTTTCCAAATCGGTCCAAGTGTCTTCGAGTAATCGGGAAAAATAGATAAAAAATAATAATAAAAAAAAACTGACGAACTGAAAACCTCCTCATTTTTTGAAGTCGGTTAAACAGGCATATATTTTTGAAATTTCCTCGATGCCTATCGAGCCCTAATAAGCTGAAACCACAGTAACACTGCTAATTACCGTTCACATAAACTCACATACTCAAGTGACAAGCACCGGACAATGATTCTGAAGGTAAGTACTAAGTACTTACCTCTTAGAAGCTTCTAAGTCTTTTAATGAAGGCAGCCCTTATTTCGCGGTCTATGGACCCTTTATAATTGCGGACAGATTGTTGTTCAGGGAGTCATGAAAATCATTGAACAGTATGTCTCTTTATAAAGGGTGTTCTTAGTTATTATTTGTTGTGGTTAATTAATATTTCTCCAATTGCGAATACATGTATACCGTAAGTATATCGTTGAATTAAATGTTCACGGTATATTAATTGTTTCTAAGTACATATGTCTATCTACATAGAGATATTATCATGTGTTTAATTTAAAATAAATTTTCGCCAAGTAATATTACCAACCGAGTAATACTGATCGTATGTTTATAGACTTATGCCCATTTTTACCAACCATATCTAAACCATCTCCTAAGTATGTACTTTACGTAAGTAGACCCTTATCCATATTGGGGTGTTTCCCAAAGATACGTGAAAACGAAATTGACAGAAAGCGTCACTTAACTTAGCTTAGATAGTCCTTAAAATAGAACGTTGATGAAAACGGGAATAAAGCTCGCGAAATCGTATTTGTCGTGCGTGTTTTACATTTTTTCGAGGCCTATAAAGATTTGTTCAGCCTATTTGCTCCTCGATAAGCCAGCGATAAACTATGTATAAGCGAGCTTATATACGCTTTTTCTATTGTGTGAAAATCTGTTTACCTTTTCACGAGGCTTCAGAGAAACTGTTTTTCATTAGATTTTATAAGTTGTAGTTGCTCTTGACGACGAATATGTGCTAAAGATTTCAGACTTGATTCGCGGTTTTATGACATAATTGTGATAAAACTATACGAGTGCGTACCACCGTAATTGTTTTAGTTGGAATTGTCGATATTTCCATGTCGAATATCTGCTGTCACAATTTGAGGATGTACTATATAAACATAGCATAAGCCGCTTCAATTATTATGTATGTATGTATGTATGTATGTATGTATGTATGCATGCATGCATGTATATATGTGACTATTTACGAATGTTTTTTTTTTTTTTTTTTTTTTTATATTTTTAGCGAGCAAACGAGCAGGCGGGTCACCTGAAGTTAAGTGATTACCGCCGCCCATGAACACTTGTAGCACCAGAGGCACCACCAATGCGTTGCCGGCCTTTCAGGAATTTGTTGGTCCGCCCCTTGAATAACCCCATGTTGTAATTCAGTGGAAACACCGTCGCAGGAAGTTGGTTCCACAGTTTCAAAGTACGTGGAAAAAAGGATCTGGAACATCGGATGGTCGAAGTGCTCCAGGCACCCAGGTGGTGAGGGTGAAATTGTTTTCGGTGGCGAGCGGTGCGGTTGTAGAAGAGAGACGGTGGAATAAGGTCAAATAGTTCTTCAGAACACTCCCCATTATATAGCCGATAGAATACGCAGAGAGAGCTAACATCTCTGCGGTGCTCCAGGCTTTCCAGCGGGTTGGTTAATTTGGGATTGCCCACAAGCCGAACTGCCCGCTTTTGAATCCGGTCAAATGGAAGGAGTTGGTATTGGGGTGCTCCAGCCCAAAGGTGAGAGCAGTACTCCATATGCGGGCGGACTTGCGCTTTGTAGAGTAGGAGCCTATGCTCGGGCGCAAAGTACCGCTTTGCTCTGTTGAGCACCCCAAGCTTTTTCGAAGCTAATTTAGCTTTTCCTTCCAAGTGATCCCGGAACTGGACGTCGTTCGAAATGCAGACACCAAGAATCCCAATGCTGTTGGAAGGGGCTAGGGGGGTGTTCTGGAAGAGAAGAGGTGTGGTGAAGGGTGTCTTTTTGGCGGTGAACGCACAAACTTGTGTTTTTGAGGGATTGAAATGGACAAGATTTTGTGAACCCCATACTGACACTTTATCAAGGGAAGCCTCAATGTCAGACACAAGTTTGGCTCTATTCTCCTCTAGCATTGCGCGGGAAAATTGTGCATTTCCTTTGTAAAGGGCATCACCAGTACTGTCATCTGCATAACAATGGATGCTGCTGTTTTGCAACATGTCATTGATATGCAGAATGAACAGTGTAGGCGATAACACTGAGCCCTGTGGAACGCCTGCATTGATGGGCTTAGGGTCAGAGCAAAAGCCGTCGACAGCGACTTTGATGCTGCGTCCATCAAGAAAGCTAGCGACCCAATTACAAAGCAGCACGGGGAGTCCGTAAGATGGTAGTTTCGATAGAAGGGCCCTATGCCAAACCCGATCAAAGGCTTTGGCGATATCAAGGCTAACCGCAAGGGCTTCTCCCTTACTGTCGATAGCATCCGCCCAACGATGCGTGAGGTATACAAGAAGATCACCAGCAGATCGGCCGTGACGAAAGCCATATTGACGATCGCTGATGAGCTGGTGCTCCTCAAGGTAACTCAGCAGTTGGGTGTTAATTATTTGCTCCATGACTTTAGACAGTAAAGAAGTAATCGCGATAGGCCTGTAATTCGAGGGATCCGAATGATTGCCTTTTTTCGGGATTGGATGAACCAGGGCAGTCTTCCATGAAGACGGAACAATACTAGAGGAGTAAGATTGCCGAAACAGACGCGTTAAGACGGGTGTTAACTCCGGAGCACACGTCTTCAGCACAACCGCAGGAATACCGTCGGGCCCACTCGCCTTGTTGACGTCGAGAGAGAGAAGAGTTTTACGCACAGCACTCTGAGTGAAGCGTATATCACTAAGAGAAGATGGACACCGTTGGATGGTAGGCGGTGTTCTCCCGCCGTCATCAAGCGTTGAGTTGGCAGCAAAGAGGGTGCTCAGAATTTCAGCCTTCTCTTTGGCAGTGTGAGCCAAGGTATTGTCCGGTTTGCGTAAAGGCGGAAATGGAGAACGGCAGAAATTGCCTTGTATGGCCTTCGATAGGGACCAGAATGCACGGGAGCCAGAAGGCAGTGCGACTAGTCTCTGCCCAATTCTGTTGATGTGCTCAAATTTTGCCCTGGCGATGGCATTTTTGTAGGCTCTGGAGGCAGCATTAAAGTTTTTCTTTAAATTAGCAGCATTTGGGTCTTTATTGCTTTGTGCTGAGGACCAGGAACGGTAGCAGGTACGCTTGAGAATAGCGGCCCTATTACAGATCCCGTTGAACCATTTCTGAGCGCGCTCCCCGGAGGGTTTAAGAGAGTTGGGAATATAACATTCCATACCCTGGAGTATGGCGTCAGCAACAGCCTCAGCACAGAGGCTGGGGTCATTAGAAGAAAAACAAAGCTGTGACCAGGGGTACGAGGCGTAGAATTCACGCAGCCCATCCCAATCAGCTGATTTGTAGTGCCATACTCTACGGCTACCGATATCACGCGTGCGAACAGTAGATGGAAGTTGCACGGAAGTCTGAATCAAGCAGTGATCAGATGTTCCGAGTGGATCATCGACACTAACAGAGTAGCCGGTAGGGTGAGTGGTGAGGAAAAGATCTAATATAGAGGGAGTGTGATCAGCGATATCGGGGATCCTAGTGGGTTTAGTTACCAGTTGGGTGAAGTCGTATGCCAGGACAAAATTATGAGCACACCTCCCAGCATGGTCAGAAATACGTGATCCGAGCCATTCCATGTGGTGGGCATTAAAGTCCCCCAGGATCACCACCTCCGCGGAAGGAATATGCTCCAGCACATAGTCTACCGACCTTTGTACGTGGTCGAAGAGTCGGTCTGTTTCTGCGTTACCGGTATGGGATCTATAGAGACAAGCGTAGACCCGGGTTCGGCCCCCATGGTCCACGCGAATCCAGAGAAGAGACAGATCCCCAACCTCAAGGCTGTAAAAGCGTTGACCACAAATGTCCCCTCGAACGTACACGCACACGCCTGCACGCGGCGAATAGACGTGTTCCAATTTGTAGCCGGGGTAGTTTAGATACGAAGTATCCTCGGGGGGAGAAATTTGTGTTTCAGTGAGAAAAAGTAAGGCTGGTTTTACCGTTTCAAGATGATGGTGAACGGCATTAAGGTTGGAGTGCAAGCCTCTGATATTACAAAAGTTCACACGTAGTGTGGAACGAGGCGCCGCTGTAGAACGTTTATTTCTATTTCTTTTGTGCTTCATATTAATGTTTATAAGGGGCTATACGATGAGGGGACCGGGTTGACGAGTGGTGCAGCGATGGTGGTCTCCAGGTCAAGGATATGGAGACAGACATCCTCGATCACGCAGGTTGGTGAGTTATTGGCGCGTGGGACGGAAGGGCCCCCAATCCGATCCGCTGAATGACCGGCGGGTTCCACTCCGGTCTCCCACTCCGGCACTCCGGTCATTCACCGGGCTTTTTTCGTCAGTGGCGGGACAGCCTCCTAAGACGGGATATCATAGGTTCGGGTCCCCTACGGACCGACGGGCGGCCAGCGGACAACCGTTTCATCGGGTCTCCCTGGACCACGCGCCAATATATCACGCCTACGAGTACGGGACTGACTTTTACTTCCATAAGGACCCAAAGGCCACAAACACTGCACCACTCGGGAGGATGGGAAGGGTTAAGCTGGCTCTCCAGCTCGCAGTCGGAACGCAAGGATGCTTTGCGACTGATTACGGCTGGAGTGTGGTCGCTAGCCAGGCGGATTTGGGATAAAATCCTACCACGAAGCAGAAATACCGTCGAGATTAAGCCATGTGGTATCAGGCACGGCGACCCTTAAAGGGGACTGGGAGTGTCAGAGCCTCGTTTGCAGACCGGCGGGGTGCACCACGAGCAGGTGAGGTTGACATGACCACAAAGGTGTTGTTCGGGCCACTTGCACCCCATAATGTTCCACTTTATTCGTCGTATTTTCAAAAATCATTACTTAGCGAATGCCGACGTGATAATAGCTGAAATTTTGTATACAGGTGTATGAAACATTTCAGCCCGATCAGACAGTCACCTTTTCCTCTTATATATACATTTATAAAATAAACGTGTTCATTTATAACCTTGGTGTTTATAGTAATCATTTCGTATTTTTTCGCTGTTGGTTTGCATTTTGCTTCTATTTTAATTTTAATTTAAAACTCCATTTCGTTATAAAATGAAATTAAGTTGCTCTATTTGAATTGTTCAAGTATACCATGGGGCTCAACAATTACAATCAAAGCTTGCGCAATTACCTCAGAGTACATCCCTGCATAGTGTTTAATGGTGTGTATTAAAAGCTTTAAACTGCAAAAATGCTTCGCTTTATTTCCGTTTTCCAAAATAAGTAAGTACTTACCTGTTTAACTTGAGGGTTAAGATTGTCACCGTTTTGAGCTCTTAATTTCGCTCTTCAAAAATAATTATTAGAACTTTCCTGTTGCTTTCGTAATAAAGTACTTACAAAATAATTGCCAAACTGCCGCTGTCGATTCATATAACTTATTATATACTTTACTTACACATTTTACATGCATAGTAAGAATTAATTTAGAAGATTTACTTTAGGTAGGATATTTCGTGGTAAATTGTAATCTTAAAATGTACTCTTACGAACATGATTATTGATTAAGATGTATTTCGAAAACAGTTTTTTGGGGAAGGTTTCTATATAAAATTGAATTTTAATAAAATGGGCTTTTGTAGGTTATACTCGGACTTATAATTCGATTCCACATTTGACATTAGCTACTGTCATTTTGTAAAATAATGATACCACATATAATAGTGTAGTGATGAACACAAAAATCGATAAACAATCGCGATTTATGTTTATGTAATCATAATATTGGTGTGCCAATTAAAGACTAAATTATTGATTTTTATTTAAATAAATACATAATTATTCATAATAATTATTTATTAATTAGTAACCGCTGCTTTATTTTATAAAAAGTTAATATTTTTGTTTTTTATATTAAAAACAAAACTTATAATAAAAGAGCCTATATATCCCATGTTGTCAAAGAAGAGGAAAAAATGAGTAGGCTAGATATGTTAATTGACAATATCACAGACACATTTATAATAAACTAGAAGCCCGCGCCGACTTCGTCCGGGTTGAAAAATTAAATATTTGTTTTTACGGAACTGATTGCACAGAGCTTCTAATAGGAGACGATTGTAAATAAGATCACCACAGGAACCACTGGAACTTCCCGCACCGAAACCCGCCACCGTGCACCGCCGCGCTGGCCGGCACCATTTTATTATTTTTCCGCGCGAAAATATTCATTTTCCTATAACTCCTAAGATATTAATTTAAATTGTATAGTGTAAAGGGCAAATATGTTCTAAATTAAATACTTAGGATAATAAACATATTTATTTAGATATAGATTGACATCACATCGGTTAAAAAAGCTTCGAAAATAATTCATTATTTTTAACCAAAATTTGAAAGGTAGAAATGGTTACTGTAAGTTATTCTTGGAAGATAGACATATTCCGTCGCGGACTTTTTTTTAGAACTCTTTGAGAGGAATATTTCACCGATACATAATTTTCATCCAAAAACAGTCTATGACCCAGCGCACGCCTTGAAAACGTTTAAGAGTCAAAAAATTTTCCGACCTCTTTAACAAATTTGCACATAAAATCTAGCTATAATACATTTATCTGCATAAAATATAGCCTATAACCATCTGGAATAATGTACCTTTCAAATGGTGAAAGAATTTTTGAAATAGGTGCGGTGGTTCCAAAGTTTGCTCCGGACATACATACAAACTCACAAAATTAGCGCTCTCTCTTTATTATAATAGTATAGATGTTACAGAAAGTGACAGCGATAGCGATGACGGCGACGATTTATAAAATAAAATATTACCATAATACATCTATTTGTTTTATTTCTCATGTTCCTTCATTTTCACATTTATTTATTTATTTCACACACAATTATTAAAGAAAACTCTCAGATCCTTAATAAAATTAATCGTCATAACTAAATTATCCGATCAGAAATATTTAATTTCCTGATATAGTACTTAGTTTCTATTAAAGTAGTAGTTGTTTAGATATACTACTATAAACGAGAGAAATCGATCCGGAAATATTCCATTTCCGTATCGAATAATTTCGCAACGTCACTATTTAGTACTTGTCATTACGTTGCAACACTGAAATTGTCAAATCTGGAATCGAATTAAAATTCCGACTATAGGTAAAATTCTTTGCTGACTTCATTCAATTAAAACGTAGAGAAAAAAAGGTTAATTTTTTCAGTTGATTAATAATATTTTGAAGACGCGCAAATTAGGCATTTTTATTGAGGCTTCGATAAAAGGTCAACCAATTAATATTACGGATTCTCTAATGATTTGTTTTGTCTAATCACCATGTAGAGCTAATAAAAACTCTAAAGCAGTTAATAATCTTATAAAACTTCCTTTGCTTTTATAATCACGCTTTTATAAACTGCAGAACCAATTTCGATAAAATGTGGCAAGGATTTCATCCTGAGAAAGGACCGGGAAATTAGAGTTCCCACGAAATTTAAAATAATCTAAATCATTGCGGACGAAATCACTGGCTCTTGCTAGTATATTATATTTTTATTTTCTAAAATATTTATGTAAATGAAGATAATCCGAAAAACGGTAATTTATGCATTTGAATATTAATGATACTGCCGGTACCGAATCAAGTTAAAACTTTTATTGAAGAATTTTCTCAGTCCCAAAACGATCTGAATCGTTCCATGAATTTGTTATTCGATAAAAAATTGCAGGGATCTATTTTTTCTAGAAATTTCCAAGCTCGCAGAAGTTTTGCTTCATCCTTCATAATTCATTTACTTCGTTTGCTTTACTTGTTCATTTGTAACTCTCAGGTATTGTTTTTTGATTGTTTTAACAAAAGAAGATTTATTTTCTAATTCATAGTAAATCCATAGGAGAGAAGAATACAGTAAAATAGAAATGATATACTTACTCAATGATGAAGCTAAAATATTTTCTACTAGCTGATGCCCGCGACTTCGTTCGCGTGGATTAAGGTTTTATAATTCCCGCGGGAACTCTCTTATTTTCCGGGATAAAAAGTAGCTTATGTGTTATTTCAGGCTGTAATCTATTTCTATGCCAAATCGATTCAGTCGTTGCGGCGTGATTGAGTAACAAATCCGTCCATCCATCCGTACATCCAAACGTTCGTACTTATTTATAATATTAGTAGGAGAATGATCACTTATTTCTTATCAAGAAATAATAAAAAATATATATTTATATATAGTGTCTTTTTGACATGCCAAATTAAAAAAAAATCATATAATTCTAAACTACGAGTACATTCCGAATTCTTTTTAAAGATTATACTATAAATATGAATTTTACTATAAATATGAAATAGAAACCCAACCTTTAAATGAGTTTCATTCGATTGTTCACCTAATTCGTTGTTTGTTTCGTTCACAGTTCACTGATTTTGTACAATATGCGAAATCGTAAATTAAATGCTCAGCACGGCTTAAGTACATCTTACTAATTATATTTGTAAGGTTACCATTATCTTTTAGAAGGTGGAATTAAGTAGCTAACAATAATTTTAATTTATGTTAGTGTACGGCATGTGATATTTTAATTTACCTTATTTGTTGTTATTGATGTATAAATGTACAGTAATAAAGCCAATTTCTGTCTCAATTATAAAATATGATATTCAAATTAAATTATTTATTAACGATTAGATTCGATTCGAAGTATCCTTTTAACCGTCTTGAGGCGGTTCTCATTTCAGTCTGTATATTTTTTTATTAAATATTAGTTATAAATACTATGAGTACGTACCACGGTAATTATTTTAGTTGGGATTGTCGATATTTCGATCCAATTGCATGGACCGTGGTCACGACGAGACTGCGGTGTTGCGAGACGTCAAGTTGAAGCCGTCATGGGTAGAATCTATCTACCCGCCTTCTTGATCTTTTCGGAGGAACGTCGTTTAAAGTTTAAACGAAAAGATCAAGAAGTTTTCGATCAAGAAGTTCGAACTTTAAACGACGTTCCTCCGAAAAGATCAAGAAGGCGGGTAGATAGATTCTACCCATGACAGCTTCAACCTGACGTCTCGCAACACCGCAGTCTCGTCGTGACCACGGTCCATGCAGTTGGATCGAAATATCGACAATCCCAACTAAAATAATTACCGTGGTACGTACTCGTAGTATTTATAACAATTATGTCAGTAAACCACGAATTAAGTCTAAAATCTTTAGTTAAATAGTAGGTCAATATTTTAGTGAGTCTTTATAAAAAGTATATACCTATTATGTATAATAACTGTTTTTATTATAACAAACGTATATCGTAGAGCTTTCTTCAAAAAAATCACGTGGGATTGGACAAAGTGCGTGCAATTTTATTTATGAGAAGGTCTTATTAAGTGGATGACAACCTTATTCCGGCATAAAGGACCCTTCGTCCCTCGCATAATTGTAAGGTTAATATCACGATTAGCCAGTAACCTGAGCTATTGCAAGCACCTGGGCGCTTTTATTATGAGAATCCAGAAGTTCTCATTTTAATCTATACGGTTAATCTCAAATTTATGCGCCATTCTATTCAAATGCCAGGTTTGGCACAGCGCAGAAATAATAGAGCCCGTCGTCAACGATGTTACCACGATATGTATGCAATGTTATTTGAATAACATTATAGGCTTTATTACCAGATGATATTAATTTAAAAATTAGTTCATGTTGTTTATTGACCACTATTTGATGCCCGCGACTTCGTTCGCGTGGATTAAGGTTTTTTAATTCCAGCGGGAAATAATATATAATTTCAGTTAAATCGGTTCAGTCGTTGCGGCGTTTAATTGCTTAAACGCAAATAGCTTCGAAAGCCAGACTTGTATGTCCGGGATCGAACCTGCGAGCCCCCGAAGACCACAGTCATAACCACTAGGCTATGAGTGCTCTGACTACCTGGTATAATTTAATAGATTTTATTTTATATTGAAATTGTTCTAAATTCAATCGGCAAACCGTAAAATTGTACAAGTGAACAGCGCACCGCTGAACGTAATTGGATTCCAATCACCGATAGGTACTACCTCCCCAAGTAACATTTTGGTACTATAATTTAAGAATTCATCACGAAAAGGTTGAGTTAACATCGTGTAAAGGTTGTAGCGATAACCACCCGTTATATAAAAGCATTTGCTATGACTTTTTTGCTCTATAAGCTTATATAGCCAAACTATCCTTTTAGCAGGGGATGTAAAGGTTTACAAAACCGTTTTTTAGAGCCGTTATAGGCAAGTTCTATAAAAACCTCGAATTTAGACAATATAGCGCTATATTAATGTATAACAGCGTTTGAATTCACTATTATGTACCCCATTAGTACTATAAAGTTTTCCTGGTAACTGCTATAAGTATGGCGTTTTAGCAGTGATGAAGGACACAACAATACAATAATTTGACGCTATTGTGGTCCCACAAAACACTGCTATAGTACATGGTACATAATTACTCATAACAACACTGTTATAGAGCGGTTTTGCTTTATAAACGATTTTCGGGACATTTTTATAACAATAAAAAGTGTTTTAATTATCTTTGTTGGGTTTATTATAGTCTCATTGAAGAAGAAGTCACCATGACTCTATTACATGACCAAAGTTTTCTATTATGGTTTTGGTTGTTCTGTTTTAAGACAACAGCGATATATAGCTAATTCCTTTATTTCCTTTATAGAACAAATTTTAGAAATTTCTCAATATCCATTACTAGGGGCATATTTATTATAAGTACCTGAGAAAGAAAACCAATCATGAGCAACGATTACCTACCTACCTATTTTATTTCTTCCTTGGATACAAAAATGTATTCAAAAATTAAGTATGTGGGACAAGACTAGTCATAAGGAACCCTAATTTTACGTCAATGGCGGCAGATTTTTTGTCACCTGTGCTATAGTTAACCTAAAAGAGAACCAAATTAGCTTTTTGGCTGTGTAGCAGAAACTACGGTTAATTTTATTTATTTTTATTAATATTTTAATTAAAAAACTCAATTAATTTAGGGCGCATTGAAAATAATAAGTAAAACTAATGCTATTCTATCAGTAAAACTTTGGTTCCAAGTGGTTTTTATAGTATTGGTCGAATTTATCCATGTCTAAATAAAAGATGACATTAAACTCAGCAAGATGGAATCCTTATCCCTTTTATTTTTTTGTTTTTGTTTAAACACACATAGACCACCTTGCCGTGAAAAATTAAAATGAAAAGCGTAGTAAAAGAATCACGTACTTTTCTATAGAGTATAATAGCACTATAATGGAATTACGAACGCTGCTACAGAATAAAAAAGAACTATAATAGTACATTGTTACCTTAGGGATGAAAGTAACTTATTTAGTCCCGAGACGGGGTTTGGCGCCCGAGCGTAGCGAGGGGGCCTATAGTTCGAGGGACTAAATAAGTCTTTATCCCGAGGTAAACACTGTGCTTTTCATTACGAATATAAGGAAAGTCAAAATAAAAATAGAAATTAGCTAAAGAAAATTGAGTGAACTTTATTTTACATAAATCAACAACTTTATGAATAAAGTCTATCTTTCTTCTTGTCTATGGATGCACTCGGGTATGTCGTGTTTCATTTGAATTCCAATAAAAATGTGACAACTAGTTTTTTTTAATTATTTGACAGCTGTCAGTTGAAAACGATTCTCCCTAGGGCTGAAAAGTATTACTTTCAACCCGCTTCACAGGCAACTTCAGTCCTACTTTCCGTGTATGAGTAATGAAAAAGCTTTATTGTGCCTCGTATGTCAACAAATTGTCATACAAGGCACCAATATATCAAATTTATAGAAAAAAAAAGTCCCAAGCACAACTGCTATAGTTTCGCTATGTCTCTAAATAGAGATATAACTGCGCCAAATCAGCGTTATACGACCTTCTTATTGCTTTTACAGTGCTAAAGTGGTGTTAGAGGAAACGTTCTATGGGCTGCTATAGGACAAGAAATTGTTACTTGGGTCATACCGCTCATACGAACAGTAACTTTATAAGCTTGATCAAATTCAAATTCAATATAGTCCCGATTGTTTAAAACAATTATAATTTTTATTAAAGGAAACTTCCGAGCAAATTAAAATAAAGAATAGGATAGGAAGGATTTATTTGCTCGACCCCTGTATGAAGGGGAATGAAACAAAAAAAAAAAAACAATTATTCAAATCGGTCAAGTTGTTTTTGTGTTTTAGCCAGACTAACGAACAGCAATTCAGTTTTATATAAGAAGAATATAAGTATTAGATTATAATTTAAGCACAGATACTATACATATATCGATGACAGATCCCTACCTATCTCAGGTATCGAAAATGTGTGTTGAAGTTACTTTAAAATGATCAAAAATTAAAGAATGACAAGCCGACTACGGCTTACTTTAGTAGCGCTCCGATTATTTTTTTGCAAAAGTCTCATTCAACATTCATAAAACAATAACAACTGGGGTGAACCCATCCCGATATTTTTTATAAAAGCTCATTCTTCCGATGTTTTAAATTCTACGGTCAAGTATTTGCGGATTACCAATGGGGTCCGGTGGAAAGCCGCAATACCTACTCGAAAATCCTGGGATGAATAATTAAAATCACCCTCGCCTCAAATAGTTAGCTGCGAAATATTGGCAGGACAATTTTAATAAGTAGAGAGGTATTAATAATACGTAGTGTTGTCCAAATGCAAGACTAAGACGAGACTTAGCCAGTCTTGGTCTTGGTCTTGCGTACTCAGTGTCGGTCTTGGTCCTAGGGTGTCAAGGAATATACCAAGTTATGCGTTGTCGGGAACTCACTTATTCTAAGGTACTTTCTTATATTGAAAAAATGCTTTTAATCGTAGACACGAGTATACGAATATTAAATATTATTATGACTGTTTGTCATGTCCAAAGTCCAAAGCTTGTCCAAAGTGATGGAATTTACATAAACTGCGGAAATTTCATGACATCGGTGGCTCTCAGTAAAAGTTTCTGGACTTAGTGCGTTACAAGAAACCACTTGTTTATATTTTAAGTGGTTCTTTCAACTCACGAGGGTGCGTGGCTCATGGTTGTGTGCGTGTCGTATCTGTATAAGTGTGAGCGAGAGCTTGCTCGCGCCTGGCCGCTCCCACCTAGGCTCCAGACAGGCACGCACACTTACACAATGTGCATGTACACGACGTAACTACAAGTAAAGCTCACACGTCCTCGTGAATTGCAACCTTACTAATTGTGGTGCCACTAAAAATCATGAATAACGATTTTCCAGCTGGTTATAGAACTTTAAAAAGACAAATAGCTAATTCTATTGATATCATAAATTATCATCCAAGTATTCACGGCACCCGGGGATTAAGGCCCGAAGGAAAACCGGAATGCCTCGAAATCCTGAGGTGAATAATTAAGACCTACGGCGCTTTGGATAAATAACTACTCGGCTTTAAGATTATTTTGTTTATAGACATACTTTAAAAAATAATCATTCAAAAGGTATTTAAAGAATAAATTCTAAAAACATATGATATTGTGAATCTACACTGCCAAGTTACATGAAGCGTTTGGAGTGCGTCCAGTGCGTATGGCGTGGTACGCATTTTCGCATTGACGGTCTGGTGGGAGGCTTTGGCCGTGGCTAGTTACCACCCTACAGTCAAAGACGTGCCGCCAAGCGATTTAGCGTTCCGACACGATGGCGATGGCGTGTAGAAACCGATTAGGGGGTATGGGTTGAATGTACACTGCCGTATCCCTTCCAAGTTAGCCCGTTACCGTCTTAGACTGCAACGTTACCTACCATCAGGTGAGATTGCAGTCAAGGCCTATCTTTTCCGACATACATGGGCAGATTTTCGAATGCATCCACGCAATTTGAACTGTTGGATGTATCGTCAGTACATACCTTTAGTGTTTGAATTTTCAAAAATTCTTTCTTAGCGAATGCCTGCGTACTATTAGCTATACGAGTATCATTGTATGTCCAGCCCAATCCGTCCAGTGTTTGAGCGTTGATGAATCAGCCAGTCAGACAGTCAGTCCAGTGACTTTCTCAGTCACAGACAGTCAGTCAGTGAATTTTTACTTATTATCAACACAAAAAAAGGCTAAAACCCTACCTAAAGCCGTCTCCAACCACTCCTATAACGGCCCCTGTCCTCACATCTAACATATTTAACCACAACACGTCAGACAAACCACCATCTGAATGTGAGGGTAACTATCAAACATATCTAAGTAGGTATTTAATTAATTACACTCATCTAAACCTACGGGTAATATTTATTCGATTAGGGCGCGATTGCTATCACAATCCCTCAATCAAATACTACGACCTAGACGCGGGAGCATCCAATAGCCGTATGAGTCTCTGGTAGAGACTGAATTAATAACGTCCAAAGCGCTGTATTTATACTAACGGCGCGGCACCAGACCGGCGCCTACGTTGTCAACAAAGTCAAACTACCTACTACTAATTTTTATAAAACTACCTTCAATACCTACATTAAAGTTGTATATCTTTACTATTTCAATATATCGCTAACATTTTTAAAAAAAATTATGAGTACGATGATCTTGACCCAATTTTTCCACCGGTCTAATTTTAGGACACGCTTCGCCACTTGGCTAGCTTGTTTAATGGGTGGATGGTAAAATCGATGATAAGGTAGCGCGGCCCATTGCCTGCACCTGTGATGCGATTTGGGTCGGCAGTCAACTGAACCTCTGAACGCATCGATTACCCTAAAATCTTCTACCGTTATAATTTATGCGTTGAAAATTAGAGTATTTGAAAATTTAAAACCCCCTTCAACGTGTAAAATTTATTTATTGGCATGCAAAAATAATAATCCTTACTATTATGCAAAAACGTGTTTGTTGATTTGTCATCCAATCACGCTGCAACAGAGCTATGGATCGATTTTTTGTATAGGTATAACTGAGGACCTAGAGAGTGGACATAGGCTACTTTTTATCTTGAAGAAACAAAATGTTATGGATGGATTTTAAAAACTAAGTCTCGCTAGTATTATCAGCTAGTATTCTAAGTTTATAGGCACAAATCATAAAGATCTTTCCAAAAACTATATCACATCACATCACATCACATCACATCACACTATCACACTAATATTATAAAGGCGAAATCACACTAATATTATAAAGGCGAAAGTTTGTATGTATGTGTGTGTGTGTGTGTGTGTATGTTTGTTACTCCTTCACGCCACAACGAATGAACCGATTTGGCTGAAATTTGAAATGGCGATAGCTCATACCCAGGATTAAAACATAGGCTACTTTTTATCCCGGAAAATTACAGAGTTCCCGCGGGAATCAAAAAACCTTTATCCACGCATACGAAGTCTAGTAATTTATAAAAATACATCAATATAATATTAGAACACTATCCATTATATTTAACCAATTTGGTCTATTACCTACTTAGTTCCTTCCTAATGATATTTGTTCTTCAATCATGCAGTAACGGTGCTACGGATTAACGTGATTTATTATTATTTTATGGGTAATTGAAATCTTGGAGAGTGACATAGGCTACCTTCCCGCGGGATTTTTAAAAACCTATCTCCACGCGGACAATGTCGCGGTCCAAAGCTAGTATTTATACTATAGTTTATAATTAATAGTCACTCCAATGTTCTAGAGCAAACAAGTAAGTTAGTGTTCAACGGATGTCGGAGTTATCTACTAGTTTCCAACAACATTCAATTTTCGATGACAGCTAGAGGACAGTCCGAACTGTAAGAAACGATAATAACTATGATAACTTACTAGCTACGGTGGAGGCTTTTATTTAAACATTCTTCTTCTTCTTTATCAACCGATAGATGTCCACTGCTGGACATAGGTCTCTTGCACGGACCTCTACAGGTCTCGGTCTTGCGCCGCCTGAATTCAGCGGCTCCCTGCGACTCGTTTGATTTCCCAACACTGCGCTTCCCGGTGCGGGGTCGCCACTCCAGCACCTTGGGACCCCACCGACCATCAGCTCTTCGAACTATGTGCCTCACCCATTTCCACTTCAGTTTCGCAACTCCCTGAGCTTAACAATTTAAACATTATAAATTCCCAAATTTCCTCTGCTGGGCACTGAACCCGGGACTTTGGTGACGCAGTGTGCAAACTGTGACGTCGTCAAAAGACGAAGGAAATTATTTCTATTAGATACCCATTATTTAGAATTCGATGATCACACATTGGAGGTCACAAGTCAATTAAGAAACTCAATCGGCTTACTCTGCCGATTACTATAAGCTCAATATTTATTTTATGAGCGAATTGACTCGGCTCAAAAGATCTTCGTTTACGAGTGGATTAGTGGCGGTCTCTAATAAATATTAGGTATTCTCTATAATAGTGGGTACCTACACTATTCTATAGTATTTTTACAGTAGGTTAATCGCAAGGAAGACAGTAAATACCAATAAAATATCTATATTTTATCCCTCGACGGAAAAAGAGGGGTGTTAGAAGTTTCCTTCGCAGTTCCCTAAGTAGGTAATGGACCGATTTTGATGCGGTTTTTTCCATTTGAAAGCTAATGCAATCGAGGTGGATCTTAGCTATGATTTTTGAAGATCTGTTCAGGCATCTGAAGATCATCAGCTCATTTCCCAGTTGATTAAAGGGTCTCATAAACTTTCACTGATGCGATGGATTTCAGGTGTAACTACTGTTACTTCGGATTATTTGCAAAAAATAATAAACTTGAGCTGATGCTGCAGCATCAAGTAGTCTGCGAGATAACCAACTGCTCAGTAACTTACAGCAAATATAGTGTGTTTGGGCTCATTAGAATGGTCTCAATGAAAAGGTGTTGATGATGATCGAGGATTAAGGAGGAGGATCTGATGATTCATGATGATCTGATGAGGTGTCTTTTTATGATTTACATTTGTGAATACTCGCATTTTTATTGAAAACTCTATAAACGGACGAAGTCGCGGGTGAAAACTAGTTAATCATAATCCCGTGGCAAGCCTAGTCTATATTTTCGTTGGCCTTTTGGTTCATACTGCTGGTTTAATTAGTAACGAAATTCGATGTACCAGGTACTATACCTACACCTAATGAGGTTAGGTATATTATTAAGATAATACTATATATCAAGTACATAAACTGATTTGAGGCCTAAATCGCCCACAGTCAATCAATTGGCCAATCTGTGTCTTTGATTGCTTGTCGCCTGTGTAATTGTATTGCGGTCCAATGACGTCATCTATGTAAAGTTCAAACGTATCGAACCTAGACTGGCGTTAGAATAAACACTAATAATGGCTGAATCCGTTTTCCATACTTACACGTTGTTCATCCGAATAATATACGATACAAAGGATATTTTTATATTTTATTTTTGTGTTCGCGTGGATTGAGGTTTTGTGATTCCCGCGGGAACTTTCTTATTTTGCGAGATAGAAAGCAGACCTATTTTTATTCCAGTCTATGATCTATCTCTATGCCAAATTTCAGCCAAATCGGTTCAGTCTTTGTACCGTAATGGAGTAACAAACAAACATTCATCCATCCATCCATAAATCCAAACTTTATCGCTTTTATAATACTAGTTGATGTACGTGACTTAGTTCGCTTGGATTGAGGTTTTGTAATCTCCGCGCGAACTCTCTTATTTTCCGGGATAAAAAGTACCTAGCCTACGTTTTATTTCAGACTGTAATCTAGCTCTATGGCCATGTGTAAGAAACATCCATCCATCCATCTATCCTTCCATCCATACGTCCAAACTTTCGCATTTTATAATATTAGTAGCAATTAGGATAGCTAAAGAAGCGTGAAGACAAGTGTTTCATAATCTAGAAGTGTATTCTAAAGTAGAGAAATCTGTGACTACAGAAAAAACACCATAAAAATCAACTTAAAAATGTTCGATATTTTTTTTTGTTCGCATAATCACATCCTCTCAGTCCTCCAGATTTCATACACAGCAATTGCTGCCTGCTCTCAAGTTAAGGATGTTTGTGAGCGTTGATAAGAGTAAGTATCTACCTAATTTTCCATTAAGGATTATGATTAGGCGTCAGTACCTATTTAATAACCCGGAATCAAGGTACGGTGGAAATGTTACGGATTTTAGTTCTCAATCATGCTTGTACATATCTACCTACTAGTAGTATTACTACCATAGGTAACTAATGGCTTACCTTACTTCGCTGGCTCACTGACCCCAAGAGGATTTTGACCTCCAATACTGTAAAAACTGCTACTCGTGCCTGTCCTAACAACGCTTCAAGGGAATTAAGATAAAAATGCATCGGCATCTCGGCATTTTCCTATCAGAAGACTAATTTAAGATAATTTATTGCACATGTCAATAGCATAATAGATGAATGCAAATAATCAAAATTGAAGTATTTATCTGTGATTTCGGAACGGCTGAACCGATTTTTACAGGATTTCCCAGGTAGAGGACTATACAAATAGTAAGTAAGGTTATATTTCATCACGGAAATAATTTAAAATTCCTTCGTTAAGCAATAAAAAGTAGGTATAACAATACGATGTAAATAAAAAAATAATAATATCCTCCCGACCAAATCCGGCCACGGCGGCCAATCTCCACGGAGATTAGCCATCTGCGCGAGAGATATTATAGTGCACAAGTGTGTGCGCAAATACAGGTGCACTCTCTATTCCCTCACTCTCATAGCCCGATGGGACGGAAAATCCGACACGACCGGAAAGAGACCAGGCGCAGGACCGACGGCTTTACGTGCTCTCCGAGGCACGATAAACAATATGATGTAAGATGTTAATGGGTTGCTGTAATGATGATGTAGTTAGAAAGGCAAATATGTCGAACCGGATATTAGGATTTCACGATGAGTAGAACTAATATGTTTCGGAAACGTCGCCGCAAATACGGATCACATATGAAATTGGTTCATGTTTGAAGGTTTGATCCGATGCATTCAATCAATTTGCCAATTCGATTTCCTGGACTGCACATCGTCGATGTACCTCGTAATCGTTTCGTGGAGCTTTTGAGACGATTCCCTGTAATGTCAGTTCGTTTCATTGTTTATTTATTCACAATCCATCATCATTTTTTTAACCAACTTCAAAAAAAGGAAGGTGTCAATTCGACACGTATGTTTGTAAGATCAGTGGAACTGTAAAATATTCACATGTCTGATGTCGTAATCTATTGGAGCTTCCGAACAAAATACTTATACAATTTTTTTTTTGCAATTGGGATATGCCCATTGCCCATGTTTAAGGGAGCTTTCCAGTGTGAATTTTTAAAAAATGGATTATTTTTTTTTTTGCTTTTTCGAAGAAGCAGAAGGGATATTGTATGGACCTGGCATCGCTGATTGACCGTAAGTAAACGATTTACCTAAAATTTCCTCATTTGAAACTTTGAACGCGTTTTTATCGAAACATCATTTTTCAAAACGGTGTCCAACTTGGAGGGCAGAGTTTTAAAGCTATCGAGTTGAATTTTTTACACAATATTCTTAACGTCATTGTTTATCGTGCTATGGAAGCTTTTTTTTTTTTGACATCTTCCTATTTTTTTGTAAAAAAAACTGCAAAAAAAAATTGCTAAAATCGATACTTTTTGTTCAAACCGGCGCCATTTTTGCAAAAAAAATAATAAAAAAAAAAGCCTCCATAGCACGAAAGCCAATTATATACCGATCAATAATCTTTTTATGTTTTTTGTTTCAGATCAAAATTGTGACCCCCAATGTGGACACCACATCCAAGTGCATTTTCTGCAACAATTGTTTCATCATTTTTATAGATATTAATTAATAAATAAATCGATCTTTAAAAAATTGTTTTGTATTCTTCAATACCCAATTAATATACAAAAAAAACACCAGACCGATTAGATTATTTTTTCTTTAAAAAAAAAAATCGCGAAAAACAACGATTTTTCGGGCTGTCACACTGGAAAGCTCCCTTAAATGCCATCTTCCCGGTAAACAAGTACCGCTAAGCGATTTTGCGTTCTTCTGATATGATGTCTTCCTGCTTTTCAAGATAAAAGTTTCAGTCCTCTTTCATCTTAAACTGTCCCGTTACTTTTCATCAGATGAGATCGCTAAGGATCGATATAATAATCTTTTATTTGATTACAGCAGTAATCGTTAAAGTTTATTATATCGATTTAAGGCATTTGGTGAGTGTAAAAATGGTGTAAAGTTACGCTTATGTTAAACTTGCTTTTGGCTTTGTTGGGCAAGTTTTATATTAACGGTATATTCACGTTAACTGCCTTAGGTAGCTAGTCCTAAGTAAACGACGCGTTACTAGTACAATCACTACCTCTATCTTTAGTCTATGATTAATACTGGACTTGCTATCCCAATACAAAAGCCAGCTTATTTATGAATCAATTTGAATCACCACATTTGACATACGAGTGTCTCTGGAACTAATAATAAAGGTTGGTGCGCCATTTGCAATATTATTAGTTCCAAAGACATTCATAGCTTACAACGATAAGATGGCGTCATTCAATTCCAAAATGGCGTCAATCAAGAAGGTCCAAAAGGAAATCACATCAGCAAGTCCAGAGTTAACCATACATTAAATATAGAGGTCAGTGAGTAAATCAACTAATATGCATTGTATGCAAACTAAAGTTTATATTATCATCACGGATAAATACCTAGATAGATGATTCGAGAGTTTAGAGTAGGCTCTATGGCCGGAATTACACGTCGTCAGGGTTTGAGATTATGTGCCGGGTTAATTGTTTTACGAAACGCCTGAGGATAAAAAAAAATCAAAAATCAAAATCAAAATTTATTTATTTCATGTAGGCCAACTTGTAGCTCTTATGAAACGTCAAAAATCTACCACCGGTTCGGAATGCAGATTCTGCTGAGAAGAGCCGGCAAGAAACTCAGCAGTTGCTCTTTTCAAAAAAAATTTTTTTACAATTGTTAAAAAGAACTAGGCTATGCACACAATGTTTCCACACAGAAGTTTCAAAAATGTACGCCTACCGCAACCAAAGACATGTTAACATGGGTAGACATAAAGCAGACCCATTCCCGTTGGCGGCACCCGTTCACGAGCATGACGCATGATCCAGCCATTGCCTCGCTCAACCATATTTGAGGGAACGTAACAACCCGCACCACACGACACCACCACAGAAATGTTTAAGTGAGCATGACATACTTAGGCTACCCATGCTAAGGCATCGAATTAAATATTAATATTAAGATACTCATTTTAAGACATAACTGAGACACAAATAAAGTGGAAACACTGTAGAACAGAATACAATAGAATCATGTTACACAGGATAGTTATTACTGTCTCATGAATGGAGCGAATTATATTCACGCTTTTTTTTATCATTATATAGTCTTCAATTATTGTATAATATGTTTTTTCCATGAGAGCAGATTTAATAGATTTCTTAAACTTGTGTAGATGCTAGTTTATACCTATACCGCAATACCTTTGGTGCTTCTGTCGTAGGTGGATATTCATATGCGCAATTAGTTTTGAAAATTACGTTAACTTGGTGTTTATACGACTTCGCACGATGTTAGTACAAGTATGCATGAGAGCTAATAGAAAAATCTCTGCAAGGAACGAGACGTGAAGTGGCAATAGGATATTGTGCACATAGTTCAAAGAAATGCTAAAAAATGTTGCGGTCCCAAGGAGTTCGAATGACGACCCCTTACCAGGAAACGCAGTGTTGGAAAGCTTCTCTAACATGGTGTGATTTAAATCTATGATGGTTACTGCTTAATATTACATTATTTTTAACTTTTATATTATTGTTCTTTTAATTTTTTATAAAATTATTTGTATACAAGACTGCCCTCGTAATTGAAAACACAGTAAGTTAAATAGAAGTTACCTTTAAGTTACTGTGTTTTCAATTACGAGGGCAGAAGAGTACACTAAGGACTGAACAAATCCCGTTTATTATTATTTCAGCTTTCCTCAAACAGTAGGTAAATATTTCCTACGTTTCTTAAATTGTCTGTTTAACTTCGAATCATGTATTGTGTGGATAGGAATAATTACACAACATTTATGTTCTAATTTCCTATTGTAAAAGTTATCTAACAGATAATTATCAATACGATAGTGATAAATCCGATATTTCGCACTGTGATACAGTTCAATTGTTTGCCCCGATGTTATCTAATAATTTATGTCTTATGCGAGGTCATTGACCTCATTAATGGTGCACTCATGTTAACATAGTCCTTACCTGTAAGTGAAAATGTACCTACCCACTTGATTTGAGTGCTACATGCCCCGATTTTATCTATAAATAGCATCCACTTTGGAAAGCCTGAACGTAATTATATATTCTCCTGAAAATAATAATAATAATGTTATAGTTTCCTGAAACCAATAATAATAATAGATAACTTTATTCCTGAAAGATTGTATCTTTTTCTTTTTAGTTAAAAGATAATTTAATGTTTATATTGTAGTTGCATGTAAAGTACCTGGCGTTTTATTAAAAATAGCTGTTAATTTTAATATAAATACTTTTTTTTGTCCAACGCGTGTCTTATCTTCCTCGGGAACACCAAAATTGCTTGTTAATCGAACAACGCTAAAGAGAGGGTCTCCGATAATAGGACTTGAATTTATTTACTCGATAAATTATTATTAGGTTGGTCCATCGAACGTCGAGTAGATTCATAAAGCATGTTGGTATTAATTGCAAGCTTATGAATATTTCTGTCACGTAAAGCTATGTTTATTATATTAGTTTAGAATTAATTTTATGCTAGGCTATATATAGAATAGACTATATGACGGATATTAGAATTAGTCTAAACCCATTTGGCCTAAGTTTTTTAAATATTATTTAAACAGGGTGTCCACTTTCATTGAAAGAGATCTTGGCTTGCTTTTATGATTATTTTCAATTAGATTTTGTCATTAATATTTATTTCAATAATAGTCATCAATTTTACTAGTTTCTTTCAATTTTAAGCTATTGCATAGCTTTTATCGCGGGCCTTGAGCGTGGAGACCGAATCCAGAAATTCCGTAACGAAAATAATCAGGTTATTTTCGTTACGGGATTTCTCTCACCGCTAGATGGCGTTGATTGACGGCAGTCCCCGAGTGCCACACGTCTTTTTTATTTCAATTTAAGCATACTAAGATTACTAAGGTGTGTTCATTCTTCGAAGCTCGGAGTATGGAATAGCAGAATAGAAGACTGTTCCGGTTACCTAGTACAGCTTTTCCGGCGTAATTAAAATGCATATCCTTGCCAAATTACAGCTCTTTAGTACAAATACCAATAGTCTCTGTGCTATGCTGCGGACAGACGGACAAACGTTGCATTCGCAAGAAACGATGCGAATGGGAAAAGTTTCATGAAACTTTACCTTCATTTGTTTCAAGATACACAAATAAATAACGTGAAGTAACCTAAACCGAACCCTCGCTTTATGCCAGGAAAATATATTTATCTTGTCCCTCGGACAGTGTCCATTATTTTTGTAGTAATTAGGGGAGGATCTAGATTGCGGTATAAATCATGAGCCTCAAATCATAAATCAAAAAAGAGTTTATAAATTCAGTCTTCTTAAGACAATACTTAGGTAGTTTATATTTTCGTGTCGGAAATCGGAATATATAAAGGGAAAATTTGACTGACTAACTGACTGACTGATCTATCAACGCACAGCTCGAAGCACTGGACGGATAGAGCTGTTTGGCATACAGAAAGCTATTATGAAGTAGGCATCAGCTAAGAAAGGATTTTTGAAAATTCAACCCCCTTAGGGTAAAAGCTGCTTTAATATAATAATTAGCTTAAAATTTGTATTAAGCCAAAACCTGTTTGATGTAACTCAAGACCCCAAGGCTGGTTGTTACTTTGGGCAAAAAATAAGCATATCTATCCAAAGAGGAAATGCAGCCAGCCTTCTGGGGACATCTGGCATCGATATGGCCCCTAATATTTAGAGTTTATTTTAATGTTTTATTATAAGATTTTGTTTCTTATTTTAATTGTTTTAATTTAGAATTTGTTTTATATTTTTGTATTTTAGTTTTAATTTAGAATTAGTATTATTTAAGTAGTAGTTTTAATTTATTTAAGCTTAAAATGATTTTATTATTTAGTTAACTACATACGTATACTTACCTAACTAATCTTTACAAAAGCAACTGTAACTTTCGTAATATTGTAACTAACTAACCGATTACATTTAAGGGTGTGTGCATAATATGTGAGGAATCTCAATAAGACAGGCTGAAATCCGACGGGTTGATGGCGGTCAAAGGTTTAATTGTGTTTCCAAAACGTCGTAGCTTCTTACATTAAACCTTGGATTTGATTCGTGAACAACCTAATAGATACTTCCGTAGTTATTTAGTTTGAGTTAGCCTTTTAAAAGTAAGTACCTATATTTTTTTATTTTTTCATTATTTTAATGCCTATCCATGTAAAAGGAAAAGATCATATAACTAATACGTCGTTGGTATTCGCTAAGAAAGGATTTTTGAATATTCAACCCCAAACGTGGTGGTAAAATAGGGGTTTTAATAATCTAAATTAACGTGAGCGAAGTCGCGGGCAAAAGCTATTTGAAAACGTAAAACTTCATCGATACCAATGCAACCTGGCACTGTATCCAAAATGCTGCCAACATTGCTCCTTAGCTATTTGACCTTGTCCATTCTTTGGACAAGGTAACTGCCAGGTTTTGGATCCCTGGTATACTTTTTTTTTATTTCATCTACTTCTTCGTCCTTCCTTAAAAAAGAGCTCAAGGTCCCAGACCTGATCTGATCTGGCTTCAGGGTTTGCAGCACAAAAGTCACAAAATGGATGAAGAGACAATCAAGGTTTTCATACAATTGCGCTTATTTTAAACTTCGGTAAAAATATTTTTTTTGTTGTGAACAAAATATAACATTAAGTATGTTCATCAATTTTAGTAATGGCCTAAATGAATAAGTAGCGAAAAGTATTTCATAAAAGTAAGGCAATAAAACACACGACATGTAAGGATTACTTCTGAAAGGTCGAACTTTTTTCCCCTTTTACGTATCTACTTTCACGTATTCTCACAAACTTTCTTTGAAATGGGTTAAATATCATGGACATTAAGTCGCCCAGTTTTGCTGGAGGCAATTTGTGTCCAGTAATCCCTCCTTTTGTGAGATCTTTTATTTTAGTCTCCGTGTCCAAAAAACAAATGTTTAGATCCTTAATTTTCGAGTAAACTAGTAACTCCTTAATTTTCAAGTAACACCTTAATATCGTCTGCGTAAAGTGCAGAAGTCCTTTGTGGGATCGAGTATACGCTTTTATAACTTATTTCCGAAAGAATTGGTAGATTTACCATTACATACATTTAAACAGTGTGTAAAAACAAATTTAATAAGTAAGGTTATTACACAGTTAATGAATTCCGCTGCTGAACCAATCTATCAATCACAAGATAGATAACCTACATATTGTAACATTTTTTGTTTTGAAAAGAGCAACTTCTGAGTTTCTTGCCGGCTCTTCTCAGCAGAATCAGCCATCCGAACCGGTGGTAGATTCTCGACTTGTCATAAGATCCATAAGTTGGCCTACATGAAATACAAAATTTTGAGTTTGAGTTCAAGAATCAAGGTTATATAGGCTGAGTTGTATACTGTGTATGTTACTCCGAAGTTAATCTTCTGTGAAACTTGCTACTTTGATGAACCTGCACGCTTGAGAGTTCTCCATAATGTTGTCAAAGGTGTGTGAAGTCTATGAATTTACATTGGGCAAGCGTGGTGAATTATGCCCTATATCTTTTTCTGAGAGGATACCTGCGATCAGTAGTTTGACGTTAATGGGTTGCTCATAAGCAACAGCAGTAATAACATTGATTTATTCCCCTCATATTTCATCACTGCATCATCATCAGTCTGACAATACAAGCTACCATATTCTTTTCAGGAATATAAGCCGTATTAAAAGTAATTGAAACTCCGACACCACAACCTGTCTTCAACCTCTCATCGGAAGTGATAAAATAAGGAAACACATACTACAGTATCATAAACAATCCCATCCAAACAGCAAGCTTATAGCCGCAGCTAAAAGCCCGTGAACTAATGGGGTTCTATGACGGGAAGATGTTTCCACCTAAGTCAAGTTTGAATTTTCCGAAGTAATGTCGATAGCCATTGTATCCGACCGAAAGCAAATTCCTATTTTGTTCTTAACATAATAATATAATTTTTTATAATTATTACAAGAGAGTAGAGACAGGAAAATCTATCTGAACATTGTACCTACTACCTACGTTGTAAGATTGTGAAGTTATGGGACCATTGTTTATAACAATTTAAACTTTTATTTTTTTCTGGAGTTGTAAGACTTCGTTCCTTTTTCCTTTATTATAATAATTCAACAACAGTTTCAGCGGAAACTGGTCCGCATAGTTACATTTCAACTGCTTATTTGTACAAATCACATGGTGTTTGTCACATTGTTTGTGGTTGCTCATATATAACACCAAAGCAAATACTTTATCTATCAATAATAATAATATTTAGCTTCACGTGACTTTAATCGATTGATAGTACTTACTATCTTGTAGCCTATTTAGTTTGCGGAATTTGAGCAAACTTAATTTCATCTTCAAGATAAGTACGAGAGTTCATAATAAAGATTTTAGACTTGATTCGTGGTTTAATGACATAATTGTGAGAAAACTATACGAGTACGTACCACGGTAATTGTTTTAGTTAGAATTGTCGATCCAGTTACACGGACCGTGGTCACGACGCACTGTGGGCCGAAATTCGACTTTCATAGACATAGGGCTAAAAAAATAAGGGTCGTTTTTTATGCGTGAAACGGCTTCTATGAATCAATACTATGCCTTAATATATCATGGGATACAATTTGGCGCAGAAAATGTCGAGTTACAATTTTTTTACGAAAAAAACGTATGGAAAGTTTAACATAAGTCCAAATAACTCCGGAAGTGCAAGGATAACCGTTATATCCTTACACACGGTTATAGTACTAATTATTTATGATTTTTTGGCATACTTCATATTACTCGAATGTGTGCACTTTTTTTTAAAAAATTAAGCAAAAAAACAAATTTTTTTTTCGTCCCCTTTGGCTAATTGTATGCTATTTATAGTTTTAGACACTTGTTTTCTCGCGTTTAGCTAACGTTGCAATACCAGATACGCAAAACTACAACCACAAATAAAATTTAAGAAATATGTTAAATGTTATTTACCGACTTAATTACTCGTAGCAAGACACGGTAACAGTTGTTTAGACTGCTTAAGGTTCCAATTTCAAGGATAAATAACAATGAGCGCTAAGTAGTTAACAAAAGACTCAGGTAGTTAGCTAAGAGACAACTCGGTATTTTTAAATAAGCATACCTATTAATGTTTATGCGGCTTTAACTCCCATATTATGACCAGTAGATAACAAAGAATGGAAGTGATTAAGTAGTACTTATCACTTCTATTTTGTTTTTTAATACATTAAGTCATAAGTTACCTACCCTAGTGCATTATATAGCACTACAATTATTTTTTACTTTAGTTTATTATGAACTTGGTACGAGTGAACATCTCTTAGTTTTGTGGCCGTTAAAATGGAAAGTTTAAGCACTAACTTAGACTTGTATGTTATTCTTCGAGGTGCAGGTTCGTTAAAAAAATATGAAGTTCTGTACGATGCAGTAGTAGCTCGTCTAGTCGATCACGTTTCTGATGAAGACAAGGTTACTCTTGAGGAGTTTTGTCGAAGATGGTCACGAGCTGCTTCACAGAGATGGAAGAATTGCGGCAGAAACTTTAGTGCATTCAGAAAGAATTACGAAGTTTGGCTTGAAGCAAATGTTGATTGGCCAAGCTGCGTTCGAACTGGTCTCGACACCCAGGGACTAAGTGAAGAGAGTCCAAGAGAAGACTTTACCACCGCTGAACCTTCATCTTCAGTTGGAACGATGACTAAAAGACCTCGAAAACCCTTCAAAGATCTGGGCAACAAGCAGAAGAAAAGAAGATCGGAAGAGCACATAGGTATGGATCCCATCGAGTTGTCACATTCAGCTGCAGTACTTTTAAAAGAAGATGGTCGTGAGGATATTGCATCTGTCATCGAATATATGTTAAAAAACCCAGAAGCAGCTGCAAAAATCAAAGGCTTCATCGACAGACCGAAACATCATGTTTCATTTACGGCAGAAAAAGCTTTAGGGTTGCTCCTGTCTTTAAAGCTTACTAAGTGGCAATACATAACTTTGAGAGAATCAGCCATTCGAGAAGTTGCTAGTGATATTTACCCTTCTTACTACAAGGTGCAACATGCAAAATTGCAGTGTTATCCTCCGAAGCAATCGATAACTGTGTCAGATTCATCAGCGAAGATTACTCTGCAAGGTTTACTGGATATCACAGTAAGGAGGATCTTTGAAAGTTTTTCCAACAATGTACAGGACAAGCAGTTGACACTGGTATCGAAGTGGGGATTTGACGGTGCATCTAACCAAAGCCGGTACAAGCAGAAAATGGACAGCGAACAAGACGACTCGAGCATATTTATGACCTCTCTAGTCCCTCTTAAGCTAACAGACGGTGATGAAATTATATGGAAGAATCCAAAACCCTGCTCAACATCATATTGTCGTCCAGTGGAGTTTAGTTTTGTGAAAGAAAGTAAAGCATTAGTCATCGAAAAGAAAACGTACATGGATAACGAAATTATGGCTCTAGTCCCCACCGAGTGCAATAAAAATATGGTGAGTCACAAACTTATGATGACGATGATCAATGGCAAAGTGTGTACTTATCTTTCCGAATCTAAATCAAATGCTGCGTGCTATCTGTGCTTAGCGAAACCCACCGAAATGAACAATTTAGGTACAGTTACATTGAGGCCTGTATCCTGTAGTGCATTAGAATTTGGGTTATCTACATTGCATGCTCGTATTAATTGTATGGAATGCCTTCTGCATATTTCATACCGGCTTGATTTTAAAAAGTGGGCTGCGAGAGGAAATGAACACAAAGAAATGTTGGAAAAAAGAAAAAAACATATTCAGGACAGATTCAAAAAAGAACTCAATCTTTTAATCGATATAGTAAAGCAAGGATCTGGAACCACAAATGACGGAAACACGGCAAGAAGATTTTTTGAGTTTCCAGACAAGACTGCAGCCATCACTGGGCTCAATGAAGAGTTAGTCCGCAGATTTTCAGTTATTCTGCAGGCAATAACATCAGGAGAAGTGATTGATGTAATCAAGTATAAAGAGTTTGCTCTGAAAACAGCGGAAAAATACATTGAGATGTACAATTGGTACTACATGTCATCTACGGTACATAAGCTTCTAATACATGGAGCAGACATCATTGCCAATAATGCAATTGTGCCAATCGGAAGCCTCTCAGAAGAAGCTTCAGAAGCCCGCAATAAAGATTTCAGGAGGTTTCGGGAACATCATTCCCGAAAAAGAAGCAGGCAAGCCTGCAACGAGGATATCCTCAATATGCTTATTCTTTCGTCGGATCCCGTTATAAGTGCAATGAAACCTCAGTTGGATGCCAAAAAAAGACATAATTTCTTCAATGAAACCCTTGAAATAATCAAGTTTCAAGAAAATGAAATTGATTTTGTTGACGTATCCAATTTAGAAACTGATTCTGAATTGGAATCGGAAGAGAGCGATGTTGAAAATTTGTAAAATTTGTGTATATTTTTGTGTACACAAAACAAATTTGTGTTCTTTTTTTTTTATTTGTCATTCTACTTTATATTTATTAACCTTGCTTACATTACAGTTATATGTATTAAAAATACTTTAAATATTAACTTTATTCATAGCCTTTGCACCTAACTAAAGTAAATCTATTTGTATAGTTTGTAAAGTTATTTTATTTGCATATTTCTTATTATTGTTCAAGAAATTCACTACCTTTAACTAATTTTTTGTAATTTTTTTATATTTTATGCGTTTACCTAATGTGCTATCATTAAATCGTTTCTATGATACATGTAACGTAAATTTAGGTATGTAATCTTAAAATGTGTAAAAAAATATTGTAAATTTATGACTCTTTATTTTATTTGTAGTTACCATTTAGTTATATCTTTTTCCTATTGAGCTACGTAAAATAAAAACTATAGGCAGCATAATCATCATTAGGTAGAAATACCGAGTTATAGGTAGCTTAGGCGAGCTACCTGTATATTTTGTTAATTACCGCTCATCATCAATAAATTCCTTGAAATTGGAACCTTTAGCAGTCTAAAAAACTGTTACCGTGTCTTCCTACGAGTAATTAAGTCGGTAAATAATATTTAACATATTTCTTAAATTTTATTTATGGCTGTAGTTTTGCAAGTCTGGTATTGCAACGTTAGCTAAACGCAAGAAAACAAGTGTCTGAAACTATAAATAGCATACAATTAGCCAAAGGGGACGAAAAAAATAATTTGTTTTTTTGCTTAATTTTTAAAAAAAAAGTGCACATATTCGAGTAATATGAAGTATGCCAAAAAATCATAAATAATTAGTACTATAACCGTGTGTAAGGATATAACGGTTATCCTTGCACTTACGGAGTTATCCGGACTTATGTTAAACTTTCCATACATTTTTTTCGTAAAAAAATTGTAACTCGACATTTTCTGCGCCAAATTGTATCCCATGATATATTAAGGCATAGTATTGATTCATAGAAGCCGTTTCACGCATAAAAAACAACCCTTATTTTTTTTAGCCCTATGTCTATGAAAGTCGAATTTCGGCCCACAGTGCGACGGGACTGCGGTGTTGCGAGACGTCAAGTTGAAGCTGTCATGGGTAGAATCTATCTACCCGCCTTCTTGGTCTTTTTGGAGGAACGAGAACGAGAGTTCAGAATTTTACCTTTTACGCGGGCATTTTTGGCATGTTCCTGAAATATTAATTGCGACGCGGCTAGCCTGAGAATCCCGTGATAGAGCTGCTAACATCTCAGAAGTGGCAAACGTATTAATACTTGAGTAGATATTCGGGGAGATTGGCTATGAAATACGCATTCCAATATCTTCTAAAAATCAGATCGAATCTCTAGTTTTAGTATCTATTTCGTGATAATATATTGTTTCAATAATACAGAGTAATGGGTAGTTAATATAAAGAAAATCTACGTATATTTCGCATCTCTAGCAAGGATATTTCCAAAATTCTAATTCAATTGAACTTGAAATCCACCAAAATTCAAAATCCCTCTGTGAAATACAATATTTAAACCATAGAGCTAATAACTTGCCATAGTAGACTCGTACATATGCAGCTACAGCGATGTTCTGATATGACTTGTGAGTAGGACACCTAAAGAATATTCATCTGATGTGGGCTCTCTCTAGAATAAACCATCTAATATTAACTAAGTACGAGCTCGGCGGCACTTCTAGAACATAAAATATGTTTCCGAGTAACTATCAGAGTACTTGTACTTATAAAAGCTGTTGTTTTTAGTTAAATTCAAAGAATAATGATTTATCTTATAACTGGACGCACATATGAAATAACGTTTCAACCCACAAAATTTTGTCAAATTAAATTCATACCTAATGTAAAAGAATAAAGTTAACTTTGCAATTGATAAGTTGCGTGGGTTGACACTTTATTGTGTACTAGCTGTTGCCGGCGACTTTGTCCGCATCAATTTCTGTTATTATGATCGCGATTAAAAAGTTTTTAAAAGAACATATTTTAAATATGGATAATTTTCCCCGTTTTCGCAACATTTTTCACTGATACTTCGCTCCTATTGATCGCAGCGTGATGTTATATAACCTAAAGCCTTCCTCGATAAATCGACTGTTCAAAGCAAAAAGAATTTTTCAATTCGAACCAGTAGTTCCTGAGATTAGCGCGTTCAAACAAACAAACTCTTCAGCTTTATAATATTAGTATAGATGTGCGTCCAACTGTCATTAAACAGTACGGTAATAGACTGACAATGCATAGTCTCAACCGGTGGACACGGACAATTCAGAAATTATAAACCAAATTGCTTCCGCCGGGAATCGAACCCGAGACCTCCTAGTTATGAGACCACAGCGCTTACCACTGCGCAAGGAGGTCGTCAAACTGACTGGTCGTCAAACTACTGAGTATATTCAATTATATATTTTAGTGCAAAACCAGAGTGGTGAGCATTTTTGTTATGAAATATGAATTACCGATCACGGTTTATTGTGCTTGAAGGCTTGAACGCACGATTAACTTTTTTATTAATGCCCATCGGCTAGGAACAAAGCTTTATGCTTGTATCACTTTGCCATACAATAGAAGATAGCTGCTATTATTATATGGGAAACTAGTTGATGCCCGCGCGTCTTTGCGCGTGGATTTAGTTTTTAAAAATCCTTCGGGATCTCTTTGATTTTACGGGATAAAAAGTACTCACCCGGTCCTCAATTATAGCCATGCAAAAAATCACGTCGATTCGTTGCTTTGTTGCAGCGTAATTGAAGGTCAAACCAACAAACCAACAAACAAACACACTATCGCATTTATAATATTAGTAAGGATATTAGTAAGGAATTATTAATCAATTAATATTATAATAAAGAATTAGTTACGAGTATTAATCCTTAAAATATATTCTTCCATAGTCACGCCACAGAATTTTATTTTGGGCACAAACCTAATTTCTAATTTTATGCCTATATAACTAAGCCACGGGAAAATGATGAAGCTTCTAATAAGCTAACTCATCTTTTTCACAACAGTAACAAAATTATTATTATATCACTAAAGTTCATAGAAACCAATGAATTATCATGGGTAGTTAGTACGTTTATTTCACGAAGTTACGCGCGCTTTACTTGTGGTTACGTCTTGCGTGAGTGTGCGTGCCTGACAGGAGTAGGGTTGCCAGGTCTTCAAACCGAAAAGCCGGACAGGCCAGCCAGTTTAGCCGGACATTTGTGTAAAAAGACCGGACACCCTTATTTTTTAGACCTAGTACAAAATGGCAATTTTTTTTAAAAGCCCGCTTGCGCAAGCGCAGCGATACAAAGTGAGGCGAGTGCAGCGGAGACCAACACATGACAAATATGTAAAAAAATAGTTAAACTTAAAAAGCTTAACAAAAGTCAGTTTACCGTCTAATTTGGCCAGACACTCAACCAAAAAGCCTGACTGTGTCCGGCTTTATCCGGACGCCTGGCAACGCTAGACAGGAGCCTAGGGAGCGGTCAGGCGCGAGCAAGCTCTCGCTCACTGTTAGCGACGCGAATTAGATATTTATACTGTTTTCTGTTGCCATATTTATAAATATAATAAATACGGCATAAACGGAACGTAGTTCGTATGGAGGCAGGGGTGCGGGGGGCAACTGTCAGTTGGTGACATAACGTTGGAAAAAGGTCCGTTTTTTGAATTCGCCGCCCGTCGCCAACCGCCCAAATCACAAGCTCCTACGAACTACGATTCCGCCAAGCCCTTTTGCTCAAAATCAGTGTTTTACTGTTTCCATCCGCTACACTCACACTTATAGAGATACGACACGCACACAACCATGAGCCACGAGCCCTCGTGAAATGAAAGAACTATACCTATTTGAATTCGTTTTAACGGAATCTCAACTTGCCTGCTTATCGGTCTTCTGTAGGCATTGACTTATATGTCTGTAGGTTATATTTTACTTTAGTGAGGGTGCTATTAAATGTCAAGTGAATGTATCACTGATTCGGAAGTTAGGTACAGTGTATTGGATTCACAGGCTACTATTTTGGTCGTAAATCAATCATGCACAAAAACATAAATAAATAATAGTCGCTGTGCGGAAGTAATCTATTGTAGTATACAATATATCAATGTACACACACATACATACACATATTCCAGCACATGCACAATGCACATATCTCCAGTCCGTATAGGTAGTTTGCACAACCGATAAATGTGATTCCAGTAATCTTCGATAATAGCAATGTTTATTTGGAAGGAAAATATTAGTTTAGCGATAGCCAAATATATAGAAAACTTAAGATTTAAGTAGTTAGTGTAGTGCACGCGTTGTTTAATCAGTTATTATAGAAAGTATTCTAAGGTATCAAATGCACTTGAGTGCAATTGTTTATACAATACCTACAAGGCTTTTGTATTTGCAAAACGTGATGTACGCGTGGCATTACAAGATCTGTTTTATTGCTTTTAGATTAATGATTACCAATTCAACCGGTAAGAAAGCGTTACGTTTGGTTCAGCCCAGAACCATCCTAAACGCTAAAACTGACTATTATTGGACTTTTCTATCTAGAAATTCTCAGTAGCAACCTGGAGTTGGGAAGTAGCAGTTAGATCCTCATAGGTACCTACATCAGAAGAGCATGAAAAACATTAAAGTGTTCAAAGCTTATTTTTAAGCTTAAGTTTATTTTTAAACTATTTAGTTTCTTATGTTTAATTAAGATCTCAATAAAATATTCACCTGGTAGAACTATAATATCATGATCCTAAATTAAACCGCTAAATGTCCAACGCAGCGTTACGTCGCTTGTAGCCAGTGGCTCCTTGTGAATGAAAAAAGGAAATTAAAACCAAAATCGGGTTAGGGTACTTAGCTAATAATAGTAGATAAATACATATATAAATACATATTATATACAAGAATAATTTCAAGTGCCGAGTCTTCAACGAAATTCCCATAAAGCGATAGTAAAGTATAGGTGTGATTTTACCATCAGAGCATAAACTATTAGGCAGTTAATTCAATCAATGTTATGACTATACAAAACAATCGCTTTATGAACGATAATATTATAACATTATAGTCAAAGCCGACCCTTGGCGTGGGACCAAATAATAAAAACATCATTATTTCATTTCCGAAAGTGATTCGGGCGAAAGGCTTCATTTTCCTCAATAAAAATTGTTTATCTTTTTGATAGAATGACATTACTGAGTTTTGTGGCATTTTGAAATATTTATAAAAACCAGTTAAATAGGTGAAAATAGTTTTCAGAGAGTTTTTTCATGTATGGGATACCTTAAAATTACAATATTGGAATATTCCAACACGCTTAACTATCAGTTAGATGTTTCTTAACAGCGCTCACTTCATACAAATAGGTGGACAAACAGGCGGACAGGCGAACATATCAAACTTTGAGGGTTCTTTGTATTTAAAAAAACCTTAAAAGCTTCCAACGCCACTTAAATAGACATACGAGCTGTTATGATTATAAACTTTCTTAACTCTATGAACGCTATTGATAAGCTTTTCATATTTAAGTCAAATCAGGATGCGAAGCTTTGTTAGTAAATATTAAAAACAATGTATTAGATACAAGGTATGTGCTCACCAAAGACGATAAAACTGTTATAAATACAACGGCGACACCTACTTATGATTAGTGCGCCGCGAATGCTACTCAGCCTCGATACTTATATACCCACACAAAATTAAACCTCCCAAGGTACCAGTGATCATCGACAGGTGAAAAATAAACAGCCAAAAAATGGCACCCGGTGTAATAAAATTAATAAATTCTGACACGGTCATAAATAATACATTAGCAGCAATAGCACACGACGAAAGCCTCATTAAAGAAATAACCAAGGAAGTAAGAGCATGCCCTATCGACGATCTTGTTTTGGCCGATGTTGGCTATGGACAAAATGGCGTGAACAGCAAGAAAGATGATGTTCAGATACGTATAACTAAGCTGGATAAGAGGGTGTCCCGTAAAGTGACCAGGCCAAAAGTTTTAAAGAATATAGAGTCGAGGGATTATTTGTATGACCGACTCTACGACACCAGTGGGCCAAGAGTGGTGAGTTATACTGAATAGTCAAGGATGAGTTAAATATTTTTTTAATAGATTAAACGAGTGGTTTAAGATTTAAATATTGTAAATCTAAATACATATCGCACCTTCGGTAGAACAATCGCACAATTGTACCCCTCTTAAGTTAAATTATTATTAAAAAAAAACTAAAAGTTTTTAATTCTTGTTAACAACATGCCTAGAATATTATTGTGTATAAGGAGAATTATACCAATATCAGCAGAGCCAGACCATCCCGTTAAATTGCGAAACTGCAAATTGCGAAACATGCAAATAAATGAAAAAGGACCATTTTCAAGGATTGGGTCGAAATTTGACATACAGATAACTAAGAGACGATTTTTGAAAATTTCACCCCTAATGGGATAAAATAGGGGTTTGAAAAACGAACTTAACGTGAGCAAAGCCGCGCGTAAAAGCTAGTATATAATAGAAAAGATAATATGATTTACTAAGTGCCAGTCTCATTAAAATTGCCTACCTATAAGTTATTAAGTTAAGTATTAGTTAAGGAATACCCCTATTGAATTCAATAAAGCATTTTTTCGAGCTTATGCGTATGTGTGTGTATGTATGTCTATTTTTTGCACGCGCTAAGGTCTGAACCGTTAAACGGATTTTAACATTCATGAGGTGCCATTACTAGATTTTTCTTTACAAAATTTTAATACAGTATATGAGAAAAAATCAAATTTATTTGAATTTTCAATTGATTTTTTAAAACAGTTGGGGGGTTTTTTTCAATTATTATTGAATGAATTTATATAGATTGAATACAGGTACCTACGTGTATTCAATCTATATATTATAATTCATATTGAGTGTTAAAATTATTTGAAGATCTATTGTTTACACGGCTAACACGGGCTTAGCTCTTATGTAAACGCAAAAATGTAAATAAACGTACTTACAAAAATTTATTTTTGGATGAACTCATCCAAAATCATCGTCGTTATTGGTCATGAACCAGAAACAAACGATATATCTAATCTTTCTTAATTGTATTCATATTATAAATGGGAAAGTTTGGATGTATGGATGGTTGGATGTTTGTTATTCAATCACGCCGCAATGACTGAACCGATCTGGGCACAGAGATAACTGATTATCTGGAATAACACATAGGCTACTTTTTATCCCGTAAAATAATCCCGGATCACCCCGGTATTCAAGGTGGAATAAGAAAAAGGTCTTCAATTCCCTTGGGATTATATCACCTGGAAGTATTATATCACCTGAATATTAGGGTATTTATAAAAAAGCAAGAGTACCATATCTCATCATCATATAATCAATCACCAGAACTGAGTTTGCTCGCACCTGACCGCTGCCCCCTCTCCCCCTAGGCTCCTGACAGGCACGCACACTTACGCAATGTGCATGTATTCGATGTAACCACAAGTAAAGCTCACGCGCCCTCGTGAATTGCAAGATCGATTGTGAAAATCTATGGATGTGGTTTTGGATCACAATTAAAGTTGGCTTAATTTTTTTTTTCTAAGTCCATGTTGAACACGGTATACATTATTGATACTAGGTACGTTTTTTGCGTAGTTTACTTGTAAAAATTTAAAGCAGAACAAATATTGCATTACTTTAGACAAAACAAAATGATTAAAAACACAGGTAAATAACAGAGAACTTTCACGCTTATTAACTAATCTCACATGGTCAGTGTTATCAAAATAACTAAGTTTACTTTGTACCATACAAAGAGGTTGACACGAAAATGTAGAATACTGAGAATACTACGTAGAATTTTATCTATTCTAATGTTTCTATATGTTGTGTTGCAAAATAGTAAATCCATACTCATAATAATTATGCTTATATTAACTACTAGGTTTGCAATTAACTTCGGCTGTTAGTTATGTTTTTAAAAATCTTACAGAACCCACTGTTTTCGCGGGATAAAAGGTAGCCTTTCTCACTTTTCATATCGCTATTAAAAAATCACGTCGACTTGTTGCTCCAGTTTCTCCAGTCCAAACTCACTTTTGCATTTATAAAGTGCTAGCTGATGCCCGCGACTTCGTACGCGCGGATTATGGATTATATTGATTCCCGCGGGAAATCTTTGATTTTCTGATATGAAATGTAGCCTATGTGTTAATTCTGTGTATGAGTTCTCTCTCTCTCCATTCAAAATTGCAACCAAATCTAAATCTAACCAAATATAGGGTTGGTAGTACGATAAATAAAAATGTTTGCCAGCATTTAAGTTTTTTAAAAATCACAACGATTAAAAAAGTATCCTCTGCATTTTCAGAATTTACCTATTTAAGTTTTCTTAATCGCGGTAAGCCTGAAATCTATTAATATTTATAGTTTTTGACGACCTCTCTGGCGCAGTGGTGAGCGCTGTGTTCTTATAACTGGGAGGTCTCGGGTTCGATTCCCGGCGCGGACAATTTATGAATTTATAATTTCTAAATTGTCTCTGGTCTGGTCTGGTGGGAGGCTTTGGCTGCGGCTAGTAACCACCCTACAGTCAAAGCGATTTAGCGTTCCGGCACGATGGCGTGTAGAAACCAATTAGGGGTATGGGTTGACTTTATACTGCTATACCCCTTCCAAGTTAACCCGCTACCATCTTAGACTGCATCGTCACTTACCATCAGGTAAGATCGCAGTCAATAAAAAAAAAGTTTTCAATTTTATCATCCACTGTCTTATTTCCTTTGGGCTCTTGAGTCATTATTTATTTGAAATCGTGTTCAGTATTCGTGCAGCGCAATCAGGTCCATACGGGGAACGTTATTTACTTTTATGGACAATTTTCTTTATGAACATCGTAAAACGATTGAAAGATGGTGCTATTCACGAAAATGTCCGAATTATTATTATAAATAAATAAATATGTTGGCTGGCGGACATGTCCTCTCGATCGAATCCTGACCGGGCGGCTAACCTCCTCAGAGTTAAGCCATCTGCGCGGGAGTTATTATAGTGCACAAGTGTGTGCGCAAACACAGGTGTAGGGGGAAGTCCCCCAGTGGCGGACACTTAAGGTTTTTTGAAAAATAAAAAAATCTGTTTAGAAAAATATTACTTTATTTACGTCTTATATTAGTCAACAAAACTTATAATCAATATCAATTATCAAAAATGCAACTTCTGCGTGAATATATTCAAAAACATAAATTAAACTTTGGTGAAAAAAAAACGCAGTCTCTGGAATTGGCACCTAGTATCGGACAAACTTCACTTCGAACCCCTAGCAAACCCCTGTAAACTTGTTTGGTCCCTTTTTCCTTTCTTTTCTTTTTTCTCTTCCATTTCAATGTTATTCTGTACTTCTATCCTCTGAAAATCGAATAACATTTATTAAGAAAAGTATACATACTTACTGACAAGAAATAACTCATTCACTGTCCGGCGCTAAGGGACTACTTTGTGTCCGGTACTAAGGGACAGAGAATTAGTCCCATTTTTCTTTCTTTTTCTTCTGTTCCATTTCAATGCTATTCTGTACTTCTATCCTCTGAAAATCGAATAACATTTATTAAGAAAAGTATACATACTGACAAGTAATAATAACTCATTCACTGTCCGGCGTTAAGGGACTACTTTGTGTCCGGTACTAAGAGACAGAGAATGGTCACAATATATATTCCATATCAAACCCATTTTCAAAATTCTCAAAAACTTTTATTGATTACTATCAACAATGAACACTACTTTATTAAAAACATATATAGTAAAGAACTAATAACAGATACTTAAAGAGAACTTACCTGTATCACTCACCTGAATCTTACGTAACGCAGTGTCGTCCCACCAAAAACAGCAACCAACTGTGTTGGCGCGCGTCACGGGCAAACCGGGTCCCGTGACTCAGTTTTGCTACATCCCCCCGCACCCCTCTAACTCGTTTTTGAATCGCTCCCTTGCTTAGTCGCCGAGATAGTATGAGTGTCCGGTACTAGGTGCCGTCCGGCGTTACGGGACTTCCCACCTACCTACCTTCCCTATTTTATTTAGCGAGTGGATACGACAGTAGTACATGACAGTCATTTGGGGATTGAAATTGAATCGTTGACCTCCTAGTTTTCAGTCTGCACCTGGTGTCTAACCTAAATATTTATAATTTTTTTTAAAGAATATTAGCTAACCTGAAGTTGACTAATATATCCTCCTATCCCCTCCAAATAAGCGGAAAGCTTGTGCTAGGAGTGGGCACGACAATATTGCAACAGGTGGGATTCGAACCTGCGACCTTACAGTTTTCAGTCTGCACCTTTAACCATTGGGCTATTGAGGCTTTTTAATTTGCCAAAAGGTTTTTGTGTCCACATAATTGTTTGTTTGTCCGCAGCCTACGCTATGCAACGAGAGGGCGTGCCTGGGCAGCCTCATGGCGATACCGGGCCGAGGCGACGTGCCGAGAAGTCCGGAAGAAGTCCTCAACGACGCCAAAGACTTTCTTGGCCAATACTTTGCTTCTATCCGAAGGTAAATACAAATAAAACCGGCCAAGTGTGAGTTGGACTCGCACACGAACGGTTCCGTACCATCGTTACAGCGATTATTAAGGCCAAATTAAAAACGCCGAAAAATCACGTTTTTTGTATTGGGATCCCCCTTTATTTTTATTTTATTTTTCTTATTTTTTGTTATAACGGCAACAAATATACACATTCTGTAAATTTTCAAGTATCAATTCATGAGATACAGCTCGCTGACAGACGAACGGATGGACAGCGAAGGCTTAGTTATAGAGTTCCGTTGGCACCCTTTGGGTACAGAACCCAAAAAAGTTACCCTCGAGTGCTTCCGAGCCAGCCGAAGTTTGATTGTTATTTAGGTATTCGCAAATAAACAAAGCCAATAATTCACAAACCCAGAACATAAATTGGCTTTGGCATATCAAAACTAGGAGAAATGATGTGAATCACAACGATCCGTTGTTCCATTGCTGCACCATTGAAGGAAAAACCAACAAACTAACAAACCAACAAATAAACACACTTAACTTAACTTTAACTTTTATTCCCAAAATCTATTGACGTAAACACTATGCTAAAGACACTATGGAAGCCGCTGCAGGTTGTTATGCCAGCCTTACTAATCTAAATATATAAAAGGCAAAGGTGACTGACTGACTGACTGACTGACTGACTGACTGACTGACTAACTGATCTATCACCGCACAGCTCTAACCCCTGGACTGATCGAGCTGAAATTTGGCATACAGGTAGCTGTTAGGACGTAAACATCCGCTAAGAAAGGATTTTGGAAAATTTCAACCCCAAGTGAGTTAAATAGGGGGTTAAAAAATCGAACCTAACGTGAGCGAAGCCGCGGGTTAAAGCTAGTATTTATAATATTAGTAAGGATATAAGGACTTTGCTAGACATTGTAGATATGGCAGCATCTCTAACACCTTCAGCAGTCTATAATTTACTATCAGTGTTTATATATTTAAATTCTTTTATAGGGCTAATACTGTAGCTCATGAGGCTCGCTGGAAAACAGTCCAGGAAGAAGTGGAAAAGACTGGCACCTATCAGTTGACTACCACGGAGCTGGTGTTCGGAGCCAAGCTGGCTTGGAGGAACGCGAGCCGATGCATCGGCAGGATACAATGGTCTAAGCTGCAGGCAAGTGCTACATTTTTTTAATTAATCACATCACAACACACTAATCACACTTTACATCACACTAATATTATAAAGGCGAAAGTATGTATGTGTATGTGTGTGTGTGTATGTTTGTTACTCCTTCACGCCACAACGAATGAACCGATTTGGCTAAAATTTGAAATGGAGATAGCTCTTACCCAGGATTAAAACATAGGCTACATCCCGGAAAATTACAGAGATCACATGGGAATTGAAAAACCTTGATCCACGCGGACGAAGTCACGGGCATCGTCTAGTAGGCAATAAAATATCCATGGGAAGGAAAACATCGTAAGAAAACCTGTGTGCCTAAAAGTTCTTCATAATATTCTCAAAGGCGTGTGAAGTCTGCCAAGCTGCACTTGAACAGCGTGATGGACTAGGTATGTTAGGTACTATTAGGTATTCTGTGTTACGGCCTAAACCCCTCTCTTTCGAGAGAAAACCTGAACCCAATGTAATGGACTAGTGATAGGTTCATGTGAATGAATCAATAGATAGAAGAGTTTCGTTTTCAGCCAGTAAGGCATTGGTTTAAGTAGGTTCCTATAAACTACTTTAATCAAAAAAAACAGATTTCATTAGCGAGCTGAAACAGGACTTTTACTGCTTTGTTTACAGTTGCATTATGGCATTCTGAGCATTACCTAAATTATTAGCATTTTTCAGAGTCTAAAAATGTTGAAAGCCTTATTATCAACAGCAAGTGTATATAGATCTTAACGAATTACAATAAAGTCATTGTTATTACAGCCTGATTACAATAGAATCTACAAACTAATACCACATAATACACAAGAGTACTACGCTAACATGAGAAGCAACGTTTACCCGAGTCTTAACTCTAGTTGAAACATAGTTGAAACAATCAATCCGGCGGTGTAAATAACAGGGACAAATTACAAACAATAGTATAGTTACATTGCGTATTGTGTGAGTAAACACATTACATTTACAGGCAGTACTACTTTATCTTTTTAAGGTTGGTGTTTCATGGTGCGAGAAAACAAGAACTCTGATGCCGAATTTGTAAGGTATCGTGGACCATAAGTCGCTTCGAACTAAGGGACAGCGTGTCCTTGCCAAGATAGATATTGTGTCGGTAACTGGTAATTGCTACCAATAGAGTACTGACTTATTCTGTTTAGAAAGTGTTTAGATATTCAAACAATCCCGTTATAAAAAACAACAGCACTAATTTAGCGCTAATTTGCCTAGTCATTTGAGTGAATGATTGATAGAATTGTTCTTAGGCTTAAAAATAGGTTGCGAATCAAAAAAATTGTAACTAATTCACTATTTTTTGACAAGTTTAGAATGAGTTCACGTAAAACAGTTTGCAAGACTTAAATTAATGATAGCGCGGCTTGTGTTATCCTGCACCGTGAGAAACCTCCATTCAAGTTAGTGGGTAAACATTGTTTGTGTGATTCAATACCTATACAATGTTTGCATTGGTTTAGAAACTTGTTCAAATCTGACGGCGAAAAGATATTTTATACGTACGAAAGTTTTGATCAAGTTTCGGGTGGATTTAATTGTGAGCTCGTAAGCTCTAGCTAATCCTTTACAAACATTGTTTTGGTCCCAAATGGGTAATTTTATTTTACCGTGGCCAGTTACAGCTCTACCGTAAAAGTTCCATGGTGTGGGGTCGCGTTAAAAGGGGTGTGGGGTTATTACGCCGTCTGGCAATTGAAGCGGAGCGGAGCGGGGACGTGTTCAGCAGATCAATCAGATAGTATAATTATTTTTTGATATATGAGATGATAATTTCCTCACGTAATGACACGATCATCCTGCATCGCGGGCATAAAGTATGCATCCTTAATTAGCATCGAGTGCTATTTTGGTCAAGCGCAAAATACGCGACGCAATATTGTTTTGTAGTTCTCTCAATTCACGAGGATACGCGGCTCATGGTTGTGTGTGTATCGTATCTGTATAAGTGTTAGCGAGAGCTTGCTCGCGCCTGACCGCTCCCTCTGTCTCCTGATAGGCACGCACACTTACGCAATGTATACACGACGTAATCACAAGTAAAGCGCCCGTAACTTCGTTTTTAAAAACGCCTGTGTAGTTCTATTTCGTGATAAAAAGAAAACTATGTCAAGATCCTCAATTATAACCATGCAAAAAATCATACCTTGCTCCGTCGTCGCTACGTAATTGAAGAAAAAACCAAAAGATATTTTATAATATTACAAAGGGTTTATTTAGGTTATTTATTTAATTCTTAAAATAATATTTTATTAATTCAATTTCTAGCGGCTAAGTTACTAAGAATTGATTTTGTCATCATAAAATTTTTTGAAGATTGATTTATGCTGCGTTTAAGAGTTGTTTTAATTCTGACTTTATAAAACACGTAAGTTCAGCCATATAGACTTATAAAAGATATTTCATAAAAAAGTTAAAGCTTCCGTAATGACACTGATTCTTGTTCGGCCTCGGCGCCCATTCGTCGCAGTTCACACAGTGGAACTAAATTAATTTGCCAACTCTAATAAGAAAACTTCTATTTTCCCCTTCGACCTACAAACACAGGCAATCACTTACTTGTTTTTGAGACGAACTATTTCAGGTATTCGATAGAAAAAATGTTCTCAGCTTCCTTCGCACACCGTCAATGTTCAAAGTACTAAAAAGTCAATTTAAACGTGCATTCTTCTCACCATAGTTTGTGAATTTGGAAGAAAAGAAAATTCAGCAAAGCTACGGGATATACCTAGTATAGGTAGGACTTTATACTTCACATGCCCAATACCCAAGTTAGGCCAAAATTGGGTCTTGCTTTTTCACTCAGAAGAGAAGATCAAAAAAATGAAATTTATTTTTTATTTATTACTACCTGATGCCCACGACTTCATCCGCGTGGATTTAGTTTAGTAGTAGTCCCAAGATTTTGTTCTATAACTATAGCGGCGTAATTAATTCATTACCTTGCTAAATTACAGCTCTTGAGTGTCAATAGTCTCAGCGCTAGGCCGCAGACAGACGGACAGACTTGGCGAAATATAAAGGTTCCTTGATGTTTTACTGCGGAACCTAATATAGTATACCTCTATAGGTACTTACCGTTTTAACAGAGAGCATATTACATAATATGAAGTAGGTAATTAGTAACGATACCTACATCTCGTTATATTTGTCCCAACCTATTACAATAATATTATTTTGTCACGTTGTAGATAACGAATGACGAATTAAAATCGTTTAAGGTCACCACTCATTCATTAATTCTTCATTCTTCATGCTGGGCTGGCTTCCACGCGTAAACCAGTTATGGTCTGTTGTGTGTGACGCACCAATCCTTCCAATGTTCTTTACTCCAACCATCCCAGCTCTCTCCATAAGCCTAGCAGGCCGCCCAGGTTGCCAAGGAGTTCTCGAAGTGAGGCTGCAGGGGATCCTAGATGGTTGTTGCGTTGTTCTGGCACGCCTGTGAATACCAAGAGCATGTGCGCCGGTGTTTTATCCACCTCCATGCAAGCCCTGCATAGAGGAATGTCAACACCACACATGAAAGTTTTGAAAAATGTTGATACTTTTGTTCAACCAACACGCGTTTAAGCGTCAGGCAACGCTGTTACTGTGCGGCCATCGCAAAAACCTCTGATTGGCCGATCTTCTCTCGCTATTGGCTAAATGACAGCAAGAACACCATTTATTGATGCAGCTATTCCGCAATCGACCAGCAGATACCTAATGCTAAAAACATTAATGTGTGTGACTTGTGAACACTCGTAGTTATGTTTGCGTATCTCCGAGAAGAATAATAAAATAATGTTCTCCCGACCGAATCCGACCACGGCGGCCAATCTCCACAGAGAGCCATCTGCGCGGGAGATATTATAGTTCACAATTGTGTGCGCACACACAGGTGCACTCTCTATTCCCTCACTCTCATCAGGAGAGATCAGGCTCTCCGAGTCACCGTGACTCACCGCCAACTTAACTAAATTCCAGGCTAGTACTGAGAATTTCTTGACAGCAAAACCCAATACATTTTATAGCCCGATCCGGGAATCGAACCTGAGACCTCGTCATCTGCAGGTGAACTTGCTAACCACTAGACCAATGAGGCAGTAAAAAGTTGTATATCTCTAAGTCCAACTACGTGGCTTTTAAACTGGAAAATTCTTGCCTCAGTCGGATGAGTAGGTACATAAATTGTGCGTCAAAGCGTGTACAATGAAATGAACAAATTATTACAATAAATTACTGTTCAAAAGTATACCAATGAAGTCTTTCGAAACAGAAGTTGACATAATAAAACTCACAAGGAGATCGTTTCAGTAAATTGGTCTTAAGAAACATAAATTACGCTCACCATTACGTACACTTCTATTCTTTTGATATCACTATCATTAAAACTTTTATGAAGACTATAGTAATAAATAATATTTTCTAGCACAGTTGCAAAATCGACTTTGTAGAAAATAAAAATATGCTTTCATTTTGTTTTCAAAACATAATATGTAACATGTTTTGCGAAAATGTTTTACCTGACTCTACAATAATTTCATTCATAATTTAAACGTAAAAATTCTTTTTACCAAACCGACTTCAAAAGCCATAGGTATACAAAACATATCAATTGTGCTTATAAGATTTGAAGAGTTCCCCCGATTTCTCCAGGATCCCATCATCAGATCCTGACATGATGACTATGGATCCTCCTGGAAAGTATACCTACACTTACAAACAAAAAAAGAATTTTCCAAATCGGTCCAGGCGTCTTCGAGTAATCGGGAAACATACATAAAAAAAAATGTATGTAGCTCCCATGACAAGTACCACCGACCGGTTCGGAAAGCAGATATAGAAGAAATTCAGCAGCTGTTGGTTTTTTCCAATTCACTTCACAAAGTAGCGATTAACAAAATAATACGATGAAACATGTGCATATATTATTTTGTTAAGTAATAATAAAATTAAATATTAATTGGTAAACCTCTTTCTGACGCATTCGGAGTTGCTAATCGTTACATTAAGGTTCTCTTTATTAGTTATAGATTTCATATTTCAGGCCACTCATAGAGACAGTTAAACGCTTCGTTAGTATATATAAATAATAATATGCAATGAATAGATTTAATGATTATTAGTTAACGACTCATTAAATATAATTTAATGTGTGTCTCAGAGTACAGCAGCTATGTAGCTTTTTTTTTTATACATTATAGGCACACGCTTGACCACTACCACACCTGATGGAAAGTGATGATGCGGTCTAAGGTGTAACGCGTTTGCCTAGAAGATGCCTATTCACCCTTGTTTTAAAGATACCCAAATTGTACGTGTTAGGAAACACAGATCTTGGGAGAGCATTCCAGACCCTAGCCGTGCGAATCACGTTATCACGTCATCGTTATAAATACGTTTAAATTGCAGAAGCGTAGCCTTAAGGGGAAGCAATAAATTGAACTTTTTTTTAATATTTGAAGGCTGATTGAGTCGCCAACATAACGACATTGCGAGTAATTTATTCATTTGCCTCATTCACCGCCTTCGGGGTTTACATCGGAATTACTGGCCGGAGTTTTAAGTCGTACTGATGTTTGCGAGTTCATTTCGTAATTACATTGCTCAAATAGATTGCTCGGGCTAATCTGCTTAAAGCTCGGTCGGTTGGCAGTTAGCAGAATTTTTCAGGAACGAAAATGTTGAAACTTTTCGCATACCCGCAATGGTGGAAATATTTTTGAATAAAAAAAAATATTGTTTTTGAAAAGTAAAGTAAGTTGGTATAACAGCGATTTTCAGCGATTTGGGCAGGTAAAGTTATATTGACTCAAGTTGATAACTTTTTAGTGAAAAAATTGCCCATTACCTTTCTTTCTTGTCTCGGAAAGCACTCAATCATACTTTTTAAATGTTGCTTTCAGAGTTGCCACAGCGGTTAAAGTCTAGTGGTTATGACTTCAACCTCGTTTTCACGGGATTCGGGGTTCGAATGTTAGGCACGCATGCATCCCTTTAACTTTTTAGAGTTATTTAAGCAATTAAATATCACGTGCTTTAACGGTCACAGAAAACCTATATGCCTGAGAATTCTTCGTAAGTTTTTCCCAATTCACATTTGGCCAACGTAGTTTTTGATTTTAATTTTGCAACTTTGGTGATCTTAACCAGCTAATATCAAAATCGCAATGAGATAGACTTATTTGGCAATTGCTAAAATCGTGTACTTTCTACCGTAGATATATACTGTACAGTAGAAAGTATGATTTTTGCCGAATATCTAATGAGATATTTAATAGCTAATTTCAAATCATTAAAGTCCAATCTATCTTCGGTTACATACAACGATACATTAATATTATAATATGTATTATGATTTGTACATTCATAATTATGATGCCAATGTAAAAGCCACAGTGTTCAATATTTTCAAAGCGCGAGCTAACAATCCAGATTCGGTGTTTGTATATCGTTATTTCTTATTGATTGACTTGGCAACGACCTAATGAGATTGCTCCTTCCATTTAGAAATGGCACGGATAAGACTTATTGGAAGCCATTTTAAATCTGTCTCTGATGTTCGCGGGTACATTTTGTAATTAAATCAGCTAAATAGATTGCTTGCTTAATCTGTTTATCTGCGGTTAAAGAAGTTTGTACTTTACTTATACAGGTTTTTTAATGCATACTTCATTTCTTCATTTCTTTTTTTCGTTTGTCCTGTATGCTATCAATTGTGTGTGCCCTTTATTTGATTTTTTACTAAGTTATGTAGGTTATACCTATATTAATCCCGTCACTATATTTTTATCAAGGCTGAGCTAGGTTGAGTAACATTTAGCCGAGGAATAAATTTGACGTTTTTGCAGATTTTCAATTCAAGAACTGTCGACCGTTAAATATAATATTTCAGTTAAACGTTAGATAGGTACCTACTCGACGAAGGTGATACTGGCTCTAAGTAAAATACTATAATTTTCATAATATAATATGGTTCTGATCTTACACGCACAATCACAAATTACCACAAACATAATAAATTATGATTGTGATACCTATTATTTGATCGTAAGTAAACTTTGCCGATTCAAACGTAAAGTTAAATTTACCGAAAAGTCACGAATTCATGATATTTCATCGGTCAAGTCATCTATAAAGACCCCAATAATTTAAAAATTATTACTTTAATGATAAAGTGGTTTTTGATTTTAAATACTTTTCTTTAATTTAGATATGGATGGTTTAATTTTTACTAAAAAAGTAAGATTAAGTAAGCATAATAAATACTAAAAAAGTAAAATTAAGTAATAAAGTAAAAGTAAAATTATATGGAATCTTAAATAAGTTTTTAATAATAATTTGTTGTAAACGTATTGAAGATTTAAATCTACGTTGCATATTAGGTATATTTGGATCGAAACAAGCCAAGTACCTATATCTACTGAGAGAGTTGGTATCCCAAATATTTGTGAAACTGCAGTTGCATACTAAATAGATCACGTACTGAATGCGATTGTAGTAGCTGTCGCAATTCGAACAGTGTGTAATGTTTTTTTTTAAACAGGAAAAAAGTTCAAAAACTGCAGCCTGAGTACGGAAAATTGGACCATCAAATTGATGTTGTTAGTTCCATCTTCAAGTTAAAAAAAAAAAACTTATTAATTGAATATTGTTTTAATATATTTTTCGCGAGCAAACGACAAGGCGGGTTACCTGATGTTAAGTGATTACCGCCGTCCATGAACAGTTAAAGCACCAGAGGAACCACCAATGCGTTGCCGGCTTTTTAAGAATTTGTTGGTCCGCTTGTTGAATAACCCCATGTTGTAATTTAGATATCTACTATCAATAATAAATGATATAATATCTTTGTTTTTGTGCAGGTATTCGACTGCCGACAAGTTACTACGACCAGTGGAATGTTCGAAGCGCTCTGCAATCATATCAAGTACAGCACCAATAAGGGAAATATTAGGTTAGTCAAAATATGCTCTGTTCACATCTACAGACACCGTACGTAGCAGACACGTACCAGTACAGACGTAAAAATATTATTCTATACATTATCTATGAAGGTATTCACATCTAGCGAACATTAGCGTAGCTAACCACGCAGACACTGCGAGATATTCTGGTTGAGAATGTTTTGTCTGAGCGTTTAGTATGAATGCGTTTACGTACACCAGTATATGAACAATGAAATACTAATCTAATTAGTTCGAGATTATAAGTTTCTCTACAATTTGAGTGTCCGTCGGCCATCTGCCGGTAGATACTATTGCTTTTGCTGTGTCTGCCACGTTACGTGCTATATGCTGGTAGATGTGAAAGAAGGTCGTGTTCGGGTTCCGTCCCATCTGACTATAAGAGCATGAGAATAATAGGTGCATCTAGGTTTGCACATACACTTGTGTATTATAATATCTCCTTTTAATTTAGCTAGCTTACATTGCTTAAACTCTGCCAGAGAAATCCGGTCAGAAAATTATTATTCAACTAGATTTTGACCCCGACTACTTTCGCGTGGGTTTATTTATTGAATTGTTTAGTACCAGAAAACCTAAAGAATTAAAATATAAACATATAAATGACGTGCATAAGATAGCTTATCTGTAAGGAAGACATTTCTTCCAGAAGCCCTACATCGTGAGGTTAGACAACCTTTGATTTTCCAGGATAAAAAGTAGACTATGTCACTCTCCCGGTTTTCAACTATACCCATGCAAAAAATCATGTCGATCCGTTGCTTTGTTGCGGCGTGATTGAAAGACAAACCAACAAATAAACACACTTTCGCATTTATAATATTAGTAAGGATTAATTTGGATTAGTAAGGATAGCAAAGTCATTAATATAAAATTGAACAGGTCAGCGATCACCATGTTTCCTCAACGCACGGACGGCAAGCACGACTACAGGATATGGAACAGCCAGCTGATTAGCTACGCTGGCTACAAGCAACCCGACGGAACCGTGCTGGGGGACCCTATGCACTGCGAATTCACAGAGGTTAGAATTTATATAACACTAACTTTCACCCGCCGTTTCGCTCCCGTCATCTATAAAAGTCATCCGTACTTACTTAATTCGTGGTGATTCAAATATAAAATTTACATTTTTGTTTTTTTCGAATTTTCAATTGTTTTTTTTTTGGGGTTTCCCTATTTTTTTTTTTTCTTTTTAAACCACCCCTGTATTAGAGTGAATAAAAAGAATAAAAATATTCAAAGCGGTCAAGCAGTTTTTTAGTTTTAGCCAGACTAATGAACAGCAATTCATTTATATCTATATTGATAGAATAACGAGTAGTTAATTTAAAAAAACCTTTTTCACATATGCCAAAAATGAGATCGTGTCATCACTTTTACAAATGAACCTATGTCATATCATTAGAAATTCGTTTACTACAACTTTTTTTTTTTTTTTTATCTATTTTTTTTTTTTTGGGTTTTTACCCGCAGGCACGCCAACCCCATCCAAACGTATAAAATATACAATTTACTTATCCTACTTAAAACTAACTTAACTACGAAAACGCATTGACCAAACCGCACACTCTTCTGGCTAATTTTGATGTGGGGTTTGCCAGATAACTCTGACAAAGCCCCACATCAAACCTGTTCAAATTAAAACTTACCATCAGTGACTGTCGTTCGACCTTATTTTTCTTACACTCTAATAAAATATGTACTACATCGTCCACTGTGCCACAAACCTCACAATTTGGTGAACTTACTTTTTTCATAAGGTGGGCGAACTTATTCAATGGGTAATGGCCCGAACGAAGTCTGCACAACGTTTTGACGTTTGCTCTGCTGATTTTATCCGAATCAAACCATGGTATATGAAGTGGCTCACATTGAATAGACCGATACCAGATGCCTTTCTCTCGTGACCGTAAATCAAAAAATTCTTTCCAATATTTAAAAACTAAAATTTTGAATTTTGGAAGCAGCTCTGCGAAAAAGGGTTTTATTTCAAACGCTGCTCCTTCAGTGCTTGCTACTTTCGCCCATCTGTCAGCCACTTCATTACCATGTAAACCTATGTGCGATGGAACCCATTGCAATTTTAGCTGTACACCACGATGGACTAAATAATGTACCTTTTTCAACACTTCATAGGCTATCGGTACACCTCTGAAAGCAGAGGCGCAACGAGCTAGGTGCTGTAAGGCACTTCTGCTGTCAGAGATAATAACAATTTTATCTTTGTTGAGATTCATAGCATACGTCAAAGCTTGTGAGATTGCAATGAGTTCCAGCGTCATTATTGATACAGTCTGATTAATTTTGAAACAGTCAGCAAAGTTTTCACCTGGATCATAAAAGGCAGCCCCTTGATCCCACTTTTAGAGCCATCCGTAAAAAGCTTATACCAATCAAAATAAAGAGTGTTCAACTCTTGTATTACATTTATCCTAAGAAAATTTACTTCATAGCTTCCTTTAGATTCTTTGACTGAATTCAACTGCACATTTACTATATTTTTAATCTCAATCCGAGATATCCAAACATCTAGGCTGAACATTTCTAAAGGCCTAGCTGAGTGGATAGTTGATTCTTTTACTTTCTTGTATGTTTCAATCAAAAGAGGTTTCCTTCTATTTGCCCAGTACCTATCACTAATAGCACTACTCAAAGATTGTAAAAGGTCAATTGTATTGTTGTTTGATATGGAACAAGACCTCAAAGTAAACTTAAATCCCAGATACAAACGTCTTACAAACAACGGAGGCAGACTGAGTTCACTCTCCATTACATGAATTGGAGAACTTTTAATAAATCCCCCTATGACCCTTAAAGCCTGATTTTGAATTTTATCTAGCTTAGAGAGGTGAGTATTAGCACTATTATCAAAAAGGAAACAAGCAAAATCCATTCTACTCCTAATCAAGGAGATGTATAAGCGCCGCAAATGCTTAGGGTGTACCCCCCATGTGGAACCCGCTAAAACTTTAATCAAAGACAAGAACTTGGAACACTTATCCGAAACTTCATTTATATGTTTTGTCCACCGTAGACTTCTATCCAGCCAGACCCCCAAATACCTTATAGCGTTCGTCGAAGTCAAAGAACGTCCATTTATTGACAAATTGGGAAGAATCCTTCTCGCCCCCCTGCTAAAATAACAAAATTCAGTTTTTGTCTCTGATATTTGTAATCCTAAAGCATCCAACTTTTCAACCATATAATTTAAGGCCAACTGAACCTGTGTTTCACAGTATTTTAAGTTTTTATTACTAATAAAAACAACAGAATCATCCGCATATTGTGATATGTGAGCTTCTGATGTACCACAGATCTCGTACGTTGCAATGTTAAATAATAAAGGAGAAAGTGGGTCACCTTGCGCCAATCCCTTATTAGTATGCCTATAAATTCTTAAATCATTATCTGCTTTAAGAAATAAACGTCGATTACTTAGAAATGACCACAAATATCTGCAAAGTTTTTTCCCTACCCCCAAATCATCCATAATGCTAAGAGCTTTTTCTACTAGGACATCATTGTATGCGTTTTTAATGTCCACGAAGCAAGCCAGAGTAGGAACATTCTCTGTAAATCCCAACTGAGTATAAGATACCAGTCTAGCCAAAGCGTCAATACATGAATGAGCTTTTCTAAAACCAACTGCTGACGGGGATAGTACTTGTTTTTTCTCGACATACCATTCTAAACGTTTTAAAATCATCAAATGAAATATCTTACAAATACATGAAATTAAAGATATTGGCCGTAACTTAGTCTCAGGGGTATAATTAGAACTAGATTTAGGGATGGGAAGAACAAGAATGTCCCTCCACTGGCTTGGCACGTATCCAGAACTTAAAATTAAATTAAAAATATAAAGTAAATACTTTTTTCCAGAAATAGGGAGATTATAGATCATGGTATAAGTTATTTCATCGTCACCAGGGGATGTATCTTTTCTCTTGAGACAGTTTTCTAATTCTGTTAAGGTGAAATCTAATTCCAAATGTTCATTGGATGACAAAAATGTTGGAGAGCAGTTAGTCACAGAGTCAGGTGTAAGGGATGTCAGAAGCAGTTTTTGTTTCTCAAGGGGAATTACTGAAGGACTTCTTTTGTACCCTTTGGCCCATCTCATACGACGCCACATTTCTGAACTTGAAGTTTCCTCATCTATGGAATTGTAAAATTTGTGTCGACTGTCGGCCTTAGCCCGATGGATAAGTATTTGAGTTTCTTTAGTAATTTTAGTTAATTTATCTAAATTGGACGGGGTAGGATTGCGGCGAAAAAGGCTGAGAGCCAATCTTCTTTGTGCAACTGACTTAGATAAGGACGGGCTCCAATATTCAAGAGGTTTAAAGTTAACCTCAGGGTCTGTACAAATTTTAATAAACGGGACGCTGACATCAACAGCTTGGTGAAGTATGTCTAAAAGGAAGTTATACATGCTTTGAATGTCGTCATGAAAACGTTGTATATCTAAATTTGAAAAAGAATCTGATAAGAGGTTTCTATACGCTGTCCAATCTATTTTCTTCCAATTTCGTTTTTGAGTGAACGTACGATCAACTGGAGCGTTCTGACAAATATTAATCAAGAAGTGATCACTACCTAAATTTTCATTGAGCACCCGCCAGTCAAAGCTTACAGCGATATCCATTGAAACAAAACTTATATCAGGAGAAGATTGTTGCAAATTTCCGCTAACCATTTTAACCCGAGTCGCCGACCCATCATTGAGAGCAATAAAGCTGTTTTCTAGAGCAGAGTCTAATATTTGTATCCCTCTAGAGTCACTTTTGTAAGACCAAGTGCTGTGGTGACCATTAAAATCCCCGGCAATAAGTGTTTTGCGATTAAAAGACGAAAACAACTCATCCCAGTCAGAATCATCTGTATGAATAGAGGACGGACAATAAATTGATAATACATTTTCTAACATCTTACAGTTATACAGTTTTACTCGAAGTACTTCAATACCAGAATTGGTGAGATTAATTGAACCGACGGAGCATCTAACCGACTTATGTACAACAATTGCCACACCTCCGTAAGAATCATCTTTAACCACGATTCACTAATTAAAGCTAAATGGACTTTTTCTTGTAACAGAAGTGCTTCAAAACTATCGAGTTTTGGTCTAAGGCTTTGCGAGTTCCACTGGAGTATATTAAACTTGCTACCCATAATTATTGTTATAAAAAATCTTTAGTAACCCATCAAATAAATTCACCCCACTCAAAAAATTTGACAAAAACAACTTACATTCCTCGAAAATTAATTCAAATAATCTCACAATTTTACTTTCCAAAGTATCCTTCGCAAAAATGATTGATCGAATTTTTTGTAGTAGTTCTTTAAAATCAAACTTTCTTTCCGTCGTTTCCTTCTGAGAATTTTGTTTTTCAGTTTTACCCGACAACTCGCCCTTCTCTTTTTTTCCTTCTTTTTCTTTCTGACTTACTTTTGTCTTAGAGGTTTTTTTCTTCTTTGAAAATTCTCTATTAGTCTTTTGAGAAGTAGGTGCCTCTATATCCTCTTCACTCATATCCATAGCCACATTTTTATATACGTCAGCAGAAACTAACACATTCCTATAGGAACGCTCATTCATGTCAAAGGTGGTGTCGTTGCTTCGATTTTCAGAATCTTTGGAATCATCTATTATACTATCCCCCTCTTCTTGTTCTTCAGCCTGTTTTCTATCGTTTAAAATCTGGAGTGCTTTTTTGTAAGTAACATTTTCGCTGCTCATAATCTTCCTGATCTCTTTTTCCTTCTTAAACAAAGGACAGTTTGTATCAAGTACAAAATGTGGGCCTTTGCAATTTAAACATTTAAAATCAGTTTTTACACAGTTTGAGTGCGAAACATCGCCACATTTTGGGCATAAAGGCTTTTTTGTAGGACAGAATTTTAGGATATGACCAAACTTCCAGCACCCAGAGCACCTTGTTACCGGAAAAACAAAGGGTTCAACACTCATCCTGCACCCATAAGCTACCACATAATTTGGTAAAGTAAGACTCTCAAAACAGACTCGGATGGTCTCACAATCTATCCACATTCCCTCATTAGAGAGACGCTTAAGCCGCTTTACTGATAAAATCTTAAAATCAGATTCTAACACGCTCAGTACTTCTTTTTCATCCATACCCAAATCTACGCCCCTTATCATACCATAGGTCACACTCTTTTCATATGTTTTCTGACACCGGTAGTCTAATTTCTGAAACTTTTCACATTTGAGTAATTTTTCTGCTGCGTCATTAGTTGAAAAGTTGATAAGCACTTTAAAAGGAGACTTATATTTTATTTTAATTATACCCTCAATGTTTTCACTTTTCAGTAGCCTGGCCATAGCCATTTGCGATGGGAGCGCAGACAAGGACGTAACACAAATTTCATGTTTTTGTTCAAAGTTTGTTGAAAAAGATTTCTTACTTTCATTAGTCGGAGACTCCTCAGACCCTTTTGAATCGTGATTAGAGAAACGCTTTGGCCTCCTTTTAGTAACAGTCGTAAAACCACCGTCATCACCATCTTCATCATCCTCTCGCTCTTTTCTTTTTTCAACGGTACCCCTGAATGGTACCACGACTGTCTCCATACTGCTTAACACTCGTTCACATTCATTTATAATCTCTGAATCACTATCATCACAAACATTCTCAGAAATAAACACTTCCACCTCCATATATCGCTAAAAAGACGGTAGTTGAACAATAAAATCGAAAGAACTCGCGCACGGATGAATAGCGTGCAGAAGCGCGTACGTTTCCGAAGAAGGCTCGCGCCCGAATGTACTACAACTTGTAAGGATTCTTTAGAAACAAACTTAGTGAATAAGTTTTGCACAAAAAACAACCAAAACAACAATTTTTTCTACCATACCTATATACAACGCTCTAGAAACACTTCAGTAATTTGTAAAATTGGTTTAATTTTTAAAATAGTGGTATTTGAAATCGACTTTAAAATTTTATTTCCTGTCCCTACAAAGTAAAATAAAGAAAATGTTTCTATAGCTTAAGATTATGATAATACAGATTGTAAAAAAAATAAGGGACACACCCTAGTATTATAATCTCAATATTGAAACGGTACAGTCAGCACGTTACGTAAAAACATTCGCTGTATAGAAGTTTTATTAATAACGTGAATCACATGTGGCTCACTATCCCGAGACCTAACCAGCGAGCCTAAAGGAGTCCATATATACGATCAAGTTTGCCGTCAAGTTTGCATGATGCTTAGAGATTCGAAAAGAGGATCGATACCTGGGAAAGCTCCCGAAAGCTGTAACACTCCATCGAGAGAGATAACGCCATACATCAGAAAGAGAATAGTATAGACTATAGTCTGCTTACTTACAGTACTTTCCGAATTACTCGATACTTTTATCTCATTACTAGATTCTATACGTCACACAACAGACTATTGCCTATACTATTCTCTTTCTGATGTATAGCGTCATCTCTCTCCATGGACTGGTACAGTTTTCGGGAGCTTTCCTAGGTATCGAACCAAAAGTATTGATACTATTCAGGTATCGATTTTTTTTACGAATCCCTAAGCATCATGCAAACTTGACGGCAAACTTGATCGTATGTCGCCTCCCTTGGGTAAAAGGATTCGCTATATAGATGTTTTATTAATAACGCGAATCGCATGTGGCTCACTGTTCCGAGAACTAACCCTTGAGCCTAAGGAAAAGTGTCAACTGAAGCACTATTTGAGCAGCTGACTGGGGAGTGGAACAGGTGTTGCGCTCGGGGGGATACAAGGCCCGTCCGGACGGTGAGTTCCGGACGGAAAACCTCCTTTGTGGCAATAGTGCGCATATTATCACAGTTCCCGTATTAATAGTAAAGTCAGTCCCGTACTAATAGTGTAGTCCCGTACTAATACAAAGTAAAGTCATGCCTTGCCACTTTAGAAATGTTCATGAAAGAAAAATTAAAGTAAAAAACTTTTTTGTACATTTTGCGTTCTGACGAAGTTTTCACATTAAGCCTTAGAATGAGATGGCCTCGTAGAGCATCGTCTCTGTCCCTTATGCCTATACTAAGCCGATGCCCGCGACTTCGACCGCGTGGTTTAGTTTACAAAAACTGTTACTACTCTTTCCGGCATATAAAAAGTATCTAGTCTATGTCAATCTCTAGGCCCGCAACTATACTCATTACTCATACAAAAAATCATGTCGATCCCTTGCTCTGTTACTGTGTGATTGAAGGACAAACAAATACACTTTTGCATTTATATTATTAAGGTAAGGATGAATATGACGTTTCGTCATTTTATGCGATATTATATTAGACTGGTAGGTACTGTACAATCGGAATAATGTATTGAAACCTCTTTAAATAAAGTTGAGCCACAGAATACTTTAGTAGAGCCAAACTTCATAAAAAAAATTGCAGAAAATTTTGGTTTTTATTAAAAAGTAGAAATTTACTTTATTGAAACTTTAATGTTCGAAATAATTGAGTTTATGTTATGGACACAAAACATTTGTAAATAAATTTTCTAACTTCTATTTGAAGTCTTAAAGTTATATTGTAGTTAAACAAGTTTAATCTGATTGTGACATAGTGTAGAATAATTGCTCACCGAGAATAAATCCCTCTATATTGTTCCACCTTATTCAGAGACACCTGTTTCTAGTTATTTACTTTCAGAATAAGCTTTTCATTACGTGTGTCTTTTATTATAGTTACTGTTGGTTTTATTTCTTTTTATTAAAAACGATAAGTAATTTTAATTCAATTTAATTCAACCCCTTAAGGCAGCGGTCGGCAACCTTTTGAGTCGGAAGAGTCAAAAATTACAATTTACAAAATTTCAGAGTTTTTCAAGAGCCAAAAAGTTTTTTCTTGCCAACAATAAATAGGGGTGCGGCGAAAAGCGAGTGCAAGCGGCTGAGAGATAGAAATGGTGCCTAATCCTCGTTAATCGATTCAGAACGATTTTTAAATGTTTTTTTTTTTTGTATAAAATAAATAATATTTGCGTATGGAACTAAAGAGCCACAACTTCACACCTAAAGAGCAGCATGTGGCTCGCGAGCCGCAGGTTGCTGACCCCTGCTTTAAGGCGTAAAATAGGGGTTTGAAGAATTTAAAATTGTAAGCGAAGCTGCGGGAAAAAGCTCTCTCTCTGCAGCGTGTTCCCCGTTACTGCGGGTCGTGACCCCTTACACCAAGGACTCTTTTGTAGACGATGTCGCGCCATGTGCTTCCGTTTTTTGCGACATGCAAGGCTTCGTGGACCTTACTATCGAGAGTGGTGCGGATTTGGTCTGACCAACGTATCGGGCTACGTCCCGGAGGTCTCTTTCCGTCCACTTTGCAAGTAATCACGACCTTTTCTAGATTGTGTAGAAGCTAGTGATATTATATTTTTTCGTAGCTTTGCATCAAACTGGGTTGGAAGCCGCCACGTACGGCGTGGGATATACTGCCGCTTGTGCTGTCCGCTAACGGCAAGGATCCCGACTACTTCGAGATCCCTCGAGAGCTCGTCATGGAGATCCATATGACACATCCCTCGTAAGTATCCTACTAATCCTATTATTATAAATGCGACAGCTTGGATGTATGGATGGATGGATGTTTGTTACTCAATCACGTGTTACGCAACACTGCCGCTTCACGGGATCTACATTTTTACATTAGAAGATACAGGAAAAAAATAATTAATCTTTAGTTGATATATAGGTAGCACGCATAACACGGCTACTTACCTGAAACACGTCGTTCTATCGTTTTTCATCTCAGATTTATGCCGGCATAAAAAGTCGGGGAATGCATATTGTGCTTTGTAAAGGCCTGCAAATAGGCATTCACCGCCCATACAGAGTAGATTGCTTATCGTAAAAGTGTGGTCCAGTGATCTCCAATCTGCTTTTATAGGCGATAAATCCAGCTCATTCAATAATGTTTCGGTATTGATAATGTTAACAGGCTGTGGGGCGCTGTAAGTGGTGTGATAACTTGAGATTGAATTGTGACTCATGGCGAAGGAAAATTGTGTCCATATTGTGTCCTTCCTGGGGACTGTACGCAAGTTGTGATTACCATGTACCTACTCTTGCGGCTGCTAACGGTGATAGCCCAGTGGTTAAATCTTTGGCATCTTGTTAGCGGGCTACGGGGTTGTAATCCAAGGCATGCACTTCTGACTTTTCGGAGTTAAGGGCCAATTAAATAGAGGGAGTTTTTCGTCTCGATTATACCATTATCGACTTACGAAAGAATATAAAAAAGTTTCTTCGTCTAAACATAGAACAACTATCTATCAGCCTTCCACTTTGGGGGTTGGGGTGTTTTAGAAGGTACCTTTTAAAAACACCCCAATGATTCCGATATAATGTGTTAATGGCATCTATGTCTTCCTAAGAAAACATAATATCGCAAGATTTCATGCCACTTCTAAGAGAAAAATTATGTTTTATAAATCAAGAATATTGATTCATCTAAAACGAGCCAATCCGTTCAGATTAATCTTGTTCCAAGATAGATAGAAATAGTTTAGTAGTTGATTAATAAACGTCTTGATTACCTACTTTGTCATGTTCTAAGTTTACCTAAAGTATACCTAGTTATAAATTATCTGAAATAAAGAAGATTAATGGCATTACACTAAAGCCTACAGCGAGAGAATGCCAGCCAGTCTGACGTATTTGCGATAGTCTTAGTTGTAGCTATCAACTTTGGTGCTAATTGGTGCTAAGGAGGCAGATGTAAGAATATTTAAAGTAACGAAAATAAAAAATTAACATACTTTAAGTAACTCTGTATGTGTGTAAGTCTAAGGCCGTCTTGCACCAATCTGCTTAATCATGTTTAGTTAAATTTTGTAATGCTGTCACTTTTTGACAAGATCAGATGAACAAGAAAAGGACTGGTATAGAAAATTTAACTTTTTGTGTATAAGGTAGGTAATGTCAATGAATAAACGATATTTTATTTCATTAATGGCACTACTAGGTATTAAGCATAGATTTAAATCTTCGCTGTTAAGTATATTTTTATTACTAGACTTGAAAAGAAATTAGTATTTTGTCCGGTGGGATTTAAATTCACTCTCTGGAAATTGCGCCTTGAGTGTGTTGAAAATTTGGGCGAGATTCTCAGAGAGATGCGCTTACAAATCTCGACAGTGGTACAATTTATTTATGTAATTTTTTGTTTTCTTTATTCTTCTGCAATGGGTCGTCACCACTTAAACCCAATTATGTCTATTTAACCTGATTTTTTTACAAACAAGTATAAATTGTTTGAAGAGCAAACAATGATAATGAATGTATTGATAAACAGTTATGAATGTTTCGAAAGCAAAGGAATGATAATGAATTTATTGACAAACAGGTATGAATGCTTCAAAAGCAAAGCAATGATAATGAATGAATGTTATTGAGTAACAGGTATGAATGGTTTGAAAAGCAAGCAATGAGAATAATGAATTTACTGATAAACAGGTATGAATGTTTCGAAAGCAAACCAATGATAATGAATTTATTGACAAACAGGTATGAATGGTTCGAGGAGTTGCAGCTGCGCTGGTACGCGCTGCCGGCCGTCTCCAGCATGCGGTTCGACTGCGGTGGCATAGAGTTCACGGCCAACGCGTTCAACGGCTGGTACATGAGCACGGAGATTGGATGTAGAAACTTCTGTGACACTAATCGGTTGAATATGCTGGAGGTGGGTAGTCTTAGTAGTTGGACCACGGGTACATAGTGGTATACCGTGGTCCTACCAGTAGAACAAATCGGTGGGACCACGGGTCCTTAACGAAATAAGGTGTAAATTATTTCTTTAAATTGATAGATATAAATTTATGTCGTCCTTTATCGTAGACAATGCACAACTCTAAATAAGCACCAATTTGTTTTCTTAATATTTCTAATATTAAAGTTATATTACCTAATATTATTTGATAGTAACGATTAACGTTGAGATAAGGTTTTATAAGCTAAGTCATACATGCTGATACTTTTTTTCAAGCTAAAGTACCTTTGTAGCGTTCTTGCGTAAGGAATACTTTAAGGAAGTCTGCCACTTCCTCAAATATATACTTTTCTTAACTTTATCATACCTTATTGATTAGTTTCCTTCATTGTAGATAATTAATTAGTATAGGTATTCTGCCGCAGATTACATCGGTCATTCAATGTCTTCAACTTGTATTACATTTAGACAATTTTAAAATAGAAAGTAGCAGCGAAAATGGGCTTAGACACGCGAACTCCAGTGAACCTGTGGAAGGACAAAGCTCTGGTGGAGGTCAACGTGGCGGTGCTGCACAGCTTCCAGCAGCACAACGCCACCATCGTGGACCATCACACCGCCTCCGAGAGCTTCATCAAGCATTTAGACAATGAGAACCGGTTACGGTAAGTATTCCTAATTGAATCGATATTGGATTGACAGAAAAGGTTGAACGTAAGGCACCGCGCAAACGGCCCACGAACCACTGTCGGTGGCTGGCGACAAGCTGTTTGCAAGATTTTTAATAAGTTTTGTAAGGAGTCGCTGCCCACTTGTAGCGAGAGGCGTCCACTCGCGATTCAGACTGAAATCTATAGACCGCACTCTCACTCAGCTCAGACTCAAGACAGAGTTAAAATGAGACAGATTTATGTCAAAGCTTATTTTTGTCACGTTTTAACTCTATCTTAAGTCCGAGCTAAGTCAGAACACGCTCTATAGATCTCAGCATCAGTGTCCACAACATGCGCGACATGTCACCAGTGACGGTCACTCGCTACTTAATAGCGCCGACACTCGTCACTCCTGCGCCGCCGCTGCGACTGTACAGTAGGAGAATACAAATTGTAGCGGCCACCGACTACCTTCGTTTGCGCGGCACCAAAGGACGTTGCCCGCGACAACCACCGCGCGGTTGCTATGGCCAGTGGCCGGTTTGCGCGGAGCTTAACTTACCCATCAAACATGTCATTTCTCGGTGAAATATGATGAGTGTTCAAAAGTTCGTCGAACGCAAGGGCAAAATAATTTAACTTCCACAGTGTAAGTACCTATACATTAAGAAAGAATTCAAGGTTGTTTACTTTCGAAGAAAAATTGTTTCCATAAAGTTATACAAAAGGAATGATGCCTGTAAAGTTGAAAAGATTGTTGCAAGAAACCGAAAAACCAGGCAGACTGTTTTGAAACTTCAAAATTTTTCCACATTTAATAAAATGTGTGTAAAATGATCGTTTATTTTTTTCGAAAAGAATAATAAGTGGTGATTTAGGCTATGTTCACATGTAACGCGCGTTAACGCGCGTCAACGCGCGATCAAATTTGAAGGGAGTTCAGATGATGAGCGCTAATGCGCGTTGCGAGAGTACTCGTCAGTCTAGTTCGGTAGAACGTAGGAAATGGACGTGGAAGAGGCTATTATTTTGTGGTTATATTATAAAGAAAAATATAGAAAAAGAAAACGTACACATTGGGGTCATCCAATTTTGAAAATTCCGAACCTATATTCCAAATTGCTGGCCTTTTTTCTACTTCATCGATTAGTAAGTCGATGTCAATATCTTCAATTTCACTCATTTTAAATGCGAAAACAAAATATAATTACAAAAATTAACAAAATTACATGCGATCGCGATGAAAGCGCGCGCTCAACTGAACAGCAAACGGACATTACATTAATATCAAAGCGCGAGTCAACGCGCGATTGTCTGCGTCTAGAAACTTTTTCTCTGAGCGCCGCGTTGACGCTCGCTGACGCGCGTTAACGCGCGCGCATGTGAACGGTTGATAGGTCTTTATTAGGATGTCTAAGCGCGCGATTTGAAAACGCGCGTCGCAATTCAGCCATCTGAACATAGCCTTAGTCTTTGAGAACATGGAATGCAGTCACCCAAGCGGGTCACTGACGTACGGTCATTGATAATAATTTCACCTTACTCACTTTCAAGGGACTTTTTTTAGAGATAAGCTACACCTATCCAGTCCAGTATCCACTTCTTCTAATATATTTTTTGTCTTGTAATTTTTGAAATGTACATAATAAATTTAAAAAAATAAATGAGATGGTTGTATGACATTTAAATAACCAGATAGAAGACATTACGTTCTCGTATTAGTGAGATAGGTAAATATATCAATATATCCAGTCATAACATTGAATATAGGTACTTGATCAAAATATTTACATACAAAGCCTCTGCGTCTAATAAATCTCATGCAGCCGTCGTTAAGCTATCATCACCGCATCCTTGCGAGTAGCTAAATTCACATGTGGCAAATACCTCGTGTGACTGTTTGTATCTGATGTTACGGCGTCAATTCCACAGCCAACGGTCCAACGCAACGTTCTGAATTTAGAATAGAATAGAATTATTTTTTATTCAAATAAACTTTTACAAGTGCTTTTGAATCGCCGATGAATCTACCACTGGTTTGGAATACCCTTCCTGAAGAGTCAGCAATAGATTTGGCGGTTGCTCTTTTCAAAAAAAATTTTTTTACAATAGGTAACAAAACTATGCCATATACAGTGTTTCCACAATGAAGTTTCAAAAACGCTTATATCTACATACAATGTTAAGACGGGTAGACAAAAGTAGACCCATTCCCGTTGGTGGCGCCCGTCTGAAATTAGAGTTCTGCTTTCTGCACTGTGTTTTGAATCTTCTAAGTTCTAATCCGCACAGTTTTTTTTCTTTTATCAAATCTGCGACGCGGCAATCTGTTTTGATGAAAACAATAAGCCGTTCTGATGGCTGATAGCTATCCGAATTGGGCTTGAGCTTAGAGCAAATTGTCCATCAACGCTTCACTCAAATCGCATTGTCGATGTCAGTAATCTGCAAAGTGGCTTGAAAATTTTTAGTTCCTACTGAGAACTCTAGGCCGTTAGCTATGGAACCAACGTTTTTGTATTAACCAATTTAAACTTAATTTGGGTAACCGTGTTTTCCAACACAATATTATGATAATGGTGCAATTTGGCCTTGTAACAAAGGGTTCCGGATTGTGTTCCCGAAAATTTTATTTTAATAGTAATTGATTCATTAGATTAGTTCGAAGAACCGATGGTTGTTAGGGTTCCAAGGTATGTGGTAACTTTGCACTGGAAAGCGCAGTGTTCCGTGTTCACATACCCCCCCCTTTTTGGACCGATGACATCAGAAGATTCAAAGTTCTCATCTCTCTCTCTCTCTCTCTCTCGACTCTCATTATTCTCATCTCTGTCTCGGAATATGACAATCACACCTTTCCCACGTCTTAGCCGTAATTCGGGATCGTGGTAAAACCTAAACTCGTTAAACATGGTTAAAACTCAACTCGTTAAAACTCACTCACGTAGATCCACTTGACAGTTCAAAAGCACTTTGCAAAAGTTTATTTGAATAATAAACTTTTCTTTTCTATTCTATTCAACATGACAGGTAGGTACTATTACAATATTACCAAAATATAAAATATAACTTTTTAAGGAGACCTACGTTCTGTACTAAGCCGTTGATGGATACATCATAAGTTCTGAAGAGATTACCTACGTTAATTAATTAAAATTTTAATACAAATATTTGGCATGTTAGCTACGAGTATGTTCCCACATTATTATCAGCTTACGAAACCGCGAAATTAACGTTATATTTCATAATGCCTTTGACAGTGCCTTTGATGATGCTCCCAAAGCTATTACCAATCATAAAAATGACAGTCAATGCAGATATAGCTTGAGTTTTTGCTATCAAGATTATTTTCTATGAACATCAGTCACAGAGTAATTTTTTTTTGTAATTAATTACGTAATATTATAGTAAATATTCTCATGAAGGAAGCAAGTATAGGTAATGAGAAGTCAAGAAGGACTGATACGAGAACAAGATTTGCTCATAGTTTTTGCAATTTCCTAGTTCCGGGTGCCCAGCAGATTGGATTTGGATCGTGCCGCCCATGTCCTCATCAATCACGCCTGTCTTTCACCAAGAGATGGCTCTATATTACCTCAGGCCCGCATACGAATATCAGGTTAGTTCTGACGTTACTTTTAAATAACTATACATAATAAAAAAAACGGGGCAAGTGCTACCTCCTTATGTTAAAAGTTAAAAATTATCTTGGCGTAGTTTTGGCCACGTTGGCTTTAATTACTACAGCCACTGGAAAGATATACTAACCTATACTATTTCTGACGCACTCTATTCCCTCACTCGCAATTCAATGGGACGTCAGAAATACATCAGACGCGGAACCGACGATCTTTACTTTATTTACGAGTGACGCATTAAAACACTGCCAATTTTCTAACATCGGGCTACTATTTCTTGACATCGAATAACTTTTTGGCCTCGAACTCAAATCCGGGACTCCGTGACCCGCAGATAAATAAGCTAGTCGCTAGACCAAGACAAGGGCGTTAGCAAAAAGTTTCTTGTAAACTAGCAGTAAGTTATGCACTACGAAGTTTATCGTTAAACTGACTTTTTTGCTCAGGAACCAGCGTGGAAGACCCATCAATGGCAGAAGTCAAAGCCGATCACTGGCAAGAGGCCTATAAATAGAAAATTCCACTTCAAGCAGATTGCGCGCGCGGTGAAATTTACATCCAAACTCTTTGGTCGAGCGCTCTCTAAGAGGATTAAGGCAACCGTTCTGTATGCAACCGAGACTGGCAAGTCTGAACAGTATGCGAAGGAATTAGGGGTCATATTCGGACACGCTTTCAATGCTCAGGTATTTGTTGAGCAAAACCTTAAGTGCGTTAGAATAGAATTGCTCGGATTATTTGGTGAGGCTTTAATATTGTTGTTAACCGGAACTTTTAGTCAACATATTAAAACTTTTGCATTAATAACAACATAATTGTACTAATTCTAATTTTAAGCCACAATGTTCAAATTTCTATTTAAATTGCGCGACTTTATGTTTCTTTTTTAACTAAAAATTTTTTCGTTTTCACTTCGTGGTTTCTGGCAATTCCGTCGTTCATTACGGGAGCATTATACTCTCTTATATTTTTCCTTTGTCTTAATTCAAAATCAAAAAACATTAAAGTTACCCATAAAGTCACCCCTCTTTACTGGGATCCGGAAACATATACCTACCTGCTGTTATTGTTCAGACGTTAAATAGATTTTATTAAACAAACATTTTTATCTAGGATATTACTATTATTATAAAAACAGTTTTTTACATCTCAAAATAGATTCATAACAAGTTACGAACGCAAAATATTGCAAATAGCTCGCACAATTTTAACCGCAAATCATTAATTTTAATAACTTGTTTTGGATTGTTTAATTTGGAATTAATAGTGATCAAATCGCCCTTTTAATTTCCATGTAGAAATTACCAAGATGTACCTATGTTGTATACGCAGTTTCATTTTTTTTAACTCGTGGTTAAAAGTACACGACTACTTAAAATTCTATGCAACGAAATTGCTATTTCTTAAAGATACGAATAATTCATTACGCTAACTTTTTGTGCTTTAAATTTCCATTTAATAAAGATGCGCAAACAAACCTTACGTTTGTTGAAGGTAGAATAAAGAATGATATTTTAAAGTTAAAAGAGGAATTTTAATTTTAACGCTCGTTGGACTTGCGAAATATTTTACATAAAGTTTTAGAGAGTTCCCGTTGGAGATCTTTGGAATTCCAGTGAAATATCAGTTTTATTCCGCAGGTTCATTGCATGATGGATTACGACATAACGTCTATTGAGCATGAAGCTCTTTTGCTGGTGGTTACGTCGACTTTCGGAAACGGTGATCCGCCAGAAAACGGTGTGGTAAATATCCATGATATATGTGTTATTTTATTACTGGCAATCTAGCGATGGTCGTTGGGGTCCTAAGGTGCTGGTGTGACGACCTCCCATCGGAAAACACATTGTTGGCAGAACCTTAACAGACGAGTCACAGGAAGCCGAATATGCGGTGCTAGTAATAATAAGAATATAGATTCTAAACAAGAGACCTATTTCTTCCAAATCTTCAGTTCCATCCTCGATTCTCTCATTTTGATCCTTTTTTCGATCTAGCAATAGACACCTATTGGTTGATAATGAAGAATATTTATAACCATAATATGATGGCGGGGAATTCTCCAGTTATTTAGGTTTTCCGAAAATCCCTCTAGAACCCTTTGATTTCCTGGAACACAAAGCCGATTGATATTCAAACCGGTCATTGAGGATTCAATTTATTATTGTAGTGTTGATTAAAACCAATAACAAAAAGCTACACACACAAAACCAATCCCTTTATAATTGGAGAGAATTGAAATTGGCAAAAAAGCTCTTTCGCCACCCAAAAACTACTTCGAGTATTAATTGTGTATGGTAAACTAAATTACAAACAGCTGCGGTTTTTTAGTCCGTTAATACCGATACTGAACTATTTTCTCTAACGACAAAACTTTTATTTCCTACTCTTAATTAAACTCTTAATTGAAATTAAAGTTTTTTCAAATTAATTTAATACAATTAAATAATACAAAAGGTCACACAAACATTAATGATGTTTGTGTGACCTTTTGTAAAATAACAATGACAAGCTTTTGCCCGTAACTTCGTCCGCATCAAGTAAGGTTATCAAAAAATCCCGAGGGTACTCTTTGAAGACGATTTGTTATTCCGGAATAAAAATTAGACTATGTCGTTTTCCAGGTCCTTAACTATACCCATGCAAATAATCACGTCAATCGGTTACTCCGTTCCTGCAATCACGCATAACAAACACACTTTCGCATTTATAATATTAAGTAAGGACTTACAGTCGTTTAAATGTGTTTTCTTCATGGGTTTTCTTTTTTGCAGGCTTTTGGGGAGAATTTATGTGAAATTTTGTATGCGGATCAAGTTGGAGATGACAACACATCTGGGTAAGAATTTGAGCTAAATTACCTCATCAAAATTGAATAAGTCAGCACCTCCTAAATTATACCTATCACTAAGCCAGCTTAGTGTAACGGTGTTAATGGTTGATGCGCTAAGTTTTAAGCTCTTCACAAATAACTTGTTTAATAGCTGTTATGAATTAGTTCGGTAGCTGAATTTAGATGAACAATAAATCATGAGGAAGCAGTATTTAGTCGGAGATTAAATTTTGATCCGAAAATTAGAACAGAAAAGGGTCAATAGGTCTTATGAAAAGTCAAGACTACCACCATTTCGAAATACAGATTCGGCTAAAAAGAGCCGGCAAGAAACTAAGCAGTTGCTCTTTCACTATTTAAAAATTCGATTTCTCATTGAAATTGGACTGATATAATAGTATTATAGCTTAATTTGACCGCAACTTCGTCCGGGTGGAGTTAAGGTTTTGAAAATCTCCCAGGAACCCTTTTTTCCGGGGAAAAAGATAGAAACTTTATTGCACTCAAGAAAGAAACGAAAATGAATACAACTTAAAACTACGCATGCAAAGGCAGCCTTATTGCTAATAGAGCAATCTCTACCAGGCAATCAATAGCCTATGGTACTCTGTTATGCAAACTCTTCTTGCTCCGTAATAACGTGACTGAAGGAAAACAAACATACTGACAATCAAAAACACTTGCATTTATATATAGTATGCAGAGATAGTAGTTGAAATTCCATGTGACAATGCTTGAGTGCTGTTTTAAGAGCGATTTCAAAGTGTACATTTCCTCAAGTACGGGGATTAGCTCCACAAGCGTCACATTGTTTCTTACATTATTTAACAGTATCGTACTTGATTCCCGGAAGCTGAGTGCATGGGAGATCTTAGCTACGTGAATTTTAATAGACCGACCCAATCCACCTGTATATTATTATATCATTGGAACCTTTCCTTTATTTCTTTTTACCTTTACTTTTCCTTTATTTACTTTTGTTGTATACTTCTATTTACTTTGCTAATAATATTTTTCATTGGAAGAAGATAATTTATTATGTTTTTGTCTAATATATGTAGAGTTATTACAATACTCATGTGTACAACAACAGACAATGAGGACAGCGCTCGCTAACTTATTATAGATTATATGGGAACGGCATTCCGAACCAGTGGTAGATTCATTTGACGATTCGAAAGCACTTTTTAAAAGTTTATTCAATAAAAAAATATTCTATTCTATATTAGATTAGATTAGCTGATTATCATCTTAATAAGTATTAACATTTCCGTGGGAAATGCTTTATATTAATTTTTATAAAATTATGAGACTGTTGCAGGGGATCTCAACTATTAACACCGAAGTCTTTGATTAAGGCGAACAGTCAAATTGAATATCAGAAATATGCCGTTGGCAATCCGAGACAACTTAGCCGATTGGAGTCTTTGAAAGGTAAGTAATTTTGATCTGTAATAAGGGGTCCCAACTCAAATGCCGCTTGTCATAGCTGGAGTTTCTATAACCATTATTCTGATTGAATGGATGATATTACAACAAAATGAACAACTGATTTTTATACTTTAGCGTCTTGGACAGAATTCACAACCATTGAAATATCTGTTCACATTATTTTATAGGCTCTTTACTTCATCTCTGCTCTGTTTAGAGAAATTATCTTTTGGTGAGTTCTTATAATTTTTGATATCCTCTCTGGCTTAGTGGTTAGCGCTATTGAAAGTCTCGGGTTCGATTCCCAGCAAGGGTTTTTTTTATTGTGCAATAGGCTTGCGTTTGATGATAATCAGTGATGGGAATTACTGATGAAGTCTAGATTGGAGCGTGAGGATGTCTAGAAGAAATGCCTATTCACTTTTGTTTTGAGAGTCATAGATTAGAAAAAAAAAATAATATTCAAATTATACGTGCCAGGAAATGGATGCCAGAAAATTACTATTTCCCTTCTATTTCCACATTGTTGTAAAATGACAGATGACGTGAGATCGCATCATTATCATCGAAAAAAAAAAACATCGTGAAAGGTGAGATTTATTAGGTAACTACCTATTGAAGTATTTCGAGCCTCTATGATGCTAAGATTCGTATATAAAATGTATGCACAATAATAATTATTGTCTTTTAATAATATGTAGAGTGAATTATTGCGAAATATTGTAAAAAGTAAACAAAAATAAGGCAAGAAGTATCTTCTCAAACAAAATTGGGGCTACTTGGAAATAATGTACTTTTGTACTACATTATGTTGTGCAATAAAGTGAAAAAATACTGGGAATTAATGTTTAGAAATATTGTAGGAAGCGCAACTGACGCGACGTCGATCGACAGTTTCGGTCCGCTGAGCAACGTCCGCTTCGCGGTGTTCGCCCTCGGCTCGAGCGCGTATCCGAATTTCTGCAACTTCGGCAAGTACGTGGACAAATTGCTGGGTGACCTCGGCGGGGAACGGATCCACGACCTTGCCACGGGCGACGAAATGTGCGGCCAAGATCAGGCCTTCCGGAAGTGGGCCTCTAGCGTCTTCAGCGTGAGTTGCTATTGTGTTAATAGGCTGACAACCGGTTACGGTATTCAGTACGAATTTTGTTTTTTTTTTTTAAGAATTTTCGTCAAGCTGAATTTGACTTATATTCTCCTCTCCACTCAAACTACATTCATACTATACTACGAGACAGATTCTTTTTCTCTACCAATCTGACGGTCATGTTATTTTATCATATACAGTTACTGATACAGATACTACGTACACGAAGATGTATATTATAATAATAAATGTGTATTTATTATTATTATAATATAATATAATTAATGTGTATTTATACCTTGCATTTCATACGTTATGAATATCCTTAAAAACGATTATCTAAATATATTAAACCTTAGATTTCTAAAGACAGCAATTCCTACGGTTTTTGCTCATAATGTAAAATTTGGGGTTTTTTTCACATTACGGCCTTTTAGTATTCGGACGGCAGAATGGAATTTTTCAAATTATCATTCACCGTGGGAATTCCTATCGTTTACACAAACTATTAGTGTGTAATCATGTTAAAAATACCGATTCGTTCATAAATAATTTTGTACTCGCAGTTCATTATTTTATTTTTGTGATGACATGTTACCGGTATCAGGTAACACGCTTCTCAAAATTATTTGATAAAATCAATATTTGTTTTGCTAATCAAGTAGCACTCATCTTCTACTAATAGGACGTATCGTTAATCTTATCCATGTTTGTCTTTTTAATAACCTAATAGGTAGCGTTATAGCGTAATAGATTATCATTTTATCAATGACTTCTTGTAAATCATTTTTCCTAGTATTCATAGTTAGCGTGACGTTAAGATAAAAATAGCGATGTTGATCGCTTGAATCATTCAAGGTCACTCATAGTTTATTTTCATTAGGTTGCATGTGAAACTTTCTGTCTGGATGACGACGAAACTCTGCAAGAAGCCAAAAGGGCGCTAGGAACTGTTGCGCTGAGCGAAGAAACTGTAAGGTTCACAATTCCCGAACTCAAGCCGCCAGAGTTGTTAAAGGCACTGCAATCTACAGTTAACAGACAACTGACCACGTGTGTGGTCAAAGCGAATAAAGATTTGGGAGACACGTCCGCTGAAAGATCAACGATTTTCATTGACCTGGAACCATTGGTAACTAACGCTTGTAGATAAATAAGAAAACAAACTGTCACACTCAGAGACATATTAAACACTAGCGACGTACTATACGTATTAAATACTAGCGACTTAGGCTTAGATTACGATGAGCTTACTTTTAAAAATTCTGAGGGTATCCTTTGTATTTCCGAGATAATAAGTAGCCTATTCAACTCTCCGGGTCCTCAACTATATAAAATCAGGTCACGTTGCTGCATATTTGAAAGGAATTAAACAAACACACTTTATAATGTTAATAAGTAGGGATAATTATTGAGTCTTTACTCACCTTTAACTATTATAGCATTAATCTCACAATGAATTGCCGTTTCTATGTAGGTCCTAGCGAAATGTTTAGAAAACTCTAAACTGAAAGTGAACGTTTTTTAAATCTTTTCCATAAGGAGATTCTTATGGAATAGATTTCAAAAAAATTTGATTAGAGGAAAAAAATTAAAGTCACATTTTTCATCTTTGTGGAATACAGACGACGCTCTACGAAGATATTATACTGTACTATTCCAAAATCGATACATGTTATATTTACTACCTGGTACCTACTGTAGATTATTATAAAATGTGAATTTTATTTCAGGGTGAAATCAATTATGATCCTGGAGACCATGTCGGTATAATGGCTTGTAATCGCAAAGAATTAGTTGATAGTTTGTTGTCACGTTTGAAGGACGTCGACAATTACGACGAGCCGTTGCAATTGCAGCTAATGAAGGAGACACACACATCTAGCGGTATGTAAATAATTTAATTGATATTTGTTCTTAACACAGCGCGCCCTATACATACAAAGCTTGATTTTTATGATAATAAGTGAATTAATGAATGATAATTTATTCACAAAATATTGCTTTAGTTTGTTTAAGAGGAGTAGATCTGCAGCGCACAAATAAAATTTGGTTTGTATGAATGAATGATAAATAATTTATGCACAAAAATGCAGGAATTTTAAGATTGCACAGAAAATTGAGCATATACTTTTGTCCAAGGTTAATTTTAAAATAAATGCTCATAAAAACTTAAGAATATTTTTTATTTTTAAATGAGACGAAAATTCTTGATAAAAATATCAAAAGATCGTAGAACAAAAATATTATTATTTGTTTGACGTATAAAAATAGCTTGTTTAGGATTGTTGGTATTTTAAAAACAAGTCTTTCCGGCTGTGAAATCTCAAAACTTCCATAAACCAGTGCTCAACACTAATATTACCTTCTGTAGCGTGTCTACAAAATTGAATTGAGTTTTATTAATAGTATTCAAACGTGAATCGGAATTTGTTAGTATGGGAAGCGCTCGAGAGTGCTCGAGTGTGACTACTTCAAACATATTACCTATGTAATATTTGTTTATAAAGATCATGATTAAAGGTTCATGGTTCATGATTAAAGTCCCATGATTATTTTTTGATTCCACTAGGTCCTGTCAAATCCTGGGAGCCTCACGAGAGACTGCCTCCACTCAGCATACGTGATTTGTTTACGCGATTCCTAGATATAACCACGCCACCGACTACTATTCTATTACAATATTTAGCTACAACTTGTGACAATGACGACGAAAGGAAACAACTTAACACACTTGCCACGGTAAGTTTGCATGTTTTTTTTTTCTTTAAAAAGAATATTTGCCATGTAAAACAAGACATGACTTTCCCCTTCAAATTAAGCAATGAGAAATTTATTCGATGATGAATAAAATTATTTATTTGTCACATACTTCCGAAATACTAAACGAAGGAAATCTAACTAATCTAAAAATTTCCGAGAAAAAATTTGCCTAAGTTTTTATACGTATACTCGGTCAAAATCGGTTCAACAGTTCCGAAGGTGAACTGGGTAAACAGACAGACAGACAGACAGATGAAAACTTTAAAAATGTGTGTGCTATCGTTCAGATAAGAATAATATGTGGCAATTATTTCGAAATCATAGATAGTCACTTGAGTTTTACTCATCGGTGAAGTCTTTCCAATTAAAATGTTGTTATTACACAGGATCCAGCAGCTTATGAAGATTGGCGTCATTTTCATTTCCCAACTCTACCTGAAGTACTGACCCAGTTTCCGTCAGCCAAGCCCGGCGCTTCACTAATCGCAGCCTTATTGTCGCCTTTGCAACCGAGATTTTATTCCATTTCGTCATCGCCGATCGCCCACCCGAAAAGGTTGCATCTCACTGTCGCGGTCGTTACATACCGGACTCAAGGTTTGTAGAAACAGACACTATTTGACGCGAGTTTCTAGTTTTATCATCATCGCTCATAATGTCGATTGCCCACGTACATTATGCGAGTAAAACATTCCTCATTTTCCCCAGAATTATGATTACCAAACATTCTATTTTCGTTTCAGTCGTAATATTACGCCATTGTCAGGAATTCGTCAGTTTTGGCGACGATATACTTAACTTATTGTTTAGCTCTGTTCTTTATTTATTATTGTGTGTACCTAGTATGTTATGATGATGTAATGTTTAAACAGATGGCGAAGGCCCCGTCCACTACGGAGTTTGTTCAAATTATCTCATGGATCGTAAGCCTGGAGATGAAGTTTATCTATTCATCAGAAGGTAAACACTGCCTCGTCAGATGCAATATTTTTTGCCCTGCTTTATTACTTAGAATCAATATCGTGTTGTTTGTTACAGTGCTCCAAATTTCCATCTTCCTCATGACTTATCCGTACCTCTTATACTGATAGGACCCGGTACAGGTATTGCGCCTTTCAGAGGATTTTGGCATCATCGCAAAGCTCTTCTCAATACTACACGCTCTAGTGCTGGTCCCGTTTGGCTTTTCTTTGGATGTCGAACGAGGACTATGGATCTGTATAGAGAAGAAAAGGAACAAGCGTTAGAAGAAGGAGTTCTTTCAAAAGTGTTCCTTGCTTTATCCAGAGAAAAACATATCCCCAAGGTATAAACGACGCACCTAAACCTAAACCTGCTAAATAAATAATTAACAATAATTACTACCCTCTAGATACCTACTAATAAATTGGTAAACTTAATAATGCTTTCTTAAAGAATTATTATTATTGAAATTGCATAAATAAAAGCTTACTGTTCCTGCTCCTTATTGCTAGATTTAACAATGTAGGTATGTTTAAAACTTAAGTTTTTAGTTTAAAATGGACTAATAACTAAAAATAGGGCACAAATTCAGCATTAAATATCAATTTTTAGATGTACGTACAAGAGTTAGCGGAAAAAGAAGGAGCTGAAATTCACGATTTGTTGATGAATAAAGGTGGACACTTTTATGTTTGCGGCGATTGTAAAATGGCTGAGGATGTAAATCAGAAATTAAGAGGAATAATTAAGAAACACGGCGATATGACTGATGAACAAGTACAAAACTTCATGTTTATGTTGAAGGTAATTTTATTAATTACAAAAAATATCGCAACAGAAACCTATTTTACTTTACTTTTTATTTTTTAACAAAACGCAAGTTTTCCTTTCTTATGAACATATTTTGGTTGACTGAATTTTGTAAATGAATATATCCAATGTTTGTATTATACTCGTAAGATGTTCGACATTCTTTTTTGGGAGTTTGGATTGCAATGTCTACACGTATCGCCACTTCGATTTCTATACCTACTCAACTTTGATGATGAAAAGCACTATACATATTCTCTATTTCGTTTGCTACAATCAGTTATACTAAGTCTATGAATCCTCGTTGAAAAACTTTTGATTTTAAATTTATCGCCACTCCAACTTGAAAGTACGATTTATCGCGTCGCCATTACCTCACAATCATTTTACGTATTATGTATGTTGGAAATAGGAAATTATGCATGTTTATTTCTGTATAAATAAAGAATTAAATTGAATAGAATATTCATTTTTAGGAGGAGAACCGTTATCACGAAGACATCTTTGGTATCACCCTCCGTACAGCAGAGGTGCACAGTGCGTCGCGCGAGTCGGCTCGCAGAAATCGAGTCGCCGCGCTGCCCTGACGCCGGTCCTCGAGGTTTCACCCCAATCAAAACCATGCAGCGATCATAGCTTAGGATTTTACCAAAAAACTTAATTATAATTAAACTATTTGAATTTATTGTCATCGATAATATCGTAGGTTTCCAATGCGCTATGAGCACACTTTTTAAATCATCACACGAAGTTCTAACTCGTATATCAATTTTATCAGTCTTCGTTGATTCAGCTTTTGCAATTTGTTATATTTTAGACATAGGGTTCCAAAATTTCAAAATTCAAAAGTATTTGTTTCATGTAGGCCAACTTGAGCCTCTTATGACAGATCGAGACTCTACCACCGGTTCGGAAAGCAGATTCTTCTGAAAAGAGCCATGTACATATGGCTAGGGGATAAGTGTTAATTAATTTATACTGCCATAACCCTTTCAAGTCAGCCCGCTACTGTCTTAGAATGCATCGTCACTTATCATCACATGAGATCGCAGTCAAGGGCTATCTTGTCATCTGTAAAAAAACACGTAATAAAAAATGCGTGTATCTTTTTTCCAGTTGTTATTAGTTCTACGTTACTAATATTACGTCAATTAGAGCATGCTAAGTATGAAAGGATGGTTTTCAAGCAAAAGCATGACTAAAAAGTTGGTATGTAATTTTGAAAAAATACGAACCTCAATCAAGTAACATTTCTTATATTTTTAACAGCCCTAATTCTTTTTTTTTTAATTGAAAGCAGGGTTACGGTCTTTACGCACAATACATTTTTTGTAATCCCTAGAAGCCTTGATGCTACTATAGATTAGACATTAATAACGCTAAGCAATGGTGAACTTATACTTCGATATTATAATTATGAATTTAATTAATGCTTCTTGTAATTTTATAAATTAGGTAAGAAGAATTCATTAAAAAAATCAAGCTTTTCGAAAGATTTTTCTATTTTTTATTATATTATTCATTATCATCATTCTAATCATTCCAATCGTGTAAATTATATTGCATTTAAGTATAGAGATTTAAAGTATAATAATTATTCTTTGACAGTGATTTTTTTTCATTAAAGTAAGTAAAAAAGAGGGTTTAATTTGTCAAAATGATTGTGATTGCCAAAATATGTACAAATATTTTGTAGCTAGGTTATTTTGGCCTTTGTAAATAAAAACATTTTGTGTTAGCAATAAACTACCTTTATATTAATTTTACCTTATCACAATATAAATGAATTTTATTTTTTTAAACAACTACTTAAATATTTTTTAGGATAAAAATAATAAAGTTTATAGCTATATTTATCCAAACTGTGTCATTCCTATTGTTCCATCTTCTACGCTGTTAGTTGTGAATGTTGAATTTTGTGATCTTTTACGCTAGTCCTAAGAAATGTATTCATATTTTCTATTATAATATTTCTAATGACTAACAATATTTCTATATCAATATAAAAATAAATTATTGTCTTTACCAAATATTTACAATTGAAGTAAAATCTTCTTATTGCACATTTGGGACTAAAATTAACGTTATCAGATTCATATCAAGGTATTGTTCGCACTATTTCAACTAGTTTAAAATATTTGACTGCGCATAAGGAACAATTATTAACGTTGATATTTGCGAATATTTGATTAAAAATTGTACTATTACTTATCAAATAAAGTTCCTTAATATATTCGGAAATGACTACGTATATTTTTGTTTTATTTTACCCAATAATATACCTACCTAATAAGTTACCTACTATACCTATAAGCAATACCTTATTATTAGCTTAATATAAACCTCATACCTGTAAGTTATTATCACGTAAATAATTAAAAATATAATTCGTAAGTAGCTTTACATTTGCAAAATCGTAAGTTAATTTAGTACCTACCTACGTTAGCTGGTTTATGCTTTAAAACTTACTGAGTATGGATGGCTTTGTATCAGGCATCAAAAGAGCTGATCCATTTGGATATTATAAATATAAACTAAGAAGGAATAAACATATTGAAGTAACTACTTATATTGCATACAACTTATTTATCATTAGTACACATTACACAAGCAAGAATTGTAAGAGGTTTCTTAATATGTATATTAGTGACAGTCATAGTAATAACAGTTTCAGTTAATTTGGTAGAAAGCACGACTGCTGAAATTTCATTGTACCGAACGATGCTGCGGGATGAGTTATATACCTACTCACAAAACAAGCGAAAAGCTTGTTCCGAACGACTTCCGAAGTACTTAATTGTTAAATGACATGACAAATTACGACAAATATCTGCTATTACCTTGCTATTACGCGCTTCATTTACCGCACGCTTGTAACATATCCACCTCTTTTTAACTGACTTCCAAAAAGGAGGAAGTTATTATAAATATATGATATCATAGGCTGCTAAGTTTGTCAATTGTAGAGCCGTTGCAGAATGACCTTTGTCTACGTCAGCCCTAATAAATCAGTATTGGCCAAACTTATAACCTATACTTATAATTCCCAAATAAATTGTAACTATACCTACCGGATTTGTAATTCCAGGCCTCTTAAAAATAACGCCTCTAAATCGTTTCTCAGTAATGGCACTTAGAATAATGTCTATTGTATGAGTTTAGCCGAACCAGTGAAAGGTTAGTGAATATTCTAATTTTTAATGTCGTGCACGTTGTCATACCATTTCAATGACCTTAGTGGGTCTTTCCTCTTCCTCTTTCTAACAGTCCCCTGACTCAAGTATACTGACGCAGGTATATTAGATACCTACTTAATTAATATTTCTTGGGTTTTATACTTAGGTTTAAAACCTAACTTTAAAATAAGAATCGTACCTACTGGAAATATTGAACATTCGAAAAACTTGACGAAAATAGGAATTGATTTTGAGACTTTATTTTAATTTTTATGGAAGTTTTAATGGTTTTTGAATTACGTTATATTCAATCCTACTATATATACATATACAAATCACCTCCTCCACCCTCACCACCTGGGTGCCTGGAGCACTTCGACCATCTGTGGCTCCAGATCTTTTTTCTACGTACTACCAAATTGTGGAATCTTCTCCATCGACAGTGTTCCCACTTAATTACAATATGGGGTTATTCAAGGGGCGCACCAATAAGTTCCTGAAATGCCGGCAACGCATCAGTGGTGCCTCTGGTACTACAAGTGTTCATGGGCGGAGGTAATCACTTTACATCAGGTGACCCGCCAGCTCGTTTGCCCGCTATTCATTTAAAAAAAATTTTGTAAAATTTGTGTTTATTTTTTATTTGTCCTTCATTCATGCAACAACGTAGCAACTGATCAACGTGATTTTTTGCATGAGCTTAATTGAAGATCTGAGTGATCTGATCTGAGTACCTAGCTTTTTATTTCGGAAAAACAAAGTGTTTACGCTGGATTTTTAAAAACCTAATTTTACTGACTAAACCTAATTTTAAATTGCGAGTAAAAGCTAGCTACATATTATGGCGAACTTTTAAAATGCAGTAGCGATAAATGAGATATTTTACAATCACCTAAATTTTATATTATTTAATATAATACCTATCTAGGAAGGAATGGGGGCTAACTTTGAGAACAGTTCTACTTACGAGCGTACTAATATATACTTAAAGAGTTAACATTGTTAATGCCTAAGCGGAAAATTGTCTTCCTATCAATCCAATTAGCGACGATATTCAAGGATATGTAGTAGGTATGCCTTTAATTAAAAGGCTGCGTAAATATAATTATATAAAATAATATGGTAACATTAGATTACGCAATCTTTTATGTGTTACATATTTGCGTTAAAGTTCTTGTTAGTAGGTATAGTTATTATGCGAGTGATAATAATAGTAATTCAACCTACTCGAACGAAACGCTTCAATTCAACGTTTCTGATAAGAACCGCTAAGGTGTGGAACACTCTTCCAGCATCCGTGTTTCCTGCCACTTATAATTTGAGTACCTTCAAGGCAAGAGTGAATAGGCATTTTCTAGGCAAGCGCGCTCCAACCTAGACCTCATCAGTGCTATTTAGTATTGATTGTCTTCAAGCGCAAGCCTATTTCGTATAAAAAAAAAGATATCCTTACTAATTTTATAAATGCGAAAGTATATTTCTTTGTTGGTTTGTCCTTCAATTATGGAGCTGCAACGGAGCAACGCGACGGATCGAAGTGATTTTTTGCATGGGTTGAGTGACTGCTGATTCCCGCGACTTCGTCCGCGTGGAAAAAGTTTCGAGTGACTTGCTACTATCCGCGAGAAGTTATGTCCTCTATCTCTGATAATATTTAGTAGATCTTCACCAAAATGGACAAAATATTTCTAATTTCTAAAAAAAAAATTATATATAATAAAAAAAGATTATCAAATTCGGTTAAGATTTGATTTTAATGTACTTACATTATATTCAACCTGGCCAATACTGGATACGGATTCTCAGATTGAGAAAAGTTTTGCCCACGCTGGCCTGGTAGATGCTGGATGTCAATGGGATCCACACACGTGACGCGTAATGAGTGATTTAGTTTATTCCTTTTTCAAACAAAAACGATCAAACGAGTCGATCTGCGGCACCGCGTTTGTAGTTTTTGGATTTTAGTGAGTTTTTTTATAGGTACTAAACTGATACTAAACCTTCGTTTGCCTTTCCATTCAAAAATAGATTGTTTAATGAAATATTTGCGCTTCGCTCGCATAATTTTGTTCCCAGCCTCAATAGCCCAACGGTTAAAGGTGCGGACTGAAAACTGAAAGGTCGCAGGTTCAAACCCCACGCGTAGCACTATTGTCATACCCACTCCTAGCACAAGCATTCCGCTTATTTGGAGGGGATAGGAGGATATTAGTTAACTTCAGCTTGGCTAATATTCTTTAAAAAAAAATTGGTTTTTTTTAGACCTGAAGTTAGTTAAGGCGCCGTATTCTATTTAAATTTTGTCATTTCCAGGTTATTTATTTCTTATTTTTAAACCACGTTAAAATATAAACTACATAAGAATGACAAACGTTTCAGCTATATTTCTGTAATAATAATAGCTATAATTTATATACAAATATCTAATTTCTTAGGAAACAACCCGTTTGAAACTAGGCGTTAGAAAGTGAAGCCTTACCTTAAGGTGTACTGTTTCTGAAAGTTTCTTATAGTGTTGGTGCAATATCGTTGAATATACTCTAGCCATTAATGTACCTATTAATACAATAATATTACGTGAATCCTATTAACCGAGCTTACTTAGGTCTCATGAGATCTATAGAGCATGCTCTGACTTAGCTCGGACTCAAGATAAGAGTTAAACCGAGACACAAATAAGCTCCGACATAAATATTACTATGTCTCGTTTTATCTCTGTCTTCAGTCTGAGCTGAGTCAGAGCACGCTCTATAGATCTTAGCATAAGAATCTACTACGGTGAATTTGTACTAGTCCGTCTGTCTATCTGTTTATTTGTTAGTGTGTATGTCTGTTAGAAAGAGGATCAAATACGTTCATTAACATAATACCTTCCTCAAATACTCGTAATAGATACAACATCTTGACCCAGAGCCAAGGATTACATAAAAAAATTAGGTTTAAATTCATTTGAGCAGACGCTCATGGAAGGAAATTTTGTCTGGTGGGAGGCTTTTGTCTAGTGGGAAGCTTTAGCTGCAGCTAGTTACCACCCTACCGTCAAAGTCGTGCTTCCAAGCGATTTAGCGTTCCGACACGATGGCGTGTAGAAACCGATTAGGGAATACGGGTTGTATCTGCACTGCCATACCCGTACCAATTTAGTCCGCTACCATCTCACCTGATGGTATGTGAGAGTCACATACCATCGGGTGAGATCGCAGTCAAGGACTATCTTGTCAACGAAAAAACAAAACAGAAAAATAACCGAAAAAGGACCGTTAAATAAACTTCCATAACTTTTCCAGGTTTATACGCTTTAATCTTCGACAACTGCATGATAATAAATGATCACAAGTTTTCTTATTTAAGGATAAGTAAGGGATTCATAGCTTTGATGTCATAGTGATGTTTAAGGTAAACCAAAAATTAGAAGATGGCTGAGGTGGCTGAGAGAGCTCACGTAGGCGTTTCGTCATTTACGACTTTTCCAGGTTATAGAGAATAGTGACTTATTCAAACACAAAAGTCTGGGAATTACCTGTATTGATTTGTCACGTAGCTACCAAGTAGCTACCTGACAACTGATCTTTTTTAACGAAGGTATTAAGGCTTAGGCGCAAAGCACACCAACGCAAGCGCAGTTTGTCTTAAAGATAGCATCATATAAATAGCTTCATTTACATAATTATGTTTGCAAACAGAACAAAACGATCCACGCATACCTGCCTGTCTGAGCACGATTCGTGCATTGTTTTAATTATACTCATTTACATTGAAAAAAAGAAGTCGATGGGACAGGGCATGTCCAACGCATCGACGGCACAAGAGTTCAGTTCTGACGACCTCCCTGGTGCAGTAGGCACTGTGGTCTTATAACTGGAAGGTCTCGGGTTCGATTACCGGCGGGGGTAAATTCGGAATTTTTAATTTCTGAATTGTTTCTGGTGTGGTCTGGTGGAAGGCTTTGGATGTGGCTAGTCACCATCCTACCGTCAATGATGTGCGTGGCATGCATAGGATGTACAACAGGGTAGGCAGATGATATAAAATGGAAAAAATCTCCAGTACGAATTATAAAAAACTTAAGGGTAGGCATTGTACAAATTATAAAAAGCCTACCCTTAAGTTTTTATAACTCGTGCTGGATATTATGTCCATTTTATATCATACCTACCCTGTATGCACGCCACAGAGCCCGCCAAGCAAATTTAGCGTTCCGGCACGATGCTTGCAGGAACCGATTAGGTGTATGGGTTGAAGTACACTGCCATACCCCTTCCAAATTATAAGCGATAATATTTTCATAGCTTAGCTTTATCTTCCTCTTATGGTAGGCCGTAGGTTCGTGGTTTCATCATTGTAAAGTGTGAAAATGACTTTAGATTAGAAATAACAAGTTAATAATAAATACTTACATATATCTAATATATTCGATAAATAATAATTTACTATTGTTTTAAATTAGCAAAACGTTGATAGCAACAAAACATTAAAAGTTAATATGTAATATTGTTATTTTTAATAAAAATAAAATAGCGTGTTTCAATTTCAATGGGCAATCATGGGATTTTTATAATAATAAACAATAATAAACAAGGTAACCCGTGCGAAGCGAGATAGCCTTTTTGATAACAAGCCCATTAAAATAATCGCTTGCTCCCATTTGCCAGTGTGGCTTTATGCAATTTTCCTAAGGGCTAATGCAAACTTAAGCTAAATTAAGGGCTAATGCAAACCTTAAGCTAAATTAAGGGCTAATGCAAACTTTAAGCTAAATTAAGGGCTAATGCATACTTTAAGCTAAATTAAGGGCTAATGCAAACTTTATGCTAAATTAAGGGCTAATGCAAACTTTAAGCTAAATTAAGAGCTATTGCAAACTTTAAGCTAAATTATTATTAAACTAGCTGACGACCGCGACTTCATTCGCGTGGATTTAGCTTTTAAAATCATGCGGAAAATTCTTTGATTTTCCGGGATAATAGTATGATATAAACGTAAAAATCCTTTTTACAAAACTGACTTCAAACGCCACTACAAAGTATATCAAGTGAGCCTATAAAATTTAAAGAGTTCTCTCGATTTATCCAGGATCCCTTCATCAGATCCTGACCTAATGACAATGGGACAACCTGGGAAGTATCATCAGACTCTTCAGGCGTCTTCTAGTAATTGGGGAACATACATACAAAATATTAAAAAATAAAGATTCCTACGAACTGAGAACCTCCTGCTTTTTTGGAAGTTGGTTAAAAGTAGCCTAGATATCGAAATAAATATAAAAGTTTAAAAACTGTCACCTGAATACGGAAAATTTGGATGTAGCATCCGTCATACTAATTTTGTTCAAAAAAAAAAATGTAGTCTGATAGACTACATACTCGGACCATCATAGTGAATCAATTTACACCTCATTCATCAAAATCGGCTCAGTAGTCTATTCGCTACAATGGAACATTCGTAAATAGTCATACATACATAGACTTTTAAATGCGAGTCGGACTCGCATACGAAGGAAATAGGGATCCGCACCAAAAAATGGCTAATCTCTGAAGAGTTTGGCTGCCGTGACCATTTTTTATTTTTTATTTTATTCGATTACAAGATAGCCCTTGACTGCGATTTCACCTCATGGTAAGTGACGATGCAGTCTAAGATGGTAGCGGGGTAACTTGGAAGGGGTATAGCAGTGTCAATTCAACCCATACCCCTAATCGGTTTCTACACGCCGTGCCGGAACGCTAAATTGCTTGGCGGCACATTTTTGGCGGTAAGGTAGTAACTATAGCCACAGCCAAAGCCTCCCACCAGACAAAATTCAATCGGACCAGATTCGATCGGAAGAACCTTAGAGGAGACCTGTGCCCAGAACTCGGCCAGCGATGGATTGTAATGATGAGGTGTCCAATTAGCAGTAAACGGAAATATTATCTAAATAAAAGGGTAGACTTACTCATACTCACACACCGACTGACTAATAAATAAACATGGAACTTCACTAATTAATTATCGGCATGACTCCGCTTGTTACCGCGTAAGTATTGAAAATAAGGGACGGCCCTGAGACGTGGGAAAATCAAAATTCAAATAAAGATTATGTTGCAATGTACGTAATTTGGATGCCTGGTATTCTTCCACTTGCCATTATTGTATAGGTCATTTCTAACTTGCCCATGCAAATCTGCAATATGTATCTTCTATAGAAGCAGCCTGGTGGTCCAGAATTTTGCCTTAATTTTGGATGTTCGATCCCAGGCATGAATTTCTGAATTCTAGGAGTTATGTGCGTTTTAAGCAATAATTAAATATCACTTGCTTTAATGATGAAGGAAAACATTTTGAGGAAACCTGCATGCCTGAGAGTGTTCCGCAGAATTTATCTAAGGTACATATAACAAGTCTGCCAGCGCATTTGGACAGCTTAGTTGACTGTGGCCCCAAACACCATATTCTAGAGAAGATCCGTGACTGTGACCTTCGGTTGAGATGACCTGATTATTAATTAAAAAACGCAACCGAATAATCAATAAAAACGGTTATTTACCATTGACTTATATTTAAGTATCATACCAAAACATTTTTAACGTAATATATTATACGGAATTACTTAAAACAGGAAATACGATAATATTTACGAGTGTAATTTTTTGAATAATGAATATTTAATTTGGGTTTAATAAGATAATTACACGTAAATTGTTTTCCGTTTATCATAAATTATCTGATAATATCATAGTTATTTTTTTTTAAATAATAGTATGGAGTATACTGTGTGTACTGTGTGTGTGTGTGTGTGTGTATGTAGTTGACTTTGACACCTAAGATCCTAACACGATGTAATCCTTAGAAAAACAAATCGACTTTGCTTACACTGTTGCTCCATCAATTCTACAATGAGAAGAGTTCTCAGGAGTTCTTTGAACTTGAGTCTCGTTTGACGTATCTTGAGTTGCTGATATAAATCCCCAGATTAGGTTGAAAGTTGTATAACTTTTAACCTAATTCTGAGATCTTCTAATGCGTAATGTGATTGCTACTAAGTATAAATACTTAGTAGCAATCACATTACGCATTAGAAGATCAATTAAGTAGACTGTAACTAAAACGGATTTAGAAACAAAAGATCAGGTAGACATTGACATTGGAAAGTCCGTACATAACTTAAATCTGATTGATTCTACTGTTATAGTCCAAGTGCTGGTGAAAACTTATTATGATCCCAGAACATTTTACTTTTTTTGCACACTTATTTGGCTGATAGAAAGTTTTAAGCCAGGGATGAAAATAAATGTTGGAGAGCGCCATTATAGTTTGGAAAATGGCGAAGAAAAATTCTGCGCACATTTTTTAAGCCGGTTCGCGTATCTCTGTCGCGGAACCGAAGCAGTGGAACGGAAGGATTAGAAGCATAGTCAAAATATCTGTGTTACAACAGGAAGTTGTTTTGCTCTTTGAAATTACGACCTATCGCTTTGGTTTCCTTGCTTTGTTTTTGGCGCAGAAATGAGCTAAGAGCCTCAGGAGGCCTAATGCGATAGTTTGCCAGGCTCTGCTAGGAGAATAGTGGTAATCACCACACTGTGGTAGGGTAGGCGCATCTAAATTTTCTATGGTACCATCTTGACTGTACCATATTTACAAATAAATAAATGAATAATTTTCATTATGAATTATCGGTATTAACTCCTTGGAAGAAACGCCCGTCATCTCTCTGCCTTCGTGTATTAATGTAATGACGTGACGCATGATTGTTGATATTTTTTCTGACGCTATTTAGTGCTGCTTAGACCGGTTGCCGAGACAACCGCGGAGTCAGTCCGCATTTGGATCTACACCCGATTACATATATATTATGCTGCTGCATACATACCCTTCAGTACGCTATCTGAATTACATGCATTGCCGTACACGCGAGTGATAAATGAAAGTCCAAATATCATACGCTAAATTAAAGAAAACATAAATCAAAAAAAAATATTTATACGGAATTCGGTAAAATGGAAGCGGATGTTGGTAAAACGGAAACGGATTTTGGTAAAATGGAATTGGGTGACGGGAGAAATTCGGGACCCCCGGTAAACGGTCACGCGGTGTGCCCTTTCAGTGGTAAAGTTGCAGTGGACAATCATAAACAAGTGAAGCCAAATCTAAAGATAAAAGTTCCTCAGCCTATAAGATTAAAGAATCATCTAGTCAGTGAAGAAAACTTTGATGTTCTCCATTCGCAAATTGAAGAAGTCTGCAGTTTCGTAAGTGTATATTTTTGTATGCTTGAAACATTTTCTATTAGAGCATTTAACAAAAAAATCTCTATCAATAGGTAAAGTACTGGTAATAGTAGGTATGTATCTATTAAAAAAAGAAACCTAATTTAATTTTTGGGTATTAAATAAAAATCCTTTGTAAATAATATTATGTACATGAATAAAAACAAATAATAGAAAGATAGCAAATGCCGCTCCATTTGGAAACTTGTATTCTGTTATCTCAAGCAAAATATCAGAATAATTTTTTAAGAGTTTAATTAAGAAAAACTGTTTTCAACCTGGTCCTTAATCAAGATAAAGTCGGCTTATTTTTAAACCATATTTGACAGGTTACAAGTTTTTGCACGAAGCAAATTTTTTCAAGAAATTTTTCCATTGATAAAAATCGATTTAGGATTTATTATAAAGTAACAACATTAATCGAAGCAAATAAAGCTGATCGAACTCATTACGTATGAAGTCGATCAATGAAATATGAATGAATTCACGTGGGTTGTTAAAATAGATCTTTATTGCCATACCGCAATAAGTCTTCCTGATTTATTAAACGTTCTGCGAATTCTTAATTATTTATTATGTTGTCAAGTTATATCACTAGTTTAATAAATTAATGCTGTTACAACGTCATGTTTTAGCGTACTCACGCAAATTAGCTTGAAGCTATATTTATTAACTAGCTTTTTCCCCCGCGACTTTGTCCGCGTGGAACTAGATTTTGGGGTGAAATTTTCAAAAACTGTGACACACGTACTTCTTTATTTTTAACTGAAAGCTCAAATACCAACTTTGGTGGAAACAGCTTGAAAATGACGGAGTTTCATATAAACTTCCATCCCCTATTTAAACCCCTTAGGGGTGGAATTCCCAATAATCCTTTCTTAGTGTGCGCCTACGTTATAAAAGGAACCAACTGTAAAAATTTCAAGTTTCCAACTTCAGTAGTTTAGGCTGTGCGTTGATATCTCAGTCAGGACTTTGAAATTTATATACAGGGTGTCCCACGGCTATGCCACATGGACGGGAAGTACCTTAAATATTGTAGATGGAACATTTTACTGAAAGAAGACTTCATTTTAATTTAAAATAAAATTTAAACTGCATTCATAGATTTTTAAATAATTGCCTGGTTGAACCGGGACTCGAATCCGCTATACGAGAAAAAAAATTAACCTGTATCTTTATCATACCGATCGGAAGTCTTCATCATAAGGATTATCTTTTGTTAAATAACATAGCATGAGAAATAAAAGGAAGACCATGAATTTTAGCCTTTGATGTAAAATTTTGTTCAGAAAAATGAAAAGCTGACATTGGCGTATTGACGTACAACTGACATGAACTATTACTAATGAGTATGCAATTCGTAGCTCTGTTGCAGCGGGATTGAAGGACAAACCAATAAAACAACAAACAAACACACTTTCGCATTTATAGGTAATATAAGTTTAGTAAGGATTAGTAAGGATAGTAAAGATCGGGAAATGATGCGTACTTCTCAAGTGGGTACTCATTAGTAATAGTTCATGTCAGTTGTACGTCGATACGCCAATGTCAGCTTTTCATTTTTCTGAACAAAATTTTACATCTAAGGCTAAAATTCATGGTCTTCCTTTTATTTCTCATGCTATGTTATTTAACAAAAAATAATCCTTATGATGAAGACTTCCGATCGGTATGATAAAGATACAGGTTAATTTTTTTTCTCGTATAGCGGGTTCGAGTCCCGGTTCAACCAGGCAATTATTTAAAAATCTATGAATGCAGTTTAAATTGTTTTTTAAATTAAAATGAAGTCTTCTTTCAGTAAAATGTTCCATCTACAATATTTAAGGTACTTCCCCTCCATGTGGCATAGCCGTGGGACGCCCTGTATATAGATAGGCTTTATATAATATGTCAGTAATGGACAAAGGCTCTTTTTAGTACGTAATAGAAAGAGAAATGCTAGTCCTTTACGGGTAACCTTGTTTAAATTTGAGTTTTGCCTCTGGCTTGCACTATCTACTGCCCAATCATAGAAATATTCATTCTGACCCATACTCATGATACTTTTAGCCTAAAAGTATCATGAGTATGGGTCAGAATGAAACAAGAAAAGTTGACGGTTCAAGCTCTACCTACTCTTTTGGATGAGAGTGAAATATTATGTCATGTTTAACCTGGGAAATATCTTTGCTAAAAATCATTATAGCCATGTGCCATCCACGATGACTGTATACAAAATGCCTTTCTGTCCACAGACAAAAATATAAGACAATATAATTATTATTATTACCGTCGCGTCGTAGTTAACGATTTAGTACACATATAAATCTTTGTGTATAGTTGTCTAATCCATGACATAGCTTACAGTTAGAGCCTTAAGCCCCGTACTTAGAACTTTGGGCTGTGAGACCGACGTCTTCGTCTAGATAAAAGTATCGAAATACCGCAAAGGGGAAAACTCGTTCGGATTATATGCTCGAACATGTCGTAAGTAGGTATAGAGATGTATAGGGCGCGCTCAAATTCGAAGGTTATAGGTAGTTCTTGCAATTCACGAGGGCGCGTGAGCTTTACTTGTGGTTACGTGGTTTACATGCGTATTGCGAAAGTGTGCGTGCCTGTGAGGAGCGGTCAGGAGCCTAGGTATGAGCGGTCAGGCGCGAGCAAGCTCTCGCACACACTTATACAGATACTACACACACCATGAGTCGTCAAATGCAAGAACTATACCATCATATACTTAAAAATGTATCATGCCAATGAAAGGGTCCTAACTCAGCAAAAAGTATTGTTAAATACGTGTACCCAGTTACCCACTCGTCCATGTACGTTGAATAAACGTAACTGGAGAATAGATGCATATATACTCGTAATTACCTATGATATTGACTGCTAAAATCTTAACGCAGTGTTAAAAGGTAAATGGTGCTAATTACATTACAAATGTGGAAAAATATATTTTTTCCATATTTGTACTATCTATCTATTAGATTTTTAATGATAATAATATTATAAATACCTATTATTAAAGGCGATGTTATGAGATGACTTTAAGTTGAACTGCCGTTACAATAACCACTAATTTGTAATTAGCATGCTAATGAGAAATTTCCGATGAGGAGGAAAATTGCTGTAGGGAATATTTTGAGCTTAGCGTATTTTTTTCTTACAGTTTCTTTTACGAATTTTTTATTGAGTGACGACCTCCGTGGCGTGACCCTGTGGTCTTATAACTGGGAGGTCTCGGGTTCGATTCCCGGCGGAGATAATTTGGGAATTTGTAATTACTGAATTGTCTCCGGCCTGGTCTGGCGGGAGGCTTTGGCCGTGGCTAGTTTAGCTAGCCGCCAAGCGATTTAGCGTTTCGGCACGATGGCGAGTAGAAACCATAGGTTGAATATACACTGCCATACCCCTTTCAAGTTTGTCCGCTACCATGTTAGACTGTATCGTCACTTACCATCAGGTGAGATCGCAGGCAAAGAACATCTTGTCATCGACCAAAAAAAAATTTTTTGATGTATTTTTTAGCATGGTGAACATGTGAAATAACGAATGGACAAAGACCTCCTCTGAAATGAGAAGGGCTTAGGCCATAGTTCACCAGCGGGTCAAGTGCGAATTGGTAGTTTTCACACACCTCTTCGCTTCAGTTCAACGGTTCTGAAACGAACCGCTAAGGTTTGGAACGCACTTCCAGCGTCTGTGTTTCACGTATAATCTGAGTACCTTCAAGACAAGAGTGAATAGGAATTTTCTAGGCAAACGCGCTTCAATCTCACTCAGACTCAGATTTAGACCTCATCAATGCTTTCCATCACTGATTGTCGTCAAGCGCAAGCCTATCTCATCTTCATCAGATGAAGATGATGAAGAAAAAGCCTATGTCATAATAGAAAAAAAACTTTATGGGGAACCATGTCATATCAGTAGTCATGCTCTCTTTAAATATTTCTGTGGTGGTGTCGTGTGATGCGGGTTGTTACGTTCCCTCAAATATGGTTGAGCGAAGCAATGGCTGGATCATGCGTCATGCTCGTGAGCGGGTGCCACCAACGGGAATGGGTCTGCTTTGACTGCCCGTCTTGACATGCGTTGGATTGGTGTACCTACGTATGCATTTTTGCATTTTTGAAGCTTTATTGTGGAAGCACTGTATACATAGCATAGCTTTGTAAAAAAAATTTTTTTTTTTTTAAAAGAGCAACTGCTGAGTTTCTTGCCGGCTCTACTCAGCAGAGTCTGCATTCCGAACCGGTGGTAGATTTATGACGTGTCATAAGAGCTACAAGTTAGCCTACATGAAATAAATTAATTTTGAATTTGAATTTGAATTTGAACCGCTAAGGTTTGGAACGCACTTCCGGCGTCTGTGCTTCTGGTCACGTATAATCTGAGTACCTACCTTCAAGACAAGAGTGAATAGGAATTTTCTAGGCAAACGCGCTTCAAGTTCACTCAGACTCAGATTTAGACCTCATCAATGCTTTCCATCACTGATTGTCGTCAAGTGCAAGCTTATCTCATCTTCATCAGATGAAGATGAAGAAGAAAAAGCCTATATCATAATAGAAAAAAAACTTTATGAAGAACCGAAAATGAGAACAAAAATTTTCATTCTTTCTATACTCGCACGGATGAGATAATACAATAAACCACCCGCACAAATAGTTATCACTTTAATCATAGTGTAACAATGGATAACCTATTTTTTGTAGTAATTAATAACCGGACACGTGAACTTTTTATAGATTCACAATAACGTTTAGTCATATCTAAAAAAAGTTAAGATCCATTGAGCGATGGACAACTACAGGTTTCCCCGAATGGATATTGTCAAATTACCACAGGACTTCAATTTAAGTATACGGGTCGTTCCAAAGTTAAAATGACCATATTAATAATTATCAGCTGATAGATAGTTATCACAGATATTGGTCCCTTTTTTTATTTTTAGCGAGCAAATGAACAGGCGGGTCACCTGATGTTAAGTGATTACCGCCGCCCATGAACATGTGTAGCATTTGAGGCACCACCAATGCGTTGCCGGCTTTTTAGGAATTTGTTGGTCCGCCCCTTGAATAACCCCATGGATTCGTTGCTTTGTTGCGGCGTGATTGAAGGACAAACCAACAAAGTAACAAACCAACAAACAAACGCACTTTCGTATTTATAATATTAATAAGGTTTTCTTTCTGTTTTTTGATACTAAATAATTAAATAAATAATACAGCCTATATGCAATACTGCTACGGATGTGGTGGGTATTAATAAAAATGATCAGTGTTGATGATGATTGATTAATTAATAATGATGCACATAAAATGTTCTCGTTCTCAACATTCGCAGAGTTCGCAGTAGGTACTTAATTGTTGTATTATTTTCATTACGCTGTGGTAGGGCTTATTCACGAAAACAAACTAACACACGCTCACACAAACTTGTGTTTGTGAACTTACACACACACATACTCGTTGAAATATTAAAACAGCAAATTGTTGTAGGTATTAATTATTTCTAATTTACACAAGTTCCGCTGTAAACCTAAGTAGGAGTTGGCTGTAATACAACCGCCCTAGCCATAGCCATATAACAAACGTGTCGTATTTATTCTCTTTCCATGATCATTTTCTAAGATCGCTAACGCTAAAGCAGAGGCTCCCAAAGTTTTTATCACATATCCTATCCTTTCTGAAGGGAAGCGTGATAAAAACTTTGGAAACCCCTGCTGTAGAGCATTCGCGATCATGGAATATAATATAATGGAATAGAAACGTTTTATTCAAACTAGCTGATGCCCGCGACTTTTTACGTATGGATTGAGGTTTTTAATTCCCACGGGATTTCTCTTATTTTCCGGTATAAAAAATAGCCTATGTGTCCAGACTATCTATCTCTATGCCTAATTTCAGCCAAATCGATCGATGGATGGATACTTGGATGGCCGCAACGACGTGATTGAATAACAAATATCCATCCATCCATACATCCAAACTTTGGCATTTATTAATACATGGCTGATACCCGCGACTTCGTCCGCGTGGATTGAGGTTTTTATTTCCGCGATAAAGAGTAACCTATGTCCTATTCCAGACTATGTCCAGACTATGATCTATCTCTGTGCCCAGCCAAATCGGTTCAGTCCTTGCGACGTGATTGAGTAACAAATATCCATCCATCCATACATCTAAACTATCGCATTTATAATATTAGTAGGATAGGATAGAGTGAACGAAACTCTTCTCTGAAAACAGACCTGCGCTCTCTAGTGAGGCCTTTATGAATTGCTGATGATGATATTGTTAGTTCAACAATAAACGGAATAAGCTTAGAGTTGTAAACTCAAAGTATAAACAACGCAAGAACACAGTCTCACAAAACTGAATATTCGCAGTATTATACTACCTCATGTTTACGTCCAGGCATCCATCAATAGATCAAACACGTATGTTTGTTTATTAATACCAACATACACGATAACCTTAGCGTGTGTTAAGATTAGACGTAGAAAATCAAGAAAAAAAAAAGATACCGGCCGAATTGATAACCTCCTCCTTTTTGGAAGTCGGTTAAAAATGCATCATTGTATTCTCCACTTCTCTACTTTTTTACCAAGGTATGGGCACCTATTAGCTTGAGGAAGAGCGTTTATTTTAACCCCCGATGCAAAAAGATGGGTATTATAAGTTTGACCAATTTGTCTGTCTGTATGTGTCATCTTAGCGGATGCAGTCCGCCCAAATAGAGACAAAGACAATCGATTTAAAATTTAAAATTCAAATTCAAAATTATTTATTTCATGTTGGCCAACTTGTAGCTCTTATGACACGTCATGACTTTACCACCGGTTCAGAATGCAGATTCTGCCGAGAAGAGCATATTGTGTTTTGGTTACGATTTCGATCAATTAATTATATATGAGCTTAATATTATTTATTTATTTCTTAAAAGCTGTTATTTTGAAATTCCAATATAAACTTAAATTTTATAAAAGGGTATAAATAATAAGGTATAAAAGGGTATAATTAATAATAAGGTAATAAGATAGGGTAAGGTAATAATGGCCCCTGAGTCTCAAAAGCAAACGCCACAAAAACGTAGTCCTTAGAATTGGCTGAGTATTTGAGGTTTAGGTGAAATTGCATTTCATCATCTACGTCATCAACGGAATGATATCATGTGGTATTCGGTAGTGAACGACGTAGATGCGTTAGATTGTATAATGAGTGTAATTTCCTCAATACGGTGTGATATGAAAGATGGAATGGACATAATAGTTCCATTGACATACTTTAAGGGTAATAAGTAGTTATCTATTTTAGCCATAAAATTAGTAATAACTCATCCTTACTTCCTACTTTACTACTTAATATTATAAATGCGAAAGTGTGTTTATTTGTTGGTTTGTCCTGCAATCACGCCGTAACAAAGTAACGGATCCACGTGATTTTTTGGTTGTAGTTGAGGACCGGGAGAGTACATAGGCAACTTTTTATCCCGGGGAATAAAAGAGTTCCCGCGGGATTTCTAAAAACTAAATCCACGCGAGTGAAGCCGCGGGCATCAACTAGTATTGATATAAAACTATTTCATGTAAACACAGTAAAAACTGTAGCAGTCAAAAGTGCTTTTGACTAGAGCCTTTGATCAAAAGCAGTTTTGACTGAAATTTTTGCTAATAGGACCAAATGTATCAATAATTAAAATTTAAAGAGTTTAGTAAACATTACAAATGAAAGCGCGTTTAAATGCGAAAGTGTGATTTTCGATAGTTTGTCCTTCAATCACGCTGTAATGGAACAACGCACGGATCGACATGATTATTTTATAATACTCGTATTAGGTATAGTTGAGCATGCAAGAGACATAAGCTATAAATAATTTTCATGAGATTTTTGAAAGCTGTCTTTGCTTGGAACAAAGTCGGTAGTTAGAAGTAAATCTAAAGAAATAGAAAAGAAAGTTTTTGATTATACGCGGTTTGGTTGTTAATTAAAGCCTCAATAGCCCAACGGTTAGAGATGCGAACAGAAAACTGCAAGGTCGCAGGTTCGGTACACACCCGTTATACTATTGTCGTACCGCTCCTAGCATAAGATTTCTGCTTATTTGGAGGGAAGAGGAGAATATAAATGAAGTTAAGCTTGGCTAATATTTAAAAAAAAATTAAAGAGGAAACGAGGGTAAAACCAAACGTTTGTTCACGAAATATCCAGATTAAGGTCATTTGTTTAAAGTTTAAACCAGGTAAATACAAAAGGGTATTGTTGCCATGGATGCTGTTTTTTTGGTTTCACCGTGTAATTGTGATCTTAAACCGGTCGTTTAATAATGTGACTAATTCGTTAAAGGTAACGGTGATTTAACGCAAATTACCTCATAGATAAATAATTTATTTTTAGGCCGAGGCGTAGTAGAATTTTTATAAATAAAAATCAGTTAGTAAAACGGCTTTAGATAATTAAATAGGTTTTTCTCATGTTTTACAGCTAAGTCATAAGCAAGAAATAGATAATTTTAGTTTTAGATTACTTTTAAAATAAGTCCTGTTTTAATAAAAATAAAAAAAGACGTGTGGCCCTCGGGGACTGCCGCGGTAAAGCTATTGCAAAGCATTTTTTATCAACGCCATCTAGCGGCTCACCGTAGAGGAATCCCGTGTCAGGTTATTTTCGTTATGGAATTTCTGGATTCGGTCTCCACGCTGGCCGGCGATAGAAGCTATGCAATAGCTTAATAAACAATTGATAGTCAGGTCACAAGTTCAAAGTATTAAAGGTACCTTACCTTGATGCTGTCAATGATTTATTATTCATTGATGTGTGAACGCGATAATAACGTTATTTATTATCTCTGATAAATACTGATACCGATATCACGATATTTATAGACCATCTGAATACGATTTAGAAGTGCTGAGCACACGCTGAGCAGGTCTTCACCTATCAAGAGAGATCATAGTCACCAGTGATTTAAGCTTCGCTATCATTCAAATCGAACGTACATTAATCCTATTATTATTATAAATGCGAAAGTTTTGAACTATGGGTGTATGGATGTTTGTTACACGATTACGCTGCAACCACAGAACCGATTTAGCTGAAATTTAGAACAAAATTTAGAGAAGATTATAGTCGGGAATAACGCATATAGTCTACTTTTATCCCGGAAAATAAGAGAGTTACCGCGGGAATTAAAAAATCTTAATCCACGCGAAAGTGTATTAGTAGGTAGTATTTGTCCAATCTCGCAGCTAAGGAGAAACAGATTGACTTGATTTTTTCAAAGTTAGACTTAGGCGAAGATCTATAGGTATAGCGTGCTCTGACTTGGCTCAGACTTGAGATAGAGTTAAAACGAGACACACATGAGTCCCTGAGATAAATCTGTCTGCTTTAACTCTATTTTAAGTCTGATCAGAGAGAGAGAGAGAGAGTGCAGTCTATAGACCTCAGGATGAGAGTGACATAGGGTACTTTTGTACCAGGAAAAGAAAGGGTTTCTGTAACTCGACGTGGAATTTGTGAGCAAGAGCTATACATAATTATATTTTTAAATATATCATGTTGTATATTGCGTATAAGTGCCTTGATCAAAGTAATTTCGTCTCAATAATTTATCAGGTCAATTCTCCAACGCCCTCTTTGATATTGACCAATAAAGGCCGATTTAATCTCAGAGAGAAATCAAGTATCGGCTTTTGTATGGTACAGCCACTCAGATTTTAATTTCGCGATAGAACAAAATGTTACAAGTAGCACTGTCAAAGATAGAGGTTCAATATATTATTATCGCAGCGTTCGATCGCAGATTGCCCTTTGTTGTCGGGTAGGTACTAAATTACTATTTAATTTTTGACCTATCATATTGGTAATGCTTTTATACAGTAGGTACATGATATGATAAAACGAGTAATGAGTGCAACGCTTTTATAATAATACTAGCGAACGCCCGCGACTTCGTCCGCGTCTTCGATTCACAATCGACAGTTCCGAAATTCCTACAGTTTAGGTGGACAGAACCTCTGCAGCTGATGCTGCTGCCCTAACTCCTCAATCCAGGTACCTGGAATTTAACGATGTAGTCTTTAATTGTACCTACAAGTGGGCAGTACCTCTGCAGCATCAGGATTAACAGTTGGAACCCAAAGTTTTTATGGGACAATCTCGCAAAGTTTTTGTATCAAAAAAATCGCAAATCGGTTTAGAAATCATGGAGATAGCGATATACATAGGTAGAAAAACACAACTCTTTAATAACCCCGATAACCCCCCGGGAACCGTTTGTTTTTCTGGGATAGGTATTAGGTAGGTATGTCTTCAGGCCTTCAACAATCCTTTTGCAAATTACGTCAATCTGAAATCAACAAACTAAAAAGCCAAGAAATAAATACTTTCGCATTAATATTAGTAGGGCCATGCTGACTGACTTAGGCCATGGCATAACATACATAGTTATATCTTATCTATCTCAACATTGCCCTTATCAAAGGAGACTGACGTGATATCTAATATCAAAGTGCACAAGTGGACAAAGACAGGTTAACTCCCTTTTGCCTCATTCTCATAGTTGTCTGTCTGTTGCATAGAAATAATTTATTTGTATGGTCTGACGAGATGTCAATGACCTAAATCTTGATAATATAATATCTATTACGAATAAATATATAATATATAATATGTAATATACAATACCCACCTACTACGAGTAAATGTAATTTGTTCTGTGGTTTTGGTTTTTAAAGGTGATTAAAATAATTTAATTAATAAATAATGCTGTGTACTATAGTAATAAAAAGCTCAGCTGTGAATGTGTGAATGGAGTTGCTCTCCATTCCTACTCTATTTTTCAAAATTCCACCCCAAAGGGGTAATTTTTTATCCTACAGACCAAATACCCTATATAATTTCGTAGAATATAATATATAGGGTATTTGTGCCCCCGGATAAAAAAAAACCTAAATTCACACGAAGTCGTGGGCTTTTTTTTTTTTTTATAATGGCAAGATAATTTTTAAAACGGTCGATTGATAAGTAAAAATTGAACAAAAATTTCATTCATGTCTAACGACAGACACAATCATTATAAAATTTATAAAATACTTACTATAAAGAATCGAGATAACATCAGTGTTTGATTCTAAGACGTGACAAAGCGGATATGGGGAAACCCCGATTTGATGCTGCGCGGACGCAGATTTAATCTATTTTAAATAGTTCTAGGGGGTTATGGGTAAAAAATATAATTTTTTTTATTGGAACCAGTTAAATAACCCGCTTTAGCGTGTTGTCCGATGCTCCAGGATGTTTTAAATTATTATACGCGGAACTGTTTGAAGGCTTATCAGTTGGGAAAACTAAAATAAATACTATGGGGCGAGAAGAATATTAGTTAAGTTTAGCTGTGGACTAATATTCTCTTAAAAATATACTTTAGGTACCTATTAAAAATAACAACCTGTAAGTAAAGTATCCTTACTAATACTGTATATGCAAAAGTGTGTTTATTTGCCGGTTTGGTGGTTTGTTCTTCAATCACGCCGCAACAAAGGCGATGGACGTGATTTTTTGCATGGGTATAGTCGAGGACTGGGAGAGTGACATAGGCTTTTTATCCCGGAAAATCAAGGAGTTCTCGCGGGATTTTTAAAAACTAAATCCACGCGAGCGAAGCCGCGGGCATCAACTAGTATTGATATAAAACTATTTTATATAGAACACAGTACCTTATATTTCTAGAATTTCGGAAACAGCTCTAGTGGGTGTCCATTAAGTTTGCCGTGTGAAGTAGGGTTTGCACAGTAACTTTTTCCACACGAGCCACAAGCTACCGTACGCAATGTGGCTGGCTAGTGGCTACGGTGCGAGTAGTTCGTGGGAACTTGTGCAGGCGCTAACTCAATAACAAAGGCCGCTCTGACCGCGGGAGTTAGCATAAAATAACGAACGAGTTTCCCAAACTCCTTGTTAGTGCTTCGTTATTAATTTATTGCGTCTCCGGCGTAATTTGGTTTCGTATGGCGCTAAAATATTGTTGAGTGGTTTCGGTGAAAAATGATCTCACTTCTTCAACCGCAGGCGCTAGAGGCGGTCGAATGGGCTGAAGGTCGTTCCTCGCTGCACACCAATGCTTGATTTTTACCCGACTACGACTAAGCTAAAGGAGTTATGATTTTAGCAGTATGTATGTGTCTATGTCTGATGCATTGGTCAGACCACCGCACCACTCTCGATAGCAAGGTGCGCGAAGGACATGTCGCAAAAACCGAGCCACATGGCGCCACATCATCTACAAAAGAGTCCTTGGTGGAAGGGGTCACGACCCTCAGTAAAACGTCTATTTACGTGTTGCCTAAATAACTGAGCAGATTTTGATGAATGAGGCGTGAAACGATTCGTTAATATTATGTTTCGAGTGACAGGCTAGATTTTAACCGACTTCCAAAAAGGAGGAGGTTATAAGTATATGTATTAACGAAACATGAATGTTATGACATGACGGATGTTAAAGTTTTTAAACTTTTTTCTTGTGTTAGCAATGCGCCTTCATCTTATTGTTCCAAGAAGGCACGTGGGAGGTAAAACGACAGTAAATTCCATGCCATTAACCTGTCATCAATACAAAAAGTTAATAAGGCTCCCGTGATGAACACCCATTACCTAAAAAAGGGGGTAAAAAAACCCAACAAATCCGCTGATGGAAATCTTTACATTTTTAAAGCAACTTTGGTACTTTACGTGATTAAATGTTAATTATTATCAATGATAAAAAAAATATCGTTACCATTTCGCTTCTTACGAGTATTCCCAAGTATCAATTATCTTGCCAGTAGTTCAATTCCAACTAATAAATAACGGTAGAGGATAATTATTATAGGTGCACTGAACCCGATCGAGAATATCATTTGTCGTGGTCACGACTGTATAGATCCGGGGCTTAGTTGCGCAACGCAGTTTTAGTCACAATCGTAGTTTAAAGACGATTGTGATTCGTATCGAAATGACCTGCTGGGCCGCTGGGGATTTTTGTGCTCTGTTTTTAAATACTTATAATATTATCCAAAGTCTTCCAATTACATCGAGGTTTCTTCAAAAAGAAAATCCCTTGGGCAGTCATGGGTACCTACTGCTGACACCTGGTAAAGTTTATTTGGAGCAACTTTTTTTTTTAAGTAAATTAAATGCTCTATTATTACTTCTGGTAAGTATAAATAGTGGTCTATTTATTTGAGTTTAAAACTCAAATAAATAGACCTCCTTGCATTTATTTATTATTTTTGTAAGACTGGGTTGAATATTTACTGAAAAGCACTGAAACGAATTGTGTAACAATCCTCATCTCGGGTGCATTACGAATCTTAATAGATTCTCTCGGAGGTGCTTTTGTTGGTATTTAAACTGAAACTCTAGTAGCTGAAATTCTAGGAAGCACCAAAATTTCCAAATTACTACTGGAAATGTTCCCAACTTAAAATTACGTACATTTCCTGTTATTATTTCCTCGGAAATAATTTGTTCATGTATTTTGAAGTCTAATACTCAACCATGCTAAATTATGATCCGTTCAACTGAGATAAAATATTATTGAAAATTCATAATTTATAAAAAATATATGGATCAATTAGTTCACAGAATTTTTCAAAAAAAAAAAAAAAATGCCATGGGCAAGCATGGGTATTGCTGACAGAAACGAAAACACGTCATGCTCGTAATTTACTGTTAAAATTAGCGCCTATAAGATTTTTCCTCGAAGATAGCTCGAAGAAGAACTTCAAAAAATTCATTTTATAAAATTACAAAATAATTCTACCTGTCTTTCTGCAAGCTAAAGCCTAACGGTATAAGAAGACAATCATAGCCTGTATCCTAAAGAAGGACATAGGATACTTTTTAGGATCCCGAAATACAATATTAATGAGTTCCCAAGGGATTTCAAAAAACTTTAATCCACTAAATAATGATTTCATACAACAAAGCCCATTTAGAAAATTTGGTAAGCATTTACAATTTTTGTTTGAGTAATATAGGAACATATTATTTTTTTTCTAGTAGGTAAGCTCTTAAATATAATTTTCTTTCTATAGGTTAGGATTGAATTACACTTTTACAATTTCAGTTTAATTAAAAAAAAATATTAGCCAAGCTAAAGTTGACTAATATCCTTCTATCCCCTCCAAATAAGCGTAAAGCTTGTGCTAGGAATGGGTACGACAATAGCGCAACGGGTGGGGTTCGAATCTGCGACCTTTCAGTTTTCAGTCCACACTTTTAACTGTTGGGCTATTCAGGGTTGGAGTCTATTTTTTATTTTTATTAAAAAAGACGTGTGGTACTCGGGGACTGCCGCGGTAAAGCTATTGCATAGCATTTTTTATCAACGCCATCTAGCGGCTCACCGCTAAATGGCGTTGATAAAAAATGCGCCATCTAGCGGCTCACCGTAGAGGAGTCCCGTGTCAGGTTATTTTCGTTGCGGAATTTCTGGATTCGGTCTCCACGCTGGCCCGCGATAGAAGCTATGCAATAGCTTAATATTACTTTGTTGTTCTGACGATTATGATGTCAGTGGGAATGTTGTCCACCAAATCGCACCGGTCTACGGTTATTAGCATCTAATACGTTTGTCATGAACAAACAGTCGGCCAAACCGGATCGGTAATGCATTAGTGCCAAAATAAACACGATACGATACTTATGGCATCAATGATTAGCGATTTCGTGACTGAAATGATGCATCACAATTTAGGGACTTTTTGAGTTTCTTAAATTTTTTGCCGGCTCTTCTCAGCAGAATCAGCATTACGAACCGGTGGTAGATTCTCGACTGGTCATAATTGCTAAAAGTTGACCTTTTTGAATTTTTTTTGCAAATTCGAAAGCACTAAGTATACTAAAAGTTTATTTGAATAAAAAGCTATTCCATTCTATTCATTTCCATTCTATTCTATTCTATGTTAAGTATGCAAGTATATACTCGTAATGCTTACAAATATTTTAAATGCGAAATTGTGTTTGTTTGTTAGTTTGTCCTTCAATCACGCATCAATGGTGCAACGGATCGAACTGATCTACATATCTCCGAGGATAGATCTAATTTAAAATGCTGAGATCTTTAGAACATGCTCTGACTTAGTTCGGGCTTAAGGTAGAGTTAAAACGAGATATGCTCTGACATAAATCTGTCCCGTTCTTACTCTTCGTCTGTCTTTCTACTGTCTTCAATCTGTGCAGTGTGGTCTATAGATTTTAAAGTGTGAGGTTGACACACACAAGGCACAGCATATCAAGTATACTTGCTCATACATTCAGTGGCGTAACTATAACCCTCCTATATATGCCCTCCCTCCCAAAGAATTTAATTTATATCAATTTTAATTTTGAAAATGATCCCTCGGCACTAGCCGTAGTCACAGGAATGGCTATAAATGTTAGAATCCTCTTGTGCTTTCGGCCCTCTCTGACTGGGGGCCCCTTCTTGCTGGAGGCCCGTGGCATTGCCACTCTATTGTTACGCCACTGCATACATTGGTTCCTACATTCCGCTCTCCACGCCCGCGTCAATGTTTGTAAGTCATCGGAACGCCCAACAGGCGATGGCAAGTGCCGCATGTGCGTTAGCCCTTAGTGTTTTGTTTAGCAAATATCCATATATTAACTATTAACTATCTATTATAATGAATATTCAGATGTTTGAACAGATAATTCGATTTAAACTAATTATGTATGCGGCTAACCGTGCGGAATGCGTTGTGTAGTGATAAAATATACATATTTATAACTAAAAGAGACTTGATATAATACGTAATATGAATTAGTTATACTTTGATCAGTTAATCTCAGGTATTACCTACCTATTCCCGAAGTTTCTGCTAATTAATTATTATTATAATAGCTATGGTTCCATAAGATAAGAAGCTGGTCCAATTATTATTTTTGGAGAGTGTTATGTATGAACCAAGCTAATTTTCCCACAGGCATTAATGTAGAATTTCATTAATTTTATACGAGGATTGAAATCAAGATATAAAGTTAAATACTTACAACAGGAAAATAAATAACTTGTATTGAACATGTATTATTATTAAATATATATATTATTGTTAAATGTAAATAAATAATATTATCTTTAAGCAACAAAGTTAAAACTTTATTTCCCTACAAGAATTTACAACGACATACCTACATACTTATGTTGTATTCGCATAGATATAATATGTACTTATACATCTCAAAAGAATTATAAAATCGTCGGCTTAAAACTTCTCCGATAATAGAATTGCAATTAATAATAACATCGATATAAACTTTGTACATTTTTATAACCATTATTTAAATTACAAAGCTGTATTGCATCATTACCGGGAAACTAATTACAACACGCCGGTAAATATAATTACTGCAATAAATACTACACAGAAGTGCGTCCTTTGACGTAGCACAATATGAAAAAAAAATTAATAATTATATAATAATTTAATTAAGTTTAATCCAAAAATTTGCTTTACAATAGCTTGGCTTGGAGGGGTTGCCACTCCAGCATCTTGGGACCCCAACGACCATGAGTTCTTTGAACTTTGTGGCCCATTCATACTTTAGCTTCGCAACTCGCGACTATTAAGCTTAGGAATAGCAAAATCACCATATCGAATTAAGTCTTAATACTACGTTTTTACTACTATCTCGTTAGGTGAATTCTCAATCAAAATACAAGGAACCTAAGGCCCTTGCCGACACCGATCTCAAGGGATTTTCTGACAAGAACGGCGCGATCCTGATTACTTGAAGGCTTGGAGGATAATTGCCATGCCAGCCATGTTTTTAAATAGGTATTTGTTGCCAATAGTATTGATCTTGTGAATATATGAATAGACATCCTATTATGCGGAAACTAGAGCGAAATGGACTTACAGTGTAGGTATCTAGTTATCTTACTAAACTTGGATATCTCGGGTTACCCAAAAAACTTATTTACTATGGGAAAATTCTGACCGTTCTTACAAAACCACGTAGCCTCATACATTTTACATACCACCTACCCATTTATTTTCATACTATCTTCACTCCCACGAAAACCTAACCTTTGAAACAATAGTAGAATGCAGAGGACCTAATTTAATTCGAAAGCATATGAACATCATCTAATCTTTTATAAGCTTAATAAATCGGTCCTTTTGGAACCTTTCCATCGAATTTAAGTTCAAATTCAAAATTATTTATTTCATGGAGCTCTTATGGCACGTCATGACTTTACCACCGCCGGTTCGGAATTCAGATTCTGCTGAGAAGAGCCGGGAAGAAACCCGGCAGTTGCTCTTTTCATAACAAAATACATAATTTAAATTTTGAGTATCTCCCTAGGCATATCTGTAAGTTATCAGGTAATTTGAAAGCACTAAAGTTATTAGCGGCATAGCGTGAGACGCTTTGAGCAATACAGAGAGGTGAACAGTGTGGCAAAGCATTCCGCACGACTCGGCTCTCTTGAAATACCTACATACTAAAAATAGATACATTTAACAAGAATAACTTACCTATTTTATGTAATTTTCCATCACTTCAAATAATTCCGTAATATATTATGACTTTGATTTCAATTTCGAGGGTTTTATCGCAGAAAACAACTTTTAACATAAAAACATTTTCATTTTGAGTTTTTTTGACCAACTGTTTTTTTTTTTCAGAACACAAAATGCACAGAAAAGGTCTGTCAGAACAGCATAATGGACATTCCAAATAGAGGAGACGCTCCTCGAAACGTTGAAGAAGTTTACAAAGAGGCTCAAGCGTTTCTCAAGCAGTATTTTTCTTCAATACGCAGGTTTGTAAGACACTTTTGAAAGATTATATCTACAAGAGAATTACTAAAAGATGCCAAAAGCACAAGGCACAAGAATTGCATATATCTATATATATAAAATTCAAAGTCCTGACTGACTGACTGACTGACTGATTGAGATATCAACGCACAGCCTAAACTACTGAAGTTAGAAACTTGAAATTTTTACAGTTGGTTCCTTTTATGACGTAGGCGCACACTAAGAAAGGATTATTGGAAATTCCACCCCTAAGGGGTTTAAATAGGGGATGGAAGTTTATATGAAACTCCGTCATTTTTCAAGCTGTTTCCGTCAAAGTTGGTATTAGAGCTTTCAGTTAAAAATAAAAAAGTACGTGTGTCACAGTTTTTGAAAATTCCACCCCAAAATCTAATTCCACGCGGACGAAGTCGCGGGGGCAAAAGCTAGTTTTTAATAAAAAAAAAATTACCACTTCGCATATTTACTACGGCACTTAAAGGTTTCATGAAATGACTTAAAACTATATACGGAGAAGCTTTTACGTCATGAAGTAACGTAAGGTTACCGCAACTGTATAAGTTAGAGAAAAACGATGTAACACAAATAGTATTATAAAATGACTTGCTTTTGCCTTGGCTTCGCTCACGTTAAGTTCGATTTTGAAACCCCTATTTTAACTCAGGGGTTGAATTTACAAAAATCTTTTCTTAGCGGATACTTGCGTCATAATAGATATCTGTTTGCCTTTCAGCCCGATCCGTCGAGTGCGTTTTGCTGTGCGTTGATAGTCCAGTCAGTCAGTCAGTCAATTCAGACAGAAGATTGTAGGGATGTAACGAAATACACTCAATTGTTTAATAACTTTTGTTAACGCGAAAACCTATTAGACTCACAAGTAGGTAGGATCTTAATTTGAGAACTTAGTTAATTTAATCCATTTTTGTAGAGAAAACACAGACGCTCACACATCAAGACTGCGAGAAGTTGAGAGGGAGCTGAAAGAACGAGGCACCTACCAACTCAAAACTCCAGAACTTGTGTTCGGCGCCAAACTAGCGTGGAGGAATGCATCTAGGTGCATCGGCAGGATACAGTGGAAAAAACTACAAGTAAGTTACTCTCTGCGTCGTACTCCTCGTTGTGAGGGTCGTGAACCTTTCCATTATCCCCATAAAACTAGAAGTTTTCTTGGGGTAAGCGTCACATTAAATAAAATCTATTGAATAATGTTTCGAATACAAAAAATAGGAAAAGAGGAAACTTCTAAACAATGAACTTGTACCTAAAATATTTTGCGAGATATTGCCACCGCAGGGAAAGGGAACACGTAGTGAATTACAGAACTCTTTGGAAACAGATGTAGGTATAAAAACTAATGTTTCCTTCAGCTCATAAAATGTAATGCTGAGCCATTTAAAAGAAGGGTTTTACTTAGAGCATCTTTTATTCGCGATTTTGTCGAAAATCGCTACTCTGATTTGCTTTTATTTTTAAATTACCATTGATATAGTTAAAATACCTACTCTATAGATTTCAAGGTTTAAATAATATTAGGTAAATAAGTACTCGCTGATGCCCTGTTCGCGTGAAAATAGATTTTTCAAAAATCCCGCGGAAAATCTTCGATTTTCCGGTAAAGTATCCTACGTCACTCTGCGGAACTAACATTTTTAAGATCTGTTCAGCGATTCACTTTCGTACCTACTTAAAATTTATAATTATGAAAGTAAGTATAGAAAAACATAAACTTTATTGTGGTAATTTTACAGAGTTTCGTTCCTTAGTGATGGTCATATTTTGATGAGTATTTTTTAAATCCATAATATTTCGAGTTGTGTGATGAATAGATTAGTTAGATTAGTTAGATCTGAATCTAGCAAAGCCAAGTGCGACATCAATCTTTATTCAAGCGCAAGCGAGGCAAAAAAGTTAAAAGAAACTGTCAATAAATTGAAATTGTTTTTTTTTTCAGATTTTCGATTGCAGAGCTGTAACGACCGCGAGCGGCATGTTCGAGGCCCTGTGCAATCACATCAAGTACGCCACAAATAAAGGGAACATTAGGTAATGTACATTGTACGCATGAATAAAAAACCACGAACACACACGTTGCTTACAAATGTAACGCGCAGGTGTCTCCATTTTCATTCATCTCAAATGTATTGAAAAATTTCGTCAAGATTTACCATTATGGTATTGCGTGAATTTTGTAATGCTTTTTTTTAAGCCTCGACGGAAAATGAAAGGTGTTATAAGAATAAGTTTGATGTGTGTATCTGTATGTCTGTCTGTTCTCTCGTAGCCCCTTGACGAATGGGCCGATTTTGATGCGATTTTTTCTTCTTGAAAGCTAACGTGATCGAGATAGATTAATTTTTGAAGACCTGCTCAGGCGTTTGAAGGTTATTTCCTATATGATTAAAGAGTCTTACAAACTTGGACTACTGTGATGGATTTGTTTCATGTATTATTTATTTCTTGGGATTATTTCGAAAAAAATACTAGATATACTCGAAAAAGCACTAACCTTCTTTTGTAGTCGGGTAAAAATAATGATGATAGAGTGTTAAACGAAACCTATTGTTAAAGTATACAATGTCATGAATAAGCTGCGTTAAACGAAGTTGTATTTTTCTATTTAAAACTTTACAAAACGAATGAAAGTTTAAACCAAGCATAAAGGAAGGGTGAAGCCAAGACCGCTACAATTGTCTGAACGAATGAATGGATGGGACAACTTTTCAAACGTATTGTGGCTGGAAAATGGAAAATTACGTTTTGTGTTACACTTTTTATTTAGTGTGACATTTTACGATGACCAAACTCGATGCATTTATTAATTTATAATTATGTATTTGTATATTAAAATTTAAAATAAGACTTTCAATTTATGGTATTACTTTCTCAGGCTTTTTTTAAGGGTCTCTTCTTCTTCTTCTTTTCTTTGATGAATGGCTTTTTTTATGCCAAGCCAGCACAATATACTTTGCCAATGTCAAGTAGTTTGAAAAAGACTTCTTCTTTATAAACTTTTGCCCGTGGCCTTGCTCACTGTAAAATCGATTTTACAAACCCCTATTTTACCCCCTTAGGAGTTGAATTTTCAAATATCCTTTCTTAGCGGATGCCTATGTCATAATATCTATCTATATGCCAAATTTCAGCCCGATCTGTCCAATGATTTGGGCTGTTTGTTGACAGATCAGTCAGTCATCTTTTCCTTTTATCATCGATGGTCATTCGCTGCCTTTTATACATCCAGACAGAAGATACACATCTATTGCTGACCATAGGTTTCTCGTAGGGAGTTCCATAAGTCTCGGTCTTATGCCGCTCGTATCCAAGATGTCTGCCAGTATCTTTGAATTGTCGTGTATTGCTATTTATATGCATACTTGATATAAAATACCAATCATATTCATTAAATTCATTACATAAGTCGTTAATATATTCGCTGTTTATGTTTTTGTATTTCATCGCGCCACTTTATTCATCAGGTCAGCGATAACCATATTCCCTCAGCGAACAGATGGCAAGCACGACTATAGGATATGGAGCCCACAACTCATCAGCTACGCTGGATACATCGAGCCTGATGGATCAGTGCTGGGCGATCCGGCTAGAGTTGAATTTACTGAGGTAAACACTTAACATCAGGTGACCCGCCTGCTGGTTTGCTTGCTATTCATATATCTATTTAAAAAAAACAATTTAATGGATACTTTCATGTGATCCTTGTGACCTAACGAAAGCTTCGTTTTATCTTTGCCTTAAAATATATAGTCTGCTAGCACAATATTTTAATTCGAAGGAAGGAACGATTTATACTGACCATTTGCAGTATCTCAGTTTCAAATAATTCAAGTGTTAAATTGTTCCCTCAGAAAATAAAATAGAGCGTACAAAGAACATTTCAAACGGTTTAAATGCTAATAAAATATTTCGTAAACTTCTGCTCATGACTTCATATAGCATATGGAGGCCGTTTATTTTTCCGGGATAAAAAGTATCCTATGATTTTTTTTTCTATAGCGCAATTAACCCTTAGAATAGTAAATTGAAACCCAACATAAACTAAAGTAAGGTTTAACTATGTGGGTAACTAATAACAATAAAATTATCGTTTCAAAAGTGCAGTCAAAGATAAAGAAAAAGCACTATTCTAAAATAATATTCGTGAGTTGCAAGAAATGCATTAAAAGTTTATTCTTTGCAACTGGTTAGCATGAGTTTGTTATTCAGTCTGAAATGATTTACGACTATTATTTTTATCCCGAAAGCGGAGTTAAATTTACTCTTAGTTTATTTACAACTTGGTTAAACAATAACACTTTTGAAAGGAGCGCATATTTGACTTCTCGACGTCGAGTCTCGGGTTATTTAAACAAAACTCCGTAAAGCAGCGTAAATTTTGGCAAAACATTACAACAGAAGGTTTATTTGTTTAAAACAATAATACCTATACAAACATACTGCTTTAGTTTCGAGCAATTTGTACAAAATCAGTCGTAGGAAAGAATTGACGAACAAAAGTTGACTTTTACAAGACTTTTACCAGTTTTAGTATTTTACAGAAGTTATTAAAATCTGAAACAGATCACCAGCTGACGTAATAAGTCCATTTCTGATTAATAAGGTATTTTTAGATGTTTTACAGGATTTATAAGATCAAACCGATTTTCTTTAACAAATTATTAGCCTTTAGGCATAAACATGAAATAAAATGTAGCAAACCCTGTGGTTGTTTGAACAAATCCGATTTTCTTCGCCAGGGATTTCTTTGATATTCAATAAAAAAATATAAGCCATTTTAAAGAATTTTCTGTTGATAAACTCTTTAATGAAACTTGAGCTAGATTCAAAAGAGTAGTACCTACTATCTACCTCAATAAGTAGCCAAAGAGTGGTAAATATGACGCTGTTTGGTAGACACACAGACCTATCTTAAATTCTTAGAGCTGCTTTTCTTTGGTCATGGTTAGATCACGTCACTAGATGTTTTTATTTTATTATTGCTTTGTTTTAGATATGTATTAAACTGGGATGGAAACCGCCTCGCACTGCGTGGGACATCCTGCCCTTAGTCGTTTCAGCTGACGGCAAAGATCCTGAATACTTTGACATTCCACGCGAAATTGTTATGGAAGTAAAAATGGAACACCCCCAGTAAGTACTTAGATAATAAAACCCATATATCTGTATATAAAAATCAACTGCTGTTCATTAAACTGGCTAAAAAAAACTCAAAAACGATCGACCGATTTCAATAACATTTTTTATTTGTTAGCTATAATACAGGGATGGTTTAAAAAGAAATAGGGAAAACCCAAAAGAACAGTTGAAAATCGAAACAATCTAAATTGGAAATTTTGTATGAAAATGACAAGAACGCTCCTGCCATTTCCATATAAAATTTCTTGCTGGCATTAACTTCGCCTTTACTATTCAAAGTTATTCAACAGTTCGTGCTTAGGCTATTGCAGGGTGAATATGGGCAGGAGACAAAAATTTTATCCCCGATTTTATCCATTGATAGATAGATAGATAGATAGATAGATCATTTATTCACCAAAATGCAGGTACAATATGATGTTATATAAGTAAAACGAGCCTAATACATTTTACCAGTACTGGTGTGTGAATATTATACAATAAAATGAATATATGAAACATGATACAAAATGTCAGTTATAAAAGTTAATAAATTTAAATGTCATAGTTAAAAAAGAAAATTAGTAAATAATAATTATACAAGGAAAATTGAGCCTTATGATCATGGAGCTTAAGATACATTTAACAATATTATTTATTCATTAGTCAGTATAATTATTAAGATGGTTAAAAATAAAAATAAAATAGTTACTGATTTGAAAAGCTGTGGTCTGTTAAATAATCGTTAATTTCATAGTAATTTTTATTTAGTAACAGTTTATAAATTCTGTTTTTAAATATGGACATAGGCTTTTCTTTTAAATTATCAGGCAATTTATTGAATAAATTGATCGCCATGCAATACGCACTCTTAGATTAAAATTATCTTCTTCCAAAGCATGCCGACAGGGGACAGGAGAAGTATCTTAAAACTAAGCGAAGGGATAAACATTTTATCCTTTCTACGTGGATAATATATCCCATGCCCATGCTCACCCTGCTGGGTTTACAAGGGTGAATTTTTTTACACGACTTGTGTATCGCTACACTGTATACTACGAGTAGCTTAGCTTATTTACACTTTCAATATTCGCCGTGCATTTAAACTAGGTACTCATAAGCTATATTACTGACAAATTTATTCCAGATACGAATGGTTCAAAGAGCTAGGCCTACAGTGGTACGCTCTGCCGGCAGTATCGAATATGCGTTTGGATTGTGGGGGCTTGGAGTTTACTGGTACTGCTTTCAATGGCTGGTATATGGGCACTGAGATCGGCTGCCGGAACTTCTGCGATTCCAATAGACTTAACATCGTCGAGGTATGGAAATTTTTATTACTTAAAAAAGTTTCTAAACTAGATTTTTTTAAGTCTGTTAATGCAATAACTATTAGTATAGAATCAGTCGCACAGATTAATCATATGTATAAAAAGGCGTAGTTCATATTCATGATATACACAATGTAGCTATCAAACTGAAAAATTCACCTCATTTCAGAGTGTAGCAAACAAAATGGGTCTAGATACAACTTCGTACGTGTCATTGTGGAAAGACAAAGCTTTGGTGGAAGTGAACATAGCCGTACTTCACAGTTATCATAGAGACAATGTGTCAATAGTGGACCATCATTCCGCATCAGAACAATTCATCAAGCATCTAGATAATGAGAATAAAAGCAGGTAATTTATTGAATATAATATACTGGGATTGCTGTGCATTTGGGTAAGAAAATTGTACATATTCAGTTGAGACGTTGTGATAGTTTTTATATGTTTTTATAGCTATAAAATTATTCGCACGTCAAAGTTTATTTGGTGAATTTGCAGTCTTAAAGTATGTGCGCGTTAGATATTATAGAGCACAAGTAATTGCGTAAACACAGGTGCACTCTCTATTCCCTCACTCTCATAGTCCAAGGGGACGGAAAATCCGACACGACCGGAGAGAGATCAGATACAGGACCGACAGATTTACGTGCTCCGAGGCAACTTCCTAACTCCAGGCTAGCACTGAGAATTTCTTGTCAAAATACCCTATACACTTTTTTAAGTATACATAGGTACAACATTCAGATTGTGAATGTTAAATTAAGATTTCCTTTCATAGTTAATAGCGATGCACCACTGGGAGACACTTCGGAAACAACTCCTATTTTAGTTCAAGTTTACCCAGAGATAACGATTATTATCACTGTAGAAGTTGCCATAGATATTTAGGCACTTTGCCAAAACAAATTAATTTCCTAATACAGAAATCCAAACTGTTAACTTAGATTATGATCAACAATTTCAAAATTACTAGAAAATTAATTATACCAAACTAGCGGACGCCCGCGACTTCATCCGCGTTCTTAAATTGTTGAAATTTTTCCTGAATTTTCTTTCCTATAAACCTCACGGAGCCCGAGACCTTTCCAACGAATGCAAAACCGTGGAAATCGGTTCGTGCGTTCTGGAGTTATAGCGTCAGGAAGGAAAACCCGACTTATTTTTATTATACCAAATTAATTCAAAAAGGTCAGGCTGCTTTTTACTATATATTACTATATAAAAAAGAGTTCGTACAGGTTTAAAAAAAACTCATTATTTCCACGCGCATGTATTTGCGGGTGAAAACTATTGATTATTTAATATTTTAAGGAAGGCATTTTACAATTATTTAGTTTTCACCTTCGTCTACAGTTGAAAAATTTAATTTAATATTATCAACAACATTTTTTCGCTATTAACATCTGGTTTAGTAAGTGAATATGTATCTCTTGTATCTTCCAAGACATGCTCTAAGTACGTTTTGCTTTAACTATTTTCAATTTAGTATCTTTTACAGGGGAGGCTGTCCATCAGATTGGGTTTGGATCGTACCACCGATGTCTTCGTCTTTGACCTCAGTGTTTCATCAAGAAATGGCGTTGTACTACTTACGTCCATCATACGATTATCAAGTAAGATTTCAATGTCAGTGAATCTCAGTAAAATTCTTTAGGCCATTATAAGTCTCGCCGTAATTGGTTACTTATAATTTCTTATTTTTGCGCCCGTACTTACGTCAATAATTAGCTTTTATGTTTAGTGGCAAGTTTTTTGACCTCCGCTAGTGTGTAGGAATTAAATTCAATAATATTATTGAAATCTAACATAATATGCTTTGCCATGTCAAAAGGAGCCAGCTTGGAAAACTCATCAGTGGATAAAATCAGAAGACAAGCCCAGAACTAGAAAGTTCCACTTCAAACAAATCGCCCGAGCAGTCAAGTTTACTTCCAAACTATTTGGCCAGGCGCTCTCCAAGAGAATCAAAGCGACCATACTTTATGCTAGTGAAACAGGCAAATCTGAACAGTATGCTAAGGAGTTAGGAACTATTTTCGGTCACGCTTTTAACGCCCAGGTAAGTTTTAACAAATCCACTATTATTGAAGAGCGAGTTTAAAAGGTTAAAGCTAACTGAGAATACTTCTAACAGTAGATAAAATAAGTGAATTTTGCAACTTAAAGCCGATAAAATGAATTTTTATTCGTTAAAATCAGTTGGATAGAATTATTAGTATAAAGTCCAATAGTTGCAGCAGAGTGGAATACTTGTGTTACACTTTTCATCAATAAATAGATTTTGGGAGTATAATACTAATGAAACAAGGCGATGATTATATTATTTACGTTTACTGTTAGCGCAATTCAACTCTTAAAGTGCAAAATCAGTCTTCGTTAGAACACTCAGTCAAACTGTGTCAACAAACAATTGCAAAAAAGTATGCGTCTGCGTTTGATAAAATATATCTATTTACCTCTATCTCTATCTTTCTCATTCTATTGTAACATTTTAGCGACAAAATCAAAAAAAAAATCTAAGAGTGTATCAAACGCGTCCAGTTCTAAGACGAAGCTCACGGTCAAATCCCACTTCTTTAAACTTATTTCACTACATGACACATAGATAACTCGTAGCATCCAAATTAATAGCTCCAATCGACAAAACTAATTATTTAATTAAGTAAAAAACTTTAACAATTATTATCAACACGTTTATCCCACAGGTGCATTGTATGTCTGAATACGACGTATTCTCTATAGAGCATGAGACTCTCCTGCTGATCGTAACTTCCACATTTGGCAACGGCGAGCCGCCTGCAAACGGCGAGGTAGATTTTATTTTGTCAATTTTATTTTTATCGTTAATATATCACGATTTTATGGCAGAAATACAACACTATTTCCTATTATAATTTTGACTGACTTTATTAAAACCTGATTCTACGTGTACAAAGTCACGGGTAAAGCAATTTAGTCAAATTCTTCTAATAATGAAAATTTTGAAAATCAGACTAACACGTAGTTAAAAATAAGAATATGCAACGTCAATAACATAATTCATTAAGGTCTGTGAATAATAAGTTTACATAACAAATACAGCAGTGGACGAGATGAATGATTACTGTATGTTTATCTAACGCCTACACTCAGATGTTAGCTGCCTTATAAATTAAAAGCAAACAAGCTAAAAAGGCAATGACAACGTGTCACTAATAAGTATAACTAATTTTATTTGACCATACTTCAAGTGACATCTACGCTTTGGGCATTAATGCTCAAAGCATCTACGAGAATTGTTACGAATAAAATACACACAAATAATTTTAACACAAATATTTTGAAGGTAAAATATCTCATTTCGTTGTTTAATCCTTTGCAGGACTTTGCAAAACATTTACTACAAATGCTGTATAATGAAAAGAGGAATCAAGGAGATCAAATTGATAGTGCTGGGTACGGAGTATAGTACAAAGAAGATTATAAAGAGTTATTAGGTTGATAGTAGTTAATTTCTTGTTAATTTTTATAGGACTTGCAAAGTTCCCACGCCGAGGTCGCTAATGCGAACGAACAGCGTTATGACACCAAGTATCGAATACAAAAAGCAATTGTCTCGAATGGAGTCCAATAAAAATCCTAATACTATTGAATACAAAAGACAATTATCACGTTTGGAATCGAATAAGAGTAAGCATGACATTAATGAATAAATATAAAATGCAAAAAGACAAGAACTTACAGGTTATATAAAGTCCTACTAAAATCCCTATTTAAAACATTTTATTTATTTATTTATCTTTAGGTAGTATAGCTACATCTACAGCAGAGAATATAGGACCTTTAAGCAATGTATGTTATGCCGTCTTTGCTCTGGGGTCCAGTGTATATCCAAAGTACTGTAACTTTGGAAAAACTATGGACAGAGTGTTAGAAGATTTAGGAGGAGAGAGGCTACTAGAACTTACGTGTGGTGATGAAATGTGCGGTCAAGAGCAACAGTTTCGTTGTTGGTCATCCAATATATTCCATGTAAGTCCAATTTTACTGTAAAGTTTTTTTCAGTTATAGTAGGTACTAGGTACAGGTATGGAAACAATTTCAAACAGGAAATAATTTCAGATGGCGTGTGAAACATTTTGCTTGGAAGAAAATGAGATGGTCAAAAATGCGAAAAAATCGTTCGGTATGATTCCACTAACAGAAGAAACAGTGAGATTTAATAGAGCCGAAAAGGAAATCTGTCTAAAAACAGCTTTAGAAATTAGCTATAAGAAACAGATGGTTACCTGCAAAGTTAAAGAAAATAAACACTTAGGAGAATATACAGACGATCGCGCAACAATATTTGTCGACATGGAATCGAATGTAAGAATAAATTATATCGAAGAAAACATTTAATATGCTAAATATATGTATAATGTACATGAAAACCAGTAATAAGAGTTTATTTTTTATTTTTAGACTGAACTAAAATATGATCCCGGAGACCATGTTGGAGTCATGGCTTGCAACCGCAGTGAAATTGTGGATGCAGTACTAAAGAAATTAAAAGGTGTAGACAATTTTGATAAACCTTTGCAACTACAAGTTATGAAAGAAAAGCTTACCCCTACAGGTATGATTTAAGTTGTTGGCATAATATTATGTGATTTGTGTGTAAGCAACTTAAGTATTTTTTAATTTAAAAATTCGTATTCACCAAATTTGTTTCACTATAGGTACTGTAAAATCTTGGGAACGCCACGAACGTATACCTGCAGCATCTGTACGCACAGTTTTCACAAGATTTTTAGATATCACAACACCACCATCTACCAAAGTATTAAAATACCTAGCTTCAGCTTGTAATGATGAAAATGAAGCTAACTATTTACGAGAGTTAATTGAGGTAATAAATTATTATGGTAGTTATTGATTTACAGAAAAGACATTAGAATTTACAGTAATCAAACTTAATTTTAATCATAAGAAAACTCAAAACTCATTAAATTTCAGGATTCCAATAAATATGACGACTGGAGGCATCACTACTACCCGCACCTTGCAGATGTATTCTCTCATGTTCCATCGTGTAGGCCTCAAGCATCACTACTGGCTGCATTACTACCACCTTTACAACCAAGATTCTATTCCATATCGTCTTCGCCTTTGGAACATCCTAACAGAATCCATGTTACTGTTGCAGTTGTTATCTATAAAACTCAAAGTAAATAAACTCAAATTTTCATTTGCATCAAAACATCATTTAACTTCTTGTATGTTTGAGAGTTGTGGGATTCATAAAATACAATTTAATTTAAATTTTAGATGGTGACGGTTCAACACATTATGGAGTTTGCTCTACATATTTACAGAGCTTAAAACCTGAGGATGATGTTTATATTTTTATACGCAGGTAACATTGGAACAAAATAATTTAATTTTTTACCTAAATATCTTATTTAGGGAATTGCAAATTGATAAGTTTTTTTGCTTTTAGAGCACCAAGTTTTCATATGCCGCAAGATATATCTGTGCCCCTTATATTAGTGGGACCTGGCTCAGGCATAGCGCCTTTTAGAGGATTCTGGCACCATAGAAGACAGCAAATTATAAATAATTCTCCAAATTCAAAGAAGCCAGGTCCAATTTGTCTACTTTTTGGCTGCAGATACATAGGCATGGACTTGTATAAGGACGAAAAGGAACAAGCTGTTGCTGATGGTGTTCTTACAAAATCTTTACTAGCATTATCAAGGGAAGAAGGAGTGAGCAAGGTATCAAATATTTCAATATAGGTTAATCTATGTAGATTTTTTCTATTTATTTTAAAACCAAACCAATAAAGAATAGGGAATAAATAAACACACTATTATAATTTTGCAGAAACATGTTCAAGCCTTATTAGAAGATGAAGGAGCTTACATAACACGAATGCTGGTAGATGAGGGTGGACATTTTTATGTATGTGGTGACTGCAAGATGGCAGAAGAAGTACAACACAAACTAAAAGACGTTATTAAAAGACACGCACGTTATTCTGAAGAAGAGGCTGAAGATTTCATTCTATTTTTAATGGTAACATTTAATCTGACACGCCACATTATCTTGCGCTTAAAAAATTTGAAGCCCCAAATTCGCCAACAATTGAAACAGTGTTACAAAATGTTGCTAATTGCTATGACATAGTATTGAAGAAAGAAAATATTTCTTATTGAAGTCTAAAATTCAATTTTTTTTCTAGGATGAAAATAGATACCATGAAGATATTTTTGGTATTACTTTGCGCACTTCAATTGTACACAAAGCATCTAGAGAAACTGCGAAGCGGACGCGTTTAGAATCTATACAATCATTTATTTAAATGACAATTATTATTTAAAATATTAAGTTTACATAAATAAGATTTACATTATATAAGATATTGCTTTGTAATTGGAAATTACATTTTGAAAGCTTAGGGCCTTTGTCACCATTTCCAACTAATTTTTCAAACCGACGAATTTTGACAAATTGCGTATACGAAAAATGTCGAAACATCAAACGTCGACTAAAATTTTACTTAGCGATGACAGAATAGACTAATGGGTTTAAAATTCTTTATTGACATAAGATCTGCTTCAGTACTGATGTAAATATTTATACTGCACAATAATTAAGTTAAATATTAAGTAGGTATCTTTTATTGTAAGATGGTATTTAAAAAAATATACTGTGAACAATTTTCTGTTTATTATTTAAAACTGATTGGATATGGTTTAACGTAGTTCAAACCTAAAACAGTTTTTAAAAACTTCTTGATACTTAAAATTACTAAATTATAATTAAACTGTATATAAATTAATAAAGAAAAATATTTATTTCGTATACTTGTAAAATCTATAATATAAACATGATGTAAGTTTTATTAAGAAAACCTATCCTGATGTAACTTCTATAGCTATTGGACATGGTCTCCTTTCAGCTCTTTCTTCTAACGACATGATCATATATTTCGACCTGAGTGTATCGTTTTGAATAAATTCTTTGTTTAGTTGTATTTTGACCGGGCTCTTGCTGCGGGTCAGGGCAAATGATCTTGTGGTCATGGCGATTTTGGAAGAGAAGGCCTTTTTCTGTATCCATAACTGGCTGCAGGTAAATTTTATTGTTGAATTTATAAGAAATTTTACTACTTAATAGTTAGGTACGAACATGGCATTTGAAAACAGTAAATCCAACATCCTTGAATTATTGACCTAATATTATTCGTTGTCCAAATAACTTATTACATAAATTGCTATGTGGATGGATCAAACTTCTGAACCAATCTTGTCTCTATCTCTACTTCCATTCTCTCAACATCAACTGGAACTTTTCCAGAAGATGAGTACAGGAATTTAAATACCTCACTACGTGTACTAGATACTTTACCTCACTATGAATTTAAGGTCCTTCTTAATTTTAAATTTATTTTTATTTAATCATAATATACTACTATAATATTATGGAATAAATAAATTTTAATCGTTTTGCCATACGACTTAAATTTATCTTTCCATATGTTAATAAAAGTCTTAGCATACCTATATGACAAATTACATTTTTAACATACATATTATAGTAGTGCACAAGTGTGTGCGCACACACAGGTGCACTCTCTATTTTCTCACTCTCATAGTGCGATGGGACGGAAAATTCGACACGATCAGGCGTAGGAAAGACAGCTGTAGGTGCTCTCCGAGACACGGAGGTAACTTAACTCCGGGATATTATTGAGAATTTCTTGACAGAAAAACCCAATACATTTTTTCAGGCCGACCCGGGAATCGATCCTGGGACCTCGTCACCCGCAGTCAAACTTGCTAACCACTAGACCAACGAGGCATTTGAATAAACAGTTTAAAATATAAATAGATATATTAGGTACCTTATAATTTCTACTGATATTGCTCCTCACAGTGCCATGCCGCCAGTGGTAATAGCCCAAATCGCTGTCCTTAGGCCACAGCATTTTGTTGCCCTTAAAAAACGCCGCCCAATCCTCGGCTATGAGCCGGTGCGCGTAATCAATGTAGCCGGATATTTCAAAGCCGCCTTTCGTGAAATGCCGGATGAATATTACGGACTGCGAAATATAGGTTGACGCTGTGATGAAGTCTCGCCAGTGGACTCAATAGCAAAAGGATATTGAAATAGCTAAGCAAGAAATTTAAACTGAGTGGAACAGCATACTCTATCAGTCAACTGAGTACTTGTTTGAAGCAAGAATGATGTTTCATAGTAGTATAGTAAAAGTTCGTAAGTATTTTAGGTCCATTTGCACCAATCTGTTAAATGTGTTTATATTAAATCTAGGGTATCTGAATGATAATTTTTTATATAGATATTTAAAATAAAATTTTGAATATTATAAACACAATGCTATTTATTTTCTTTCTTTTAATAGGTATCTTAACTAGTAGTCTCGGAAATATAGAGCCATAAAGTTTGCTGTTTGACAAATAGCTCTACTTGCGAGTGACGTCACCACCAAAAACCACGAAACCACCAAAAACCACCAGTACGAGAAAATAATTACATTTTTTAAAAGAATATAGCCAAGCTGAACTTAACTAATATTCTCCCCTCCCCTCCAAATAAGCGAAAAGTTTGTGTTAGGAGTGGGGTATAACAATAGTGCAACGAATGGAGAACGAACCTGTAACCTTTCAGTTTTCAGTTCGCACCGATAACCGTTGGGCAATTGAGGCTTAATTGGTTGTTTTGCTGAGTTTTGACTCAAACTCAAAATTATTTATTTCATTTAGGCCAACTTGTGGCTCTTGTGACAAGTCGAAGGTATGACTCTACCACCGGTTCGGAATGCTGATTCTGCTGAGAAGAACCAGCAACGTTTGGAGGGGAGCTTTGTTAGAAACTTCCGTATTGTTCGATGGCTAAACTCGATTAAGCAGAATGGTGCAAGTCGGCCTTAGCAAGTGACCTGTAAAATCCCGACTCTGTTGGCTCGTTCGCGCACAGCGAGCTCCCTGAAGAAGGGGTCGTCGATGGCCGCCCCCTCGCTAACCAGCACGTACGGCCGCACCACGGGGAAGACAATCGCGTGTATGGCGGACCGACGTGCGTAGAATTCCTTCTCATTAAGAGTATCGCCGTTCGCTCTTTGAAAGAATTTTTTTTATTATTATTTTGCACAAAAAACAGTAAGTATAATTAATAAAATTGTGTATTGAGTGAGTATAATTAAAAATAAAAAGTTGTTTCATTAAATTAAAAGACACAACTCTAACATAGTTTCTATTTTGGTTTTTCTTAGAGAAGTTAGTTCCCAACTGTTCCGAAATTTCAGTATGCAAATTATTTTTGTAAATACTTGCTACTAAAAATCTAATATTATTTTTCTATTATATTTTATTATCACATTAATGTTATAGACAACCACACAATGTTTGTTACTCCTTCGCGCCACAGCGAATGAACCGATTTGGTTGTTTGAAATGGAGGTTGCTCATCCCAGGATTATCACATAGACTACATTTTATCCGGAAAATGAAAGAGTTGGGTTACAATTTTTATGGTTCCGTATCCAAAGGGTTCCAACAGGACCCTATTACTAAGCTGTCCGTCCGTCTGTGTGTCTGTCAGCGGGCTGTATCTCATGAACCGTAATAGGTGGATACTTGAAATTTGCACTGAATATGTGTATCTATTGGCGCTATAACAACATTATAATAAAAATAAAATAAAAAATAAAAGCTTTTCATACAAAAAACGTGATTTTTCGACGTTTTTTGCTCGACCTTAACAATCGCTGTTACGATGGTACGGAACCGTTCGTATGCGAGTCTGACTGGCACTTGACCGGTTTTTTAAACTTTTATAGTACTCTACCCCTACTCTACCTGTAACCGAGTGCCGCGATGGTCCGTGCTGAGTCGATGCTCCTTAGATTTCGCAAGTCGGCAATTTCAATGAGCGAATCTAAATAGTCCTCCCATGTTTCGAACGCCAGCAAGCGTCTGTTCGCCTCAATCCCCGGCGGGAATTCATTTTTTTTCTCCGCCATCGCTGTTAATTTACATTATATTTTCGAATTATGTAGATAAAACATTGCGCTAAGATTTAAATGTTTACAACTTTGACGTGGTTTTGACAAATTAGATAGGTAGTGGAAAACAGTATGGCTTATATTTATCACATATTTATATTCTCTTGGGATAGTGACAAAGGTACCAAAGATAATAAGTAAGTACCAATAGTCCAGTCAAAAGAAGGTGGGTAATTTTTTCAGGTTTTTTGACTGGACTACAAGGAATAAACGTGGAATAAACTACACTCAATTTCTTAGTACGACTTTCAGCTTTTAGATTTTATTTAGGGTTATGATGGTTTGATTCCTCAATCCTCAATCATTATTTTTCATTTATTTTTGTTTCACATTTTTTACCGTGGAATGGTAAAAAATGTGAAAGAAAAATATTATCAGTTAATTAAATGATAAATAAAAATGAGTAGAATATAAAATGAAATAAATCGAAATAAAATTTAACTTTAGTAGGTAATTTATTTGCTAGTTTTGTAGTTGGAAGGGATTTGGTCGAGTGCTTGAGTTAAATATAGTTTAACTAAGTTTAACATTTTGGATAGTAAGGAAATTGTATGCTTTTCACGAGTCAAGTACCTAGTTCTTTACGGAAATCTTTGCAGCACTCTAGACTAGATAACGTGAGGGCTGGAAATAATTTATTAAATAAAAAAACTTGAGAGGTGTCAAGAGACCACAAACATATACTTATATGTTTGTGCAAGGGACACCCGGATGGAACGAAGTTCAATGCGAAATAGAAATGAAAATATCTGGCTTGCTTTCTATAAGAGAGAGAGAGAGACAGACAGAGAAACATGCGACGTCGCACAGCTTACAAAAAGTGTCGTGACAACTTTTCGTAAGAATTTTTTCCGTCTAGCCCCCTTTCACAACGCGCGATAAGGAACTTCGTTCCAAAAGTAAACTTAAAACTGTTTTGACCGCGTATACACGTTGCTGAATGAAAAGGTGTGTAAGTGAATATTCCCGACAAGTTTGAAGCCCGGTTCTTCTAACTTCACTTCACTTTTGTAAAGTATTGCGTTTTCCACGAAGCAACTGTTTAATGGACGACGGAGGAAAGGTCATCCCAGCTGTTTTTTGGTCAACGTTGCTTAACAGCACAATTGTTTGATATACAATGTACATATTCTAAAGTCTTGTTAAACACACACTCACACTTATATAGATACGACACACACACAACTATGAGCAACGTGCCCTCATGAATTGAAAGAACGATATCCAATATTCATTTAAAAGCAGTCTTTGTAAGGCGCTCTAATTCGACATGACAAAAAGTTCTAATACAAAAGTGATGATTGAGTTTATACACATTTCCCGGGAAACGTAGTGAGCACGGTCTGCACCGCGTGCTCCGTTGTGTACGTTAAATCGATTTACTTTCAGATGCAAATTTGCTCACGAGAGGCCCAATTATTGCAAACTCCAATTATATTGCATAAAATAAAGCCGTTCTACGTTTACGGCTTATAGCAGTTTCAAATCGAAATTCGGCGCGTTTAAACTTCGATTTTCCTTTGTTATGAAATATTTTATAGCAATGAGCATTGACATATAATAGCAATGAGTTAAATTTTTATTTTATTGACAGAAACGTTTATGTTTGGATAGTAAATTTTAATACCTTAAACTTTTAAGACAGGTTTTTTCTCAAGAAAATGTAAAAATCACTATTCCAGACATTGAATTATAATGTACTCTAGACTCCAGCAGAACTTTCCTTTAAATCATTTTTGTAATTTTTTTTATAAGTAATACTATCTATTGTATTTATGATAGACAAAATTGTCAAAGACAATATTTTGGCTGATCTACTAATTTTTGAGAAAACTTAATAAACAGTTCTAAACAGCCACTGCAACAATCTCAACGTTTTAGAGTTCCTGATTTCTTTGTAATTAAAAATCAATCTACGGTGATTTTTCATCCATAAAAATATAAACACAGTACTTAATTAAAAAATGATAAAAAATATTATGCAGTTGAATCATAATCTTTTATGTATTTTTATGTTACAGATGGTCAGAATAAAGTAGGCACCTAATAGGTAGTACAAATATTATTGAAAGGAAAAGAATCTATGTATGAAACATCGTGCAAATAAAAAGGCCCCATGAAGTATTCTTTTTTGTCTCAGCTCTTATTTCATTCTCTTCACTTTACATTCCGATACATTTCTATAAAATCCCTCCGCCGAGTTTGAGAGATTCCTTGGCGAATGTTTTTATGATTTTATATGGCTCACTGATCAAATCAAAAATGAATATTTAATAGACGATCTCAAGTTGACATAGTCAAACAATTTCTGTCAATTATTATTCGACGAATTTTGATTCGAATCGAACCGTTCCGATTCAAAAGTGGCCTTTTATCGAATTTACATAATGTGATAAGTACTTCTGTTGCCAAAATTCATTTTAGCCTTTCGCATTCTTATTAGGTACATTTCCTTTATAAAATGACTGAACTTTCATATTGCGGTATTTTAACGGATAGATGTTTCCTAATACAATGTCCTTATTATTTATGATTTCCATTTATTAGAACTATACCCGAAAAAGAAAATATGATCTAAATGGACACGTAGACAAAAGTAGGAATATGATAAGATATCTTCTACGTCACTACCCTCAAACCTGAATTGGTAAGCGGAATACGTGATTTTATGTAAATTTCAAAAATGCCCCGTCAGCGAGTCAGGGGACTTACACGACCGTCAGATTCGTATTGTCTGAAATTATATTTGAATTTCAGGTCAACCATTAAATGCTAAATGAAATTCAGTTAAAATTCGACGCAATTGGAATAACTTCAAAACTGAGTATAGTCAATTATTCTATGCATGATTTCTCATCTTCCTAGGTTGCCGTGGGTCGATGATCAAGTAAGAAATAAGGAGATCCGTTGAAGAACCAAAGCTATCGACATAGCTCAGTGATTATTTATTTATTATTATATAGATATTATTAGGATTTTTTTTTTAAGAGCAACCGCCGAGTTTTTTTGTTGGTTCTTCTGGGTTGGAATGGCATTTCGAGTAGTAGATTCATTTGACGGTACGAAAGCACTTTGTAAAAGTTTATTTGAATAAAAAATTATTCTATTCTATTCGCAAAGCTACAGCGGAATTGGATGGATGACATCATGGCTCTAGAATTTCTACGAATTAACCTATTTCTGTTGCCCTTGCCAACGTCTCAACGTCCTATGGACCGAATATGTCTAGATGTCGACGTCTCAACGATAGATGTCCACAGCTAGACAGCAGATCCTTGTGACTTGTCTAATAATATCATCGATGATCTACTAAATATCTGCTAGCACTGCTCATTTCATTTAAAACCACTCTAGCACCCTGGGAGTCCACCTTCTATTTGTTTCTTTAAAGCCTCAACTGCAGTTACGACTGATAACTGAAAGATTGACGTTCAAACCTCACTTGTTGCAATAATGTCGCACCCATCTCCTAACATAAACTTTCTGCTTGGTTGGAGAGGAAAGTGACATTCTTTAAAAAAAACTAAGTGCCACGAGTAAAACTCTAGTGGCTAAAGCACATAAATCACAAAAACTCATATTTTTTTACTAAAAAATATTAAATTTTATACACCGTCTAACTCAAAACCGTTCGCTTGAGAGTTCAAATTGAAGCGAACGGCTTTGACTTATGTGGTTTAGACAGACGGTGTATTAAAATAAATGAATATTATTGGATAAATAAAAAAATATAAGTTTTTGTGACTTATACGCTTTACGTCTGCTGATCCTAGAAATTTTATCCAAAAATACAACGTAGGGCTGCGATGCGATGTTCTGTAGCTAGTAAGCTAATAGTAGATTGTATTATTTTAAGTAAGGAAGATTTTATATAATAGAAATTTCCTTACTTAAAATAATACCTACACTGAAAGATAACTGAGTCGGTGAATCGCAGTATCTTTCGCTTCGATGGAAGGGAAACATTTTGTTTGTAGTCAACTTGATGTCTTTTCCTGTTCGAGTATGCAAATACAGAATTCTACGCTTTAGAATATGTTATTTGATTTTATATTTCTGTAGTAACTTATGTTCCTATATTAGGTACCTACCTACTGTAGGGAATGTTGGCTAAGTATAGGGCTATAGGCCTAGTTCGAATATAACAGGTAATGAAAAATAAATAATTAATTATATCGCTGGAGTCGGTGTTTGTAATTAGACAAAACCTTTGAGTAAAGTGAATTCTTGTCCTAATCTCTTTCTAAAATATAAATTACTATGTATAACCTGAGAGTTATACATAGTAATTTATATACAAAATAACAAACATAAGAACGTACTTACACTTTATCTTTGTATCTTTATAATAAAAATTTATTTTATAAACCGCAATAACAGCAGCTGTCGTACTTATTTATTGTCGAAACAGCTGATAATATAGTGGATAAGTACCTAGGTACTTATAGGTATATTCAAGAAAAATATTTAGCAGTCTACGGAATGCTTAAATTAATAAGTAATGTATTTTCATAAAAATTTTCATATCCTCGGTAGTATAGTGGTAAGTATCCCCGCCTGTCACGCGGGAGACCGGGGTTCGATTCCCCGCCGGGGAGTTTTTTTTTTTTAATTCTTCATCCACAGCAGCTACACGTGTAGTGTGATGTTTTGACAGATTTTCTAATAAACTATTTTTGTTAAATTAGTGCGAATTATAAATATACAAACTTTCTCCGTAAGGATTTAAGCATGTTTTACCTAATGAATAATGTTAGAACGATTATCATACTCAACTAATTGCTAACTTGTTAAATTAGTAGCTAGGTACGAATTGCGGAATTTCAGTTAGATATTGCACGGGTATGACGTGCATACAATATGTACTAATTCGTGTTTAGCATTTAGTAACAAGTACTAGAACAAGTTAGCGAGAATAGGTAATTATACTTAACAAGGCAGTTAATGTTTACATAATTTCAGAGCTAATAATGGCTAAAATAATAGGAAAATAGACTTTTTATTGTTTTAATCAAAATGAGTTGCTTAACGTTATTTTAAAGTCATGGTTTAGAAAGGAGGTGGGTTGATAAGGCCCAAAATCCGCCCCTCATACACTCGAAAAAAAAAGTTCCAGATTTCGACAAATTGTAAATGTATTTATATACTTGAAGATATAAACTTTATTTTAATATAAAGTTTAGGTGATAAAAAAAATAGTAAGTTACAGAAAATATTACCCAAAAAGAGAGTGTTTCTTTTACTTTTCATACATTTTCATACATTTTAGTCGTTTTTTAAGCTTTGATTTAATATTTTAGAATGAAGCGCTCCATGAACCAAAATAAATTAATACTCATATAAAAGCTTATAAAAAGGAGCATCATTATCAGTTACGTTTACCATGGTTCATGGAGCGCTTCATTCTAAAATATTAAATCAAAGCTTAAAAAACGACTAAAATGTATGAAAATGTATGAAAAGTAAAAGAAACACTCTCTTTTTGGGTAATATTTTCTGTAACTTACTATTTTTTTTATCACCTAAACTTTATATTAAAATAAAGTTTATATCTTCAAGTATATAAATACATTTACAATTTGTCGAAATCTGGAACTTTTTTTTTCGAGTGTATGAGGGGCGGATTTTGTTGCCTTATCAACCCACCTCCTTTTCTATTCCTTCCTTAAAATACAAATCTATAGTTCTTTCAATTTACGAGGGCGCGTGAGCTCTACTTGTGGTTACGTCGTATACATGCACATTACGTAAGTGTGCGTCCTTGTCAGGAGCCTAGATAGGAGCGGTCAGACGCGAGCAAGCTCTCGCTCCCACTTATATAGATACGACACACACAACCATGCCACGCGCCTTCGTAAATTGCAAGAACTCATATTATCACATTAAAAGCTGATAAGTTTTTAATGTGATAATAATAGAGGCAAAGCTTCTAATCAAACATTCGTCTCGAAAGATAAATACAAGCTGCGTTCGAAATGCAACCTTTGTATGCTATGCCATCTCATTTTCGTCAGCGCAGTTGATGCTGACATGACACCATTTTCAGGTGTGACTTGTCTAAGTTCTATTAACTATGTAACATGTTGTCGGCATTAAAGAAGTAAAGGGATAATTATTAGCACTTCTGCCTTCATAATCATCATCAGCAGCTACCCATCAACGGCCCACTTATTACAACGGCCCATTATAGGCCTTTGGATCAGCAGGCCATTGGATCAGTGATCAGATCGAGTGTAAATGGTCGGATTTCATACATTTTTAAGGGCATTCAGTGCAGGTTTCCTTACCGTTGAAGCATGTGATATTTATTTGCTTAAACCCACATGCCCCCCCCCCCCCCCCCCCCAATAGAAGCTTAGACCATATCTCTGAACCTCCTCTACTTTGCGTCTAATCTTTTTATTATTTTCTCATCCTAGACACACTCAAAGGCAATATAAAACGTTATCTTTCCCCGGCTTTTCTATTTACATACCAATACAATTGGCTTCAGACAACGATACGCGTGCTTACCCCGGTGAAGTCAAAGAATTCGCATTATAAAGGCGAGGGGATAATTCTATTTTTTCTCGTTCTTATGAGCACAAAGGCTTTACTATTCTCAGTGTTAAATCAATCCCTCGCGAAACGTCAGATTTGGATACAAGGATACAAATCCGCGTGGAATATTTTATTGGCCACCGTTTAGTCTCTTTGCTTTTTATTTCTGCTGACTTAAGTATATCTTTAGTGGTAGGTAAGTATCTATGTTTTTTATACTGGGAAAAGCAGCGTGGGATGACCTCCAGCCCACTGGCCTAAAAAACTTTTAATATTATCCTAGTGGAAAGACATGTCCAGCTATGGACGCAAAAATACTGATAGTGAATGGTAAGTATTTTAGGCCTAGCCTGATGGAAAGTTATTTTGTTATTTATCTGCTGTGGCATTGTCTAAAAATGATTGCATCAGTTTAATTATCACAATCACCGTTATATTGTCCGATAGCAATTCAATCGGAGGTAATTACGATCGCGAAAATGATGGAATCATTTTTAGACAACCTCACCTTTGGTTCACAATTTCTCTAACAATCTAGTCCCCAGCTGAAATAACGTCAACAAGTTATTAAACAATAGATATAAGTTGCAAACAAAACAGAATTTATAATTAGCTTCAATGGACTGTATTAAACGTAACCGAGGGCTTTATAATTATCATCAGATTTAGCGTCGACTAATTTGGCTACCTGTTTCCCTTTGATACTTACAAAACTAGTCCGTACATCTCTTGATATACAGTAGGAAATTGCGTGAGAATAATTGGATTTGTTTATCGTATGTGCAGGAAATTAGGTATATAATCTAATCCCTAATGTACCAAAACCACGTACAGATTGTTTGACAAGCTAACACGCAAACTGGAAATGGACATTCAAAACCACACCACTCATTATGGAAGAATGCCCATAAATAATTAATTAAATCCTTTCATTACTAAGTATATTTTATTGCTCGGCATTAAAGCAATTGTTCAGATCAAATTTAGTTACAAGTCTTGTTCTTTCTAAGTTTCGACTACGGATTTACGTCGGAAAGTACGTAAGAATAATATTAAAACACTCCTGACTTTCCCCAATCCCATGTGATAAACCACAATGATTGTCTACAATTTTTATCAAAGCCCTACTCTAAGACGAGTAATATGACCACTGGGCAAACCGTTTGAGTTCATACTCGTTGGATCAAGGGTTTAATTTAAACTCCCAAGCCCACAGATTTACGCCAAGCCTCTTTCAGTTAGCCCACTGCCATCTGGTTTACCTATATCAGGAACATTCTCTGCCCCATCAGAGATTCATTGCTCATAGTTGATTGATGAAGAACCACTGAAGAACCAATCATTTAATGGATTTCAAAAATAAACGCACTTATAATTATTAAGGTCTTAAGGGGCTTAATGGTAGGTGCAATAAGTGACGATGCACGTCACTTATTGCACCTACCATCAGTCAACGGACTCAAGGACTATTTTGTTAATACATAATAATTTAAAAAAAAAAAACATTCTCATTAGGAGCCCTATTGTCCTAGTGACCTGAGCATCCAATGCGGTCAAGATGGTAAGTACTGCTACTTCTGGAACGAGCAAAGATGAAGAGGGGTGTAGTGAAATTTTTGGCTGGCAGAGAGTGCTTCACGAATAAGTACCTAACCTTCATAGCCTATGCCTATAGCGGTTGAAATAAGAAAACAACTAAATGTCTGAACGTCGAAAACTTAAAATGGAAATTTTGCGAAGGTTTAATTATCTTGTTGGCAACGAAAGAGCAATTGTGCCCGGAGATGTTTGTTCGTCTACATCGAACAATTGTTTGGGGACCACTCCGCGCTTGAAGATAGCAAATACAAGGGACCATTTTTGATGCTGAATTACATTAAACATCATTTTGTTGACAGAATATTATTGACATAAATTACAATTGGGTTGGTGTTTAGCTACAGGAATTTAGTAAGAAATTCTCAACGCCTTTCATTCGAACTCGGCCGCAAGAGATATTTTTTCACGAATGAAAATGGTGTTTGCTGCCATATTAAGGTGCGTCACGGTGTCTTAGACTTGGTGAAATAAACTTACGGCAATTATAAAACCCTTACTAACATTATAAATGCAAAAGTGTGTTTGTTTGTTGGTTTATCCTTCAATCACGCTGCAACGGAGTAAAGGAGCAACGTGATTTTTTGCATGAGTATAATTGAGGAAATAAAAAAGTACCTTTTATCCCGAAAAAATAGAGGGATAGGTTCCCGTGGATTTATTAAAAAACCTTACACGCTGATGAAATCACGGGCAAAAGCTAGTAAGTTAAAGTTTTTTGAAGGTACGAGTGCTCCCAATACTTATACAATTTTTATTATAAAAACTATAAAGTAAGCGACACTTTCACATCGAGATTGCTTCGCATTTATTTTATTGGTAAGTACCAACATACACGAATTTTGCGCGAATCTTATCGGAATTTGGAGCAAATCGTAAACATTGTACTGGAAGGCAATATAACACGATATTTTCCTATCTGTTTTTATTTACATACCAATACGTTTGGCGTCAAAAAACTACTCGTGTTCTTGCCCTTTTTATTCCGCAAAGAATGTTAGAAAGGCGAGAGGCATATAACATATTCTATTTTTCCTCTTCCTTAATATGAGCACAAAAGCTTTGCCCCGTAGTGTCTTGTCGGACGGCTATAAAATGCCATATTGGGGTATCTACAAATCTGTTTGGGGCATTTTCCTATTGTGCAAGGCCAAAAGACTATCCTTTGACGCTTTGTGTCTTTGTAATTGTTGGAGTTCAACAGGGGTTTTCCGCTGTTCGTCTGATGAATTTCTTTTGTGGGAAAACTTTTTCATTGAGCCTATTTCAGGCGTTGCGTAATCAAACTTTATTGCATTTGGTTTGTAAATGATAAATTAAATTTGTTTTCGTTTAAACTTTAATATCATCGAATACTTGTTCCTGCGATTTGGTCCGCGTAAATTTAGTTTTTGTCAGAATCTCGCTTTTCTTTTTTTTAGATAAAAGTGAAAAACAAACACTTCGATATTTGACTGTTGGTAAAATGGCAGCAGCGATCGAACTAACAGACATTTTATTTATTTTAGATTTATTTTCAACTCAAAAACGGAGATGTGGATAGAAAATATCAACAAATTACTTCTTCATTTAATATGTACCTACATTAAAGGCTTAAAGCAAACTCTTTAATCCCTTAAAAGTTTTCAAAATTTATCAGAATGTAAATACCGTTCATATTAATTTATAAACAGCCATTTTATAACTTTAATCTTTAAGGCTTAGATAATTTAAAATGTGCTTTGGTATAATTACTTACACCATTTTAAATGTTTAGGATAATTTAAACGTAAAAATTATTTTTACAAAACCAACTTCAAACGCCACTACAAAGTATATCAATTGCGCATATAAAATTTGAAGAATTCCTTCGATTTCTCTATGATCTAATCATCAGATCCTGACCCGATGACCACCACCCGGAAAGTATACCCTTTCAAACAGAAAAATAATTTTCTAAATCGGTTTAGGCATCATCATTGAGTAATCGGGGAGCATACATAAAAAAATATTCCGACGAATTGAGAACCTCCTCCTTTTGTGAAGTCGGTTAAAAATAGCCAAACCTCAATACAAATTTTTTGTTTAAACTTATCCTTTTTTGTGAATCACTGGATATTGCACTATAGTGTTATATATTTTTGGAATCTACTCATCAATGTAACCCGCTATAAGCAATAAGCTAGGGATTCTAATGATAACTCATTCATCAAAATCGGTTCAGGCGGATAGAAGTTAAGGTGGAATATACAAACTTACATACATACATACATACATGGTCCCTGAAAACAATATACTCCTTTTTTCAGGCAGTCGTATAAAAACCCGAAAGGATGTGCTCTCGAATAACCCCATCCGTTTACTCGTGTAGCGGAAAATTGGGCATCTTTCAGTAAGGATGCATACGGAAATGTATTTTGTACAAAAGCGAGCGTTTTTCATCCCATACAAATTCTAATTTTATAACTGAGCCTGCCTATCTGACTGTTAGCCTTTGGCCCACCGCGTTGACCTAATCTTGACGTTATGTTTTGGTCTTCTTCTTGGTAGTAGATTTATGACGTGTCATAAGAGCTGCAAGTTAGCCTACATGAAATAAATAAATTTTGATTTTGAAAATTTTGATTTTTCTAGAAATCACTTTCATGTTGAAGACTGACAAAGACCCGATAAATATTTTAATGCCCCGGTGTTAGTTTATTGTAGGTACGACAGAATTAGCCACATTAGCTTGTTAGTAGTAATAATTTGATTTAGATTTTAAATAAAGAATACCTACTACCTACTGAAGGACTAAAAATTCTGTGATCGAAGCTAAAAATATCTAATTACTATCTACGGTAGAATTTTGTGCGTTTTGTACAAACGCACTTACTTCCTTTATAAAATTACCCTATAAAATTTTATTTAGTATATTTAGTTAAACACCTAAGCATAAATTTTCAGTGTATTATAGAAAAAGTTCTTACTCAGAAAACGGTTTTGAATGATTGAATACTGTAATACTGTACTGTGTTTTAAATATATCTTTTCTGAGATAAACGAATAAATGATAAAACGAGAAAGTAGCACGCAATAATATATCGCCGTGTATTTTCACTCATTAGTGTCGAGTCATTTATTTCACTTGATGACCTTTTTACAAAGTTTTTCCTAAGCCGGTCATTCATTTTCGTATTTTTTGGACTTGGCTGATAACTTTTTGCTGTTATAACTTACACTCTTCGATCACAGAAGAAAAATCTATGATCGAAGCTTACACTCGTATAATATGTATAGTTCTTTCCATTCACGAGGGCACGTGGCTTATGGTTGTGTGTGTGTGTGTGTCGTATCTGTTAAGTGTGAGCGAGAGCTTGCTCGCGCCTGACCGCTCCCACCTAGGCTCCTGACAGGCACGCACACTTACGCAATGTGCATGTACACGACGTAACCACAAGTAAAGCGCCCGTAACTTCGTTAGATAAACTTACTATATCATAATCATAATTAGTTAGTTATGGTATGATCGAATTGATAAGATCTGAATTAAAATTGCTTACATATTTTTCTCTTTTCCTTATGTTGTTCTTATATTTAATTTTTTTTTTTTTAATTTTAGTACAATGTTATGATTGTTGATGATGTGTATTAATGCGAACTCGCCATCCTCAACATAAACGCTAAGTTTCCTAAAGGATGGCATATAAAATAATTAAAAATGTATTGTGTATAGATCTTGATCAATAAATTAAAAAAAAAACTCAACGTGCAATTTTTTGGAATAATACCTAGTTATCTCTACCAATTCTACCAATTCTGTATAAATTACTCGTATAAAATTATCATTGTTATATTACAGACTTTGTACCTACCCTTTTAAGAGAACTAATAACAATGTATCAAGATAGGAGTGACTATTATAATACTAGAGTAAAATACCAAAGTCCTGTTGTAAAGGAAAATGGAAAAGCCCGCGTTTGATTAATTCGCAGCTATTTCCAGTGACGTTCAGAAACGCGGTTGAAATACTCGAATTGCCGGCACGTTTTGTCACTCAAATAGTGACAGAATTCTTGTCATGGCGATATTGAAAGCACTATAAAAGCCAAATGTTGACTTTATCAATACCTACGTCATTTTTCCATTCAAATTCACTCTTTCGACATTTTGATGACGTTGAAATTATAAAAAAAACGGCCAAGTACGTGTCAGGTCACGTGCAGTGTAGGGTTCCGTAGTTTCCCATCACGATATTCCTGTTTACAAGGGGTATTATGTACCTAGGTATCTACTTTTTACATAAATTGATTATTTATTTTATGAAATACCTACCTAACACTGAAAAGTTTAATCCAAACGCCATCAAAATCATTACAACATTTTTACTTTTATAAGTTAATCGAGTAGGTACGTAGAGTACCAATACATGACTCTTAATTTTCTTTAATGCTTAATATTTCGCAAACGGATTTCCGAACGAAAAAATAGTCCTACTTCCATGTTCCAATATTTTTGAAAGACTTATCTAAGGACACCCTACACGATGGAATAGGTAAAATTCAAAAGTGTACAAGAAAGTACCTACCTATGCAAAAGGAGTAAGGACCAGCACTGGTAGCATTTTATCCACTGACAGAGGATAAAATTATCTTTTCCCTATGCTAAAGCATGGCGACAGAGGAGAAGGCGATGTATATTTCTATAAGTTTATCCACTGCGTGTTATTTCCACCGCTGTGCCCATGCTCGACGGGTGGATAAAGCTAAGCGAGGGGATAAACGTTTTATCCTTTTCCCGGGGATAAAATTTCTCCCGCCCATGCTACCAGGGCAGGAATACGTGGTCTTGTTACAGCAGCAGCGCATAAAATATCATTCGATTTCGCTCGTAAGTACCTAGGTGACGCCTTTACTTTCATGCTTCGGAGAACAAGTTAGGTAAATCCTTGATCCTTCGGTACCGGTTATTTTCACTAGCATCTGATAATAAACCTAAAAGAGTCGAAATCCCGTACCTATGCAAAAGGATCTGGAAGGCGACCGCATTAATATCCCTAGATAACCCGTATGAAAGCGATATTATCGTGAAACATAGGGACCCATTGAGGGTGAAATATTCATAATACTGTTCCGAAAATCCTTTTTAAGTGCCAAATGGTTTCCTCTTACAGATTAATAGGTAGGCTCATGATAGATCGCCCTCGGAACAATAAAAAATTATAAATATTAAACAAGCGGTTCTTATACCTACCTAGGAGTTGATGAATGGGATAAGTAAGTAAGCATTAGGTATACGCAAACAACGCATTCAGTTTATCTTGAGAATATAAAGTTTGTAGTTTCGCGTTTATATTCAGAAAATTTACGTTGGTCAAAAAAGTTATTTTGTTTCTGTTTTGCGTCAAAAAATCGCCGTCGGAGATAGGAATCGCAATAACGAAAATTTTTTACTCAAGGATTTAAAACCATCCCATCAACATCTTTGTAGCAGAGCAGATTCCTTTTCCTTCTTTTACCTAGTTTCTCTGAAGATGCTTATTCCATGGGATGGAATGTCTGTGTAGGTACTTAGGAATAAATTAAAAATGTTAACTCGAGTAGGGCAAACCTAAAATCAACAAGACATCTTACAAGTGATTTCGTCTGAATATCGGTCGAAAATTCGCCAATTATTTGTAGCAACCGTATAGGCTAGAGGGAACATAAAAGTTGTCCTGAGAAACAAGGACTATTTTATTTATTAGGTAGGTCTTATATAAAAAATAAAATATGTGATATTATTTGATAGGGATAATATTTTAGCAAAACTTAGTTTTACCTTAGGTGCTCATATAATTATTTTAGAAAATGGCAATTAAAATAAAATAGAAATAAAAAAATCGATAGTACATAAGACGCTGCTATAGTAAATGATTTTCATTACAGACAATACAATTTTATTTATTTGAATAGATATATATATAGAGATAGATATCTATACATAAGCTGAACTTGACTTATATTCTCCTCTCCCCTCCAAATAAGCGGAAAACTTGTGCTAGGAATGGATATGACAATAATGCAACGGGTGGGGCTAGAACCTGCAACCTTTCAGTTTTCAGTCCACACCTTAACCGTTGGGCTATTGAGGCTTAAATTAATTAATGGAATCACTAGTTTAATTTAAACCTACCATTTAAACGAAATAAGTATCAGATTATAGAAAAATCGTCTTAATGTATTTCCGAAAAGTGGGAATTGTGGCCACCAAATGTTAACGTCATCTTACACGTTGATATAAACGAGTACCTTCGGATCGTTAGCAAAACAATTTGTAGCAGTAAGCGAGTCAGCGCTTTACGAGATGTTACATTAATTTAAACTGTTTGTGCGCGAGACAAGTATTGTTGACGAGTGATATACGCAAGACGTCTGTACGCACTTAATTTGAGATTAGCGTTGATCGAGTACAAATACTTAAGTAATCATACGTTAGTCTCAAAAATTATCCTAATCCATTAGGTTGTTAACAACGTAACGTTGATTAATTAGGACCTACTAACTACTAGCTGATTCCCTTGACTTCGTATGCGTAGATTAAGTTCAGATTAGCCTTAAAGATTCTTTATAAAGTAGGTAAGTACTTTATAAATCACACGCTCTTTCAAGTAAAAATATATTACTTTTAATTTATATTCCTGCTGTTATTATATTATATTACTTGGAAATATGTTATCTCTTATCCGCCTTTAATAATTTAGCCCTAACCAAGTGCATTACAATTTACAAAGGTAGATACTATGTGTATAGGCACGGATTCGCATCTCACAGAGAATTCGCAAAGGGGTCCTTAAAAGCCTGATTTCAGAGTCTGTTTAAGTCAATGACCCTTTTTATTTATTAAGCATTACCACTTACTTTCCTTTTCGTAAATTTTCACCTTTACTTTTACATTGGTATTCATTACTGGAGGGTAAAAGTGAATTTGCTCCTGTCAGGGTTCGTACATACGAGTAACTATATTGACGTAATGTAATTTTTCTGCAAAGGTATTGCGTTTGATTGTGTCAATTATCGAAATAGATATAAATAGAAACGCACATCAGAACACAAAACTTATACCTACCACCATCGCGCTGGCAGGGTCGGCAATATTTCATCATAGCGTATGTAAGGAATGCGTCTTCTAGGCAAGCGCGCACTATGTTGGGCTGCATCTTCACTTACTACCTACCATCAGGTGAGATGGTAGTCAAGCGCTAGTCTACAATATGTAATGAAACTCCGAAATAATACTGAAGGAGGTGAATGTGCTCATGAAACTGAACAACTTTCCCAAAGGAACATAGGTCGAAATGTGAAAACAAAAAAAATGTGGACCTCCAATACAAAATTGACGATCAGCTGATTTACTATGGGAGGTAATTTTTTTTTTTTAATATTTGTTTTGTATAGTCACCGAGAGAATAGATTTGAAGAATAAACCTTCGATTACTGAAAAAAAAAGGAATAGTCCTTGGAATAGTCACTTCAAAACGACAGATTAAATATAGGAAAAGTGTGTTAATCGATCTTGGCGTATTTTGCATTACTGGCCAATGCTTCCCGAAAGTATTGACGTGAAACTAAAGGCTTAACAGAAATAAAACGCATTGGTACAGCGATAAGAACAATTTATTAGACATTAATACAACATTAAGTGTATAATCAGCAATAATAATGCATAACATTGTTGTAAGTATAAAAGATTTTGTTGGCCTCGAATAGCACTTTAGATTCGTATAATATTTATTTTTAATGTAACGTAATTAATAATCATAAGAATCGATAATTAACAATCACTAGATATACATTAATTTTTTATTATTATTAATAATAAGAAAGTTTTATATAAATATAAACACCAATAACTCGTACAACATTTTTCTTTGAACATACTATTGTATTTTTATTATAAATATTTAAATAGAACATCAATTTATTGTATAGTGTTCAATCCATACTTAATCAAATTTCAATAATTTGTATCATAAATACCGATAAATAGAATATTTTATAAAAATAAATATGTTATACAACACAGCATTATTATAGATTATACATCTGCATAGAACTAGCTTATTATTACGAAAAAAAAACTAAAAATAATCCTATTCCTAGTAATCAGCGTGATAGATTCGTAAAATGATTGAATAATGGGAATGGGGCGAGATTCGTAGAAGTGAATTAATTAACAGACTCCTTTAAATTAAAGAAGTCTTGGTGTAAACTATCTATTAGAGATCGTATAATTCTCATATATATACCTAATAGAAATATACTCTAAAAGTACCTTTTAAGATGAATTTTATTGTTTATCATAATCGTTGGGTTTTGGAGAATGGCAAAGCGATTTAATTAAGTTTTAGTAAGGAAATAATATGAAAGCAAATATTACGGTTATTTTAGAAAAATGAAGTGTGTTATTTTATAAAAATGAAGTGATGGGTGGGTACATTAAAATTCTTCTATTCTAAGTTCTGAAGTATTTTATTGTAAATGCATTTGATATCAAAGTAATGAAATTGAAAAAAAGTCTTTTTTTAATCTACAATTATGAAAAAAAAAAAACAAAAAACAGAAAAAAAAAATCTAAAAAAATTCATACAGGCGACGCGACGGCTTGAGAACCTACTTTTTTTTCGTCGGTTGAAAATTCAAATGTTCCAATACCCACATATTTTTAATGTCGAAAAAGCAGACATTCGTATTACTTATTATGTACTTATATATTTTTTATTAATTCTAAAAAAGTCCAATTTTAATCGAAATAATTGTGTGTGTTCCATACAGTCTTCAGAATTTTATGTAATACATTATTTTATTTTCTATGAGTATATAGCAACATCAATTTTTTTATATAGTTTTGTTTATCTGCATATATGCAATAATATTAGGTGCTTATTGTAAATAGTTCAATTGTATATTATAAGTAATAAGAAGGCACTGGTAGCAGTAGTTAATATAATTATAATTATTCATAGTATTTTTATATAAACTAGAAAGGCTATGTATTTAGAATACAACAGGTTTCAGTTACTTTTAATTTTTACAAGCTGATTTCCACGTTTTTGTCCGAGTTACCAGGATAAAAAGTATCTTATATCCGGCTCTACGACGCAAGCTATCTCTGTGCCGAATTTCGCGCGTTTGAGGCGTGAAAAGGTAGTTAACATACTAAGAGACATAAAAGCGTCAAAGTAAAATGAACCATAATTACAATAATTAGAGCTCAATTTCATGTATGCATTCTAATACCAATACGCTCCAAATTAAAATCGGTTGTACTGAATTTGTGACTTTAATTCGATATAATTAAGGTCCAAATTACTTTGACGCTAATGTCCAGTGGGATATCGAATTAAATCTTATACTAACTGGACACTTTTTCGGCAAGTTTATTGAATACTACATTACAGTTTGTGATAATTAATAAAATTGAATTCAGAACAATAAGGGACGGTATATCGAATCACCAATACTTGCAGCAATTATTAAAAATTCGAAATTTTATAAGTAGTTAATAATTATCTTTTCAATTAAACTGATGCACTTTCTTTATGAAACATTTCATGATAATATTTAAGACTATATTATAGTACACGACAGTCAATATTACACATCAAGCCCCACAAAGATTCAATCAACTACCCTCGGTTTCATATAGCGTTGCTTCTTTTTTTTTTTTTAATAAAGAATATTAGCCAAACTTAAGTTGACTAATATCCTCCTATCCCCTCCAAATAAGCGGAAAGCTTGTGCTAGGAGTGGGTACGACATTAGTGTAACGGGTGGGATTCGAACCTGCGACCTTTCAGTTTTGAGTCCGCACCTTTAACCGTTGGGCTATTGAGGCTTCTAAAACTTCTCTTTTCTTCTGTCACCCATATCTAAATGACGTTGTCGCTTCTTGAAAGACAACGTTCTACAAAACCAGCCAATGTGTAATATTTACCGTCGGGTATTGTACACTTAAAATACACTTGTAATGTAAAAATCAAACCGTAAAAAGCCATACCTTTGAGTCATTTACGTTTAACCACTAACACAGATGAATATTAAGATGACCGCATACAAGAGACGACCCGCAAGAAATTAAAACGCATTTTTCAATAATGAAATTTCGAGATACGGATTCGGCCGCGTTGGTTAGATGTAAGAAATGCATCATACATACAGTACAAAAGGGCTAGTCTCAGTGACTATTGTTCAGTTGTTAACTAAGAATATCAAAAATCTTTGGACGTTTTGGAACAGTCAAAAATAGAGTTGTTGTTGTTGTTTTAACTTTCTGGCTTTATTTAGTGCCAGTTCAGCACAATGCACTTCGCCAATGTCACGTTGCATAGAAGAACCACAGAGGGGAGGTTCAAAAGTTGACGATATAGAGCATAAGAGCTCAATGACGCGTGACGTCAAAAACGTCAAACGCGCATTTAGTACGACGAAACGCGGGTTTGACAGTACTTAGCAACATTCCATTGTTTTCCATAGCCACTGGAAGTCAAAAATAGAGAATAAGGCAGCTGAGCTCGACATTTCGTCATACAAATCTGCATTTTGTATGACGAAATGTGAAATTGAAAGTTCTTAGTTGGCAACTTTACATTGTTTTCCCTAGCCACTGAACATGTCTATGAAACTTTTACGGCGCACTTTATGCTGCTACCATCAGTTAAATGATACACGACATATCAACGATAGAACTAATCATTTTCAGTAATGAAAAATGCGCCTCTGGCGACTCTAGAATGTCTTGCGGTTGTGCGATCTCTTTTATAAAGCAATCATTCGTGACGTCATCTCTAATAGAGACCTAATAGACCCAGCAGACACTTCTTGTAGTGACCGGAACAATCTCCCTGAAAAAAAATAATTATTTTAAAGTCACGATAGTAATGATTATATTACAGTTCTGCCGCCAAGCGATTTAGCGTTCCGGCACGATGGCGTGTAGAAACAGATTAGGGGTATGGGTTGAATTTACACTGCCATCCCCTTCCAAATTAGTCCGCTATCATCTTAGACTGCATCGTTACTCACCATCAGGTGCGATCGCAGTCAAGTACTACTTGTCATTGAATAAAAAAAAAGTTGGGTTGCTGATTTTTTTAATTTAATATTTTTTATAATTCTTCTTGGGACAGTTTCTCCGATATTGCCTTTAAACAAGATGAATGACCCTTGTTCAATAGTTCACATCGAGGAAACTTATAATTAATTGGATCGGGTTTTAAATGATTCTAAATCATTCGTGTTGTTCTCAGGAATATTGTTAGATCGTTTGTACTTTCGAAAAAAGCCGGGTTTCTGATTTTTTAAATTTAATATTGTCATTGAATCTACGAATAAATAATAAGTAAGGAAGTCTAACTGCGTTAAAAAAATTACCCCAACAAAAATTGTGCCGAAGTGGGTGGAGATAAAAATTAAGCCGTTAGAGGCGGGGATTATAAACAAAAATAGCACGTCAACAGTTGGTCATTTTTCTTGCACGTCAAATTTTCATAACATCGTCCAATGACTCAGCTGTCATAACAAACATAGCAGCACGCGCTTGAACCAATCCCTGCTTTCGTTTTGAATTTGAACCAAGCACCAAGCATCTGTAACCTCGGAAGTGATTCGTATGATTCGTATTTTAGATCATTCGTCGTTTTGGTTTGAAGTAGGGCCATTTTTGAGTGGATTTAGACTTCCTTATTTATTATTTATTCGTAGCATTGAATAAAAAAAGTCTGGTTTCTGATTTTTTTATCTTCATATTGGGTACCTCGATCCAGCTCTGCAGCGTCTCGCCATATTTGGACTGGAACATGTCAGCGATGTCGCCCAGGTCCACCTCGCAGCGGGTGACCATGATGCGGATGAGCTGGCGGTCGTTGGTGCCCAGCCCCTTCATCGACTTGTGCAGGCGCTCGGCGAAGAACAATGGCTTGTTGCGGACCACTTTCACTGAAAGAATTGTTTTAAAATTTAAAAAAAATCTACAACATTAGCAACCCATCTACCCATCAACGGCCCTCTTCTGAGCGCAGGTGTCTTCTCAGTTAAGCGTTATAGACAGGGCATCGTCCATCACGCTGACCCAATGTAAAACAGCAGACTTCACACACTTTTGAAGACATTATGAGTAAAGATTTTAGACTTGATTCGTGGTTTACTGACATAATTGTTATTGGAGTCTCGTCGTGACCACGGTCCATGTAATTGGATAGAAATATCGACAATCCCTTGTTAAAACTAGTGAACTTAATGGCAATTCGATGTATTGGCACTTGCACTACATGTTTTAACATCGTCTAGCCAGCGATAGGACCACATGGAAAAATTTAGAGGAGGCCTATGTCGAGGGACACGCAGCAAGTTAAAAAATTTTAATATTTAATTTATATTCAAATGTAACGTAATTGCTGCAATAAAGGCTATTTTTATTTATTTTATTTTATTTTTTTATCGACAATCCCAACTAAAATAATTACCGTGGTACGTACTCGCAGTATTTTATAACAATTATGTCATTATGGGTAACTTTTTTTGATGCGTGCAGGTTTCCTCACGATGTTTGTTTGTATTTAATTGTTTAAACGCAAATAACTCCGAAAAATCGCAAAATTGAAACTTTCGAGCTCCGACTCTGCATCAAGAGCTTGGTTAAAAAAAAAACAGGGAATACCCAAAATAGCGAAAATCGAAAAACAAAACTAGTAATTTTGTATGGGAATCACCATACTTTTAATAGATGACGGGAGCGACGCAGTGGGTAAAAACTAGTCAGGAATGAAATAAATCCAAAAAAATTTGACATGAAAAGCGAACATAATATATTTTTTTTTTTAATATCTTAAATTTTAGGGGACTTTCGTCCGACACGGACACGCCAGCCCCATCGTAACCTAACTTATAATTATTCTAGTGGAAGAACATAATATTTATTACCGAAGATTAGATAGATAGTCGTACTAGGAGATCATAATTACGTATGAATTGAATTCTCTTACCAATAGCCCGTAGAGCCTTCTCGAGGTCCCCGGAGAACTCGGCCTTGATGGCGTCATCGATGTCGTGGCCGGTGAGGAACTGGTACTCCTGGAAGATGGCCGCCAGCTGCGGGAACGAGCGCGAGCACAGCACCGCGTTGAAGATCGACTCGTCTGTGCCGAGGCGCAGTTCGCCTGGGAAAGGAAATGTATTGTCATCATCATTGTCAACATGATCAGCAAGTCTCAAGCCTCAATAGCCCAACAGTTACAGGTGCAGACGGAAAACTGAAAAGTCGCAGGTTCGATCCCCACCGTTGAACTATTGTCGTACCCACTCCTAACACAAGTTTTCACTTATTTGTAGGGGAGAGGAAAATATCATTCAAAGTTCAGCTTGGCTGATATTCTTTAAAAAATAAGTAAAAAAATGTAAAGAACTGAAACTCATCATAAAGTGTATGTGTGTGTGCGTGTTTGTTTTTCTTCACGTCCCAACGAATGAACCGATTTGGCTGAGATTTGGAATATAGATGGCTCAAACCCGGGATTAATTTTATCCCGGAAAAATAAAGTAGGAAACCTTAATCCACGCGTCATCTATATCAGTGAAAACGCAAGCGGTAATGCCCGTGAATCCTTTCGACCCACGGAAAGACACTCGCATTTCTAACAATATTACTATTAGTAAGGATAAATATGACATATTACAATCTACCGTACTTTAACAGGTAGTCAGTAACGCGCGGCCGGACATTAGTCACACTATCATTTATGTATCTGATCATTCCACGTCCATATTGTGTTGACAAGGTCAACTCATTATACTGATATTTTGTGTTTAACCGTATGTAATAACATTAAAAGATGATGCCCTCGATTTGATACAGTTTTTAAAAACTCTTTGATGTACTTGGAAAAAGTAGCCTACGTCTTCAACTATACCCATGCAAAAAATCACATCGATCCATTGCTCTATTGCTGCGTGATTGAAGGACCAACCTAATACGCACCGCAAAAATTTGGAATGCCCTTCCGGCTTCCGTTTTTCCAACTAACTATAATGTGGGTGTCTTTAAATCAAGAGTGAATAGGCATCTTCTAGGCAAGCGCGTATCATCTTAGGCTGCATCTTCACTTACCATCAGGTGAGATCGCAGTCAAGCGCTAGTCTATATATTAAAAAAAAAAAAACCAACAAAGCCATTATAGCCTCAATAGTCCAAAAAGTGCGGACTGAAAACTGAATGGTCGCAGGTTCGAACCCCACCCGTCACTATTCCTAACACAAGCTTTCCGCTTATTTGTAGGGGAGAGCAGAATATAAATCAAGTTCAGCTTGGCTAGTTCTTAAAAAAAAAAAAGAATTTCGCATTTATAATATTAGTATGTATTCTACTAATAGAAAACTCAAGGGTATTTTACTGTAGGACTCCCGTTTAACTTAGCTACGTCAGGTTCTTGAAGTTTTTTTTTAATTTAATTAAACATAGGTAATAAATTAAAACAAACATGTATACTATGTACTATGTATTTCGCCAAACTGGTGGGCCATTTTGTTGGCTTGCTGCGTGATGCGGAAAGATTAAATTAAAAAAAAAAAAGATTACCTGCTTGCAACAAGCTCTTAGCGTCCTCTCTTGCTCTGTTCTGGTCTACGTGGAAATCTTCCGATCGGTTGCCCTGCAATAGAAAGTACCAACCAAGTTAGTTTACCAACCTTATGCCCGTTTTCACCAACTTTCCCTAACTTTTACGAGCTACATAAGCTAAGTTAGGAACGTTTTCACGAGCCTTTAGGAAACACCTAAAGGTGAAAATGACATTTGGGTAAGTGATTGTATTTAGGGGCTACCCACGTAAACGGATTCCAACTAAGGGGATGATTTAGGTATGTTGAAAACGGGCATTAATCACCAAATGCAGGATAAAAATTTAAATGGTTAAGGTCTTTAAAGTGTGATGCCACCTAATGCCTCAAGGCCTACAATTACAATGTTATTTTTCCTACACTAATTCAGGGCAGATTTTTAACACGCGATAACCTTGATGCAAAAATGTAGTAACTAATTAGTTTATAAAGCAGTGTGCGAATTCACAGATAAAATATTGCAGCAATTTTTTAATTGTAAATTTTCAAAAAATTAAACTCCCCAACGATCGAATTACACTTGGCTAATATGTTACACGATGTAAATGTTACACCTACTTATGTTTATATTTCATAAAATACACGCTTACATACATACAAGTTTTCACTCCCAACCCTTTTGGAAGTGGAATTTCAAAAATTCTTCCGTAGCTGGTGCCTACGTCATAAAAGGAACCTACTGTCAAAATTTCAAGTTTCTAAATCCAGTGGTTTAGGCTGTGCGTTGAGAGATCAGTCAGTCAGAACCAATCATTTTATAAGTATAGATAACTTAATTCAACTTCAAAAAAAATATACTATTCATTTTACCATGCACAATGACGTCATCAGCCTCTTGAAGTTTCCTGACGTATCGCCGCGCAGATCGTCCTCGAGAAGTGTTCCGTACACTGGAAAAATATAAACACTTCCTTATCATAAATATTACTATATCACATTAATATAACAAAAACAAATAAAATAGGTTACGCGAGGTTACCTAACTTCCTAAGCGCTTTGATTGAACTCTTAGATTTTCCGGGATAAAAAGTATCCTATGTCAGCTCAGGTCCTCAACTAAACCCATGCAAAAAATCACGTCGATCCGTAGCTCTGTTGCAGCGTTATTGAAGGACAAACCAACAAACAAACACACTTTCGCATTTATAATATTAGTACGGATTAAGGAAAATTCTTAACGACTATGACACGTAAGCTGAAATCAACTCTGAACTTGAAAAGCTATTCTTGATCTTCATGTCAATGGTCAAGGAAACAAAATATAATGCGAGAAGACTTAAGTATAGCAGCAATCCTAAAGTAAGGATCATTAGCAAATGTGAAGGAAATGTCTCATTTCGACTCAAGGATGTTTTGCGCAATCCAAGAATGTGTAGATTCGCGGTAATAACTGCAATAGAGTATATCATTGGAGCTCAGAATTGCTTGTATCCTTTACTTATTTACTTCGTTCTTCCACTTCCATTTAATTATCATGTGTAATGTTACCTCCTGACAAAAATCTTTGCTGTTTTTTTTCCTCAGTCAAATCTATCAGATAAATAACAAGTGTTTTAAAATACCCCCGACATGTGAATCCTTGGTCGGACTAGTCCTGGTACCCAGTTTACTGATCAATCATCAGATCATCAGATCCTCGATGATTATTTATCTATCTAACACATACTAATTGATACTGCTTAAGTTGCTACTTGATGCTGCAGCATCAGCTCAAGATTAGCATGTCTTGGAAATAATCTGAAGTAACAAATTCAAATTCAAAATTTATTTATTTCATGTAGGCCAACTTGTAGCTCTTATGACACGTCATAAATCTACCACAACAACAATACCTATACCTATACCAAACAAATCAATCCCACCTGTGAAAGTTTGTAAGACCCTTTAATGAAATAGGAAATAAGCTGATGATTTTCGAATGCAGAATGCATGAACAGATCTAAGAGGATAAAGGTTGAAGACACCTTGAATCAACACATAGGCTACATTTTACCCCGGAAAATTAAAGAGTTCCCGCGGGAATGAAAACCTTGATCCACGCGGAATATTAGTTAGGAATTAAGGATGGAATGAAAAACCCTTGATCAACGCGGAATATTGGTAAAGAATTAAGGATTCCGTGACGGGGATTAAAATACTCACTTGCAGTATAAGCTTGCTTGATAACGTGTATCTCGTGGTTGGACATGGTGCACATGACCTCGATCAGCACGTCCTCGTCAGTGCCGATGCCAGCCGTGGCGTCATGCAGCTCCTTGGCGTAGAACTGCGGCAGCGGGGTCATCAGAGCCACCAGTATGTCCTCGAACTTCCCGGTGGTCTCGCTCTTGAGATCTGATACGAGGTCCTGATGAAAAAACGCGTTTTTAGGGTTTCGTAGTAAAACTAGAAGGAACCCTTATAGTTTCGCCAAGCCCAGAGAGTATTGGTAACTATGCTCGTGGTGACATAGGCTACATTTTATACGGATAAAATCAATATGACATACTTACCTACGTAATATGTAATATCCAATTGACTTCAAGTCGGGTTACATTTTTAGCTGTTTTCAATTTCACAAAAAACAATACCATCGTTACAAGGCAAATATATAATTAGTATTTATATTATCATACATATTTCATACTAAGTCTGTAATTTTTTTATCGATTACGCAAATAATATGTAGAGTACTTAATATCACTTAGGGAGGGTGGTGTCTACACCGGAGGGATCAATTTACTAAATGGAATTGATATTATTAAAGAACTACGCACGCGATATAGAAACCTATTTCAGAAACGGATCTAAGGTCTGAACAGACAAATTAAAAATGTTGCTCTAGGGTTACCATATTTTCATTGGAACACTAAAACCGACAGCATGCCTTATGTCATAAAATTTCTGTCAGAAAAAATTGCTCACACACAGTACCTTCTAGACCCTGCACAGTGCACACCACCAGAATGTTGCCAAATGTAACGTCTTTTTTGACGCTTGCTAATATAATAAATAATAATAAAACCGCAGGTTCGCAGCCAAGAATAGATGAAAGTAATAAATAGTAGAATACTGTTAATATGATAAATATTCTGACTTATACTTACCTACTTAACATACGTTGCAAAATATTGTACCTAGTAGTTAAATTATTATTATTCCATTTTGTGTTCAAATTCGCTTTGGGGTAGTCGGTATGATAAATTGGTTATTTTCCTACCTTTTTACTCAAATTTATTTAAAGGGCTTTGATCACCTAGTGAGCATGTCACCCTTATAAGAGCTAGGCTGTTCAAAACTATCTTACTTTAATGGTTATTACATCTACGTCTTAATTACTAGTTTATACAGCATTCTTGCCTGTTCTGTGTGTGTCATAATAATCATGCAATATGGCCAAAAATGTTAGTTTAATAAAATTATTTTATAAGTCGCTCACCTTTCCATACAGAGTCTTGAACTCGAAGGCTATCCGCAAGCGCTGCTCGTTGCTCCTGCGTGTCAACACTTGTATGATCGCCTTCTCATCCGTACCGAATCCTTTCATCGCCTTGCGGAGGATAGCTGCATCATCCCGAGGGTCGAAGGGATTCACGGGCACTACCGTCGGCTTTGACTGAAATAGAGGGTGTCATTATGTTTCTGACAAAACGTACGGGATTCATTCTAAGCCGTGCTGCGTCAAAATGCTCGTGCAAGATAGGTGTATAACTGTTCTTGTAACATCGACAGTTTAGCTCGAGGATTATTCGTAATACAAATAAAGTATGTTGTGTAAAGTATGTATGAGTATAAAGTGTAATGTGGTATCGCCTTTAAGCTTTCCAGTAGTACGCGTTAGGTTAGTTTTTTTTAATAGAAAGCTGCAAAGTTTTCTCAGAATCAGTAAACTAATTAAATCAAAAAATTAAGAAAAACTTGAAATTGGATACACTACTTTCCTAAACGGTCGAGGCCGGCGCGCGATGCCTATTATGCAGATATTATAAGCGCGCGCAGGACCTCCATAAAAAATACCAAAACTAGCTTATAACTTTGCCAGTGTTCATAATTCATTAAAAATTATAAGATTTTAGAAATGAAAATATTTAAAACAAGTTTTTCAGCTTTTCTATTAACAAAAATAACGTCGTACCTATAGTTAATGATAGAGCAGTAGAGTCGTATTTAATAATAAAATTGAGTTTGTTTATAGATTTTATTAAGAAATGAGATTCTTAAATAACACAAGTTTGACTAAAGTTCTTTGAAACGACCCTTAAGTAGTTAGATAATATTATCTTCAGTGAAGCAGCTTGCTTGCAATTATTATGCTATGATTATGATAAATGGTCTTGCTATGCTTATGATAAATGGTCTTATCATCGAATAAAAAAAATGGTGCATGGTCTAATAATGGTAGGTACGCTTGATAAAGACAATTTCAAATAATTATTCCCATTTTCAGGAACGCCCCCTAAGTTTTAGGGATTACCTAAGCTAAATTAGGTAACTTAGCTAAGTTACATTACAATTAGAACTGCAGTACCCAGTAATAAAAGTAGTAGTAAAGTGACGGGAATTGTTATCTTTAAAACGAGTGAGATAGTATCAGTGGATTGTATTATGATATTTTTGAAGTGTAAAATGTAAGTAGATAAATCCAAAATATTTGTGCAAATTAGCGTGTCTCATGATAAGATAGCATCTCATCAATAAAAATTACATGACAACATTGCGTAATGATTGTAGTATTTCGACAAGAGAAATAAATTCGTATCAGTGGTCAGGATTCAGGCTGAAATCTATAGATTTCTCTATAGACCAAATTTGCACTCTGCTCAGACTCAAGACAGAGTTAAAACTCAAACTTAAGTCCGAGTTGAGTCTTGCTCTTTAGATCCGAGCATAGCTGTTTTTTTACAATTTTCAATTTACAAACTTAATATTCTTTTCAACCTACTTCAAAAAAGGAGGTGGTTCTCAATCCACGCAGGCGGTATCATCTAGATTCAAAATAAAGTAGCCGCTCTGAATTGGAGATTTTAGCAAAGTCGGCGCCTTCTGGACAATGCTTTTCGAACATAAGTAACCAACAGTTAAAGGAGCGGTCTGAAAACTGATATTGATAGGTCATCGGTTCAATTCCTACCAGTCCCAGGAGTTGTATTAGTCAAGTTCAACATAGCTGAAGAATTTAGACAGAATATAGTTAAGACACGGATCCATGAAAGTCAAATAAATACCGTATAACGAAACGACTTGAACCCTCGCCGTAAGCCAATTGACGCTCTATAGACGCTGCGCATACTAGAATTGGATGTTACGGAGGACATATTAATTATTCCAGAGGAGACTCTCACGGACGATTCGTACGCATCAATAGCAACACGCACGCTCTTGCATCACAACACACCATATCACGAATTACTGTAGGCGGAATATCGCGGAAAGGATGGTTTTGGCACAAACTACACCCATTTTAGTGGGGACCAAAGTCAAGACTGATTCGCTGGTTATTGTGATAAATGTACTCGGTGAGGCGAAGTGAGCATAACAATGTAATTGCAGTAAACTGTTCCTTGAATAGAGTCACTGCGTATAGGTATGGCACCGCGCGTCTAATACGAGTTCGTGAAAACGTATGATAGGTTTGTACTTTCATTTGTAGGATTGATGATAATGAATCACAAATGGATTGCCATGGGCCATACTAATAATATATTACTGCTGCGAAAGTAACTCTCTCAATTATTTAACTTTCTTGAAGTAATTAAGCACAGAGATATCTGGCTATTTTGGAGATTCTAATGAATGACTTACTAGAAAAAAGATCGGAGAAATAGGAGAAATACTACGATATTTTTCTATATTTTATAGGTTTCCACTTTCTGAAAAAGAATTTGAATTTTAAAGCAGCCATTTCGAAGAAAAGTGTCGAATGGTTGTCTGTCGATAGACAAAGATGACATTAAATTGGAACCGAACCAAAAGTCCAGGCTTTAATACTATACTGGTCATTTTTATCGTAACAGGAAAAATATTGAGAAAACAAATCAAAGCAATAGGTAGAATAGCTTGATGAAATGTCGCGGGCTGCAGTTGCCAACGAAAGAGCAAATGCAACCCGCGACATGTTCAGTTGTCTCGCAGTTGCCTCTGCCGTTGGCAACATGTCCCTCATATATAATATCAGCCCTCAGTGCGATAACAAACAGATTTTCCAAAGTTTTATAGCTGTTTTTATTAGCCTTTTTTACTTACAACATTGTCACTAACATACGAGTATAAAACACAAACGATCATGGGCATTTATTTCATCAAGTTTATTTTCCGAGCCTTTTTATGTGCCAACTCACGTATCACCAAAGGTCACATCAGAGCGATGGGTTTAGCGATAAGACTGATTAAGCTTTTTTTCAGTGTGAGTAACTAAAATCCATATAAAAACACTTGTCCTGACTGACTGATTATATCTACCAATGCACAGCATCAACCACTGGGGTCAGACATTTTAAAGACAGTTAGTTTGTTACTAGGTAGGTCTTTGTCGTAATAAAGAAATGTTTCACGATTTTCTGAAATTCTGTGTTAAATCGTCCATGCAGATGAAGAGAATATTTAATACCTAGATCTAGGAAATATGTGATTAAGAAAAGACATACATATCTAATTAGTAATTTCACAATAAATGTCTGTAATGCAACAAGTTGATTCAACGAACAAGCTCAAAATATTGGCGTAAAGCCACTTATCAGTGTGTAATCTGTCGGAAATAGAACAATTGTGAGTGAGATGACTCATTAGAGTACATTGACTCTTATATTAGTACTCCTACAAGCAGTTTAATATTCCCATTAATACGTTAGAATGTTGAAGGCCAGAACTAAAATCACTTTCATTTTAAAAATAATCTGCATAAATAAAAATATGTACTTATTTTTTTTTTTTAAGAATACTAGCTAAGCCGAACTTGGCTGTTTGTGTTAGGAGTGGATACGACAATAGTGCATTGGGTGGAGATTGAACCTGCTACCTTTTAGTCTTGGGCTATTGAATAAGCTATGACCTATGACCAATTAACTGCTTACTTATGCCTCTGCATTAGATAAAAATTACAATTGTTATGAGTAGACACAGTAGGTGTATTATTTTGTTTACCAGATCTATTAGACTAAATCCTGACTAGATCACCTGTGAAACTTGGGCAGTTTGAAGGAAATATGTACCAAATCTATTGATTTGGTACATATATTCAATATTTCAATGTTTTGAACCAGAAACGTAATTTGCTCCAATATAATTAAGCAACTCTACATAACATGAATCATATACAATTTTTTAAATTTAAATAAAGAACTTCCTATATGTTATTTATAGATTTTATAATTTCCTGACTCATGTTGTTAAGCCCATGGACACAGATCTTTAAGTTACATTAATGAATATGAGGACTGATGCAAGTGTCGATTCTAGCTGGGATTTTAACTGAACACTTCAATACATTAATTATATTATATAAAACTGAATATAAAGGCACACAAAAAGCATTGCTACAATATATCAATGTTTTGCTTATCACAAAATGGTTAGCACTAAGAAGCGATAAATATATTTTAACTTAACAGTAAATTATATAAGAAAGTACTTAGATCTAGTTACACCTTGCACCCTTAATAAAATTAATAGATACAGTTAAGTTACTTGTATCTTTTTTATCTGCCCTTTTTTCTCAACCTAGGAATTAATAACTTGCAAAAAGTGATATTATTACAAAAAACATAGATTTGGAGGTTTGGTGCAAATAGCCCTGAGTACATACATAAATTAATTAAATATATTCCTGATGAAATTAACACATTTCCTAAGTCAGAATTTTCATACAACTAGATACGAAAATAAATTTTGATAAATCCTTGTAATAAGGCAGTACTTGGGATTAAAGTGCATCATATAGTCAAAGTGTAGCATACTAATATTATTCAATCAAGGACATAGGATAGGATACACTTTGTTTATATGCAGGGATAGAATATCCAGGGATAGAAAGAAATGAAGAAAACTCCAGGCAAAAGTTAATAATAGTATTATCATAAAATTATGGCTTAGGCAATGTTAATAACTTCATAATGGACCACCAAACTTAGTATGATGAAAATATCCTTGCAACAAATTTTTGTTATTAACAGCTAAACCTAAGCAATGATGCTGTGGCCATATAAATTGCACTAAGTTAAATATGTAAATCATCAAGCCAAGTTTGACCAGTCTATAAAGAGTATATTACCTTTGGCACACTATGCACTGGGCTTGAGGAGGCACTGTAAGCTTGGTGGCTTTGCCTTGGTGGTGCATATTCCTGATATTGATTCGACTGCTGATAACTTTGTTGAGGATAACCGCCTGGAGATTGATGTGTAGACTGGGATTGAGGGTAAGCAGATTGACTTTGAGGATACGGGGATTGATTTTGCGGATACCCTGTTTGAGCAGTTGGGTATCCTTGAGCTGGGGAGTAGTTTTGGGCTGTGCTGGCGTAACCCTGGCCGGGATAACTTGATGTTGTTTGAGGATATCCTTGTTGGCCCTGATTAGGGTAACCTCCTGCTTGAGGATAAGCTGAAGGATACCCGGAACCTGTGTTAGGGTAACCAGGTTGCGGAGCCGGGGGGTAACCCACGGTGGGAAAACCAGGCATTGGATTAGGATTTCCAAATGACTGTGGTGCTGTGTTGCTAAACCCAACATTGTGTAGGTAACGCGGTTGACCCTTAAACAAAAGGCTTAATAAGATTTACCTTTCTTTATTGGTACCTATGTAGTATCTTATTCAATTATATACCAACAGGCGTGATTTGACACTTCCCTCTAACTTTACAAACAAATATAATTAAGAAGTTACCCAAGTATAACAAAGATGTGAATGAAGTGTGCAGGAGGCACAAAATCGCGCTTGTTAACATTTAAATAGGATAAAAAAAGACTGCCACATATTACACATTCGACACAACACAATTAGTTCTATGTACATAAAGGTACGTGTGTTTTATTCGGTAATATAATCTAAATGATTTTATGCCTAAATTACACACTCTTTCCTTCACACATCACATCCCCTACAAGTTAAACTATATGGTGAAATTTTGTGATAAACAAAACAGGGCCTTAGCTCACTATAGACACGCTAGCACTACTTTTACTTACTTGGTAAGGATTCATTTTAAAGTGACTTATAAATGCACTGGTTTAAGTATACAAGTATTTTGTGATTTAATTGAACACGAAACGAATGCGGCACTACTGTTTTAGATTAAACACATTAATAACTGGACAAAAATTAAGCCACTAAGCCTTATGAGTCGTGCGACGTGCACGAATTACGAAACGTCGATTCACTTTGACAAAAAAGTGAGATGACGTCACAAGAGTGACACTGACAGAATAAGAGATGGGCAAAGCGATTTGATTGCATCGATTTTCAGTGTAACATAGTTTGAAAGAACAAAAATCGATTACTTTGTAAATTAATGTACTTATTAAAAAAAAATCCGGTTGGTGTATTCATCGCCTAATTCAGATTAACTCTCTCATGTAGCCTCTACGCGGTGGAGTGGACTTATATTCCCGCGCAAGCTTAAAATCTGGGCGTTATATAAAATTGCATAGGTACTTTTATATATTTTTCTAAGAAATAATGACGTCTTCAAGCTGTAGAGGTAATTAGTTTCAAATGATCGAGTTATAAAGCTTGTAAAATCAAACATTGCTACGGTCGAGATATTCGTAGGTCCAATTTATTTTTTCAATATAGAGAGAAAATACATACGTAAGTACTGACCAAAATGGTTTGTATGGGGTTACTGATTATTTAGACCTATACAGGGTTAAGATTTTGAGTAATGGAGACTTTGGGGCTTGAAGGGAAGGGAACAAAAAATTTTTTTAAGTTTTGGAGGTTTTCGATTTATTGAGGTTTGACAAAGAGGTTCTACTTAATATCGATAGTTTGAGACAATCGGCAATCCCTAGTACCGATGACACACCCAAAGGCACAGATTAATAATGACGACTCCCACAATTCTACCAACCTATGGACAAAGTACATAGTGAGAAACGTTGACATCATAATCTGACGTCACAACTTCTTCCGGGAAAACCCTGACGCGCTGTTCAGTTCAGTTAAGCTCGCTGCATACGTAACGTGCACGGGACGTGGACGGGACGTGGCCCGGACGTGGTTAGTAAACACGGACGGGAATTTTTAATGCATACGCAACGTGGCAATAACTCAGAACTAACGTGCTAGTGATGTGAACAAGGAAAGATGGATTTTTCTAAGATTGTAGCGAGCTAACTTGGAAGGGGTATAGCAGTGTAAATACAACCCATACCCCTAATCGGTTTTTACACGCCATCGTGTCGAAACGTTAAATCACTTGGCGGCACGTCTTTGACGGTAGGGTGGTAACTAGCCACGGCCAAAGCCTCCCACCAGGCCAGACCAGAGACAATTTAGAAATTATAAATTCCTAAATTGCCCCCGCCGGGAATCGAACCCGAGACCTCTCAGTTATAAGACCACAGCGCTCACCACTGCGCCAGGGAGGTCGTCAAAGGTTGATACTATATACCTATTGATTTGAGCATAAAAAGTTCAACTGTAATTATTATTACATATTAAAATATAAGTAGAGATACCAATGCAATAAATTAATAAAATAAATCTGACCGTTTTCAGTGAGTGATAGTTCGACTGCAATTTTACGCCACAGATAATTTTTATATTTGGTGTCTAAATACTTTCAATGATCGTACACACTCAATTAGTTTTTCCATTCGTCCATTTTTGCTTCGTAGGTAAATACACAAACATCACTACTTAGCTCTCCGGAGCGAACGGGGCGACTGTGCATACGCAGCGGAATCACGCACGGGACGGGGCACGTACGGGACGGGACGTGCTAAACATCGTCGCCGACGATATTTTTCCCGTTCCGCGCGTGGCACGTTCCCGTCCCGTCCGTGCTCCGTGACGTATGCACAGTCGCTTACATTTTCTATGAAACGATGTTTCCAAAACTCCACGTCCCGTCCCGTCCACGTCCCGTCCCGTCCCGTGCACGTTATGTATGCAGCGGCCTTTAGTCAACTTCGTACGTAGGATTTTGAAAAATTACTCATCAAATGCTTTTTATGTCTACCATGTCACAAATAGTGAGTGGTATATAAACACCAATATTGCATCATATTAAATAATGTATTTACTTACGTTCTTGAACAAAATCAGCTGTTTTATATAGTTTCAATGATCAGTAATTATGGCTCTGTGTAGGTAAGTAGGTATATTATTTTTAAGGACGCATAAAAAACTAGTAGGTAGCTGATGCTCTCGGTTTAGTCCTCGTGGTTTTAGTTAGGTTTAGGTAGCTAGGTAAAAATCATAATGAAATTAATGTCTGCCGATTTAAAATAACCACTTCTCAAACAAACTCTCTCTGCAAAAGGTCTTTATCTAATATATAAAAATGAATCGCTTAATGTGTTGGTAAGCGCATCACGCGTGAACGGCTGGACCGATTTCGCTAATTCTTTTTTTATTGTGTTTGTTATTGTTAGGAGAAGGTTCTTATGAAAGAAAAAATTAAGAAAATTGCGCGGAAAATTAGAAAATTTAAGAAATATTAACCACCATATTAAATTATTTCTAATGTAACCGCTTTTACAATTCAAACTTTTTTGATGTAACCTTATGGCGTTTGACATAACATTGACAGAATGCGTGCTGCCAATTTCGTCAAAGAGGATGTAAAAAAACTTAAGACAGGACAACGTCTGTCGGGTCCGCTAGTTGTAAATAAATATAAGTATGTACCAAACATAATATACTAGTTCCATACCAACAAAACGGCTAGACTCGTTGGTAGTTATTTTACGTCATAAGGGACATCTATACATATAATAAAATTGTAGAAAAGTGGTGTCTGTACAATGGAAATATATAAAAAAAAAGTAGCAGGGGTTGTTCTTGTTATTATATCGATGCCGAACCCGAAATTGTAATTAATTTTTTTTGTCTGTTTGTCTGTGTGTTTGTGCACGCTAATACCAGAAACGGCTTATTCGATTTAGATTCGGTTTTCACTAATATATTGTAATAAGATTCACTTAACATTTAGTGTTTATTTCATGTCAATCGGTTCATAAATAAAAAAGTTATGTCAATTTAAAGAATCACGGCGAACATTTTTAATACAGAGTACGTACTACACGCGCCGCTGCCATAAGGATTCAGTTATTCGTAGCGAATTAGCTGAGAGAGCACGAAATTCAAAATATGCTGCCGGAAAAGTCACTATTCCACGCGAACGAAGTCGCGGGCACAGCTAGTAAGGTAATACATGTCACGAAAGAAGTCCTGCTACCATAAATAATTAACGGAAATAAAACTAATTTTACTTAATATGCTATTATAATAAATATAAACACACCTAAAACTAGCGCCGCCTTTAGGGAACGCCTTTCGAGGCATGAACTAAAATTGTGTCCAGGTGGTTGGTTTTAGGTTCCATCCACGTTGAGAAGCGATAGCGTGGCGATAGCTTCCAATTTTTGTTCGGACTGGCTCTTTATAACTACCTATTTACTTTAATGACTGCAATGATGATTTTTGCGCAAAAATGCTACGAATTTTTTTGTTGACCTTAAGGCGATAACCTTTTATACTCCTATTCATAACAAACACTATTTATTTCCATTTAACTCTGCTTATCGCTTATTATTTTACGCAAACATCATCTACCTACTTACTATAGAATATCATAATTGATAATTATGCAGAACTACCTGGTCCCGTGACTTTGTCTGCGTTTCTTTAGGTTTAATAAAATAAAAAAAGATAGGTAATGTAGGAACCTAATAATCTTACGTCCAATACACACGCTTTTGCGTATTGGACTCCATTCTTTCGAATGCGCCCCATAATAAGGAAAGTATTGATTCTTATTTGAACTAAGCAAACTCAATTTTTCCAGTTTATCACGTTCTAAAAACGAATATAATATCTGTCTGCGCCCTGTGGCAGATTTCCTTAATTTACAGCTAACGGTTAAAGTAACATTTGCTACTAAAATTCTCAAAGAAGTTTTCTTCAGTTTCATTGATTGTACCTAACTGACAAAAAAAAAACGAATTATTATAATCTTAGTAAAGACAATTTGCTTTATAAATAAATCACTTAAACCCTTAGTTTAAACCGAATAAAAATCCCTACATTATAAAAATAAACCAGCGACGATAGAGCAATTTGATGGCTTTATTGGTGGCGTTTGCTTACATCGTTACGTTTATAAAAACAATACATAAGTATATATCTACTGCTAACTGTTATATAAAAAAAACTGCGTAGGTACTTTTATAATTAACGTCATCATCTCAAATCTCTTCAAAGGATCCCTACAAAACACAATCTTGTGCCGCCTATAGATAGCCACTGCCAGTGGCTGCCTGCAACTCTGGAGAGTGTCCGTTGTAAAAATATAAAATAAATAAGCGGCCAAGTGCGAGTCGGACTCGCCCATGACGGGTTCCGTAACAGCAATTGCGGTTTACCATTTATGACGTATTAAAAAAAACTACTCACTAGATCTCGTTCAAACCAATTTTCGGTGGAAGTTTGCATGGTAATGTACATCATATATTTTTTTAGTTTTATCATTCTCTTATTTTAGAAGTTACAGGGGGGGGGGGGCACATTTTACCACTTTGGAAGTGGCTCTCGCGCAAACTATTCAGTTTAGAAAAAAATGATATTAGAAACCTCAATATCATTTTTGAAGACCTATCCAAAGAACACGAATGGGTTTGATGAAAAAAAATTTTTGACAGACAGACAGACAGACATGACGAATCTATAAGGGTTCCGTTTTTTGCCATTTGGCTACGGAACCCTAAAAAGAAATTATAATAGAAAATCTACTCTGTATAGGTACATAATTTGTAGTATTCGAGCGTAGACTGAGGAGATTGTTATACTTATTGATAACCCATGTTTTATTGACCATGCTAAGTTGAAGAAGGTCGAATAAATAAAATTATTATAATTATAAATCTATGCTTATTAAAAGACTTGTATTATATAAATGGTTTATTCAATAGTCGATCTCGGATAACTGCAATGTCGTTTGAACTGAAAAACAAAGTTGTTATTATAACCGGCGGATCTATTGGCATCGGGGCTCAAGTGACGGAATTTTTACTGACGGAAAATGTGAAGGTTTGTTTGTGGACCATAGAGTCCAAACGGGACAAGGGTGCATAGAGTCTACCGGTGAATGGGCTGGAAGATACCTTGACCATCGTATTATAAGTTTGGCCATTCAGAGGGGTAACGCAGCCAACTTTCTTAATTAATTTTAGCTTTTGATTTTTGATATTGAAGATTTCCTTTTTATTTTGGGTTTAGTCTAACTTCAAGTCATAATAATTTGTAAAAATAATATTTTTTTTTAAAGTTAAATGAAAAAATACTATATTTTTTCACATCACTCATCAATCATCAAAAAAAAGAAAAATAATAGATATATTTATGGTTTAAGCGGTCATAAAACACAATCATGTAGTGCAATTCACATTCGTAGGTCATCAGACCCTCCCCTAAACTAAATGCGGCGATAGGACCCTTAATTTATTACGAGAGGCGAAAATATAGATAGTCTCCCATACAGTATGTTGAGTTTGCTTTGCACAAATCAAATACCAGTTTCAAACCCTTTACGTTTTTGCAAACTTTGACATCAATCCGCTAAGAACTCCTTGGTAATACAAACAGTAAAGTTTTTTTTTATTCAATGACAAGAAAGTATTTTACTGCGATTTCACATGATGGTAAGTGACGATGCAGTCTAAGACGGTAGTGGACTAACTTGGAAGGGCATGGCAGTGTAAATTCAATCCATACCCCTAATCTGTTTCTACACGCCATAGTGCCGGAACGCTAAATCGCTTGGCGGCACGTCTTTGACGGTAGGGTGGTAACTAGCTACGGCCAAAGCCTGCCACCGGACATGTTTAAAACAAGTTTTTAAGCTATTGCATAGCTTCTATCGCGGGCCAGCGTGGAAACCGAATCCAGAAATTCCGTAACGAAAATAACCTGACACGGGTCTCCTCTACGGTGAGCCGCTAGATGGCGCATTTTTTATCATATCAAAAAATGCTATGCAATAGCTTTACTGCGGCAGTCCCCGAGTGCCACAAGTCTTTTTTTTTAATTTCAGCATGTAGCAAACCTGGATGTTGCAGAGGATGCCGGAGTGGCCTTACAAAACAAATTGAACAAGAAATATGGTTTGAAAAAGGTGAAATACATCAAATGTGACGTCACAAACGAACAGCAACTGCTCACTGCTTACGATGCGGTCATAAAGGATCAAGGGTGCATTGAAGTTGTCATTAACAACGCTGGTATCATGAATGATGCCAAAGATAAATACAGGAAGGAAATTGAAGTCAATGTGGTAAGTAGGTAAATAGATCTAGTGTGATCATCGTTGTCTTTGCAACCAAGGACCTATCTTGTCATCAAATAAAAAAAACGTGTGGCACTCGGGGACTGCCGCGGTAAAGCTATTGCATAGCATTTTTTATCAACGCCATCTAGCGGCTCACCGTAGAAGAGTCCCGTGTCAGGACGGTTTTTGTTACGGAATTTCTGGATTCGGTCTCCACGCTGGCCCGCGATAGAAGCTATGCAATAGCTTAAAAAAACATCATCATCATCATTATCATTATCAGCAACCCATCAACAGGTGTCTTCTCAGAGGTTGGAATAAGGCCCTAGTCCATCACGCTGGCCCTATGCAAATTGGCAGACTTCACACACCTTTGAGAATATGGTAAGCTCTCAGGCGTGCAGTTTTCCTGCAGCATGTGATACTTAATTACTTAAATATACATAACTTTAAATGTCACAGTCCAGAGCCTGGAATCGAACCTGCAACCCCTGAACAGGAGATCGCAGGTATATTTGCAACCGATTCACGTCACCTTTTGAATAAGAGCCTGGCCTCTTCAAGGGAGTTCTACACTGAAGAATATAAACGTAAAAGTTCTTTTTACAAAACTGATCCCATCATCAAATTCTGACCTGATGATAATGGGACCACCTGGGAAGTATACCCTTTCAAACAAAAAAAAGACGTGTGGCACTCGGGGACTGCTGCGGTAAAGCTATTGCATAGCATTTTTTATCAACGCCATCTAGCGGCTCACCGCTAGATGGCGTTGATAAAAAATGCGACATCTAGCGGCTCACCGTAGAGGAGTCCCATGTCAGGTTATTTTCGTTACGGAATTTCTGGATTCGGTCTCCACGCTGGCCCGCGATAGAAGCTATGCAATAGCTTAAAAAGAATTTTCCAAATCGGTCCAGGTTTCTTCGAGTTATCGGGGAGCATACATAAAAAAAACTGACGAAATGAGAACCTCCTCCTTTTTTGGAAGTCGGTTAAAAGACTTGTGCTGCTTATTTTCAGTGACTCCGGGCGACTTGTTCGATGTCGTCTATCGAGTTATCTACGTAAATTATTATCCTAGACTGAATATACAAGGACAAGGAACTCCGCACCTAATCGTCACCCTTTAATGTTTCAGATTGCACTCACTACAAGCACATTGAAAGCCTTAGAGGTGATGCGAAAGGACGAGGGTGGTAAAGGCGGTGTTATAATGAACATGTCATCCATAGCCGCTTTACATATTGACTCGCTACTGCCCATTTATTTTGGAACAAAGAGCTACGTACTTCAATTCAGCAGTTGCCTTGGCGTAAGGACCTACCTACTTACATATTACACTTATAACTTTACTATAATAAGGCTTAGTATATTATATACCTATGTAGTATACCATGCCATAGCAAAATGTATTACCATAGCAAAACATATAGAATATCAGGTACCTCGTATATATCGTTGGTCAAATTCATTCCCAAAATTAAGCGTTTTGAGTTAAGTATGCAAAATGGTTGGAAATAAATTGAATAATCTTTCCGAAGCACTAACGGTACAAATCAAATTTTGGTTCTAATTGTCAGGAAACCACGTACCTACTCTCCTAGAAAAATATTGATTTTAGCTGTCCACTTAAAACTTTGACTCTTAATTACTCGAAACTATATATTTTCAATTGTACTTACCATCAATGAATTTGACCAATGATATTATGTATCTTATATACGTAAATATAAATAATGTGATTATCCTATAATAACAACTAAACTACTACTGCAGTAATATCTATAACTACTAAGTACCTAGGAAAGAAAGATGCAAGTCTACTTTTAGAAAGACTTGCTGCCCAGGCAAGGAGTGATTAACGCTGGTAAAATGTGGGTAGGTAAATTAAATCGCGGGGAGAATGGAGATACAGCGAGAAATGGGATTCCTTGGAAGTGTCCTTTAGCAAGCTGAAAAGAGCAACCGCCGAGTTTATTGCTGGCTCTTCTCGACAGGAAGGGCATTCCGAACCAGTGGTGGTAGATTCATCGACGATTCAAAAGTACTTGTAAAAGTTTATTTGAATAAATAGTATTTCTACTCTATTCTATTCTAGCAGAATAAATAACCCATCCGAGCGGGTTGGCTACCTAATGAAATAATTATAACTACTTATGATAATATTTTGATTATTTTTCAGTTACCAGATTATTACAACAGAACAGGAGTTCGGGTGATAGCAATATGCTTCGGTGCAACGGATACATCTCTGTTGTCTAAGGAAAAGATGGGAAATTTCGACAAAGTTATTGAAAAAAAACTAGTAGATACTATTAGTCGAAATCATCACTACCAAAAGTGAGCCTAACTCATAATTTTACCAAACTCATAATCATCATCTCATCACCAGTCCGCTACTGGGCACGGAACTTCTCTCAGAATGAGGGCTTAGGCCCATAGTCCATAATGCTGCCTGCTTGAATAGGGATGTTAACAATTTTTCGGAATTGCTTTTATTTTGAAGAGTGACTCTTGTTTACCATAAAAAAATATACAAAAATAGAGTAATTTTGAATTTTCCCACTAAAACACTCTACAACTGTCACTTGACTGACATGACGTCATCGGTCCGTCCGCGCCACGAAAGAAGTCCCATAGAGGCGGCGCTAGTAGTCGTATGTCTAGGCAATTATTGTATGTAAAATCTATTAGTTCAACTTGATGGCCGCGGGACTTCTTTCGTGGCGCGTACTATACCTATAATCACTACGTTTGTTTCGCGGTTCGTCTAGTGACGTCACGAGCTCTTCTTGGCGCTTGCAGTCACGTGACATCAAATTATAAATATAGCATTTAAAATCATTTTTAATAAATTTATTAGTTTTATTTAAATTACAAAAATGTGATTTTCGATATTCTAATCCTACAAACTATGATAAAATTAACACTTAACATTAATTTGTGATTAGTGTTAACATCCCCATTCTGGAGTGAGCTCGGTTGGCTGAAGTGAAACACGCACGCCCTCAAAAATGAAAATGAAAGAAAGACGAAATATGTGTTGAAAAATCTTGTTTCAGAGTGGAATCCGCAGCTCAAGGTGTAATCGACGCCCTCAAGAGAGGTGAAAGCGGCAGTACTTGGCTATCGATTGCAGACCGACCCGTGCGTGATGTCACTAGTGTTATAAAGGAGGGCTATGGAATGTTCAGTAAACTTGTGTTCGAATTAAACGAATAAACAAATTGTACTGAAAAATCACGTCTCTATTTTTATTCGCCTACGACAAACCCTACCCTGCGGTATGCATGTGACTATTTATGAATGTTTCAAATTCCACCGTAGCAAATAAACTACTGAGCCGATTTTGTTGAGTGAGTTGTCAATTGATTGGCCTGGCGCACTCCGCAGTAAACTGCGGAGCTACAAGTACACGGTGTAACTCTTCGAAGGGCCTAAATTCAGTGAGTGCGAAGGGATAAGAGTTACGTGATAGAAGGAGAGAAAATCTAGGTAAATAAGACGGTAGTTAAGTAGCGCTGTGTCAACTTGAATTGCACTTTCTTCTTCTTTTTCAACTTATAGACGACCACTGCTGGACATAAGTCTCTTGCATGGACCTCCACAGAACTCGGTCTTGCGCCGCCTGAATCCAGCGACTCTCTGCGACTCGTTTGATGTCGTCGGTCCACCTAGTGGGCGGTCTGCCAACACTGCGCTTCCCGGTGCGGGGTCGCCACTCCAGCACCTTGGGACCCCATCGACCATCAGCTGTTCGAACTGTGTGCCCCGCCCATTTCCACTTCAGTTTCGCGACTCGCTGAGCTGTGTCGGTGACTTTGGTTCTCCTACGGATCTCTTCATTTCTGATTTGATCTCGCAGGGATACTCCGAGCATAAAGCTCTCTCAATCGCCCGCTGAGTGATCCTGAGCCTTCTTATGAGGCCCACAGTTAGCGACCCTGTTTCGGATCCATAGGTCATCACTGGCAACACGCACTTTATTGTTTGGTAACAAGTCGCTATTTATTTAAATCATTTTGCGGAGTGAATCTTCTGTATCTTTAAGTATTAGGTATTCTGTGACGATACCCAAGTTTCACACTCTTGACTCGTTGTTTATACAAATGTTATGAATTAGTTCCGTGAAAATCAAGGCCATAGATATAATAATATAATATGCTCTGAGAATTCCGTATCAATTAATTAATATTGTGGTCCAAGATCGCAGGCCCCCCAGACCTTTCTCATTTTCTAATTCATGAAATGTGCAAATGAAATGTGTCGATTACGCAGTATTAGCATCTACTTTAAGGTGTACCTAACTGCTAACTTGGGCAGCTAGCTAGCTAGCCAGTTTAGAGATATAAGGTGCTAAAGGTACGTAAAAACATTGGTAACTTTTCTTAAATTCTAAGTGCTGATTTTTTTATATGTTTGAAAGAATACCATAAAATACTCATAATCGATATCGACAGACACTTTCCGTGGGCCGTTATTTCCACCAGACGCTCTAAAGTTGGCAAAAAAATATCGTCTAAGTCTTCAGTTTTATTAGGCAACTATTTTAATACTCTCTGTAAGCAGCCGATCTATACCTTCTTGATAATATTACATTAAGGGCCGATTTTTCAATCCTCAGATAAAAGTACCAACAGCTACCTAAAGAATAAAGTTATGAGACTCTTTATTCGTCTGATAAGTGGTTATCAATTTTTCAATTAATTTAATTCCTAGGAATAACTATCAGAGGGATTATCTGACGCTAACTTCAGGGAGATGAAACAGATATACAGATTAAACGAATGTTAGAACGGGATGGACTATTCTTTTGATTGCTGTCAGTGGCAAAAAAACAAGGGTCAGATTTATATTCTCTTAGCGTCAGGTTACGAGTTACGAGGTTGTTTGGCTGTGTGGTGTTTATTTGTAATACTTGTTTAGTTTTAAAATAAGTATAATGGAAACAGGGGGAGCGATCAGCGAATTTTAATAGTGCTGAGGTTCAGAAATAAAATGACAGACGCAGTTACAAACAAAGATAAAGAATCTGCATGGAAAAAATTTAAAACTTCTTCAATTCATACGGAATTTCTAACGTTGAGCGCTCTTGGAAAACTTTAAAGTTATCTATAATATGAGGGCATTAAAAAAATACAAAAAAGAAATCCTCTGTCCAAAGATTATTATATTCATTTATTAATTAATTAATAATTGGATTAATATATTCATTTATTATTTCTTCCTCAATTGCCATGTCGTCAATGCTATCGAAAATTAAATTAAATACACTTGTAAAGCACTAAAACTAACCTCAAACTTAGTAACGTCAACATCATTTAACTAATGGATATGGAATAAACGGTTATATCTGGCGGTCAAAGAGTCAAATAGATTTATTCTTCAGGCAAGTGAATTATTCGACGAATAAAACCTATCTGACTATTGAACAACTGATTTTTTTGCTATCTATCGAATAAAACTTATCCGTCTGTTTATCTGAGGATTGAAAAATCGGCCCTAAGTTGCGGAATTCTAAAAAAAATATGATAATGATATATGTAGTTGTATCCCCACTGCTATATCAATACTATCTATGTATTATGTATTTTGTATGTGTTAAGTATTATGTATTAGACACAGTAACTAGAAGGTGCTATATTGATCCGAAATGGCGTACAGTTTGAGCGGAAAAGTTGCTCTGGTCACGGGTGGTGCTAGTGGAATAGGAGCCGCGTTAGTGAAATGCTTGCTCGAGGAAGACGTAAAGGTATTTTAACATATTAAATTAATAAATTCATAGTTAAAGCTTTCAAATTGGGTATTTGACAATTTTTTTTATATACTTGAAATAGAGGTTCTTCATGTTATAACACTATGTCATTTTTCTTTTTTTAATATATTAATTAATAGTCTCGAAGATATAGAGCGTTTACGTTTCCTGACAGAAAAAGAGAGCGCTATTGCAACATGATATCACGATTCAGTAGCTCCATACACTCTCCGTACAAAATTTCATTTTAGCCGCAGTGAAACAGCTTATAACTTTATTTTTTTTTTTTTTTTTATTCTATGACAAGATAGCCCTTGACTGCGATCTCACCTGATGGTAAGTGACGATGCAGTCTTAGATGGTAGCGGGCTAACTTGGAAGGGGTATAGCAGTGTAAATTCAACCCATACCCCTAATCGGTTTCTACACGCCATCGTGCCGGAACGCTAAATCGCTTGGCGGCACGTTTTTAACGGTAGGGTGGTAACTAGCCACGGCCAAAGCCTCCCACCAGACCAGACCAGAGACAATTTAGAAATAATAAATTCCTAAATTGCCCCGTCCGGGAATCGAACCCGAGACCTCCCAGTTATAAGACCACAGCGCTCACCACTGCGCCAGGGAGGTCGTCAAAATGACGTGGGTGAAGTGATATTTTGAAACCTTCTGCCACGTAATGCTACAATTTTTCAGAATTTAAAACTAAAATAAATGAATAAACAACAATTGAACAATAACAATTTTTGAACCTACCATACCAAACAAAACAACGAAAAAATAAAGTCAAAAATTTATATCGATAAGTAATGCTGTCAAACTATCCCGTATTATTTTATTTTCCAGCAAATAGCAGTATTGGATATAGCTGAAGAAGCCGGTATTGCTCTTCAGAATGAGCTTAACTTGAAGTGCAAAACCAATAAAGTATCGTTCATAAAATGCGATGTTACTGACAAAGAGGGACTGCTAGAAGCTTATAAAGAAGTAATAGACAAGAATGGGTATATAGATATTGTTATAAATAGCGCTGGTATTTTAGATGACACTCCAGAGATGTACGTAAGGGAAATAAATATCAACTTGGTATGTGGTAATTTTTTTATCTATACTTATATTAAAAGTGTAACTGGACGAATTCTGTACTTACAATACCTCTTTTTATACATATACTATATCATAGATTAAATAGGTATAGGCATTTTGAAAATTTTAATCGGAGGATGCTTTATTATCGATACTGAGCCCAAAACAATTTTTTTTTTTAATTTTTTGTCTGTCTGTCTGTGCGCGCGTCGAGCAAAAGCTACTGAACCGATTTGAATGAAAGGTATAGTGGTAGCTGATACTCTGGGTCAATATATAGGATACTTTTAATCCTGATAAACAATAATGTTTATGCGGAATATGGGATGAAAGTTTTTGTTTATTTTGCTCCATGACTTCGTCAAATCTAAACCGAATTTGATAATTATTTTTTTATTATAAATTGTGTACTATTAGAAAAATTTTGCCTAATTTTGCTGAAGATCTACTAAATATTATCGAAGATAGAGGACATAACTTCTCGCGTATAGTAGCAAGTCACTCTAAACTTTTTCCACGCGGACGAAGTCGCGGGAATCACTGGCTTAGATCGTGTGGAATTAGGTTTTTGATTCCTGCGGAAACTGTTTAATTTTTCGTGCTAAAAGGTAACCTATGTGTTAATTCTATCTCCATTCCAAAAGCCAAATTGGTTTAGTCCTTGTGGCGTGAAGGAGTGCAATAAGCATCAAAACGATCACATATTTTATGATGTTATAGTAAGGTCTTGTATTCCATATGCCCTAATGTGAAACGCAATGTGGGCAACCTTAGAATCGTTGACCCAGTACCATATAAGGAAGACATCATCAAGACCGGAAGCCACAGTTGAAATGGCGGCGCAAGTATCTCTCTCATGGTTATACCAACTAACATTTTTCCCATTCGCCATGGAGACACGGTTTCTGGAGTCTTAGGGCAAAATTCATAAGATACATATTTAACCAAATTGCTGCTTGTAACAGACGGGCTACCTCTTTTTTCTCGCAAAAAATCATCAACCTGAGCAAGTGAGCAATTAGCATGACTTGCACTTTGTGCAGTAATTAAATTAGCTTATTTTTAAAAAATCGGACTTTCGACTTTTTATATTAACCTGATAATAATAAATGATGCCATTAAAATATATAAATGTACCAACCTTGAAGCGGAATGTAAATATAACGCTAACTGGCTTTGTGATAAAGTTTGGCTGGTATGGTAGTAACTAGTAATCTTCGATCACAGAAAACTATACATTACCTACTACTCTACCAGACCAGACCTGGCTAATTTAGAATAGGTAATTTATAAATTCCTAAATTTACCTACTCATATCAGATCAATACAGAGACTTCCAGCCTACTGCATCATCTTCCGGCTTCTTATAGTGCCATCTCCTATTGGAGGTTGGCAACCATTAGGGCCATCTGTACTTTGAAAAATACTGTACGGAACAAGGGTGGGTTTCCCATACCATTGGCAAAAATTCTCCGCCCTGGCTGGTTTTCCACCATCTATATTCCCTAGAATTATGAGCTGCAACTTGCAAGAGGTCATATTTGCTATTCCTATTATTGTTTCAGACATCTCTAATAACAAGTTCTTTACATGCATGGAACATAATGCACAAGGAGAAAGGCGGATCGGGCGGTACCATCATCAATTTTAGCTCAATCGCGGCAATAAGTAAACTTGTATTCGTGCCGATTTACAGTGCCACCAAAAGCGCTGTACTGAAATTCAGCACATCTTTGGGTGTAAGTAAATTTCCTGTTGATTGCGCCTAGTAGAAAAACTGCATCAGACACGCACTCTTACGCAATGCGCCCGCACCGAAGCCGCAGCGTTGGTAGACCGGACCCCCCCACTAATTATCACAGGCCTGCGAAATTTAACTTTTTTTTTCCCCTTTCAATAATTATGTTATTTTTTTAAATATCCAGGCATGGTAAACTAAAATACATCTTTGATTTTTTTCTAGCACGTCGAGATTTTTTTTTATTAATGACATCAGATGACATGCATATTTTAGGTTATTTTAACAAACTTCATGAAAAAAACAAAAATTAACGAATTTAAAATTTAAAAAACCGACAGTATTATTTAAAAATAACGCTAAAGAGACTAAATAAATCAAAAAGACTTGTTATTTCTTTTTCTACTTCCTTCAAAACTCCTATTTCATCTTTTTCTCTTATGCTTTCTATCAGGTTTATTTCTCTTCAATATCTGGCAGTAGTCTGCCATCATGTTTGGGTTCCACCTTCCTTGATATCTGCTCTGAATGACCTTAATATCTTAGTAGAAGCTTTCACCTTTTTCTTTACTTACAGCCCCAAGATTCTCAAGAAAGGGGTCAATTTGAGAATGCAGAAAATGTAACTTTAAACTCATATTGCAACCCACTTTATGAAAGTTGCTGAGTAAAATACTCACTATATTGTCATAATTTGGGCTTTTACTGTTTTCTAAAAAAAATTTACTATATCTTTAAGTGAATTCCAAGCGTTATCTTTGATTTTATTCAAGATTTTTTCAAAGGTAGCGTCTTGCATGAGCTTCCCTATTTCAGACCCAAGAAAAATGCCTTCTTTGATCTTGGAATCCGATAAATGCTTAAAAACACAAAGGTAATTAACACAGGTACCATCTTTAGCTAGTGCATTTAAAAATGGCTTTATAATACCTAAGTTAATATGAAGTGGAGGTAGCAGAATTAAATCACAAAACTATCGTATCATCCTATTTACCTATGTATGTTTGTTACTCAATCACGTCGCAACGACTAAATCGATTTGGCTGAAATTTGGCACAGAGATAGATAATAGTCTGGAATAACACATAGGCTTCTTTTTATTCTGGGAAATAAGAGAGTTCCCGCGGGAATAAAAACCCTTAATTCACGCGAACGAAGTCGCGGGAATCATCTAGTAGTTGATACATATGTATTGTAATATGATTTCAATCACGACAAACAATGACTTATGAGGGTAGGTGAATATTTAAATGTCATCAATTCTACAAGCATGCACTATTATTAAAGAAATTGGAAGTTAACGCTAGTAATGCGCGGTAATACTCAGAAAAATGAAAATTCATTTTCTCAGAAAACTTACGTGATGGAATTTTTTTATTATTTTTTTCGTAGCTTAGTAACTAATACCTACCCAAATTGCTAATTAGTTTTTAAAGGGGAAAACCATCGCAGGCCTGTGTTACCTAACCGGACGATCTCAAGCGAGTCGCTGCCAGCCGTTGGATGTAGGCAGCGCGGGATCATCTTTTACGGCGACAGCTTTAAGAGACCTATTTCCAGCAGTGGACAGTTGATGATGATTTATATACTTTTACTTAAAAGGTTAATTCTCTCATTCTTTTCGTTGGTTTTGTTTCAGGATGGCGTTCATTATTCAGGAAGTGGAGTTCGTGTATTGACATTGTGCTTTGGATTGACAGACACGCCTATTCTAAGAAATCTCACTAAACTGTTCGACAAGAGCGTGAAAGCTAATCTTGATGGCGTAAAGTTACAGAGGTACGAATAAATTACATACCTAAAATGACATTACATTTACTTCCCAGAAATTCTAAAAACTATTTTGTAAATTAAAAAATCCTAAATACCTGCGATAACAAATCGGAAATGAGGAAACCCAAAACCGACATAGCTCTGCGAGTGGCCAAGCTGAAGTGGAAACTGGCCGGGCACATAGATCGAAGAACCTGATGATTGTTAAGATCCCAAAGTACTGGAGTGGCGACCCCGTAGTAGACGTCATCAGACGAGTCGCAGGAATTCACTAGATACAGGCGGCGCAAGACCGAGATACGTGAAAATACATGCAAGAGACCTTTGTTGAGAAGTGGACGTCTATCGGTTGTGCTACGACCATACATGTACCATGCATGCATGATACATGACACTTGTTCGCTTTACGACAGATTCACTTTAAGACAGATTTGCTTTACGACAGATTCGCTTTACGGCAGATACGCTTTACGACAGAAATTGTAATGGTCGCTACTCCACGTTCTTTGATATAATATTTTCTAGGCAAGCGCGCTCCAACCTAGACCTCATCAGTGCTATCCAGTATTGATTGTCATCAAGCGCAAGCCTATATCGGTTAAAAAAAATATATGAAGTTATATTGGTAAATGCTATAAATAAACAGCTAAACTCCTCATTAGTCGAACAATATCTTCCACTTTATTTCTTTTTAATTCCAGCCCTGAATCAGCAGCCAAAGCAGTCATAGAAGCATACAAGCAAGCTGAGAGTGGTAGCGTCTGGTTATCTACTAGCGATAAGCCAGCCCTTAATGTTACTAATGAGCATGATAAAAGCATAGAATTGTTTGATTATTGTGTTTATGATTAATTAAGGAAAATAACAGTTTCTGTAATAAAAATTTCGCAACTTATTTATGACTTGCTTATTGCTTATTCCAGACATAAGTTTAACAAATCTATTATAAGTATGTTGTTTATGAAAAAAGCTTTTTTTTTATTCGATGACTTGTCATAGATAAGATAGTCCTTGACTGCGATCGCACCTGATGGTAGGTGACGATGCAGTCTAAGATGGTAGCGCGCTAACTTGGAAGGGGTATGGCAGTGTACATTCAACCCATACCCATAATCTTTGACGGAAGGGCGGTACCAAGTCACGGCCAAAGCCTCCCACTATAGTTTAGAAATTTAATAATAAATTCCCAAATTGATCACACCGGGAATCCAACCCGAGACTTTCCAGTTATAAGACTTCGTTGCTGACCACTGCGTCAGGGAGGTCATCAATGAAAGGTCAGGAAGCTTAATGTACAAGTGGAGATTATAATTATGTATTATAATATGTTTAAAAACACGGGTTCGACTCGCTCCCGCAATACTTGAGTCACACAATTACTTATCTGTTGTTACGTTGTTACCTACTTTAAAAGAATAATGAAATAAAATGATTAATTATTAATTACTTATTGAAACAATAGGTAATTAATATTGGAAACAATAAGTCATTAATATAATATTGGAACTATTATATACTATATAAGAAATATAATTATTTATTTTAAGAAATTATTCGGTACTCTTAGCAAAGGGTCAATTTCACCAACGACGAGAGGGCTAAAATTGATGTTTTGGCAGCTTTCCAAAACAAAAACCGCCAGATCGTCATAGTTTTTCCTCGGTTAAATGTTATTTGGCGTTGGTGAAATTGGCACTAAAATAAGGTGACTGACTGACTGATCTATCAACCGTGCTCTACCACTGACGGATCGGCCTGAAAGACAATAGACATACAGATAGTTATTTGGACGTAAGCATCCGCTAAGAAAGAGTTTTTGAAAATTAAACCCTTAAGAGGGTAAAATCAGGGTAAAATAGGCCTTTGAAAGTTTGAAAATCGAATCTAACGTGAGTGAAGCCGCAGATAAAACCTGAAATGCATAATATTATTTAAATCACAGAGTAAGGACAGCTTAAACTGTGTTAAAATAATTAATTCATTCATAATTTTTTTTATTTATATAATATAGGATACTTTTTATCCCCAGAAAATGTTTACCCCATGGACGAAGTTGCGGGCAACAGCTAGTGTATTCTTGTTTTATTTGAATTATTTATTATCGGCGCTGAAAAAACGATATAGCAACAAAAAGATAAGAATATTGGTCTGTGTCTAATATATATTTGGATAAACAATATCATTAAGATCGAACGCAGATGTCCGATTTTAGTTTGAGACCGATATGTCCTGATTGTGTTGAGTCACACGAGTTCTATTTTTTTCTTCAAAAGTATCCAACAGGGTTGATTACAGTTGGTTTACACTAAAGAGCAACGAAGCTAATAAACATAATATTATGAGGATGGCATGGCGCAAACTTAGCTTTATGTACTTTGGCCTAACAAGGGCGACACATGCTATACTTTTCATAAAATCAAAATCAAAATCAAAAATTCATATTATTTTTGTTTAAGTGATGTTGATGATGAGGTTGACCTCCTACTATTAGCGTTGTCTAACTTGGCTCGGCTTTGAGATAGTTAAAACGATACAAAGTCATACCATATATCTGTCTAATTTTAAATCTGCATTGAGTATTAAGTCTGATTAGTAATTAGCCTTCCACTCGTAGGCGTTTGTTTGTCTTTTGGATTTTTTGAGCGCAGTTTTTGGGAAACCTGCGATAGCAGATATTTTTTTTTATTCCATGACAAAATAGTCCTTGAGTGCAACCTCACCTGATGTTAAGCGACGATGCAATCTAGGTTGATAGCGCGCTAACTTAGAAGGGATGGTAGTCTTAAGTCTTATTCTGAGATCTACAGAGCGTGCTCTGACTGAGTTAAGACTCAAGATAGAGGTTAAAAGGAGACACAAATATATGCTCTGACATAAATCTCCAAAAACAGTCAAAACATCAAATTTACGCTCAGATAAAACTTATTTTACGTTGGTAAAATTGGCCCTTAGTGGTATTTATGGAGTCTTGTTCTATTTTGTAATAACTTTTGTCAGACCATTACTGACTGACCGAGACCATGTTATATTGGTGGTAGTCTGCGAGGGGAATAATTACCTACAGTGTACCTACTTATTATGAATTCAAAATAAAATATTATTAGATAATATTATTCTTATCCGAGATGGCATACGCTGTGGACGGGAAAGTGGTTTTGGTGACCGGTGCTGCAGGTGGGATTGGTGCAGCTTTAGTGAAAACTTTACTTGACGAGGATGCGAAGGTACGCTTGGTTAAACTTGATAAGTTTATTTATAGAATAGAATAGAATAGAAATATTTTTTATTCAAATAAACTTTTAGTGCTTTTAAATCGTCGATGAATCTACCACTGGTTCGGAATGTCCTTCCTGCCGAGAAGAGCCAGCAATAAACTCGGCGCCGGCGGTTGCTCTTATAATTTTTTTTTTACAATAGGTAACAAAACTATGCTATTTATACAGTGTTCACTCTACTATAATATTATCAATTATATTATTGATCGTACTTATTAGCATACTTTTGGACAATAGATATAATTACAGTATAATTATTATTATGTAGTTAGCTTTTTACAATGAAATATTCTTGTAATGATACAAGTATACATCATATACTACTTTACAAGGTTACCTTTTGCGATAGTACGTAGTAAGTAGGTACATTATATTTGTTAAACTAAATAAAATGAAACTTATTAAACTTTGTCTTTAATTTCGTTAAGGTTTTTATCATGCGTATGTTCTAATGACGCATGACGTAATTATAATTAATTACTGTTAGAAATTATCTCCTTAGGTGTAACTTTATCTACATTCTACAACGGTCAAACGGGAGTGTGATAATTGATAAGATTGCCATTTTTGTTAGTTAGCTACAAACATAGACTTATTATATTAATAATAGAATATTATTTAAAATACACATAAAATATTTATACTCTGAGAACCTGTTCAATTTGTGAAATTAAAAAAATAATGAATTATAGAAGTTAAGGCCGTCAGAAATGAAGAAAATGAGGCAAAGAAAACAGTAAATAATTATTACACTGTGCCCATTTATTTTACAGCACGTAGCAATGCTAGATATAGCTGAAGAAGCCGGGACTGCATTACAAAAGGAATTAAACACAAAATACAATACCAGCAAAACAACATTCATAAAATGTGATGTTACTGACAAGGAAAGTCTTTATGAAGCATTCAAAATTGTAAAAGATACAATTGGTTACATCGATTTGGTTATAAATAATGCTGGGATTTTAGATGATAGGCCAGAACATTATGTGATGGAAATAAACATTAACTTGGTAAGTAATACTTGAACCGAAAACGCCCTCCTTTGTTGCCTTAAACCTATGATATAGTATAATGTATAAAAAGAGGTGGATATGTTACAAGCGTGTGGTTAATGATAGCAGATATTTGTCGTAATGGCAGATATTTGTCGTAATTTGCCATATCATTTGACAATGAAGTACTCTATTATCTCGAAGAGTATCTTCGTCGGTCGGCACAATTTTTTCACTTGTTTTGTGAGTATATAACTCATTCCTAGTAGACATCATTGCCTTAAACAGACTAGTTTCTAATGCTGAACTAAACTTTCTTTCTCGAAAGTCGCTGCAAAATCCCTTCCAAGTTAACCCGCTACTATCTTACACTGCATCGTCACTTACCATCAGGTGAGATTGCAGTAAAGGACTATCTTTTCATCAAAAAAAAAGAAAATTCGATTGATTGGAGAGTGCAAAACCCAGTTCAGATATCATAATGTTAAAAAATAAATGAAAAAGCTGCATTCAAAACAGACCCTCAAATCCACATTACGAACTTATACCAAACTTGCTTAGGGGTCAACCTTGTCACTTGTAACAAAAATTCTCTTATTGTAAAAATAATTAATTATTAAAATTGGCCTAGAAATTATATTACTACATACAGATTCTTCTAATAGTTGTCCAGTAAATAAATTGTGTTTTGGTTTGGCGACGCGCATTAGCAAGTTAATTAAATAATGATGACAAAATGAAGTTCTGTTTATATTTTTCATCCAGGTATCTCTAATAACCAGTTCTCTACATGCTTGGAATCTAATGCATAAAGAAAAAGGCGGAAAAGGCGGTACCATAATGAATTTTAGTTCAGTAGCAGCACTATGTAAGGCAGTAAATGTTCCAATTTACAGCGCTACAAAAATCGGTGTCCTAAAATTCAGCACGTTGTTGGGTGTAAGTGAATTAGTTTACTATACTCTTTTAATTCATATATCTATTTTATCACTAAATCTTTTCGCACATCACAAACTTCACACAAATTTTTTTCTCAGAAACTTTTCCCGGAGCCCTTAAGATATCGATTTGGCTGTTTGGCACAGAGATAGATTATAGTGTGGAATAATACATAGGCTACTTTTTATCGCGGAAAACAAGAAAGTTCCCGCGCGAATTAAAAAACCTCAATCCAAGCGAACGAAGTCGCGGGCATCAACTAGTAATACAATATGAGATGTAATGCGAAAATGTGTTTGTTTCTTGGTTTTCCTTTTAATCGTCAGCAGCAAAACTATGGAGGAGAAGCAAAGATTTCCCTGGATTTTTCTTTACAAAAAAAAAATCTGCGAAAATATTATATTGTACACATTTTTTTACTTTTAAAATTACTACAATTTTAGGATGAAGAGCATTACTCAAGAAGTGGTGTCCGCATTTTATGTATTTGTTTTGGCGTGACAAATACGCCTTTAATGAGAAATACGAAAAATTTGTTTGATAAAAGCGCTGAAGGACCAATAGCGGAAGATTTACAAAATTTCAAGTCACAAAGGTATGACGAATATAGTTTTCACCTCACTACTTTGAAACGCGTCACTTTTTTGCTTTTCAGTGAACAATTTAATTTAATTTGTTCTACTATGGCCTAAATCCCACTATTTCTGACAGGAGATCCGTGCCCAAAAGTGGGCCGACATCGATAGGTTTGAGATGGTATTCTTACTAGGCTCATAGTTAGCGGGCTCAGAGAGACTCAGGCGATGATTAACAGTGTTATACTCGCAGTATCCCTGCCATATCAAATCAGAAATGAGAAGATCCGTAGGAGAACCAGAGTTACCGACATAGCTCATTGCGTCGTGAAGCTGAAGCGGCAGTGGGCGGGGCATAGTTCGAAAAATTGAAGGTCGTTGGGGTCCCAAGGCAGATGAAAGTTTATACAAGAGACCTATGTCCAGCAATGGACGTCTAAAAAAAGACGTCCACTAAACGTCTACAGTAGGTTATAAAGAAGAAGAAATAGATACATGAGGCGTATAAAACTCATAAATTTTTAAATAATATAGATAATAATTTGCAGTTTTGTAACGGTGATATATTTTCGTTTCCAGCCCTGAATCAGCAGCCCGTGCAGTCATAGAAGCATACAGACAAGGCGCGAGTGGTAGCGTCTGGATATCCACAAGCGCTAAGCCAGCCCTTGATGTTACTACAACTTTTGACAAAAGCATTGATCTCTTCAGTGAATATGTTTACAACTAGTTTGTTTAGAATTAGTAATCTTATCGATTGCAATGAACCTTGTAACATTTTATCCAAGAAAATTATTAAAATCTTACCTAACCTAGTGGGTACTTTACTTTTCTACATAACACTGCTCAGGCTCTCAGTTGCAATAGCAACGGAGAGCCACCATAAGTATACTAATATGTATCATTAAATTTTTCGCGAAGGGATTCTTGCGATCCGAGAATAAATTGATCGGATGGCTCTTTTCTACAAAAATAGTTTCAATATCAGCTGCTCTGTCCCACAGCAATATTCCGTACGACATTACACTGTGGAAGTATGCAAAATAGACTGTGCTGACAATTGCAACTTGTAAAAGGACTATATTAAAAATACACAAATCAACAGGTAAAGATAGTTTTAATAAATATAAAGTATATTATGTAGTTGATAAGTTGATACCAGTGATGATGTCAAAGCTATTTAGACTATTAAAATATTAATAAGCAGAAAGTACTAGTTTGTCCAGATCTGGCACTTCGGAAGCTCAATTTTATTTATACAAGTTTTAAGTTTTACCGTGATATAATTATTATAGTAATTATCCCTAGAGGAGACTTGTGCCTAGTTATATTGATTTAATGAATGAACTACACTTTGAATCTTCACGAATAATATACATGATGTTCAATCAGAAACTATTTTAGCATTGACGTTTGTACGCATAATTTTGAATGCTTGATGTATATTGTCACTGATGTCTGCCACTTCGTTGTTACTGATGAGCCATGTACTTCCACTTCTGCCGGTCTTGTAACTTTGCATTAATCGTTGAGCAGCTACTTCAGCACTAAAACAAGTGAATGTAAGTAAAAACTTTTATCCTTCAAGCAGCCTTCAAGATGTAAATACAATGTTTACTATCTTTCGGTAGTCAAAATGGAAAGACAAGTTGAAAGGATTGAATAAAAAAAAAATACTGAGGATACATACGATTGCATATCTTTTTCTTTCATTGTTTTAAGTCCTTCATCTACTAACTCGTCAATAGCCTCCATTTTGTCCCATATGCCCGATTCTGTTATACCAAAACATATTGTCAACACTCGCACATTGGTGTGGCGATAATATTCTTCTTTCTACAAAATTATATAATGAAAATTATACAGACAACTAAAGCAATGTAGTGACAAAAGCCATGCAATCATGCAATTTTGAGCATTTTTTTTTATTACGACGCGGACGATGAGCGATGACGCATAACTTTTATTTGTAAGAAACAATTAGATACGCGATTTCTGGCAACTGCTGAGCGTCGTGTTTTAATTGTTACTTTGTTAATATAAGGCTTAACACATTTTTACATCTTACACATTGATTTGTGGATAAGACTTCGGCCGCCTTTTCGGGGCTTCAATTCCAGGCAAGCTTGGCAAGTAGACTTGACAAAGTTGTGTATGTTTTGAGCAATAATTAAATATCGCTCGTTTTAAAGGTGAAAGAATAGGTACATCGTAAGCAAACCTGGATGTCTGGCTGAGGGTTCTGTATAACGTTCTTAAAGGCGTGTGAAATGTGAATTCTTTCAATTCGCATTTTGCCAGGCGGAAATACGAATAATATAGTAGTTGTTTTGAAGACTAGTGTAGAAGAAAGAAGTTTCAATTTCTTACCCCAACACAGTTACTGAAGTGTAATACTGCCGCTTTAGTTGCTGAGTATGTAAAAAGACTCGGTGATACTAAAGACAGGGCGCTTATTGAAGACATGTTGATGATGGTCCCTCCTTTTCCACCACGATCGACACGCATAAGATCAATTGCTTTGTAAGTAGAAGAAATTGTGGCTGACTGCAACAGACATAAAATTTATATGCATTCACATGCTAAAAGATATTTGTTACTAATTTCACTCACGAATGAGAAAAATTTTATTTATTTATTATTTATTTGCACCAAAACAACAAAATTGTTTGTGAGTGAACAAGCAATTCCTATCTGGACCTATTGCTGGAGCTCTCAAGGTCATCATATTATCATTTTGGTGACATAATAAAGATAAGCAATCTTTTAGAGAAAAATAAATACGCGTGCAAAATGAACAAATGATCCATTTACGGTGTAAATTAATAAACGAAGCAATTTTATGGAACAGTGATAAAAGTATGCTAAGATTTAATCAAATAAAGAAAATATGACCGATGAATGATGAATCTGATGTCGAAGATACACAGTAGGGATATAGACAACATTTGCATGTAATGTTTAGAGTTTTAGATATAAAATGGTTTTATGAACTAACCAAATTTGTTTCAATCGTTTTTTTAAACGTCTTCATAGTTTCAGCAGCAATACCAGCGTTGTTCACAATCACGTCAATACCGTTATGGTCATCATGAACTTTATGATAAATCCCAAATAGCTCTTCATCCTTTGTGACATCACATTTAAAGAATCCGGCTTTATTCTCACCATAAGTTGTTCTTAGTTCTTCTTCTAATTTTTTACCTTCATTTTCAGCAATATCTAGAAATGCTACGTACTGTGAAATTAAAATATGAAGTTGTAGTTATAGTTGGATGTTTGCAAATACTTATTTTAACAATATGCTTAATTTATGATTTTGTTTTCATTCAATTTAATTCTTACCTTTACACCTTCTTTTAGAAATTGTTTGACAATATTTGCACCTATTCCACTAGCACCTCCGGTAACTACAACTACTTTTTCTTTCAGTTCATGCATCATTGAAATTTAGTACAAAATGTTCTTTTGTCCTTCAATGCCTGCAAATTTCTGATATCATACTGCCTGTAAAGTAGTCTTATTAGCACTTTTTAGGGTTCCATTTTTGTTGAATAAATTAAAACTTTGTTGAATAAGTTAGAAAGATGTTTTAAAATTTGCCCAAGATATCTCGGTATTAAGTACCGTATTGAGAAACAATATCTAAAAACTCTTTACACCATAGGTAAATTTAAAAAATCTTATTAATTTTATATATTCTACTTAAATTAAAAGTCTTAACAATATTCCAATTATGTGCTAGATTGAAGTAGGTAGATATATAATCTTTTATATAATATTATGTGAGAAAAAAAAAGAAAAACCAAACAACAGAAATAACAAAAGCGAGACAATAACTTCATGAAAAAAAGATGTACCTAAGCGACATGCGATAAACAATGATGATAAGAGAAGTAGAAAATAATAATAATCCGTCGCTAACACTGATAATGAACTAAAGCTGAATCTTCGTCGCTAACACCGATAATGAACTAAAGCTGAATCTTCATTATTTAACAGTGTTGGTCTTTCTGAATTATAGGTACTTAGTCTTAATAGTTTTAAAATATAAAAAAAAATCCCTTTTGAAGTTCTTGTTATACTGACATAGAGACAAGCTTTTATTTATTTTTTCAGATCACCCATAGATCTAGTATTGATAGTCGCTATGCCATATAGTAAATCTATGAATTAACCATAATTTTTTTTCTACGGAATCTTATTGTTGTTAGTACATATGTAGTTTTGTATCTTTGAATTGCAGCTATCAAACTGTATATTGTGATAAAAATGATGTGTAATTCATAAATAAACATTTATTTGTGATAAGTGATATGCATTCAGCAATAATATATCTGCTGTAAAACGGAATGCATATTTAATAAATCATATTATATTTAACATAATGAAATTGTTAACCATATTAATTTTATACGTAAATTAAAATCTATTTTCTTTACTTAATTAATTTAATTTATTTAAGGAGTAAATCTGTAACAAATTTATTGAAATGAATACTTAAATAAATCTATAATCTATAAATCTATTTATTTATTTTCATATGGAATATTGTTATGGGGTTCTGCTGCTGATTGAAAAACAATTTTTATACTCCAAAAAAGGGCTATCCGTGCAATATATAAAATGAAACCCAGAGATTCTCTAAGAGCCTTTTTTAAAGATATCAGTATATTGACTATACCATCACTTTATATCTTTGAAAATATTATGTATGCTAGAAAACATCTTTCATCTCTAATAAAGAACACCGTCTGTCATAGTTATAATTTGCGACATTCGCATGTTCAGTTGGCCGTGCAGAAATGCAGGTTATCGAAAACAAGTAATATCATTTATAGGAAACTCTATACGCTTTTACAATAAAATTCCAAAGGACATTACAAATCTTTCTGACATGCAATTTAAAGCAAAAATAAAATATATTCTAATAAAAAAGGCATATTATAAAATAAATGATTATACTTATAGAAGATAAAAACGCCTTGAAAATCTAAGTTTGCACAAGCTATTGTGAGGTTAGGAAAAAATTAAATTATGTGCCATTGTATATATCTTTTCTTTTTTTTCTGACATAAAAATTATGTACTTGAGTACCTATTTCTTTTTTAATCATATTTATTATGTTTAATGACATCATATTATTATTATATTTTGACCCTTGACATAAGTAGTACATAATTTTTTCTTTTGCATTTAATTAATTAATTTTTATTTTTATTAAGTATTTTGTACTTATTGATGTAAAATTTGTTGACATTCGTAAGCGTTTTTGTGAGTCATAATCGAAAAAAAAAAAATTGGCCTTTTTGAAGAGCTTTTAAAAAAGGTCATCGAGTCTACCAGAGATCCAAGTGCCTTGTCCAAAAAATTAGTTTGGCCAATGTTTGCAATCCGAAGGGGCAATGCTGCCAGCATCTTGGGTACTATGTCGTGCTGCGGAGACATTGATAAGTTTACAAAAAGGGTTTTTTTAATTCAGTTTTCAATTTTTTTTAGAAGTAATTTTGATAATGGCAATATTAATTTTAAAAGTAATCTCGGTATTCATAATATTGCTTGTTCATTGTTTTAAGATTTTGATTTATATCGATACATATTTACATATGTACTTATATTATTATTTAAATACTTTCTAAAGCAAGGAGATTTTATTTTGAATAAAACTATTTAAAAAGTAGGTAAGTGTTTATTTAAAAACAATATTCTAAAAAGTATTTTTACTCTATTCATAAAATATTACATATAAAAAAATAATAATACATATTAATAAGTTTCATTTGATTGGATCACACTTTTATGTACGTAACTTTTCAAGTGGAAGTGGAATACGTGTCATCGAAATGGCCAATCTCGACTCCACGTAGTCTTGTCTGCCCTACCCCTAGAGTGTTTTTATGAAGCGCGAAGCCAGAAGCTCGCAAAGGAGGTCCTGAATGAAGTGAGCCTACGAGGCTGAGTAGAGCGAAGGGGGAGGTGACGAGCGAAGCGAGCCGGCGACCTCCATAGCGAAACGACCACCCAAAAATCCTTACAGTTGTGATAAGGGACACCTCCACACCTCCTAACCCTCCCCCTCCTGCCGCACGATTCTAAATTTTTATCTATTTTTTTATAACTACCCAGAAATACTTGCACCCAGAAACCCTTAGTGTTAGTTAGGTTAGAAGACGGTAATGGGGAGAATGGATGGTCGTAATCCCTCCCACTCCTTTCTCCTTACACTCTTTCACGTCCCATCCGTCCTTACTTAGTGAAGTTTTGCCCAAATCCACTCCCCTGAACCCCTCCCCTCTCCGTAGCGGCATCACCTCTTATAATAATTATTATATCGAGCAATCAGCGGACAATATTTTGTAAGCATCATATATTCTGTCGGTGATTTCTATGATTTTTCCTTCATTAATTAGCCATGTGCTTCCAGTTTTGCCTGTTTTGTATCCTTCAATCACACCCTTTGCTGCTGCATTAGGCCTGCAAAGGAAGACACATATTTTATTTATACCAACCACGCTACCCATATAGTAGCCAAGTAATAAAGCTTGGTAACCAGGGGCGGATCTTGAATTTGTGGGGCCCTGGGCTAATACTGCTTAGCGGCCCTAACTAATTACTCAACTAATTGCCATTTTGACAAGAAACTGTTTTCTGTAGTGATGTAGGTATATGTAATGTAATATATGTTAAGTACTGTGAGTGGCGTGCACAGGATGTACTATAGGGTAGGCAGATGATACAAAATGGAAAAAATCTTCAGTGCGAATTATAAAAAACTTAAGGGTAGGCATTGTACAAATTATAAAAAGCCTACCCTTAAGTTTTTATAACTCGTACTGGCGATTTTCTCCATTTTACATCATTTTGTCGCGTTATGCCTACCCTGTGTGCACGCCACTGACTGTCTGTCTGTACAGGAGTTAAGTTCCGAACAATCATCTGTCAAATTCAAATTTTCGTTCGCAACATATTTTATGAATTAGAGTAGGTTAAGAAAATCTAAACGTCAAACATTTTCGTTCGAACGAAGTTGCGAAACGAAAACGAACCGTGGTAGGAAATACGCGAAATTTCGATCGATATTTCGTTTTTCGTTGAATAAGAGTAGACCCCCAGTTTGGTTGGGGGCCCTCTGTATTCACGGGGCCCTGGGCTGCAGCCCAAAAAGCCTTTAAGTAGATCCGCCCCTGTTGGTAACTAATACGATATTAGTAGAGACAGTACGAGTAGTAGTAGTATTAGTACGTAGTAGTAGTAGGTACGAGTAGTAATAGGATTCAGGCGGTGCAAGACCGAAGCCTGTGGAAGTCCATGCAAAAGACCTATTTACAGCAGTGGACGTCTATGGGTTGATAAAGAAGTACGAGTAGTATGATTCTATATCTAAATAGCGGACGCCCGCGACTTCGTCTGCGTCTCCAATTCACAATGGACAGTTCCTAAATCCCTCTAGTTTAGGTGGACAGAGCCCCTGTAGAATCAGGATTGAGGAGTTGGGTCCTGGAAGTTAACGATGTAGTCTTTACTTTACTTTAGTCTTTTTTGGTATACCTTTATACCTTACCTTATACCTAAAATTTTTTTTTTTTTTTTTAATAATAACTATCCATAATGAACAGTTCCAAACAGTTAAGGTGGGCAGTACCCCTGCAGCATCAGAATTGAGGAGTTGGGACTGGAAGGTTTTATGAAACCATCTCGCAAAAATTTTGTATTGATTAAAAAAAGATTCAGATACTTACATAGGTAGAAAACACAACTTCTTCTAATCCTTTTTCGAAAGTCGGTTAAAAAAGTAGCCTAGCGGCATTCGGCATTAGTTAAGTGATGTTTATTAGATTCATGCCAACTTTATGCCAACTAAATAAATAAATGCAAAAAAAATATAAAGATACTTCTTTCAATCAAAGAATAGAAGAGAAAACATAAGCCCATGCGAAGTGGAAAAGATTGAGCAAGATACATACGGCTGCAGGAAGTTTTCTTTTTTTGACCTCTCTATCCGCTTAACCATACTTTCAGTTGCTATGTCGTCGAAACTTTGCACTTGATTTAGAATTCCGGTGTCCGTTGCTCCAAAACACATCGTCAAAACTCGCACCTTGGTGTGGCGATAATAATCTTCTTTCTGTGTATAAATCAGCAAATTATAATTTTTTAATTAATTTAAAACATAGGTTTTGTAAATAACTGTGCCAATATTATGAAATTTTTTATTTGCCTTAATAAAAATAATAGCAAAATCCTTTCTTAGCACCTACCACCCTACCGTCGCTAAGCAATTTGGCGTTCGGGCACGATGGCGTGTAGAGACCGATTAGGGGTATGGGTTGAATTTACACTATCATACCCCTTCCAAGGTAGCCCTTTGCGATCTTAGACTGCACCTGTCACTTACCATCAGGTGAGACCGCAGTCAAGGGCAATGTCATTGACTATAAAAAAACATGGTGTGTGACCGTATAGCTATACTATATTATCTATACTAGGAGATTAGAGAAAAATTATCTCTGTCACAGCTATTCAATTGTGGGATTGGTTAAAAGTACCTACTAATAAAATTGCTACAGAGTGTCAATTGCAATCATCTCTAATTGGAATGTAGCAAGAACGCTAAAAATTCAGCTAATAACCCCAACTGACACTACAGCAACGATTGCTGCAGCTTTTCCCCAATCGACCAGCTAGGTCATTTTAAAAAAGGAGGAAGTTCTCAATTAGTCGGAATCTTTTATTTTTATTTTTTATGTATGTTCCCCGATTACTCGATGACGCTTGGACCGATTTGGAAAATTCTTTTTTTGTTTGAAAGGGCGTAACTTTCCAGATTTCATTAGGTCAGGATCTGATGATGGGCGAGAGTAGACGTGTGACAGGTGCTTGTGTGCATTGGCAAGCCAGTGCCTGGGCGGTGCTATTAGCGATACTACAGGCACAATTGATATATTTTGTATAGTGGCGTTTGTAATAATTTTTACGTTTATATTATGACTGCAAATGTGCTTACCCCCATACATACGCTAAGATGTAGCACCGCACTTTTAGTAGCTGCATATATAAACAGACTAGGTGACATCAATGTCAAGGCAGAGATAGAAGAGACGTTGATGATAGTTCCTCCAACACCACCGCGGTCAACACGCATCAACTCTAAGGCCTTCAACGTTGATGATACTGTCGCAGTCTAGAGAAGGAAACAAATAAATAAAAATAAATAACCAGTCAAATGCGAATCAGACGCCAAAAAAACACGTTTCTAGTGGGACAGCCCCCTTTAATTTATATTTTATTTTTATTATTTGTTGCTATAGCGGCAAAAACAAAATTTGAACTCTCTACGAATCATAAGATACAGCCCGCTGACAGTAAACATAGAACATATTATTCGTTTTGCGCGATTGCATTTTTAGTAACAAGAATACTTACAAAATTTATTTCAATGAGCTTTTTATACGTATTCATTTTTTCCGTAGTAACAGCAGCATTGTTTACTACGATATCAATTGCTCCAAAGTCTTCAACTATTTTGTCGAATACATCATGCAGTGCATCATCTTTTGTGATGTCACATTTGAAGAAACCGACCACACCTTGTCCGTAATCTTGTTTAAGTTTATTTTTTAATGTAATCCCAGATTCTTCATCGACATCAACAATAGCTACATACTGTAAAAAAAGTTCATCATGAATGCGTTGCTAAGTTTGGTTAGTAGTTAAGTTTTAAAAGTTTCGCGGGAACTCTTTGTATACACACGCAAAAATTGAAATACATATTACCAATTCAAATACATGTATACAAGAAATCACGTCAATCATTTGCTCTATTGCTACGGGCAATCCAAATAACAAATACACTTTCACATTTTTACAATTTTATAATAATTTAAATTACATGTATCTACAAAACATATATATATAAAAGAAAGTCGTGTTAGTTACACTATTTATAATTCAAGAACGGCTGTAAAAATTTCATTTTCGCATACATTTTGTATTGAACGAGTTTTTTGATGGCAAGGAAAGTGACATTTTATATATACAAATCTAGCAAATTAATATACTTCGTGGAGTGAATTGAATTTGATTGAATACGTGTGGTTATATATTCAAAGTTAAGTGCATTTTTTTCATATTTATAAAAGAAAAATGATTGGGAATGTAATTTTACTGACATTATACATATATATTACCTAAGAAAATTTTAGTGCGCCACGAAAATATTCGGTTTTTAATTAGTTTCGTGATATAAATAAGCCGTGATGAAAACTTGAATAAACAATTTTTAGTGCTTTGAAAAGAATTATAAGATAAAAAGTTGTTATTATGATATCGAGAAGTAAAAACTAATGCAATCCATTCCTAATTCATACACAAAACATCATAAAAGTTGAAAAATGAATCAGTATATTTATATAGGTTATGAGGTTATACAATAAAATGGTGGATTCATGTTAAGCTGTAATGTGGGTCACATATCATCCATTATATAGCTATTAACTTCATAATAGTTCACACGTGCCCCCTTAATAAGTCAGTGTAATAAGAGTTCACAAATACCTCTTATACAGCATTTGGCGTAATTTTATCCACTAAACAGCCCTTATTCAGCCTAAGCTGTTTAAATATCACTGACAGCTATTATGCAGCTGTAGGATCACCAGTGTACTCTTAAAAGAGTCTTAATACGCATAGAGTTTCAAATAGGTCTAAAAGTGAATATTTATACAGCTATCTGTGCTACTTGGGTTATAGATTACATTAATCTGACAACGCAACAATCAGGTGCAGCAGAAAGTTTTCTTCTTATTCGACTGCTTCTTCGAATAGCGAAGCTTGGCAGTCAGCTTTGTATACTCCTGTTTGTTCTGCGCGAGGCAAAAGAGTTCAGATGCACTTGTGATTGGTATTTTACTTTTTATTTTCTTTCAGACAGCCCTCGTAACAAGTTCTTTGAAGGCTTTGGAGCTGATGCGACACGATAAAGGCGGCAAAGGAGGCACAATAATAAATGTTTCATCGGTCAGTGCGCTTGCTTTACTGTCGCCAACAGCATTCATCTATGGCGCAACCAAGGCCGCTATTCTTCATTTCACTTCCAGTATTGGGGTAATCATAATGTATTATTTAAAGTAATCATTATCTCTAACTATTGCCGGCCCACTTCTGGGCATACCTTTGGGATTGTCTAAAAATAATATCGACATAGTAACAATTGCAATCATCTCTGATTGGCTGAATTTACGGCTTTCTTGCTGCATCAATGCATTATTATACAATAGTTAGAGAATCAGAGGTGAGAGCCAATCAGAGTTGATTGAGAACATTACACTGTAGCAACCATTTTTAGACGATCCTACAGCTGGTGTCACTTAAAATGAGAAGATTTAGGTCATAGTCCAACGTTGACCAAATGCGGATTAATATTATTGCTTGCTACGAGTATAAATGCTTCAAACGCACAGAACTTCGAAGAGTTAGGCCTGAGACTCGAACCTCGGACACTCCAAAAAAGAATGCCAATGTTTTAACCATTAAGCTATCACCGCAGTGTGAATTAAAAATAGTAGTGTAATTAAAAGTAACTTACGTGCAAGAATCATACCTAAATGTTTGTGCTAAAATTCAAAACTGGTTCTTTTTATGAGCCAATTTTTTTGGTGTGACGCAGATAATCATTAAAATATTTCCACATTATAATACCAAATTTGAATTTAATGAAAAAAAAAACTAGCCCGATGATACCTACGACTTCATTCCCGTGAAATTTTGTCTCTTCTGGAATGATAACAGGATTAGGGAACAGCTATTTGTAACAAGTTTAAGCTCGATTAGGTATAGGAGAACGATACGCGATCGCATGTTGTGCGGATCGCATGATCGAACGTTCTCATGGTATCTCAATTCTGGGATGAAAAGTATCTATCCTGGACGTCTGTAATCTCGAAACCTTTCAAATTAAAGAACGAACATACACATACATGCATACAATTTTTATATAATTAAATAAATAGATAAAGATGTTTTTTTTAAGAAAACAAAGAGTTCCCACGTCATTTACTCAAAGTTGCTAATTTGATTTTAATACATAATATTATCATTTCCAATCAATTAATATTAATTTGTAATAATTTTAATTTGTTTTACAGAAAGAAGCCTATTATTGCAAGACAAACGTGCGAACGTTAAGCTTGTGTTTTGGAGCAACAGATACAGAATTAATATCTGAAGTACATAGCTTTGACGAGGAACTGACGCAGAAAATGAAATCGATAGTTAAATATAACCCAATGCAAACGTTAGTAGTTAAATTTTTACTTTAACAATGAGGTTTACTAAGAGATTTTTTACATAAAACTTGCAAAATGTGCAGGACCAAACCAAACAGAAAATCTTTTAAAATTAAAAACAACGTCCTAAAATTTCGGTAAAAAATTGAAAGTAGCTTTGTTAAGAAGAATAATTCCATTTAAATGGTCAAATTCATTTGAAACCACATTGATGGTGGAATTAGGCCGTCTTGCACCAATCTTATAATCATGTTTAGTAATGCTGTCACTTTTTGGCAAGTTTAGTTCACAGTGAATAAGAAAAGGACAGGTACAGAAAATTTAACTTAAACATATTTACACTTTAATAAAAGGCATAAAGAGTACCTACACTACACTGAGATGAAGTTTGGCAGTCTTTTTTATAAATCGATAGATTTGTTGACAAGATGCCGTGGATCTGAAAAAAGTCTATTCAGACTTGACTGACCTGATGAGATAATAATACACGGAAACAATGAAGCTAGTATTAGTTTTTTTAAGCTATTGCATAGCTTCTATCGCGGGCCAGCGTGGAGACCGAATCCAGAAATTCCGGAACGAAAATAACCTGACACGGGGCTCCTCTACGGTGAGCCGCTAGACGGCGCATTTTTTATCAACGCCATCTAGTGGATAGCTGCTAGATGCCGTTGATAAAAAATGCTATGCAATAGATTTACCGCGGCAGTCCCCGAGTGCCTCACGTCTTTTTTTTTTTCATTTTACAGAGCTGCCGAAGCGGCGAAAGGAGTTGTAGAGGCATATAAATGTGGCAGTAGTGGTAGCACATGGCTCATTTGGTGTAAAGTACAAGATATTACAGACCGAGTGAATAAAGGATACGAAATTATGGCTGGAAACATATTCGACTGATGCGATGCGGAAAATATATCTACCATTAATGACATTGCACAAATTTGTAATGATATTATACTTTTAAGTGTTTCCCCTGCAATTCTTTGAATTTATATTGAGAAAAGAAGCAGGAAATATTATAAATTAATTATATTTTATAGCTTACATCACGGTACAATGTCTCCAACACGTTTTATTTAATATCTACTGGCATTTAATAATAACAACATACTCATAAAAATAAAATCTGATTCATCAATGGTTTGAGTATAATATTATAGATAAAATAATTAATCAATAACTACACTATAATTTAAACAATAATAATTAAATTAATGATGATTATAGTTACACAAATGTAAGCGCAACCCTCTCAATATTACTTTATTAAAATTGGAAAGTCATAATCCTCAGTATTTATGATTTCGACGCAGAGAGGTTCAACCATTTTTGGCCCACATGAAGGCACTCTAATGTGAAGGGTTTTGGCCTTAGTTCACCACACTGGCCAAGTATTGATTTCCAGATTTTAACTACCTCGTTGGTCTAGTGGTTAGCAAGTTCGACTGCAGATGACGAGGTCCCTCATTCGATTTCCGGATCGGGCCATTGGATTTTTCTATCAAGAAATTCTCAATACTAGCCCGGAGTTAGAAAGTTAACGTGCCTCGGAGAGCACGTAAAGCCATCGGTCCTGCGCCTGATCTCACCGGTCGTGTCGGATTTGCGGCCCATCGGACTATGAGAGTGAGAGAATGGAGAGTGCACCTGTGTTTGCGCACACACTTGTGCACTATAATTTGACGACCTCCCTGGCACAGTAGTGAGCGCTGTGGTCTTATAACTGGGAGGTCTCGGTTTCGATTCCCGGCGGGGGCAATTTAGGAATTTATAATTTGTAAATTGTCTCTGGTCTGGTCTGGTGGGAGGCTTTGGCCGTGGCTAGTTACCACCCCACCGTAAAAGACGTGCCACCAAGCGATTTAGCGTTCTGGCACGATGGCGTGTAGAAACCGATTAAGGGGTGAATGGGTTGAAATTACACTGCTATACCCCTTCCAAGTTAGCCCGCTACCCTTCTTAGACTGCATCGTCACTTACCATCAGGTGAGATCGCAGTCAAGGGCTATCTTGTCATCGAATAAAAAAAAATATATCTCCCGCGCAGATGGCAAATCTCTATGGAAATTGGCCGCCGCCGTGGTCGGATGCGGTCGGGAGGACATTATAGATTTCCAGAAACGGATAGACTGACACAAGTTAAACAGACCGCAAGTTCCTTACGATGTACTTATGCAATCACGTCCTTGCCTGAGTTATTATCGATACTCCCACCTTAATATTGCGTTTAGTAATTAATGTTTTGGCTTTTCAGTTGCTTTTCCCTTTTATGCGAAATTTGACGCCTTACACTAATTAAGTGATGTACAGTTTAAAGGATAAAGTGGCCATTGTCACTGGTGGTGCTAACGGTATTGGTGCAAGTGTTGTCAAGGAATTTGTTAAGGAGGGTGTAAAGGTATATCTATAGAATCACAATTAGAATCAGAATTACTATACTTAGGTACTTATGATAAAACTGTAACGGGACGAATTCTGTGCATTAAATATATTTTGAAAATTTTAATCAGAGGATGCTTTATTATCGATACTGAGCCCAAAACAAAATTTTTTGAATTTTTTGTTTGTCTATCTGTCTGTGCGCGCATCACGCAAAAACTACTGAACGGATTACAATGGTACTGAACGCAGTATAATGGTAGCTGATACTCCGGGTCAATATATAAGATTGTTTTTATCCTTAGAAACACTAAGGTTCTTCCAAAATATGGGATAACAGTTTTAGTCCATGTTACTCCATAACTCAGTCTTTAAACTGATTTCGATAATTCTTTCTTTATTACAAATTGTGTAATATTAAAAATATTTTGTCTAATTTTGGTGAAGATCTACTAAATATTATCGGAGATAGAAGACATAACTTCTCGCAGTTAGTACCTAGCTAGTCACTCTAAACTTTTTCCACGCGGATGAAGTCGCAGGAATCAGCTAGTTTTATAAATAAAATAGGCAATCGTCATCATTAAATCATCGCTCCAAATTCGTTCGACATTTTTATCTATTTTAATCATACATAACGATTTATCAATCAATATCGGTCAAGGAGTTTCGTTCAACAAAATTAGTATGCCTATACATTATTATATGAAAAGAAATAAAAAATCTATAAATAGTAACGAAATATTTAGTTCTGCATCCAGCGACTCCATGCGACTCGTTTGATGTCGTCGGACCATCTAGTGGAGGGTCTGCCAACATTGACCTTCCCGGTGCAGGTTCTCCAGCAACTTGCACCTTGGATACAGGCGGCGCAAGACCTAGATTTACGGAAGTACGTGGAAGAGACCTTTATTCAACAGTGGACGTCTATCGGTCGATAACGGGAAGAAGGTTTAGTTCTATGCTAGAGTCTCAGAAAAAGAGATTTTTCAGAAGACTGAATAAGATTTGTTGACCAATTTCAAACATAATATCTTAGTTTCTAAAAACTCACTGTAGTGGTTAAGCTTACGGCAGCTGACGTATATGAGTAACAAAAAAGATATTATTTTTATTAAGTGAGATACAGGTTTGCGAGAGATCATCCATTCACTAAAACATTATTTAATTCTAGTTTGTTGCAATTATCGACGTTGCGGAAGATATAGGAGCAGAGTTGAAAAATGAATTACAAACAAAACATGGCCGAGGAAATGTCCGTTTCTTTAAATGTGACGTCGCAAAAGAAGAACAGTTATATGATGTTTTTACTAAAGTTATTGAAGATCACGGATGTATAGATATAGTCGTAAACAATGCTGGCATAGCAGATGAATCTGAGGATCGATACAAACTGCAAATAGAAGTGAATTTTGTAAGTTTTACACGTACACAATTAAATCGTTGAAAAAAAAAACAATTCCTATAATAATTTGCATGCCAAATTATTATAATGTATATAAATTTGGTACAGTTAAGTTTGTCATATTATATTGAACATCTGTTACTATTCACCTGTATCAGCAAATATTTTTGGTGACAAGCACTACGCCAGGGAGGTCGTCAAATTCAAGAGAGCACAAAAATTTGAAAAGGATCAACAAACTTATTAGGCTATACGTAATCATAATTATGTACAATATCTCAGCTAGGTCATTGTGGACTTCTGCAAAGCAACTTCTGTTACTGACTCCAACAGAGAACGAAAAATAATGTATCCGTTTGTAAAAAATATTAATTAAATGTAATTTTTCAGACGGCGATAGTGGCTTCGTCATTCAGAGCACTAGAGTTGATGAGGGTAGACCAAGGAGGAAACGGTGGAACCATTATTAACGTTTCGTCAATAGTTGCTCTTTCTCATGAAATTGGTCTACTTCCTGTGTACGCTGGCACAAAGAGTGCCATACTGCAGTTTAGTTGTCGTCTTGGGGTTAGTTTAGTTATTATAATTAACTAGCGGATGCCTCGACTTCGTCCGCACGGGTAACGAGTTTTTGATTCCCACGAGAATTCTTTAATGTTCCGATTAATAGCCTATGTGCTATTGTATTTGTATTTGAAGTTTCATCAAAATCCGTCTAGCAGTTTTTGCGTGAAAAAGCCATCCAACCATCCTTACAATCTTTCGTATTTTTAATATTAAGTACGCTGTTAGAGCGAACATTAATGTCGTTTTTTTCGTTTGGTTCTATTTCCTGTCTAAGTTTGCTCATATTTCTCATCTACTAGAAAAGTCATTAAGTAATTTTTTTCAATCTAAGATCGTATTAATAATATTATATTTTTTAAAATTTCAGATGGAAGATCTCTACTCACGAACTAAAGTGCGTGTACTTACAATGTGTTTTGGAGCAACAAAAACCGATATTTTGAAAACGTGCAAAAGTTTCGAGGATAGAACAACACAAATTCTCAGGGACTATTTTGCAACCAGCGAAGCACAGACGTATGTACATTGTACATTTATCAACATTTTGACACAACAGTCAAACACCTTATTGCATTCGGTAGCGTGTGATGCGGTTCTAGAGGAGAGAGGGTGGGATAAGTTAAAAAGAGCTTTTCAGAATACTCCCCGTTATATAGCCGACTAGTAGGGCGCGTGGGTGCGCGGCTCGCTAAAGCGAACCGCGGTTTTTCTGTCCACCAAGTAGACCTTCGCGTCTTGATCATCTTTTTCCAAAGAACTACTCTTCCATCTTTCATAGTCTCTGAGATAAACATCGACGTAATTTGTATGACCACCACCTTGAATCCGCCATTTTGGTATTTTTTTTCAGCTCATTGCCAATTGGATGAGGTTTTAAGTGATTTTTGTTTGGGCACCCTCAACCTATCTTCAATACCCTGACCGTGCTCCTCACCCGTCTCCGAAATCCTCAATCATCAGCTCCCTCCATATTTTTCATCCAAATGAATTTTTGTTCTCTATACGAAACCATCAGTGGAAAGGAACGCATCAAAGTCTTGCACACATTTTATATGAAAAAAAAATCCACCATCTTGAATTTATTTCTATTCATCACGTAGACCATCGGGTCCTGATTATCTTTTTCCACGAAACCACTCTTCCATCTTTTAAACTATCTGAGATAGATACCGACGAAATTTGTTTGGCCGCCATCTCGAATCTGCCATTTTGGTGTTTTTTTTTCAGCTCACTGCCAGTTGGATGAGGTTTCGAGTGACTTTTGTTCGAACACTCCCCACCTATCTTCGATACCCTGGCCGTGCTCCTCACCAGTCTCCGAAATCCTCAATCATCAGCTCTCTCCATATTTTTCCTCCAAATGAATTTTTGTCTTCTATACGAAACCATCAGTGGAAAGGAACGTATCAAAGTCTTGCATACATTTTATAGAAATAGAAATAGAAATAGAAATATTTTTTATTCAAATAAACTTTTACAAGCACTTTTGAATCGTCAATGAATCTACCACTGGTTCGGAATGCCTTTCCTGCCGAGAAGAGCCAGTAAGAAACTCGGCGGTTGCTCTTTTCAAAAAAAAATAAAAAATTTACAATTGTTATTGAACACAGGATAGTTATTACTGTCTTATGAATCACTGGAGCGAATTATATCCACGCTTTTTTATCATTTACATAGTCTTCAATTGTATAATATGCTTTTTTAATGAGAGCAGATTTAATTGATTTCTTAAACTTGTGTAGAGGCAAGTCTAAGATTGACTGTGGAATTTTATTGTAAAACGTCACGCCCATTCTCACAAATGTCTTTTGGACCCTCTTGAGGCGCAGCCCAGGAAACATGAGCCTATTTGGATTTCTACTTGGTCTATCGGACAAATCACTCTTTTTTTTGTAACTCAAAATGTTTTGTCTGACAAATATTATGTTGTTATAAATATATTGTGAAGCTACTGTAAGAATGCCTATCTCTTTAAATCTTTCTCGAAGGGAATCCCGCGGCCTCAAATTATAGATTGCGCGGATTGCCCTCTTCTGCAAAACAAAAATTTTTCCAATATCGGCTGCCTTACCCCATACTAAGATTCCGTATGACATAATACTATGGAAATATGCAAAATAAACAATTTTTGCAGTTTCTATGTCAGTCAACTGTCGAATCTTCCTAACAGCGTAAGCAGCAGAGCTAAGTTTGCCAGCAAGCGTTGCTATATGGGTGCCCCATTGTAGCTTTGAATCCAGGGTTAACCCCAAAAACACTGTGGAGTCCTCAGTTTTCAAAGGTTCATTATTTATCTTTAAATTTTTACTGATAGTTCTCGTGTTAGGTAATAAAAACTCAACACACTTTGTTTTTTTAGCATTTAAAAGGAGATTATTTGCCGTAAACCATTCAGAAACTTGAGATAATGCATTATTTACATCGTCAAAATTGTCTTTCATCCTATCGACTTTAAAAATTAAAGACGTATCATCAGCAAATAGTACAATATCGCAAGTATTTTGGACAAAATGTGGTAAATCATTTATGTAGACCAAAAACATGAATGGACCTAGAATAGAACCCTGGGGTACACCCATTACTGAGGCTGATCCGGATGATTTTACATCATTGACACATACTCTTTGGACTCGGTTGCTGAGATAAGACGCAATGAGACTAAGTGCAAAATCTTTAATGCCATAGTGGCTCAGTTTAAGCAAAAGAGTCTCGTGATCAACGCAGTCGAATGCCTTTGACAAATCACAGAAAATACCAATGGCATTCTGTGAGTTCTCCCACGCATCGAATATGTGTTGTAATAGCCTTGCGGCTGCATCGGTTGTTGATCGACCCTTTGTAAAACCATACTGCTCAGTGTGTAGGAGTTTATTTAAATTAAAGTGTAAAAGCAGTTGGTTGAGCATTATTTTTTCGAATATCTTGCTGAGAGTTGGCAAAATTGAAATTGGCCTGTAGTTATTCGGGTCACTTTTGCTGCCCGATTTAAAAAGCGGTATTAGCTTACTACATTTCATAAGATCTGGAAAAGATCCAGAATCTACTGATTTATTAAAAATTAAAGCAAGATACGGCGCAATAATATCAATTACATTATGAATTATTTTAACTGATATCCCCCATAGATCTGCTGTTTTCTTATTTTGTAAAGATTTAAATGTTTTGACTATGTCATATGGGGTAACGTGTTCAAACCTAAATAACTTATTGCACTCAGAGACATTGCTTCTTAGAAGACGATAGGCTTCTGCCGGCGAGGAATTTAGAGAACTGGTTGTGGTAATTGGAATATTTTTGAAAAAGTTCTCAAATGTATTTACAACTTCTATATCGGAGTTAATTACATGATTATCAATTTTAAGCTCCAATTTATTATTATTATGCACCTTATGGTTATTCATTTCATCGCCGATGATGCCCCATGTTGTTTTAATTTTATTATCAGAATTGACAATTTTTTGTTTTATGTGAAGTGACTTTGCTTGTATGCACACATTTTTAAACAATTTAGAATAATTTCTTACATATTCAATAAACGCGGGGGAATAATTATATTTTTTTTCTGCATACAAGTCAAACAGCTTATTTCTACTTTTATAGATGCCGGCAGTTGCCCAGTCACTAAACTTAAGATCTTTAAACAGTCTTTTCTCCATCACCTTAAAGATAGAGTTATATTGTGAGCTTAACAAATCAAAAAACTTTGTATAAATTTCATCCGGATCATCCTGTGCAAGGTCAAGCGTCGGCAATCCAGCTGAGATGTTTTGTTTAAAATGCTTTACTTTTTTAGTGGTAACTGGCCTGTATTTTATTACTTTTGTTATATTCTGTTGACTGCTTGGAATAGATATCATTTGACCGCAATGATCAGATCTGAGATAAGTGATAACAGATTTTTCAATAATGTTACAATCACAAAAAATGTTGTCAATACAGGTAGCTGAGTTTGCAGTTACTCTTGTAGGTTCATCAAAAATATTCTCTAAATTAAAGCTTTTAAATAAGTTAAGTAGCCTACCAGTAAAAGGAGTGTGAAGCAAAATATCAATATTAAAGTCTCCACAGACCACTATTTTTTTTGATGACCTACATAACCGCCTTAAGGCATCCTCCATTACCTCCTCAAAAACAACAAAGTCGCCCGAGGGTGGGCGGTACACGCAAACTACAATATATCGGTCCAGCTCAACACAAGACAGCTCAATAGTGCGTTCTATAGAAAGACTAACAACGTCTTTTCGCTCTTTATAATTAATGTTATTTCGCGTTACTATCAATGATCCCCCGCGTATAGCAGTCTTTCTTGAGAACGCACTTGACAGTGAATAATTATTAAGGTGTACAATTAACTGATGAGTATTGAGCCAATGCTCAGTGAAGCATAAGATTTCAATATCAAATTTTTTAATAAAAAGCTCAATCTCATGTTCTTTGCCAGATAAGCCCTGTATATTTTGGTGTACAAGATTAATTTTATATTGCTTATCTGTTGTCTTACTGCTTAGTTTAAATTTTTTACAAGTATTATTTTTACTTGAGTCCAAATTCACCATACTGCCGGATAGGCTCTGTATATTTTGATGTACAATGTTCAGTTTGCAGAACCTCTCCGTTGTCTTAGTATCTAGTTTAAACAAGTAATAGGCTTACTATTACTTGGTTCAACAACAGAAATATTAGTACTTAAAGTACTTGAGTCAAAAACAGAAATATTTGTACTAGAAGTACAGTTTGTAAAATTGTCAAAAGACTTTGTTACAACACTTGTAACTGTATCATTCATTAAATTATATGCTAGCAATGAAGCTATATGTATTTTACATTTTCTAGGCAGGTACATATTATCTGCGGTCAATTTAAATTTATAAATAAATTTATTCAAGTCAAAAAAGGAGATAGCACTGTCATGATGGCTTGACAAATTAAACATATGCAAATTTAATTTATTTATGCGCTGGTTTTGCTCCTTACTTAGTGTACTAGAGTAAGGGAAGGCACATAAAGTAAATTTACATTTATATGAAAAAAAAAATCCGCCATATTGAATTTTTTTTTCTATTCATCAAGTAGACCTTCGGGTCCTGATCATCTTTTTCGATAAAACCACTCTTCCATCTTTTATAGTTTCCGAGATAGACACCGACGAAATTTGTATGGCCGCCATCTTGAATCTGCCATTTTGGAGTTTTTTTTCGGCTCTCTGCCAATTGGATAAGATTTCGAGTGACATTTGGTTGAACACCCCCCACCTATCTTCGATACCCTGGCCGTGCTCCTCACCCGTCCCCGAAATCCTCAATCATCAGGTCTCTCAATATTTTTTCTCCAAATGAATTTTTGTTCTCTATACGAAATCATCAGAAATTTTGAAAAAGAATCGTATTAAAGTCTTGCATATATTTTGTATGAAAAAATAAAAAATCCGCCATCTTGAATTTTTTTCTGTTCGTCAAGTAGACCTTCAGGTCCTGATTACCTTTTTCCAAGAAACCACTCTTCCATCTCTTATAGTCTCCGAGATAGACACCGACTAAATTTGTATGGCCGCCATCTTGAATCTGCCATTTTGGAGTTTTTTTTCGGCTCTTTGCCAATTGGATGAGGTTTCGAGTGACATTTGGTCGAACACCCCCCACCTATCTTCGATACCCTGGCCGGTGCTCCTCACCCGTCTCCGAAATCCTCAATCATCAGCTCTCTCCATATTTTTCCTCCGAATGAATTTTTGTCCTCTATACGAAACGGTGGGTGAAAAAAATTTTTTCCATACAAAATTTTACAGGAGAGGTGATCAATGAGTCAGTGAGTGAGTGAATCAGCACGAGTAGCTATATATATATTAACTAGTAGAGTGCGTGGGTGCGCGGCCCGCTGCAGCGGACCGCGGTTTTTCTGCTCTTAGACTTTCAGGGCCTGATCATTTTCTACCACAAAACCACTATTCCAACTTGTACACTCTTTAAGATAGACATCGACGAAATTTGTGTGGCCGCCATCTTGAATCCGCCATTTTGGTGTTTTTTTTGAGCTCATTGCCAATTGGATGAGGTTTCGAGTGATTCTTGTTTAGGCACCCTCAACCTATCTTAAATACTCTGACCGTGCTCCTCACCCGTCTCCGAAATCCTCAATCATCAGCTCTCTTCATATTTTTCCTTCAAATGAATTTATGTCTTCTATACGAAACCGTCAGAAATTTTGAAAATAACCTTATTAAGTCTTTCATATATTTAGTATGAAAAAAATAAATACCGCCATCTTGAATTTTTTCTAATTATCCAGTAGACCATCTAGTCCTGATCATCTTTTTCCAGAAAACCACTCTTCCATCTTTCATAGTCTCCGAGATAGACACTGACGAAATTTGTATGGCCGCCATCTTGAATGCGCCATTGTGAATTGTGGATGAGGTTTTGAGTGACTTTTGTTTGAACACTCCCCACCTATCTTCGATACCTTAGCCGTGCTCCTCACCCGTCTCCGAAATCCTCAATCATCAGCTCTCTCCATATTTTTACTCCAAATTATCAGAAATTTTGCAAAGGAACCATATGAAATTCTGGCATAGTTCCCAATTCGCCATTATTATTGTATAAAAAAAAATCCGCCATCTTGAATTTTTTTTCTATTCATCAAGTAGATCTTCGGGTCCTGATCACCTTTTTCCAAGAAATCACTATTCCATCTCTTATAGTCTCCGAGATAGACACCGACGAAATCTTGAATCCGCCATTTTGGATTTTTTTTTCAGCTCCCTGCCAATTGGATGAGGTTTCGAATGACTTTTGTTTGAACACTCCCCACCTATCTTCGATATCCTGGCCGTGCTCCTCACCCGTCTCCGAAATCCTCAACCATCAGCTCTCTCCATATTTTTCCTCCAAATGAATTTTTGTCTTCTATACGAAACTATCAGAAATTTTGAAAAAGAATCAATTTAAATCTTGCATATATTTTGTATGGAAAAAAATAAATTCCGCCATCTTGAATTTTTTTTCTATTCATCAAGTAGACCTTCGAGTCCTGATCATCTTTTTCCAAGAAACCACTCTTCCATCTCTTATAGTCTCCGAGATAGACACCGACGAAATTTGTATGGCCGCCATCTTGAATCCGCCATTTTGAAAGTTTTTTTCGGCTCTCTGCCAATTGGATGAGGTTTCGAGTGACATTTGCTTGAACACCCCCCACCTATCTTCGATACCCTGGCCGGTGCTCCTCACCCGTCTCCGAAATCCTCAACCATCAGCTCTCTCCATATTTTTCTTCCGAATGAATTTTTGTCCTCTATACGAAACCATGAGTGAAAAAATTTTTTTTCATACAAAATTTTACAGGAGAGGTGATCAATGAGTGAGTGAGTGAATCAGCACGAGTAGCTATATATATATTAATAGAACACGCAGAGAGAGCTTACATCTCTGCGGTGCTCCAGGTTTCCCAGCGAGCTGGTAAATTTGGGATTGTCCACAGGTCAAACTGCTCGCTTTTGAATCCGATCAAATGAAAGATTTAATAGCGGACTTGTGCCTTATTGAGTAGGAGCCTGTGCTTAGGCCTAAAGTACTGCTTTGCTCCCCAAGCTTTTTTGAGACCAATTAAGTTTTGTCTTCTAAGTGATCCCGGAACTGGACTTCGTTCGAAATACGAACGCCAAGAATCCTAATGGTATTGGAAGAGGTGAAGGAAGATTTCTGAAATAGAAGAGGTCTTTTTGGCAGTAAACACACAGACTTTTGTTTTTGATGTGTTGAACTGCACAAGAGTTGGTGAAACTCTAGACAAGCCTCAATATGAGACACAAGTTTGACTCTACTGTCCTCCAGCATTGCGCGAGAGTACTGTGTTTGAACTTTGAAACTGTGTTTGAAAGGGTGTCGTCGGCATAGCAATGGATGTTGCTGTTACGCAACATCCATGATCTTGTTGCATAACTGCAACATATTATCATCCTCTACATTTTAAAACTTTGTGTGTTATCAACACTTTAACTAATTTACTTTTTTTTTTCAGATCTGAGGCAGCAGCTCAAGGTGTGGTTCTAGGTTACAAAACTGGGGAAAGTGGAAGTGTATGGCTTATTAACAAGAACAGTGCTTTGGACATAACCGATAAAATTAAAAAAGCCAATGAAATAATGTCATCGGACGTCACTATTTAAACAAACGAACATCATGTTCTTGTCTATGGAACCTCATTAATTAGCCAACCACTCCAACCCACCCTTTTAAACTTCATTGAATGATTGACAACAATGGAATCACTGTTCTGCTATCATTAAAACTGTGGATTAAAAAGTCTTTGAAGATGAAAGATATTTAATTTTTTTTGTCAAAGTTTAAGTTTTATTTGTAGCTAGAATCTTATTTAAGAATAAGATTCTAGCTTCATTTCATTAACCGACTTTTTTATAGATAGAATAAGTTCTATCTATAAAAAAGTCGGTTAATGAAATGCTATTCGTTAAACTGGCTAAAACTCAAAAATCAATTGACCTATTTGAATAATTTGATTATTGTTTTGTTTGCCCTAATATATGTGTAGTTTAAATTAAAAAAAAACTGAATAATCGAAAAAATTTAAATTGGTAATTTCGTATAGGAATCACAACTTTGGATTACTTGTAATAGATGACGAGAGCGAAGCAACGGGTAAAAGCTATACAATAATTATTATTTAAATAATGACAAAATTGTACAAGAAAAAAGAATATTTATAAAGTCATGATCTGTGGAAAGAGCGCAAACAAAACAAGCAATATCCAAACTGAAACTCCTTACAGGAACTGAAAGGCAAATGTGTACTTAATAAAAAGAGATGCTCTTACTTTGATATAGTAAATGTATAAAAATCTTATTAATACGTTACTTAATGTGCCAAAATGATACGTGAAAATTTACTAAGGATGAATTTTCATGCAAAAAATATATCTATTAGTCGCGAATCGTAAAGATTAGTAAGTTAATCGTTCTAACAATTTCGTGAACAACTTTCTTCTTGAGAATTTTACCGACAGCATTCCACCTCCAAAGATGGTAGGAGGCTCAGTAGGTACCTATTACTTTAAGTTGGCCCATATATTAGATAATATATCGACCTATACGCAGAATAGAGTTACTTCTGCAAAAACCCTACTTTACAGGAGAGCGATTTGAAGTTTGTCTTGCCTGTAACTTTTTTCGTTATTTTTCTAGAGAATTGATTCTCATAGTATACTTTTGGAACATTATTATGCATTGATTACTATCAATAAACTCAATGCAAAACCCATAATTTGGAATTTAGGAGGTTCTATATGCATATGTGACGATTTTTTGCGGATGTCTCCATGTTCTATATGTATATGTAACCTTATACTTGGGAAAAGTGTTCGTACCATGTCTATATATAACTTTTTTTTATGGAAATACTAATCTTCAAACGGTCTTATTTGCTGTAAAGGATGAAATATAAATACAAAATAAACAGTGTTTCTTATTTCATAATAACACATTAATAGTAAAAATAAAAATTCAACATAATTTGACTAATTTTTTTAATTACTAAGCATGTACCTACTATAAAATTGTCTTACAAAAAAATGTAAAAATTAATAATAAAATAACTGAAAGTACTTTGTATTTTATATAGGTAATACTAGCTTTTGCCCGCAACTTTGCTCACATTAAGTTCGATTTTTCAATCCCCTATTTTACCCCCTTAGGGGTTGAATTTTCAAAAATTCTTTCTTAGCGGATGCCTACGTCATAATAGCTATCTGTATGTCTTTCAGCCCGATCCATCCAGTGTTTTGAGCAATGTGATGATGATGAGTCAGTTAGTCAATTACTTTATCCTATAATTAATCACCTTATCCTTTTATATATTTAGGAAATTAAATTTAGGAACTATTATGTAAGTATGTAAGTAGTATGTATTAATAATCCTACTATAGAAACCTCAAAATGAAACTAATAAATAAGTAACATAAAACGTAAACATAAATGACGTATTAGGAACTATTATTTAGCATTAATAATAATCCTATTATAGAAAACTCGAATAAAACCAACGAAATAAAATTGCTACAAGGACAAAATATAAGTTCTTTCAGGAGTTTTAAAAATAGTACAACCGAATATTGGCAAACAAAAAGATTTAAAAACATTTTCTCTATTTTCCACAATTTTTCTGTGTGATTTATTTATTGGCAATCAATAAGAAATCAATCATATCTAAGTTATTTATGTCTATATTATTAATATTTTAATTGAATAGATATTTTAAATCACGAAGAAAATAATATTGTGGTGGCAGAGATCCACTGGGTACCGCGCAAAATGAAAATTTTAAATCAATCAAAATAATGAATTTGTAAAGAAGATGCGGCACATCATCATCTCTAGAGTCGTTAGGCGCACTGTAAGAGTTAGTTGTAGTTGGTGATTGCGTCTAGTGATCATCATAGTGGTTAGAATAAAAGGCATCACGACAATTTATGCGTATTTAACGGAGAAGGCATGGGAGTCGGTACACATTTTGGTGATGATATTCAAGACAAATTCCCAAAGCTAACAGCAGGGGAATTTTCAAAGTTGGATCGAGTTAAAAGTGTTAGGTCTAGTTGTTGCAATTGCAGGCGACGGTAGACATTATTTATTATCTACTATATAAAAATAAGTCGGGTTTTCCTTCCTGACGCTATAACTCCAGAACGCACGAAACGATTTCCACGGTTTTACATTCGTTGGAAAGGTCTCGGGCTGCGTGAGGTTTATAGCAAAGAAAATTCAGGAAAAACTTCAACAATTTAAGAACGCGGACGAAGTCGCGGGCGTCCGCTAGTCTTTTATAGAATTTTCAGCAACATGGTGCAGCCTTATGGCTAGTTTTGTCAGTAGCAAAAACTGGTATTTATCATTATATGCCGGCTGCAGTATAGATAATCGACTGTCTCTTACAGTTCCATCTGATATATCAATCTTCCCATACATCAGGGACCTCTTGCCTAATTTATTCAGCTCCCTGTGGTAGTGCTGCACTGGTAGCATGGGCAGGAGATAAAAGTTTTAACCCCGATTTTATCCACTGACAGGGGATAAAATTATGTTTTCCCTATGCATGGTGACAGAGGAGAAGGCGATGTATATTTCTATAAGTAAATTCACTGAGTGTTATTTCCACCGCTGTGCCCATGCTCGACGGGTGGATAAAGCTAAGCGAGGGGATAAACGTTTTATCCTTTTCCCGGGGATAAAATTTCTCCCGCCCATGCTACCAGGGCTGTTATTGTAAAAGCTCCACTACTGTCACTGCCATTTTCTGAAAACAAAAATTAACATCATTAAAACGTTAAAGCAATTAACTACAGAAAACAGATCTAAATAGTTTTATGTAATTTTTTTATAAATACTTAACATAAAAAAAATTATTAATTTTAGGCTTTTATGGTAGTTTTCAGTTGAATAAGGATATATATCTCAATGTGAAACCAAGTATAAAAGAACATTTACACATATACCTCATAATTTCAAAATAATTTCCCTCGAACAAAGTAACTTGTGCACATTGTCCCGATATATTTTACATGATTTCCGAATAATAAAGTAGTATGGTAAAATAATTGATATTATTGATTACTCATTAAAATGTATGAATTAATGTTTAATGAGTGTAATGAATTGATATTTATTTTTTGATTATTTTTTGTAGTAAAATCTAACATTCCGAGGTATAATGTTCTATATGAATGTGGAACCGTTTAACTTAATTATTTAGCTTTAAAAATATGTATATGTAAAAATTATTATATACAACTATCTAAGAGCAATCTATGTATTATAATTACAAAGCTGAAGAAAGAAAATTCCATTCACTTACCTGGAACATCCATTTTTCCATTTTTTTTATCTCCACGGCATTTGTCGTATTACTATATTCAATTTTTTTTGGCTTTAGCGAAGGGAAGATCATATGTTTTGAGCGTGTATTTTTAATTTTGAGTACATATAGTAAAAAATAATAACAAAATTAACACGAAAATAACAGATAAAAGTGCGAGCGTGTGCACAGTATCATTTCGGAGAACATGAATACAACTGCAGATGTGACCCTCCGCTCGCGCTGATCAGGACAGTGAATACTGACACTTGTGCTGTCGGGTCCTTCTTCTTTGGGGAAAGAAAACTACATGTACCTTTATTCGACTGGTATCTTTGGATCTACATAACTTTTTAAAATTTTGATTTCACTAGTAAATATTAGAGATCTTTTTAGGCTTAAAAATGCAATAAAAAAAATTTTGTGCCATAATCATATATAACTCTATTCTACGTATAGGTCGATATTATTATGTATATAGGTACATATTATTTTATTTTTTGTTTCGTAAAAACAAAAGGGTTCCCACAAGAGGTTATTTAAAACTCCAAAACAATAGCTGTAATACAGTTCGTACTATCGGTGAACTTGTTTGATTCGGCTGTCTATGTCAGTACCCCGATGAACCGTTATCTCTGTTGTTATGAAGAGGAAGCCATAACATTTAGTGTGATTAAAATATTTATTTTTCAACATAATTAAGAGTCATCACTATCAAGATAAAATCAGAAAGACCAGTTTGTTCATTAATTTTGATTAAATGACGATCTGTGCGCATTCTACTTAGATTCTACCAGATGATTTGCATAATCTTTTGCTTGTAAAATCATAGTAGTTTTAGTCATAATTTTAATCACTATAAATTGTACTGTGTTAAAATAAAGTTCGTTGACCCTAAAAAATATGAAACTGTTTTCTTATGTTTCTGATAAGTATAATGAACCTGTTATAAGTATCTAAAAATGTCTTAACTATGTTATTAATGATAATTAATGTTAATTATTTTATGGTATAGTTATCATAAATGATACGTTAAGACTCTACTACCGCGGTTAATTGCCTCATCTGGTGGCAGAAGTGCTGGCTCATTTTTTACGCAACGGATCAACCTGGGGCCCAAGTCTGCTATTGCAATTGTAGTTCAATTGTCTATCAATGACATCCCAATTGCTAATTTTAGCAATTTTGGTAGTCTACTAATTCAATGGCGTCACAATTGTTTTCCGATGGTTTGCCACTGACACATCTAGCTTATGTAGTTTTTTTTGAAACTCATTTCGGCAAACGCTTTTTAAGCATTAGCCAAGGCAAATAATAAATAAGGCAATACCGAGGTATCATTGAATTACAATCCAATTATAAGAAATCGAACGACCATTGTGAATTTAGTAGACTACGAAATTTTGGACCAATGATAATTGAATTGTAATTGTATTGCGGTTCAATGACAATGACATGTAAAATAGCAGACTTGGGGCCCTGGTTGTCCAGCGCGGAAATGCAGCCAGTATTCTTGGCACCATTCCACTCGGGCATGATTTATATAGTAATTAGATTAGTTTATTATACAATAGGCTATAATTTATTGTTAAATTTTAATAAAAGAATTTAACTAGCATGTCTCCCGTTCCACACGTAGCGTGTTCTAACTTCGAACAAGTAGTTGAGTAATTAATAACAAATAAACTCTCACGAGGCAGGAATTGACTGGTAATAAATCTAAGAAGCATTGTCTTCCCCCCCTCCCAATTCCAAGAAATTATAAAAGCCTTGAATATATAAAACGTGCATTGTGTCAGTTTAATTTTATTTATGAATATCGATAGGAAACAGATCGCAGGTTACGATATCCTAATTCCTAACGTATTATCATAACAATAACAGAATAGCGAAAATAGGTGTCCTGTCTGTTGCAACGTACGCAACGCATCCTTGCAACACGAGCAGTTGTCGCTGGCTTGTGTTCGCGAGCGGACGAATATGTTCGACGTGAAGGGTAAAACGTTCTTGATTACCGGCGCCGCAACGGGCATCGGGGCTGGTGTGACCCGCGCTTTACTGGACCGAGGAGCCAAGGTGAGCTTGTAGTTACCTCGCAGGTGTGAGCGAACTTTAAGCCTCAATAGCCCAACGGTTAAAGGTGCGGACTGGAAACTGAAAGGTCGCAGGTTCGAATCCCACCCGTTGCACTATTGTCGTACCCACTCTTAGCACAAACTTTCCGCTTATTTGGAGGGGATAGGAGGATATTAGGCAACTTGAGCTTGGCTAATATTCTTTAAAAAAAACTGTTTTCTAATAACTGGGAGATCTCCGGTTTGATTCCCGGCAGGTGAAATTTGATAATTTATAATAACTAATTTTTTTTGGGGTTTAGTCTGATCATGATAAAAAACATAGGCAGTCATGAGGACTGCCGACAGGAGGGAAACTTAAAGTATCAAGTCATACCTATAGCTTCAGCTTTACTGGGCCTATGATGTAATAAACTTTAAGGTTGGCGTCTCAAAACAAGATTGAAACAATACTGCTTTAAGCGTTGATAGTATAGGCCCTGTTTAGGTGAAGTGAACTCATAAGATTTTCTCCTACCAAAAATCGCTCAAAGCGCCTCAAGTTTAATATAAATCAAATTAAACATATAACAATAGGATGCGGATCGGTAAACTAGATGAGGAGATAAAATAATAAGGTCACATGCCATGTTTGGGTAATCGTGTGGTTTCACTCAAACAATTTTAATAATGAACTAATTACTCAAGCGCCGAAACACTCAGCCATTTCTAAGGACTACGTTTTTGTGGCGCTGCTGGCTTTTGAGACTCTGGGCCCATGGTCATCGGACACGAAGAATTTTATGAATGTCGTGTCCCAAAGACTGATCCACGCATCAGGTGACCAAAGAGCTGGCGTTTATTTAGCCCAACGGCTAAGCGTCGCTATCCAACGAGGGAATAGCGCCAGTGTTTTGGGCACCATGCCCATAAACGACCACTTGGACGGCGTGTATTTTTTGTAAATATAATTATTAGAAGTAGTTATAATAAGCTTATAGTAATGTCCAGTTTTTTCGAAATCACGTGAAGAAACTTTAATAATTTTAATTCCTTATTTGTATAGAATAGGTACCTATGTTGTATAAATTGTAGACTAAGTAAAGATATACTTAGATATTTTCCGAGTAGTGGTTAACCTCGCTGTGTTGCGGTCACCAAACTAACCGACTAACAGAGAATTCAGTGGGTTTAGTATAAGATTTAATTCGATTGATCGTATTCATACACTATGTCATTAGCATCAAAGTAAAATGAACCATAACATCATTGAATTAGAGCTCAATTTTGTACATGCATTCTTATACTTTTACGTATACGAATACGTTCCAAACTTAAATTGGTTGTACTGAATTAGTGATTTTAAATCAATAATTTTAAGGTTCATTTTATTTTGACGTTTATGTCAATACGAATACGATCAATCGCGTTAAATCTTATACTAACCCCACTGTACTAGCTTTGGCCCTTAACTTCGTTTACGTGGAGTTAGATTTTTGAAAATCTAAAAAGTACTGTAAAGGTTCCACGCAGTATTTTAAGAAACTAACTCCACGCTGACAAAGTAGCGGGGAAAAGCTACCTATATAATTTAAATATTATATTTCGGCTGTGGCTAGTAATTATCACCACACATTTTTATAGCCCAATAGCCCAACGGTTAAAGGTGCGGACTGAAAACTGTAAGGTCACTGGTTCGAATCTTACCCGTTGCACTATTGTCGTACCCACTCCTAACACAAGCTTTCCGCTTATTTGGAGGGGATTATTAGTCAACTTCAGGTTGCCTAATATTCTTTTTTTTTATATAGACCATTTTTTGCAAGGGGTAATCCTCTACTTTAAAAAAAAAGAACAATAGTCTGCTTTTAGCGCATAATTAAATTCAGTTTGTCATTCAACTTAGTGAACAAAATAGGTTACAAATAGAATCACCGACAGAATAACAATAGGTGAGCCTTATCTCCACTTACTTGGCTAGAATACTCGAGTCTTGAAATAATATTTAACATCAACTACAAAGTGTAATAAACAATATTACAGTTTACTTTTCGTATCAGAGCTTGACAATGTTATCAAAAACAGATTAGGTATGTATAAAAAATATTGTTATGAAACAGCATTTAATTAATAAATAAATATTGTTGATTCCGAGCGTAAAACAAAAACGGGTATCAAGAGCATAATTGGACGCAGATACGCAATAATGAGTCAACCCATACAATCTACGAATAAATAATAAGTAAGGAAGTCTAACTGAGTTCAAAAAATGACCCCAACAAAAATTGCGCCGAAGTGGGTGGAGATTAAAAGGCGGGGATTAAAAACAAAAATAGCACGTCAACAGTTGGTCATTTTTCTTGCACGTCAAATTTTCATAACATCGTCCAATGACAGTTGGCGAAGTGCATTGTGCTGGCTTGGCACTGGAAAAAGCCATTCACCAAAGAAAAGAAGAAGAAAGAAAGACTCTGCTGTCATAGTAAACATAGCAGCACACGCGCGAACCAATCATTGCTTTCGTTCTGAATTTGAACCGATCACCAAGCATGTCTATCTGTAACCTCGGAAGTGATTCGTATGATTCGTATTTTGAATCATACGTCGTTTTGGTTTGAAGTAGAGCCATTTTTTGAGTGAATTTTGTTCTGAGACTTCCTTACTTATTTAAGTTATCAATTGAAAAGTTAACTTTATTCTTTTACATTATGTATGCGTTTAATTTGACAAAGGTTTGTGGGTTGAATCGTTATTGCGTATCTGTGTCCAATTGTAAAAGACCGGCCAAGTGAGAGCCATACTCGCGCACTGAGAGTTCCGTACCTTATCAGCATTATAATGTCCTACCTTAGAGATTAGTTATCTGCGCAAGAGAAATTATATCTAGTACACAATTGTGTGCACAAAGTACACAAGTGTGTGCACAAAGTACACAGGTGCACTCTCTATTCTCTCACTCTCATAGTAGAGATCAAGCGCACAGCCGATGGATTTAAGTACTCTCCGAGGCATAGGGGTGACATACCGCCAACTTCCTAATCCTGAGCTAGTACTGAGAATTTCTCGACAGAAAAGCCCAATTCATTTATTAGCCCGACCCGGGAAGCAAACTCGGGACCTCATCATCCCCATTCGAACATGCTAACCACTAGACCAACGAGATAGTGTGAACTAAGTATAAATTATCACTATTAATTATACTATTAATTATAATTATTATTATCAATTGCTTATTATCATGAGCAGCTTAAGTGCGCAGTTTTATTGCGGAGTCCCTATAGCAACAAGTATTTATTTGTAGATTGTTGGTTTTATAAAGCGTGCTATACAGGTAGTAATGCTGAGCGTGCTGCGACTCAGCGCAGACTTAAGATAAAAATTATTACCATGAGCAGCTTAAGTGCGCAGTTTTATTGTCCCTATAGCAACAACTATTTATTTGTAGATTGTTGGTTTTATAAAGCGTGCTATACAGGTAGTAATGCTGAGCGTGCTGCGACTCAGCGCAGACTTAAGATAAAAATTATTACCATGAGCAGCTTAAGTGCGCAGTTTTATTGTCCCTATAGCAACAACTATTTATTTGTAGATTGTTGGTTTTATAAAGCGTGCTATACAGGTAGTAATGCTGAGCGTGCTCCGACTCAGCGCAGACTTAAGATAAAAATTATTACCATGAGCAGCTTAAGTGCGCAGTTTTATTGTCCCTATAGCAACAACTATTTATTTGTAGATTGTTGGTTTTATAAAGCGTGCTATACAGGTAGTAATGCTGAGCGTGCTCCAACTCAGCGCAGACTTAAGATAAAAATTATTATCATGAGCAGCTTAAGTGCGCAGTTTTATTGCGGAGTCCCTATAGCAACAAGTATTTATTTGTAGATTGTTGGTTTTATAAAGCGTGCTATAAAGGTACTAATGCTGAGCGTGCTCCGACTCAGCGCAGACTTAAGATAAAAATTAAAACGAGACACAAATATGCTCTGACTTAAATCCGTCTCATTTTAACTCTATCGTGAATTTGAGCGGAGTGAGAGTGCGGTCTATTTATTAGATTTCAGCCTAAGTTTTTTTTTTATTTGATGACAAGATAGCCCTAGACTGCGATCTCACCTGATGGTAAGTGACGATGCAGTCTAAGATGGTAGCGGGCTAACTTGGAAGGGATATAGCACTGTAAATTCAACCCATACCCCACTTGGAAGGGGTATAGCAGTGTAAATTCAACCCATACCCCTAATCGATTTCTACTAGCCATCGTGCCGGAACGCTAAATCGTTTGGCGGCACGTTTTTGACGGTAGGGTGGTAACTAGCCACGGCCAAAGCCTCCCACCAGATCAGACCAGAGACAATTTAGAAATAATTAATTCCTAAATTGCCCCCGCCGGGAATCGAACCCGAGACCTCCCAGTTATAAGACCACAGCGCTCACCACTGTGCCAGGGAGGTCGTCAAAGTCGTAAATGATGCTATGTTTATGTTGAGACACTTCTCTTAAAAGTGTTTTCTTTTTTCAGAATGTAGCAGTCTTAGATGTCAATAAACAAGCGGGAGAGGATCTTGCAAAGGAGTTAAACGCCAAGCATGGGGCCCAGAGAGTGCTTTTTGTCCAATGTGATGTAGCGACTAATGATCTGGAAGCTGCATTTGACGCGAGCATCAAGCAGTTCGGTTACATCGATTGCGTTATAAACAATGCTGGTATAATGAATGATCACCCCAATATATACGAGAAAGAAATGTTAGTGAATGTGGTAAGTACCTACTTGTGTTCCTACCTTTATTTCACGAGCTCCCGGGTACAGCTGTGGGTGGGTGGTCCTAGCTTTGATTTTGGGCATCGGTATAGGCAATTCGGATTATTTATAAACTAGATGATGCCCGCGACTTCGTGCGCGTGGATTAAGGTTTATACTTTAATTTTCCGGCCCTTGTGTTGTTCCAGACTATAGTTCTATCTCTGTGCTAAATTTCAGCCAAATTGGTTCAGTCGTTACGGCGTGATTGAGTAACAAACATCCATCTATCCGTACATCGAAACTTTCGCATTTTTATTAGTAGGATTAGTAGGATTGTCTCTAAAGTGGTTAAGATCTCAGCTTCCTTTTTCATTTCTAATTTTTCGAAATTATGTGAATTTTAAGATTTTTAAGCAATAAAATATCACTTTCTTAAAAGATGAAGGAAAAGAACGCGAGGAAACAGTAAAAACAAGACAGAAAGAAGTGTGTAGACCTCCCTAATAGGTCATTATTATAGGATGTGATTAGATATCGTAGGGATCCGCTGGATACGGGCGGCGTAAGACTTGTGAAAGTCCATGGGCAAAAGAAGAAAAATAAATAAATCACCGCTCTCTTGGCTTATAGTATTAATATCTATTTAACTTAGCCAGATCCGTTTGCATTTGTGTTATGTTGTGTCACAAGTGTTACGTCCACAGGTTATGATTGACCTAATATAAAAATATATAAATGTAATGTAAACGATACTGCTAAAAATAAACCTTATTATACTCACCTTCTTGTACGTGGTCATTATCTCACCATAATTTTATTTCAAAGTTCTACCATTATAGTCAATAAGGCGATCATTTCTTCGATTTAAGGCTAGGAACAAATCGCCATCCTACGCTTCTTAAAGCTAATATACTTCGTATGGATTTTTATTATCTTTTTCAGTCAGCTTTAATAAAAGGGTCGATGAAAGCTTTCAACTTGATGCGTAAGGACAGAGATGGTAGAGGCGGCACGATCATCAATATATCGTCGATAGTGGCGCTGATACAAACTCCTCTGTTGCCGATATACAGTGCGACGAAGAGCGCTGTGCTACAGTTTAGCAACTGTCTTGGGGTAAGTACCCTGTCCAATCCAAACTAACCTAACTAACCTGCCTAATTCAAAATCTTCAAATCGAGAGTCGAAAATATAATTCAGGTCACTTACCCTTACTTCGTTCGCGTGGATTGAGATTTTTCTGTTCCCGCTGAAACTCTTTAATTTTCCGGGATAAAAAGTAGCCTATGCCCTATTTCAGACTATAATCTGTCTCTGTGCCTTTCAGCCAGATTGGTTCAGTAGTTGCGACGCGATTGAGTAACAAACATACAAACTTTCGCATTTATAATATTAAATAATAATAAGATTAACAGCGTTTACAATAATATTATTATACAAGGTTACTCGGATTAAAGATTCCTAAAAAATAGCATTATTAGAAAAAAAGAATTATTTGACAGTTAAAAAACCGTGTGTGTTGTCCCACAAATATACACTCACACATACACAAACAGTGTACCTAGGTATGAGGGTATTTATGTTGGCGTGAGTGTAAATTTTTTTGATTCAGGCTTATTATCTTTTCTTTAAAATGTGTGTGTTTAAGAAAAAACTTTACAACAATACTCGATGCTTATCACTCGCCTTCTGAGTAACTGAGCTTTCTCTACCTTATATCTTGAAAGTATTAATATTATTATAATTAGTATATAAGTATGTATGTAATACATTGCAAAATATTAAGCAAAAACATAGTCGCTTACTTTATTGGCCTCAAAAAATATAATCTACGTTAGAGGAAAATTAAATTTAAATTGATTACGTGAAGATGACCTTAATGATTTTATTAACTCTAGTTGCGTATTTATTAAAGGTAACGAGAACGTTGTATAATATCCGACCGCCTTCTGTCGCATCGCCATAGACAAGCAACGAAAAAAAAAAAAAATCCTCTTGGAATTTCCCGAAATTTTAATTCCCGCTGGAACTCTTTCATTTTCCGGGATAAAATGTAACGCACACACACGCACGCACACGCACACACACACTCATACAAACTTTTGTCTCTATAATATCACACTTCACACTAATAGGTACTTACTGAAGTGTGGTATGATGTGAAGTGTGATAATTTTAGCAATCTTTCTATGTAGATAAGCAGTGTGACTTTTTACGAATGTTTCACCGTAGCGAATAAATTATTGAGCCGATTTTGATGAATGATGTGTCAATCGATTCGTTATGATGGTTCAGATGACATAGGCTACATTTTATAGGAACAAGATCAATATGAAGGATATTACATCCAATTTTCCGCAGTCGGGTTCGTTTTTAAACTTATATCCTTGTATTTTTGTTCAAGATGAAGGAGAACTACTCACGGACGGATGTTCGCGTGATCGCCATTTGCTTCGGTATAACCGATACAAATCTGATCAGAGGGAGGATTGGTTGTATCGACGAGGAAGTCGAGGAGAGAATGATGATTGCATTGAAGAAATTTCCAGCTCAATGGTAAGTTTATTTTTTTACTAGCTGAATGCGCGACTTCATTCACGTTGATTATATTGTTAAAATGCCCTGGGAATCTTTAATCACACTAATATTATAAAGGCGAAAGTTTATGTGTGTGTGTGTGTGTGTGTGTGTGTATGTTTGTTACTCTTTCACGCAAAAACTACTGGATGGATTTGGCTGAAATTTGAAATGGAGATAGATTATACCCTGGATTAACATATAAGCTACTTTCTTTTTATCCCGAGAAATAAGAGGGTTCCCGCGGGAATAAGAAACCTCAATCCACGCGAACGAAGTCGCGGGTATCATCTAGTTACATTATAAAATCGTCGACAAGATTCAGTTAAGCAATGGTCGAATATGAGTGCCAAAAATTGCCCTCGCATTTGAGATACTCTCCTAATGTAACTGAGCCATAACAGTTGCATTTTAATTATTGTGTTGCTCGTGAAATCTCTTTTGTCGTCTTCCTTCTAAAAATCTGTTTAAAATGGAGGAAGTGTAGTCCTTGCAATTCACGAGGGCGCGTGAGCTTTACTTGTGGTTACGTCGTGTACATGCACATTGCGTAAGTGTGTGTGCCTGTCAGGAGCCTACGTGGAAGCAAGCTCTCGCTCCCACTTATACAGATGTGACACACACACAACCATGAGCCACGTGCCCTCGTGAAATGAAAGAATTATCCCTACTGTATTAATTTTCCAATCACTTTACAGCGTAGAGTCAGCCGTTGGAGGCCTCATTGCTGCATATGAAAAAGGAGACAGTGGTAGTTCCTGGTTAGTAACAACTGATAGACCAGCACAAGAAATTACGATGAACGTAAAGAAAGCCTTCGAAATATTATGTCAAGGAGTAAGGGATTAAAAAAAGCACATTATTATGTTTCCGCTTGAATACGGATTTTTTTAATTTTCGCATTATCTAGCCTTTACTATTGGGTTGGTTAATAGATACGTTAGTGCGAAGTTTACTTAACTACACTTATGTGGCAGATCTAAAATAATAATAAAATAGGAAAATAGGTTTTTATTTGTAAGCAAAAATGTTTTTTTTTGTGTATTGAACATTACGTATACTTACTGACAATTTTGCGATTTTAACATTCTACAAATGCAAATTGAAAATTATTTATTTCATGTAAGTAGGCCCACCTGTAGCTCTTTTGATACATCAAGACTCTACTAAGTACCGGTGGTACTAAGTACCGGTGGTATCAAAAGAGCTACAGGTTCGGAAGGCTGATTCTGCTGAGAAGAGCCGGCAAGTAACTCAGCATTTGCTTTTTAAAAAAAAATATTACAATAAGATGTAGCTTATCTATCTTGTGAACAACTGAAGCAGAGCCAATTGATTCCATACTTGGAAGCAGAGCGCAAAAGTAACTAACCACTTCAACTGGCAGCAGCTAGGAAAGCCTTCTCCGGTCCACATCACCAGGGCTTGAAATATGAATTAACCAGTTATATTGTTTCAAAATTTTTGATTAATAACCGGTTCATACATTTGTTCTTCAATTTAAATGATTTGACGAACCGAAATCATATCGACGGGTGCGTTTCATAATATTTAGTACACCAAAATTAACCTGCTAATGCTAGATATACAGCTCTGATGTTTCTGTACCGTCAGAGTACTAACGCCAATTTTGATTTTTCTAACCCATATAGATAATTGTAACTCAAAACGTTAACCGAAAGGATTCCAATATAGGTATTAGGTAGGTCCTTAACTAGAGTTAAAGACCGAAATCGGTTTAAAATATTATTCTCCGATTTCTACGTCTAATTTATTTTTCTAGGTAGATGCCTAGAATAATCTGTTTATTTGCACTATGAAGTGAAAAGGTAGAAATAAGAATACCAAAGTCATGCAGTAAATAATTTTATTTTAAAAACTTCTTATATCACCGTAACTTTTTCTCATTGATTTATTTGAAATTAGTATCTCTGCTTAAACGGCTATTTTCCATCATTATTGTCTTCCAGGATAACACCTGATTCGGATAAGTTCACTTCCATTACAAAAACATTTGAATTTGTCGCTTAAAATGTTGGAACGTAGGGAAAAGAAATCCGGAATTATCGTACGTTATGGAAGACGATATAATCCTAAATCAGCTTCACTAATCTTACTATCATATTATTATAACAAATATTATTACAAAATAAAACTAATCTATTGGTTAAAAACAGTGAACATTGTTACCGACAATACAACAATAATGAGAGGTGATTGATATCACCACATTGTGGCAATCAATTTTAGACAATCTCATAGCTGAAGCACAACTCTAATGCAGTCTGAGAAGTCGCTGTTGAGATCGACGAAATCCAAACAAAGAATTTTATTCTATTGTACGTTAAAGGACATCCATTTTGATCCAAATCTACTTGTCTGCCTAAACATTTCTTATTATGATCTGTAGGACTTACCCATGTAAACATGGTTTAATTTGAGTTCTGAAATCTGTATTTTTTCTACCAATTGCTTGCGTGCCGTGAGGTAATAAATTAGTCTGGTATGCAATGTAAGGATCTTATTATGAATGCAGATTAGACGAAGGTCAGATTCATGGCTAAGTAGTAACTTTCCATGCACCAACATCCTATTAATGTGTACCTATTATAAATGCGATAGTATGTTTGTTTGTTCGTTTGTCTATCAATTCCGCGGCAACGGAGCAACGCGCGGATCGATATGATTTTTCGCATGGGTACAATTGAGAAGAGTATATTTAGAGTGTAACAACTTTCATCTCGGATAAAACAGAGGTTCCCGAGGGATTTTTAAAAACTTAAATCCATACGGATGACATCAAGGGCAGAAGCTAGTATGATTGTAATTATTATCATGTAAATCTCGATTAAAAAACTGGTTTCAATGATAAAGCGCATTGTAATTACCTGCTGCTATAAAGTACTTCTTATCTCCCTTAAACTTTAAGATGAAACATCTTAGATTACTGTACGTAATCAACTACTTAACCTCCAAGTATGATTTTCGTCAAATTTGATTTTTGTGTTCGCTATATTTAACGCAATAGATTCTGAAATTATAACTTCGATACGAATTATTATTAATAAAGAACACTTTATTCCATAAATTACAAACCTACACCTCGTAAAGTTTAACAGTTTCTATAATTTTTATCGAATTTTGAATCTATGCTGCACTACTACATTTACACTTGTAAAGCTTGTGAAAATAATAGGTAGTTGATGTGCAAGATTTGTTGTATTTTTTACTATATCATGCAAAAATATGTACAATATTTAAGTTTTATGTCATCGATCATTAACAATTAAATTTTAATTTGAACCGGAACGGTTTTGTGAAAGTTTAGCGAGGAAACATCAGCATTTTCAAAAATAAACTGAAAATTAATGTTATGACTCGAATAAATAGTTTCGGATGCATTTCTAATGATTTTTATTGATTAACTTGACAATAAGGATTACCTACAAGTGTAAATGTAATGTAATTCATAGATTAATTTAACCTTCACTCTAATTCTCGTAAAATTATCAATAATACCTTATCTTAATACAACGAGGTGTTCTCAATAGGATCTCGATTTGCTACATTTCTTCTAATAGTTAACTCGACATTATAGAATTCAATAATTTCCTTGGGAAACAAACTTTTATATCACTTTAATACATTTCTAAGATATGAATAGTTTTAATTTTATTTACAACATATTAATATCGATTTAGGATATTTTATATTACTTTCGTTTATTAATTGATTGTTTTCCCCATATTTTATTGGAATGTACTCTAATAAATTAACATTTAGTGGCGAGTTAGTTGCCAGTAGCTGTACGGTCGGGGACTAAAAATGTTTACCACTTTTCAAATTAGATTCTTCGTAACCCTGCGTTCAGTAAGGTCTATAATGCTATATCAAGGCATTTGTTACGTTATAAAAATTTCATGCATCGTTTTATCAAAAAAAGTATTAATGACTTTTCTATACAAATATTAGTATAATAAACTCATTTCCTAAATTCAAGTTTGACACATTAGATCATTGCACTTGTAAAAGTGACAATTAATTATCAAAAATATTAGATTTGTTATTGAAATGAAATTTAAATATACAAAATAAATACAAAATGGAAGCTTAATCATAATTCTAATGGTGAAGTTCATATTGTGCATTGAATCATAATGATGCTGATAGCATCCACAGTCAAAAACAGTCAAAAGGAGGTGGATGAGCTACGGTGATGCGTGGTGTTTCTGCAGCATTTTACATTGATGTTCTGCAGCAAAATTCCGACAATCTAAGTTCAAGATAATGCGCTGAGCTACTATTCCATGGTTCAATCTGCACCGTGGCAGTCATCTCGTTCAATAGCCCGCTCGATCTGCTGATTTGAAACTGAAAATTTATGGGGCTTAGTGATTCAAAACTGGGACTGTCAGAATCAAAGAAATCCTCAAACTCCTGGATCACATTGCACTGGGGTATGGGATGATATGAACTGACTTATCGCCTTGTCGCGTCTATGCGAGAGTCTACGTGTTGTCATAGCAGCGAATGGAAGCTAATTAAGCTAATTATTTATTTATATTAATATTGTTTAGTTTCTCAATAATAAAATTAAGAAATAAAGATTCTTTGAAATTTCATTAGATTATTACTTCCGTTTTCATATTTTGGTAACTCGTGTCCTGTGCTCGTGTCTGTATGAGATATTTATTTATTAAAATTACTAGCTTTTGCTCGTGACTTCGTCCGCGTGAAGTTAGGATTCTAAAATTTCCATGGGAACCTTCTATTTTTCCGGGATAAATGTGGCTATCCAAATCCTCAACTACTTATATCCATGCAAAAAATCATGTGGATCTATTGCTCCGTAGCTGTGTGATGGAAGGACAAACCAACAACGAACAAACAAACACTCAAATTATTTTATAACATTAGTAAGGATTTTTTGTTCCAAAAAAGGTTTTCTACATCTAACCTATTTAGCAGTCACCTACTAAAGAGACCGCTAAAGGACTGTCTAAGCACCGCTACATGTTAAAAAGTCTATGATCTATGGCTAATCAAATCACATATCGACCTTCTGACACAGATGTGTGCATGCAATTATGAATCTTAAGGTGGTAAACATTTTTTGTCCGCGACTGTACCTTCGTCAATAGACTATAAATTGTTTCAATGTAAAATAATTTTTGTAAAATCGTAACTGCTGACTAAATAATATCTTCAATAATTTTGCTATATTGAACAATAATATTATGAACATTTTCGTTTATAAAATGGCAGTTAATATCACGTATACGAATTAAGGTTAACAATAGAACACAGGCAACGTCCAATTATCTTAACACAATGTGAACAAAATTATTGCCACAACGATATTTTTGTAAAGCCTATTATTATTTTATATTATTTTGTAATTATTATTATTAATGAACTTTTCTTAAGAAACTCTACGTTTAACTATTTACAGCATTTTTTTAAAATCACAATCGAGTAATCAAACAAATGAAACATTGTGCCACAGTCGATCGGTCTAACATTCATTGTGCGTTATTGCATGAACTGCTTCAAATTACTTTCCATTCCCCTCTCCCCTCCAAATAAACTTTGTATGTGTACAATATAATATAGCCTGCAACGTTGCAAATAAGGACAGAAATCATTAATAGCAAACCGTAGCTCGCATATAACAAATTTTTTATATCATTTGGCATCCGTTGACAAAATTAAATTGGGTATTCTACCTCATTAACAAACCATTTTGCTAAAATCTAATTCACAAATATTAATACAATGTTGCACATAAAATGCAAACTGATAAATATATTATTACTGGTCGCTAAAATGTCGTACTTTTAATACACTTACATACCCTTGGCTGAGGTTCTATCCATTAATTTTTCTGGCATATTTATTATACAAGAATAAAAATAATAAGACGGCATTGAAACCACAGCGACCGATCAACAGCAATTGGTCCAAAATGTACAATGTAATTGAAATCCAACATATTAATCTAATCCCTTGGAGCAAATACATTTAAAATTCCCATCGTCTACTTAGAACTGCTAATGCTGACCTTAGGTTATTTCAGCAAGTGGGTATGTAGTTAGATTCTATATTGTATATCAGAACGGGAAATAAATCAATAAAAGGAAGTAGGTATACGAGGAGGTAAATGACTGACTGAATGTGAAAGAGATGAATGAACAACACGAAAAGAGAATTTATGTTCGCTGAATAGATGTTGGGATTGAAGTTATCTGATCAGACTAAAGCTTGTAAGGTTAGCAAAACATAAGTTTTTCTTTTCTTTACCCAGCATCACTGGAACGCTACATCGCTTGATGGCACGTCTTTGTCTGTGACGGTTAGCCACGGCCTAAGCGTCTTGACCAGACCAAAAATATTTTAGAGGTTATATGCATGGTATATGCACGTTTAATTTTATGATTGCACGTGAGGTTGAGAACTTCCGTTTATTTATAAGATCACCACACCATGGAGATCGTCAGAATATTGTTAATCATACTCGTATAAATCTTCGATAAAGTAATTTTGCTGTAATAACCTAAGCCAGCCATCAAATTCTTTCGTAAATCCGCATAACACCGAACTCTCCGAACGGTCCTTTCGTCAAGCATGGACCTCTTTGTCCGCTTCAAACACCTTGAAATCTAGCGACTCATGATACAGTATAGTGCAGACCCTGTGCAGAAAGTCAAACGGTGGTAACCCTGTCGACTTCCACGTATCGCACAGAGTCTTCGCTTGGTCAGCAAATCACTTCTTTCTCGTCAAAAATGGCCGTGTCTGATGATAAGCTCTTGAGCCGCTGCTGCAGAGCTGAGCGGCGTCTGCGGCAGGAGCGCGCTACTGCTATCTGTAATGCGAAAAACATTCAAAATGAATATTTGGAGTTTTCCTGAAACTCGTCTCTGAATAGTTAAAATAAAGTCCTATCTGTTTATGCTCTCATGTTTCATGAATCGAAAAGCAATTCGAACCGGTGCTTGAACTGCTTTTGAACTGCTTTTCGACACGCAGTTGTAGATCACACAATTGCAAAGCTGAGTTTCTATTAACTTACAACCTGAACCATCACGGTGAAAGGCGACTGTAGTAATTAATACTTACCACAGCAAAAGCAGCGAGTACAGTAAGTGCGAGCAGTGCCGCTGCGTAGTGCGCAGGCACTCGCAACAGTGCTGAGCACTGTGATAGGCGCTCGTCCTCGCCCTGCGGACACTGCGCGATGCCATCACACCACAGCGCGGGCTCGATACATGCCTCCAGCGACTCGCAGCGATAGGGACACTCGCCCGATAGTGCGAATACACCCCCTCGATCGCTGGCATGTCTGTAACATACAGTGATGCGCTTGATAACAACAGTCACAAACATATCTTTGAAAGTAGGGGTAAAAGATACAGACAGTTCCAACAAATAATATAGTAAAACGTTCTAAAAACTATTAGGTCCAGCTGATCTGGTCTTAACACTGGTACGTTAATGGTTTAATCCATAGTCCACCACTCTAACCAAGTACGGATTGGCAGACTACAAACACCTTTGAGACCCATGGACATCCCATAGACATTTCCTCATGATGTTTTCCTTCAACTTTAAAACAAGGGATTGATATTAAATTGCTTAAAACGCACATAATCCAGAAAAAATTGAGATTGCTTAAGCCTAAGCCTACGCCTATAGGAACGTGAAATCTTACTAGGCTATCACTGATGATACCATATTTTAAGACGCTCATGTATAGAATAGAATAGTTTTTTTTTTTTTCAAATAAATTTTTACAACGTGCTTTTGAATCGTCAATTGAATATACCAAATCGTATCGAAAAATTAGATCAAAATGGAAATACCGTCTAGAAAGTTCCAGCCACGTGATATAGTAAGATCCATGGTCTACTGCTAATAGCTCAATAGAGAGTGATCTCGGCCAATCAAGATCAAAGCGGTCAGGAGAAGGTGGTGGCGCCAGCACGTGTCGAGCGAGTAAGTCTATATCTTTGGACCATCCTTCTGAAAATACTTCCACGACATCGTCTTCCTGTAAATTGAATTTTAATACTGTTTCAATGATAATAAATTAATCTCAATGGCCTGCTGTGCGATCCTCTAAAAACGATTGCCACAGTGTGACGGTTGCAATCGCCTCTGATTGGTCGACACTTACTGGTTATTAGCTAAAAGAGATTGTTGCAGAAACAAAGCCAATCATAACAACAAATAATTGAGACTGTAGCAATGATTTATGCATTGCATACTGGTTATGGTAAAGTAGATGTGCCAAATCACGACCAATTTTCAATTCTAAGTGAAACTTTTAAGGTATTTTTAGGCTTTTATCATCTCTCATTACCAAATATGTACCTACTTAAAATAATTATAATAGCAGGTAGTATCTAATTGATCCAACAATATTAGACAACTTGCAGGAAACCGTTGGATACAGGCGGTGTAAGACCAAGGCCTTAGTATACGGCATAAAAATCATAACAGAACAGAGGTCCTGTGAAGATGAAATTCTTATAAAATACCTTTTCTGGAAAATTTCCGAGCGTCAAGAATTTTCAAGAGGTCTACCACCGACTATTTGGTTCCAGTAAAGTATAAACTACAGATTTCAGGAATACCCGTGGGAAATTTCAATTTTATTGACAGTGAGTATTCATTTACCTACATAAGCATTAATAGATCATTATAATACCTGCTCTTCTGGAGGTTTAGGGCAAATGAATAACGGCGATAGTCCCCCTGCGTATACTGCAATACGGTTTGGTGTTCTGCATAAGTGTCCTAGATCGGGTGCTACTGTAATATTATTCTGTAGAGTGAAGTTATCTAGTTCTGGTTCTCTCAGTAAGCTTCCCTGGATTTGCATGTAGAGATATCGTCCGGGCGCGGGATCTATTAGCCAAGGGCGATGGTCACAGCGCTCCTAAAATAAGAAACAGAAAGTTAGTAGTTGTAGTTTTACTTATAGTAGTAGTAGTAGGCTTTATTACACCAATAATAAAGAAAAACAAAGCTTTACATAAGGAGAAAAGCGAACAGAAGACGATAGAACTGGGTGCAAGGGTGGCCTTATCATAGAAGTGATGTCTTATTGGCAACCCTCGCTTAAGGAGCATTATTATTAGATAAGCACTTCAAAACTACTACTGTAAGAATTAGTATCACAGCACCAATAAAATCAAGTACTTACAGATTCAGATAAAGGAGCGTGTGCAGACAGTCTCAGTTCACCGCTAGCACCATACACCCTGTGCGTGCTTTCACAAACGATTTCTAGACGAACAAATTCAACCGAGGCTTCAAATCCAAAAGAACGAAAATCATCAACAGCCGACATGTTCACTACATCGAACTTGAGCTCTGCGACCATTGATGTAGATGTGAATTCGTAATCGCTGACATCACTGAAAGTAGATTAATCCTATTAATCCTATCCTATTAATCCTATCCTATTAATCTTATCCTATTAACCCTGTTATTTATATTATAAATGCGATAGTTTGTATGTTTGTTACTCAGTCGCGTCGCAAAGACTGAACCAATTTGGCTGAAATTTGGCACAGAGATAGATTATAGTCTGGAATAGCACATAGGCACTAAGTACTTTTAATCCCGGGAAATAAGAACGTTCTCGCGGTCATATAGTTCAATGTAAGGGTGCCTCCAAAATATAAGTGATCTAATGTTGAAATACTATGTACAATGTACATAATATAAGGTAGAGGTAAGGCCTTTAACCAAGACTGAATTTTAGCCAAGGCTTCTTGACAATGTTGGGATTTTGTAGACAAATGAACAAATTAAGGATCAATATGATTCCGCAATTATAATGTTTTTTTCTACACAATATGGCTGACCTGCATAGGCAGTCCCTTGGTACGCCAGGCCCGCTATCTCTCCAGGGTCTCTCGAATATTCTCACGGCAGCGGTAGGGTTGCCTCCACAACGAAACCAAGGCGAGTGTGCTGAATGGACGGATCTACAGAGGCGACCTCCATTACGTACTCCCCAGACGCGAAGCCGGACCACTTCGCCTGGGTTTGCTTCGAAACGATATGTACAACTGGAAACAAGACCATTGGATTACATATAGAATTAATTACACTGCGCAACAAATTTCGAAAAAAATTGAGTACCCATTTCAATTTTTCCTGTTTATGTATTCATACACATTGCTTAATAAGAATGCATACTTAGTTTTTCTCTATCACGTCTTGTTTTTTAGGTACATGGTAATAAACAATTTACTAGTACTGAAATTAAAAATTAAATACATATACACATTTTATTATTAAATCATCAATAATTCGAGTAAAATTTATTCTTAATATATTTGCACACATTAAAATATAAAATAGACGATAAAAAGTATTATATTATACACAAAAAATGAAAAATATTTAACTTTTCGCTTTATGTTAGGAAGTATTTTCTTGCGTTAAACGTCAGCAGTCATCTCCTAACATACATGTATCCTAATGACCTTGAAACCATTCTTCAAGCCTCCTTACATCCTGGGCAAGCCGATCTACTGGTTCAACACCCACAAATTTAAGATTTATGGAATAAAAAGAGAAATGGATATGGAAAAAATGAATTTTTAATGTCATCCAGCAACCAATCTTTTTATATTTTTTTAACAAATAATTCACCAAGAGTTTCACGTTTTCAGCTTTGAGAGTACCCTTCCTGTGCAACCTTCTATCACAGCTTTTAATTATTTCCATGTACATAAATCTTTGTCATTTGGTTTTTTAATCGTAGTTTGTTTTACGTTAATGGATGCATTTGTGCCCTTATTTTTAATATTGCGTAACTTAATTTCGAAGAAAATAAGTTACGCAATATTTAAATATAAAAAATCCTTCGCTTTTCATCAATTTCCTTCAAACATTCTTTTTTCTTGAGACTTAAGAATGTGACGTAACCACACACGCTACCAATACTTGTTTTTTTTTAATTTCTGCGCTGGCGGTGACTACTTTTTCCAGTATTTATTTTAAAAATCATAGGAATACACTCTTAACCAATTAATTACAAAGGTACCAATGTGAAATGAACATATTTTGTCAATAACGGTAAAGTTAACTTGTATGGGAAAAATGAGGGTATGAAAAAATTTAACGGTGTGTACCTCAAAAACTAGACGTGATAGAAACAAAAGATATGCACTGTCTACATACTATGACTAATAGAAAACTAAAATAGCAATCAGTTTTTCGGGTACCGAAACCGTGTCACGCAGTGTTATTGAGGAAGATCGCCATGCGATGGACCGACCAAATCGACCATTCCATAGAACAAAGTCTCATCTGCTAAATTCATAACTTGAGATTTGAGCCTTGCAGATGTGACTTTTAAGGCTCAAATTTCAAGTTGTAAATTTAGCAGATGAGACTTTGTTCTACGGAACGGTCAAAATTGTCTGCTGTGGCGAATGTTCGGGAGGCGAATCACATTTGCCGCTTATAAGATCACCATGCTCATGCATGCTTTGCTTCGTGATGACCATACCCATTCTACCAAGAGTGTTAAGAGGAAGAAGTAATATTAGATATTACCGATAGCTCTCTATGTCTGCATGCATGGAGAATGAGGAGGTTGAGAACCTCCTCCTTTTTTTCTAGGCAACAAACTTTTTTAAAAGCTATTTCGCAGCCATACTTAAAAATACAGCTCGTAGTTAAGCAATCTGTTATGCTTACAAAAATAAAGCTATGCTTTTAAAAAAGTGTCTTTAGTCACTATTTAAACTGTTATAGAATTTATGTTCACAGTCTTTGCCTGGAATATTTGTGCTATGAAACTTTATCACATTTTTTTAATGTTACAATTACTGACTGTTGCAGTACTTTACTGCTAATTTAAATACTTTACCCTACCTAATATTCCTTGCACCCCCTCTGCCGTATAAGAAGACATCTCTCGGAGAAGAGAAAGTGACTGGTGGATCCGGAGGAGCTTCAGGAAAGGATCTGGAGACAAATCGCCTCGAGCATGGTCCGCGACCCCATGGCTCCCCATCTTGGTGTAGATCAACAAACTCGTATAGAGCTTTGAAGAAAACTGGTCTGAAAAATTATAAACATTTTTTACAAAAACCAATAAACAGTATCGGACACTAAGACATGTTTTAAATTGTAATTGTTCAGCTGAACCAAAGAACATAGAAAGAGAATGTTATTTTTCATCTATGGCTGAACCGACTTTAATAATTTTTGTAACCTTTGCCTCGCACAGGCGCGGTAAATATTCGTAGTATGAATGTTTTCACTCTAATGTCAGAACATAATTATCAAAACTTTGCATATTCAAATTTTGTTGAATGTGAGGAACCGGCTTAAGACTATGACGGCTTCAAATCCCGTCAGCTCTGAGATGAGTTTCGTATTCTCACAGAATATTAAGTAGTAGTACAGGGATTTTTTCACAATGCGGATAAAATGCTGAATTAACATTAAAATTTAAAACAATGTAAAAAAAATTCCAAAGGTTGCTTTCAAAAAACACGGCATCCGTAGATTGCCATAGCGACGTGATCGCACAATATCTTTCTAATATTATAAATGCGAAAGTTTGTAAGCGTGGATGGATAGATGTTTGTTACTCTTTCACGCAAAAACTACTGGACGAATTTGGCTGAAATTTGAAATGGAGATAGATTATACCCTGGATTAACACATAGGCTACATTTTATCCCGGAAAATAAAAGGGTTTCCGCTGGAATCAAAAAACTTAGTTCACGCAGACGAAGTCGCGGGCATCATCTAGTTATGTAATACGTATACAAAGTTATTTTTGCTGCCACGTCATGTAGGCACTATGTGTTTTGATAGCAATAAGATACTTGGACTAAATGAGAATTGGACCAATCGTGCCTGAACGAAAAAAAGATGTACCTTATCATGTATCATTATAATATATCGTCGCCCGATCCGTTAATTATAAAAATATAGCTTACTTCAGAGCAGTTCCTTGAGTCAACTTCAGTTCCAAAGTCAACGAGTCTCCTTTGGAAAGAAAGCTTTCAGTTCTGGCGCATGCCCTAGATTTTCTCAGGAGCGCGTGTTCGCAGGTCCTCGGTGCACGTTCGCGGCAAAATCTTGCTACGAGGGTCGCATTTGTAGGCGGCCGACCCACTATTACTGTCTGGGGAGAAGTCGCTCTTGACATTTGTACTGATCTCTCTTTATCACTGTAAAACAATAGAACACGTCACAACTCACAGGCCTTTACAATATATTGAACGTAATTAAATAAAAATAAATAAAATAAAAATAATTTATTCCGACGCTGATGATTATAGTGTAAGTGTAATAAATAATAAAAAACTTAAACATATTTGTTAGTACGACGTTGCCGATTTGTCTGTCATGAACCATACAACAATGGGTCAAGCATTAACATACCTAGATAGTATTAGGTAATGGGTTCAAATATCTACTACTATTGACAGTCGAACCTGTTCAAATTTTTTGGCAGTAAAAAAATTTCTTAGACATAAAGAAAAGAAAAAAAAGAAATAGTGAAAGTTCTTTCTGATGCCGCCACTGAGACGCACAAGGGCAATAAGAGTGTCAAAAAGGGTCCGGTAGTTGGATGGAATAAGCACGTTCGGGCTGCGCACTGGGAGGCTCGCTCGAAGTATCAAACATGGCTGTGGTATAACAAACCGAGATGTGGAAAGGTTTGGGATGAAATGCGTGAGAGCCAAAAAATATTCAGAAGTCGGTTAAGGTGGTGTCAAAATCACCAAGACCAAATTAAGATGGATATAATCGCTTCTCACAGAGCAGCTAAAAACTTCTCCAAATTTTGGAACTCAACAAACAAATTGAATGTTCGACCGAGCCTACCGGTGAGCGTCTCTGGTTGCAGTACGCAGAGAGAAATAGCCAATATGTTTAGGGAGCATTTCAGGGTATCATCACCACTGGGACCGTCGTCTCGAGTGTTCGATGCTCAGGAAATTAACGATAAGGAGTTGCTGCGTTTTTCCGGCAAGCAAGTAAAAGAGGGGGGGTAAGGGAGCGCACTTCCATCTAGCGCTCCAACTGTCAACCTCACCTGCCCGTGGTGCCTCCTGCTGGTCTACTAACGAGGCTCTGACGACCGACAAATGGCGGTATAACCATTTCGCACTGGCTAGACTGAACAAATGACACAGGCCGGTGTCGGGCAGCAGCGACACCGGTGCGATCAGTCTAGCCCTGCGATGACCAACACGCCTGCCCAGCGCGGTCATTACGGGCAAAACCTTGTATGGTGCACAACACAAGGCCAAGGCCCCTAGTTCCCGGCGGCCCCGTTATTCCCGACCCTGGCAGCGGTCGTGGTAATGGCGGGGCAGGGGGTGCTAAGAATCTCCGGATGGGATTCCGCTGCCAACCCCGACGACTGGACCTGGCGACATACAACGCACGCACTTTGAGGACCGACGAGAAGATCATCGAGCTGGAAGAAGCAGTGAACAAGTTGCGCTGGAATGTTATAGGTTTGTCTGAAGTCCGAAGAGAGGGGGAGGACTCGATAATCCTCAATTCCGGCAACTTGTTTTACTACCGGGAGGGCGACCAGCAGTCCCAGGGTGGTGTTGGGTTTATCGTCCACAAGTCCCTCGTTAACAACATTGTCGAAGTCACAAGTGTGTCGAGCAGGGTAGCGTACCTTATACTCAGAATAACCAAACGGTATTCGCTGAAGGTTATACAGGTTTACGCACCGACAACTGCACACACTGACGAGGAGGTGGAGGTTTTGTATGAGGATATATCAAAAGCCATACACGCCTCCACTACTCACTACAATGTTGTGATGGGGGATTTCAACGCAAGGTTAGGTGAACGAAGCGGTGCAGAGACGAGGTTGGGGCAATTTGGGCATGGGCGAAGGAACCATAGGGGCCAAATGTTGGCCGACTTCATGGAGAAGGAGGGCCTCTTTATGATGAACTCCTTCTTCAAGAAGCGGCCACACAGAAAATGGACATGGATGAGTCCCGATGGTTCCACGAGAAATGAGATAGACTTCATCATGTCGACCAAGCGGCATATATTCAATGATGTCTCTGTGATCAATAGGGTAAAAACCGGCAGCGATCACCGTATGGTAAGAGGCACATTGAATATCAACGTGAAGCTGGAACGGGCCAGACTGTTGAAGTCAACTCTCCGACCTACTCGTGCTCATATCCAAAACCCCGAAAACTTCCAACTCGAACTGCAGAACCGATTCGATTGCCTAGCAGATTGCGTTTCTGTGGACGATCTTAACAACAGGTTTGTGGAAACTGTACATACTGTGGGGTCTAAGTTCTTTAAGACCCATTGCAGGAAAAGAACCAAAAAGTTCTCTGACCACACACTCAAACTAATGGAAGAGAGACAAGAGATGAGACTTCAGTCGTCGGCAGACGCGGATGCCTATCGGCAAATTAATAGGCAGATCTCTAAGGCTCAAACCCGCGACCTTCGTATCTTTAATACCGAGTGTATTAAAGATACCATCGAGCGGAACCGAGGCTCCAAAGTGTTCGCGAGAGATCTATCGGACAGAGCCAGCTGACGCGGCTGAAAACTGACGACGGTCGTCTCGTTTCTTCTCGTCCTGAGGTTTTGGGAGTGGTCGAGAAGTTCTATGGACAGTTATATACCACGACACAGAAACCTGTTGAAGATTTGGCCAAAGACCCTAGAGCCAAACTGACCCGACACTATACCGAAGATATCCCGGACGTCAGCCTATACGAGATTAGTATGGCTCTCAAACAACTCAAGAACAACAAGGCGCCAGGTGATGACGGAATCACGGCGGAACTCCTGAAAGCGGGTGGAAAACCGGTTTTAAAGATCTTTCAGCGATTGTTCAATTCCGTCATTCACGAGGGTACAACGCCGGAAGCATGGCACAGGAGTGTGGTGGTTCTGTTCTTCAAAAAAGGTGATAACACCTTGTTGAAGAATTATAGACCCATCTCGCTGCTGAGTCATGTTTATAAGTTGTTCTCGAGAGTCATTACGAATCGTCTCGCCCGTAGGTTCGACGACTTCCAGCCTCCCGAACAAGCCGGTTTCCGAAAAGGCTTTAGCACCATAGACCACATTCATACGCTGCGGCAGGTTATACAGAAGACGGAAGAGTATAACAGGCCACTTTGCTTAGCGTTTGTGGACTATGAGAAAGCCTTCGATTCGGTGGAAACCTGGGCTGTATTGAGGTCGCTGCAGAGATGCCGTATTGACTACCGGTACATTCAAGTGTTGAAGTGTTTGTACGAAAACGCCACTATGTCAGTACGTATACAGGACCAGACTACAAGGCCAATCCAATTGCAGCGTGGAGTGCGGCAGGGAGACGTAATCTCCCCGAAGCTCTTTACCGCTGCGTTGGAGGACGTCTTTAAGCTTCTGGATTGGAACGGACTTGGCATCAACATAAACGGCGAGTACATCACTCACCTTCGATTTGCCGATGACATAGTCATTATGGCAGAGACTCTGGGAGACCTCAATACAATGCTCAATGACCTCAGCAGGGTTTCTCAACAGGTGGGCCTTAAAATGAACATGAGCAAGACGAAAATCATGTCTAATGCTCATGCTCCGCTCCACCCAGTAATCGTGGAGAACTCTGCACTCGAAATTGTAGACGAGTATATATACCTGGGACACACAGTCCAGCTAGGTAGGTCCAATTTCGAGAAAGAGATCAACCGCCGAATCCAACTCGGCTGGGCAGCGTTCGGGAAGCTTAGAGATGTCTTTTCGTCCAAAATTCCTCAGTGCCTGAAGACTAAAGTCTTCGAACAGTGCGTGTTGCCAGTGATTACTTACGGATCCGAAACATGGTCGCTAACTATGGGCCTCATAAGAAGGCTCAGGATCACTCAGCGGGCGATGGAGAGAGCTATGCTCGGAGTATCCCTGCAAGATCAAATCAGAAATGAGGAGATCCGTAGGAGAACCAAAGTCACCGACATAGCTCTGCGGGTTGCGAAACTGAAGTGGAAATGGGCGGGGCACATAGTTCGAAGAGCTGATGGTCGATGGGGTCCCAAGGTGCTGGAGTGGCGACCTCGCACCGGGAAGCGCAGTGTTGGCAGACCCCCCACTAGGTGGACAGACGACATCAAGCGAGTCGCAGGGAGCCGCTGGATTCAGGCGGCGCAAGACCGAGGCTTGTGGAGGTCCATGCAGGAGACTTATGTCCAGCAGTGGACGTCCATTAGTTGAAGAAGAAGAAGAAGAAGAAGAAGTAAAAGAGGCTATACAAAAAATGACTGGAGGGAAGTCGCCTGGGTACGATAGCCTCAGCGTCGAACATTTGAGGTATGCGGGATTTCACTTACCCAGGGTGCTAGCAATGTTCTATTCACTCTGTGTGAGTCACGCGTACATCCCGGGTGACATGATGAGAACTGTAGTGGTCCCTATCCCTAAGAATAGAACTGGTGATCTTTCTGATAAGTCCAATTACAGGCCCATATCACTAGCTACTGTTATAGCCAAGGTTCTGGACAGTCTGTTTGACAGAAAATTGAACGAAACACTCAATTTCCACGATGCTCAGTTCGGCTTTCGACCAGGATTATCCACTGAGACCGCGATATTTGGTTTGAAACAGACTGTACAGTATTATACGAGCAGGAAAACACCTGTGTACGCGTGCTTCCTTGATCTTTCAAAAGCATTCGATTTAGTGGCATATGATATACTGTGGGAAAAGATGGAGGAAGCGGGCGTGCAAAAGGAATTGATTAATGTTATGCAGTTCTGGTATTCGAACCAAATAAATAATGTTAGGTGGGGGAAGGAACTCTCTGATGCATATAGGCTGGAGTGCGGGGTGAGGCAGGGGGGGTTGACCTCAGCGAAGCTGTTCAGCCTGTATGTCAACGGACTAATCGTGGAACTCAGCAGCAAGCCAGTAGGTTGTTGGATAGATGGCGTCTGTGTAAATAATTTAAGCTATGCCGATGATATGGTGTTGCTGGGTCCCACGGCTGGTTCTATCAGGGAGTTGCTTCAGACGTGCGAGGAATATGCTGCCAGACATGGTCTTATATATAATGTGACCAAAAGTCATTATATGATTTTTAAGGCTCCCCGTAAGCAGGTGCGATATGAGCCAAAAATAACGATCAATGGGGCGGCGCTCACACGAGTGCAGCAATTTAAATACTTGGGGCATTATGTCACTGAAGATCTTAAAGATAATATAGACATTGAGCGTGAAAGAAGAGCGTTGGCTGTTAGGTGCAGTATGTTGGCCCGCAGGTTCACCCGATGTAGTAAAGAAGCAAAGATAACGCTTTTCAAGGCGTACTGCCAAAACTTCTATACGGGAAGCCTGTGGGTCAACTACGCGCAAAGAACTATGGATGCACTAAGGGTGCAATACAATAATGGTTTCAGGATGCTGTTGGGGCTGCCGCGGTTTTGTTCAGCATCAGGTATGTTTGCAAGAGAGCGTACCGATGACTTCTATGCGATAATGCGGAAGAAGTCATCATCGCTGCTGACAAGACTGCGCTCAAGTCCCAACTGCATCCTGAACATGTTTGCGAGCAAGATGGACTCGCCAATGCTTGAACACATGATTCAAGTATTGGTGAGGCCACATGTTGATTTATGATATTTTTAATTTTATTTTTTACCTTAGTTTAAGTTACTAACATTAGCTATAAGTACAAGATTGTTTACTAACAAAATGAGCCTCAGTTGCTACAAATAAAAAATAAAAAAAAAAAAAAAAATAAAGCTCAGTCGAAGATTTTTCTTGTGATAAATTTTTAAAAACTTATAAAAGCTATGAGGTAAGTATGGAAAATCAGGTGACGATCATATTGTAAAATAAAATACCTACTTTGGTCGATCATTCAGTTACAGACTTGAACGTTATCGTTTCATATACGAAGTATTATTATCCAAATGATATATTATTATCAATATTATCATACGAGTAGGTAATAAGAGAGATAAAATGAAAACTTACCAAAAAATATCACTGCAACCTGGTGATATCCTCATGGGGCCGTCCCATATATTCAAGTGACTGCCACAGTACTCATCTTCCGGAAAATTGGGATTAATAGCGTTGGTCACATAAAATTTTAATACGGAGAACCAAACTCTAAAGCGTGGCGCCGAGAACTGTCTTCTATAGATAATGTTTCTACCCGAAGGTCCGGATGTGTCAATTCCTTGCATGTGATATAGACATGTTGTGTTTGGGGGTAAGGAATGTTGGGGATGTTCCAATATTCCCCTTCCTGTTCCTCTGATCCAAAACTCGCACGCCCTTTTATTTTTTGCGTAAGTTGGCGACTGTTGGTCTACGAAGCGTACCTGGAAATAAAAATTAAGAAATTAGCAGTCAAGCTACTATACCTAATCTGATTTTATTCTGTCATCCCGTGAGAGAATGGCAAACTCAAAAGTATATTATAATCACTACCTGCGCAAACGTTTGTCTTACAAACAAAATACTTCGAGCTTCATTCCAGAGCTTTTGTAAATTACATAATAGAATTTCACCTTTTTCGAAAGGTAAGTGCTGCGGGTGCGGTTAAGGTAAGTTTTGTAATTTTTGTCAACAACCAAAAGAATTAAGTAAGTAGTGAAACTTACAAGTTCTACCCATTTTCATATTAAAATAAAGTTCCAATATACGTAGTCATAAAGCTTTAAACTTTACACACAATAATTAGTGTTTGGCAAAGCTCCAACCAAAGTTCACGTCACATTATAATTTATTATATTGGTCGCTAATAACAAAGTGCTTTTAACAACTGAACTTATGTAGTGAAGTATTTACAACAAAGGGGTTGAAAACATTAAGTATACTATATTATGAACGATATGCAAGGAGATATGTAGGTTTTTTTCATCTTTAGTAGCACAACGGATAAGGCAGGGACTAAAAATCTGAAGTTCAACGGTTCAAACCTCATCCGGTGCACTATTGTCGTACTCAATCCTAACACAAGCTTACGTGGAGGGGAAAGGAAATATTAATTACTGGCTATTGCCCGCAACTTCGTCCGCTTGGAGTATAGTTTTAAAAATTCCTCAGGAAACCTCTTTGCTTGTCTGGGATACAATCTAACTTTCCAATTCCTCAACACCATGAAAACAACAACGCCCGCGCCACGAGATTGCAGGAGAAATCAACAAAGCAACAAATTAACATGCTTTCGCACTTATGGTGTTAGTAGTTAAAGATGTTAAGCTTGGTTAACAAATTTTTCATCAGTAAGTTAATAACTTTACGTAATTAAGTACTACTAGAAGTTCTGAGTCTACATCTTCATTAAAGGTAAGTGCCAAATATACGGTACGTTACTTGGCCACATAACGACGAACAATGAATACAGTGAGTAGAAATAAAATCTTTCGATGGAGAACTCAATTGTAATTGGCTTAACGACATTAGATCGCATGGCACGTACAGGACTCGATCTAGCAGTAGCACTAATGGTAATAAATTGCCTCTACCCGTATTGCTGATTTCTTCACAATCAAATAGAAAATTGCGTTGCTTGTTAAAATAATCAGGTCACAATATTGTATTCTGGATAAAGTTATACTATTCTCTTTGTCTGGAAAATTGCCATCAAATATAAGCCGCGGTTGTTTGAGATACAAATTTTTGTACCACTAATACTTTAAAAGGTAAATTGCAAGTTTTGCTATAGGTACTCTTGTTGAAAACAAAAAGAATATATATATATATATTTTTTTTTTTTAAAGAATATTGAACTTGACTTATATTCTCCTCTCCCCTCCAATTAAGCGAAAAGCTTGTGCTAAGAGTGGGTACGACAATAGTGCAATGGGTGGGATTCAAACCTGCGACCTTTCAGTTTTTAGTCAGCACCTTTGGGCTATTGAGGCTTCTAGCTTCTGAATTTCTTTTGTTGACACCTACTTCATTACTTCCCTTCTAATATGAATGCGAAAGGGCGCATGTGAACGAAGTGGCATAAAAAAGTTAGTTTGTCATAATTTTTATCTTATCTCGGTTTCTCTGCTCTAATATATTGAAGGGAACACCAGAAGCCTCAAAAGCTATCTATTATCATTATTGCTAGCTCGAGTTTGCTACGTGGAGATGAAGGTGATTTAACGTCGTTAAGCCAACACCAATTGAAGTCTATCCCAGGGGCTTTATTGTCGTAACTCAAGGTGATTTTATTTTTTTGATATTTTCAGGAGAATTTTTACTTTATCTGAAGACGTCCAAATATTAACTTGACGATTGAATGTGATATTCCTACTGCATCAAAATATACTATAATTTTCAAATAAATGATACTAAAGCTCACCTCAACTTCCAATTGAAATCCATGCAACGATTGCGTCGTAGCTGGTTGTAAAAATGTACCAAAGGGTGAGGTAGTAAATTCTACCAGCAATTCAGGCCCACTCGATATCGCCTCTGGCACTGATACACCCCCACCGCAAAACCTTAGAATCACAGGATCTCTTGTCGTATAACCATCATAAACAGTAACATAGTCCTGAACTTCATCACATTGCTGCCAAAATTTTAGTTCCCTCCCGCTGTTTTCCCTATCGTTTTGTGACGGAGCGTACAACGCTTTCTGACTCCTTATAGAAATCAGTTGGCCATTTGGTTGCTTGACCACAATCAACGCGTGTTTTCCTTGAGGCACCTCATGTTGCCGAACGGCATAATAACAAGTCAGGTTCCGAGGATAAACGCCTGGGAAGTTCGGGGACTGCAATCTACAGTTTTTACGATCGCAGTCACTGAAGATCCGTGAGCAATAAGTCCCCGAGATCAAATCCCCAAGGTAATACTCGTGGGTTTTTGTCATCCTTCCAGCGTTCGTATCTTCTGAACGTGATATGTTTATGGCGTATAACATCGGCCTGAGTTTGAAAAAGGGCCGCTCTGAAAGGAAAATGATTAAAAGAAATATTAATGGGCGAAGTCACAGTAGAAGTAATGTACCTTACGATATCCTTTAACGATAATCCTTGAACATATTTTATACGGTTCTACTTTACGACATTTCTTGGAAATTCGAATTGTCTTAACATGATAACAAAATGATTTCTACGTTTTTAAAGTATAAAGGTACCAAAATTAAGTTATTTTTTCGAAAATTAAAGCAGATAATTTAGATGTTCTCATTTTATTTTACCTGCAGGTGGGGTACCTCCGTAGCGAACAGTAGCAAAATCTCGTCTCAAAACTTTATAAGCCATTCGGAAATCGAAGTTATAATTATTCTGTTCTTTCGATAGGTGCAACAGGCGGATGATGAGGGTGATAGATTTTGTTTCGCTATAGTATATCGAAGGGCCCCATGAGGTGCCGCACCAGGAACCTCCAACTTGAGGGCGACTGGCTTCTTGTATCTGCATGTAGCCATCCGGACAGCCGTCATTCGTGAAGGACGTAAAACGACCCAGGGTGAAACTGTCGAACAATATCTGTAGACAAGAATACAAAATTCTTTTAATTTTAAATGCTTTTAATTTTATTTCCTTTAAAAATACATTCCGCAAAACAAATACATCGAAAGAACTTATAGAAAATCTGGAATATTCTTGTGCCTTGGTAATTTTTTCTTCCTTATCAATCGATAGACGTCCATATCTAAACAAAGGTCTCTTGTATGGACTTCTACACTACTAGGCCTTGTGCCGCTGTTTCCAACGGCTTGTAAACAGTCCACCTAGTGAGTGTCGACCAACAGTGCATTTTAAAGTGCAAGGTTGCCACTCCAGCACTTTGACAAACAAAATACTAGGTATTTTACCTAGTATTTTGTTTTCAGTAAATGTTATAGTGACTACAATTTTTAGCACCTTGACAAACAAAATACTAGATATTTTACCTGGTATTTTGTTTTCAGTAAATGTAATAGTGACTACAATTTTTAGCACCTTGACAATCAAAATACTAGGTATTTTACCTAGTATTTTGTTTTCAGTAAATGTTATAGTGACTACAATTTTTTATTAAACTCCGTAACAAACAGCAGTCTTCTGACCTAAAACTTCTAGAGTCGCGTAATGAAAAAATAGCGGAACAAAATTTGTATTCAGTGTCTCGTGCCAGCGGCGCTCGGTTTATGTCCGGTGTCAGAGCTGAAAAATAAACACTGGAAAAAACTAATTCAATAACGTATAGTTTTGAAACCTCCCTGGCACAGTGTGACTGCTGTGGTTTATATCTGGGAGGTCTCGGGTTCGATCCCGGCGGGGGCAATTTGGGAATTTATATTCTCTGAATTGTTTCTGGTCCAGTCTGGGGGGAGGCTTTGGCTGTGGCTAGTTACCACCCTACCGACAAAGACGTGCTGCCAAGCGATCTAGCGTTCCGGCACGTAGAAACCGATTAGGGGTACGAGTATTTATACTTAAGCGTCTTTGCAAAAGTAAGCATCTTTTAGGTGTTTCAAACAAAAGGGCAAAGAAAAAACGATACGTTAATCCAAAATAAAGAAAACTTCAAAACAAAAAAAAGTTTAGAAATTTAAACCCGGCTAACGTAACATTATTGTAACATATTTTGTTTTCCGACCACGGAAAATTAGGTGTAACTAACATCCGTTCTATTGATTTTGTTCGCATAAAATATAGCCTATATCACCCGGATTAGAAGGTTGCAGGTTTATTTGAAAATCTAAAATCAAACTCTAGGATATTCCAGACTGCAAAGGCTACATTATACGGTGATCAGGTATTCATAGCTGCAGTCCACGCTTTCACAGTATATTTTAGACTTTATGCTGAGCTTATTATTGCAAACATTGGGTGTGGTGGATGGCAGATTAGGTATAATTCAAAGACGTAAAAATACGGATTATCTATCTATATTCTATGAAAACCTTTTAGTAGCTATTAGTCACCTAATTTAAAGTTTATTTAGAATTTTAAGCCATTGCTTTTTCAAAATAAATAAAATAAAATAAAAAATAAAATGATCGGGTTTTCCTGTGATTTTGAAATTATTTATCGGTTACTAACTTTTGCTCGCGGCTTCGCTCATCTTAAGTTCAATTTTTTTACACCCTTAAAGGTTGAATTTTTTACTCGGCAATGGTGAAATTATGCTGAGATCTATAGTGTGTGCTCTGACTTAGCTCGGACTTAAGATAGTGTTTAAACTAGACACAAATATGCTCTGACATAAATCTGTCATCGAACTCTGTCTTGAGTCTGAGCAGAGTGAGAGTGACTATAGATCTCAGCGTTAGATACCTAGATTTTTCAGATTCCTCGTACTATCCAGTTGTAGAGCTTACATTAAATTTAGCTCTTTACACTTCTCAGATCAAAAAAAAATCATATAGTCATCTTCTCACATTTCGCAGCCCTTTGACTGGAAATGGAAACGCCACATCTCATTCGTACACATTTAAATTTTATCAAAGACTCCGAGTAACATCTACGTTGAAATTGTATTTTCCAAGCGAACGAAGCGAATGTGACGGAACACGTCTCACACAATTTTAGTCCCTTTAACGCGTTCTTTATTCGGTTCAGTTATATTTCAGGTATTGTATACCTACTCCTTTGTAACTGCTTTTAATTCTGCACAACGGTTTCAAAGGAAACTGCAGTTAAGTATGTTTTTTCTGTCTAGTTGATCCGTTTAGTTGATAAGTAAGTAAGTCTGATTTTTAGACTTACTTATCAACTAAACGGAAACGAAATAATTAACAGATAATGTGAAATTTGATGACGTTGGTACACATAGTGGGAGGTTTGCCACCACTGTGCTTCCCAGTGCGGGGTCACCACTCCATGCGCCTTGGTACTCCATCGACCATCAGCTCTTCGAACTATGTGCCCCGCCCATTTCCACTTCAGTTTCGCGACTCGCTGAGCCATGTCGGTGGCTTTGGTTCTTCTACGGATCTCCTCATTTCTGATTTGATCTCGCAGGGATCGCTCGCTCCATCGCCTGCTGAGTGATCCTGCGCGTTTTTATGAGGCTCAGAGTTAGCGACCATGTTTCGGATCCATAAGTCATCACTGGCAATACTGTTCGAGGACTTTAGTCTTCGAACAGTCGATGACACCAGTCGTAAGGTGCCGCGTAAATAGACGTTTTACAAGATAAACGTTTGGTAAATAGACGTTTTAAAAGCTAAAATAAAAATGTAATTTTAGAAACTCGAACATTTTAACATAAAAAGTGTCCAATAAATATACAGTCTATCGGATAGTTTAGAGATTTAATTAAACGGCACTTTCGTCTACATTTTGGCTGATAATCCAGTTTCGGAGAAATCAACACAAGCACTATCTCTAACGAAAGGACGTTCATTTTGTTAAAGGTCCCAAATTGTCCCCGGGCAGCTTGTTATATTTCAATCAACGGGCTCGATCGAATAACGACGTTCATAACATCCCTCGTTAAATCAAGTTTGGAAATGTTTCTCTAGTTTCTCGAAGGAAGAAAATACCGTACTGTTTTATTAATTTTAGTTCTCTGTTGTTAGTTTTATTTTTGCTTCTTGTTTGCTTCAAATGTTCATTAGTCTACCCAAATATCTATGAAGTACAACGTACTGTTTGTAAACTGTCAACGTTTTTGATGATGGAGATTAATATTATTTATTGTAAGGTATTGTTACAAAATAATAATGGAACGATTATAAAATATACTTAGTCTATAATAACTAACTTATGATCACATTTTTGTAAAAGAGGGAAACGAATCTTTTTTCAAACTTTTAAAACAAATATTTAGTCCATGCTGAACATGATTAATTCCCTCTCTTCTCTTCAAATAAGCGTAAAACTTGTCTTAGGAGTGAGGCACAACAAGCTCAGTTCAGTTTTCGGTCCTCATCTCTAACCGTTTGGCTATTGATGCGTTTTTACATTTTTTTTATGATCAAGAGTCACTCGTGTCATGCGTCGTCTGTACCATTTATTTATATCTCGTTATACATTGATCGTCACAAACTTTAAAGGCACAATAGGTATAAAAAGATTTCTAAAAGCAATTTCATTTCAATATCATATTATTAAAATAAAATTAACAAGTTTTCTGACAACGAAAACATTTTAACGAAGTATTTTTGCGAGGTGAAGAGCAAAGATACTTCAGTATAAAGTAAATCTAGGGCTCAAACGCTTTTTTTATGAACTGCCTAATGAAAATGGATTATCCGTAACCGAGTATTGTGTCCATTATAATTGACCGTGACTTCATCCGCGTGGATTTAATTTTTAAAATCCCTCGGTAACTCTGATTTTCCGGGATAAAAAGAAGCCTATATCACTACAGTTCCTCAACTCTAACCCTCATACAAAAATCACGTCGGTTCGTAGCACTGTTGCAACGTGATTGAAGGGCAAAGCAACAACCCAAAAAATCATCAAAAATAAAGGGGGTCCGCATCCATAGAAACGTGATTTTTTTGGCAATTTTTACTCGACCTTAACCATCGTTGTTACGGTGGTAATACGGAACCCTTCATGTGCGAGTCAGTACAGCTGGTTTTTTGAAAGGATCGCCACAGAACGCGATCTTGTGTCGCCTGTATCCAGCGGCTGCCAGCGATTCGCCTGAGCGGAAGTACATAGTATAAATTAAAATGATAATTATTGCGATGTCAAACATGTTACTTCAATCAAATTCAAAATAAGTTTACCATATTATTATGTAGGTACAACATTGGGTAAAAATACACACAATATTTGTAACAGCTGACCAAAACCAATTATGGTAAAGTGCCGAGTTCCTAAATCACTCAAAGTAAGCCGGGATTCCGGAGGTAAGCATTGACTGAAGAACTCTTTACGAACTCAATGAATTTATTAATGCCCATTTTATTCCGTGTAATAATGAAATTTTACTGTATAATTATATATTTCAGATTATAATGGTCCGGTTTGCGCTTACTAAAAATCTCAAATAAATGCGAAAGTTTTGATGTATGGATGTTTGTTACTCAATCACGTCGCAGCGACTGAACCGATTTGGCTGAAATTTGGCACAGAGATAGATTATAGTCTGTCTACTTTTTAACCCGGGAAACAAGAGAGTTCCCGCGGGAATAAAAAACCTTAATCCACGCGAACGAAGTCGCGAGAATCGTCTAGTTTTGTAATAAATCTCAAGATAATTAGACATATACTTTGAGTATATAAGATGGATGTGATAGATAGATAGATAGCTAGATAAATGCTTTATTGCCACACAAAAATTACAATAGAGAAACAAATAACAAGTAGAAAATACAGTGTGCTAAGTATAAAATATTATCACTAAAAGTGATATGACGGCCTTGAATAGTTGGGTCCGAACCTCCTGGACACCCTCCCTTATATACGTTCATGGTTGAGTTGAATGAAATGAATGAATGCTCTTCACGAGATTTATTGTCTCTATCGATTTAGTTTAAAGTACTTGAAACAAAAGATTGGCTCTCTAGTCGGCTTAGTTATTCGATTATAGCCGAGAGCGCCGAGTCTCGATCCACTTTAACAACGGGAATTGGCCACAGTTAGTATTGCTTTTAAGGAGCACTTTACTCTACGAATTTTAACAAATGCCATTTTTTGCTTAGTCTTGATGATGTGATCATCCCTCCCTTGTAATGTACCCATATATCACACAAAAGCTAACAGTCGCGATTTTGCGCCTCATGCTTATTTTCACTGAAAAATTTAGTTATTAGCAAGAAAAGGTTAGAGTTATTTTGCTATAATCCGCCAACAGAAAAAATCTGTATGGTCAAACATGCAGTTAAAAGCTAAGCACCGCTTACCTTCCCAACCAAGCAAAAAAGCCAAGTTCCCAAGCAAGCAATGCCACCACCACTCACATGCACCACCACACAAGGCTTTACTACTCTCGACGCACGTTTCGCCCCGACACCGGAGCAGATTTTTTCTGTTGGCGGATTATAGCAAAATAACTCTAACCTTTTCTTACTAATCATGAACTTCCGCAAAGTAACGCCTGATTCTATCCAATATTTAGTTACATTAGCAACATTATTATACAAGACTTGAGTGACGTTAGCGGTAGGTATACAGCCGTGCTTGTCATTACCACACATTTTATGAATATTGTGTACTAATAGTCTACTTTAGCAAATGGATGTAATATAAATACATTATGAGATGATTCAAGGAGGTATTAAGATGATAGCTACATTTCTTCTGTAGACAGTTAAGAAAGGCATAATTTATTCAAATTTCAAGTAAAATTTGAATAAATTATGCCTTTCTTAACTGTCATTCTAATTGATAATTGAACGAGCGAAGCGAGTTCTCTGAGTCAACTAGGGCGCTTGCCTACTAGACAGAGAAGTGTGTCCGTCTAAATGTCTGTCAGAGCCCTATAACTTCTGAATTACTGAATATTAGAACGTGAAACTTGGTTGAAAATTCAGTTATATCCTGTACTTGAACAACAAGTACTAAAATTAGATAAATGTTATAAAGAAACGAAATTATTTAATTTTAATGCGCCATCTATTAGCATTATTGTGAAGCTAATAGCTTCACTATAATGCTAATAGATGGCGCTGTGTCAGTAAAACAGTTTTATGTCAACTATTTTTTTTTTTATTGTGTCTAATGTTAAAAGTTAATTATTACAATATATAATTAAAACTTTTGGGAATTATGGGATATGGCGAGGTCTCAGTTCGGGGCGAACCACTAGTAATAATCAAAATGCTAATGAATATCATCTTACGCGTTTGTAGAGAATAGAATACAATTTCTATAGACCTTAGCCCTAGGCGTTAGTCCTATTTATGGATACAGCGCCAATATTGACACACAAATAACACAATAATACAAGCCAACGAAATATCACGTTACCTAATCTATTGGTGCGGTCAAAGTCAAAGTAAACACAATCAATGTACGCACGAACGCACCAAATAATACTAAGGATCTGTACACATTTAGCGGCACGAATTAGTCACCGCAGACTTGTGTACACAGTACAGACAATATCGATGGATTTTGGGTTCGCGTTAAATCTTTTATATCCACTAAAGCATTTTATTCAGGACATTGCCTCCTAAACATGTTGTGTGTAGGGTCATTCTATGTCGGATCCTAGATCGCCTCCTAGGTCGGCTGGCAGAAGCAGATATCCATTCGATGTCTCCTTCACGAGTTTTTCTTCACACATCCACGCACGCACTGAGCGGCAAGCCCATTTGTTCTTACCACACTATATGTATTGCTCCAATTTAGCTCCTAAATCGGCCCTGCCGCAGTGTCGTGAGTAGAATGCTTTATATGTATAACCATAGAAATGAGTTGATTAATTAATTTTAAAATAGTTTTTAGATTAAAGTTGTTATATCTCAATTCAATTCAATATCTTTATTTTTGTTACTTTCTATATTGTTGGATTTTCAATTGGACGCATATAATTATGCAATAACGTTTCAATCAAAAAAACTTTGTCAAATTAAATACATACATAATCTAAAGGAATAAAGTTAGATTTTTAATTAATAAGTTGTGTGGGTTGATACTTTACTACTACTTTACTTACTTACTTTACTTTACTTTACTTTACTTTGGCATATGTGTCCAATTCACAATCGCACAAAGGTTTTTGCGCATAAATAGCGCCCGTCTGTACGTCGCGAATGCCAAACCACATTAAACAAGGTATACGGATCGCAGTTCAGTTATATCTAGTACCTAGTACATCGATGGTTTCACAACTCTTATGACATACAAATCTGGCGGCACCCTAACAACAGAAAGTAATCGTAAAAATCGTTTACAAAACCGTCTTATCAACTGATAATATAGTCTCATTACTATCGACAAAGTTTCGTACACATTTACTAGACCGACAGTCAGTGCCGAGCGCTATTTATTGTGAACAAGTGAAGTGTATTTGATTTTTGACCAGCTATTCCAATATAAGACGCGAGGGGAGTGGTAGAGGCGTGGTGGGGGCTCATATATTCTTCCTCACGAACCTATAATGAACGAACAATTTTAGCGCTGAAAGAGCTGTGTGACTGTCTAAAAATGATTGATAGAGTGTGACGATTGCAATCTGTTTTTATTGGTTGGAACTCTCTCACTTGAGTCACTTGGTTGAAATTGCATTGATGCAGCAAGAATGCGATAAATGCAGCCGATCAGAAGTGAAAACAACAATCATTTTGGACAATCCCACAGTAGATCTTTCAAGAAATAAACACTAATTGATTTTATCATTCTTCACGTCTAGATGATGCTCGCAACTACGTCCGCGTTTTGATTCCCGGCGAAAATTTTCATTTTTTTTGAGATAAAATGTATCCTACTTGTTAATTCAGAATATAAGCTATCGTCATTCCAAATTTCAGCCAAATAGGTTGAGTCGTTGTGACGTGAAGGAGTAACAAACATCCATCCATCTCCTTACAAACTTTCTACTAGGTATTAGTAGGATAGTAGGAAGTATAATATGTATGCAAAGCATTTTTCACTACTAAAAATGCAGCAATATGCAGCTGCATCGGATGCCTCTAAGAATGTCTGATGATGTCAGTGACTTGGTGAGCGTTGACGGAACTTCTGTTCAGTAATCTTAGCTTAGCTCGGGTTTTCAAATCAGACAAAAAACGTCGATTTTTATTTCATAAAGTTTCCGCTTGGAGCGCTGATTGTAGATAGAAGAACAAGCTTCAGTCTTTAAACAAAGATCGTTTTTCTTTGAAATTATAGTGTTTTGATGATGATAGATGAATAGGTTTGCTTGATGCTGTTGACGTCAATTGTATTTCCAGTGCTGAAGAATGTTGTAGCTTCCGCGGACCTATGCGATCGATTAAGAATCGAACCGAATATAGGTACATAAAATATCATAAAGTTAATTAGAATTTTTCATCTCTATATAGTACCTGTTGAATCTAACTTTCGTATATTATATTAAATGAATGTGCCTATGTTATGGTATAGATAAGAATTACTGTTTTCATCGTTTGGGATTTAGTGATAACACGTTAGTGATAAAATTCGGTGTCGGTATAGCGAACTTGTGGCAAACATGGCGGCTAAATTACTACCAGAGTTCATGGATGTCAATGGAAAAGTGATATTAGTGACTGGGGGCGCAGTTGGGATTGGTGCTGGATTGGTGAAGGAATTGCTGTCGCAAAATGCAAGGGTACGTGGGTGCTCATTACTTAACTGATCAGTGAATCACTGTAGCCTAAGCACGAACATTTTAACTTTCGAATAGTAAACGTAAAGTTAAAAGTGTAAGTTAAAAAAGTTAAAAGTGAAAATGATAGGAGCGCTCCAGTCATTTTCATACTTTTTCTAGATTGCTTAGGCTTCAGATCTCTATCTATCGACGGATAAGTTCAATAAATACGCTTGAAAAAGAAAATTTTGAAAGGCAAATAACTATTCTTTACTAAATTTTATTAAAAAAATAATAATAATATTTTCGGGTTAACCAAGTCGCCGTTTTTGGACGCTTTTATCGCTTTTTCAAAAACGATTTAAAACGACTCCCATAGGTAGTTGTATTGGCTTAGTAACTATGTTGAGGGCTTGCCCTTTCGCAAGTTAGTATGTGAATAAATAATAATAAAAAACAATAATATGAAAAACAAACAAAATGTCACATAAGGTACGAGAGTATTTTGAAGACAGGGAGGCGCAGAAAAAAGGAATCGGAAGGTGCAGGGTTCGATTCCTATCAGATTGAATAAGAAAATTTTTCATCGTAAAAAAGGTCCGCCAAACACATTCAAGTGCCTATCGTAAATATGCACGAAGGGTATTGATAAAATTTTCGAACACCTTCCTTCAGCAAACTAATAATATCTAAATTCTCTTGGAGCAGGTGTCGTAAAACTTTATAAATTGAACTTCGACTTTCATATTGCAGCACGTCGCCTTCTTAGACGTGTTGGATCGCGAGGGGGCAGCCCTTGAGGGAGAACTATTGAATAAGTTCGGCGCCCTGAGAGCCAAGTTCATAAAATGCGATATCTCCGACGAGACACAACTTTCGGCCGCATATAAGCTCCTTTTGGACAAATACAGACGCTTGGATGCAGTCATAAACAACGCTGCGGTTATTTCGGAGGAGAGTTACAAGAAAATGGTGGATGTCAACTTCGTGAGTACAACTATTTATTTTGATTTAGTACACTTCCAATAATTAAATTGAACTCGGTCTATGTTCGCGGGTTCAATCCGTAAACGAGACGAAATACTTTAATACAACGTTATTTTTTGTCAATAGAAAAGCTGAAACACGCATAAAAAATCATTTCGAGAGTGTGTATAATGTATACAGTAGATTAAAAAAAACTGACTTTATAAGCAACGCTCGTGGGCCTAGTAAAGTAAGTAAGTCGAACATAAGTGTGATCCCACTCTGAAGATGTCTGGGATCTGTTTTTATTACTTTTTCGAAATAACAAAGTTAAATAAGTAGCAAAGTTAAACAATAAATAAAATCGATGTTCGTGATCAGTAACTTATAAGTAGGTATTGATTCTGAAAAATCTAATTTCAGCGTTCTCCTTAACAAAAAATTAACAAAAAGTAGTGTGATCCTACTTCATGTATTTTTATTACATTTTTGAGATAAAATGTAACAAGGCTAAGAAATAGATACAATTAATGTTAAAAATCAGTAACTCAGTAACTACAGTACTATTTTAAGCATACTCCTTGACAAAAAAAAAAAAATAACGTTTGACCAACGTTTTACCTGCATTTAACAAATTTTTCCACTATATCTCGACTTATGGTATCAATGGTAGAGGCGAAGTTTGTGAATCAAATCAGTAATTGAACCTATAAAGTATTTAGGCAATATCGAGTTTGGCGGTTCAATAAATTTTGTTAATAAATAACGTTGTAGCTACACGTTGTTTGGAAATTTTCTTATGATACATAAACTTTCGATAATTTCTTCAGGGGTTCTTTATAGGAAAATTTTGTAGAAAATGTAGTAGAAAATTTGTAGATTTTAAGATTAAACTTTTTGGAGTTTCGAAAGTTTAGAGTTGGGAGTTCAAGACAGGTTCAATCGACAATAATAATACCAGATTTGTTACTCAAGTTGATCTAATAGGTTTTTTTTCAGACAGCAACAGTTACGAGTACATATAAAGCTCTAGAAGTGATGTCGGCGGACAAAGGCGGTAGCGGAGGCGTGGTATTGAATGTTTCTTCATTGATGGCTCTGAAACCTCAGGAAAATTTACATTTGCCTGTCTACGCAGCAACAAAGACAGCTGTCTTACACTTCAGTAACCATATTGCGGTTAGTTTTCTTTTAAGGTGTTTTATTATTTCCCTCTTTTGCTACGACACTTTTTTATCTCAAAAATACCGATTAAAATTTTGATTCTTTATAGTAAAGTATATAGCCTTCTATGGTAAACTCACAGAAGGCTTTTCAACTAATTTAGTTTTCAAATGAAAATATTATAGAAATAGAATAGAATAGAAATGAATTGGCGATTTTTTCTACATTAATAATTACCTAAAAACACTTTCACTTTTTATAGAAAAATGTATAAGTAATAAGTGGCGTTATATGTATCGATTGGCGAAGTAATTTACCGTTTTATTTATTTTCCGCTATTAATTTACCCTTTATTTTATTATTGCAATTTATATTATTTTATTTTCAATCAGTGTTTTTAACCCACACAGAAGTCCGGAAATGAATAAACAAATTAACAATTACAAAATCTTTTAGGAAAGAATGTTATAGACTAAGATCAAGACCTGAAGTCAAAATTTTATTTTTCAGACTAAAGAGGCGTATTCAAAGACGCAAGTTCGCATAGTAACAGTGTGTCTGGGACTAACCGACACAGCTCTGTTACATAGGCATAACTTCGAGAAACAAGATTCCAAGAGCTTGGTCTCGCAAGTCCCTGAAAAGCAGAGGTAATCTTAGCGTGTATTCGAAAGTACTTTAACATTCTCAAAGGAGTTGCAAAATGAAAGTTATGGGTAGTGGCCCGGGTGAAAGGATAAAAATGCGGCGAGAGACGCAGAAAACTTTGGACTAACCAGATATTTTTAGTTAAGTATAGAATGAATTATACACATAAAAGCTTTATGAATAATACTTACTCGTATTTGAAGACATACTATTATAAGGGCCGATTTCAACAAGGTTAAACTTATTTTACCTTATGAAATCGGCTTATCTCATCGTCTCTTGTTCTCTAAATCTTATCCGAGCTCGATATTATGGGCAATTTTTAAATACAAATCTGTCAAAACATCCAATTGATTCCTCGGTTAAATCTCCATTGACGTTGGTAAAATCTAGCTAAGTAGATTTATTTAAAATACATAATATATACGCAACAATAATACATAAGAGAATAAGAGAATATTATAACTTTTTTCATTCTAGTTTCTGAGATTTAAACAAATAATGACAGAACTAACTTCATTTGAGACGTAAAATTTTATTAGTACCTAAAGTGAATCGTACCAAAATATGTAATATTTTTCCTACAAACTTTATACCCACTTAAGTGTAGGTAATTGCAGCATAAAAAAGGACTTCTGCTATCATAGGCTTTGCGATTTGAACTTGATGTTTCACTTGAGAATAAATAATAAAATTCGGTATATTTTCGGATATCTTGAGTGTTACTCTTTCGCCTGTTAGATTCAAGATAAATTAGCGATTGCCACTAAAGCTATGAATATACTGTAACGTTACATTTTAAAAGTCCTTCAAAGTACTTACATTTAAGTTTTCTTTATGTAAAGAGTACAGGATGGTTTGATGGAAAACAAGGTAGCACAAAATGCTTGAAACATGCATTATGCATGAACCGCAGTCGGAATATTGCTATTTCCATATTTTGCGGGTAGACAGACACATTTGCGAAATTAAATATTTTTGCCGTCAAGGCGAGTTACGAGGTTTTAAGAGGTAAATTAAATTGTTGGGATTATAACATACTTTGTTGAATAATAATCTGTTTCTCTCTGTCTTCGCTATTCTACACTTTTTAATCTTATATTATATATGTATATTATATGTATATACAAAGATAAATTACAAACATTATATTATATAATTTAAACAGATGTACCTACCTAAATGTATCACGAATATTGTATATATAAAAGTAAATAGGTATATATTATATTTTTTATTTGATGACAAGAAAGCTCTTGCCTGCGATTTCACCTGATTGTAAGTGACGTTTCAATCATACATGGTAGCGGAGTAACTTGCATATATATAAAGTAGTTATTCAGTATTGTTTAAATAAATAAAATAAATAATATTTTATTTGCACAATTCTCACAAAATGACGATAAAAATCGCTCTTAAAGAAAATAGCTGAACCCTTAGACTCTTTACTGATGAAAAATTTGTGTATATTATACAAACATAATGTACAATATACATATTATTATACAAAATAGATCACCAACCAACCTCTTGCGGAATATTCCAATTTCCATATTCCGTGACAGACACATTTGCGAAATTGAATTCGCGCGTAAAATGCTGAGAGAGTATATACGGAGCTTACGGATGAAATAACATGCAAAGATCAATATTACACTATGTAGATTTTAGGAATAAGTGCATCGTTTAACCTGAACTCGAGAGTAGAGAAAATGATACTGTCATAAGAAGCATTTATACAAAGTATGAAGATTTCCGGGATAGAATGTAGCCTATGTGGCGTAAAAGAGTAACAAACACACACACACACACACACACACACACACACACACACGCACACTTTATCAGATTAGTGTGATATGATGTGATTGTTTTTGTTAACAATAAACCGTTGCACTATTTGTATTCTATTACTCCATTTCCAGGGTAACTTCAGCGGTAAGCGGCATAATGTTCGTAATCAGACGAGCCGAGAGTGGATCTACCTGGGTCATTGCTGACGATGAACCACCGATTGACGTTACTAGTACTGTGAGAGAGGGATTTCGGTGCGTCGCCACTGCGATTTAATTCGATTTACTAAAATAATAGGTACTGATAGGTATAAGTATCTAAATAGACTCTTTTAAATATTTCCGTTATTATGGATTAGACGCAACGAGATCATTGCTGACGATGAATGAATAAATTTCGATGCATCGCCAATATGGTTTGATTTTATTTATTACGCTTATACAAGTACATGTAAAAGAGTCTATTCAGGTTCTTGAATTTCACGAGGGTGCGTAGTTCACTTCATGGTTGTGTGTGTGTCGTATCTATGTAAGTTGGAGCGAGAGCTTGTTCGCGCTTGACCGCTCCCACCTAGGCTCCTGACAGGCACACACACTTACGCAATGTGCATGTTAGCATGTACACGACATAACCACATGTAAAGCTCACGCGCCCTCGTGAATTGTGAAAAATGTATGTGCTTAGGCTACAGATTCTTTGATATACTAATGTTTAACGTTAATGTTCGTGATTAGATGTGCCGAGAGTAGATTTGTCTGGATCACTGCTGATGTTGAACCATCTGTCGACGTAACTAGTAATACGAGGATGAAAGTTTTAGTTATAATTATTTTTGTTCTATTAAGCTACCTGATTTGACGAAAATAATGAAAAAATGCATAACCTTTCTTTCAATTTAGTTTAAGATGACTTCAGACTACGTTAAACTATTTTGTTATTGTCAGGCAAATATTATTCTATTGGCACAGAAATGCAAACGTGTCTGTATTATAAGTAAGTAGGTAATACTTACTATGTTTATGATCTATCAAATAAATGTTCAGCATTATACTGATCTTTATTGTTGTGTTATACAATGTTTGCATAACAGCCCTAACATTCCATAAGTTATGCGTGATCCATTAAACGCTTAATAGTATGAATCAACATCCGTCGAGGTTAGAATTACCAGCATACACCGTTTATGGAGCGATTATCGTGGATGTTGAGAAAAAATCACATCACACTAATACTCGTATTATGAAGGCGAAAGTTTGTTTGTATGTGTGTGTGTGTGTGTGTGTGTGTGTGTGTGTGTGTGTGTGTGTGTGTGTGTGTGTGTGTGTGTGTGTGTGTGTGTGTGTGTGTTTGTGTGTGTGTGTTTGTGTGTGTGTGTATGTTTGTTATAAATGCGAGAGTTTCCCGAGAACGAACGGGAAACTCTCGCATTTATATGATCGAACCCTGTGGGAGTCCATACAAAAGACCTTTGTCCAGCTGTGGACGTCTATTGATTGATAAAGAAGAAGAATATTCATGAAACACTGTTCCTCTACAATTCCACATTTTGTCTACCAGTTAACACGACAGTTCTATACGCGTAGCTTCACAAGAATGAAACAAATGATAGAGCATGAGACGCAAATCTTATCGATTTCACTAATATCATTTAAACGTTTACCATCCCCTTATATTAGTTGCGCCAAACAATTGTTATTGCTGAGATATTTTGAGCCCTCCCCCATTGAAATTGGATGCCTCACAATGAGGAATATACACCATCAATAAATTGCTGACATTTCCATTCCCTTTTACGATCTGACATAATTGTTACTTTGTATTGAATTTTGATTGTTGTTTGGTAAACAGCTTTCATTATTATTTAACGGTATCTGCTTTACGAACTCGTTGTGCCTACAGTGTATAGTTTCCAATAACCAATAGTAGAGATCGGTTGTTGGTGACTCTTTGTAAAATCACAATTCATAAGATAGTTCTTTCATTTCATGAGGGCTCGTGGCTCATTGTTGTGTGTGTGTCGTATCTGCATAAGTGTGAGCGAGAGCTTGTGTGAGACCTAGGCTCCTGACAGGCACGCACACTTACGCAATGTACATGTATACGACGTAACCACAGGTAAAGCGCCCGTAACTTCGTGAGATAAATGCACTATACCTTGTGAATAAAATGATGCTTTTGAATCGTCAGGTGAATCTACCACTGGTTCGGTATGCCGTTTCAACCGAGAAGAATAAGCTGGGCGGTTGCTCTTTTTAAAATATTTCGTTGTAAATTACAGACATTATACACATACAATATACATATAATAATTATTGTAACACTACCTACAGGTTTATTTTATTTTTGTGTTCATTTTTTCGAGCATTTTTGCTTAATTTTAACAGAACTTGATAGGCTATTAAACTCTATAATTAAGTAAATTATACATATTATGAAAAGAAACTAAATAATAATTGGTGGTTTGCTGCAAAGGTCTTTAGAATGAGATTTAACAGAGTTGAAAAAATAAGGATTCAAACCATGATTAATATTTTAAAATTAAATCCATACTTTAAAATTTATTACAGTTTATCGATTGTTTACTCATCACAGAAAATTCTATCGACTATTTTGACCACTGGATATGGCGTGCTCTGGGCGTGCTTATGTTGGAAGATATTATGTTATACTACGACATACAGGAATATTCTTAGTCATACTGTGAAACATAAAAACTGGGTAACATGGAAAGTGCGAGCTAAATTTAAAAAGGCCTGCGTTATAAAAAATTTAAAAGCTACCCTTTTTAACGCGTGTATAGATAAAGGGCACCGTATCACATATTATTATAATGGTAAGAGGTATAAAACCAAAAATGTGTAGACATTCAAAACGTTAGTTAAACGGTCCATTTGGGAGGCGATGGACCTGAAAATTGCATCAAATTTCAAACAGTTTCAACGACACCGACATTACCTAAATACTCATTGCTTTTAGTGTAATTTCGTTACACTGACGATACTATTCAGTTGAAGTTAATTTTGCTACCGGTTCGATTGGGAAATATACCAAAATTGCTTTCATTTTTGATAAAATGACCTAAATAACTAACTAAAAATCGTTTTAATAAGTATACACTACTCCTCATAAAAAGAAGAAAGTGATAATAAAAACCTATTAATCTTTAATCCAAATATATATAGAAGGCAAAAGTGACGACTGACTGATAGACTGATCTATCAACGCACAGCTCCACTGGACGGATCGGGATATTTAGCATACAGAAAACTATTATAACGTGGGCATTCTCTAAAAAATAATTTTTGAAAATTAAACCCCAAAGGGGGTAAAATAGAGGTTTGAAAAATCGAACATAATGTGAATGAAGCTGCGGGCAAAAACTACTTGATGATAAGAATCATTGTCATCCATCGTCAGCCCACTAACTTTTGTATTCTGATGTGCCTTTCTATGTACATCTATTTCGATGACTGCGGTACTTTGTAGATAAAACAATACAAAGGCGTCACAGTGAAAGAAAGAAGCAATAAAAACCATTCATTTTCCCATACACTCCAAAGTTAGCTGAAATTACTTACGCCCCTCACACAAGTAAATACGTTTCAGTACAAATGTTGTCATTGACCTCACCCCCAACGTTTGTTTCCCAAAGAACCTTCATCAAACATCACGTATGACGACAGTTAATAATAATATATTGTTTGAACTGTAGGCACCATATTATGAGCGCGATAATAATGTGACATTGGCGGAATGTTTGCTCTCTCTTTGTGCCGAAATGAAGCTATTATTAACGATGAGAAGTAGGTATACTTCACTCCACTTATTCTACATATCGCACACCTAGATCAAGAGGGAGACAACTCAAAAAAGGTCTCAGTTCCCTTAACGAAAACAAATTATTTTTGAATCTTTTGTTAGCAAAGTTATGAAACTCAATTTTATTTTAGGTCGCAATAAAATTGAGTTTCATAACTTTGCTAAAAAAAGATTCAAAACGAGTTTTTCTTTCGTCTAGGAAACAGAGATCTAGGTGTGAGATTTATAAACGGCAAAGTGATTGACAGTCAGTCAGTCTGACTGACTGATCTATAAACTTCTAAATTACAAAAATACGTCCAATTGTTGAAAAGCTTCAACAATTGGACGGATCGGGCTGTTTGGCATACAGACACCTATTATAACGCGGACATCCGCTAAAGAATTTTTGAAAATACAACCCCTGAGGGGGTAAAATAGCGGTTCAAAAAATCGAACTTAACGTGTACGAAGCCGCAGGCAAAAGCTAGTATTAGTTAATTAATAAAAATAAAATGTAAGCACCTACTTGTTTTAAGCAACTTCTATTAAGCGTTCTCCATACCTACCAATGAAGTTTAAATCTTATTTGGCTTATCAAAATCAAAATTTGCTTTTGAAAATAATACCTGTGTTATAGGCTCAAAGATTTACAAACAAATTCTTCTGCCCACATAATTTGAAGGCTGTATTCAGTGAATCTGGATTTTATTGGATCTTAAATTCAAACAATTTACATCAATGTTCAGTCGGATAATTATTAACGTAGCTTTCAACTATTCAAAAGCCTTAAAATTTCTCTTTCATCGCAGTTGTCGGGAGATTTCATATTTTGTCGGAAGCTTAGATAATATTATAATTAAGAAGGAGAGAAGATTTCAGACGAATCTTGATCACTTGATCAGATCACTGGTTACCCTACGTTTTTTTCAAATAAAGTGACTTTTTTGTGTCCTCCGACATGATGACCTTTTAAAGCTGAGGCTTGCTTTTTTCCATTATTATTTACCTTGCTCCGTTAGTCGAGAATGAGCCACTTCGGTTTTTTTAGCAAGTCATTCGTTATTATATATAAGTATAGCTATATTTGAACGCGCTAATCTCAGGAACTACTGGTTCGAATTGAAAAATTCTTTTTGTTATGGATAGTCCATTTATCGACGAAGGCTTTAGGCTATATAACATTATGCTGCGACCAATAGGAGCGAAGCAACAGTGAAAAATGTTGCAAAAACGGGGAAAATTATCCATATTTAAAATATATTCTTTTAAAAACTTCTTAATCGCGATCATAATAACAGAAATTGACGCGGACGGACGAAGTCGCACGCAACAGCTAGTTATTTATAATATTGCATTATCTGATATAATATAAATATACATATTTTCTAACATCTATTGATTCTTAAAAAAAAACTGATAAAGTAATTACTCTACATTTTATTAAAATACGATTTCAAAAGCTCAGTTTTAGAAATAGGCATCTAATTTTAGAGAAAGAGTTCCCACTGAAACTTATCAGCATAACATAATTTGGTTTCAGTAACATCCATTTCGGTGTGGATTCCCTGGAGTTTGGAATGTAAAATAGTTCATCAATAATAGCTAGAGCCCGGATAGATATACCAAAAAGTTGAGCAGAATTTCTCTATTAGTAGCTCAGAACTTTCGACATGCGAAACATGTTCTAACTATCTCCTAGGGAGTTACGTTTTGTTTTTAGTGATATGAAAATTACCCCATGACATAATATATATTATATATTACATATATATTACATATGACATAATATATTATATTATATATTATAATATATATTATATTAACTCGATGTCAAAAAATATTTTGAATTCTTTGACAGGAAGAAACAATTATTGTGTAAACTAGTTTGGACTAGTTTACACAGCTGTTTCTTCTTCTTTGATAATTAAGCGTCTTTAGATCTTATCATCGTCATTATCGTCATCATTATGATCATCAACAGCAATCCATCAACGGCTCACGGTTTCTTCGTCGAAAATTTAGTACCTACTTACAAATAATTCAGTTTCAAATGTCACATACTAGGATGTTCAGGGCCTACAACTAGTTACTACCAACAAGCTACCAACGCTTAAAGCAGTATACATTTGACCACTGAGTTTTAAGATTTAAAATCTTAGAGAATGCCTTTTTTTTTAGGTAGGACTTTAATCTTCCGTTCATTTATAAAGAAAATGTTCGGTCCACTAGAAGGCATGGTTGACCTACTTCACAAAAGCGCAGACTCAGCTTTACGTAATGTATATAATCACTAATGCCTTGTTGTGCGCCTTTCTAAAGAGCATTAGATAATGAAATTAGGGGTTGTACTAAAGTAGGTACTCCCAAATTCGGTGATAAGACTATTAACGAGGCACGTTTTGCTAACTTTTAGGTGTGTACGTTTTAGGTAGATAATTAGATTTATGTATTTTTAAGACATCACCCATGAGCTCCCTTGAGGTTTGCCGCTTACGAGGACATCCCTAAAACATGATTCTTGTTTGTTTGTAATCACACTCAATGAAATTTTTTAGACATGAATAGTTAATAATGTATTTGTAAGATTGTGCTAAAGTGACTTTACTAAACTTTATTAACCACGCAAAAAGGATAAGAAGCAAAAAAAAAGCCGTCGTCTCAATCGATATAAGTCCACAGCTGGATCATAAATAATAGGTCTTTTGCAATGATTAACACAGAACACGATCTTGTGTCGCTTATATCCAGCGGCTGCTGGTGACACGCTTGAGGTCGTCGATCAACATAATTGGAGTCTTCGACGCTAAGTTTTCCGGTATGAGGTTTCCACTCAAGCTTCTTAGGACCCCAAAATCTATCAGTTCTTCGGTACATACTTACTGGAGAATATACCGATGCGATGACGGTTTTCGTATTTGGCGAATACGAGATTCGAATTCAGTTAGGAATATTTGCCGTATGCTATTGCCTATTCGGCTGTAATATGCATTCACATATTATTTAGGTTCATAGTGTCGCCGTAAAGATAAAAAAAAAACCTCATTTGATCTTCAATTGGAGGACTACAAAGTATAAAAATAATTTTATTTTGTACACGTTTGTTACACAATAAAAAAAAAGTTCAGTTGAAAAAACTTTGTCATGGAACCTTACGGACTTGTAGATAAGAGTTTCTATTTAAATATTTACCACGACGACGTTTCACCGCACATGAGTTATGGTTTAGTTAGAAATAGTTCCGCGCAAATTACTTGCGATGTTTGCATGCCTCGAATTAAAGAGATACTCGTTGAATATAGCGCTTGCAATACACGGAAGCTAATGTTATGCACAAGATTTTCGTATCTATCCTTTACATACTTTGCTGTGTTTTTTTAAGAAACTATGCATCAAAACAGTTGGTGGATTCTATATAAAAACAAGTGTAAATTAAAAAAAAGATATTTTTAACTAGTTTTTAGTAGTTGCCTACAGACCCTGATATTTAGAACTAGAATACATGTCAAGACAAATCAAACGAGCTCAAACTCGATTACAGATTCTTTTTATTCATGGAAGTAGTATGGTTTTATTATAGAGTTCCTATAGCAATATTCCGGCTCCATAGACATGCATTTACCTTGCAAGATTTGACCTAAACATACTCGTATATTGCAAGTTGTAAATACTGAAGAAAAGAAGAGTTTTTATTATTTAAAGTAGGTTAATGATATCCAGGCATTATCTACCTAACTACCTTTTGAAACAAAAGCAGGGAGAAAAGTTGAAAAGTTAAAGCAAAGATAACTCAGCTAGAAAAAACAAATTCCAATAAAACTAAAGTTGAAACAGAAGTTCCCACCAGCGCCAGCATTGTCTTGTGTAAGGCAAGTTTTCGAAATATTTACCTTCGGAACTTTCAGAAGACAAACAGATAGTTCAGACTGCGACAGATAACTTTCAGCGCTGACGGCTCTGCTTTATTACTTGGAAGAATAAATAAGTATCTTATATATAACTTTATCAAACCAATAACATTGTTTGAGTGAACGATAAATCGATAACATTCTTCTTCTTCTTTATCAACTGATAGACGTCCACTGCTGGACATAGGTCTCTTGCATGGACTTCCACAGGCCTCGGTCTTGCACCGCCTGAATCCAGCGGCTCCCTGTGACTCGTTTGATATCGTCTGGTCACCTAGTCTAGGGTCTATCAACACTGCGCTTCTTGGTGCGGGGCCATCACTCCAACACCTTGGGACCCCATCGACACTCAGCTCTTCGAATTATGTGCCTCACCTATTTCCACTTTAGTTTCGCGACTCGCTGAGCTATGATTTGATCTCGCAGGGATACTCTAAGCATAGCTCTCTTCATCGCCCGCTGAGTGATCCTGAGCCTTCTTATGAAGCTCACATTTAGCGACCATGCTTTGGATCCATAAGTCATCACTAGCAACACGCACTGTTCCAAGACGTCACTGTTCTTCAGTTACTGACGAATTTTGGATGATATCATTCACTATTGCGATATTATTCATCTGTTCTTTTACTCATTTCAAACCGTTGGTAGAGTCACAACGTATCGAGCCACAGGTTGGCGTAGGTATGTGAAATAAATAATTTTGAATTTTGTTCACTGTCATTTGAGCTGTGAGCCTGTGACATTAGACACATAGACTGTGATCTATAGAGCATGCTCTAACTTGGCAAGGACTTAAGATAGAGTTTCAAGTCCAAATACCTACCTACGAGTATGTCTTGACATAGCTCTGCCTTATTTAAACTGCGTCATGTGTCTGAAATTCGTGCGAATGGCGTGGCCTTAAGCTGGAGTAGGTACAAGAAAAAGTAAGCAGTCCTTGTAAAAAAATCTACACTGCAGCATTGCATCACGTGAAGGGTTTAATTCAGTAAAAGTGTAGCATGCTTCTTTTTTCCTGCATGAAATTATGCTTAAATGTTGTGTAGTTAAGTTAAATAAAAATATTTGCCACAGGATTTGTTTGTGCATGAAAAACATTTTAGTTCTCCGGTCACCGGAAGGCACGGCTGACCTGTTTTAGAGAAGCGCAGGCTGTGCATTACGTAATGTGTAATCACTAATGCCCTGTTGTATGGAGTGTGCCTTTGAGGAGGTCATTAGTTAATGAAACGGGAAAATCGAAACTGGCGAATATTTTGTTGGAGTCGAAATTTCGTGGATGACACCCTCACTATCCGTACTAATAACGCTGAATATAAATTCGAAAGTGTTTGTTTGTTGGTTTGCCCTTCAATCACGCTGCAACATCGACATGATTTTTGCATGGGTATTTTTGAGGACCTAGTTACTATTTAGATGGTTAAAGCCTCCCACCATACCGGACCAGAAATAATTTTAGAAATTGTAAATTCCCAATTTGCTCCTGTTGGGAATAGAAACAGAAATTTATAAAAACATCACTGCGACAGGGAGGTCATAAAAAAAGCATTTAAGTACTTAAATAAAAGAAAAGTGCATCTTGACTGTTTCGCGACACCTTGGGAATTTCTAAAACCCGTATTTTTCGCAGCAAAGAAGTATTAACAAAGAAACTTCGATAAGTAATGGAGGGCTCTTTTTAATTACATGCAAATTAAAGGGCGAAACTTTAACAAATGACTCGGAGGAAATTAAACGGGAATGACTAATGAACTAGAAACCAACTAAGGTGTCGAATAACATAAACGTTTTTCGATGGAGGGAGTTCTTTTGAACAAATTATATTTAAAAGCTTGGATACAAGTTATTTAATTGTGTTGAAATACCAATTTGCCTTTTTAATATATTATGCATTATCATCTCAATTGCTATAAGTACACTGCTGGTCATAGGTCTCTTGAAGGATAGCTAAAACACGTCTGCTGTATTCAGCACATATTGTCACACACAATAGACCATGACTGGTTTACGTGTGGAAACCAGCCCAGCAAGAAAAGTGGTGGCCGATCCACGGTCATCTTTATTAAACCGCCAGACCAGATTAGTTTATAAACCTATAGCATGCGGTATGCATCGTCCGTCCTTACGCTGCTATATTTATGAATTACAAGAATTTGTAGTAAAAGCAAGCATACAAGCCAAGAATACGCAATACGTTTCCAAAACAGACTACGCGCGTTTCACTACAACACGTAAGCATCCTCAGAACTTCAGAAGGAGATGTAAACTCTCCAACACGTTTTGTTTGTTTCTCTGCATGTTTCAAATGCTGCTTTGTACCATACAAAATGAAGTTTAGTGGATTAATCCCTACTAATATTATAAATGCGAAAGTGTGTTTGTTGGTTTCTTGGTTTGTTGGTTTGTTGGTTTGTCCTTCAATCCCGCTGCAACAGAGCTTCGGATCGACGTAATTTTTTACATGTGTGTAGTTGAGAACCTGGAGAGTGACATAGGCTATTTTTTATCCCGGAAAATCAAAGAGTTCCCGCGGGATGATAAAAAACTAAATGTACGCGGACGAAGTCGCGGGTATCAGCTAGTACTAAATAAGTGATTATCTTTGTGTCATGGAGTTCCGTCTAGTAACGCCACCATGTTGTTTTTATTTAAAAAAATGAAAGTATGATTACATGATAGGTATATTACATTCTTCTTCATATCATTTTATCTTTGAACCACTACAGTGTGTCGATTCTCTAAAAATGAATGCATCAGTGTAACGATCGTAATGGCCTCTGATTGGCTGAATTTATCAACTGACTCAATTAATTGACTGCATCAATGTATTTTTAACCAATAGCTGGATGGTCCATTGCGATTTGCGAGCGGTCATTGCGATTGTTACACTGGGTATGGGTCTCTCCGAAGAATGAGAAAGTTTATTAATATCCTTATAACTCAATGAAAACTTTTTGTATCAACTCAATGTAGCTGTTTTGGACAAATTAGATTTTGTAAATGTTTTTACTGACCGTTTTTATAATAAAATTTGAATAAAATAATATTATTACTTATATTGAAGGGTTTTTTACCGTACTTACTCAGTGTCGTATACCAATATTATGTCCTTTTGATATTTATGTATCAAAGAGATATTTATGTCTTTTGACTTTAATGAGCTATCGGGTGTCGGTGTTTTATTAGTTCACCCTTTACCCGGCACATATATATTGCTGTAATTTTATAGACAGGCCTTTTATTCAAATTAATCGTTGGGCTCAAAAGCAATTTATAACGTGAACGTTTACCCGATCTAAAACACCCTAAAATAAATATACCTAAAAGTAAAATGGTTGAGAATGATTTTGCTGAAATGTGGCAGGAGCTAAATTTGAATCCAAAAACAAATAGGCTTAATTATTACAAAGCAAGTAAAAAAGGCGGATGATTCAGTTATTTTATATGACATAAATTCCGCTTTCCCCTAAAACGTACCAATACCTGTAGAAGGAACAACAGTGCATGTAATTGGAATTTAAACGAAGAACTTACCATCCTTTGGAATCCAGTCCCCTCAATGAACAAATAATATGTACTTTTTGTAATAAAGAAGTAAAATGATGTAAATACAAAAGAGTATGCTGTAGATAATAATATAGAATGGATGCTCAACAAATCACATAATATTGTGTACTAATTTTTCCATATTACCTACCAACCCTTTAAGTAATAATGTAAAAGTGAGATTCTTATCTAATATGTCCGACCAAAAGTTGCAAAATATTTTATAAAATTCGCTTCAAGAAGAGACAGTGACCTCCGTTTTAATACAGAGGTTGAATGTTAAACCCGACTGGAGTGACCTCGTAATTGCGAGATTTAAGGATTTGAATAGGACTGTTGTCATGGCTTTAAAATGTAGACGCACACCAAAATTAAAATTTACCGTATGCTTGAAATTGTTAAGTAGTGAAACTGTGATAAGTTTAAATCAATTTCTAGCTTTAATTTTAATTTCATTCATATTATCGCTGGCTGGCTATAATTAGAGAGTATCATAAGAGCCACAAGCTTACGGGAAATAAATAATTTTTGAATTTTGAATTATTTAACACAATAAAATGTAACACGTAAACAAAACTGCTGACCTAAATTTTATGTTTTATAATTAAAAATATATATCTTATATCTTATCTTATATATATATAAAAATGAATCCCTATTTCCTTGGTCATCGCATCACGCGTGAACGGCTGGACCGATTTCGCTAATTCTTTTTTTGTTGTGTTTGTTATTGTCAGGAGAAGGTTCTTAAAAAAGAAAAAATTAAGAAAATTGCGCGAAAAATTAGAAAATTTAAGAAAACTTAACCACTATATTAAATTATTTCTAATGTAACCGCTTTTACAATTCAAACTTTTTTGATGTAACCTTATGGCGTTTGACATAACATTGACAGAATGCGTGCTGCCAATTTCGTCAAAGAGTTTCAATATTCATAGTTAAGACAGGACAACGTCTGTCGGGTCCGCTAGTATACTATAACAAACAAAAAACTACATCAAGAAAAACTTGTCTACTTATTTAAAATTCGCCCTGTAGATTCAAATGTAGGTACTCAAGTATTTGAAGGAAATTCCACTATGCGGTACCTAGAATAACACGGCTGCAATGTTTCTTTGACGGAGTCCTTTACAACCTTTGTTCGGTGTAGGAGGCATATTTTAAGTTCAGCCGCGTCTCCTTTCAGAGCTATAATAACAGACCTTTTCAGCCATTTAAACCTTGCAATTATGAGGTCACTTCTCTCGCATTTAACATTCAGACTTCACATGAATGGAAAAATATAAACTCGCGACTTTATTTTCAATGGTATTACGTCTTATCACTCTTTCTACAGAAAGTAAAGGTAATTTTGTTACAGAAGTTAATATACCGGATATATTTTATTATTTGTCTGCATCAATACCATAGTCAAGATTTTACTTTAGATCAAAGGTTTTTCTATCTACGGTTAATCCTTTATTGTTGAGAACCAGGACTCCTTTTAGCGGTAGAGAAGACTCTCTTAGAACCGTTGTCACCATTATCTGAAAAATTTTGATCCGGAAAAATTCAAAACGTGTGGTGTGGTACTAAAAATTGTATGCAATTCTGAGCTGAGCATTCTTATTTCCGAATCTGAATCCCGGTTTCTGAACCCATAATTTGAAACCGGATATTTGTCCGGATGGTGATCCGGACAAACATCCGGTGAAAGTTAGATGAAAGTTTTAATCCAAAGAGTTTTTTAACATTCAATTATATTTTCGAGTAAAGAGGTTTTTTTATCAACTGCCACTCAAATCCCATACGCTTCCGTCTCGCGAAAAACGTAAAACTGCGACTTAAATTTTTTCATTAGTCCATTCATACAACGACTAGATGTTAAACGCAAGTGAATTGAACTCATAATCGTGAGGTATAAAAGGCTGGAGAGGTCTGTAATCATAGCAGTGCTTTGAATGGAGACGCGTTTGAAATTAAAATACGCTCGCTTCACCTGACAAGGGTCTTAAAATGGCCGCTATGAAAATACTGTGGCGATGTAAGAAATAATTGAATTTTTAATTAGGTACCTGTACTCTCATTGTTGTAGATTGGAGAGCTAATTAAATAAAGCGCCAATTTTACCATCGCCGAGTAAAGACATATAGGCTAAGGTAACCGACAATATTACGTTTTGACTTTCAATACATAAACAGTCCGAACGTCAAAATTCCTCAGTTATATGTATTTATTTATTTATTTATTTTATTTACAGACAAAAAAAAAGTGACACAATTTACACCATAATTCATAGACCAAAGCATTAGACCAAAGACTAAAAATTATGGCTGGTGATTGTAATTGGCAGCCCAATTAGGCCGTAGCCTGTGCTAGGGCTGAACAAAAATACATCCTCCGCCCAATTGTATTTAATGTTAATTAAATTGAAAAAAATTTTTTTTTTTTTGATATATCTAACTAATTTAATTATATTTAATTATTATTAGCTTGCCTTGATTATAATAATATGAATAAATGCAAAAAAAAATAAAAAATAAATAAAAAATATATATATATATTAGAAATAAGTAAAGTTAGTGCTGTAGTGTATTAATACCTATGATATATTATGTATATAAAGAGAAGTTAAACACGGCGATGATGAAATTAGATGAAAGTGGAATATTAGCCTAGATTAATGTCGCTACCATCTTAGATTGTATCGTCACTTACCATCAGATGAAATCGCAGTCATGGACTATCTTGTCATTGAATTAAAAAAAAAGGACAGGACAGTCATTGGGGCTACTGATAGAAGTAAAAAACCGCCCTGAAGTTTTCACTTCCAAAAAATTATGGTCGCTTAGAGCGCGAAGTGACCAAAAGTTTTTTTAAATAATTGTGAGTATTTCACCGATCCGAATCTCTTTGCGGAAATCATTTATAACCGACCTTTTTATTCACACATCCGTGAAAAGGTCTGGGTCGAGATATAAGGATGAAAAACAATTTTTCGTTTCCATAATCTACATGAAAGTGTTTACGGCGAGTTTCTGAATATAAGCAGAAAATATTTTTATTCAACGTTTTTTAAAACTCGCTCTCCGCTAAACTTTTAAAGGTCAAGGCAGCGCGATGGATTCAAGAGCGCACGTGATTAAAAAGAAAAATAAACCTTACCTCTATGAAAATATATCGTAGGCAAGAGCGAAAATATTAATTTGAACTTTTCTCTTAACATAATATTATGGCGCTTTATTAATGAAACTATGCAAAAAAATATAATTAGTACAATCAATACAAAGAGAAAATTTTTACTTCGAAAACGAATTTAAGTTAGTTTTATATGAAAATCTGAGTTATCATGGAATTTTTGAACACAAAAAACATACAAAGTCCCTATATCATAGTAATTGATAAACCCATTCATTATTATTTTTTACTTCATAATTAAAAATAGAATAGTAGCGACAATTTCAACAATTTTGATTTTTTCTATTTGCGAGGAAAATAATTTCAAAGAGCAACTGAACTCTCAGTTTTAAACTTTAATTTTAATTTTTCACTAGGATATTTTAATAAACGCGATAGTAATCTTCCTTAATAACTTTTATATGAATTAATTTGCGGAGTAATGTTACAATTTCATTACTGTGGCATGAATTAAATGTAATTAATTTATTCTGCTGAAATTACTGACGTAGAATTAATATTGATATTGGCTGTGTACAATATACATCTAAATATATAAAAGGCAAAGGTGACTGACTGACTGACTGATTGACTGACTGACTGACTGACTGACTGACTGACTGACTGACTGACTGACTGACTGACTGACTGACTGATCTATCAACGCACAGCTCTAACCACTGGACCGATTGAGTTGAAATTTGGCATACAGGTAGCTGTTAGGACGTAGGCATCCGCTAAGAAAGGATTTTGGAAAATTTCAACCCCAAGAGGGTTAAATAGGGGGTTAAAGTTTGTATGAAAGTCCGCCATTTTTCAAGTTATATCCATGAAACTTTGTATTTAGGATTTAGAATAAAAATAAAGAAATACGTGTTTCACAGATTTTGAAAAATCCACCCCCCAAGGGATCAAATAGGGGATGAATGTTAGTATGAAAGTTTTCATTTTTAAAGTTGTATAAACTTTGTATTTGGGCTTTCGATTAAAAATAAAGAAATACATGTTTCATCTAAATATATAAAAGGCAAAGGTGACTGACTGACTGATTGACTGACTGACTGACTGATCTATCAACGCACAGCTCTAACCACTGGACCGATTGAGTTGAAATTTGGCATACAGTTAGCTGTTAGGACGTAGGCATCCGCTAAGAAAGGATTTTGGAAAATTTCAACCCCAAGAGGGTTAAATAGGGGGTTAAAGTTTGTATGAAAGTCCGCCATTTTTCAAGTTATATCCATGAAACTTTGTATTTAGGCTTTAGAAATAAAAATAAAGAAATACGTGTTTCACAGATTTTGAAAAATCCACCCCCCAAGGGATCAAATAGGGGATGAATGTTAGTATGAAAGTTTTTCATTTTTAAAGTTGTATTAACTTTGTATTTGGGCTTTCGATTAAAAATAAACAAGTACATGTTTCACAGATTTTGAAAAATCCACCTCCAAAGACATCTAATAGGGGATGAATGTTAGTATGAAAGGTTTTAAAGTTGTATATACTTTGTATTTGGGTTTTCGATTAAAAATAAATAAAATACATGTGTCACAGGTTTTGAAAAATCTACCACAAAAGGCATCATCTAAATCTAAATATATAAAAGGCAAAGGTTACTGTCTGACTGACTGATTGATCTATCACCGCACAGCTTAAACCACTTTGCATACATATAGCTATGATGACGTAGTCATCCGCTACGAAAGGATTTTTCAAAATTCAACCCAGAAGGAGGTAAAATAGGAGTTTAAGAAATCGAACCTAACGTGAGCGAAGCCGCGGGTAAAAGCTAGTTCTTGTAATATGGTTACAATCGACTAGAATTATTGCAGTATATCTACACAAAGGAAATTAGTGAAGTCCTTCACGTATGAAATTAATATACAGAATTATATAGGCATAAGTGCCCATAGATAGAGGATGTTATGTTCTTCAAGCTCCCTGAAGATGATTTATTTACGATCTTACACATAAAAGTTTTATGGATGATAGGTTTGTAGCTCGTCGATATTTCAAAGAGATGAAATGACATGATAAAATATGACGTTCAAATTCACTGTTTTCTTTACAGCCATTTATATCTTAGATTTGTCCACAAGAAATACAACTAGCAGAAGTTTTTTCTTAATATTCTCAATTTAAACGAACTTTTTGTGTTTTTTGGGAAAAAATAAATGGTTTTAAACTGAGAACTGAGCGAGTCACTTGCTTTGTTGCTGCTAGTAAAATGCAAGCTTGCTGCAAGTTGATTGCCAGTGAACTTGCAGTACTGAGAAGATACACCCACCTGAACCAAATCTCCATGTATACCACCAGCAGCGGTGATGGTCAGCAGGCAGACATAAGGAACCAGGTCTTCTCTGGGTCTATGAAGCTCCAACTCGTACGTACGGCCAATATCGCCGTAGTACGTTTTATTACAGCCTGAGAACAAAGAGGTTCTGTTATAGAAATTACAAAAAAAAAAAAAAAGAATTAAAACATATTGGATTTTGTTCGTTTAAACCCTGCCTGCATAATAAATTAATAACTAATCGATTCAACCTCGTTCCTCAAAATATTTTAAGTCGTTTACATATCGCACAACTAGATCAAAAGGAGACAACTCAAAAAAGGTCTCTGTTCCCTAGACGAAAAAAGTCTTTCTGATTTTTTTGTTAGCAAAATTATGAAACTCAATTTTATTTTAGGCCGCATTTCACGACATCATTCACGACCTAAAATAAAATTGAGTTCCATAACTTTGCAAATAAAAGATTCAAAAAGCTTTTTTTTCCTTTTGAAGCATGTGAAACGTATTTAATTGCTTAAAAAAAGTTATAGGTGCGTGTCCGGGATCGAACCCATGACGTCCCGAATAGGTCTTAACCACTAGAATGTTACCCCCTTCATTATGACAGTATATTTCTCAATTAGTCTTTGAGTATTAAACCTACAAATCCTACAATAAAGGTAACACTTCAAAAGCGAGTATTGTTATATCACCGACAAACAAATTCATATCATGTAACGCTGAATTACATACAGTCTCATTCAAATATGTACATAATATTATTTTTCACATGAAAAGAGCCCTTTTAGACGAATAGAGAGCCATTATGAGTGAAAGGTTTTATGACTATAAAGCTCGGAGGAAAAAAAATTTTGTGTTTTAGATGGAGACGCCTTGACGTCTAATTTCTTTGCAAAAAAATCTGTCAATTACGGTGCGGGGCGAGGTAGCACACATAAACAATTTCTTACTACAGGTGCATTTTTCAATCACGTCGCTATGCACGCACACGACAAAACTACCAAACACAACCTTAAAGTATACGCACACAACCAAATTCACACACAGGGACGTTCTATCCTTACACGAAACAATCATGTCATTTATGTAAGCAATTTTGGGCTGCGACACTATCGATTATCGACTTTCGATAAGTTCTAAATGAATTAATGAATGAATGAAGTTCAACTAATAGTATAAATTAAAATATTGATAAATCAATTTAGCAATCAATTACTGTTCGTTGGTCTGGCTAAGACTTAAAAAGTTTTTAATGAATTGTATAAAATGAGAATATAAATCTAAATCGAATGTTCTGAATCTAATATATAGGATACTTTTTATCCTAATAAACAATAAGGTTCATCCGCGATAGGGGATGAGAGTTTTTGAAAAATACTATTTTATTCAATTTTGGTGAAGATCTAATAAATATTATCGGAGATAGAGGACATACCTTCTCGCGGATAGTAGCAAGTTACTCTAAACTACGCCACGCGGACGAAGTCACGGAAATCAGCTAGTAAATAAATAAATTTAAGAAATGCCACATACAATTTTGTAGTCGAGTTTATACTTTTTAAACTTTTATCCATGTTTTATCAATGGATAGTAGACATTTGTTGGAACACTAACTGGTTCTATAAGAAAATTAAAAAATACATGATGTACCTATACCATACACACCGAAAATATCAATATCGATATAATTTCTGCTTCCAGCCCTAATTTTCTTGCAGTGTGACCAACTTCTTTAAAATAAAATCCTCATTTTTGAACAAAAAAACTACCTTAAAAATACTGTTAATGATAAGCTTATCCAACTTTATGAATGGGTACAATACCTATTACAATTTAATCTATACTATTATAATAAAGAGAGAGCGCGAATTTTGTGAGTTTGTATGTATGTCCGGAGCAAACTTTGGAACCATCGCACCTATTACAATAATTCTTTTACCATTTTAAAGGTACATTATTCCAGATGGTTATAGGCTATAATTATGTTAATAAATGTATTATGGCTAGATATTATGTGCAAATTTGTTAAAGAAGTCGGAAATTTTTTTGACTCTTAAACGTTTTCAAGGCGAGCGCTGGGTCATATACTGTTATTGGATGAAAATGATGTATGGGTGAATTGTTCCTCTTAAAGAGTTCTAAAAAAAAGTCCGCGATAGCATATGTCTATATTCTAAGGATAACTTACAGTAACCATTTCTATCTTTCAAATTTTGATTAAAAATAATGAATTATTTTCGAAGCTTCTTTAACCGATGTGATGTCAATCTATATCTAAATAATAAGTTTATTATCGTAAGTATTTAATTTAGAACATATTTGCCCTTTACACTATACAATTTAAATAAATATCTTAGGAGTTATCGGAAAATTAATATGTCCGCGCGACAAAATAATAAAATGGTGCCGGCTGGCGCGGCGGGGCACGGTGGCGGGTATCGGTGCGGGATATTCGTGTGGTTCCTGTGGTGATCTTATTGACAATCGTCTCCTGTAAGAAGCTCACAAGAACAAATATTTAATTTTCAACCCGGACGAAGTCGGCGCGGGCTTCTAGTTTTTCATAAACCGAGGTGGCACGAGGGCATTTAATTGTGGCGATTGAATATTAATAAGGCTTTTTAATCACAAATCTGTGTATGTTTGTAATGATTTTTGCGCATGCAATTATATCGGTTACTTATATTATACTAGCGGCCCGTCCCGGCTTCGTAAGGGTGGATATTTATTTTTAAACATTGTGGCATAAACGCACAGTAAATGCAGGACATACTTACCTAAATAATAATATATTTAGCAAATAGTGTATCGCTGGCTCCCTTTGGGTATGGGACTTGATGATTGAAAACAAACTGATAACAGAATAAATTACATCAATGAACTCGTAATATCTTTCGAATGGAATGTCCGATTTTAATAAACTAAAAAGTAATTTGCAGGTATTTAAACAGCCTTGCTTGAAAAAACATTTATTTTGGTAAGGATTAAGGCAAAGGTATAAATAACTTGGTCTGATTTTGGTCGGATTTCTATTAAATTTTAAAATGTTAAAAAGTAGTTATAGTGACATAGCTACAATAGTAGCTCAGTTTACTAGTAAGAGTTTACTACAGATAATGATATATTTTTACTATGCAAGACCAACAAAATCTCAGTCACACGACAAGAAAATATTATAAAAATGTTAACGAATATTCTACTTAACTCAGTTTTGACCGAAATGTGTGACTCGTCCTTTTCAAAATAACCGATTAAATTGTTTGCCTAAAGTTTATAAATTAATATAAACATAAACCCCCAACCTTTCCTATTCGATCGTAATTTTAATTGTATGTAATCAAATCCATTATGCAGTTCATGGATAAAGGGCTCCAATCGAGTAATAAGTAGATTGGTTAATTTTTTAAAATTTCCCGAAATTATTTTCTTGTACGATTCCGTAGCAACATTTTCGGATCAACAGTATTTTTAAGTTTTCTCCTTAATAGTGCATTAATTGGATAAAAGAATATATCAGGAGAAAAGTAATGTTATCCTTTCATAAACTGGATATTTTTTGGTATTTTTTTAGAAGGAAAATCACTCATAGTCGGCATATTATACCGGAGCTCATCCTCCGCTAACCATACGTTGTTGACAGGCGCGTGACGCGAGTCAAACAGTTTTATATAACGGGTATGACCGCTGGGCATACCCGTCAAATAAAAACTTACAGAGGGGTACGCATCCTATGGCCACTCCAGAGCTTAATCCTCCTAGCTATAAAGTATTGCCGCCGTAGAAAACTCGTTCACGTGGTTAGTGATGACACAGACAATAATATGTAATATTTAAAATTAAAATAAGAACATGAATTTCAATAGTATTTCTCGAAGAAATCATTTGATTTTGTTTCACGCTAAAGAAAAACCGGTTGGTCGTTTGTGGAAAAACTGTATCAATCATTATTGCAGTCTCAATTATTGTGGTGATTCGCTGAATTTTTTTAAGCTATTGCATAGCTTATATCGCGGGCCAGCGTGGAGACCGAATTCAGAAATTCCGTAACGAAAATAACCTGACACGGGACTCCTCTACGGTGAGCCGCTAGATGGCGTTGATAAAAAATGTTGTGCAATAGCTTTACCGCGGCAGTCCCCGAGTGCCACACGTCTTTTTTTTAAAATCAGCCAAGCTGAAGTTGACTAATGTCCTCCTATCCCCTCCAAATAAACGGTTTCGCTGAATTTATGGTATTCTTATGCTGAAATCTATAGATCGCTGCTCAGACTCAAGACAGAGTTAAAACGAAACAGATTTATGTCGGAGCATCTTACGTCTGAGCTAAGTCAGAGCACGCTCTATAAATCTCAGCATTACTGCAACAATGCTTTTTAGCTAATCGAGGCAGTTGTAATCGTCACACTATAGCATTTTTAGAATATCCCGCAGACGTCAACAAGTGCTAGTCATAAGTTTCATGTAAGGTTTACCACAAGCCATGATCTTTTATAGTTCTTGCAATTCACGAGGGCGTGGCTCATGGTTGTGTTTGTGTCGAAGGTCGTATCTGTAAAAGTGTGAGCGAGAGCTTGCTCGCGCTTGACCACTCCCACCTAGGCTCCTGACAGGCACGCACACTTAACGCAATGGCTTTGAGTATATAATTGTTATATACTCAAAGCGCGATGTACACGACGTAACCACAAGCAAAGCTCACGCGCCCTCTTGAATTGAACTAAACCACTTGTGACTAGCTGCTGTTATTGGCTTGAGATCATCCGTTCGTATGTGGTCGCCAATTTACATAGCATTGACTAGCAAAGCCGAAGTGACATATAACTCGAAGATACAATAGAAAATGGTGTCCTAAAGTGTAAGTAGTTTAACCTCCTCATCATAAAACCTAATAATATAGTGTATGAAAGTAAATAATATTATCTTTAACTTATTATACCTTTACCTTATTCTCGAGTCAGGCAACCCTCTTTAATTTTGAGTTGTGACAGAATGATAACGAGATAAGGGCGACCATGATAACAATATACAACGTCCTTGGGGCGAACAATTGCAAGTATAATGTCGTTCACTGTCACAACTCACAACTCCCAAACCCGGCAAAGGGCAGAGAAACTCTGAACAATACATTTATCTTTATTACAATTACAAGCGTTTATGTAGCAACACCGAAACTTTAGGACCCATTCACACTAAGACAGAAAAGGTTGACAATCTTTGGTTGGTCACTTGTGGCCACTATAGACTGCTTACGTCTTGAAGCAACGTTGCCCAACTTTACTATGTTTTACAGTATTGTAAATAAACTAAGGCTCTGTACACTGAACAGCTTAACTGATGTTCAGCTCTAAGTACTTAGCTGAAAACAAGTTGTTTCATAAAAATTAAGATCTAATTATACACAAAGGTCATAGCTAGAGAAGGATCTAGAAAACTTATATAATCCATCTCTCTATAAATTTTAATAACTGAATAATTGGTGGCTGAACCTAAACTCGGCACTACTTCCCTGGTTTGAATATTAACGAAGAGCTATGCGCTATATCGCTTTGATGGAATACATAAACAATTCACTTTCACACACACTTCAATACATCTTCATTAAATCATGCACAGTTCAAACGTCGTCAATGGATCATTGTGTCGAATCCACTAAAAGAAAAAAAATCTACTGGTAGCCAATGGAAAAACGTCGAACGCTCTAGGTACCGCGCAAATAAAACGCCGATTGGCGTAAAATGCCGCAAGACTGGCATGAATGGCAGCATCTGGTATCGGAAAAGAAAGCTCTCTTGGGTCATTGAGCAGCAAGTAATGGCGCTGAAAGTGGTCGGCGCTTCGCTTCAGGCTACTCTTAAATCGGTGAGAAACAACCTTTATATTCGAGGTGGGTGGGTATAGAACTGTATAGGTATAGGTAGGTACTTTCGCAGCAAAGTTTGGTGAGCTTTGGGCGTAACGGGTACTTGTGTTACTCTTCCCCGAAAACTAAGTTCTGGTTTTCGGCTTTCAAGTTTATTACACAAACGATAAATATGTGTAGGTACCCATTGAAAGCCGTATCTCGGGCCCAGGCGAGTATTTCCTTGTTGGTCTTACAAAGATTTTCTTGGTACATTTTTGTTTGTTTACCAAAAGTATAATAGAACGAGATATTACTTTAATTAAAAAGTTCAATGAAATTCACAACGAACTGCAGCGCTCCTGGTAGCTTTAAGCCATATCTAAGCCCTATCTAAGTAGGAGTTGCGGGGTGTTAACTAATCACCTCAATTTAGGTAATGCAAAAATGTACATGAAAATCGGCTCAGTAGTTTTTCAAGGAAAATGGTGTAATATAGACGTAGGTACATACTGCATGCATATTATAGCTCTGCTGTGTTGCACTTAATTGAAGAAGAACAAGTAAAAACAGTTTCGCATAAATTAGACTAACTTTTGAAAGTTTCTCCTTCTATACCTAGTGTGTAATCCACAGTAAAGTTTTGGGAAACTCTAAATGTAATGACAAATTATTCTACGCTTGCCCGAGTGGAAGGTTCTAGTTACGCTTTCAAGTAGATTACTCATACAATAATAACATATTATTGACTCAGACAACATAGCTTTCGCTCTGTTGACAATATAATACTGTAGTCACGAATAATGTGTTTTGTTGACCGTCAAGCATTAGAATCGCCATTCAAAAGGGAACTATTACATGATTCCAATAATATGTTATGCTATCTGGTTGGTCTAATGGTAAGCAAGTTCGTGCAAGTGACTGCTGATGACGAGGTCTCGGGTTCGATTCCCAGGGCAGACCAATAAATGTGGGTTTTTCTGACAAGAAATTCTCAACGCTAGCTTGAAGTTAGGAAGTAGAAGTGTCATCCCCGTGCTTTGGAGAGCACTTTAAGCCATCGGTTCTGCGCCTAACCTCTCTCCAGTGGTTTCAGATTTCCGTTCCATTGAACTATGAGAGTGAGGGAATAGAGAGTGCATCTGTGTTTGCGAACACACTTGTGCACTATAATATCTCCTGCGCAGATGGCTAATCTCTGTGGAGATACCGCCGTGGCCGGATTAGGTTGGGAGGACATTATTATTATTAATATCTATGTTGTGAGATTCTCCAATCAGTCCGTGAGCTCTTGGGTTTCCCCCAATCATCTGCATCAGTTGACGCGGCATCACATTGTGTTTCAAATATAGATAAGTAGGTATTTTTTATCATTATTTAGTTGCTGCATTGGTTTGCTGCATACTGGATTCACAAGGTCAAGAATGTGGAAGTTCTGCAATGCGTCAGGTGAGAAAAGTAGCCAGTAGAAGTCATGATGGGAAAAGTTGCTGTAAAGAAACGTTGGTCGCAGAAAAAGTTCTGGCTTCGTAACATCTGGGACTGAGGGAATTTGCGAGTGCAGCTGTACTGTATCGCCTCGTGCAGCATAAGTAGGAGTATGAAACGCTGACTGCCAACCTTCGATATTTGGAGAGGCCCTCGATGAAGAAGATTATTATTTAGAGCTAAAGGTCTAACTATTTAAAACGTTCGCACTAAACTCATTTAATTAATCCACATTATTTAACTAAGTAGCATTGAGCGCAAAGGCAATTTGTAGTACACTTCCCAGTAAGACGTTCTGAGCACGCCGTCAAGTTGATTGCTTTAACAATTAGTCTTTACGTCTAACATTTCGTGAGATGCAACTTTGATCCTTAAGTGGTATGTCTAATTTGATATTACGCATATTCACAAGTCGCTTTCAGAAGTTAGCAAGGCGCTGTTACTCCCTCCTGACTTGGAAAGCACGTAAAGCCAATGTACCTAGTATTAACGGCTTCAGCACCTGATCTCTCTAAGATCGTGTCAGATTGAGTCTGTCATCAGACTATGACAGTGAGTGAACAAAGAGTACTACATCTACGTTTGAACTTAGTTTGAACACTTATGAACAAGGTTATGAACTAAAATAATATTTCCTGCGGTTATAGATAGCCAATTCTCCGGTGAGATTGCAAGCCGTGGTTGAAATGAATCACAACATTAATATTTATTATTATTTTATCTGACATGTAAACTCATGTCAGCTTGAGACTTACTAACGTAAAAAAAAAAATTTTGAGCCTAGTCTTAAGGCAACTTTTCCAAAAAGCAAAAGGCATAGGTAAATAGAAACAAGTTCACTGTAAGCTTTCTCCTTGATTATAATAATGCTTACAATATACTTGGCTACAGGAATATGTTACTATCGTAGCATGGATCAGAATACAGTGCTTTAGTACTATAGTATTGGTGTATCGTATAAAGCGTTTCTGGGGCGGAACTTGGCAGCGAAAGTGCCCTTCAGCTGATGCATTTCGGTCTCTAGGAAATATTACTATTCTAGTTTCTGATATTGTGTTATGTAATGTGCCTTTATGGCGCAGTATGTTAGATGAGCACTACGGAACAAATTATTCAAAGTGCATATGCATCCAAATGATTGTTAATAAAAATTTTAATATTTGTTTAGTGCTATGTTTTAATGAGAAAAGTGTTCGATTCCTGGCAGGGGAAATAAGATTCGGCTTTGGCTGTGGCTATCACACTACCGGTTCACTCATTAATTTCAACAATGATTCTGATGTGAAGCTGCGAGATTAAGTCAGAAATAAGGAGATTCATAGAAGAATCATAGTCATGACATAGGTCATCGCATCGCAAAGCTTCTATAATCTATAATTTCCGTCCGTTGCCGAAGAGGCAACCGAACTGTAGTAGTGTTTGCTGATCTCCCACTATGTAATTCGACGACATTAGACGTGTCGCAGGGATCTGAGTAAGAGCAAATCATGTGGAAATCCCTAGAAGAGACCTATGTCCAGCATTGGACGGCCATGATGTCAAATCGAGTGTCACAAAGCAATATATATCTACTAGCTTAAACCATGCATGGAACACTTGAAGAAATACCGCAAAGCTAAGGAAAGTACTGCCTCGTGGACTGTAAATCAATGATTATCTAAAAACCGATCATAAATAAACAGATTGTTAAACACATAAACCACCTGAAGTCGGGAAAACCCCCACCGAAATGCATCACCTAGAGGGCACTTCCGCTGCCAAGTTCCGTCCCAGAAACAGCGATACACCGATATGGCACTACGGCTTTGTACTCCGAACTGTGTTGCGATAGCAACCTGTCCCAGTGGCCAAGTATTACAGGCATTATTGCAATCAAAGAGAGAGCTCCCAGTCTGGCTGGCTTTAAAAGTGCTGCCAGCGAATGCCTTTGTTTCGGGATCCGCTTTGTTGGACATGAATATTTTTAAGCGAATGTACTGAATGAATGTATTGTGTTCTTTTGTTAGATGTATTGCGCCTATTTGGCTTATTTTGATGGTGTGCATAACAAAACTGATGACGGATGTGTCTTCTCTTTGCCTTCCCAAAGTCACTTCTGTAATCTTCTATATATAAAAACTAGTAGGGTGCGTGGGTGCGCGGCCCGCTGCAGCGGACCGCGGTTTTTCTGCTCTTAGACTTTCAGGGCTTGATCATTTTCTACCAAAAAACCACTCTTCAATTTTTTTATTCTTTGTCAGATAGACACTGACGAAATTTGTATGGCCGCCATCTTGAATCCGCTAATTTGCAGTTTTTTTCGGCTCTCTGCCAATTGGATGAGGTTTCGAGTGGCTTTTGTTTGAGCACCCCCGCACTTATCTTCAATAACCTGGCAGTGCTCCTCACCCGTCTCCGAAATCCTCAATCATCAGCTCCCTCCATATTTTTCATCCAAATGAATTTTCGTCCTATACGAAACCATTAGCGGAAAGAAACGTATCAAAGTCTTGCATACATTTTATATGAAAAAAAAAATCCGCCATCTTGAATTTTTTTCTATTCATCACGTAGACCATCGGGTCCTGATCATCTTTTTCCAAGAAACTACTCTTCCATCTTTTATAGTCTTCGAGATAGACACCGATGAAATTTGTATGGCCGCCATCTTGAATCCGCCATTTTGGGGTTTTTTCAGCTCTCTGCCAAATGGATGAAGTTTCGAGTGACATTTGTTTGAACACCCCCCACCTATCTTCGATATTCTGGCCGTGCTCCTCACCCGTCTCCAAAATCCTCAACCATCAGCTCTCTCCATATTTTTCCTGCGAATGAATTTTTGTCCTTTCCACGAAACCATCAGAAATTTTGAAAAAGAACCAATTAAAGTCTTACATATATTTTGTATGGAAAAAAATAAATTCCGCCATCTTGAATTTTTTTTCTATTCATCAAGTAGACTTTCGAGTCCTGATCATCCTTTTCCAAGAAAGTACTCTTCCATCCTTTATAGTTTCCGAGATAGACACCGACGAAATTTGTATAGCCGCCATCTTGAATCCGCCATTTTGGAGTTTTTTTTTCAGCTCTCTGCCAATTGGATGAGGTTTCGAGTGACATTTGGTTGAACACCCCCCACCTAACTTCGATACCCTGGCCGGTGCTCCTCACCCGTCTCCGAAACCCTCAATCATCAGCTCTCGCCATATTTTTGTTCCGAATGAATTTTTGTCCTCTATACGAAACCATGAGTGAAAAAAATTTTTTCCATACAAAATTTTACAGGAGAGGTGATCAATGAGTCAGTGAGTCAGTCAGTCAATCAGTGAATCAGCACGAGTAGCTATATATATATTAACTAGTAGGGCGCGTGGGTGCGCGGCTCGCTAAAGCGAACCGCGGTTTTTCTGTCCACCAAGTAGACCTTCGGGTCTTGATCATCTTTTTCCAAGGAAGCACTCTTCCATCTTTTATAGTCTCTTAAATAAACACCGACGAAATTTGTATGGCCGCCATCTTGGATCCGCCATTTCGGAGGTTTTTTTCAGCTCTCTGCCAATTGGATGAGGTTTCGAGTGACTTTTGTTTGAACACCCTCCACCTATCTTCAATATCCTGACCGTGCTCCTCACCCGTCTCCGAAATCCTCAATCATCAGCTCCCTCCATATTTTTTTCATCCAAATGAATTTTTGGCCCTATACGAAACCATCAGAAGTTTCGGAAAGGAACCTATCAAAGTCTTGCATACATTTTATATGAAAAAATAAATTCTGCCATCTTGATTTTTTTTCTATTCATCAAGTAGACCTGCGAGTCTTAATCATCTTTTTCCAAGGAACCACTCTTCCATCTTTTATAGTCTCTGAGATAAACACCGACGAAATTTGTATAACCGCCATCTTGGATCCGCCATTTTGAAGGTTTTTTTCGGCTCTCTGCCAATTGGATGAGGTTTCGAGTGACTTTTGTTTGAACACCCTCCACCTATCTTCAATATCCTGACCGTGCTCTTCATCCGTCACCGAAATCCTTAATCATCAGCTCTCTCCATATTTTTTCTGTGAATGAATTTTTATCCTCCATACAAAATCAACATAAGTTTTGTTTTAGTCTTGCATATATTTTGTATGGAAAAAATTTTGTTCCGCCATCTTGAATTTTTTTCTATTCATCACGTAAGCCATCGGGTCCTGATCATCTTTTCCTAAGAAACCACTCTTCGATCTTTCATAGTTTCCAAGATAGACACCGACAAAATTTGTATGGCCGCCATCTTGAATCTGCCATTTTGGAGTTTTTTTTTCGGCTCTCTGCCAATTGGATGAAGTTTCGAGTGACATTTGGTTGAACACCCCCCACCTATCTTCGATATCCTGGCCGTGCTCCTCACCCGTCTCCGAAATCCTCAACCATCAGGTCTCTCCATATTTTTTCTCCAAATGAATTTTTGTTCTCTATACGAAATCATCAGAAATTTTGAAAAGAATCGTATTAAAGTCTTGCATATATTTTGTATGGAAAAAAATAAATTCCGCCATCTTGAATTTTTTTTTCTGTTCACCAAGTGGAACTTCGTCTCATGATCATCTTTTTCCAAGAAACCACTCTTCCATCTCTTATACTCTCCGAGATAGACACAAAAAAAATTGTATGGCCGCCATCTTGAATTCGCCATTTTGGAGTTTTTTTTCGGCTCTTTGCCAATTGGATGAGGTTTCGAGTGACATTTGGTCGAACACCCCCCACCTATCTTCGATACCCTGGCCGGTGCTCCTCACCCGTCTCCGAAATCCTCAATCATCAGCGCTCTCCATATTTTTGTTCCGAATGAATTTTTCTCCTCTATACGAAACCGTGAGTGAAAAAAAATTTTTCCATACAAAATTTTACAGGAGAGGTGATCAATGAGTCAGTGAGTCAGTCAATCAGTGAATCAGCACGAGTAGCTATATATATATTAACTAGTAGGGCGCGTGGGTGCGCGGCTCGCTAAAGCGAACCGCGGTTTTTCTGTCCACCAAGTAGACCTTCGGGTCTTGATCATCTTTTTTCAAGGAACTACTCTTCCATCTTTCATAGTCTCTGAGATATACATCGACGAAATTTGTATGGCCGCCATCTTGAATCCGCCATTTTGCAAGTTTTTTTCGGCTCTCTGCCAATTGGATGAGGTTTTGAGTGACATTTCTTTGAACACCTCCCACCTATCTTCGATACCCTGGTCGGTGCTCCTCACCCGTCTCCGAAATCCTCAATCATCAGCTCTCTCAATATTTTTCCTCCAAATGTATTTATGTCCTCGATACGAAACCATTTGAAAAGGAACCCTATCGTAGTCTTGCATAATATATTTTTTATGAAAAAAAAAAATCCGCCATCTTGAATTTTTTTCTATTCATCACGTAGACCAATGGGTCTTGATCATCTTTATCAAAGAAACCACTCCTCCATCTCTTATAGTCTCCGAGATAGACACCCTCGAAATTTGTATGGCCGCCATCTTGAATCCGCCATTTTGCAAGTTTTTTTTGGCTCTCTGCCAATTGGATGAGGTTTTGAGTGACATTTCTTTGAACACCTCCCACCTATCTTCGATACCCTGGTCGGTGCTCCTCACCCGTCTCCGAAATCCTCAATCATCAGCTCTCTCAATATTTTTCCTCCAAATGTATTTATGTCCTCGATACGAAACCATTTGAAAAGGAACCCTATCGTAGTCTTGCATAATATATTTTTTATGAAAAAAAAAAAATCCGCCATCTTGAATTTTTTTCTATTCATCACGTAGACCAATGGGTCTTGATCATCTTTATCAAAGAAACCACTCCTCCATCTCTTATAGTCTCCGAGATAGACACCCTCGAAATTTGTATGGCCGCCATCTTGAATCCGCCATTTTGAAGTTTTTCTCAGCTCCCTGCCAATTGGATGAGGTTTCGAGTGTCTTTTGTTTGAACACTCCCCACCTATCTTCGATACCCTGGCCGTGCTCCTCACCCGTCTCCGAAATCCTCAACCATCAGCTCTCTCCATATTTTTCCTCCAAATAAATTTTTGTCTTCTATACGAAACCATCGAAATTTTGAAAAGGAACCGTATTAAAGTCTTGTATATATTTTGTATGGAAAAAAATAAATTCCGCCATCTTGAATTTTTTTTCTGTTCACCAAGTGGAACTTCGGCTCCTGATCATCTTTTGCCAAGAAACCACTCTTCCATCTCTTAAACTATCCGAGATAGACACAAACAAAATTTGTATGGCCGCCATCTTGAATCCGCCATTTTGGAGTTTTTTTTCGGCTCTCTGCCAATTGGATGAGGTTTCGAGTGACATTTGGTTGAACACCCCCCACCTAACTTCGATACCCTGGCCGGTGCTCCTCACCCGTCTCCGAAATCCTCAATCATCAGCTCTCTCCATATTTTTCCTCCGAATGAATTTTTATCCTCTATACGAAACGGTGGGTGAAAAAAAATTTTTCCATACAAAATTTTACAGGAGAGGTGATCAATGAGTGAGTGAGTGAGTGAGTGAGTGTGTCAGTGAATCAGCACAAGTAGCTATATATATAGTAACTAGTAGGGCGCGTGGGTGCGCGGCTCGCTAAAGCGAACCGCGGTTTTTCTGTTAACCAAGTAGACCTTTGGGTCTCGATCATCTTTTTAGAAATTTGTATGGCCGCCATCTTGAATCCGCCATTTTGGAAGTTTTTTTCGGCTTTCTGCCAATTGGATGAGGTTTCGAGTGACATTTGGTTGTATACCCCCCACCTATCTTCAATACCCTGGCTGGTGCTCCTCACCCGTCTCCGATATCCTCAATCATCAGCTCTCTCCATATTTTTCCTCCGAACCATCAGAAATTTTGAAAAGGAACCATATAAAAGTCTTGCATAGTTCCCAATTCGTCAAATATTTTGTATGAAAAAAATAAATTCCGCCATCTTGAATTTTTTCTATTCATCACGTAGACCATCGGGTCCTGATCATCCTTTTCCAAGAAACCACTCTTCCATCTTTTATAGTCTCCGAGATAGACACCGACGAAATTTGTATGGCCGCCATTTTGAATCCGCCATTTTGGAGTTTTTTTTCAGCTCTCTGCCAATTGGATGAAGTTTCGAGTGACATTTGTTTGAACACCCCCCACCTATCTTCGATATCCTGGCCGTGCTCCTCACCCGTCTCCGAAATCCTCAACCAGCAGCTCTCTCCATATTTTTCCTCCAAATGAATTTTTGTCCTCTCTACGAAACCATCAGAAATTTTGAAAAAGAACCAATTAAAGTCTTCTTGCATATATTTTGTATGGAAAAAATTTAATTCCGCCATCTTGAATTTTTTTTCTCTTCATCAAGTAGACCTTCGGGTCTTGATCATCTTTTTCCAAGAAACCACTCTTCCATCTCTTATAGTCTCCGAGATAGACACCGACGAAGTTTGTATGGCCGCCATCTTGAATCCGCCATTTTGAAAGTTTTTTTCGGCTCTCTGCCAATTGGATGAGGTTTCGAGTGACATTTGGTTGAACACCCCCCACCTATCTTCGATACCCTGGCCGGTGCTCCTCACCCGTCTCCGAAATCCTCAATCATCAGCTCTCTCCATATTTTTCCTCCGAATGAATTTTTGTCCTCTATACGAAACCATGCTTGAAAAAATTTTTTTTCATACAAAATTTTACAGGAGAGGTGATCAATGAGTGAGTGAGTGAGTGAGTGAGTGTGTCAGTGAATCAGCACGAGTAGCTATATATATAGTAACTAGTAGGGCGCGTGGGTGCGCGGCTCGCTAAAGCGAACCGCGGTTTTTCTGTCCACCAAGTAGACCTTCGGGTCTTGATCATCTTTTTCCAAGAATCCACTCTTCCATCTTTAAAAGTCTCCGACGAAATTTGTACGGCCGCCATCTTGAATCCGCCATTTTGGTGTTTTTTTCAGCTCACTGCTTTTAGATGAGGTTTCGAGTGACTTTTGTTTGAGCAGCCCCCACCTATCTTTAATATCCTGGCCGTGCTCTTCACCCATCTTCGAAATCCTCAATCATCAGCTCCCTCCATATTTTTTATCTAAATAAATTTTTGTCCTCTATACGAAACCATCAGCGGAAAGGAACGTATCAAATCCTTGCATACATTTTATATGAAAAAAAAAACCGCCATCTTGAATTTTTTTCTATTCATCACGTAGACCAACGGGTCTTGATCATCTTTATCAAAGAAACATCTCCTCCATCTTTTATAATCTCGGAGATAGATACCGACTAAACTTGTATGGCCGCCATCTTGAATCCGCCATTTTGAATTTTTTTTCAGCTCCCTGCTAATTGGATGAGGTTTTGAGTGACTTTTGTTTGAACACTCCTCACCTATCTTCGATATCCTGGCCGTGCTCCTGATCCGTCTCCGAAATCCTCAACTATCAGCTCTCTCCATATTTTTCCTCTAAATGAAATTTTGTCCTCCATACGAAACTATCAGAAATTTTTAAAAAGAATCAATTTAAGTCTTGCATATATTTTGTATGGAAAAAATTTAATTCAGCCATCTTGAATTTTTTTCTATTCATCAAGTAGACCTTCGGGTCCTGATCATCTTTTTCCAAGAAACCACTCTTCCATCTCTTATAGTCTCCGAGATAGACACCGACGAAATTTGTATGGCCGCCATCTTGAATCCGCCATTTTGGAGTTTTTTTTCGGCTCTCTGCCAATTGGATGAGGTTTCGAGTGACATTTGGTTGAACACCCCCCACCTATCTTCGATACCCTGGCCGGTGCTCCTCACCCGTCTCCGAAATCCTCAATCATCAGCTCTCTCCATATTTTTGTTCCGAATGAATTTTTGTCCTCTATACGAAACCATGAGTGAAAAAAATTTTTTCCATACAAAATTTTACAGGAGAGGTGATCAATGAGTCAGTCAGTGAATCAGTGAATCAGCACGAGTAGCTATATATATAGTAATGAATCGCTTAATGTGTTGGTAAGCGCATCACGCGTGAACGGCTGGACCGATTTCGCTAATTCTTTTTTTATTGTGTTGGTTATTGTTAGGAGAAGGTTCTTATGAAAGAAAAAATTAAGAAAATTGCGCGGAAAATTAGAAAATTTAAGAAATATTAACCACCATATTAAATTATTTCTAATGTAACCGCTTTTACAATTCAAACTTTTTGATGTAACCTTATGGCGTTTGACATAACATTGACAGAATGCGTGCTGCCAATTTCGTCAAAGAGGATGTAAAAAAACTTAAGACAGGACAACGTCTGTCGGGTCCGCTAGTATAAAATGTTATGAAATATTAACACCATTATGTCGCAGCGCAAAGTACAAAAAGCCTTCGTAGGATTAACCAATTTATTATTTGCTTCATAAAATGGTTCTGTAAGAAGTTTAAATTTGCCATTACACAATTTATACACAATTATACATATTGGGTAATGGCAAATTATTAGATAAATAACAAAGTGTAATTTAATAATTATTAAATTAGATGCACTCTATTTTTGGCTTAAATTTTTTTTGTTACATTCCACTCGAGTTATTTGTAAGTTAGGGCTGGCGTGTCCGTGTCGGAAGAAAGTCCCTATATAAAAAAATGTCAACTTCAATTCAAACAAAAACAAACTATTGGTTTTTATAATCGGATAATTTTTACGGTTTTCCGACTTTTTGATTTTTTTACTTCCAATTACACGTATAATATATTTTATGACATTTTGTCTAATGAACGAAATGACGAACTAAAAGCTAAAATCAAGACTTCCCAAAAAAAAGTTTGGTCAGTTTTGCTTAACATAATTTATACATAAATAAATATACATGTCAGTGAGATTGCTCCCAGTAATTAAGTCTGTAGCTGGCATTTATGCAGATGTCTCCTAGCGTTTTACAAACTGCAAATATATTCGTTAAAGCTTTTGAATTTATAGCTGTGATATAGCATACAAGGGTCCGTAATTAGAACGCTCTGAATGAATGCGTGCGAACGCGGATTTATCTGTTAATGACTTTGATCATATAGGACCTATACTTGTTAATGTAAGTGAAAATCTTAGATGCAGGCTCATTATTTAACTTTTCGGAGTTATTTTGAGAAGTAGTTTAAACAGTGAACGAAAAAATCGTGAAAAAACCTGCATGGATCCATAATAATTTCAAAGGTGTGTGAAGTGTTACAATATACCCGTAGAATGGTCAAATTGATGGAGTCTTTCTGAAAGGAAACCTAGTAATGAGCTGGCTATGGGTCAACTCACGATGATGATTTCTAATATGAAAATATCATAGATGCGTTACCAAATAAGTTACAAGATAGCAGGGTAGTAGAATTCAAAGTGTGCTTGAATCTATATTGACTGGTGTCCTACACGGTCGATTCGGTTTCGTAGCTACACGCTCTAGAACGCAGCTAGATGTTGTGACCCAAACATTGAGTTGTTTGCCGGGAGATATTTTGTTTGTTCGTAAACACATTTGATTCGTGCATGCTACATACGATATTAAAAGCTTCAGCGTTTGATTTCTTTGCTCTTGTGTGACGGAATCTTGTGTAAATATAGCAAATATCAGCTGATAAATTGGAAAACCTCGGCACATCTTTCATAGAGCTGAGCGTGCATTGACTTACCACAATCTTGAGATACAACTAAAAACTAGACACAAATGTCCTGACATAAATCACAAATAAATCTGTCACGTTTATTTTTGTCTTGATATAAGGCTAAATACATAATATATAAAAGTAAAAGGGAATAGGAGACTGACCGACTGATCTATCAACGCTCAACTGAAACAACTGGACAGATCAGACTGAAAGGCATAAAGATAGCTATTATGACGTGACTAAGGGTAAATAGGGGTTTATAAAATCAAAAAAGCTAGTCACAAATAAATCTGTTATGTTTATTTCTGTCTTAAGTGTGAGCAGAACGAGTGAAATTTCAGTCTGAGTGCAGCAGTGAGTCAAGGCCATTAATTGAACGAGCGAAGCGAGTTCTCTGAGTCAACTAGGGCGCTTGCCTACTAGACAGAGAAGTGTGTCCGTCTAAATGTCTGTCAGAGCCCTATAACTTCTGAATTACTGAATATTAGAACGTGAAACTTGGTTGAAAATTCAGTTATATCCTGTACTTGAACAACAAATACTAAAATTAGATAAATGTTATAAAGAAACGAAATTATTTAATTTTAATGCGCCATCTATTAGCATTATTGTGAAGCTAATAGCTTCACTATAATGCTAATAGATGGCGCTGTGTCAGTAAAACAGTTTTATGTCAACGATTTTTTTTTATTGTGTCTAATGTTAAAAGTTAATTATTACAATATATAATTAAAACTTTTGGGAAGTATGGGATATCGCGAGGTCTCAGTTCGGGGCGAACCACTAGTCTATCTGAAATTAGTCATGCAAGTTTCAGATCATTTGTTATGTTTACACTAATAGCAACAGATGTGCATCCAGCATTGGCTAATCCCTAATCTAGTCTAGTTGTATACAAGGCTTAGTTCATGCAGTTGGTTCACTCGATAAAATAGCTAGAATTTTAGTTGAGTCTATTTTATACACTGCACTATTTGCTCTAGTTCAAACAACATTTTTAACCGAATTCCAAAAAAGGAGGAAGTTCTTAATTCGTCGGAATATTTTTTTACGTATGTATTAAGTTAAGATAGGTATACTTCACACGTAGTTCCATTGTCATGAGGTCAGGATCTGATGATGGGATCCTGGAGAAATCGAGGGAACTCTTTAAATTTTGTAGGCATAATTGATATTTAGATTTCTTCCTCAACCAGCCGCCCCCTATATCGTCAGTCCATCGTGCACTCCACATTGCGCTTGGTTGTAAGCAGTTTCCATTCTAGGAATTTCTCGCCTCAATGGCCATCAGTCCTGACTTGCGTAGCCAGACTATTACAACTTCAGTTTGCTTATGATTTGCACTATGTCTATAGTCAAGGTATGTATCTATACCTTGGTTCTCCTGCGAATCTCGTTATTCCGGGTCTTATCTTTCAGGAAAACACTTAACATAACCCTCTTTGTAGCGGACTGAACGACTTTAAATTGAATTTCTTCAGTCCAATTTAATTAATACACATTAATTACGGTTTCTTTTTATATATAACGAAGATTCTTTGTACATAAAATGGTTTTGCTTTAGCAAAACGTAAAAGATTCCGAAACCTTTCAAGCGTGAGCGTGTGCTCAATAGCCGAAACTATATCGACCAGTTAAGTGCTCTGAATTCGTTCAATCTGAGCCTACACATTGCCGACCCAAATTATGAAAAGGGATCTATTGTTAAGTGATAATTTTTTAATCAATCGATTTTATCCTCTTTTTACTTAACATACATACCATCTTCCTCAGCAACATAATTTTAAATCTATCTTTCCACTAAAATGAAAATAACAATAGCTTTACTTTCTTTTCTTAATGATTTTGTACTAACCCTAGATTGTTTAATATTGTTCTTTTCTTAAGTTTGTAAAAGGATAGCAATTTTCAGCAGTATCCTTTTTCCCCATAATTCTCTATGTCCACTCTATTAGCTACTCTATTCCACGTAGAGCTACACTTGCTCAAACATTGGTGTCGTCTACCTGGCCTGCGTTATTTGATGATGGCATACCAAACTTCTTGCTGTTTTCGACCACCTATCATTTTTTATTTTTCATTCAGAATTTTTTTTAACTTTTTTTGCATTATTATAATTTCCAAGTCTTTTTAAAAGGATTCTTCTATGGAAGTCTAGATTGCAATAGCATCTATATCATTACATGTGTACTGCTGAGTTTCTTGTTGGCTTTTCTCAGCAGATTCTGCTTTTTGACTTGTTATAAGAGCCACAGTTGGCGTACATTAAATAAATCACGAATTTTTATTATTTTTAAGTTCGTCTGTTCAAATAAATCTTGTTTTTGTGTTCCACTAATCCATACCATCTTTAATAACAGTAGTGAATTACGATGTTACGGATACCGTTTATAAGTCTGAAAGTTGGAAGTTAGAAAACTACTGTGTCTGCAATTTTAGGTACTTACCTTTTTATTTCAGTGGTAACCTGGTTTGTTATCTATTAAAATAATCAATTCACCCGTTTATTTACACGCAAGCTGTACTTAAAATTCACTCTCGGTCTGTGCAGGGGGAATAAATTAATGATGAATGACGTAAACCTACGATGTATATTTTTACACTTTTTACGCGTATTTGTTTTCTGGTGTAATTTTGGTTTTCATTATCTTTGAAATAATTGTCTATTTACACCATAAATTTTATTATTGTAAAATAATTCGCACAATGTGGACGCACAGGACGCACTTATATGTTTAACCATTAAAAGTAAATATAAAATATCATAATCCATTTAAAATTTGGTGCGATCCGTTCGATGCGTGTGATGTATAATTTTGTACGCACCCTCTTTGAAAGACCAAAACACGTCATGAAACAAAGCTGTTGTTTCCAGCAGATCAAAGCGGAATAACAAACAATAAGATGGGTAAATTTAAATTAGAAACATCGAACCGATATCACACTGATAACATCGCCAGACCTTAGCTTTGTCAAGACAACCAAAAGGCTACAACGCTGCGAGTACCTTTTGTTGAAATAAATTCCAATATTACTTTGGAGATACCTACGATCGAAATTCACTATATTGGATTTGTTGGAAATGTTAATAAAACGTGTTACGACTTTATGGCTGAAAAAATTTTATGATTTAGGAACTAGGAACGTCTTGTTTCATAAGTTTACTTATCTTTTCATACTATCTGCAACAAATCACAAATCATCGATCTTATGTTTACTTAGCTCCAACATGGTATATATTAACTTTCTTTGGGGTATGTTTTCTATTTTAACTATATTAGGCCTTAATTAAAATAATATAAGGGTTGTAATTATCTCATACGCAACTCTAATAAAGCTAAACTTCTTCTCAGTCGTTACACTCTTGTCAGAGCGGTCGTGGTCGTCATTTAGGTGTTGTGGCACGCTTCACTATACGCCTCCACTCCTCCCTAACATCTGCTTTTATTGTGCATTCGTGCAACGGGAAATCCACCGAAGCCTTCACTTGGTCCGTCCATCTCATTAATGATCTGCCACGTCCCCTTGTGCCCTCTACTTTAGCTTAACTATTAGACGTTCAATTGACTCAACATCCCGTTTTAATACGTGACCAAAGAAAGTGTGAATGCGAGCTTGCTCAATAGAGGACAGACGCTGTTTGAGTTCTTCGAGAATGGACCTGTTGGTCCATAAATAAAGCTAATAATTCAGATAAAACTGTATTTCTTATTCCCTTATGCGTAGAGACCATGAGAATAGGGCACATTTACAACAGAGTATAACTCAAGCCACGGCATTCGTCTTTAGTCTATTGTGGAAAATACGCTTTTCTCCTCATCTCAACCCTGTGGGAAAAGATATAAGTGAACTAAGGTTTTCATCACAGAAATCCTGCTACCACAGAATACTTGATTGACGGAGTAAAAAAACTATGTTTAGGAAATACAAACGTTAGCGTACGGTAATAAAATTGTTTACGTTCAGAAACGGTTCGGAATCGATTCCTTCCCGCTACGGACTTACATTTCTCAGAAATTGCAGATATTGGACTATTTCAGACGGATCAACGGATATATAGCTTTTTATAAATCACTGTCGCGAGGTTTAAACGGTACTGAGACCCGATATTTAGATGTTTTGTGAACACTGTATCTTACTAATACTCGTGTTATAAATGCGAAAATTTTGATGGATGGATGGATGTTTGTTACTCAATCACGCCGCACAGAGATAGATTATATTATAGTCCGGAATAACGCATAGGCTATAAATACTTGAATATATAAAGAAACATAGAATTTAGAATTTATTTATTTATTGCAAAAATACTACGTGTATTTTATATGGTGTTACAAAAATGTGTTGGGAAACAGAGTATGCCATGTAGGTATGGCATTCAATAGTGGGTAAAGATAAAATTAACTAATAGTAGGTAAGTACCTACTTTAATATACAACAAAATTAACTGTGCAGTACAAGCATAAATTCACTTTAGCCTGATTAAAAAAAATGGTAAGTACTCCTATTCTAAAATTTACTTCGGTAGGTAAAAGGTAGGTAAGCACAAAGTCCAAGCCATAAATTCCCTCGATATAAAATGCTTTATTAGAACGTAAGAGGTTCTGAAACCTCTAAAGTCGTTCGAGCATGAGCCTGCGTTCGATAGCCGAAAGTCGAAACTACATCGAGCAGGGAGTGCTCTAAATTCGCTCAACGTCTTGGCCTAAATATTTTCTGCTGACCGTACTTTATAACTTATCAGATTGGAGCTTATTGCAGTTTGGAAAGCAGTCTGGCCTTGTTGAAAGTAATAAAAAACGAATCTATCAGTATTTTTTTTATTTTTGTGTTACAATAAATTAAGTACAAAATCTGATTAAGAAACTTTTATGTTCTACTTTTTTTAACATAAAATCAAAACAAATTAAATTAAAAGAAAATATTATACTTTTACGAGGCTTTTGCCGTATGGGTAATGGTCTCCATTAGTATGATTAATGTAGTTTGTTCTGATAATAATTATTGTTTCACTGTAGCGCTTAAACTACTGAGCCGATTTTGATTTTGTTGCAATTTGTGTGTGTAACTTGTAAAATTAAAGCAAAAGCAAAGCAAAGCTTGTAAAAGTAAAGCAAACATCGATGCTAGCGTGATTTCTGCGCGCATTTTGAAAGCATGTCCAATGCTGCTGAAGATAATCTATCTATACCTATAGTTAGTCTGGCTAAAACTCAAAAAATGTTTGACCGATTTGAATTTTTTTTTATTTGGTTTGTCTTAATACAGGGATGGTTTAAAAACAAAAAAAAATATAGAAAAAAACTTAAAATAGCTGCTGAAAAATCGAAAAAATCAAAATTGTTAAATAGAGGAATCCCCATTTCGGATTACTTTTAATAGATGGCGGAAACGAGGCCACGCAAACTATTCAGTTTAGAAAAAAATGATATTAGAAACCTTAATATCATTTTTGAAGACCTATCCATAAATACCCCACATGTATGGGTTTGATGAAAAAAAAAATTTTGAGTTTCAGTTCTAAGTATGGGCAACCCCAAAAAGTGGCTGTGACATACGGACGTACAGACAGACAGACAGACAGACATGACGAATCCATAAGGGTTCCGTTTTTTGCCATTTGGCTACGGAACCCTAAAAATGATGATGAAACGTAAATAACAATACACCGTCTCATGCTTTCACAACTTTGTCGCGGTGATTGATGAGTTCTCAGATAGGGAGGCGTCGACGGGAATTAGGGCGAGCTATATAATAACACCGACCTTGGACAACTTTATCGATTTAAGAGAATTTTTCAGAGCCCGCTCCAGCGAGAGGCCTGCAAGAAGCCGACATTAAAAGTAATGACAAGCTATAATTAATATTAATTTAATATGTATAGAAATAATAATTTAAAATAAATAATTCAAAGCCTCAATAGCCCAACGGTTACAAGTGCGGACTGAAAGCTGAAAGGTCGCAGGTTCGACTCCCACCCGTTGCAGCATGTTGGGAACGTCGTTGAAAATTCTGAGGAGTATATGTGATATAGATCCGTTGAACATAGGTCTATACTGAAACCAAAATAACAGTTTTTATTCATGTTTTCAGAACATTCTTCAAAAAAAAAAAACTAGAAAGATACTTAATCTCCTATCACAGTGCTTGCTCATTTTTATTTTGGATCCAATTTAATCTAAACATATAAAAGGGAAAGGTGACTAACTGACTAACTGACTGCTCTATCAATGCACAGCTCAAACCACTGGACGGATCAGGCTATTAAGCATACAGATAGCTATTATGTAGGCACTCGCTAAGAAAGGATTTTTGAAAATTCCTAAGGGGAAAAATAGTGGTTTGAAAACGAACTTAACGTGAGCGAAGCTGCAGGCAAATCTAGTTGAGAAATAAACGTCTAGAGCAATCTCCGTAATGACATTTAAAAAATCCAGCCCCAACTGTGTCTCCGGACCGTAAATATTCGGTCAAAAGCAACAAAGCTGCACAGACCTTTCAGTTCCAATTTAAATTGTAATAAGTTTTGTAGCTTGTTGGAATTAACTAGAGGCACTCGTATATTTGAAGCTTAAAACTTTACAAGTTAAGCCGGCTTCACACGAGGGATGAAAAAGGTCGCGTAGCGTGTGTGTGTGAAACCCGCTATTAAGTAACTTTTGTTTTATAGGTTAGACTGTTATAACTCTGGTGGAAAATGGCGCAATCACTTAATAGGATATTCGTTAATAAGTAAAGATAATTGTCGTTACTAATTTTAGATTTACATTTTACAATATTCAAAAAAAAATTATAAAGTAAAACCTTGATCGTCCCTAAAAAAGTAAAACATTAAAATCGAATATTTTATTTGTCTGCCTTTCAATACATCACATCGCATCATTCAATAACAGTTTTATAGAAAAAGCTACATTGAATAACGTTATAACTTAGAACCACAGAAAAGTTCTTCCAAACCTTACTGATATTATAAAAAAGTTTATATTTTGTTAGTTTGTTCTTCAACGCAGCAATAGAGCAATAGATCGACGTAATTTAGGTATTGCATGGTTTGAATTGAGAACCTAGGAACATTTAATCCCGGAAAATAAAATCTAATCAACGCGAACGAAGCATAGCATAGAATAGAATAATTTTTTATTCAAATAAACAAAACAAACTGCTTCCGAATCGTCAAATGAATCTACCACTGCACTGGTTCGGAATGCCTTTCCAACCGTGTCGCTATAAAAAAAGCTAGCTATAAAAAACTGAATTAGCGATTCATTATCCTGCCGATCTTTACTGATAAAGTACGAGAAACTTTATATTAACCCCATTTTAAAGTAGAAAAGCCTTTATTTCCGAGTAAACAATAGGACAAGTCAACAGTTCTCCCATTGTTTTCTGTTGCTCACTTTGGAATTTTCTATTTAAATTCCCCATATCGCCGACACTTTCTGAACATGCGCTACTTTTAATATAGCCCCTGACACCTTATATTTTTTGGTACAGTGAGATGATAAAATTATATTATTTAGAGGAGCAAACCTCACACCTCATAAATAAGGCGTGAAAAATGCATCCAAAATTAATACAGTTATATTAACCAAGCGTAAGGAAAATTATTAAAAAGACGTAATCTCGGAAAAAATAAATATTTTTATTTTCCGTATCTATAGTTTAAAAAAGAAACTTTTATATTCAACTTTTTTCCGTCTTCCCTGCTGTCACAGCTCTTTCCAAATTAGTTTCCGTCAATTTAAATTTTTAATTTAAGCCTCAATGGCCCAACGGTTAAAGGTGTGGAGTGAAAACCGAAAGGTCGCAGGTTCGAGCACAAGCTTTTCGCTTATTTGGAGGGGAGGGGAGAGGAGAATATAAGTCAAGTTCAGCTTGGCTAATATTCTTGAAAAAAATATAACGGGATCCTCGGTGTATAAGTATATATTGTCTCGCACTTGGTCGGTTAGAAACACAAATTACTAATGATAAAAAACTTGATTGGTCTTCATATACAGCAGTTAGGTATAGACCATTTATAGGACATTGCCCCCTCTAGTAATATAACATCTCCCGTTTTAGTACACTACCCTGAGATGAGAACATTTCGTATTCTCTCGGAGACTTGTGAAAAGTTGCGTACATTTGTATCTGCTAATGAAAAACTTTTTGAAGACATTTTTTCTTTTTCTATTGTTCTTTTATTCCATTACCGACTAGAGCTGGCTTGCAATCTCAACTCCCGGAATAATGATTTGAAGAATGTTACAATTTTCCATGTCACCTATTCTACTTTTATTCATGGACCCTCAGAGAGCGCATAAAGCTGTCAGTCTTGCACCTGAACTGCTTTCGGTCGTGTCTGATTCATCCCATTGGAATACGAGAGTAAGGGAATAGAGAGTGCAGTTGTGTTTACGTCCATACTTAAGCATCACAAAAACCACCATTTTGTCTGGCGGGAGGCTTTGGCCGCGGCTAGTTACCTCCCTACTGTCAAAGACGTGCCGCCAAGCGATTTAGCATTCCAGCACCATGGCGTGTAGAAACCGATTAGGGGTATGAGTACACTCCATACCCCTTACAAGTTAGCCCGCTACCATCTCAGACTGCATCGTCACTTACCATCAGGTGAGATTGCAGTCAAGGATTATCTTGTCATTGAATAAAATAAAAGAATAAAAAAAATTCTTTTCAAAAAACCGACTTCAAACGCCACTACAAAGTATAAAAATAATTTTATTTTGTACACGTTTGTTGAAGTCGGGCGGGCTTAAATAGAAACGATGAAACCGATACGCGATGCTCGCCCGATTTCAATAAACGTGTCTCTTATATGTCACCATAAGATAAGCGTCGCGCATCGATTTCATCGTTTCTAGTTAAGCCCGCCCGACTTCAACAAACGTGTACAAAATAAAATTATTTTTATACTTTGTAGTGGCGTTTGAAGTCGGTTTTTTGAAAAGAATTTTTATTTTAAGCTTTTTAGTGTAGCTTGTTCCTGCTCTCTTTCTCCCCTCCCTCCAACGCTACGGTACTAATGTACTTCTACACTTGATACCTACAGTACTTATTAACAATACACAAGAGCTAGGACTAGGAGCTCCATGTAGTCCATGGTTGGTATCAACAATATCAATTCGAAAGCGCCAATTCGTAATTCCTCCAACTCTGCAGCGTCAGGATTGAGGAGCTAGAACCTTGAACATTATGATGTAGTATATGCTTAATACTAACAATATCAATTCGCAAGCGAATTTTCCTAAATCCTCACAGTTTAAGTGGGCAGTACCCTGCAGCATCAGGATTGAGGAGCTAGAACCTAGACCTCGATGGAGTAGTATATGCTTATTACATACAATAACAATTCATGATTAGCAGTTCCTAAATCTCTACAATTTAGGTGGACAGTACCCTGCAGCATCAGGATTGAGGAGCTAGAACCTAGACCTCGATGGTGTAGTATATGCTTATTACATACAATAACAATTCATGATTAGCAGTTCCTACATCCCTATAATTTGGGTGGGCAGTACCCTGCAGCATCAGGATTGAAGAGTAGGACCTGGAGCTCTATGATCTAGTATATGCTTAGGCCAAGCATACCAATTCGTAAATGATGGTTCCTAAAGTCCCATAATTTAGGGGGGAAATACCCCTGCAGCATCAGGCTTGAGGAGTTGAAGGTAAAAATTTTTATGGGACCATTTCGTGAGCTTCCTCTGTTGATTAAAAAAAAAATCTCGTGAATCGGTCCAGAAACCTCGGAGTAATCGGTGGACATACATAGAAAAAAAAAAAAAAAAAAAAAAAGATACCGGCCGAATTGATAACCTCCTCCTTTTTGGAAGTCGGTTAAAAAGACGTGTGGCACTCGGAGACTGCCGTGGTAAAGCTATTGCATAGCATTTTTTATCAACGCCATCTAGCGGTGAGAGGAGTCCCGTGTTAGGTTATTTTCGTTACGGAATTTCTGGATTAGATCTCCACGCTCAAGGCCCGCGATAGAAGCTATGCAATAGCTTAAAAATAAATCTCCTACGTTGGCTGGACTGGCCACCGTAACCAAAATTCAGGCGGAAGAACCTTACTACCATCAGCTGAGAAATACGCCATGCATTCATTGATAAAAAGCGAAATTTATGCATAGACCGTACTCTTAAATATCAACGTAGTAAAAATTCGCGTTGTAGTTTTTCGGAACACACAGTAAACATACAAAATTCATTCACCCTCGGCTTGTGTAATGTTGCATAGTGATGAACAGTGTGGAATAAATTAACTCTGAACGATGCCAGCCCGTATACTGCAGTGTTGGTGTTTTCATTCTTTTTACTTGAATGCGTGACGCAAAAGAGGGTAATGTGTTTATCAATCTACGTATGTATGTATTTATTCGATGACAAGACAGTCCTTGACTGCGATCTCACCTGATGGTAAGTGACGATGCTTGGATACCCTTTTGGGTTTCTACACGCCATCGTGCTGAAATACTAAATGGCTTGGCAGCACGTCTTTGACGGTAGGTATTTTAAGTATATGGCGCTCTGGAGATCAAACGCGTGGACCGATTTTGATGATTCTTACATGGAGTTAAGTGGGGTATCATTGAATAGGTGTTTGAAAATCATTGTTAGGTTTCTCTTATCGTTTTTCAGTTTGAATGACTCTACGATTTACGACAGGTGTTTTAAGATTTGATGTTTTATATAATTTCAAATGAAGCAAGAACGAATCCGAAGAGCTATTGTTTGGGATCTCTTAACAGTGATTCATTGAAAGATGGACTGTAAACAAAATTATTGATTTTGACAGTTGATTTCATATCATTTGGCTGATTTGGGTGCATCCTTCTAGATTGTTGTATTCTTAAACCTGCGATAGGTATTATTGATTATTATTTACATGTTACAAGCAGGTAAGTATTATTTTTTTTTATTTAGCGAGCAGATGAGCAGGCGGTTCACCTGATGTTAAGTGATTACCGCCGCACATGAACATTAGTAGCACCTGAGGTACCACCAATGCGTTGCCGCATTTGTTGCATTTATAGAAATACTACAAAATTAATATTAATAAAATATTCAATTATTGTAAAACTTTATTTTATTGTTGTTGCATTTAAATATCCGCCATATTGTCATTATTTTTATGACGTCGCATAGTATATAGCACGCAGAATGTTAATAAAACCAATCAAACGACTGTGTCTTCTACATTATGAAAAAGGATATAAATACTCCGTATATATACAGAACACATATATGTACATTTAAACTGAAATCTCTTTCCATAGCGGGATACCAAGAAGTTAGCCCTACATTTTCTTATTTACTTTTGAATAAAGGAAAATCGCGAAGGCGATATTAAGTAGGTACACATAATAAAATCAAGTTTTCCTCTGATCCCTTCCTGAGGAAATCTACCTGCCAGGCCTGCTTTCAACTGTTATTGAGTTTGTCCCAGTTTGTTCTAAATGACAAGTGCTTATTCATGAATAGCAAAGATGTATAGTGATATAGTAGAGTCTAGCTTTCCTCTTTTTATATAGGCCAGCTTTACACATGTAAGGGCCGATTTTACCAAAACTGTCAAAATATGAAATTAACTCTCGGATAAGATTTATTTTACGTTGCTGAGATCGTTCATAAGTAGTAATATTGTAATAAGAACTTTGCACTTAACGTAGTGGGTAAATAATTTTATCAAACATTATTAGCACGCCAATGCTGCAGTTTCTTCTACCTCTCTATAATACTTCTAATAATAACATAATATTTGGGTCTCTGGGTCTACTTGAGTGAATTTGCACTAGTTTAAATAATGTTAAAATTTTGCTCACATGAATATTAATTTAAATCATTCTCTTAAAGAAAGCTTTTATTCGCAACAAAGAAAGTTTATAAAGCTTTCGAACTCGGTACTTTCTTCTTACTGAGCTTCGTATTATAATCGGTCTCCACAGCCGCACACTTGTTCAAGCAAGCAAAGTTTTCTTTGAAAAGTTTGGCAAAAATAATTTAATGGATTCTCTTAGTTTAAGCGGTATCCAAGGCCTTAATATTCTCTGATATGTGAACAAAATGGATTGGCTCTGAGCCAGTGTATCGCAAGGGATATTAAAACTGGATTCTGTTATTAAATAACGGTGATCTATTATAACGTTGAATACAAAAGGATTAATCAAAATCATGATGTATTCTATGGACAGAACAAACTATAAATATCGCATTTGCACAAATTACTATAGCTTGGTAGTAAGAAAATAGTTTAAAAAATATAACCAACCTACGGGAATAATTATTGATTTTGCTCAGAAAATATTAGTAGCCTTTGTCTTCCGCACCGTGTAGAATCAAATTCATCAAAATTAGTAGCTTAGGCGATATGGTGGAATATACGTAAATAAGAACATACATGCATATATAGACAGCTAAAATCAAAACCTTTTTTAACCGTTTAATTTTTGAGTTTTGCCGTTTGCCGGGTAAAAATTCAAAGGTTTTAAACATCGTTACCTGGATCTAGATTAAACGCGGAAAACCTCAAAACTTGCTTTATCCAGCTAATAACAGACTCTCACAAGAAACTGCAGTTCTCACAATTCTCTGGAAATTGCCAAGAAAGTTTAATTCCTTTCATGTATAAAACGAGCGTAACACACTGAACACACACAAAGGTAGTTAATATTTTAGACTGCATTTTACTTTATCCTATCTTATATTATGGGTTGAATGTACACTGCCATACCCCTTCCAAGTTAGCCCGCTACCATCTTAGTGACGATGCAGTCATTGTTACTTACAATTAGGTGATATTGCAGTCAAGGGCTACCTTGTCATCGAATAAAAAAAACTTCCTATTAATATCGCTTTTTCCAGCCTTTTCCCCATATAGTCCAGTACTTCACACGCACTATTTTAACTGCGGTGTCCTTAATTAGATTAGCTCAGCCCGGCGACCGAGCGAGCTACAAAGTGTTCGATCCTTACGGTCACAATCGGATTATTTGCGCGGATCTGAACACTGACCCCGATTCCCCTATAACCTGACATGCCACGCGCAACTTTTAAGGATATTTTTTCACCTGGAAACAACTGTTACATAAGAGAAAAAACTACTCTTTCTATCACGTTATTATTTATTTAACCATCTCTAAAACCTCTGATTGGCTGGTACTCTCCCGCTGTTGGTTAAAATGCAGCAAGTTTTTTTTCTCCGTCCGCACCTTTAAACGTTGTGCTACAGACGAGCACGAACATGTCAAAGATACCTAGCTGTCCCGCGATGTATCGCAGTGAGGTATTCTTCGATATGTTCGCGCTTAACTGTTTGCATACATTTGTTTTACATGGAGGTGACATCGAGGTAGCGAGCTAAACCGCGACCGCGAGGTATCGCAGTGGGGCATCTTTGGCATGTTCTTACCCTAAGAGATCATTGCGATCGTTACATTGATGCAATCATTTTTAGAGAATAGGTACTTCTACTATTGGACTTCTGTCTTCTTTCTTCCCAGGTTTTCTTAAAAACCTTATAAAATATTTTCTGGAAAAGTATTTAAGGTATGTCTACGCAAAGAATTAAATTCGATCTGTTGCTTGCTACATTGATGCGTATTTGTAGGAAACCCAAAAAGCAACCCACTTTCGCATTTGTAATATTTGGATGATTCTTGTAGGTCTGGGCATGGTGACCACTATTTACTTTATGGAAAGTAATGATTGAAGCCCGCTTGCCTAGAAACATACACACTCTGTATAAAGTTGTACACACAACTTTCCAAAGTTGTGATAGCTTCTGAACGACTACGATCGAACTTCTACGGTCAAACGCCCAAAATTTTAAACTTTGTAGGTATCTACTCTATTACACAATATCCACTCAGCTGAGTCAATACACTTTGAGAACATAAGAATCAATTGATGTGCAATTGATCTAATTTTGGCTTCTTTGATTAGCTGTTTTTTGAAAGAAAATTCTGAATAGATCATTCATACGTCGTGTTAAAGCCTTTTGCAAATTCGAATAAAGCTGCATTTTCAGTGGGTACCAAAAATAGCGATTTATCAAGGGTTTTTCGGCTTTCTTCAGTGCCTCTCTAGGGATAAGCTTGTAAGCGATAATAAGGTGAGAGTGCCCCTTAAACGGCCCAAATTGATAGCGAGGTACTTAAGTATTACAAGGAATGGGTTTTACGCGTACTGGTACTTTTATGGCTAAGATAAATTTTATGAAATCTTCGCTTTTTACTGTAACCTTTAGATATTTTAACAATAACTTTACCAGAACTGCATTTGAGTGCCAGATTTGCAAGTATAAAGTTCATTCATACCTCCCTGCCAGAATAATTGTTTTCTTTTTTTTTTTTGGGTTTATAAAGACTGAACAGGTTGAGAAATCTCCAAAATGTCTTCTACCAAAAGTCCTTTGGGAGATAGTTTTTAAAAACGTACACAATAACCTATAAATGGATTACACTAATTTTAAGTAGTCTACAAGTGGGCAATAAGAATTTTTTTTTCATATTTAAACGATTTGGAGCCTTTTTCTTTTTTTTTACTTCCGAAAAGGTAAGGCTGTGACAGCCAGTGAAGCGGATAGACAATTTGCAATACACTTTTATTAAGTTCATCTATACCTTTCACGTTTTAATGAAATTTAAAATTCTTCAAAGCAGTATTTGAACTACTTTGGCACTATGCCCGGTCCTGAACATGCAACATTAGCGTCTTGGTCACGACTCTCACTAGCAGACTCCTTTAAATTACTTTTGAAGTACCTCACTAGTAACTCTGCAAGAAAAAGAGCACTTAGGAGAGTTCTAGTTACTATACTTTTACATAAGATCGTAAGTACACTGATACAATTTGAACGAGTAGTGCTGGAAATCGTTTAACTGTCTACGTAGCGAATATATACGTGCTACTTCTACCATAGTAGATATAGTTATATACTATGTTGTAGGTACATATTATGAGGTATATTGTATTGAAAGTATACAAATAATACTTTCAATCAATGAAGCAACTGTTAATGACATCTAACTGCTCTAGGACTCTATCGAATTTTTAATACTAATATTTTTATTTTTTTTTGAAAATTTCATTCAAGTGTAGATAAAAATATAAAATAGGATTTGATGTAAATGAGCGTTTTTATAAATACGTATATCATGATGATCAAAAACTCATGGTTATTTTAAAGAAGTTTTAAAGAAGTTAAGAAGAAGTAAAGTTGTAAATCGACTTGGGTATTTCTAAAATTAAATAGAAATCAAACACAAAGTTAAATTCGGAATTCTTTTCCTTGTGTTATCGCGTAATGACGCATAATTTTATTTCTGGCGGAACCACATACGGATGAAAATTTAAATTCTTACTGAGACACTTCTACTTTCAACCTGCAAACTTGGGAAATATCCCAAGTTTGCAGGTTAAACGTAGTCATTTTCTCATGAAAAATCTTCCTAAAACTTGAAATTCCCTTTAATTTCCTTTCTAACACAAAAGGCTCTTACATGGATAAGAGTCCTAACATCTAGGGGCTGGTGACTTAATTGGCTAAGTATTTATAAATTAAGTATGTGCTTTTATTTTTCTATTTTAGGGTAGTGTTTGTTTTTTTTTTGCTTTATAATTTCCCACTTCATAAGGACACCTTAATATTTTTCACTTTATGACGTATTGTACTGTAAGGAATAAGCATTATGACTTGTGATTATTAATCCCGATACAAAAACGAAGGGGATGTTATAAGTTTGACATGTCTTTATGTGTGTGTGTCTGTCTGTTTGTGGCATCGTAGCTTCCGAACGGATGAACCGATTTTGATATTTTTTTTGTTTGAAAGAAGAATTAGGAGTCGGGAGTGTTCTAAGCTATGTTTGATGGAAAACGGTCCAAGATGGCCGCCGCCACATTGGCGGATTACATATTTTTATTTTAACGATTACTCCCTAGCGATGAGGATGTTATATCATGTCGGGGGTGTTTTAAAATTTTAATTTACACTTGTTTAATACAATCAACTTATCTTGAATTTTGAATGAACATGAACGTAAAACGTTATTTGTTGTAATAAATTGAATTTTTTCTGCCTAAGCTTATCCATGAAGATGAGATACATATGAGAACTATATGCGGTATGGGCGCTCATCGCCATTAACGTCAACGAACTTGTATGAACCTAGTGCAGTTAACCTAGATTTTCAAGATATCGCAGATATTTAATTCTTTTTAACCGACTTCCAAAAAAGGAGGAGGTTCGTCGGAATCTTTTGTTTTTATGCATGATCACCGATTAATCGAAGACGCCCGGATCTATTTGGATTATTATTTTTGTTTGAAAGGCCAGGTGGTCCCATTGTCATCAGGTCAGGATCTCATGAATTTAGTAGGCACAATTGATATACTTTGTAGTGGCGTTTGTAGTCGGTTTTGTAAAAAGAATTTTTACGTTTAATTTATTACAATTTTAGATTTGATAAAAATTTAATACACAGAACGAACCTTCACAAGTCAACTTCTATACATGATTCTAAACAGTTTTTATTCAAATTTTTACGAAACACACATTCACCATAAATATCTCAGTTTCATTTCTTCAGCACAACGGTTAAAGGCGCGGAATGAAAACTGAAAAGTCGCAGGTTCGAGCTGCACCCGTTGCACTATTATCGTACCCACTCCTAACACTAGCTTTTCGTTTATTTACAGGGAAAGGAGAAATTAAGTCAAGTGCAGCTTGGCTGACATTCTTTTTTTTTTTTTTAATTTTTTAAAATTTTGACACATTAATTAGATTTTGGAGAGTACAGAGCGAGCTGACATAAGTGAAGATAAGTATTTAGCATGATTCACTTAAAGCAACTTTTCAAACGTTTAATGCCTTGTTAAAAAACCAATATCACTTTTACGATCCATTAAAATCTTGATAATACACCAACAAAAATAGTCCTCGGTCGTAAAATAATTCTCAAGAACCTCTTAATAGACTGAGCTGGGTCATAACGTATAAAAATTCTGTATGAGAAAAGCCTGTTTTCCAACTGTGGGTTTACGAGCGCTCGTAACTTTGAGTAGTTTTAGGCAGGGTATAACAATGTTGGGACACAGATTGGACGTATGAGCACACAGTGTTAATGTGTCGTTACACAGTGTCGATTGTGATGCAACATTTTTCTATGTTTCCGCCATACATGACAAAGTAAAGAGAACTTTGTTTTACTTAGCTATGAGTCCTTACTAATATCCTCAGTATTGTTATTACATATTAGTAATTTTATTTTTAAAAGAGCAACCGCCTAGCTTCTTGCTGGTTCTTCTCAGTTGGAATGGCATTCCGAACCGGTGCGCGGTGGTAGAGTCATTTGACGATTCGAAAGTACTTTGTAAAAGTTGATTTGAATAAAAAATTAGTCTATTCTATTCTATTCTCAGTACCCTTATTATCTTTACTACTGTATTCTGAGCTTTACTATTGTTACTAATATTAAAAATGCGAAAATGTATTTGGTTGTCCTTCACGTCGCAACTAAGCGACGATCAACGTGATTTTTTGCATGGCTATAGTTGAGGACCGGAAGAGTAACGCAGGTTGTTTATCCCGGAAAATCAAAGAGTTCTCGCGGGTTTTTTAAAAATTAAATCCACGCGAGCGAAGCCGCGGGCATCAACTAGTCAGCTTATTATTTATAAAGCTGCAGTGTAAATTCTTTTACAAGTTGGCACAACATACCATTCTTATGGTCCCGCAGTATTTCTAAAAAAACTTATACTTTTAAGTTTAGGTTTTGCCTTTGTTTAAAAATTTTGACAATAGTTACTTGATGGTTTTTATTGAAAGGTATGTACTTAATGTAAAATTTGATTAAAACAAGTAGAAAAAAAAACAGACAACTAACAAGAAATAATGTAAAGAACTAACCTAACCTAACCTAACCTACATAACTTTCAGGATGTGTAATTCTTGTGTCACGTGTCGTTCGATACCGAGTGTCGTTTTCGAAAGTAATATAAACTTATACTAAGGTCTATGATAGGCAATCTGGTTGCGTGTGGATTTAAAACGAAATCGATACCTGCGGTTGATGTTACACTGCATTGGAAAACATGCATTGAACATTTTTTACACTTGCAACACACAAACGGACTTCCGTATACGAGAACCACAAAACAAGTCTTTAAATCAAGAGTGAATATGCATCTTCTAGGCCAGCGCGCACCATCTTAGGCTGCGTCTTCACTTACCATCGAGTGAGATGGCAGTCAAGCCCTAGTCTAAATATTAAAAAAAAAACAATAGTCCAACGGCTAGTGCTAGGGCCTGAAAACTGAATCGTCGACGTTTCGTACCTACCCAACTCCTAATACAAGCTTTCCGCTTATCTTGGGAGGTAATGAGAATATATCAAGTTCAGGTTGGCTAATATTAAAAAAAAAGAAAAAGGCAATAGGTACCTACTGCAAATGCAAATAGGTACCTATTTTTGTTCCATACTAGCTATAACAATAAAATATTGGTTTCATTTTATGTCGTACAATTACTGTCGGACACAATAATCATAAATGTCCATTTGCAGAACGAATTTAATTACTCTCGCGGAATAAAAGTTTCAGTGGTTCAATTGGAACAAAGAAAATTATATTTAAAATTGAAATATCATTTCAGTTGCATTAAATTTTATTTCAATTCCTTATCATCATTGACATTTTTGGCTGAATTTCGGCAGAGATATAGATCATAGTCTGGAATAACACTTAGGCTACTTTTTATCGTGGTAAATAAGAGATTTCCCTCATCAATTAAAAAACCTTAATACGAACGAAGTTGCGGGCATCGACTAGTAGATATTAAATAGTTTTAAAATAAATTATAGTTATCAAATAAAATCTTTGAGCCCGTTTGTCTTGTGTTTGTATGAGGCGCGCTTGGATGCGCTCGAGAGATACCTACTGCTTTTAAATCTCAAGAATCCAAAATTCAAATCCTTTATTAAAATGATCTCTCAGATGCAGCATTGGCAACCTGCCAAGTTGGCGCATTGCAACGATTACGAGATGAACAATTCTATTATAAAGCAGCTTTTTATCTTGTTTCTAAATTATGGTTACCTAGTGGGTACTCGACGATGGAAGTATATCTATATATCTTCCTTTGAGTATATAAAAAGATATCTGCACTACCTTCCTCGCAATGAAGCTATTTTCTTCTATCTTCTATAATAATCTATGGATGCAAAAATCTGATTGCTTGGAAGAGATAACTAGGTAGCGCCAAATTGTAGACCTACATTGTTATGTTTTTTATAGAGTACTAGATGATGCCCGCGACTTCATCCGCGTGGATTAAGATTTTTTTATTCCCGCGGAAATTCTTTAATTTTCCGGGATAAAATGTAGTAATATGTGTCAATCCTGTGTATGAGCTATCACCATTCCAAACAGTTGAATCGGTTCATTCGTTATGGCGTGAAGGAGTAACGAACACATACACACAGAAATACAAGCTTTCGCCTTTATAATATTAGTGTGATTAGCCATGCTGAGCTTGATTTATATTCCTTTCTCCACTTCTTAAAAGTTAAGCTTAAAATTATTTAAGGGCCGATGACATTCAGCAAGTTTACTAGACATTAGCCGGTGAGTTTAAAAGTAGACAAATCAGTCTAGTACGATAGCGACGACGACATACAAAAATTTCCACTTGTAGTGGAAGTTTTTTTCAGAATTTTCAGTAGCAACCCCCGCATGAAATAATTCAGTAGACATTTAGTAGACAATGGAACCAAATAATGAGTTACTCGCAGCTAGTGGACTAGGAACTATGATGACACACGGCTAGTATTTAGTATACTAAATACTAGCCCCCACGTCAGCCTGTGGCGAGCAAAGTAGCCGTTCAACTTTTCTCGTAGATTTTTTACAATCTGCTAGTTAGCTAATGAATATGATTACAGGGCGAGTTTACTAGTTGACAGTTAATTCGCTTACTGGTAGCTAGTAAACTCCCTCAATGTCATAGAGCCTTAAGACGCGAGCATAAAACGTTCTTCTTACAAAAGAGAGATCAAATTAATAAATGAACCAGAATGAATGACCTCAATTTAAAAGATTGAACTATATTATTCAATCTATAGAAATAATTTTTGAGTCCTACATCAAAATGAAAAGTATTAAAGAATCTCTCAGCTGCACCATTGGCATCTTGCCAAGCTGGCGTAGTGCGAACGATTATGTCCATTATGAGTTCAACAATTCCATTATGGAACAGCTTTTTATCCTACTTCTGGTTTTCTGGGGCACCTGCTATCTTTCAACCAAGACTTATTATAAAAACGACGAATGTGCAGTAAGACTAGTTATTTGACGGATTTCTCATTTAAATATGAAAGCTGATGTGTAAAAAAGTATATTTTAAATATCTATATTTATTAAAATATAAATTCTAAATTTTTCCCGCGAATTCTTCCGCATGGAGTTAAGTATTTAAAAATTCCGTAGGAACCCTCTATTTTTCCGGCATAAAAGGTAGCAAGCAGTAAAAGTCACTCCCCTAATCATCAACAATACCCATGCAAAAATCACTGGAATTATGCCAAGCAGTTAATGCATGTTAAGCCATCAAACGGATTATGCATTATATATTTTATATTAACGGCAGCCATAGACGCTCAGCCATGGTGTTTCAAATAAAGTTTCGTTAAGTAATTAAAGTAAAAAGAGCTTGCTTGCTTGCAGCGAACTTGTTATTTAGGGCCGATTTCACCAACGTACACGTACACCAACGTTTTGGCAGATTTTCGATACCAAAACTCTCAATATAAGTATCAAATTTTTCTCGGATAAGATTTGTTTTTCCGCAAATACTTTTTTTTAGAGTCATTGAGTGCTCCTTAGTGCTAAATATAAATTTAGGTAAGTTATAAGTAGAATAGGTATGGTTCCTATATAATACGTGTATGGTAATAATATGGCTAATAACTTATTAATTAAACCATTAATCACTCATCATGTTATTAGGGATCTAATCAAACTATTCAATTAGTAATAATCTCAAAGCATAATAGTCACATAGTACATTTCATCCAGACTAATATCATAAAATAATAAAAAATTATGTTGGCTTGTTGATTCTTCCTTATTTCGTACAACAACAGAATCGATCGAGTTGTATTTTTTTTTTTGTAAAAGAATATCAGCCAAGCTGTACTTAACTCATTTTCTCCTTTCCCCTCCTGTTAGGAGTGGGTACAACAGTAGTGCAATGGGTAGGGATCAAACCTGCAAACTTTTAAGTTTTCAGTCCGTACCTTTAACCGTTGGACTATTGAGGCTTAAAATTGAATTAAAAAGGGCAACTCAAATACACGAGGAAAAGTCGCGAGCAAAGTAATGCACCTGGAATAGGTGTAAATCAGAGAGTAAAAGAACTGAAATACTGCCATTTAGAAACAGAGCACGTCTGTGTCGAATGATAAATGCTTATTCGACTAATAGCTCTTTGATAAACTTGAAACGTTTTACATTATTAAATGAAAAAAATTAGTTTCTAGGGTTGTGAATAAAAACGGAACCGTTATATACTCGCTCCCTTGTCCATCGGTCTGTCCGTGGTGAAGGCCCTTTTCTCAGAAATGTCTGGAAGCTAAGTGAGATTTATACTGAATATAAAGGTGCTCTGACAAGTTTTTCAGCTTTCAAAGCGTATTTCGTGTGAGGAAACCAGCAACAAGAACGTGAGAGTTCACCATGAAGTTCTCATAGATGTTTTAATACTTTCAATCTGCATTTGGCCAGTGTGTTGGACTATACTCCACTCTACTAGTCCACAGTAGTCTAAACGCACCTATTTCTGAGAGAAAACCTGTGCCCAGTAGAAGGCCGGTGATGGGGTAAGATGACATGATAATAAACAAAATTTTTGCTAAGCGACAACAGGCTGAGAACGTTGGTGAAATCGGCCCTAAGTAACATAAGTATTTTATCTATAGGATTTTATGTTCATAGATCACTCAACGTTTATAATAATTTTTATGTTACAGACCAAAGCCCAAATGCCCGGTTTTGGCGTTTGGCCTAGTTCATCTTTAGGAATACTAAGAGCGGTTAGACGATCCTCAGGAATTTCTAGCGAGTCTTTGGCCCATCCGTCGGGTAGGGCATAATTGAGTTTCAGCTTTAAACTCAGCCTCATGAGGATTCTATGACAGAGTGTGACGTTATTAGGGAATCTGTGCGATGTTACGTTGCGTTCCGTATTGTTTGATTCCCCTGCACGTAGAAATATATTTTGTATAATATAATATTGTCTTAAAGTAATCAAATCTGAAATAAGGAATGTCGTAGGAAAACTTGAGTTATCGATATTACCTGTCGCGAAATTTAAATTGTCACGTATCTCAAAGAATTGATAAGTCACGCGGATCCCATGATTGACGCAAAAGGATATGTACTACAACCAAACAAAAATTTTTTCATCATACCTATTCGAAAAACGAATATTGGCTTCAGAGGATAGCGGGAGCAAAATTAAATTTTTATTCCCATGGGAGTTTTCATTTCTCTCTTCTGATTGGTCCGCGTTCGTGCTTTAGTATGTGTTTATTACTACTGCGATCGTTGCAGGAATTCAAAAAACTCGAAATTCAAAAATGTTCGAGCAGCTGTTGTCTTCGATAAGTCACGTGATCATAGAAGGTTGATACTCCTAGCTTTTTCTCATAGGTAAGGATGAAAAATAGTGTGTGTCACTCGGGGCCAAATTTTTTGTTCTCGGGCGGCGTATATTGAATTCCTCGCTACGCTCAGGATTCTACTTTAGTATCCCTCGCTGCGCTCGGGATTCTACTATAGAATCCTTCACTTCGCTCTGAATTCAAAATAGCGCCCTCGGGGAACAAAAATTTTCTTTGGCCCCATATAACACAAATAACTATTGATTCCTCCTTGACTACAACTTATGTATCAAATTATCATAATATTATATACAAAACTAAGAGAAAGTAACAACGGCGACGGCGAAATGAATATTTCATTAAATTTTAATGACATCAGCACAATGGTTGCCCCGAGATATAAAAACGAGAATAATAACCACTGTTTGTTTCTCGAAGTGACACAACCACAATCCTTAAAGTGAAAAGTAGAGCAGGACGACTGTGAGAAAATATATAAATAATAAAAAGCCTTCCCTTACTGAATGGTCTATCAAAACAAGTGAAATATCTAGACCAGTGTATCAGGCTGGTAACAAAAGCAGTTCAGGTAACGTTGAACAACCTTTTATGCATTCGAACGAAACCGCAGGAATCTTGCTACAAAACACAAAATTCCAAAACTGTGCAGGTATAGAAATGTTGCGAAACATGATTTCAACCACATATTTTAAACAATAGAGATAGTATAGTACATTCAAACCGTTACTCTTGTATTTGTATAACGCGTTCTCTCGTGGTGTTCAGTATTTACCTTGTATTTACCAGTGATACATAATACCAAACGATATACACGGTGTATGTCGTTTGGTATTATGTATTCGTATATTTTATCAGCGTTGATTGAAGCGACGTCGTGCATGTTAACAGCTTCAGAAACGTTTGCAAAATTACTTGTATTCGTAGTCTTTGCGTTGAACTAGGGAAAAAGGGTCTTGATTCCTTTCATTAATCTCACAGCGATGTTTTCTTTAAGATTAGGCTGCCATGGAGTATCTCTCTTATTGTCCGCGACACTCATTCCATTCTTAGTATACGCATACTCAACGCCATCAAGACTAACTGCTGTTGATTTAATTAGTGAATCAACCGAATAGTCAAGGTCATTTCATGAATTAGGTCGTAATAGGGCGATTTGTCAACAACAAATTAGGGTCAGGCGGGGTAAATATGGGACGAAAACGGATCTTTACTTTTCTAATGCTGTTAAAAATATTATAAGTGTAAGAAAAACTGATTATATTATACTTATAATTGGTATCTTTCACATGATACCAATTCAATTCAAAATAGTCAAGCGAAATGTATATTTTTCATACAAAGTATATGTCTCATTTTTTTCCTCTATAAAGGGGAAAATATAAGACATATAAGGTTAAAAATGAAACATGTTTGAACTTCTATGCCTTCAGTGTTTTATAGAGATGGTGGTAATAATAAAATAGAGCTGGGAGATATGATATAAAAAAATCATTAAAATTAACAAAACAAAAAATTGGTTTACTTTTTTGGTAATAATTACAGTAGTCGGTACTTAATGTTTCAATATTAACCTTAAATAGCTAGAAAATATGATAGGGAAGTCTGATACTATCTGTATCTAATCTAAATATGAGCCTTGACACTCCTCTGTTATATATAAAAGCTTTTATGTAACTTGCAATGTATGCAACTATATTTGTTCGGGTCGAATCTTGCAACTCAATTTTGAAGCAGATAGCTTCAACCGATTGAGCTGAAATTTTGTATACACGGTAAGTTTGGATGACAATGCATGGTTAGCTGAGTGACGTCATTGTAAATCCAAAATGGCGGAACACTCACGGTGGCAGACTAGTTATTTTTAATGCACTCCTACAATATGGGTATCAAATGAAAGGGCTTGCTGAGAATAACTCGAAAAATAAAGTGACGTCACCCTAAATCCAATATGGCGGACTCCTAAAGAAGGCGGACTAAGTTTTTATTGCGTTCCAAAAAATATCAACTGTCTTAATATTACCCCATACACTGTCTCATTTTTTCCCACTTACGTGTCTCATTTTTTACCCTACAAACAACTTGAGTTTTCCTATCAACGACTGGATGCAGAATAAAACCACCGCTCTCCCCCGCAAGCACATCTCGCCCGGAATGCCGGGAGCGGGAGATGCGGCCGCGCTTGCATGAACGGGTTAACGCAAACGAAAAGTTCCTAGATCCCAATGTAAAGTTTTCGCGGCAATATTTTCGGTACTTTATAAAATGTGTTATAAAGTATACATGCAATAAGTTATCAATTTAGTAATTTGAGTTCTAAGACATTACAAATGAAGTATACTTTTTAGTTTAATAAAGTTCTTTTTTGGTCTTTTTCTACGGAATTACAATCATGTCTTATTTTTATACGAAATTTGGGTGTCTTATATTTACCCCGCCTGACCCTACGTAACTAATTTCATATCAAAGTCATCTAGTTTTTAAATTAACAAAATTTGATTTGCATTTGGAATTAGTTTTCAGGTAATTTAAAATCCCTTACAATTTCTTCAGGTTTAAAAAGCCATTCCAAAACTGTTCTACACTTTGGTATGCGGTCGGTCTTACAGTGCAGATATACCTTTTTACGTAAATATAAGCTTGTACCTAGATGTAAATCAGATGAGCGACGAATAGTTTGAGAACTGCCGACTTAAACTTTTAATGGCTTATAAAGAAACTTCCTCCAGAAGTTGTTACAATGCTTGAATTACACTAAGCTAATAAAAGCTTGGATAAATACAAGCTTTTACGTAGTTACAGAAATTATAATATTTAACTACTGCATATGACTGATATCATACAAAAATTACAGCTTCCAATGTAAAGCCAATTATTAATTCAAATTAAGTTAGACCCCGAGGCAAAATAAGTTCAAAAGAGTCAAAATACGAAATCGACAGTTTTTAAAAGCAAAATATAAAAAAAATATTATGCTGCCCATTTGTTACTATGAACGAATATTAGAATAAAGTTTTTTATACTTTTAACTTTTATGTTATTTTCAGGTGTGGATCACATAAATATTATAGGGATTTTAATTCATTCAGTATTTACTGGGCTCTAACAAACACTCAGTCTCGAATCTATAGACTTCACTCTCACTCCGCTCAGAATCAAGACAGAATTAAAACGAGACAGATTTATGTGAGAGCATATTTGTGTCTCATTTTAACTCTACCTTAAGTCTGAGCTAACTCAGAGCACGGTCTATAGATCTCAGCATAAGACGGACAAATTCAAATATACCCTAGTAGACACTCGCTTAGCCAATTTATAGATTATTTATTTATAGCCTGTTCCAGCATTGGTGATACTTTCGGACGCGCCCGAGCTCGCCGTACTGTCTGTAGTATAGTGTACTTATATACAAGTATACTTGTATATAAGTAGAATAAAATTACAAAACAATAATAATAATTGCACAGGGATTTAGGACCGTAGAACAGTTTGCAGCTGAATTAATATATCAAAGCAAAGTCATTTACAAGCGGTACCGCAAAATGATAAATGCTGTTTTAGTTGCGAGCTCTTGGATAAGTGCAATCCGTTTTCCTTTTGAAATTTCTACGTTCAGTTTATTATTTGAGATGCAATAATGAAATTGTCGGACTGGGAAAAAATTAATGGACACTTTTTGCTTTACATTTTCTCTGCAAATACGTATTTGAAATGATTAATTTCGGATCCACAGTCGGTGGTGAAATTATTGTAACCCTCTAAATGTTTTAATTTTGTGGTAACTTTTTCATCGATTTCATAACACTATCGCTTATTATAGTTCTTACAACTCATGAGGGTACGTGGCTCATGGTTGTGTGTGTATCGTATCTGTATAAGTGTGAGCGAGAGCTTGCTCGCCCTGACCGCTCCGACCTAGGCTCCTGACAGGCACGCACACTTACACAATATGCATGAAAACGACGTAACACAAGTAAAGCTCACGCGCCATCGTGAATTGAAAGAACTATACGAGAATAGCCACACGTAAAGGCGAAAACTGTAGGTAACGTGCGATCAGTATTTCAATGGGTGATTTCGGACTATGGTTTTTAAGCTAGTATTTTCATACGCTTTTGAGATTCAACAACCCCAACACGAATACTTTTATGCAATATTCAACGTGTTAGCACGAACTAGTCAGCGGTTTCACGACTCACGCGTATATACACACCTACGCTACGCTACATTATATATACACTTATATTCTAAATGTTTAACTACGCTCATATTATGCATGTGGCAAAGGCGTGTGAGTCTCATACAAAAACAAATTTAACTTAGAAAATGCACCAGTATTAAATCGCCCTAAATACCTAAATGTAAAAGAAGAATTTGACTGACTGACTGACATAATAACCTAGCAACTCAAATTACTCTACTAACTTAAGATTTTCCATGGAAATTTCCTCTGTAATGCAAATAGGTCACCGCGGAAGAATTTCAGACTTTCCGAAGGAAATTTTAAAAAGGAAAAAAAAAAATCTATACACACGAAGTCGCTGGAAAGTTTGTTGTCTATAAAATAGGGATACATTTGTAGCAAAAATTTTAAGTGACAAATGCCATCCTGGATCCTGGCATTAGTAGGTAGTAGGTATATTGCATGTCTAAATTCAAATAAACAATTTGAAAACAATCTTTGGTACGTCTATCACAAAGTTTCTCTAGAGCTTGTTACACACCACACAAGCCGACTGTGCTATGAACTAATTAATGTTTGACGTGGCAACTTTGATTGCAAAGAATTCTGTTATTAAACGCCAAAGCTGGCACGCTTGAAACGTTTCATTCTCTAACAGTTGGTACTCGAAATGTGTATGAACATTTACAATAGAGCTTGGGATTTGAATTTTTCGTGATTATTTTTTTCAGTTTCAATTTACTATCGATGTTAAACATCGATATTAACATCGATGTTTAACATCGATATTAATTCGTAATTTGAAAATATCTAACTGCAAAATTATTGTTCATACATACTTACAAAGTTTTGAACAATTAGGTTGTTTTTTGTTGGCTGAACTTTTAATGTAAATCACAGGTATGATCTTAGGCAAAGCCTTCGTTCCTGCGCCTGATCTCTGTCCAGTCGTGTCGAATTTTTCGTCCCATAGTCTATGAGAGTAAGGGAATAGAGAGTGCATCTTTGTTTGTGCACACACTTGTGCACTATAATATCTCCCGCGCAGATGGCTAATCTCTGTAGAAATTGGTAGCCATGGCGAATTCGGTCGGGCATTACTCTATGTTACGCATCATAGATAGAAGTAAAGTGCGCTAAAATGCTAAAACCCAGGATAACAGCCCATAGTGAGAGCGCGCCCTTAAAGCAAAGCTGTTTAATTTTCCGGTGAACGTCTTTATTATATGTACCAGTGGTTTAATTTAGTTCTAGTTTCCATTATAGCGGAAGATTAAATCCCCAGCATCGAGAACTGACTCGGAAACTTTAGTTACGTACCGCTTAAAACTTCCAAGCAACTCATCGTAAACTTGAAAGTTTGATTTTGTAGGTTGCAGCCGCATTATTAAATACGACTAGATTAAAAAAAGATATGGTTTATGAGAAGATTAAACGCGGAAGAAGAAACGCTATAAACGGAACCTGCAAGTAAGATGCAGGTTAATTTTAACAGTTTTCAAGAGAAATACTAATACGAAGAAGTACCAGTCACTAGCCAGTACATATTGGGCATTGGATTTCGAAGCCCATATTTATTTTTAAATATTTTTAGCGAGTAAACGAGCAGACGGATCACCTGACGTTAAGTGATTACCGCCGCCCATGAACATTTGTAGCACCTGAGGCACCACCAATGCGTTGCCGGCTTTTTAGGAATTTGTTGGTCTGTCCCTTGAATAACCTCATGTTGTAATTTAGTGGGAACATCGTCGCAGGAAGTTGGCCCATATTCCGTTAGGGTAACCCGATTTGTGTCGTTGTTTGGTTCTGGAGACCAATATTTGAGCAGTACCGAACGGCTTGGTGGCATGATTTTGTTTGCGAAAACATATCAAATTAATACGTGAACATGAGAACATACAATGTAACACTATGTACCTACCTATTCGTGTCCATTCACACCAATACAAACACAAGCGCTCACTCAATAATCACAACGTGAGCACAATTCCGCCCTGGTAATTTGATTTGCATGCAGATCCACGTTGACCAGTGGCTATTATCGTTACCTATTGAATATGGTACGGATGTGCCGAATGGGAATTGTATAATGATAATATTATATGAAATGTGAAAATAATAACGAAAGTTGAATTGTTATTTGCAAAATAAATCGAAAGTTTAATAGTTGCAATTTGCAAATTATTTAAAATGTAGCTCATCCGCATCATTGTTTCGAGCGATTCTTGCAAAGATTTCCACAGAACACTGTTTTTCGATTCAATTCAATTTCTTTATTGCGAATTTGGGTAATAGACAGGTGTTGTTTATAATCTATACTATTATAATAAAGAGAGAGCGCGAATTTTGTGAGTTTGTATGTATGTCCGGAGCAAACTTTGGAACCACCGCACCTATTACAATAATTCTTTTACCATTTCAAAGGTACATTATTCCAGATGGTTATAGGCTATATATTATGCCCATAAATGTATTATGGCTAGATATTATGTGCAAATTTGTTAAAGAAGTCGGAAAAATTTTTGACTCTCAAACGTTTTCAAGGCGTGCGCTGGGTCATATACTGTTATTGGATGAAAATGATGTATGGGTGAATTGTTCCTCTTAAAGAGTTCTAAAAAAAAGTCCGCGATAGCATATGTCTATATTCTAAGGATAACTTACAGTAACCATTTCTATCTTTCAAATTTTGATTAAAAATAATGAATTATTTTCGAAGCTTCTTTAACCGATGTAATGTCAATCTATATCTAAATAAATATGTTTATTATCGTAAGTATTTAATTTAGAACATATTTGCCCTTTACACTATACAATTTAAATAAATATCTTAGGAGTTATCGGAAAATTAATATGTCCGCGCGACAAAATAATAAAATGGTGCCGGCTGGCGCGGCGGGGCACGGTGGCGGGTATCGGTGCGGGATATTCGTGTGGTTCCTGTGGTGATCTTATTGACAATCGTCTCCTATAAGAAGCTCACAAGAACAAATATTTAATTTTCAACCCGGACGAAGTCGGCGCGGGCTTCTAGTCAAAAATAAATGTAATACAAATAAAAATAAATGGACACCCAAACTCTGCTTAAATACAGCATGCAACATTAAAAATTAGCCTAATCTACATTATAAATTACATTACAAATATATTGTTATATTTCATTACAATTTTATTTCAATATCATATCTTTTTAAATGTCAAAGTTTATAATTAAAGTTTTTCCATAAGGTAATCACAAGTTGTATAGTATGTTTTGTCTATCAAAATTTTCTTTAGCTTTTTTAAAAAAGGGCTTTCTGCTACTCGTGTCCAGTAGTTTCGAGTAGGTCGCATACAATCTAATTGGAGACTTGAAATTGTAAGTTCTACACTAAAAATATGTACCTACTGCAGTTAAGTTTATTTACGAACTTGTCAAGTGAAGTTGGGTCGTTATTTAAAGAGTCGTTTCAAGACGTCATTTTATATTCTGTGATCATATTTCTGTACAAATTTTAAGTAGAGATTTTTATGACGGTGGCTTCGAGTAAATTACAGTGGTCTATAGTAACACACATAAGATACCTTTCAAACATAGAAATATGAATATTAATAACCTCTTCAGTTGACCTTATTTGCACCCAGAACCAGTCATTGTTTAGTTTAAAACGCAGCCTATATTCTTGGCATCATTCTACGGCGCGGAGGCGTGATTTGTATAGTTATTAGATGTAGAATAATGCAAAGCGGGAACCGTTTATTATTGTTTTTTTTTTTAATATATTTTAATACGAGCTGATGCCCGCGACATCGTCCGCGTGGATTTAGTTTTTCAAATCTTGCTGGAACTCTTTGATTTTCCGGGATCATGTCACTCTCCAGCACTGCCGTGCCATGACAATATACTGTATCTAAAAAACAAGCATTTTTCAGAAATGACGATTTTCTGTTTTTTTTTTTTTTTTACCATTATGTTTTATGAGCATTTGTATTTCCATTTGAAATTTCTTAGTATTTTTAATAGGTACTTAATTGAAATATTTAAATTTCATTATATGTATACTTGTGTGAGGAAGTCATTTATCGCTGTTACGATAAAACACTGTATCTGAAGATACAGTGTTTTATCGTAACAGCGATCGTCTTAGCACGGCAGTGCTGCAGGGCTTGCATGGAAACTCTTTTGTCATGGCATGCATGTTAGCCCTTAATGTCCTCAACTATACCCATGCAAAAAATCGCGTCGATCCGTAGCTCTGTAGCAGCGTGATTGAGGGACAAATCAACAAATAAACACACTTTCACATTTATAAAATGTATTAGTATGTATAGTAAGGAAGTAAGGACATCTCTAAAAATAGCACCACGAAGGAATAAAATAAAGGTCATCTAAAGGGAAAAGCAATTATTTTGGGATATATTCGTATATTGAGTTCGGAATGTCTACGGGCGGAATGAATTCGTCATTATTAAGTTTTAATGACATTACCTACTTCCGTAAACACAAAGTACGTGAACAAAGGATAATAGCTTCTGTGTTTCTTGAATTAAGATAAATAACAGCAATTACATTTCGGAAAATCGGTCGGTAGTGCTTTGTGTAAGTTTGAATCCTATTTCATGGGAGCAAAGAATTCTTTTTCCTAACGATATAGAGCTTGTTACATAACCTAGAACCTACACGGAGATCTAACTCCAACACGTAAAGACAGAAACTTATATCTCTTAGTTCGGGGTTTACCAACCTTTTTCTTAGGCGGACTCCAACCGCCATGATTCGCGGACCTCTAAAAATACTATAACAAAAGATTTTTATATTTTATTTGTAAGTAGCTGATGCCCGCGACTTCGTCCACGTGGATTTAGTCTTTAAAATCCCGCGGAAACTCTTTGATTTTCCGGAATAAAAAGCCTATATCACCCTCCTGGTCCTCAAGTACACCCATGAAAAAAATCACGTCAATCCGTAGCTTTGTTGAAGCGTTATTGAAGGGCAAACCAATAAACAAACACACTTTCACATTTATATAATTAGTAAGGATACTTAATGGGTTTATTTTACACACTAATAGATGTTTGTATCCATGTTTATTTATTTTAATGAGACGGTTGGTGTTGTCTTTTTGAGACCAAAGTCGTAACATTTGGGTTGGGTTTTGCTCAGCTGGATCTTTATTTGTAATCTAGGTATATGAAGTCTACTAATGTGTACTTGGACAGACCCTTCTCTTTCGAGAGAAGATCTGTGCCTACTAGTGATAGTTAGTAGTTCAGATGGATGAAACCTACTAACAAAATATTACACCATTTCAAAGCACAGGTTGTTAGGCAACAATACTAAATACTGTGATTATATTCTCCCGTGCCATTTTAGTAGGAAAAGCTAATAGTTCAGCTCATTTTGTAAAGTGGAGCAAAGGTTTAATTAGCGCTCCATTTAATTAACCACTACACTATTAAGTCACTCTTGTGCACTGCGCATAGTTGCTTAAAACTTTTAATTTAATAGCAAAACTTTATGAAGCATCAGATAACTTATATCAAAGGTGGTTTCTTTGGTTTTCAAAATCCGTGATATTGTTCATATCAGTAGGGTAGCCTTTGCCCGCGGCTTCGCTAACGTTAAGTTGGTTTTTTCTTCCCCTATTTACCCCCTTAGGGGTTGAATTTTCAAAAATCTCTTAGCGTCATGATGATTATATCATAATAGCTATCTGTATGTCAAACAGCCCGATCCGTCCAGTAGTTTAAAAGCTGTGCGTTGATGGGTCAGTCAGTCAGTAAAGTTTTCATTTTATATATTTAGAAGATTCTGCTGGTTTGGCATTCATGACCAAACCCTGACTGGCTTTATTGTATCTTATTTAAAGATAAGCTTTTCCCGCGAATTCGTCCACACGAATTCACGACAGACAGAAAGTCACCTATCTACTTATCGATTCAAGTATATCGCTTGCTAACAAACAAACTTACAAATTAACTTACAAATGACTGTATGCTCTATGAGAACTACACCACACCAATAACCGCTTCCAACGAGTTATTAATATTGCAAGCTTTTATTAAAATCCATTAAACGATCTTTTCGATGCTCACAAAGTTTGAAAGCACTTCATCATCATTTTGTTCGCTTCGAAAGAACTTCTCAAGGGGCTATTTATTAAGTTTTTACTTTGTGAATAGCGTCTAGTTACCAAAGAACAGGTACCTGTTAAGTTAATTCAATTATTTATAATAATTATTATTAGGCATTGTAAAACTTGGAACAAATATATAAAGGCAGATACAAGATAGAAGGAGGGATACTTATTCTTACCTAGGATACTTGTGCTTACCTAAATAAAATCTGTATTTTAGCTCTAACCTCTAGATTGCATACCTATAATATCTGTTAGCAATAAGGCCGCCTTTGCTTGCGTAATTTTAAGATTTTGGTTCTTTCTTGTGTGCAATAAAGTTTTTTTCTATCTATCTATCTAATCCCTTCTATATCAAGGTGGAAGTATTTTCTTTATTATTTTGTCTTTTAAACACGCAGCTACTGAGCATCGGGTTTCGGGTTTTCAAGGTTTTCTGTAATTTATTTTTTTTAATTTTTTTTATTGAAGTGTTAACCTACACTTAAAGGAAATAACCTAATAGATTTATAAATACATATCAAAATCCCGCCGGCCTCGGAATTTTTGATATGTATTTATAAATCTATTAGTTTATTTCTGTAATTTATATTGAAAAAAGTAAAAACGGCCACGGCCACAAAAACCAAAATACTGGTAAAGTTGACTCCCAAGCTTAAAAACAATTTAAAAACAAAAATTAAAAGTTAAATTAGGAAAAAACTGCTACATCATTTATCTAACTAGACCGAAACAAAACTTTTTCATTCATTGGAAATTTTCTTCCAAGACAGCTTCGAGCTATCGTCATAAAAACCGACCAACAAGAAAATGTAAACATTCTTTAAGCCTACTTAGGATTTGAGACATTTTGTTATTTGAGAAATGGTTAAACGATTTTATAGGGACGACATTTTATCATGGTTCATAATCCGGGATTGTGAATACATTTTCGGAAATCCAGTATAACTGTATTTCCTTTTGTATCTTTTAAACAAATATGGTTGTCAATTCATAATTCATCAATATCGGATTTATTAGCTGTGGAGACGATCTGCAAGAGTCGGCTTTATGCGATTTCCTTCACACATACTATGTACAATTGTACATAGTAGCCATATAATATTATAGTCCGTACTTACTATAGTATGTTTATCTCACGAAGCTATGGGCGCTTTACTTGTGGTTACGTCGTGTGCATGTACACATAAGTGTGCGTGTCTGTCAGGAGCCTAGGTGGGAGCGGTCAGGCGTGAGCAAGCTCTCGCTCACACTTATACAGATACGACACACACACAACCATGAGCCACGCGTCCTCGTGAATTGCAAGAACTATACTTACAAGATAAATAGATTATTCATACATAGTCAACCTCAATACACACATACAAATCAGTTCATACCTCAATACCCCAACGGTTAAAGGTCTACCTGAAAACTGAAAGACGACCGTTGCACTATTTTTATAACCACTATTAATTTTAATATAACACTGCGTGACACGGTTTCGGTACCCGAAAAACTGATTGCTATTTTAGTTTTCTATTAATCATAGTATGTAGACAGTGCATATCTTTTGTTTCTATCACGTCTAGTTTTTGAGGTACACACCGTTAAATTTTTTCATACCCTCATTTTTCCCATACAAGTTAACTTTACCGTTATTGACAAAATATGTTCATTTCACATTGGTACCTTTGTAATTAATTGGTTAAGAGTGTAATCGTATGATTTTTAAAATAAATACTGGAAAAAGTAGTCACCGCCAGCGCAGAAATTAAAAAAACAAGTATTGTTAGCGTGTGCGGTTACGTCACATTCTTAAATCTCAAGAAAAAAGAATTTTTGAAGGAAATGGATGAAAAGCGAAGGATTTTTTATATTTAAATATTGCGTAACTTATTTTCTTCGAAATTAAGTTACGCAATATTAAAAATAAGGGCACAAATGCATCCATTAACGTAAAACAAACTTTACGATTAAAAAACCAAATGACAAAGATTTATGTACATGGAAATTATTAAAAGCTGTGAAAGAAGGTTGTTAAGGTACTCGCAAAGCTGAAAACGTGAAACTCTTGGTGAATTATTTGTTAAAAAAATATAAAAAGATTGGTTGCTGGATGACATTAAAAATTCATTTTTTTCATATCCATTTCTCTTTTTATTCCATAAATCTTAAATTTGTGGGTGTTGAACCAGTGGATCAGCTTACCCAGGATTTCAAGAGGCTTAAAGAATGGTTTCAAGGTCATTAGGATACATCTATGTTAGGAGATGACTGCTGACGTTTAACGCAAGAAAATACTTCCTAACATAAAGCGAAACGTTAAATATTTTTCATTTTTTGTGAATAATATAATACTTTTTATCGTCTATTTTATATTTTAATGTGTGCAAATATATTAAGAATAAATTTTACTCGAATTATTGATGATTTAATAATAAAATGTGTATATGTATTTAATTTTTAATTTCAGTTCTAGTAAATTGTTTATTACCATGTACCTAAAAAACAAGACGTGATAGAGAAAAACTAAGTATGCATTATTATTAAGCAATGTGTATGAATACATAAACACGAAAAATTGAAATGGGTACTCAATTTTTTTCGAAATTTGTTGCGCAGTGTAATTAAACTTTGTAGACGTGATTAATATGTTTAATCTTGACAAATTACATCTTTTTAGTACCAAGAGAGTTAAACCGTGGATAGACGGATGGACTTGATGAAATTATAAGGGTTCCTTGTTCTTTTATTACGGATCCCTAAAAAGTTTATCGAAAGCGAACGAATTGCTAACGAAAAGCTTTGAAACTTTTGAACACCTTTTAAGAAACTGGATAAGTTGAAATTAGTTACGACAGGAAGTTTCAGATTCAATATTTACTTATTTTCAAAAGATCCCGAGATCCGTTTGGATCTTCCTAATTGGTAACTAGAGAGTCAATGGAATTTAAACTTTTTTTCTTTGTTGATGTTATTTTCCACGCCGAATTCGGGCCCAGCGGCAAAACTCTACAGGTCATCTGCGCGAGAAATATTATATTATAGTGCTTAGTGCACTAGTTTTTGTTGGTTTCGCATGTCTTATTATATTAATGAAAATGACAGGAAGAACAGTGATAGCAGAACTGCATCTCTTATTCAAAGGATTAAACATCACATGCTTCAACGCTGAAGAAAAACATCGTGAGGAAACTTGCGTGCCTAAGGGTTGCCCATAATATTCTCAGGTGTCTGAAGTGTGACAATTTCCATTGGCCCAGCGTCGTGGACTGTGGCCTAAACCTGTTCCTGATGATGATGACATAGAAGTATTTATTTATACATCTTTATTGCATGAAAAAAAATCAAAACATAAGTAAATAAATAGTGTAACACAAATGGTGAACTTATCAGTTATCACTAATAGTAATCTGTTCCAGGCAACCTATACGAGAGAACTTGAAAAATGTAAGTGAGAGACGGGGGATTGCAATAAGTTTACAAAAGTGGATATAATTATTAATATATGTAAACAGACATACACTTTAATAGATACATGATGCTATAAATATAAGTATATAATAATATATACTATAAGTATATAAGTATATACAATATAAAGTAGTGACAGAATTCCGCGGTGCACATCAGAGATGCGGTTGAAGGCTGAAATTAAAGATCGAATTAAAGTATAATTTCCTCAGACTCAAAGATAGTGGGAGGAGGTGATCCGAGCGTAAATCCACTTTTAGGAAATGGAGGACGAATCGAATTGGGACAAGCTCCGTGTCCCCGCATTCGCAAACTTGATTATTATATTCGTTGCTTGAGGGCTATGAAGAGGGATCTTTCATATTGACTCGAATAAGTGGTTCTATTTCGGTTCATATACGAAATTAATATGGTCTGTTTTTATCGTTTTTACTCCATTCTACTCTTGCTCCGAGTACCATATTTTAGTTATAGATTTATGAAACGAAATATCGGAAAAGAATAATCCCTTAAAATATAAATTATACAACAAAATATTATATTAATTATCATAAAAGATTAAGATCCTACTATTATTATAAATGTTAAAGTGGTATCCTACTTAATATTATAAATGTATGGATGTATGGATGGTTGGATGTTAATTACGCCTTCACGCTACATCAAATGAACCAATTGGACTGAAATTTGGAATGGATTTTTTAATTCCCGCGGGAACTCTGTTATTTTCTGGAATACGAAGTAGCTTAAGTGTTATTTTAGACTATAATCTATCTCTGTGCTAAATTTCAGGCAAGTCGTTTCAGTCGTTGTGGCGTGATTGAGTAACAAATATCCATCCATGCATCCAAACTTTTGCATTTATTCTATTAATTAATAAAATTAGTAGGATTTGCTCTTTCATATTTCTTAAATCGTCGTATGAATGTGAAAAGGCCACCACTCTTGCAGAGTTGCGAATTATCCCCTTTTATGTGTCGAGTATGGGCTCACATAATGAGAGAGCTTACGCAATGAAATTATATTGCTGTAAACGGCTGCTGGCTGTTTTGATGAGATGTTGCTAATTCCTTCATGGAGAATAAGTAATGAGTACGTACCAGATTTTTTTATATCAATTCATTTTATATGTACAGTAAAATCATCTTACTTCACAATAGTTCAGAATAATTCCTACTAATATAAGCACTTAGTCAGTCAAATAGTAAATCTCCAAGCAAAACAACACGTATAAAAGAAATACTCGTCCAGTTTAAAGTTTTTTACTCAATTAAATTAAAGTAACTTTACGTAATTAAGTTGGTCACTTTGTTAGTCCAAAAACTTCAATCCTCACCCATTATTATTTTGCTATATTTTAACTAGATAATTACATTGAGATATTGAAGATATTTTCGTTTTCGTTTTGAAGTTTTTAACTTTAGTTATATCCGTTTAGTCTGTGCTGGGGTCGTTTCGCGTAGGTTACAATTGCACGTAGGTCATTTATATTTTCATGTTAAAGAAAATGAGTCAACCCACACAACTCATCAATTGAAAAGTCAACTTTATTTTTTATGTCGTATTTAAATTGAACAAAGGTTTGTGGGTTGAATCGTTATTGCGTATCTGCGTCCATTATTGTAAGTGTAACGATCCAATTGGAAAAAAAAGATCGTCTCGTCGTAGTTTTTATTTTCACTGTGCCAGCGTTACATAATTCTGTTTTAAGTCGTTTTCTTTTCTCTCAGATTCCAGTTGAAAGTTGAAAACATAAGTAATCCCGTTCGCAAACACCTGACCTATCTCCGCGACCCCCTTTCATTCCCACTGCGAACAATTGCTTCGGAAGTTTAGCTCCTTTATACCTCTCATTCTTGAAAACTGGCTGCTCTATTTTTGCCACAGAAAAATTGTATTGGAGTTGATTTATCTTGGTTTATTGGTCTCAGTATTTATTAAACTCATTTTTCGTTCACTGCAGTCACATAAACAAGAATTCTTTTTCTATTATTCTTATTTGTTAAACACGAAATATAACATTTCGTGTTTAACAAATATCATCGTTTCATCATCGCCAAGTGACGTTTAACCAATTGCAAAGAAGATCTACATCTTTTAGATCTGTCATTTAGTTTAAAGTGTAATGTTGGAGTCAATATCATTAGGGGCTAATTCTGTTGTGTCAATGATAGAAATAAAAGAGGCCTTTGTCCAAAAATTGATGCACTCTGGCTGATAATGAGTACTATAAATATTACACTACTTAAAAATATTCTTCAAAGTTGAGTGAGAAAACTCATTCATAAAACTCAAATACATTTTAATTGAAACTCTTGCTCTAAGGATTCTTTCAAAAGATCCTCATTAGTAGTTTCCTTAATAGAGCAAATATAAAAAAAAAACTCATTTTTCTGTGAAAAATCTATATTATGGTATGAAAGTGGAATGCCGCAATGAAGTGCTACAAATGGCATTGTTTGGTGCACGGTACAATGGCTTGAATAGAGACACTATATGACATCAGCGACATGTGAAATACTCGTAAAGGTACTCAATGGGTCCTAGAAGTCATACTTGAAATGCAAGGGACTGGACGCAGGCACAAATGAAGGCTATAATAGCCATCTATACTTTGTGGCTTCTTATATTCAACGCAACTTGCTCGGTCTGATCTATTGAGCTGAAGCCCTGAAGCTGTGGGCTGTGAAGCGGAGACATGAATTTTGTACAATTCTATCCTCATTTCTCCGCTCCAATAGATATTTATTTGCTACGCAGAATTTACTTGAAAAGCATTCAGAATAGTGAAGGTCTACGAGCTACGATGCTACGACGCGCTACGAGTAGCAATGCAGCTGAGCGAACAGCGCCGTGAATTATATTCCATTGAATGGCATTCAAGACGAGCTAGATCGCGTGTGGCGTTTGAAAGAAAATGATTTGCAAAGATTCCTTTGTGGGTGAGGTTTAAGTTATTGAAGAATTTCTATTTCTAGGAATAAGATTTGATGAACATTGCGATTGGACTTACCATATTGAGGATATTTGTGCTAAAATTAATAAATTTGTGTATCCTTTGCGTCGTCTTAGACGTACAGTATCTCTTGAGGCAGCGCTAGCAGCATACCACGGTTATGTGATGTCTGTCATGCGTTATGGCATTGTCATTTGGGGGAATTCTATTCATTTAAACAAACTGTTTGTGACACAGAAAAAATGCCTCAGGAGCATCTTCCTAATGGACCCTACTGAATCGTGTAGGCCACTATTTAAAGCGCGTAATCTTCTCACGCTGCCGTGCCTTTATATTTACGAAATAGCGCTATTCGTACACAGACACATGGATTACTTTAAGATTTCAATTCCTCCAGAAAATAAATGTTATAGGAAAACAAGAAACAAGAGTCGGTTATGTCTATGTACCACAAATTATAACTTAAAACAAACATCAAAATCTCCACATGCCATGTGCATAAAAATTTATAATAAACTTGATGCAAGCTTAAAAGATAAACCCACGGGTCGTTTTAAAAAAAGTCTCTTTCGTTGGCTGTGTGACAAATCATTTTACTCAGTAACAGAATTTCTGTCTTAATATCGAAGGTTTTAATAGTAAATAATAATGATAATAATTTAAAATTGACATTATATTAACCCAATTGACATTTTTACGTTATAACTAACCTTATTGACATTTGTTTTTTTTTTTCTAATTAGTTCTCAATTAATTGAGCTCATCATTGAGATGTTTTGATGAGCATTTTAAATATTTGCATGCTATTTAGTAGAATATGAAGGAACTAAAATATTTAATATTGTTTAACACCTTACTATGTACTCATATTCAGCAAATAAATTTCATTTCATTTCATTTCATTTCATTTCATTTCATTTCATTTCATTTCATTTCATTTCATTTCATTTCAAGATATTAGCCAACATTCTCTTGGTATATCTCTCTACTTATATATGAGCATTGTGCTGACCCAGATCGTTCAAGATTTTGCATGCGCATGTCAATTTACTTTATCAATTTATGTATTTTTTTTTAAAGGATTTAAGCCATGCTGAACTGGAATAATGTTCACCTATCCCCTCTCTCTATGTATTTCTTGAAAATAAATAAATAAAATAGCAAAAGAAAAACCCGGCAAAGCAATTTACGTTGGTTTAGGAGAAAATTTAATAACATATTTTAGACACCACATAAAATATTTTCTGGCAGCCCCGGTAACTATCCCAAACATTTTGCTGTGCCAAATCGCGGGATCGTATAAACAAAATTAAATAAACTTCCAATAAAATATGGATTTTATGGGCATGGCACTTCCAGATTATCGTTTTATTTCTGGAATCCATCCATCCATTATCAAACGTATGGAACAGACTCCCGTGACGTGAATTTCCGTTCAGCTGTTACAGTGACGTATGAAATTCGTGGAAAATGATTTCAGTTCCACAGATAATGTATTTTCATTCTGTTTTAAATACCTACGTGCCTATCGGCCTGTCATTGATTAATTTGGCTTACTTTTTGATTAAGTTGTATTTTATTTAAACTCTTGCCCCAGTTACATCTGCACTATTACGTACAGTCGTACATTGACGTACATAATACGCAGAACGGCTTTGTTATATAAAATAACAGTTGATTGTTATTTATGTTGATTCAAACATATCACACCGAACGTCCCGAAAACTAAACGAGATATTTATATAAAAATTAATAGTTTCGTGATCCTTCTCTCTCAGTTAAGAATAAGGGTCTAAATGGCGATATTAAAGTTGCATCATTTCTCCATCTACATCATTTTCAGCGGACTAGTATCATATAAGTCAGTAGCCGTTTATATATTGCGCTCTAATTTCTGCCTGCGTTTGATGTCGCATCCAAGCTTTAAAATCACTTTTATGTTCCTAACAAAATTTCCTGCTTCCAAAATTATATGTCCATATATTTTTACTCTTCTGTAACGTCATTTACACAAAAAGCCTATTTCATCAACTCCAAGTAAACTTTGATCAACGATTAAATTAGTTTAAAAAAAACCATCAAAGCTTCAACTTTTTACGTGAAATAGGCCATTAGACTGTTTAAACCACAACATGAACATTACGATTATAGTGCAGCTTAAACGTTTAAGAATAAAATACATAATGGCGGATGTTAAACGGTAATGCTTACGTGTGCAATGTCTTGGCTCGTCGGAGGCATCCCCACAGTCGTTACTGCCGTCGCAAAATCGGTTTATCGGTATACATTTTTTATTAAAACATTGATACTCCGATATTCTGCATCTAGAGTCGTTTCCATGCAAAACAGGCAAGGTCTCCGGTTCTTGAACATCTTTGTACAGGCTGTCTTTTTGGTTTTCATTTTTTGGGGTCTCGGTGACTATATCACAGTCGGTTAGATTTATTATGTAAAGAATTACGATTCCAATTAGCATTATGATGGTGTTGGTATCTGAAACAAAAACAAATAACTTTTATTACAAGTATTTGGGATAATAAATAACGCTAATATTATAAAGGCAAAAAGTAGCCCAAGAACAAATTGGTTCCCAATTTTTCCTTCCATCCCTTAATGACTTTACAAGTCGTGTTGATAGAGTGAATTTGCAAGAATTTGACTGATTTGAAAATCCATGGATAACGAACAGTGCATAAAAAATAGCGCTTTGCATTGCAAATTATTATATTTTATCATGAAAAGTATAACTAAGATCCCACACCATTCATTTGATAATATTATTATACATATATGCATAATTTTGATACATATACATTTGGGAATATTATATCAAGCATTTAACGTACATTAAGGTATATCAATACAAAAAAAAACGTATCAGGAAAATTGGTACATTGAAATATTTTCATCATCTCTACTTCTTTTTTGATCAAACTCAATACAAGACACCATGAAAAGGTGTCATTCATAAGCAAGATTGATTACAGATTCCCCCGGGAATGCTCCTTTCACTTTATCTGTCTCAAAGGAATAAAAATTTCGGTACTTGATGAGCAAATGAGATCGGCGGAGTTTTTGGTTTGATATTTTTCTACGTTTTATTTATATTAAAGACAATTTTTGTCCTGTCCAAAGTCGGTTTTATTATTACTTCGGTTAAATGAAAATTCTCTTTACTGCCAAGTCGTTTAAAATAAAATTGTTATTATTATAACAAGAATTTTAAATACGCACCATCAATTTAATCGAGGGATAAAGATCTGCGCCTCATTAAGAGATTTGAGCCTCAATAGCCCAACGGTTAAAGGTGCGGACTGAACACTGAAAAGTTGCAGGTTCGGGCCCCGCCCGTTGTACTATTGTCGTACCCACTCCTAGCACAAGCTTTTCGCTTATGTGGAGTGGAGAGGAGAATACATATAAGTGATTAGAAAATGAGGAAGGTCTGGCGGGCCTGGGATCTTGCTCTAGAATTTAGTACGCATCAAATTAGATCAACTTATCTAACCGAATAAGTTGGCAAACACTATTCATTATTATTACTCAGAGGTGTCGTTCCAATTGAGCTACCTAATAGCTATTCAGGTCCCCCTGCTTATGCGAGTTGATTAGAGAGGGAGGTAAACATAGTTTCCAGCGAGATGTTTGCTTTCAATTTAATTTTGTTGATATTCAACGAGAAAGTCCAATTAATTACCTTCACCTTAAATTATGTGCCTTTATTATACAGTATTAAATTACCTACCATGTAATTTAAATTTTTGCTAACGGTGTTTAAACCATACTTTCGCAGAACCAGAGAAGATCTTAGTAAAATTATTTTCCACTAGTCTTTGCCCGCGGCTTCGCTCACGTTAAGTTTGATTTTTATGCCCCTATTTTACCCCCTTTGGGGTTCAAATTTTCAAAAATTCTTTCTTAGCAGATGCCTACATACGTTATGATAGTTATCTGTATGCGAAACAGCCCAATCTATCCAATAGTTTTGGACTGTGCGGTGATAGATCAGTCAGTTAGTCACCTTTTCCTTTTATATATTACAAGCTTTTGCCCACCTTGTGACACTACGACTTTTTGTTTTGAGTCCGCACCTTTGACCGTTGGGCTACTGAGACTTCAATTGTTCATTTTTTTAACCTTTTGTTTTACTCTTAAAAAATAGAAACCACAGTTGCAAATATTATTAAAACAACGCAGCCTACGGTGAAGCAAATAACGGAAAATTTCAATATATTCGCCCGAAAACCGGCTGAGGCCCAAATTATAAAATAAATTACTTTTCTCGTAAATAAAACCGAAATGCGACTAAACTACCAAAAGTTTGGACTTATTTAAACTTAATTTGCAAAAACGTTAGTGTTTTACTTTATTACATTAAAATTATATTTAACGTAGTCACCGACAAGATGACTGACACAGGATTATGGACGGAGTGTACACAGGAGGATATCACAGGATACCGGTGAAAAAAACAACCTCCTCCTTTTTAGAAAGTCGGTTAAAAATCCTTGGGAATCCTCAAAACAGCAAACAGCACTGGTATTCCCAAGGATTTCGTTCGCGTAGATAAAGGTTTTTAATTCCAGACTATAATCTATCTCTGTGCCAAAGGGGATTGGGTAACTTTGTATGGACCAGTGGCATGATTTTTTTTCTTAGCGGCCACTAATTTAATTGTTGCTAACATATCGGGTATTAACTAGTAATAACAGATCAAAAAAGAATTTTGCCGTAAGTGATATCGGAGCTGAGATATCTGATGTTGAAGTTGTAGAATTATGAGAGGTTTGTCATCAATTTAAAGTAAACTATCATATATTTTATTGTTAAAACTATTTCTAGCGTTCCTTTTCTTCGTCTTTATCAACTTATCGATGTCCACTGCTGGACGTAGGTCTCTTGCATGGACCTCCACAAGCCTCGGTCTTTCGCCGTATGAATCCAGCGGCTCCCTGCGACTCGTTTGATGTCGTCGGTCCACCTAGTGGGGGGTCTGCCAACACTGCACTTCCCGGTGCGGGATCGCCACTCCAGCACATTCGGATCCCATCGACCATCAGCTCTTCGAACTATGTACCCCACCCATTTTCACTTCAGTTTCGCAATTCGCACAGCTATGTCGGATACTTTGGTTCTCCTATGGATCTCCTCATTTCTGATTTGATCTCACAGGGTTACTCCGAGCATAGTCGCCCGCTGAGTGATCCTGAGCCTTCTTATGAGGCCCATAGTCAGCGACCATGTTTCGGATCCATAAGTCATCACTGGCAGCACGCACTGTTCGAAGACTTAAGTCTTCAGGCACTGAGGAATTTTGGACGAGAAGACATCTCGAAGTTTCCCGAACGCTGCCCAGCTGAGTTGGATTCGGCGGGTGACCCCTTTCTCGAAATTGGATCTACCTAGCTGGACTGTGTGTCCCAGGTCTACAATTTCGAGTGCAGAGCTCTCAACAATTACTGGGTGGAGCGGAACATGAGCATTAGACATCATTTTCATCTTGCTCATGTTCATTTTCAGACCGACCTGTTGAGAGACTCTGCTGAGGTCATTGAGCATTGTATTAAGGTCTCCGAGAGTCTCTGCCATAATGACTATGTCATCGGCAAATCGAAGGTGAGTGATGTACTCGTCGTTTATGTTGATGCCAAGTCCATTCCAATCCAGTAGCTTAAAGACGTCCTCTAACGCAACAGAAAAGAGCTTCGGGGAGATTACATCTCCCTGTCGCACTCCACGCTGCAATGTATTGGCCTTGTAGTCTGGTCCTGTATAAGTACTGACATAGTGGCGTTTTCGTACAAGCACTTCAACTCTTCAATGTACCAATAGTTGAGCCCAAGTTTCCACCGAATCGAAGGCTTTCTCATAGTCCACAAATGCTAAACAAAGTGGCCTGTTATATCCTTCTATCTTCTGTATAACCTGCCGCAGCGTATGATTTGGTCTATGGTGCTAAAGCCTCTTCGAAATCCGGCTTGTTCGGGAGGCTGGAAGTCGTCGAACCTACGGGCGAGACGATTCGTATTGACTCTCGAGAAGAACTTATAAACATGGCTCAGCAGCGAGATGGGTCTATAATTCTTCAACAAAGTGTTATCACCTTTTTTGAAGAACAAAACCACCACGCTCCTTTACCATGCTTTTGGCGTTGAACCCTCGTGAATGACGAAATTGAACAAACTCTGAAAGGTCTTTAGAAACGGTTTTCCACCCGCTTTCAGGAGTTCCGCTGTGATTCCGTCATCACCTGGCGCCTTGTTGTTCTTGAGTTGTTTGAGAGCCATACTAATCTCGTATAGCCTGACGTCCGGAATATCTTCGGTATAGTGTCGGGTCAGTATGGCTCTGGGGTCTTTGGCCAAATCTTCAACAGGTTTCTGTGTTCTGGTATATAACTGTCCATAGAACTTCAGTTTGCAGTCGCGTCAGCTGGCTCTGTCCGATCGACAGATCTCTCGCGAACACTTTGGAGCCTCGGTTCCGCTCGATGGTATCTTTAATGCACTCGGTATTAAAGTTCCGAAGGTCGCAAGTTTTTGTCTTAGATATCTGCCTATTATTCTGCCGGTAGCCATTTATAGCGTTATGGATAGAATATTAAAAAATAAACAAAAATATTTAAAATCACTTTTTTATACTTAGAGATACCTACTATATGATGAGAGAAATGACAGACTAACGACCAAACAAACCATTAGTCCCAGTGATTACTTTGTAGGAGTGAGAGTACATCGTAATTGTCACTGAACTAACGTGGAAGCCAACATTTCTATGCCTAAACTAGACAACCAGGCTAACTAGCCTAGCCTAGCTACGGTGTCCACCTCCCCTTATAGCCGTCCGTCACCAACCACGAAAGAAGACCCTAAAAATCTCCTTTCTAACTACATAAGCCATACATAGGCAACGACACTAAATGCAGAATCCAAACCAATACTGTAAATGACTAATCCTAACACTGACAGCGCTACACGCCACCGTACCGCCTGCGACCAAAGTCCAGTAAGGCAAGCTAAGTCGTGTGATTAAAATACATGCTGGGTTCATTCTCGTGGCGCCGTGGACCGGCGTACCAGACGCGATCGAACGCCTTCTCCATGTCGAGAAATACTACGACTAACTGCTCTCACGTGTTATAGGCGGAAGCGAGGTATGTGATTAAAAACAATAGAAACAGAAACACTCGACACTAGTCACCAACTAACTCGGAGAGACGAGTGAAGTACGGTGCGCGGTGCGCCGGAGTTGATGCGCGGCTCAGGTAAACAAATCCTGTGCTATGATTGGTCGAGGCGATCACGCTCAGTTTTTGGGCTCATTAGAGGCTCCTTTGTTGTTGTTTATGACTAAAAGAAAAATAACAGGGAACCATCAAATATAATAAATAAAATAGACACAAAGTACCTAAGTGGCAACTTGATTTTATGTATTTTTCATGTTAAAATATCTCAGCTCCGATACATTTTAGAAAGAAACTTTAATAGAATAAAATGTATGTATTATTGTGTACTTTCTAATAAAATAATTTTCATAAGTGGCCGCAAGAAAAAAAAATCATGCCACTTTTACCCAAACCCCTTTCAGCCAAATCGGTTGAGTCGTTGCGGCGTGATTGAATAACAAATATCCATCCATCCAAAGTTTCGCCTTTACAATATTAGTATGATAATTGGATAGGATAAGATAATAACCATGCCCTTTTTGAAAGTAGGTACATTAAGAAGCGGGTCATAGTTAAGAATCGCTGATTGTATAATGTTTAACGAGCGTAACAAAGGATGCGGAAGCGTGAAACCCGAAAATCTGGACGAGGCATTTGTTGAAGCTACGCCCCGGGCACCGGACGTGCTAGCTGAAAGTAACAATAGACCGATTTGCATATATCTCGTTTCATAATCTTAGGCAAGGGACGCACTGTACGGTTAGTATAAGATTTCGATTGATCGTATTCGATGAAAGTAGTGTCAAAGTAATACGAACCATAACAACATTGAATTAGAGATAAATATCCTCTATGCATTTTTATACATTCACGTATACGGATATGTTCCGAATAAAAATCGCTTGTACTGAATTTGTGACTTTAAAATGATGCTTTTAAGGTTCATTTTACTTTGACGCTAATGTCATCGAATACGAATACTATCAATCGTATTAAATCTTATACTAACCTTACTGTTCTGTTCTTGTTTCTGTTCTGACGATCCGATGGCGATCGCGTTAAAACAAACTCTTACAAAGTAACAAACTTAATAGGGGTGACCGCATCGGCTAAGCGACTTGTGAACTCTTATTACTCTTATTATATTACTCTTATTTGAAAAGTAACCAGTCAAAATCGATCACTTTTTGAATACGAACTCTTGTAATTAGAAACCAATATCTTGGTCTGACGTTTAGTTCGTAATATTCAAGAAGTTTCAAATTATTTCAATACAAAGTTATAGACAAAGATATTAGTTTCTACAGAATGTCTACAAAATTTCATTTTGATTGTTTAATATTTAAGAATAGTTATACCTAATCTTCTTCTAAAAATGTATCTAACAGTGTGCTTGTAATTTTGGGAATGAATGGCTTTTTTATACCTAATCTAATAATAATTATGAATCTAATTTACACATAAGTTACCTGTTATTTGTGTAGGACGCGCGTGAGAGCGCAAGAAGGAGACTTCTTTTAAATAACATCCAAATACCGTAGACTCGCTGAACACGAAATATACGAAAAATACTTCGAATTCGACGTATAATATTCTCTCTACTCCTTTTACGGCCTAGAAATCCGCTAAGAACGGATTCTGCGAAAATCCGCGGGTTTGTGAAATATGGATGAAATAAAACTCCATACCTTCAATGCAATTTCCATCACTACAATCCTAATCTTAATATTATTCACGGTTCACACGAATTAAGGTAGGTTTTTTTTTATTCAAATAATCTTTTACAAGTGATTTTGAACTGTCGATGAATCTACCACTGGTTCGGAATGCCCTTCCTGCCAAGAAGAGCCAGCAATGAACTCGGTGGTTACTCTTTTCAAAAATTTTTTTTACAATAGGTAACAAAACTATGCTATGTATACAATCCAATACATGTTAAGACGGGCAGACAGAAAGAAGACCCATTCCTGTTGATGGCATAGAGCCTGCAGCGCTATGTTTGTGTTTTAGTGCTTTTTATCCCGGAAAATCAAAGAGTTCCCGCGGGATCTAAAAAACTAAAATCTAAGTCCACGCGGAAGAAGTCGCAAGCATCAGCTAGTCATGAATAAAACAATACACGCATTCAAAAAAAATTCTCATGCTTATGGTAATGTTCACTGACAATACAAAATTACTTTAGATAAAAGTTCCTAGAATAAAAGCAATAAATAAGGAAGAATCTCTCCGTTTATCTTGCTCCTTGTTCATCAAACTACACTTTATTCCCTCAAGTCTGAAAAATAGAGCGAATGAACCGTTCCCGGGTAAAAACGTAATCAATCTTGCTCGGTCTGAATGACACCTTTGCGTAATATTCTGTATTGGATTTAAAGGACTAAGGGATTATACTTTGTTGCAATGTTATATTTCCAAGGCATGTGCAATCTGTAGGGCATAATGCTTGCAGCAAATCATTGCTGCAAGAATTTTCCTTACATCTGATAACTTAGATTTTTATTATTGTATTGTAATAAATTATACAAACCTGACATTAACCTGTAAGCGCTTTTGTAAGTCTCAAGTAGTTCAACGCCCCAAAAACGCTTGACAAGGCGAAATAGCGTAACAACAATGTAATACCGGTATGTAACTTCTGGCAGCATTGACCCAAATATAGCTCGGATGTTTACTTTGTGTAAACGAAATGTTTGCTGCTTTAATAAATTCAGAGCATTTCACGCAGAATTTCCCTTTTAATTACTTAAAACTAAAGGGTTTATTTAGTACACGTTTAAGTCTCTGGCAGATATGTTAAATAGATGGATGAGTTTTATGTCTCTTTTCCATAGCATTTTGCTCCTCATTTCTGTAAGTTATGACTCCTACAAAGTATCTTATACTTAACTAGATGATGCCTGCGACTTCGTCTTAGCTACTTAACTTAATTCTTTTAGAATCTGCGTCAGTGGACCTCCTTGAAGTGTTGGTTAGTCAAACAGGTGTCTTGTTGTAGGTAAATTAAAGTTGATATCATTAAAAGACGCTGCGCTGTGTCTCGAACCCCAACAGTGTAGGTATGCGTGGAGCTTTAGGGTTTAACATAAGTAAAATAAAAATAGAATGAAAGAATATTTCCATTCGTACACCAGCTGAGGCCCGAGCAGAGGAATGAATTACATTCTTCGTAAATAAAACCAATGTTTGTTAAACGTTCAAGGCACGTGACACTAGAACCCATGTCATTCCTAATCTTTTTTCCATTATTAATTTTATATCCAATTCTAATAGGATAGATAGATAGAAAATTCGTTATTGTTAGTACACAAGAAATAATGTTCACAATTGAATCTTATAATAATGTACATAGGTGTGCAAAGCTCTTTTTTCGTAATTATTATATATTATTGCAGTTAGTAAAACTGGGAAAATTATTATTTCGTGAGACTGACCGCAGAGCTAAAAGCATAAAGCAACGTTATCGAATTCTACTCCTGCACGAGCTTAATATATCGGTCATCAATATCAAATTCTAACAAACCCTTAGGACGCCTAAAATCTACTGAATTTAAAGTCGGTTATATAGTTTAAATACAGGTAAAGGTAAGTATTTAATATGAATAACTTCAAGCAAACATTTTGTAAAAAAATTTTACTAGCGCGATGTAAAATTGTAGAGTTTTTTACCCCCGGCACCGATAGAAAAACAGCGGTGTTATAAGTTTGACGTGTGTATCTGTATATCTATGTATATGTATGTCTGTATGTTCCCTCGTAGCTCCCTAACTAATGCCGATTTTGTTGCGGTTTTTCCTGTATAAAAGCTTCCCATACAACGCCATCTAGTGTACAAGGCGAATGTCTCACCAGCATAGTAACAAAACCATCAATGTAATTTAACGCGACAAGTTTGCGGATTCCCTAGAGGCAATAATTTACACGAGGCCACTTCCGATCTCCCGAAGGTGTAACAATAATAATTTAATCAATACAATGGCAATGGAAATTGTATTGGTATTTGATTTCTATTGGGAGTTGCAAACAATCCGACCTTGTAATTGACTTTTATTACAAGTATAGCTACCTCCTTATAAAGTCATAGGTATAAACCTACCTATGAATTTTATAGGACCAGCAATTACTTTTTTGCGTCGGGGGTTAATTAAAAAGACTAAACTAAACGTAAACAAACTGATAGTAGACTGATCCTTACACTAACTTCGAAGTTTAGATTTAAGGTAGGTACGTAATGTATCACCTAGAAAAACAGCGTAATAGAAAACAACGAGTTCTGCTCTCCTTTGACCAACAAACAAAACTAATTACAATTGCAAATAGAAGAGTGCTAAGAAACTACTGAGAAGTTTGTCACACAGCAAATTGAATACGAGACTCTGCTTCACTCTTTGTCACAAATGTTCCTCCTAATAGAACATGTGCAGATAATGCCGGTTATAAAACATTTTTTATTGCACTCTATCCCGTCTTTACGGTCTTGAGGTGTATTTACATTATACGATAAAGCTGGCTCCAACAAATTTCCGACACGATTTATCCTATTATCCTATTATTATAATATTATAAATGCGAAAGTTTGGATGTCTGGATGTTTGTTACTCAATGGCGTCTCAACAACTAAACCGATTTGGCTGAAATTTGGCTCAGAGATAGATTATAGACTAAAATAGCACATAGGCTACTTTTTATACCGCAAAATAAGAGCGTTCCCGCGGGAAATCAAAAAATCTCTAACCACGCGAACGAAGTCGCGGGTATCGACTAGTAAAATAATACATAAATACGCGACAACTTGAGAAACTCTACCTTTTCTTCGTGGGTGGAAAAGCTTTTCAATCAACTTACAAAGAAATAAGTTAAAAACATTACAATGGATAGTGTTGGCATGAATAATCAACATAAAACATCGTAATAAATTAGCTTTTACTATTTAACCTACAATGTTGTTAACCTGATTAGAAAATACTGTATAGTCAGCTTGGCAATCAACTGAATGAAGTTTCTAGTGCATAGACACCTTCAATTATGTCGATTCAATTTTATTTTTTATTTTATATATAAAAAGTATCAGAATTCCTGTCGTAATCATGTCGTATCATGAGTTGTAAAAATTTACTGGAAGCTGAAAAAATACAATACCGTATGATAAATGTAACGTATAAACAAGGATTTTGGGTTTTGTTATTTTTTGTTTTATCTCACAACACTGACAGAATAATAATATTCAATGCTCAGAACAATTAAATTTCTTTAAAGTTTTTGTTTTAAGTAAATGAAGTTCAGTGTATACGTAATTGATTATGTTATAAACATAAATAAGCAACGGGTGGGATTCGAATCTGCAACCTTTCAGTTTTCAGTCCGCACCTTTAACCATTGGGCTATTGAGGCTTAAGCAGTGAATGTAATTGTTATATAGATGTATATATGTGTGCGGGCTGCGACTCGCAACGTACGCCTATCGGTGCATTCTTGCAATAAACTAGTGTGCTACCACGCGGCTTGTTTGATTGACGTGTACACGCGTCCTCCCTTTCACCCGACAAACTTAACAGTGGCGACGACGAGGGATTTCGAAATTGGAGAAAATGTCTACGGTAGCGACTTATGGCGTCCTGTCGACCTTCGACCACCTCTCACAGGATTGGGACAGCTTTAAGTCGCGGTTAAATCAGTGGTTTATTGCTAATGACATCACCTCGTTAACCGACAAATCAACCACTAAAAGGAGGGCCATTTTGTTAACGTCGTTATCTGAATCGTCGTTCAAGCTAGCGAGTGACCTGGCGTTACCCAAGAAGGTGGAAGAATTGGGATACGAAGAGTTAGTGAAACTCCTCGACGATCACTTCACACCAAAAAGGCTCGGGTTTGCGGAAAAATCGATCTAGGGCAGGCGGGGAGGGGGGGGTTGCGGAAACTCAGGAAGAACTCGTGGAGGGCGACGATCGCGCAACCTACGTCAACTTCGTAGTAGACGGTGACCTTCCTGTGACACTAAGTGACTTGCGGCGCGAAACGGCTCGCGACCCCCACCTAGCTATAGTCATACGGTACGTAATGAACGGCTGGCCTAGGAAAATAAATGACGTGAATTTAAAACCTTTCTTTAATTGTCGGTCACAGTTATCACACTAAAATGGTATTCTAATGCGTGGACATATAAAGTCGTTATTCCCGTAAACTTACAAAACACTATTTGTAACGAACTACATAGTTCACATTTCGGGGTAGTGAAAATGAAGGCGGAGGCTCGCAAGCGGCTGTGGTTCCCGGGCATAGACGCGGCGCTGGAGGCGCTGGCGGCGACGTGCGGCGTGTGCTGCGCGCTGCGCCCCGCGCCGCCGCACGCCCCGCTCGCGCCCTGGCCGCTGCCGCCGCACCCGTTCCACCGAATTCATGTGGATTTCTTGGGTCCGTTTCATAATTCTATGTTTTTAATCATTGTAGACGCATATAGTAAATGGGTAGAATGTTACGACATGTCTTCGTCGTACAATTCGAAGGCGGTCATAAATAAATTGTACGATATGATGTCACGGTTCGGGGTTCCGCATACGTTGGTAAGTGACAACTTTTCTTCTTTCACTTCGGTAGAATTTAATGATTTTTGTAGACGTAACGGTATCGAACACGTTTTATCCCCAGTGTATCACCCGGCCAGTAATGGCCAAGCCGAGAGTTTTGTAAAAATTGTAAAAAAGGGGCTAAAGGGTATTATTTTAGAGGGATTTAATAAAAGGTCTCTTCACGAAAGAATTAATAAATTTTTATTCGATTACCGGAATTCAAAACACAGCACCACTGATCAGTCGCCTGCGGAATTGGTATACGGGCGCGCGTTACGCTCGAGGCTGGACTTAATAAACCCCGTCACGCCCTCGCCCTCGTCCACGGACCTTACGCGTACCGTCGAACGTAAACAGTCCTCGCAGGCTAAACATTACAAAGGAGTTCAACGTACAGAATTTAAGGAAAATGATAATGTATGGGTCACTAAAAATAGAGATAGTAAGAAATTTTCTTGGATAAAGGGAATTATTAAAAAGAAAATCGGACTTGTTATGTATGGGGTATATGTGCCAGACATGAACAGCGAAATCACCAGACATGTCGATCAGATTAGACCACGACTCTCTTCGACGGCAAGTGACGACCAGACCTGGGACCCGGACGTGATACCAGACGTATCATCACCTGCTGCAGTTCACTGCGATACGGTCTCACAACCAGAGAGGGAAGGGGAATCGGCACGGGAGCCCGGGCAAGAGACGCCGGGAGATCGCCGAGCGTCACCACCGCGCGCTGGCAACGTCCCGCAGAGGCGTCGGGCAATAAGCCCGATTTTCTCGTCACCGGTCTAAGGGGAAGGGATGTTATATAGATGTATATAGGTGTGCGGGCTGCGACTCGCAACGTACGCCTATCGGTGCATTCTTGCAATAAACTAGTGTGCTACCACGCGGCTTGTTTGATTGACGTGTACACGCGTCCTCCCTTTCACCCGACAAACTTAACAGTAATAAAACTTACGAAAAATCTTACTCAACAGAAGCCTTGATTGAATTGGAGGTTGTTCACCAAAGAAATGGGCTGACCAACTCGAGGGTCGAAGAAGGGTCAAGCACGTTCAAATTTTATAACAACGTAAAAATGAACGCCAACAGAAGGTAGTTGAAATAAATGCATTCGGAAGTAGGAGGTCACGAATACAATCAACAATGAAGGAATGATCAGAGTAAAGGGATGGAAGGAACCGTAATTCTCATGTTTAACATTCATGAAAAATACTAGAAACAGTAGGGCAAGAACCTATCATTTGATACGGCTTCAATAAACTGAAAGTAACATGTAAATCATTGTGTAAGTATAGAGTGTAGTGACCTAAAGTCTTCTATAGCCTCGCAAGTACGAACTTTATTTATAAAGTTTTTGTCTGATGAATTTGAGCTTTAATTTTCTTGGAATAATAGTTATTAATCATTTTAATCTAAAATATTTAGTAGCTTAAGAGATAATTAAAGGATAATACTGTACTATGAAAAGCAATAAAATGTTATACAGTACTTAAAGTGTCTTAGCGAAAATAATTTATATCTTATAGTATTTTTATTGGACCATCCAATTGATTTGACTTTTATTTTGACTCGTATTTTTCTACTTTACTTTGTATTTCAGCGACTATGCGAAAGTAAATTAAAAGGATAGGTCTTTGGTATCCCACATTACACAGTCCTCAGTTGTGGTTGCCAAATAAAAGGTTTTGTATCATTATTAACCCTTTACCCCTTTGTACGTGCGACCTTAACACGTGGTATTGTTCTGGGTGTAATCTAGCTTAAAAGTTTCATGAACGACATTCGCCGTGTGAATTAGAAAACGGTACATTTCATATTCATGAACTGACGCCACGGCAAAGGAGTTTAATGCTTTTAAGTGAAATGTGATGGAAACACCCCATTGTGTTATAGGCGTATGATAAACTATGAATAGTATGAACGACCTCTATGGGTTGGAATAATCACGATGTTTATCCAGGGACGAAAATTTGACAATACCGAACTTTGAACGAAGTTGCTGCAAGTTTATTATAAGCTTGCAGCAAGGTCTTGTCAATGCCAAAAGAAGAATTAATTCAGAGTCAGAGCACGTTCTATAGGTATATGACATCATAATATATTATGATGTCTTATCTAAATTGGAGTTAGTTATATACTCAAAGAAATTGGAAGTGGGCTTACCTGGAAAGGGAATGACTGCTTAATAAACCTAAATCTTCATTGTCCAACCAAAAAAATAATATCGAAATCGCTTGCCGATTATGGATTTCTTAAAGGATCTATTTACTAACTGCCATATCCACCATTGGTAATATTAATATCAGGTTATGATTATTATTAACAATCTATAATAGTTAGCCTTCATAATAATAATTCAGCCTACAACTTAACGTTTTTTTGATTACTTAGGTAGAAAAATCATTTTCTTTCATTGCATTAGTGCAATAAAAGAAAATGAATTCTCTCACATTTTCTACGCCAAACATTGGTCTCAATCCACAAGATCTCTTCGACATAAACGGGATTTCCTTTCAAATAGTAGTGTAATCTAAACAAATGGTACAGGGTGGAATATTAATGGAAGGAATCCCGGCGTATATTTCCTTGCAATGGCCATCGTTTATTTCCACTACAAAAATGTTAACACAAGATAACAGACTTAGTGGTAACCGTATCTATTTATTTAATTCCTTATAAGATGTTTCTTATTTCGCTTTTTCGAATTTTATTAAAGCTATTGAAGATAAAGCTCCTTTTTATGTGGTTTTCACTGAACTATTTTCTAGGTTAAGAGCTTAGATTTGTAACTAGATAGAGCAGTAAACCTAAAAGAGCTGATATGGCAGTACAAAATCAATTTGTAATAGTTTTTTATGATATAAGTGCGGAGAGTTAGAAAGTATAGTTTTCTAAATATTTGTAAATAAAAATGGTTAAAACAATATATCCAGTAGATATCATGCTATTAAGTCAGTACAGTTTGAGTATTCGATAGGTCGTCGTTGAAAAGAATTGTTCTAAATCTATACCTAGAAAATTTAATACAATAATATTAGTAACGAAGCCGCATTAGATCTACAGCATCTCGTCGCTTAGTGAGTGACCCAAGATGTAAATGGTTCAGATTGAACGGACAGAGCCAAAATGATTTTATAAAATTCCTTTACTAAGAGACGATATAGCCATTTAAAAAATATATATATCTTACGAGTTATTACATACATACATGATATATTTGGCGCTTACTACTCTCGCACACTCTCGCATCTGTCGCGTTTCACACGAGGTTGCGGATATGTTTTATTTCATTTATCGCGGGGATTTTTTTCTGGCATTACGCGCTATTAAGTAAGTAGCTACTAACATAATATAAAATTATTATATAAGACCTCAAAAATAAAATAAAACTAATTGCAGTCATAGATACCTATAGTTCTTTCAATTCACGAGGGCGCGTGAGCTTTGCTTGTGGTTGCGTCGTGTACATGCACATTGCGTAAGTATGCATGCCTGTCAGGAGCCTCGCTCACACTTTAAATACAGATACAACACACAAACAGCCATGAGCCACGCGCCCTCGTGAGTTGAAAGAACTATATTAGAATTGCCCTGAGAAATTACCATAGGACCAACTCCCAACCTAAGACCAGAGGTAAATAGTACTATGACTGGGTAGTGTAATTTCGTAAGCGTAAAAACATGCACAGCAATTTTCAATCACGGGAAAGTTAAGAGCAAGGGAAAAAATTTCAACGTGTTTTTTTTTAATATAAGGTGAAAAGCCAGAGGAAGTAACTAATTGTGGAGTAAATGCGCAAACGGCGAAATGGTTTCATTCAAGTCTCCTTATTCAAACATTTAAGTGAAGTAACAGCCTTTTTATCTTTGGCTGGAGCCTGGAGGACAATTATGCATCCTCTAATGAGAGAGTTGAGGGTGTATTCACCTCGGGTGATTTATTACGTATTAAGAGAGATTTGGAGTTTAATAAAAGTACAGAGATATATCTTCTCTCTTCTTCATCAACTAATGGACGTCCACTGCTGGACATAAGTCTCCTGCATGGACCTCCACAAGCCTCGGTCTTGCGCCGCCTGAATCCAGCGGCTCCCTGCGACTCGTTTGATGTCGTCTGTCCACCTAGTGGGGGGTCTGCCAACACTGCGCTTCCCGGTGCGGCGCTGCGGTTCAGAGAGATATATTTTAACCTAATTACGGGATGGCATAGTATTTCGCTTTAGTTTTCCTTAAAAAGAACCCAATTCTTTCAAATTTTTAATTTTTTTAAATAGTGTTTCGCAATTATGTGATAGATATGTATAGATACCTAATCTATCTGTTTATTTATATATTTGTTGGTTTATCGGTTTCCTTATAAATGCCAGACTACTATAACCAGATAACTACTACCAGATAATTATTATGTAATAAGGTATGGCTTTGTCTCAGCGGCATCAGTGTTATAATTCATATTTTTATAAATTACTAGCTGATGCCCGCGACTTCAACCGCGTGGATTTAGCTTTTAAAATCCCACGGGAACTCTTTAATTTTCCAGGGTAAAAAGGAGCCTTTGTCACTCTCCAGGTCCTCAACTATACCTATGCAAAAAATCACGTCGCTCTGTTGTAGCGTTATTGAAGGACAAACCAACAAACAAACACACTTTTTCATTTATAATATTAGTAAGGATTGAACTTTGCGCAAACACTGAAACATGGACGAGGTATTTGAAAGTAAGGCGCTGATAAAAGGAACATTATATTATACCCAGTTTTGACGTTATCAAATCGCCGTCAATCAAAATCCAAGAGTCGAACAAAGTTTAACCGAACTGCTAAAGTAGGACATCACGATAGCCAAGTTTTCATTTGCCCATGTAACACAAACCCATTGAAAGTTTGCGTTATTGATTCGAAACTTCTGTATCATCTGCCAGCTTGTGCCTGCAACTTGGCCTGCATTATCTCGGCACTCTTGTGTAATCAGAATCACTACTAGGCTCAAAGCAGCTCAAAGCTACTAGGCCTCTAGGAGGAACCTACTTTATCCGGCCTCTACTCCCGGGTACTTATACTTTATGACATCCTCATTGGGCTATTGGTAAAGTGGAAGTCGGGCAGACAATTTTATTATTATTTTCTGTGAAGAAATTAACGATATTATGGTTTTTGCGTTGTACCTACGATTTTGTGACTTATTTTAGGTGATTAAGGTTGTTCGATTCTCGCGAAAACTTCTTTCAATACATTTAAATAGTGTATGGCCACAACATTTTAAGGTACCAAATAAATTAAGATTTACTGACCCGTCACCCGCACCATGCTACAACCTTTAAGGCTACAACAGAAATCTAGGGCAGTGTTGACAGGTATATATTCTGAAAGTTATGCTACCCATAAAAACCAATACCTACCATAAAACCCATAAAAATCGTCATTCGCCGAATCTCTAACATTTTCTTTCAGTATTGAAAATGCTCTTACGTAGAATTCTTTTACATCTTTCAGATTATTATTTTTCGAAAGTAATAAACATAGGTATTAATCTGATTAAAACTTTATGAACCTAGTCTAAAATGTACCCAGTGTGGTAAAAAATAATTATTATTTTCACTATACGACTTAGGAGTAGGTGCTGAAAGTTTTCTTTTGAAATTCATCTGAGTGAAATAAAAGTAACAAAACCTTTTCGAGCGTCTGAGAAATGTGATTACTTTAAGAACTATTGTAGTTCTAGAGGTCATAAGAAGCGACTTTACTTGAGGTCAAAACCCCAGACATAAAGACTTCTGAACTTTCACAACTTCAGAATGCTCTTAAAGATAAAGGGCGACGAAAAGTGGTTTACAGTTTTCTATTTTACAAAAAAATTTATGAGCTGTCTGTAAAAGTGATCGAACTCAAGTTTCATACTGTGCTAAAGCTTTATGCTGGCGACATATTAATCAGAATTGTGATTCAGAGTTGGTAAAGAAGGCCTTATCTCAATGCATGTTTATGAAACATTTTTGCTCGTTATTGTAAAACCATACATATTTGCAGATTGTTATAGTTAATTTTCCATCGTCGGTGTCATCTCAACCTTTGGACGTCCACTGTTGATATAGGACACTATCTTGAGACGTTTGTGTTGTAGGAGAGCGCGTTAAGCTGTCGGTACCGGTCGATGTCTTGGAAATGATGGGAAACGCAATGTATCGCGAACAACAAGCCGATACCTACACGCGCAGTAGGTAATGCGCATCACAAGCGGCGGTTTTTTTTTTTTAAAAGCTGAAATTGACTAATATCCTTCTATCCCCTTCGCGGAAAGCTTGCTAGTAGTGGGTATGGAAATAGAGCAACGGCTGGGGTTCGAACCAGCGACCTTTCAATTTTCAATCCGCACCTTTAACCGTTAGGTTATTGAGCTTTTGGATTTGTAAGAACCTACTTAGGCCGGTGCTTAAGCTGCTAAACCCTGTAGTGTTTTATTCCAAGGTCCTTGACGTTCTGAAAGTCATAAGTTCTTCGACTGGAGACCGCGTCTCGGCAAACGGGGTGTAGGGTGCCCCCGTCTTAGGTGGAGTGCTGTTATTTATAAATTCAAATTCAAAATTAATTTATTTCATGTAGGCTAACTTGTAGCTCTTATGACACGTCATAAATCTACCACCGGTTCGGAATGCAGATTCTGCTGAAAGAGCCGGTAAGAAACTCAGCAGTTGCTCTTTTCAAAAAAAATTTTTTTTTTTACAAAGCTATGCTATGTATACAGTGCTTCCACAATAAAGCTTCAAAAATGCAAAAATGCATGTACGTAGGTACACCAATCCAACGCATGTCAAGATGGGCAGTCAAAGCAGACCCATTCCCGTTGGTGGCACCCGTTCACGAGCATGACGCATGATCCAGCTATTGCTTCGCTCAACCATATTTAAAGTGGTTGACATCAATTAGATATCAAAAAGCTAAGGTATAATTGGACGCAGATACGCAATAATGAGTCAACTCACACAACTTATCAATTGCGTTTCTGCGTCCAATTTTGGTTGTTAATGTTACAAAGGCCCTGCTGATTAGACTATGTTAGTAAATACATTTATTCTAATAATAGAATAGAATAATTTTTTATTCAAATAAACTTTTAAAAAGTGCTTTCGAATCGTCAAATGAATCTACCAAAATGGTTCGGAATCCCGTTCCAACCGAGAAATAAAAAAAGGAATACATATAGGTACAATATACATGTACCTATCGACCTGCAGCGTATACTTATTGACCATTGCTCATGGACCATGCAATTATGAAATATGCAATGGAGAATATTTTACGTACATACAGCGCATAACACAAGTTTAAAAATCTACACTGAGTACAACAAGTTAAATAACTGTTTAAACTATTTCTCCCCGGAGATTACAACGGTGGAGTTAATCTGTTATTTATGCTATACCGTTTAAAGCAAAACTACGTAGTTGTTTCATGAACTAACTCTTAACAAAACATCAAGAGTATTCAACTCTAGTGTTTTACCAGCATTTCATCGTAGCTTTTAGATAGGATAAGCTGAGTTGGCAGATTTATTACTGCAAGAGGTACGGCATTCCTGTATTGATGTAGAGTGTAGCAGAATACGATAAGATTTTTATTTTTAACTTTATCCATCTCTTTATCTATCTGTTTGAATCTCCAAACGTTCTAGATGTTTTTTGATGGAGTTTTCTGAAGTAATTTGAGAGAAGTTTGGGGCTTTATTTCATAAAAATCGTCTCACAGAATAAAAAGATATATGGTAATTTAAATCGTCTATCAGCTTGATAGACGTCCACTGCTCTCTCTCTTCTCTTGTATAGACTTTTAAATACCTCGGTCATACCTAGGCATCCAGGGCCTGCCTACGACTCATAAGATGTCGTCGGTCTAAGTCTCTAAGTAGTAATTTTCAAAAATCTTTGATTTTCAAAAGATTTTTGAAAATTCAACACCTAATGGGGTAAAATAGGGTTTTGAAAAACGTGAGTAAAGCCACGGGCAAAAGCTAGTCATAAATGTTTAAAACAATAACCATGACATTTCGCTTTCTAAGATTTCGTCAAACAAACTAGAAACAAGCTATTGAAAATTAATATTTTCCCACGTTATTGAAAAGTTTCCCCCCTTGCTTTTCAGGAAGTTTGTTCAGACATTCATTAATCAAAATGGCGCTCACACTACACGAAGAAGTTTGAAATAATTATCGAGTTGTCTTTTTACATCACTCTGAAGATAAATGACAATCCTTATAATATTTAAAAAATTGCGAAAGTGTTCGTTTTATACGATAAAACAAACACTTTCGCAATAAAACGATTATACGATAAAACAAACTCTATCTCGCACAGAAAAACTTGATATTCTCAAATAAATTTTTAACATTTTATTGTGCTTCAATTTACTGGAAAGTTTTCGTTTAATTTTTTTGGAGAGTTTGAAATTGAACGCTTCGTAAAATAATAATAATATTTGGATAGAAGCAGATGAAACTTTTTAGAAGTCCATGATTCCACAAACGTTTTATTACGTACTGCTATAATCTACGAGCACCAGATAAATAGGTGTGTACTGTGGGTGTATAGTGTACTTGGCAGAAGAGCATCGAACACTCATCATCTCCTGTGAATGTTGCGGTGTGTGTAGTAAGTCTTGGATGATCTGTGTTCTGTTATCCCACTCACTGACCCACTCACTACCCTCACTCACTCCCAAAGTAGGATACGTTCCACTTGTATAAAGCTACGTTTACACGCTTGGCAAGTTTCGACAAGTGTCCACAAACACAAGCGTGTGAACGGGGTGTTTGGCTTGGCTTGCGTGAGCTTGTCGCCGATCCGGGCTAATGTCGGTTTTCCAACACAGATCAAAAGAAGCTTGTGGCAAGCGCTTGCGACGTATTTACACGTTGGTGCGTGTTTACTGTTTAGTGTCGCTCATGAGCTTACGCCGAACGGGTGGTTCTAAGCTGCTCTATATGCGACAGCGTATCGATCATGAGTAGTTGGTCAAACGACAAACGCAATAGCCGACACAACTTCAACGTCTACGTCTTCCATCACTACCATGTTTGTCTGCACAGTTTGCCTGTCCGTAACGCACTTGCAAGCGTGTAAATGGCATCCAAGCGTATATAAAGGCTTGGAGCTTGTGAATGTTTGCCAAGCCTCAGCACGCATGTAAACGTAGCATTACGTATAGCCACATGAGAAACTCGTGTAGTATAGCGTTGTGGTTGTCATTAGTAGTAAGTAATTAAATCAACTCGCTAGTAGGTATGAAGTGTCGGGGGTGAGATAAAAGCTGTTCTTATATTATTAATTATATACGATATAGCAGCAGCAACAATACTAGTGGTTCGCCCCGAACTGAGACCTCGCGATATCCCATAATTCCCAAAAGTTTTAATTATATATTGTAATAATTAACTTTTAACATTAGACGCAATAAAAAAAAATAGTTCACATAAAACTGTTTTACTGACACAGCGCCATCTATTAGCATTATAGTGAAGCTATTAGCTTCACAATAATGCTAATAGATGGCGCATTAAAATTAAATAATTTCGTTTCTTTACAACATTTATCTAATTTTAGTATTTGTTGTTCAAGTACAGGATATAACTGAATTTTCAACCAAGTTTCACGTTCTAATATTCAGTAATTCAGAAGTTATAGGGCTCTGACAGACATTTAGACGGACACACTTCTCTGTCTAGTAGGCAAGCGCCTTAGTTGACTCAGAGAACTCGCTTCGCTCGTTCAATTATGGAAGCAGTAGTTTTAATGCATTTTTAGACAACAATCAGCCATTTATGTCATTTAAATAGTATAACATGAGCAATTCATATAATCAAACCTTAAACACTTTAGAAAAATAAATGAAAAGAACGCTTTCCCAACGAACCGCTTTAAACCAGATTGTCCCGAGGTTGTCGTTTTACATCACTAGAAGGACAAATTGAAATGGCCCATAAAAGCTAAACTGTGTTTTCTCATTTTGCTAGACCCTTGGGAATAAATAGGTTTATTTGATTCACGTTACTTGTATCGTTTTGGAATATAATAATAATGTCCTCACGACCGAATCCAGTCACGGCGGCTCCTCAGATATTAGCGATCTGCGCGAGAGATTGCACTCTCTATTCCTTCACTCTCATAGAGAACAGGCGTAAGATCGACGGCTTTACGTGCTCTCCGAGGCTCGAGTCAACTTCCTGATTCCGGACTAGTAAGTAGGTGAGAATTTCTTGACAGAAAAATGCAATACATTTTTTTGAGCCAACCCGGGAATCGACCCCGGGACCTCATCATCCAAAGTCGAATATAACTAACCACTAGACCAACGAGGCAGTCAGAAAAATATTCTATCATTTATATAAATGAAGAATGTTGTCGAAACCGATAAACTACAAGAATGTGCGCATGGACGATCGATAGATGAGTTGGAAAATGGCATGATTGCTCTCGAACAAAAACGTCAAACTTTTACTAGGCTAAGAATGAGTGCAAAATTTGTGTAACGGGTTTTTTTCAGTCTACTCTCTGGTCGTTGAGTTATTGAGGAATTCAACCCAGTTCAAACAAAATTTATTTGCCATACAAGCTTATAGTAGGTACAAGTTAAGAGACAAGTTTCGTTGGAGGGACGTTCGTTTATGATCTTCCTGGCGTATTGGTGAGTGCTATGGTCTTGTAACTTGAAGGTCTCGGATTCCTGGCGGAGACAATTTGGGAATTTATAATTTCTGAATTGTCTTTGGTCTGGTCTGGTGGAAGGCTTTGGCTGTGGTTACCACCCTACCGTCAAAGACGTACCGCCAAGCGATTTAGCCTTCCCGCACGATGGTGACTAGGAACCGATAAGAGGTAAAGGATGAATGTACACTGCCATACCCCTTCCAAGTTAGCCCGCTAACATCTTGGACTGCATCATCACTTACTATCAGGTGAGATCGCAGTCGCAAAAAAAAGGGATAAGAGAAATATTATAATATTTCTCTTATCCCTTTTTTTTGCGATACGTCGTTGAAATTCTAATGACGCGCACCAAGCGCTTTGCTTCCTCGTTCCTGATACGCACCGCTAAAATTTGGAATGCCGTTCCAGTTTCCTCGTAACTACAATTTGGGTAGGTACCTTAAAATCAAGAGTGAATAGGCATTTTCTAGGCAAGCGCGTTCCATATTAGGCTACATCTTCACTTACCATCAGGTTCACAATGCACAATGCTATTAGTTTATTGTTTATATTGAGTTTTTGTAATTGATTTGAAATTATTTTTAGCTACATGCAGTTATCAATGCGAGAAAATAAAGTCCTAACAAAAGGTTTCTCGCTTTTTTTTTAATTATGCTTCCTTCGTTTGGCGCTTTGTTGGTGTATCTGTTTATTAAATTATGTTTCAGCTTTTTAAGGTCTTTTTTTTTTCTTTTTGGTAAGGATGTTGTCTGCGGAAGAAAATGAGGGTGGATTGGAAAGCTAATAGGGAACTAAAGAACTAACGAAAATAGACTGCTAAAATCATCACCCTTCCTTGCCTTGCAAGTAGCGTAGTCTGGTAGAAAAGGATGACTCGTAGGAACCGTGGAGTCGATATAGAAACAATAAAGAATCAAAGAAAGAATAAGCATTTATTTGTACAGTAAGTAATATATACAATCCTATGAATTTATTGCGATCCCCGTATCTCACTTACATTAAGTTATCTCGTATAGGTTGCCTGGAAGAGATCACTATTAGTGATGTTATTTTTTTCATTCAATAAAGTTGTATGAATAAATAACTTTACAAAAATAAGAAAGTAAAGTTTCAAGGAAATGTGTTCTTTCTTATTATTTACTTTTATTTACATAATACTAACCACCGACTGCGCTCACCTGTTTCTATAATTCCTAAATGGCGTAGAGCATTGTTTAACTAACAATGGACTGCATTCAGAATTTGGTATAGTTCTTTCAATTCACGAGGGCTCGTGGCTCATGGTTGTGTGTGTGTGTCGTATCTGTATAAGTGTGAGCGAGAGCTTGCTCGCGCCTGAACGCTCCCATCTAGGCTCCTGAAAGGCACGCAATGTACATGTACACGACGTAACCACAAGTAAAGCGCCCGTAACTTCGTGAGATAAATGCACTACATGTCTATGGAAGTAAAACCTATTTTATAAAACGGGCAACGTTTTTACTTCCTGAAACAGCTGCTGATGAAGAATAAAATATGTAATTGAATTGAAAGCTTAATGCTTTATTGGAAACACGCGGGTTATCGCCCGGAATTGATATCGGCGATTACTTCGATGAAAATATTGCCGAGTCAAATATTCCGACCACGTAAAAAATTATTTCCTGCTGTACTTTTGTATCGTATATTTTGGCTTCTAAGCTTATCCCTTAATCTTTACTAACAATATGACTGTATTAATTAATAAACATATTCTATTTGTATGTCTTCCCAACCGAATTCAGTCACGGTGGCCAATCTCCGTAAAGATTAGTTAAGTATTTGTGAGGGAGTTCTAAGTACTGCACAAGTGTACCTATGCTTAAACCATAGGTACACTCTCTATTCCCTCACTCTTAAAGCCCCTTCAAATCAAAATTCTGCAAGTAGAGCTTCCAAAGACGTACTTAACTACTATTAAGTATTCACAATTTAACGTGGTCAAAATATACCATAAGTTCAAAACATTTTTTGACCCGTTGCGTTGTAACGATCACATCCGCGGCAGACCCTGACATCGGAAATAAGTTGCAAGAAGCCCGTCTAAAATTGTACGGTCATGTACGACGGAAACTACAAAGAAAGTTACGTCGGAAACCGACGTCGTAACATCACCATCCCTGAAGCTACAACTCGTGGGTCTCCAAGAAAGCGATATGATACATGACATCGGGCAAAGTGAGCAAGAGTATGCCGGTTTTCGACTAAGCGGACCCCACCTTGCGGGGTAACGCTTAGTCAATTATAACCCTCGACTATTGGTTAGCATTTTCAACTGCAGATGAAGACGTCCCAGGATCTATGTCCATGTCGAGCCAATAAAAGCATTGGATTTTTTGTGAATAAATTCTCAGTACTAACCCGGAGTTAGGAAGTTAGCGGTGAGTCACCCCCATGCCTCGGAAAGCATGTAAAGCCGTCAGTTCTGCACCTAATCTCTCTTTGGTTGTGTCGGATTTCCGTCCCATCAGACTATGAGAGTGAAGGAATAGAGAGTGCATGTCTATTTGCACACACACTTATGCACTATAATATCTCCCGCGCAGATGGATAATCTCTGAAGAGTTCGGCTGCTGAGACAGTATTCGGTCGGGAGGACATTAGTCGGGTAAAAATGAAGAGCGCAAAACATTTTTTAACGCTTTCAGTGCAGAGCAAATTCGCTTAAAACTGGCCTTCAGCTAAGAGCCAGCGCAAAAAAAAATGATCATGCTCGCGACACTTCGCAGCTATTCCAATCCAAGTGAACTCGCTCCGCATATTTCCTTCTTCATGCCGTTTGATTGTCTCCATCCGCATGTAATAGGATAAACTGTAACTAGAACACTTGGCCCCGTTTTAATTAAAGCCAAGCTAATCTTCAAGATTGAAGTAAACTAGCAGATATCCGCTACTTTGTTCGTGGTAGTAAAATGTTTAATCTGCTTTTATTATGCTTTTATACAACCGCTCTGAGGCGGCTGCCTCACGGTACATTGACTAGCTTTGCCCCTTAGCTTTACTCGTATGCAATTCACGTTCTTCTCAGAGCTGACTATTTTCTTCTTCTTTATCAACCGATAGACGTCCAGCAATGGACATCTATGGGGGTTTGCCTAAGCTTCCCGGTGCGGGGTCGCCACTCCAGCACTTTAGGTCTCCAATGACCCGCTCTTCGGACTATGTGCTATGACGATGACTTTAGTTCTCCTACGGATCTCCTCATTTCATCTTATTAGATCTGACTATAACATTATGTTTTATTAAAGCTTTTTTATGACCCTGCTTAGTGAACTACAAGACCATCAATCGAATTTTCTTGTCATTCAAGATGCCATACTATCGCCGTAGTTCGACGGCTAAAGTGAAATAAACACCTTTGAAGAAATGATACTCTCAGTAATGGTCAAACTGTATAGTTGCAGCAACAAAATACTCCATTTTCCATACTCTATAAATAATAAAACAGTGTAAGTGCGTCACCTGGTCTCTTATAATGACAAGGTTAAAATATAAGGGGTTTACATTTCAAATATAGTTCTCAGACAACTATCATGATCAAGAGCTTACTGCCAATAATAATTAGATACATGGAAAGTACTTGCCAGGTTGAATACCTGGTATAAATGTAGGGGAATTGCAAGTGTATTCCCCTATCTAATTGGCTACAAGTCATTCCCCTAGCCTGTTATTGCAACAGTTAACTCTTGGTCATGGTCGTTGGTCATGGACAAACCTTGAGTTCAAGAGGTTCGTTTAAAAATAGAAACAAGAACGCTTTATACGTACCGAGATCAAAACAAAAACCCAAGTTTGTGGAAGGATCTACGACCCACACTAATGAGATTCAGAGGAGGATTCAATCTATTAAAGACAATAAGCAACACATGTAAATTAAAAATTTCAAATAACCCCTATATGTGAATCTATGGCCAGATGATATATCCGATCCGATTTTCTGCTCCATCATTAGATGCTCCTTCTCCATCCTCGATCATTTTTTTGACAACCGCTCATTATTTATTTATTTTCCTAATCTAACCCAACTTGGTAAAAGCCGCAGTAAAATCGATCCACTCGTTGAGGAGCTACGCGTGAACACGCAGATATACAGATACACACGTAAAACTTATAATAACCCTCTTTTTTATCAGGGGTTAAAAAAGTAGTTTGGATATAAAAGATTTGAAGTTTATTCGCATATAAGCCTTTGTAATCTAATAAAATGTTCCTAATTAAAAATTGTTACCTTGACCGACCTGTTTATATACCTGTCATATTTGAGAACATAATATACCTATTTGGGCTTATATTTCGTGCTCGTGATTTACTAGGGAGTATGTTGTATCGCTTAGATTTAGGTTAAAAAAACCATCAACAACCCCTAATTTTCCGGGACAAAAATAACCTATGTCGGTTTCCAAGATGCGAAATATTTATGAGCCTTTCGTCAAAATCAATTTAGCGGTTGAGCCGGGTCACACTTTTGCAATAATATTATAAAAGTTTTATGAATTTCTTAGAGAATTTAACACAAATCCACGAGGACGGAATCACTGACAAAAAGGTAGTATTTTTAACTCCCGACGTGAATAGAGGTGTGTTATAAGTTTGACGTGTGTGTGTCTGTGTATCTGTGTATAAGTCTGTTCTCTCGTAGCTCCCTAACGAATTGACCGATTTTGATGCGGTTTGAATGCTAACGAGATCGAAATAGATCTTAGCTATAATAATTTATGAAAATCTGCTCAGGTCGTTTGAAGATCATCAGCTCATTTCCTACTTAATTAAAGGGTCTTACAAACTTTCACTGGTATTATTATAAAACCTATCCAATCCTATGAAGATGTAGGAAAGTGTAAAATATTTACAATTTGGTAAAACAGAATGCAATCACGAATATTCACACATATTCGATTTTCAATTTTTTGGATAAGGTACAATAATAAAAGGCTTCCTTTTCCCCTATAATTACAATTTGGGTACCTTCAAATCAAGAGTGAATAGGCATTTTCTAGGCAAGCGCGTTCTATTTTAGGCTGCATCTTCACTTACCATCAGGTGTGATCGCAGCCAAGCGCTAGTCTTTATAATCATCATCATCGCGTGTCTTCTTCGAAGTGAAGTTTGGCGGTCAGCATACGAAAAGCTTCTCAAGGCAAGGCCGCTTCCTTCAGTTTAGGATAGCTAAGCCCAGTCCATTCCCTCACATCGTCCAACCACTTGCGTCTTTGGATTTATATAATATTTTGATTTATATAATATTTAAAAAAAAATTAACCTTTAGCTAAAATTTTGTATTAAATAAAATAAATGATGAATGATGAATCACCAACTCTTATCTTACCTTTTGAAGTTATCATTTTGCCAGCGCCGATCTTGCACGAGTTTAGTCACAACATTGTAGTGCTTCGAATTAAACTTAATTCAGTACACATTCCAGTCAGTATCATCTAATAGTCAACATTGTGCATTATTTACGCAAATTTTATACTAACATCGCGGAAATTTTTCGCAAATTTCACAGTTTTCATACATCACATGCGGTATATTAGAAACTCAAAAACTCCACTACTTATAAATAGCCTTCGTTCTTGCAAATGTCAAGAGAGAGTGCAATTGAAAACAAGGTTGTGAAGCAAGCGCGGGAAAATGTGTCAAGGTTAGGCAGCCACCACAATGCCGACACCGCGTCGACCACTGCAACAAATCCTCACAATCCACACTTAATATATACCCTAAATACTTTTTGATTTACTAAAACATCTACGGCTATTAATTACATTCAACTACACTTCAAACCTAACGGAAACACGCGGAACAACATTCGCCCTGAACTGCGAACACCGTGCTATTTTTCAAAACAACTTTCCATTTTAAAACTATTCCATTTTCAAATTTTTGACATCTCTCGTGAGGTGCAACCTCCCGCGACGCAACATCCCTCTTTCGTGCTAAAAGGAGACTGGAAGTGCCGATAGAGGCCACTAGCTGCGAAATTGGCGCAATTTTAACGCATGCGCAGGACATTTGCGAACCGGCGGGATCCGACGTGACCCGATGCCCCTCGCTTGATAGAAAAATCGAGGACGTAACGTGACGTCAAGCGTTCGTACCACAAATACAATATGGGTTAATCGGACGAAACAAAAACAACACCTAGGGCCATTTCCACGTCGTGTCAACAGCCAGGCTTTATTGGTTGGTTCCTATCTAAAAAGGCTTACGTAATCCAACTTTTACTATCATCCGCACTAGCAATTAGAGCGGTGCTTAAGGTAAATTATGGCTCTACCAAGCCATCTATTCACTTTTATCGTTTAAGCTTTCATTATTCTTATGAGGAAAATAAAAATCCTTTTCCTTGATCCCGGTGGTGGAATTGTTTTGAATATTCGACCATTATGGGTCCTTTTTAGCCCTAATTTAAGTCGCGTTTCCCTAGAAAATTTCTTCCCCTGCTCTTTTTCTCATAAATAACGTTTGGAGACGGAAGGCGTCTTTGATATTAAGATTACGAAGGCGAAGAATTTCAGACTTTGAAACGTCTGCATTATTGAAAAATGATTTGTAAGAGCGAATTTCTGATTTCTTAATTAAACCGCAATTTTTTTTTAATGAAAATAAATCAGTCTACGAAAATACATGATATTTATTTTTATAAGCTGACTTATCAGCATCATGTGGTACCATCTTTAAACTGAAACGCGGCGGTCAGTTAGAGAAAATTTTTACGGTCATGTGCTATTTACTTTATTTCGCGGTAGGTACTTTATGTCGAGTCTATAGCCTTATATCGTTCAACCACTTCCTTTTCGGTCGTCGCGGCGCCCTTCTTCCAGCTATCTTGCCTTCGAGGATCATTTATGGAAACTCATAGAGGGATCCTCGTTGCAGGTGGCTGAAAACAGCAACTTGTCATCTGCAAACAGATGTTCCGTTTGCAGTTTACACTTTCTAGTACGCGAATCTTTCAGATGAAGTCTCTCCATGATATTATAAAAATACTCTGATGTTTATTCTTAAAAAGGTGTTCTTTCTAGATCATAATAAGCATATTATGTCAAATTAAGAAACCCAGGGACCAATGTCTATGATAAATTACCGCTTTTTTTAAGATTCAATGAAACGACGGCCCCCGCGCCTGAAGAGTTATTATGGCAATAACGAAGCTGAGAAAAAATATTATACTTAGACTGGAAAAATTTTCTTCAGTTCAAGTAACTTTCAGCCTTTTAGTATTCCGTATTTGAAAAGAATAAAAATTCTTTTCAAAAAACCGACTTCAAACGCCACTACAAAGTATAAAAATAATTTTATTTTGTACACGTTTGTTGAAGTCGGGCGGCTTAAAAAGAAACGATGAAACCGATACGCGATGCTCACCCGATTTCAATAAGCGTGTCTCTTATATGTCACCATAAGGCAAGCGTCGCGCATCGATTTCATCGTTTCTAGTTAAGCCCGCCCGACTTCAACAAACGTGTACAAAATAAAATTATTTTTATACTTTGTAGTGGCGTTTGAAGTCGGTTTTTTGAAAAGAATTTTTATTTTAAGCTTTTTAGTGTAGCTTGTTCCTGCTCTCTTTCTCCCCTCCCTCCAACACTACGGTACTAAAGTAGTCTATACTTGGTACCTACAGTACTTATTAACAACACACAATTTCTAAAGAGCTAGGACCAGGAGTTCCATGATGTAGTCCATGCTTGGTACCAACAATATCAATTCGTAAGCGACAGTTCCTAAATCCTTACAGATTAGGTAGGCAGTACCCCTGCAGCATCAGTATTGAAGAGCTAGGACCTTGAGCTCCACGATGTAGCCTATGCTTAATACTAACAATATCAATTCGCAAGCGAATGTCCCTAAATCCTCACAGTTTAGGTAGGCAGTACCCTGCAGCATCAGGAGTGAAGAGCTAGGACCTTGAGCTCCACGGTGTAGACTATGCTTATTACTAACAAAATCAATTCGCAAGCGAAAGTTCCCAAATTCTCACAGTTTAGGTGGGCAGTACCCTGCAGCATCAGGATTGAAGAGCTAGGACCTTGAGCTCTACGATGTAGGCTATGCTTAATACCAATAATATCAATTCGCAAGCGAAAGTTCCTAAAACCTCATAGTTTAGGTGGGCAGTACCCTGCAGCATCAGGATTGAGGAGTCGGACCTGAAGCTCTAAGATCTAGTATATGCTTAGGCCATGCATACCAATTCGTAAATGACAGTTCCTAAAACCCCATAATTTAGGGGGAAAGTACCTCTGCAGCATCAGACTTGAAGAGTTGAAGGTAAAAAATTTTATGGGACCATTTCGCGAGTTTCCTCTGTCGATTAAAAAAAAAATCGCGTGAATCGGTCCAGAAACCCCGGAGTAATCGGTGGGCATACATAGAAAAAAAAAAAGATACCGGCCGAATTGATAACCTCCTCCTTTTTGGAAGTCGGTTAAAAAAGGTCCACTCTTGGAAACACCTGTGTGTAGCAGCTATCAGCCATTTTTTTTTTATATTTACAGCCAGCAAATGAGCAGGCGGGTCACCTGATGAAGTACAGGACATCAGCTAAGACTGTAGTCTTACACCTAGTCTTCTTTTCAGGGTTCAATTCCTGGTTACACAGAATCTGTCTTTTCGGAGCTAGGTGGGGTTCTAGATTTAAATAACACATTCATCAATGCAATCACGCTCACGCTGTTTCTCAATAACTCCTCACGCTGTTTCTCAATGAAAGAGAAACAGCGTGAGGAAACCTGCATAGTTTTCTTAAGTTAACTGGGAGAGGCCTGTGTTCAGTAATAGACGTCCAAATGCATCCAAATGACGTCCAAATTATGATGAATGACTAGGTCTTGTCTTATCCTTAAATAGTTTTTCGGAAAGAATAAATAATCGTTGGTATCGAAAAATATGAGCGCAAAAGTTTCAATTTGACGGTTCCTACGCGGCATCGTAATGGAACGATAAATCGTTCACAATGTTAGTATCAAACCCATGTGAAAGTTCTGCAACACTAAACACTGATAGAGAATGGAATAAATCATAAAAAACTACGACGTTCCATATTTTTCTCTGTTTTTGTTCGATGTGCAAGTTTGGTCTGCGAATAACACTGACAGCAAAATTTGTGGCTTTAAAAGTAAAACTTTTAGATTAGATTTCTATTTTAGTTAGATTTTCAATACAAAACCTGTCAAAATAGCAAATTACTCTCGGATAAGACATTTTTAGTTGGTGAAATCGGCTTCAAACTTTATATAGGATTGGGATTTTCCCTATGTTAAAATTAAATTATTTCTTAATAATTGTTATTTATTAAATAGAGGGTCTTCAGTCTTCCAAAATAATAAAATACGACGTGTATTTTTAACACTAAATGTTTCAAGTTTGAAAACAATTTTAAATTATCGGTTAAACTTAATGAAAATTTTTAGACACTTGATAACTAAATATCTAATGTCGGTGTCTTTGGTTTATTAGATTTCCGTAAATTATTTAATTATTTGGCAATAGGTGGAACACATCAAAGAACTTATGGACGTTGGGATCCCAATGTGCTGGAATGTACCCAGCAGCGAGAGGCTCAGCGTTGGTAGACCCCTGCGTTGCGTTTTCCAGAACTTTCTCCTACATACTCGTCCTACATAAACATAACAGATTTACGAACTTGAAAAGTTACACTAGGAACTACCTAGAGGACATTTACTTAAAAATTATAGCTTGGAAGTTCCATAGATAAAATTTTATTTATACAAGCTACCCTTGAACTTAACTCTGCCTTGTCCTTGAAAATTGGATTCCGTTTTATCTAAAAGACTTATGAAGTAATCGATTTTACTTAAACCTAATAAAATTTAATTATACTGCATCGGATGCTATGTAAAGTGTCGGCTAATGCGTTATTTATGGAACGAAATCGAGAAAGACCGATGCATACTAGGGTTGCCGCGTTGAATCGGACCTCGAGCTTAAAATTCTATAAAAGTGCCACATATCAAAACTTTGTATGTAAATCTTTAAACTCATGTAACTTAAAAACGAAACAAAAGAAGAAATTTTTACCAAAATCTGTCAAACTACGGAAACAGAGCGTACCTATAGTCTATTCAATAAGTCAGTTGACTTGCGTGGGTTACTTTTTTCCATGTATTCCACCTTTCCATATTAATTAACCTTATTTTTATTAAAATCACATTTATTTTTACGCAAATTATCAAACTGTTTGATTCATTAAAGACTGTTTCTACAACCTATTTTTCCATTCACTCATGTCTACTGACTTATTGAACAGAGAGTCTGTTCTCAAATCTCAATCTACAAAATATGTTAATGTTTTCTATGGGACGTTTATGGCGTTCGGAGAACTAACAAGCGTCACCCATGATAATGTGCACTTTATGTTTGGTCTATGTACGTAACATCCTTTAAACAACACGTTGCTGTTCTATCATCACTCATTAATAAACCTACCAAACCATCAGATAAACCTGTTTTTGAATAAAAACAAACCGTATTCAAATCGATCCATCTATTTCGGCCCTAGATGACAGATAATTCCAAAATAAATTACGATTACCAGTGAAAGAACGTTAAAAATCTAGAAGTAGATCCAGTAATTACCTACTCTAAACAAACTCGCCAAAATAATAATTATACATTATAGACAGCGCTCAAATTAAAATTATTTTTGAAGTTTGAATCATGAATTGAACATTGAATCCGAAATCTTTATTTAATCTTCAAACGAGACTTTTGGTGTAGACTCAATTCTTTGAAGAGCACTTCAATATTTGATAATAATTAATATAATTTTGAATTAAAATGTTTCGTTTTTGAATTAAGAGGTTAACTGCCACGTTTAACGTTGAACTCTATTTGTTTTTTTTATTTTATTCGCTTTAATTCAGGGGTGGATTAAGAATAAAAAAAATAGGCAAACCCCAAAAGAACAGCTGAAAAATCAAAAAAATCAAAATTGGTAATTTTATATAGGAATCACCACTTCAGATTACTTTTAATAGATGGCGCGTGCAAAACAGCGCTTAAAAGCTAGTTCTTTATAAAAACAAAAAAACGTGTGGCACTCGGGGAATGCCGCGGTAAAGCTATTGCATAGCATTTTTTATCAACGCCATCTAGCGGTGAGAGGAGTCCCGTGGCAGGTTATTTTCGTTACGGAATTTCTGGATTCGGTCTCCACGCTCAAGGCCCGCGATAAAAGCTATGCAATAGCTTAATAATTTTGAATTCGAGTCCGAAAAAATGAATTTAAATTAGGGACATCCCTAATAAGGCGACATGTTTCCTATCACCATTAAAATATTGACTGTGGACTCATTACTCACAACAACGAGTCCATAATAACACGCCGGGTACAATAATCGCCTAAATTGTGCATAAATCATAGCCTATATTGTAACCACGTATAAACTGGAGGTGACAACTGTCCGAGTGTAGTGGTTACTGACCAACTTGCACCTGCACTGGGATTTTCTAAAAATAATTGCATCATATTTTGTTTTTAAGCTATTGCGTAGCTTCTATCGCGGGCCAGCGTGGAGACCGAATCCAGAAATTCCGTAACGAAAATAACCTCACACGGGACTCCTCTCACCGCTAGATGTCGTTGATAAAAAATGCTATGCAATAGCTTTACCGCGGCAGTCCCTGAGTGCCACACGTCTTTTTTTTAATACATTATAGCCACTCGCTTGACCACTATCACACCTGATGGAAAGTGATGATGTGGTCTAAGGTGTAACGCGTTTGCCTAGAAAATGCCTATTCATTCTTGTTTTAAAGATGTTGTTTATTTCAGTACTATAATGATTGCATGAGTGTAACGATCGCATTCATCTTATAGGTTGAATTTATGGTGTTGTTACTGCATCAATGCATTTTAACCAATAGCGACATCAGTGGCGGATTTATCTTTAGGCTGAGTACTAAGCTAGAGTCTAGGGCGGTAGATTTTAGGCTTTGGGGCCAAAACATTTTACATATATAGAGTTTTATAAAAAAATTAAACCATTATTATTCGTTTAATACATGCTATTAGTTTTTCTCTCTGTTTTTTTAAGCTATTGCATAGCTTCTATCGCGGGCCAGCTTGGAGACCGAATCCAGAAATTCCGTAACGAAAATAACCTGACACGGGACTCCTCTACGGTGAGCCGCTAGATGGCGTTGATAAAAAATGCTATGCAATAGCTTTACCGCGGCAGTCCCCGAGTGCCACACGTCTTTTTAATTTATACTTTAATATAATATACCTATTACTTACCTTTAATAAAACCTTATAATTAAAACAAAGCAAATTTTTATATCTGATTGTAGATCGATGTTACCAAGTAAGTAGGTACATAAAGGTTTAACAAAACAAATGTTTATTTATTATTCAAAACGACTATTATAATTTGTTTAACTTGTAATTTGTTAAGCACGATATATCACGTGAAAATATTAATAAAACGAATCCGTCCGAGAATAAATTAATTGTTAAAGACGTTAAAGACATAAATATTATTTATTACGAGGTGGAGCAAAATGAATGCGAACCAAAAACGGGAAGGTCCCGCTGCGTACACCGCTCTATAATTTCCTTTTGACATAAGGCACCCTGTGAACTAGCTTCGAACCAGTAGCTGGTAGACGTAATAACGTTGATAACTAGGGAAAAGTTTATATAAACTGTAACCCGTAACGGAAAATTGATCCTTTCCTTCTTAAAAAAAAATATTAAGCCGGATAGAAAAGCATAATGTATTTGCTATGAACTATGCACGGTTAAAAGCCTACTCATACCTACTCTGATCACGAACGATTTGCTCTTATTCATTGAAGAGTTCCATCCTTCATCTCCGATGATATTCTTCTTTCTAAATATTAGATATTCTTTGGTGAAGATCTGAATCTTCACCAACTTTAAATGGGACCAAATTGGTCCCAGGTTGGACGATACGTCCTTTTAAATAAAAACAAAAGTTATAGAGTAACATCGCCAAAAAAAAATACAAGTCGAATCGAAAACCTCCTCGTTTTTTAAAGTCGGTTAAAAATGTAGCCTATGTCACCCGGACTGCTTATAGCTAATCTATTGACAATTCATTCATCAAAATCATTTCAGTAGTTTAGGCGCTACTGTGGAAGATTTGTAGTTACATACATACATAATACATACATTTATTTATGAATATCCATAGATTATCTATGAGTATACATAGAAAAGAGACTATTATAAGTTGCATTTTTTATACTAATTTTATTACTTATTTTTGAAAAAGTGTGTATCCAGCCTAAAAAACAGATCACACTTATAACCCCGTAGGAAGTCCACAGTTAGTGTCATCTTACACAAAACTACAACTAATAATGACTCTCTAACTACTTATCCTTATACTAATATTATAAATGCGAGTGTTTTTTTTTTCTTGGTTTGTAGGTTTTTCCTTCAATCATGCAGCGACGGAGCAACGAATCAACATTCTTTTCCGTGTGGGCATAATTAAGAACCTGTAGTAGTGACGAAGGCTACTAATTCCGGAAAAATAGAAACGTACGATTTTAAAAACGTTGCTCTACGCAGACGAAGTAAGAGGCAAAACGTAGTAGATACAGGTGATAGTAATGCTATTAATGATCGTCGAACCTAAAAAGTGTCAAATACAATAAAAAAGTTCTTAAAAAAATTTATTTATGCCTTAACAGCACGCGTCATATACTAAAGTTTTTTTATTTTTTTAATAGATACGTAATATACGAATACCTATCTGCGTACATAAATAGTAAGTACGTAATAGTTAAAATGAGTTCGAAGAACTGATGATCGTTGGAATGGAGTCAAAAAGTGCTGCAGTGACGACCCCGCACTGGGACGCGCAGTGTAGAGAGCCGCTGCATACAGGCGGCGTAACATCGAGGCCTGTGGAAGAGACCTTTGTTCAGTGGTGGACGACTATCAGTTGGTAAAGAAGTTGATTATTCGAGGGTCGCGTAGATCCCGCGCGCAGTATAGTTTTGCGATCCATAATAACGAGTGTTGTTAAGGGTTTTTGGTGTTCGGAAGCGACAGATTATTGCATTAAGCGGTACATTACACCGCCACTTATCGGCACTTGCGCCAATGTACTGATTGGTGACGTCCGCTGCGACGCTGCCCCATTATCCAATTTGTGATGCCTATCGTGACTGACATTGATATCATCCAGCTTATAAAATGTAGTTGTACCGAGCCGTACACATAACTTACTTAATACAGTTCAATAAACCTTCTGGGAATCTGTTAGAGCCTTTAGCAGTCAGTAGGATTCTCGCAGAATGAAAGGGATTCTGTTTGACAGCAACGAAATCATAGCAACATTGCCGGTTCTGCTCGTAATGCAGACTCGTAATTTCGTCTCGGAAACTTGCTAATAGCCTAGGGCCGATCACTTAAAATAAGTCTTATCTGAGGGTAGACATTTTGGCAGGTTTTCTATACAAAATCTGTTAGAATGCCCAATATATTCCCCAGTAAAGCGTTAGTCGACGTCGTTGAAATCGGATCTTAAATTGGCAAAATAAAGTGAATTATTCATAATTGCTACTGTTTTTTTTTTTGTTTGGTCATATTATTTAATTAGTTGAATAGGTAAATAATAATTATTATGTTTCTACACCTTTTACATACTATGTCCAGCCAATCAAATTGTATCGTATGATGCCATTGTTGTATCGTGGTCGCAAAAATATCATAAATTCAGCCAATTACCCCAACTGAGAAGGTGGTAATGATTGATGCAGTATTTACGTAAACGACAAACGGGTTGATTACAATCCTAGACAAAGATAAAAATAGGAAGGGCACCTACTTCGAAGCGTATAGAACGCATTTTGAATACCCACTGGCAATTAATATATATATAGCTACTCGTGCTGATTCACTGATTCACTCACTCACTCACTCACTGACTCATTGATCACCTCTCCTGTAAAATTTTGTATGGAAAAAAATTTTTTCACGCATGGTTTCGTATAGAGGACAAAAATTCATTCGGAGCAAAAATATGGAGAGAGCTGATGATTGAGGATTTCGGAGACGGGTGAGGAGCACCGGCCAGGGTATCGAAGATAGGTGGGGGGTGTTCAACCAAATGTCACTCGAAACCTCATCCAATTGGCAGAGAGCCGAAAAAAAATTCCAAAATGGCGGATTCAAGATGGCGGCCATACAAATTTCGTCGGTGTCTATCTCGGAGAGTATAAAAGATGAAGGAGTGGTTTTTTTAACAAAGATGATCAGGACCCATTGGTCTACGTGATGAATAGAAAAAAATTCAAGATGGCGGAATTTATTTTTTTCCATACAAAATATATGCAAAACGGTATACGGTTCCTTTTCAGAATTTCTGATGGTTTCGTATAGAGGACAAAAAATTATTTGGAGAAAAATATGGAGAGAGCTGATGGTTGAGGATTTCGGAGACGGGTGAGGAGCACAGCCAGGATATCGAAGATAGGTAGGGAGTGTTCAAACAAAAGTCACTCGAAACCTCATCCAATTGGCAGGGAGCTGAAAAAAAATTCAAAATGGTGGATTCAAGACGGCGACCATACAAATTTCGTCGATGTCTATCTCGGAGAGTATAAAAGATGAAGGAGTGGTTTTTTTAACAAAGATGATCAGGACCCATTGGTCTACGTGATGAATAGAAAAAAATTCAAGATGGCGGATTTTTTTTTCATATACAAAATATATGCGTTCCTTTCCGCTGATGGTTTCGTAAAAAGGACAAAAATTCATTTGGATGAAAAATATGGAGGGAGCTGATGATTGAGGATTTCGGAGACGAATGAGGGGCACGGTCAGGGTATTGAAGATAGGTTGAGGGTGCCCAAACAAAAATCACTCGAAACCTCATCCAATTGGCAGAGGGCCGAAAAAAACCTGCAAATTGGCGGATTCAAGATGGCGGCCATACAAATTTCGTCAGTGTCTATCTGACAAAGAATAAAAAATCGAAGAATGGTTTTGTGGCAGAAAATGATCAAGCCCTGAAAGTCTAAGAGCAGAAAAACCGCGGTCCGCTGCAGCGGGCCGCGCACCCACGCGCCCTACTAGTTTAATTATATTATTATTCGATATCAAACCAGGATTACAAAAACCAATCACTTAAAAAAATATATTTTAGCCTAATCGCAAGATCCGCTTTTAAGAGACACTCCTCATTAGGTAAGTATTTCATTGAACTAAATCTCCTAAGGGCCGATTTCACCAACATAATACATCTTATCCGAGCGTTTTGACAGTTTAGAATTATTCTGACAGTTTTTGTATTAAAAATTTGCCAAAATATGCTTGGTTGGTTAAGGCTTATTTTACTTTGGTGATATCGGCCCTAAGCCTACTAGAGATTTTACGTATCGAAATAACAGATTTAATATACTTAATTTAATCCCGACAATGACAGGCTGTGACCGTCGGACTAACGTCACGATAATGCGATCCCCACCGTTCGTTGGAGCCAGGTTAATATCTCTGGACAGTTATTAAAAGTATAGACACGGCTGAGAATAATTCAAAGAACCGTATCAAATTCAATTGCTGAATCACGGCGAGTACTTATGTTATGGTCGGAGGAGGTATTAAATATGCGCCAGAAGACTCATTGGTGACGAAGCGCTGGTCAACTCCAAACTTCAAAGTTTGGAGCATCGGCGAAAAGTTGCCTGTCTGTCGGTATTCTACAGAATATATTTCGGAGAGTGTGCTCAGGAACTTTTCAACTTGGTTCTGCCGTCACCATTCTACCATCGAAACGCAAGGCACAGAAAAGATCTGCACCCCTACGTAGTTGAAGTTCCAAGAACGCGCACTAAGCGCTTTGCTTCTTCGTTCCTGATACGCACCGCTAGGATTTGGAATGCCCTTCCGGCTTCCGTTTTTCCCTCTAACTATAATTTGGGTACCTTCAAATCAAGAGTGAATAGGCATCTTCTAGGCAAGCGCGTTCCATCTTAGGCCGCATCTTCACTTACCATCAGGTGTGATCGCGGTCAAGCGCTAGTCTATATATTTAAAAAAAAAAAAAAATATGACAAAGTTCTAATGCGGTCCTATAAACTCGTACAACGTATCATTTTTGTGATCGGTTTAAGAAGTTTTTTCAACAATACCCGCGAAAACTTTTTTGCTTCCATTCGTTTCTATCGGCGTCCTCCTCGAATATGTTTTATAACTGTTTATATTAATAAAACTTACTAGGTACCTTTTATATATACAATACCTAATTATGAAGTTGGAGGAACAATTTTATTATTAGGTATAGGAGATAACTAGTAGGGCGCGTGGGTGCGCGGCTCGCTAAAGCGAACCGCGGTTTTTCTGCTCTTAGACTTTCAGGGCCTGATCATTTTCTACCACAAAACCACTATTCCAACTTGTACACTCTTTAAGATAGACATCGACGAAATTTGTGTGGCCGCCATCTTGAATCTGCCATTTTGGTGTTTTTTTTTTCAGCTCATTGCCAACTGGATGAGGTTTCTAGTGATTTTTGGTTGGGCACCCTCAACCTATCTTCAATACCCTGACCGTGCTTCTCGCCCGTCTCCGAAATCCTCAATCATCAGCTCTCTCTCCATATTTTTCCTTCAAATGAATTTATGTCTTCTATACGAAACCGTCAGAAATTTTAAAAAGGAACCGTACCAAAGTCTTGCATATATTTTGTATGGAATAAAATTAATTCCGCCATCTTGAATTTTTTTTCTATTCATCAAGTAGACCTTCGGGTCCTGATCATCTTTTTCCAAGAAACCACTCTTCCATCTTTTATAGTCTCCGAGATAGACACCGACGAAATTTGTATGGCCGCCATCTTGAATCCGCCATTTTGGAGTTTTTTTTCGGCTCTCTGCCAATTGGATGAGGTTTCGAGTGACATTTGGTTGAACACCCCCCACCTATCTTCGATAACCTGGCCGGTGCTCCTCACCCGTCTTCGAAATCCTCAATCATCAGCTCTCTCCATATTTTTCTTCCGAATGAATTTTTGTTTTCTATACGAAACCATCAGAAATTTTGAAAAGGAACCGTATAAAGTCTTGCATATATTTTGTATGGAAAAAAATAAATTCCGCCATCTTGAATTTTTTTTCTGTTCATCAAGTGGACCTTCGGCTCCTGATCATCTTTTGCCAAGAAACCACTCTTCGATCTCTAATACTCTCCGAGATAGACACAAACAAAATTTGTATGGCCGCCATCTTGAATTCGCCATTTTGGAGTTTTTTTTCGGCTCTTTGCCAATTGGATGAGGTTTCGAGTGACATTTGGTCGAACACCCCCCACCTATCTTCGATACCCTGGCCGGTGCTCCTCACCCGTCTCCGAAATCCTCAATCATCAGCTCTCTCCATATTTTTGTTCCGAATGAATTTTTGTCCTCCATACGAAACCGTGAGTGAAAAAAAATTTTTTCATACAAAATTTTACAGGAGAGGTGATCAATGAGTCAGTCAGTGAGTCAATCAGTGTGTCAGTGAATCAGCCCCAGTAGCTATATATATATTAACTAGTAGGGCGCGTGGGTGCGCGGCTCGCTAAAGCGAACCGCGGTTTTTCTGTCCACCAAGTAGACCTTCGGGTCTTGATCATCTTTTTCCAAGGAACTACTCTTCCATCTTTCATAGTCTCTGAGATATACATCGACGAAATTTGTATGGCCGCCATCTTGAATCCGCCATTTTGCAAGTTTTTTTCGGCTCTCTGCCAATTGGATGAGGTATTGAGTGACATTTGTTTGAACACCTCCCACCTATCTTCGATACCCTGGCCGGTGCTCCTCACCCACCTCCGAAATCCTCAATCATCAGCTCTCTCAATATTTTTCCTCCAAATGAATTTATGTCCTTGATACGAAACCATTTGAAAAGGAACCCTATCAAAGTCTTGCATACATTTTATATGAAAAAAATAATCCGCCATCTTGAATTTTTTCTATTCATCACGTAGACCATCGGGTCCTGATCATCTTTTTCCAAGAAACCACTCTTCCATCTTTTATAGTCTTCGAGATAGACACCGACGAAATTTGTATGGCCGCCATCTTGAATCCGCCATTTTGGAGTTTTTTTTCAGCTCTCTGCCAATTGGATGAAGTTTCGAGTGACATTTCTTTGAACACTCCCCACCTATCTTCGATATCCTGGCCGTGCTCCTCACCCGTCTCCGAAATCCTCAACCATCAGCTCTCTCCTTATTTTTCCTCCGAATGAATTTTTGTCCTCTCTACGAAACCATCAGAAATTTTGAAAAGGAACCAATTAAAGTTTTGCATATATTTTGTATGGAAAAAAATAAATTCCGCCATCTTGAATTTTTTTTCTATTCATCAAGTAGACCTTCGAGTCCTGATCATCCTTTTCCAAGAAACCACTCTTCCATCCTTTATAGTTTCCGAGATAGACACCGACGAAATTTGTATGGCCGCCATCTTGAATCCGCCATTTTGGAGTTTTTTTTCGGCTCTCTGCCAATTGGATGAGGTTTCGAGTGACATTTGGTTGAACACCCCCCACCTAACTTCGATACCCTGGCCGGTGCTCCTCACCCGTCTCCGAAATCCTCAATCATCAGCTCTCTCCATATTTTTGTTCCGAATGAATTTTTGTCCTCTATACGAAACCATGAGTGAAAAAAAAATTTTCCATACAAAATTTTACAGGAGAGGTGATCAATGAGTCAGTCAGTGAGTCAGTGAATCAGCACGAGTAGCTATATATATAGTAATATAAAAGACTGAAAGACGGACAAGTGCACCCAAGGTCTAAAATTTGGTACGCTTATCTCACGAAGTTACGAGCGCTTTACTTGTGGTTACGTCGTGTACATGCACATTGCGTAAGTGTGCGGGCCTGTCAAGAGCCTAGGCGGGAGCGGTCAAGCGTTAGCAAGCTCTCGCTCACACTTGTACAGATACGATACACACAACCATGAGCTACGGGCCCTCGTGAAATGAAAGAACTATAACTTGTCAAAATAATAACAGCATCATTATTCATTGGATGCCTTAATGACAGATGGACGAAAACACTAATTGAATCCTAATAGCGAACATGCATTGTGATATGGTTGTGTGATCCAATAACATCGCACGACTGAACTTTGTTTCCGCATCGCTGCGCCAAGAAGACAAGATTTGACAAGTGTTCGTGATTGCTTAGCTAGATTTTTTTTTATACATTACTAGCTGATGCCCGCGACTTCGTCCACGTGGATTTAGTTTTTAAAATCCCGCGGGAACTCTTGAATTTTCCGGGATACAAAGTATCTATGTCCTCAACTATACCCAAAAATCGCGTCGATCCATAGCTCTGTTGCAGCGTTATTGAAAGACAAAGCAACAAACAAACACACTTTCGCATTTATAATATTAGTAAGGATTAGTAAGGATAGGCACACGCTTGACCACTATCACACCCGATGGAAAGTGATGATTGGAGGGGAGAGGTTCTCCTCTCCCCTCCAAATAAGTCCATGAAAAGAGCTACTGCTGCTGAAAAGAGCAGAATCTGCATTCCACCGGTGGTAGTCATGACGTGTCATAAGAGCTACAAGTTGAATTTGAATTTGAATTTGTTCAGTTGGTTAAATTTATTTAAAAAAAAAAAAGATAACCAAATTGATAATTAAATTTACATATATTTAAATGAATAATTACTTTAACTAATAGATAAATGAAATGAAACGAAATGAATAATTGCTTTAGCTGATAGATATATTATTATTTAATAATAATAATTAACCTTTCTGTTTGAACTCATGCTAAATGCCGATTATTATCTAGACAGCGTCCCAACTCCCGATAGACCTAGCAATGATTTAGTATGAAAGCTAGGACTTTGACCATGAACTTTCCGAATAAATGTTTTTGTATCAAACCTAAATATTAATTTTATTAATAAATCGAAATATAGTTGAGTACTTGGAGAATGATAGAGGCTACTTTATCTCGGAAAAGTAAATATTATAATAACAAGGATGTTAATTAAAAACCTAACTTCACGCAGACGAATTCGCGGGCATTTAGCTGGTAGCACTTATAAATAATCATATTTTTTTATTCCATGAATACCTGCTTATAATCTATATAATTATATAAAAAGGCTTGTCCTGACTGACTGACTGACTGACTGACTGACGATCAACACACAGCCTAAACCACTGAAGTTAGAAACTTGAAATTTTGACAGTAGGTTCCTTTTATGACGTAGGCGAGCACTAAGAAAGGATTTTTCGAAAATCGCCCCCCAAGGGGGTAAAAAGGGGGGTTAAAGTTTGTATGAAACTCCGTCATTTTTCGAGTTATACTCATGAAATTCGGTATTTAGGCTTTAAATTGAAAACAAAAAAGTACGTGTTTCACAGTTTTTAAAAATTCTACCCCCTAAGGGGTTAAATAGGGGTTGAATGTTTGTATAATAGTCCTTCGTTCTTCAAGTTATTTTTCAAGTTACGTTTATGAAACTTGATATTTTGGCTCTTGATTAAAAATAAAGAATTACGTATTTTACATTTTTTTTAAATTCTCCCCCCAAGGGGGTAAAAAGGGGGGTTAAAGTTTGTATGAAACTCCGTCATTTTTCAAGCTATACCCATAAAATTCGGTATTTAGGCTTTAAATTGAAAACAAAAAAGTAAGTGTTTCACACTTTTAAAAAATTCTACCCCCTAAGGGGTTAAATAGGGGTTGAATGTTTGTATGATAGTCCTTCGTTCTTCAAGTTATTTTTCAAGTTATGTTTATGAAACTTGATATTTTGGCTCTTGATCAAAAATAAAGAATTACGTATTTTACATTTTTTGAAAATTCTCTCCCCAAGGGGGTAAAAAGGGGAATTTCAATATTCATAGTTAAGACAGGACAACGTCTGTCGGGTCCGCTAGTAGGTATATATTATACAAACCCCACGCTTTAAATTAAAAGCTTTCGCACGCATTAAAAGCTTTCCAATATCTTCAAAGAACTTCCGCAATTAGTGGTAGGTATAAGTTTTACTTTCTAGCTACCTACATGACATCCTACTAATATTATAAATGTGAAAGTGTGGATGTTTGGATGTTTGGATGTTTGGATGTTTGGATGTTTGTTACTCAATCACGCAAAAACGGCTGAACGGATTTGGGTGAATTTGGCATGCATGTAGCCTTTGACATGGAAAAGAACATAGGCTACCTTTTATCCCGATTCCTTAAGGAGTTCCCGAGGGAAAATTGAAAATTGTTTACGTGCTAAGCCGCAGGCAGACTGCTTCGAAATTTGGTATGCATGTAGCCTTTGACATGGAAAAGAACATAGGCTACGTTTTATCCCGATTCCTTAAGAAGTTCCCGAGGGAAAATTGAAAATTATTTACGAGCTAAGCCGCAGGCAGACAGCTTTGAAATTTGGTATGCATGTAGCCTTTGACATGGAAAAAAACATAGGCTACCTTTTATCCCGATTCCTTAAGTAGTTCCCGAGGGAAAATTGAAAATTGTTTAAGAGCTAAGCCGCGGGCAGACAGTTTTGAAATTTGGTATACATGTCACCTATGCTATGGAAAAGGACATGTGCTTTCTATACCGATCTCAAATAGTTCCCGTGGTAAGATTAAAAATTGTTAACGAACGAAGCTTTAGACCCAATTCTGAAGTCCGCGCAGACAAAGTCACGGGCAGAAGCTGCTACTACTACTACTAATTTTTAATCCCGATCTCTCAAATTTTTTCCGTGGGAAAAGCATAAATAATTGCTGCACACCAATAATATTACAAACGTGAAAATTTGTATGTTTGTTACTCAGTCACGTCGCAACGACTGAACCGATTTGGCATAGAGATAGATTATGGTCTGGAATAGGACATAGGCTACCTCTTATCCCGATTCTTTAAGTAGTTCCCGAGGGAAAATTGAAAATTGTTTAAGAGCTAAGCCGCAGGCAGACAGCTTTGAAATTTAGTATGCATGTCACCTATGCTATGGAAAAGGACATGTACTTTGTATACCGATCTCAAATAGTTCCCGTGGTAAGATTAAAAATTGTTAACGAGCGAAGCTTTAGACCCAATTCTGAAGTCCACGCAGACAAAGTCGCGGACAGAAGCTGCTACTACTACTACTAATTTTAATTCCGATCTCTCAAATTTTTTCCGTGGGAAAAGCATAAATAATTGCTGCACACCAATATCCTACTTCCTACTAATATTATAAATGTGAAAGTGTGGATGTTTGGATGTTTGGATGTTTGGATGTTTGGATGTTTGTTACTCAATCACGCAAAAACGGCTGAACGGATTTGGATGAAATTTGGCACAAAGATAGATTATGGTCTGGAATAGGACATAGGCAGTGGCGTGCACACAGGGTAGGCATAATGCGGAAAAATGATATAAAATGGAGAAAATCGCCAGTACGAGTTATAAAAACTTAAGGGTAGGCTTTTTATAGTTTGTACAATGCTTACCCTTAAGTTTTTTTTAATTCGCACTGAAGATTTTTTCCATTTTGTATCATCTGCCTACTCTGTAGTACATCCTGTGCACGCCACTGGACATAGGCTACCTTTTATCCCGATTCTTTAAGTAGTTCCCGAGGGAAAATTGAACATTATTAAAGAGCTAAGCCGCAGGCAGACAGTTTTGAAATTTGGTATACATGTCACCTATGCTATGGAAAAGGACATGTGCTTTCTATACCGATTTCAAATATTTCCCGTGGTAAGATTAAAAATTGTTAACGAACGAAGCTTTAGACTCAATTCTGAAGTCCACGCAGACAAAGTCACGGACAGAAGCTGCTACTACTACTACTAATTTTAATCCCGATCTCTCAAATTTTTTCCGTGGGAAAAGCATAAATAATTGCTGCACACCAATAATATTATGGTCTGGAATAGGACATAGGCTACTTTTTATCCCGGGAAATAAGAGTGTTCCCGCGGGAATAAAAAACCTTAATCCACGCGGACGAAGTCGCGGGTATCAGCTAGTTATATAATATAATGATGGTGCAAATATAAACGCTTCCGCCTTATGGGTGTGAAATGTTGTATATAAGGTAGCTACCTTATAGTAGAACCGAGATAGATTTACATATATAGAGATTTCTGTAATTAAGTTCTCGAATATGCAACATGGATATTTCCATAATATTATGATTACGGTATCATTGTATTCAATGATTGCTTGAATTAGTTAATGATTTATGAATGACTAGACGATGCCCGCGACTTCGTCCGCGTGGACCAAGGTTTTTCAATTCCCATGGGAACTCTGTAATTTTCCGAGATAAAATGTAGCTTATGTTTTAATCCTGGGTATGAGCTATCTCCATTTCAAGTTTCAGCCAAATCGGTTCATCCGTTATGGCGTGAAGGAGTAACAAATATACACACACCCACACACATACACATACAAACTTTCGCCTTTATAATATTAGTGTGATTATGGCACGATTTTGCCAATAACCAAGCTGAAGTTGACTAATATTCTCCTATCCCCTCCAAATAAGCGGAAAGCTTTGCTAGGAGTGGGTACGACGTTACTGTAACGGGTGAGGTTCGAACCTACGACTTTTCAGTTTTTAGTCCGCACCTTTAACCGTTAGGCTATTGTGGCTTTGATTTATGATAAAATACAGTTATTTCGAGATGTGGTGCTGGAGGAAGATGCTTAAGGAACTGCTTTCAGGAAAAACGCATCTATCCTAAAAGGATTTGAAATAACAACCAGGCCACGTTATGTCTAAGGTGTACCTAGGACTACTTCGAGTACGTTGCCCACGAAAAACCTAGAAGAACTGTTGGTCATGGGCAAGGTGGAAGGGAAGAGGGCTAAAGGATATAGCCCTATGTGTTGGTCCAATAAGGTCAGCTCTGCTCTTGATACATCTTTGCACGCTGCTCTACAAAATGCCGAAAATCAAAAAAAAAATCAAAATCAAAATTTATTTATTTCATGTAGGCCAACTTGTAGCTCTTATGACACGTCATAAATCTACCACCGGTTTGAAATGCAGATTCTGCTGAAAAGAGCCAGCAAGAAACTAAGCAGTTGCTCTTTTCAAAAAAAAATTTTTACAATGGTTAACAAAACTATGCTATGCACACAGTGTTTCCACAAAGAAGTTTCAGAAATGCACACCTACCACAGCCTAACACATGTTAAGATGGGTAGATAAAAAGCAGACCCATTTCCGTTGGTGGCACCCGTTCACGAGCACGACGCATGATCCAGCAATTGCTTCGCTCAACCATATTTGAGGGAACGTAACAACCCGCACCACACGACACCACCACAGATATACCTATCTAAATTTTATGTAGGGAAGAAAGTGATCCGAGACAAGCATTACGACCTTTAGTAGTTAATGATGATGACGATGCGAGGAGAGAGAGAAAGAGTATTTTTTTTATCTATTTTTTTGGGGGTTTTCACCAGCTAACTGAACTAAAAATAAACTTATCCTACTTAATGCTATCTTAACTACGAAGACAGCCGACAATCATTGACGGCAAGCAGCTACCATATCACACACCTTTAAGAGTAGGTATTTAATGATACAATAATCACGATCAGGAATTTTAGTATGAATAGGTATCTGCATTAATATCTACAGGAGTCAAAATAATTCATTAATCTCTCAGTTTAACAGAAGTTCATTGGATTAAAATAATTTATGTAGGTTTAAATTGTAAAATTAATTTAGCTTCAAATGCCAAGAGATTCGTTAGTTGACAAAGAATTCAAGTTATTAACATTTTCCCCTTTGAACTAAAACGTGTTTTCCCGGGCTACCTTAAATATTATGATTAATTAATTCTCCACACAGAATGCAGTCATTTCGTGCTAGCGGCTTTATAAAAATATACTCATTAAGTAATGCTACACGTTTATGGAAATACCTAAATTAAATAACTCTGCTCGCGACTTCGTAGTCGTGTACTTAAACATCACTCAAATGCGGTTATAGACTCACCCATGCAAAAAATCATGTTGATCCGTTGCTTTGTTGCGGCGTGAATGAAGGACAAACCAACAAACAAACACACTTTCGCATTTATAACATTAGTAAGAATTGTTAGCAGTATTTTGTCTTACAATTCCATTTGTTATTTTTCTTGTACTTAGAAGTCCGAAACTAAAGCAAGCCTTTTAGAAATCACATTAACTACAGTTCGCTCTTGAGGTTCTGATACTAAAAAAATATTCTTTGACTAGCGTGCTAAATTGACTTAGTCGCATCCTATACAAGCAGAGTCTAAATTACCATCAGGACATCTAAAATTAGCATCTTTATTAAGTCTTGAAATAGCCTAGCCTTTTGTGAATTCGGCTAATCCATAAATACGACTCGACTACGTCATTACTACCCACAGAAACCCGCACGTTTAGAGGGCAAATTGTGTCTCTAATCATGTCATCTACAGACACAATTTTATGAGCTGTATTTTCGCCTACTCCAAGTTTCGTCCGAATTACCAAAGGCTACATTTTGAACGCTTGAATGACCTCTCCCTCATATAATCAATTTATTTATAGAAAATTACCAATTTATTTAAAGAAAATTATACCAGGCGGACGGTAGAGTTCCTTTGGCGTTTTTCTTTTAGCTTTAGTTTCAACTCATTAAGTTCATTAATTAATAATGATAAATAAAGTCCTTAAAAATAGATATCTACCATCACTTAAGTATTATAATGAAAAATATTAATTCTAGTTTTTGCCTTTGAAAACAGCTTGTGAAGAAAAAGAAAATTTAATGAAAAAGTATGTTTTATTAATTTATGCATTGTATATTCATGCAGTTATCTCAATAAAAATTTGTCACGACTGAGCCGCTGAAAAGTCGCTAGATGAACTTTGACACAGAAACACCTGCAATGTAGAGACAGGAATGATTTTTTTTTTATTCAATGACAAGATAGTCCTTGACAGCGATCTCACCTGATAGTAAGGGATGAGGCAGTCTAAAATGGTAGTGGACTAACTTGGAAAAGATATGGCAGTATGCAACCCAACAAGAGAAAAATAAGCACTGAGAAACCTTAAAATGTTACATAGAGTTGCTGGAAATAGGTGATTAGTGCAGGTGCTTTAACTGTGGTGCAGCGGTATAACTGATCGAAACTAGTTTAATTTCTAATTAGTTATGTTCACGTTATAAAAGCCTCAGATTGCTGCCTTAATTAAGCTTGGATCGCTGTAACTTTAAAAAGTGGGCGGACAAGATGAGTTATTTATTTATTTTCTTTACCGATACAATTAAAATTAAAAAGTGGAGTAATCAAGTGCTTTCCAATATCGTAGTTATGAAACTTGATATCAACGACTCAACGCCCAAGTTTTCTTGCTTAGTCGATTATTGAGCTATAAATGTTTCTTCTACTTAAAGAAACCATCTGAAATGAAGTGAAGTTTAACTGTAACTTCTTAATTATTATTTACTTTGTAATTTTAATTATTATAAATCGCCTGAAGCCGTTTCAGGCGATTTATAATAATTAAAATTAATTAAATATTAAGCTCAAATACTATTGTATTTGAGCTTAATATTTGTTATATTATTATTTATTTCTATAATGGTAATTAATAACGATTGATCAAATTTTTTTCATTTATAATTTTCTCATCTAGTACCTGCATTTCTTTATATTTCGTCTTTTTTGAAAGTCCTTCATTGCGTCCATCGTTGGACATAGTTATCTGTATGTGCACACAATTCTTTTCGATGCTCTGCTTGTAAGTCTCATCACGCAAGTCTTCAAGTCTTCCTCACAAGCTTGGTGATTGCATATAATCCTACATAATCTCATTTTTTAATACATACCTACTTACTGAAGTGATAAATAAATTAAATAATTGAGAGACATGGATACTTCATGAGGAATACATTTTTAAAAAGTGATTATTTATAAAATCGGTGAATTAGCATTGTTCCTCACAAAAGTGCATCATGTAGATGGACCCGCAGATGAAGGCAACAATTACTTGAGCCATTGACATGAGTGTCGCTGCCGGCGGTTGCGCAGGCGGCGGACAGGCGCACCGTCGTCGCACGCGCAGGTAGGCCAAACGGGTGCGACGGAGAAAGTAACATCGGACCTCTCCCTCATAACACGTGGTGGGGCTGCGAGGAGGCGCGGGCGTGTTTACCGCCTGTGCTACATTTTTTATTTAGTTTGTTACCGTTCTTCGTCGCGAAAGCATTGCGGTTCAGCGGACTTTGTGATTATAGTGTTTCGATAATAAAGTACAACAGATGAGTGACAAGGTGCAAAGACTTAGCCAAGATTACCAGCGCTGTGGCGCCAGCCGGCTCTGGCATGGGTGGGCGTAGGATAATCAAAACTTTGGCTCTTCTGATAGCATTGGGTTACTGCAGTTTACTTGTTTATCAAGGCGGAGTGAGTTACAACTTCCAAGAAAGTCGGCCAGTGCAAGTGGCCGATTTACCTATTGAGCCTGTGACAAAAACCAGTATTTTGGACAGTGGTCAAAATAAAAATATAACGTTGGATGACATTTTTATAAGCGTGAAGACGACCAAGTTCTATCAACATACAAGATTGCCTATCATCTTGAAGACATGGTTTCAGTTGGCAAAATCACAGGTGAGCCTGATGTACCTTTATCAAATACGCCAAAGTTTTTTATTTCTTCTGAACATGAGCAACAAGCTTAGTACTATCAATTTGGCGCCAACTGTGCTTAAGAACCCTTCGATATAAACGAAGTGATAATATTGTTGGCCATAAAATTATTTGATACGCCAGGTAAATTCTGTTTAAGAATATAAATGTAAATTACATAACAAAATTAGTAAAGGGTCATAATAATGTCTTCTGACCATTCCCTTTGCAATGCCAGTGCCATTTTGCCTTCTGGTAACTTCACAGTTCACTCTATACATTATTATGTTAACAACATGACTGATTACACCCTATTTCATTGGCTAGCACTAAGTAGACACTACCTGTGACACTAGTCTAGAGATCTGTTATAGAGATAAGTGTTTTCCTTTTCTTGTCCACCGCCTTTTCTTTTTTGTTGCTTTATAGTACAACGTTGTACCTATTTAGTCCAGAATCACCAGGTATCATCTGAACATGTTAATAGTCTCACCAAGCTACATTTCTAATGCTGAAATTATTTGTGAATTAGGCCTGAATTCTTCGTTTACCCTAACAAGCCTGCTCGGAACTAATGTAACTGATAAATTAGCAAAGATATTCAGAGATTATAAAAGGTCAGCAGCTTTAATTTTGTGTTAAACACGTCTTCATTTTCTTATCTTTTATCGTTATGTCTGTTCAACTTGACTCAATCGTCCAAAAGCTCGTCCCATCCGAGACAACATCTGCCAAAACATGTTCTTTGTAGAACCTGATTTCGAAATTATTTGTCGGACACTTGATAACAAAACTTGTCTTATTTGATTTGTTTTTCCGTCAGGGGTATCATTTAACAGCTATGCAAATAGGTATTGTGTAAGTTATTCTCCGTTTCATTATTCATTTAATATTAAGTAGATAGGTGTCTACTGTCTACTTAGGATCGAGGTCCTAGATATGTTTTAGTCAAAGTCTAAATGCCAGAACATCTCAACTGTCGTAGTCACTGAGTGATCCTAGGCATTTAGAAATTCCTAGCGAGCTTTCTATCCTTGTGTGCCTAAACTCAATTTTGCCAATACGGCTTTGGACTTGACCTGAATGTCTGTAAGTTCAGTAGGTATTTTTATTATTATAAACTTATCCTAATTCAGCATGTTTGCATTTATAATATTATATGTAGGTACCTAATAATAATAGGGACAGGGTGAAAATAAGTGGACATACGATAAGTCTCATGTAGAGAATAATTATGTCTCTTATTAATACGTCTTTTAAAAGATATTATTTGATAGTTCAGTAGTAGATACCTACCTACTTAGCTTGTCAAGACTTGGACTCAATTAGCTAACTTCTCGCAATCCACTTTTCCAACGCAGTTCAAGGTATTGATGAGTTGCATACTAGTCTTCTAGTAGATTTGCATAGCAAATCTAGATGGATGTAGATATGGAATGCCTCTATGCCAATAGGAATAGAGAGTATGCCTGCACTGCTAAAAACACTACTATTTTCAATATTAGAACCACTTTGCAATTCTCCTTCTTCTTCTTCGTGACACTCTTCGCAAAGTGGTCGTGATCATCACGAAGTGACGTTCTTATGCTGCGGCCACATTAATGGGATATGCCAGTGAACATGGCGTATATCACCATTAACCGTAGGTGTAGCCACGATCTACGGGAAATGGCATTGACAATGCCGTAGAAGTTTGGCATTAAGTCGGGTGGCGGTAAATTTGGCAGATCAAAGAGGTTCAACGGCAGAATTATAGCATTATTTAGACATTTACCGTATGTGTGGCCACTCAGTTCTACGCGTAGTTTACCAGTGAAAAAATATGGCATAGTTAAAGGCATTGTTGGGCATTGACATTAACCTTAATGTAGCCGCAGCATTAGTGGCAGATGTTATTCGCCTCACGAGCATTCGCCACTTCTCCCAACTGGTCGATATCCTGGTACACTCGTGCAATGGATCACCTACAGCAGACTTTGCAAGTAGATAGATATAAAACCTCCAAAATATATCAGTAGATACAGATACCTACCTATTTATGAAGTCATATACCTAATAGGTAACCATATTTGGATAAGAGGATTGCTTTCGTGCAATTGAACGATGAACTCATTATTCCGATGATTTAGACAAGCCCTCCACCAAACGACACAAACATCGTTATAACAGATAAATATTCTGAGACTGCATTAATTTCACTGTTGGAGACTCGTTCGTTAATCGTATCTCATTGCCAGAGTAGGTACAAATACAAACCCAATTTTATTTTATCTTTATTAAAAGAGACCAACAACAGTGCCCGTATTTATTCACGTTTGGAATGTTTGGATAATCCTTTATCGTTTATGAAAATTTATGTCTTTGAAAGTTGAAAGTTGATACGGATATTATACTCTTACTCTTCTTATATCCTAGTTTATACTAATTTTGTCATACTGGATAAGTACATTGTTTTTTTTTTTTTATTCGATGACAAGGTAGCCCTTGACTGCGATCTCACCTGATGGTAAGTGACGATGCAGTCTAAGATAGTAGCGGGCTAACTTGGAAGGGATATAGCAGTGTAAACTCAACCCATACCCCTAATCGGTTTCTACACGCCGCCGTGCCGGAACGCTAAATCGCTTGGCGGCACGTCTTTGACGGTAGGGTGGTAACTAGCCACGGCCAAAGCCTCCCACCAGACAAATAAAACAAATAAAACACTAAATTAAATAAAACACTAAATGCATCCTAACATACCTTAATTACATACCTACATAATTTTGTTTGAAAACATTGTAAGCCAATTTAGAGCAAGCGAAACAAGCGATTATGCAAAATTGTTTGCAAATGCACAGCTGCTTTTATAAATTTTTCTCATTTTACTGCAGTCTGAAATTTAAAATTTGTAAATCTAGACTTAGATGCATACTAGTTTTAGTCCGCGACTTCATGCGCGTGGAGATAGGATTTTAAAAATCCCGCGGGAACCGTCTTTTCCGGAATAAAATTTAATGTAAGTAAATAAAATAAATAAACATTTGCGGCGTGATTAAAGGAAAAACAATTTTGTCTTGTCTACTATTCTATAAATAAATAAATATAGTATAGTAGAAACAAGAGAAAATTGTATTGATGTAAAGGGAGAGAATTACGAGTTCTAAACTTATCTAAGGCAACACTATCTCAACCTAACAAAAAAAATGGATCATTACAAATGACCAAATTTCATTAAATTTCATTTCATTTCAAACCAACAAACAAAATACTTTCGCGTTTATAATATTAGTAGGGATTGGATGAATAATTATATTTTATAAACCAGTAATATTATAAGGAATATACGGTGCCGAGGTCAGTCATGAACTGCTCGTTTAGCTCGTTTCCTGAATCTGGAGCGGGCATAATCGACCGTTAATCCAGCCGAAGGACCGACAATAAAGGCCTGGATAGTCACAAAGCGAGGCTGCGGCGGAACGCGATGAAAGCAGCACAGCAGTTCACACGGAGATACATAAGTTTTCCTAACAGTTAATTTCCATATTATAAACACCCACAAAGTTTACGTTACTCTATATTACGATTTGTAATAAAATAAACTGTATGAACCAATTCACACCGTAAAGCTCTTCGCCGTAGCAACGCCGCATGACTGGAGTTTCTATACACGCCTTGAAATTGTGAAGGCCGTTATATAAACAGTTTCTTCTAATTTCATTTTAAGAGCCACTTAGACGATGAGTGTCTTGGTATGCGCTGTCCCCTTTATAATTACATACCTTGCGTAGATAGATACTTAGTCCAGTTGCTTTAAAAAATAAATCACATTTAGCATGAAGAACTGCCGTGCAGTTCCCGTTGCTGCGAGTCGCTGTCGTCGCGCGTTTTTTTCGTCCAAGTCTTTAATCCAGGACCAACATAACTAGCTATTGTACATCAAAGGCCCTGCGCTTGCGCAGCGCGTGGCACGACTACGGCGCGCGCCGGCCACGTGACCGGATTGTTACCTTGCTTTCCCCTTTTTGTATCAAAAGCTCTCGGTTCGGCTTATCGATTTTGATTTATGTACCTACAGCTTTGTGAATAGAATGTTTTTCATTATATTTATTCACTGTAATAATTCAAAAAATTTTTTTTGCTCTATGTTATTTCGTTTAATTGTGTATTTTTATTTTACACGAGTCTTTGTAACTTAAATAAAATTTATTATTTTGATTTCATTAGACATGATTATATGATATCTCAAACTCTAAATTATTTATTCCATGTAGGCCAACTTGTGGCTCTTATGACAAGTCGAGAATCTATCACCGGTTCGGAATGCTAATTCTGCTGAGAAGGCTCTTCTCAAGGCAAGAAACTCAGCAGTTGCTCTATTCAAAACAAAAAATCTTACAATATGTAGCTTATCTATCTTGTGTACTGCTGAAGCAAAGCAGATTGGTTCCAAGCAACTTTGTCATTAAGGAATTCATTAACTGTGTAATATCCTCTACTTATTAAATGTGTTTTTACACACTGTTTAAATTTTTGTAATGTACTCTATTCTATAATAATATATAATATATAATATATATAATATATATAATTAGTCTACCAATTCTTTAGGAATCACACTATAAAAGCGTATACTCGACCCCACAAATATTTTCATTAAAACACATAGCCATCCAGGTGCACAAGATATAGGTAAAATCACAGGGTAAAACAAACATTTATCTACTCATTATGACATTGCACTAGTATATAATAGGCTTGAGCTTCATGACAATCATGCCTGATGGAAAGCAAGGTCTATGTTAAAGCTCGCTTGTCTAGAATATACCTAAGTAGTCACTCTTGCATCCTGTCACATCTTGAGATTGGGTATTGAAGATACCCAAGATGTGACAGCGATACATGGACGCCAGAAGGGCGTTCAACACCTTATCGTTCGCACCTTGCATTACAAAGAGATCTTATCTCTTATTATACCTATAAAACAGTACCGCATCCGCCCGTGAACCGAACAATTTCAAATATGTATTGCTTTAGATTTGATTCAACTTTCGTTCCCGGCATTTCTTGAAATTCCGTTCCTAAAGCGGTAGCGGTATCGTATTTAGGCAAATCCATTAAAATAATGATTCGAAATCACTTTGTAAAAGTTTATTTGAATAAAAAAATATTCTATTCTATTCTAATAAAATATCATCATCAGCAACGTGTTTAGTTAACAGAATTTGTAGAACGGCCTTTCGTATCTCCTAAGTAGGTACGTAAGACTTATCCGGTGGTCTTATTTGGACTTTTTATCTCTGGTTCCACGAAGTCTTTAGCTTTGTTGAAAGTATTTAAGCACGTAGGTACCACTAATGCAATCCGAAACTATGTTATGTTAATCAACGTAGGTATCCTATTATATTATACCTATTAAATTAATTAAAGTGTTATGACATATAATTGTTTCAGAAAGATGATAATATTCTTTACTGATTGGTATGGATTAAAAAAAATTAAGTTACATTAATAGTGAGTGCATTATATATCTAAGTTGGTATGTGTTACTATTTAACTTTATTAATATTCAACAAAGCGTCTGCTTAAAAGTTCTTTTATTTTTCAAGAATTGATTTCTTTTTTTTAGAAATTAGAAAGATTTAGATACTAAGCTATTGCTACGTAATAATAACCCTTATTTACTCCGATAATTCCAGCAGTTATTTTTAATGCATTGAACTTGACAAACTATGTATTATCATTTGTGTTTTGTGAACACGAAGTTGTATAAGGAGCTATATCTTTTATGGTTAACGTTAATAAGGTTGGAAAGTTATTAACATGAGCGTGTTTATGAACTAACTTTGGAACCCTATCGATTTAAATTGGATTGTCCTATATGTGGATAAGTTACAAACCTCCCAAATTCTGCTAATTAAAGCTAAGTAGTAGGCGCATAATCTTCGTTTAATAAAAGTAATACATATTGGTGAAACTTTGTAGGTGACACTTCCTGACATGAACTTTAGGATTATACCGAATCTTGTTATTCTTTTCAATTAAGAACTTAAATAAATAAAGTAACTGCAAAATTTTAGAATATTGAGAGCACTCAATAAACGCGAAACGAAACTGTAAACAACGAAAAGGAATTAACAAATAAATTAAGTAAAATCAGACTCTAATTAAGACGTTGGCAATTAGAGACTGATTATTATTATAATAGTTTTTGATTTTTTGAATTATTCGAATAATACCCGAAAAAAAGTCGAATATTCGAATACCAAAACTTTTCGAATATTTGCAAACCATCATTTGTACGGCTGAATAGATTTTTTGACAAAAATATGAAAGAATGATCTAGGCTATACATATATATGTATTTTATATGCCGAATGTGCTTAGGTTTTTAGAGGTCTAACCGCTAAACTGAGTTTGATCCAAGCGGAAAAGTCGCCCATAACAGATTATTATAATTCATATTATCCTTTATAATTATCCTTATATAATTTCAATATTATCCTTTCATCTTTTCATCTTTAATCTATTGTAATCTTTGTCTAACCTTTGAATAACTAATGACAATATCCAAACCAACTTTGTATTTTCTTTTGTTTCAGACGTGGTTTTTCACAGACACAGACAACGCGCGACATCAAAACCAAACAAGTAAGTATATTATATATTCTAAAATATTCTTGCAAGTACGTGAATCTGTGATGAGCTTTGAGTATTAAACCAACGTGGTGAGTCAATGTTGTCCTGGATTACAGAAATATATCGAGATAGAACGGTTATCACGACTGTTTTACTTAGGATTCACGCGTACCTATATCTGGACAAAATCACGCCAACCGTAATGTTTAAAAAAAATATTGATCTTGATGTAAAAACTCCTTTGTGGAGGAAAGTGCCTACTTTTTTATATTAACTTTTAGCTAAAGCTTTTATATCTATAATAAGGAATAATGTAGTAGTATAGCAATTTCAAGGCTTTTAATAATACTATTAGTTTGATGGAAAATGCTGTTCTGTATTGCAGATCTTTGGCATGCGTGTCCCGCATGTGCATGGATAATGGTTTTCCTTTCTATCTCGATATATTTCTATGGTTTGGGTGACAAGCTGGAAGATTATTAAATTGGAAAGCTGAAGTGAAGAAGACGCCTACCTACTACTGGAAATATATCTTTTGTATGGATGTGCTTAGAACACGGTCTTATATACTTACCGCCTCTTTGAAGCTCTCGTCGATTCTCTTGACATTCTGATTCTCTTGATATTCTGATTCTTGATTGAGATGGTCCGTCCACGTGCTATAGGGTCTCACAACGTTTGATTGCACTATTCTTCGAGCTAGGAGCATCAAATCCCTTGCAAATGCTTTGCAACTTTTTTCTCATGTAACTAATGAGATTGCTGCCAGAGCGTTCAACTCGTAGATTACTTTACTAAAAACTTTCCCGCACTCGCGTTATAATATCGGAAAATGAATGTCACGAACGTCCACTTATATACGTGCGGTGCCATCAAAGTTTGAAAATTTCAAATCTCATTCCAGTGCAGCAATCGAGTCCATAGCTACAAAACACTTTGCGGCCCTGCACTGAAAAAGCAACTCAATTATAAGGTGTTATGGTTTTAAATTGCGCTTTTCCTTCTGCAGACGGTCACATGGTAAACACGAAGTGCTCGGCGTCACACCAGCGAAAACACCTCTGTTGCAAAATGTCCGTGGAGTACGATCATTTTCTGGAGAGCGGTAAAAAGTAAGTTAAGTTGTTGTAATAAATAAGCTTTACGGACTTTCAGAGCAAGTTTTACTTGATTTTGCAGCTGAGTTTAACAAAACTGGGTCGCTATAGAACATCGGTACAACACAAGATAACCATAAACTATATTTTGTAACCGTGAAGTTTGAGGGCAATTTTGTTTTTGTTTTTTTTTTTAATTCAATGACAAGATAGTCCTTGACTTCGATCGGACCTGATAGTAAGTGACGATGCAGTCTAAGATGGTAGCGGACTAACTAGAAGGTGTATGGCAGTCTAAATTCAACCTATAGTCCTAATCTGTTTCAACGTGCTATCGTGCCGGAACGCTGAATCTCTTGGCGGCACGTCTTTGACGGTAGGGTGCTAACTAGCTACGGCCAAAGCCTCCCACCAGACAAAATTTAATTTGGTTAGTGCCTACTTTACCACCTTCAAGTAAATTTTAACTGACGAATAAATTTGACGTTTTGACAGATCGCCCATATAAAAACTAACAAAACGTCTTTTTTATTCGCCGATTAAAGATTACTTGAAGGTGGTGAAATAAGCCCTTAATGTAATAATAGATTTTTTTAATTAAAAGTAAACGGCCAATTGCGTATCAGGCCACGCAAAGTGTAGGGTTCCGTAGTTGCTTGTCACATTATTATGCGTACTTAAAAGAGTGTAAAATAATGTAATTTTTCAGTAAAACTCAGGGCACAACCTGCCGTAAACTGCCGCATACGCTGTAGTGCAACAAATGTAGTTTGTTCTTGATTATCATAGAATTCCGTAAAGTAACGCTGCTTCTATTCAATATAAATGGCATATTTAAAAACGTCATTTTACTTTTAAAGATTAGTCGAATATTACCTACTCGTCAACTTGTAAAGCCTACTTCATTTTAAGGCTTATCCCTCAATTGAAAAATGTTCATAACGTAACTCCAATGCTTTTGAAAAACACAAAAGAATTCATGAGTAAAAAAATATCATCCCCCCTTTACGTGCAGGGGAGGTACCCAAAATAAAATATTTTTTTTCAAGATTTTATTTTCGGCGTAATGTATAACTTTGCCAAATTACAGCTCTCTAGCACCGATAGCACAGAGTAAGGAAGGTCTCTGCGCAGGCAACAGACAGACGGACGGACGGACGGACTTGGCGAAACTATAAAAAATCCTTGTTCTACCTACCTACGAAACCCTAAAATACAAAAACAAGAACAAATTTGTTTTTTTATGATTAATTTTTTTTTTTCAATGAGGCCGTCAACTAAATTTTGTTAATCGCTTAGATACAAAATATTATAATTTATATAACCATAGGGTACAGCATCATAATCTCCTATAATAAATTACATTCAGGCGTATAAAAATTCCCACTTATTGCCCGCCATTTGGCCACTAATTATAATGCAATTAAAGCTATACGACTTTACAATACACAGGTACTATGTCACGAGACGGCGTGTGTAATTAATCAAACTATAAGTATATAATATATATAAAGAAATACGTATATAATAGCTATATGATTAACAAAGGGAAGTCCATTAATTACCTAAAATGGACGTGATCGAATACGGCGTCTAATCAATCATAAGTAGGCAGGTACCGAAATGTTTCTTATCAAAATATACCTATGTATATAAATCATTTCATCATTTAGTCAGACTAATAAAATATTTATTTTTTTGTACATTTATACTTATCTTGTGGGGTATTTTCTTTGTGGAGGTTTACTTAGAAGTAAACTAATTAATTGAAATTTTTATGTTACACATACTGTACACAATATTTTACAGTACAAATTATTCTATATGATACGTCATTTATGCCCATATACCACAGCACACGCTCATATACATAAGGATAGGTATAAGACTTTTTTATTTATATGTTTTATTACAATAATTATTTCTATTAGTCTTATTCACTCTTGAGGAAAATAGTTTATAAAATAATTTGAAACCCATATCATTCTTTAGGGTTTTAAGATAAAAATAAATGTGGAAATACGCGTTTGAGTAGACAAGAGGTAGGTTTAGGTAGATAAATAAGAATAAATACGAAAACGAGCAGGTGATACCTACTCGAGTGTCGGCATTTCAGAAATAATATTTAAACCTAATTTTTGGAGACCAAAGTAAACACGTTCCGCGGCCAGTCTACTTGCTAAGCGCGAGTTAAGAGCGTTTTTGTTTTCAGTAAAAACAAGATGCTCTCAACTTCTGTTTTTAGAAGCTTGCCGTGATCAACGAACATGACCCATTGTTTGACAACTCAAATGAGCCATATCGGGGACAAGATGGTTCCAAGTATTTCTCTCTTGATACCTAACAGGTTTTGTTGACCGTGATCACACCTGGTGCCAAGTTATAATGGAGTCTTAAGATACAAAATGATTCAATTGTTTAGCTAATTTTGCTAGTATCTTATTTTTATTAAGTAAATTGGTGTTTTTGCGATTCCACCCTATATTCTTTCCACAAATGCCTTTAATTTGACAAGAATGTAAAATTAAGGATTATGAAGCGCAGTTTTAAGATAAAATAAGCTTTTAATGCTTGCTCTATCAAGAATCATGATAGCGTGGTAAAATAAGCTTTTAATGTTTACTCTATCAAGAATCATGATAGCGTGATAAAATAAGCTTTTAATGTTTACTCTATCAAGAATCATGATAGCCCGATTTCACGGGAATTTTGACAAACCTAGATCCGCACAGATAGGCACAGACTACTACTTTCTAGTAAATACAATATTTGTCTGCAGTTTCACTCAGTAAGATTTCTTCTTAAGTTTGGAACTTGGAGCTCGATAGTCTAGCCGTGAAACTACTCCACGTGTCACGCATTATCTCCATCTACCCGCAAAAGTTTGTACAGCCATTGAAGCCGATGAATTCTTAACTACCGCTTAAGCTGTGTCCTCGGCTCTTTAATCTCGACCCACCTGGTTTGAATAAACACAACATGAGCTAATGGTTTTTGGAGAGCAAGTCCAATATTATTTTGGGCTCACAATAATTTTCACGCTTAACCCGAACCTTCTACAATTGTTTTTGTTGAATCGAGTTCGGGTATACGTTGTGTTGTGTTCCCATGGTATTGTTTATTTTTACATTAGATAAACACATTAATTCTGTTTTATGTTTTACAGTTTACACGATATTTATACTATCTTTTGTAGACCTCCTCGTAGCTGTGAGAATCCATTTTTCTTAAAACTGCTTAAATAAATAATATAATAAAAGGTGCAAAGTATTTTGGAAGAAGAGTAAATAAAATGCGACACATTCAACTACACTATCTACACTTTATATGCTAATTTTAAAGAGGTACCTACCTAATATTTGTAAGTTTGGGTGTATGAGGTATCTCTGAAGATACTCAACTGATTTTAAAAATTCTTTCGCCAATATGTAGACTGAACCTCCAGGGTGGTCATAGGCTACATTTTTCCTAATAACGCGGACAAAGTTGCAGCTATCGGTAGTTTTTAAGTAAAATGATGCTAAATTAACTGAACTTATCTTGCGCGCATATAGCTGATCTAGATAGGCCGCCAAGATCGAATTCGGTCAGGAGGACAATATTAAAGTCGGCAACTGTATCCAGCCGAAGGAATCGTAAAAATAACATTAAAAGCGGTCCTGTAATTAATTGCCATTTTGCCAATTCAAATTAAACGTTTAAAAGCGAAAATAATACAATACAATTTATTTGAAAATGACCTAAAGAAATGTAAACCTTAAGAATATAGTTGCAGAGTAGAAATTCATGATTCTGAACAAAATATAAAGTAGATTCTTTAACAACTTAAGTTATACAATGTACATTGTAACTTTGAACACATTATTTATGCCCATTAAATTTCATTATGTAGCTTGTATATTGTCTGAAAATTGAAAAACTTTTTAAAAATACGCTTTCCATTTAATTTGATTTATTTAAATAATTATAGCATACGGAAGGAAAACCGCAATGAATGCTGATAGTAAAATATTTTGATAGCGTATTTTATGCGGCGCAGAGCGTTAAAACTGATACTTAAATATCAGATTTATATAAATACTAGTTGACTACTTGATGCCCGTAGCTTCGCTCACGTGGATTTAGTTTAAAGTCCCGCGGGATCTCTTTGACTTTCCGGGATAAAAAGTAGATTATGTCACTCTCTTGGTCATCAACTATACCTCCCCATGCAAATATTCGCGTCGTTCCGTTGCTCTGTTGTGACGTTATTGAAGGACAAGCCAACAAACAAACACACTTTCGCATTTATAATATTAGCAAGGATCACTAGTTCTAAAGGTACGAACTATAATTGATTTAATTACCTCCTCTAACATACACACAAGCACACACGCATGTTTAAACAAAAAGAAAAGTTGAGTAAATTGCGCAGAAAATTGGATAATTTCAGAAAACTTAACGACTATTTTAACTTCGTGAGTTTGACACACATTTTTTGTTTTGAAAATAGCAACTGCTGAGTTTCTTGCACGCTCTTCTCAGCAGAATCTGCTTTCCATGAAATGAATAAACTTAAAGAGCACTGGTAGAAAAGATTTATAAATATTGCTTCAATGAACCAAAGTAAAAAAAATACTTATTTTTAAAGCGAAATTAATCAACACGCTTGAAATTCTTCGCGGATTAATTTGCGCCGGACGATATTATTGGTAATATTAATTGAATCTTTACAAAATTAACGCGGCGCCGCGCGTGGCGTTAAAAACGGATAATAATAAATAAAATTCGATTCCTCTCTGCGTAGCAAATTACAACTCTACAAATGACATATCGTCTTTCTCTAACTTTCTTAACCTCGTATCTATAAAAAACACTTTTTGTTTTTTCATAAATAGAAATTACAAACCTTGTTTAATAACTACAACAAATTAATAATTTCATATTGATAAATTATAACAAATAATAAAAAAAATATTTCCTTAGTTACTTGTCATTTTCCAAAACATTGGAAATTCAGATACAAGGTTGAGAAAGTAAGGCGACGAATTTTATAATATTCAAAATATTATAATTTTAAATTATATGTCAGTAAATAGCTAATACAAAAGCTTATTTAATCACTAGCTATTACCCGCGATTTCGTAAGCGTGGCTTGAAGTTATTGAATTCCTGCGGGAACTTTCATGTTCCGGGATGAAAAGAAGAATTTGTTTTTCCAGACTAAAATCTATCTCTGTGCCAAACAGCCAAATCAGTTTAGTCGTTGTAATGTGATTGAGTAACAAACATCCATCCATCCATTCATCCATACATAAAAGCTTTCGCATTTATAATATTGTATTAGTCGGATAACTAGGCTAGGACAAAAGTTTTACTCTACTTCTGACGTAACTTTAATTTAATCTTGTCCCATAAAAAGCTCATGATTATAAAACACGAGCGGTAGGTCAAAGCTGCGGCGACACTTCTACCGCATTCTATGAGTTTTTGTTATACTTCGTGACCTCGTTTACCATACATCTGGACTTGACAGGATTGTTCCGTTTAAGCTTCCTTCTACTTTGAGGTGTCGACTTATTTCTAAGACTTCTGGCGTAGCCCATTTAAAATTCACTGAAGATATTCTGGTGGGAGGGAAAACTAACTCCCCCTATTCTTTCTTTTTGCCCCCTCAACCCTCAATAATCAAAAATTTACTTTACTTAATCTTGGATCATATGCAAATTGGCCAATAAGGCCAATTGGACGAAAAGAAAATTGGACTAATCAGGCCTTAACTGGGTTTAGGTGCACTACAATTAACTAATTCAATACTCACTGTCTTTTACAAACGTAAACTAACTAAAAATCCAATATAATATAAGTTTAACAAATGGCCAAGCTAAAAAGCATATTAAACTTATATTGAATTTATACTGAATTAAAAATTGATAAATCTTTTGAGTTACCCACGAATTCGTTGATTTTAAAACATCCCGCCATAAGTAATCCTTTGTTTTTTCCAGGCTAAAAAGTATAGCCTATGACACTCTCCAAAAATCTGGTTGCGGCAATCCGTTGCGGTGTGATTGAAGGACTAACGAAACACTTTCGTATTTATAATATTAGTAGAGATGTTGCCTTATCCAAGTTTATATATTTTTCTGCTACTCTTGCCCGTTTGTATTATGTATTTGAATTACGATACAATTACGATACGATACAATCGTACAATTTATTTTTCTGATACTCTTGTCCCGTTTTTGTCATTTGAAATACGGTAATCGTATATAAAGGGTTTCATCGTGGGGATGAGATTTGGAACTAGCGTCGCGTTTGAACTCGTAAACTTTAATCCCTTCCGAGGTATTTAAGACCACATTATTTACAACTTATGTTACATACCTGTTTCGTTAGAAAGCTTATGCTCCGTTGATTGTATCCCATTGTAATATTCCGCTTTGATCATAGAACATAAACATTTCAATACGTCTTTTAATATTTCTGTATTAAAATGTAAAAGTGCGTTTGTTTGTCAGTCAATTATGCCTCAACGGATTTTTGCACATCGACTAAGGACATAAAAGTGTGTTTGTTTGTCAGTCAATTATACCACAATGGAGCTACGGATCGACTTTGCACATCGACTGAGCACTCAGGCTGAAATTTATAGACCGCATTCTCACTCAGCTCAGACTCAAGACAGGGTTAAAAGGAAACAGATTTATGTCAGAGCATGTTTGTGTCTCGTTTTAACCTCTGTCTTGAGTCTGAGCTGAGTTAGAGCACGCTCTATAGATCTCAGCATCAGAGATAGGCTTCGACCATTTAATCGGGACGTGGCAAGCGCACGCATTCCCCTCTACCGAAGTACATGTACAAACGTACGGTTCAGCTTGTAAGTGTGACAGCTTTTGAGTTAGTGTGAGTTCATAGAGACATTAAGTATTTACAAGAGTGTGCGGAAGTGAGTAAATGTGTGCTGTACGTGATTACCCCACCTCCCCGCAGAAAGTGGCAGAATATATTCAGTACTAAATCTGCGTAAAGGCGCATCCCGGCTAAATGGTCGAAGGAGATAGGCAATGGACGCGATAGCCTATTTATCCCAAGAAAGTAAGGATTTTTACAATCTATGCGTCGAAGCCGCAAGCAAAAGCTAGTGTATAGTAAATGATTATAAAATAAACAATGGATTTCGTGGAACACTGATAAACCAAAGTTTATTCTGGGTTCTCTGTAAAGAAACCTGATCCATGTTATGACTTGCATTGCATCGGCGGCCATTTGTCGTACGCTATCTTGCAGTATGCGGTCTCAAATTACGTGGTCAGAGCTCCTGTTATTAATTTGAGCTCAGCGTAATATCGGCAAATTATACTGCACGACTTAATACGAAGACCAAGTGCGCAGATACATTCATTGCAGATATTTTTATTCACTTTGTGTGTGTGTCTGTACAATCATGTAATTTTCTTTATTAAAACAACGCTGGGCCCGGCAGCTGGTAGTTATACTTTATTTGGTTTTTGCCCTCAGAATTAGCATTTATGCGGGCTATTTATATTCATCTTTATTAAGTGTTACCATTTGTCTCCGTAACTTTGAGTTGATTAAAATCTTCACTAGCTGATAGATGGTCTTAAGAGTGTATAGAGATAGTATAATGTCTAAAACGTTGGATAGAAGCTGCGTTACTTTGCGGACATCTATGATATACGTATACAAGAAACAAAAAAAAAACTCTTAGCATTTGTGCATTGTGGAGTCAACATCTACTGATGATCGCCAGTATCGGAGTGAGACTTACGTAGATTGTATTTGAGAAGGTTGTACGGTGTTACGTGTAGGAAAGGGTTTGTGCGGTAATGCTTGTCTGTGTAATCTTGTTTCTCTATTTTTAAGCTATTGCATAGCTTCTATCGCGGGCCAGCGTGGAGACCGAATCCAGAAATTCCGTAACGAAAATAACCTGACACGGGACTCCTCTACGGTGAGCCGCTAGATGGCGTTGATAAAAAATGCTATGCAATAGCTTTACCGCGGCAGTCCCCGAGTGCCAGACGTCTTTTTTATTACGAGATAGGCTTGCACTTGACAATTATCAATGATGGAAAGCACTGATGAGGTCTATATTGGAGCACGCTTGCCTAGAAAATGCCTATAATTCGGTATTAGACCGTCAGTGTAGGTACATTGCGAACAATACGTTACACCATACAGATTATGGTGTAAGGTAAATCACAGAATAGAGCAAAACATTTTGTTTCTTATTGTGTAAATGGTGAAATTCTATATATATAATTAATCTTTGAAATTTCTTTATCAGGTGGTTCTGTCACTTTGACGATGATAACTACGTGAACGTTCCACGCCTGGTCGCCATGTTACAAAAGTATAACCACCAAGAAGACTGGTACCTTGGAAAAACCTCTGTTAACAAACCTGTAAATATATATAAGAAGCCTACCAATAAGGTAAATCGCCACGTCTTAAAGACTTGTTTAATTACTGAGCGCCTAATGGAAAGCTTAAAAAAATAAGCTTTAAAAGTATAACTTGTTTTATTACTTTTATTATAATCTCTTTCTGCCCATCGATGTAAATGTATGTCTATTTCGATGTTTCTGCCACATTCATTTTCCTTAATGAGATAACAATTATAAATTTTATGTACTGACGAAATGCTTTATTTAGAGAGTGAATTTTTTGAATCTAAAGAAATAAAATCTTAAATAGGTAACTATTAGCGACTCTCAGTGCGGCAGTTAATTTTTCTCAATTTCGATCTGCAATTATATATTTTATGATTATATTGTTTCAGTTGTTATATACCTTTTGGTTTGCAACTGGAGGTGCCGGAATCTGCATAAGCAGGAGTTTAGCTTTAAAAATGTTACCCATTGCAAGGTAAAGCATAATGTTCCTTTTGCATCTTTATTTTGAAATTAAACTTTGCTTCGGTGCGTATTTAATTTTGACCTTCTTTTCAGTGGTGGCAGGTTCATCAGTATCTGTGAGAGTATCCGATTTCCAGATGATGTCACTATGGGGTTTATTATAGGTGAGGTTATATTCATTAGAAATCATTAGCACTCTTGAAATATTTGCTAAACCATGAAAGTAGGAAGTTCTTAAATCTTAGGTGAAACTTTAATTGAAAAACTAAAACAATCAATATTAATGAAATGGATGAATAATAAATAATTAAACAATACATAGATATGTTTACTTATAGAAAAGTTTAAATATAACAATGTAGGTTTAAGTTCGCATACGTTTTCGTTTGTTTACCGCACAAATTGAAATTGATATTTACAATCCATCTCGGCCGTTGGAGGAAAATATTGTGAGAATTGAGGAAACATAATCTTTTAAATTTTCCATAAAACTCAGTGAAAGAATCATAACGCAAATACTTTCATCAATATTCAATATTTAACCTCCGAAATTCTTACTTATGTCCGGAGAATTTCTGGGATAATAAATGCTCATTTAAATAGAAACAAAGCCTAGATTCTTATTGTAACTCGTGAATAGGAATATTCTGAAAAAAAGTTTTATTGTACGAAAAGTTCGCGTTACGTAACACAAACAGAATTCAAAAAAAATCTTAACAAAAAGTTTGTTCAAAGTAGGTATAATTCTATTATTGTTTCAGAACATCTAATGGAGAAAAACTTGACTCGAGTGCCAGAACTACATTCGCATTTGGAGCAAATGAAACTGTTAGATCCGGAAACTTTCCGGGACCAAATATCATTCAGTTACTCCAAGACTTCCTACGGTTGGAACGTTATCAATGTTCCCGGCTTCAATGTCAGATATGATCCTACGAGGTGAGACCATACCCAAGTAACATTTTAGGTTTTAGGAAGGTTTTGAAAAGGTTCTAGAACCTTTGTATGGAAATTTGCTCGTAAATCTTAATAGTCTCAATAACGTTATGTTTACCTTATATTAACCTCCTGAGTGCAAAAAGGGCCCTCGTTTTAGAACCATTCTGAGAACTACAGCAAAACTTATAGCTTAAATCCAGAACCTTTGGAACTACTTACATAGAACCCAAATATAACCTTCACAACCTTAATTTGTGGTTAATATAACCTTGCAACACAGCTTTTAAGTTCTAAATTAGTCTTGGATGTAACCTTATAACAACTTAAAACCTTTTTAATGGACATGAATACATGCCTTTCCAGGACTCGCGGGTTTTAAAATGTTTCTGTGTAAGATTTTTTTTACGCAGAATCGTGGATTTAAAAATAATTTATAATGGCGTCTTCTAATGTCATTATACCAAGTTTTAATGTTAAAAATAATAACTAACTTGCTGAAGTCAGGAATAATAAAAAAATAGTGCGACTGGCACTTTATCGTGAAACTTTAGGATAATAGTGTTGTATACGATACGGGCCTTTCGTAAGTAAAAGTTTTGAACATATTTTAATGAACTAATTACAATCAAAATTATTATAAAATTAGTTGATTGGTGGTAAAAATTAATAAAACTTCTATTTATATAAAAACATTTTATTTTCAATCGTACAAGATTCTTAATTTTGCCTTATTGATTTAAAATATTGCTTTTTGTTTAGATTTTTTTTTATTTCAGTGAAAAAATATGGCGGCGTTAGGAAATTACTAGACAGTATTAAAATTAAGTCGCGGAGACAACTGTCGTTTCTTGAGGATGCCTCTAAAGCTTTAAAATATTCTCGTAGGACTTTAATCATGCCTTCAGCTTATAAACAATAGCTTATTGGTTTGGGTTTTCACCACGTAGTCCTAATTTGTTTGCCTAGACAACTTTTATAGAGCCTAAAGGTATTTGAACATTCCATAACTTTGTGGTAACATCAAAGTTAATAATTAAACCTTTAGATCTCACTGTAGCATAATGTTAGCCTTTCCAGAACTTAATCAGGAGTCTAGGACAGCTATTAGATCCTAAGACTATATGCTCTTGAAACACAGGTCAAAATAACGTTAATTTAAACTCTTGTCAACGGCTCTATGGTTGTAATAATAAACAATTAGTTTTAGGACTTACTAATCATTCTCAAATACTTAATATGACCAGATAGTAAATCATTAACCTTTTGACGACCCTTATATAACCTAAAGGCATTTTTTACAACCTAGGCTCGAAAAAAATGTTACTTGGGTAGAATACAATAAAGGAAACTAAGATTACATCTCAAAGTAAATTTTAACCGAGTTTTAACCGAGACTGAGTTCAACTAGAAACTTGAAATTTTCAGAGTAATTAAGAGACCATTGAACTTTATATTCAGTACAAATTTCAACTTTGTATCTCAAGCTCAGCAGAATCAGCATTCCGAACCGGTGGTAGATTCTCAACTTATCATAAGAGCCACATGTTGGCTTACGTGTAATAAATAATTTTGAGTTTGAGTTTGTTTGTTTCGTTTCCGAAAAAACGAGTCTTGACACACTGACAGACAGACGGACAAACGAGTGCAACTATAAGGGGTCCTATTTTTTTTTGGAACCCTAAAAATTATTATCAAAAATAATTTTGGTTTATTTGTTTCAGATTCCTCTCACTGCATTGTTTCCTCTTTCCATACTTCAAATTTTGTCCACGATAGCACCGAGTGAGATGTTTGTGAACTGTTCATTGAAGATATTCAATTTATCTACACTAGTTTATTTTTTTATTTCTATAACCACAGCTTAGTGATGACACATTAAGGTGTTGTGTAACCTAAAGATTTGATTATTTTGTAATTAGGTGCAATAAAAAAACCTTTTTTTTTTAGTATTTTTTGATTATATTTGAACAAATTTAAAAATTACTAACTATATTTTGTGATATGTGATATTGGTTAACAATCTCTGTACAAATCTAAATTTTTTAATTAATAGAAATGATAGTTTATGCAATGTAGTATTTGTGTTGTATAGTTTTATGATTAATGAAAACCTTAACTGTGATATTAAAGTTTATTTAATTTTAAGTACTGTTTATATTGTGTAGATCTACTACTAATTAATGTACCTATTTAAAATTCTTCCAGTCAAATATGTTATGAAGTTGTTTGATAATATGTTGTTTATCAAATAAACAATTGTAATTTTATAAGTACCATCTTTTTTTTTAAACCTTTCTAAATAAGTACAAGAGCAGAAAAAATAAACAGTTAAATGTCCTTAAATACGTAGAATAGAGGTAGGTAAGGTATGTATCACATAGTATGCGATGCGAATTACTTATGTCGTCATGCTGAAACTAGTAAGTAAGTTGTAAGTGACGATAAAGCTCTCCAAGGATTATTATCCTTACTAATATTATAAATGCAAAAGTATGTTTGTTTGTCGGTTTGTCCTACAATCACGCTGCAACAAAGCTGAGGATCAACGTGATTTTTTGCATGGATATAGTTGGGAACCTGGAGAATGACATAGGCTACTTTTTATTCCGGATAGTGAAAGAGTTCCCACGGGATTTTAAAAACTAAATCCACGCAGACGAAGTCGCGGCCGTCAGCTAGTACTGAAATAAATCTAATCCAAAGTCTAAAAATTGAAAGTAAAATATTTAATGCAAAATAAAATAATATGAAGTACCTAAATAAGACGCGTTAAATCAAACCACTTATCGATGTAGATTGCATTATATTTTTCTTAATTATTGAACCTTTTGTATTCTAATAAAACAATTACTGCGTTATTCTTAGTTAAATATTTTGTCGATATTCAACAATATTATGCAGGCCCATGACGATAAGGTTACAAGCCGTAGAGGTCAAGATAAAAAAACAAACGCCTCCATCAGTGGAATACAAATTGTATGCATTACGTGAACCTGTCGCAAATCGCAACGAGATGTCTGGCGACAGCTCACCCAGCTGTTTAACATTCATGGAATGTTAGGTTAATGTCCTTACCGACGTGCCTATATTTATTTCTACTGTGTTAAATAAAAACGTTGTTTATATGCCATGATCAATACATGGAATTGATAGGAACAATGCAAATATAGTTCTTGCAATTCACGAGGGCGCGTGAGCTTTACTTGTGGTTACGCCGTGTACATGCACATTGCGTAAGTGTGCGTGCCTGTCAGAAGCCTAGGTGGGAGCGGTCAGGCGCGAGGAAGCTCTCGCTCACACTTATACAGGTACACGACACACACACAACCATGAGCCACGCGTCGCCGTGAATTGTAAGAATACCGAGTCGCGAGGCGAAAGGGACACTTGTTTAGAAGAACGAATAGTCACACACCCTCCTTTGCATGCCACAGTCGGATACATCTTAATGCTATCCCTTCCAGAATGTTGCCTGCAGAAAAGGATGGTCAAGGTGTCATTTCAGTTATCACGTACAACGGAATTAGCATCAAGACATAGCTAACTAGGTACATTATATTATAGACACACATAACATTCTGTATTGGCTGCCGTTTCTGTACTTTATATCACCTAGAAATCCTTGGCTTCTATTTTAGTACCATTCAAGGTTCACTTTTTAGACGTGATTGACAGAAGAAACATCCCTATTTTCCATTTTTGGACATTTCAATTCATAGTGTCGCACTACTCTCGCATTAGCACCATATTTATAACTCGAAAGACATCTGAATGGCCTTATATGAACATAATCTGAACGCTCGTGATTTAGTATGTTTCGTACTTGAAAGCTGAATTCGTTCCGTAAACGGGACTTAAAAGTATCTTAGGCGACGATTTATTGCCGGTTCTGGTATGCTAAAAGACTAGGATTTATGTCTTGAGATATTATATGTAGTATTTTCCTATCCAGTTTTAAAGCGAGCGTTGATGTGCTATGAAGTTTTTCATAAATATTTTTTTTATATAAAAATTGAAAATCAAACAACTTTACCTAGAACTGTGAACAATCAGTGACGATGTAAAATAAACTTGCCTACATGTTACTACATACCACTAATGTTATAAATAAAACGAAATAAAGTTTACACTTACGCGCAATAGAATGCGAAAACTATAATTATTATAGCATTAATTATTTGGAAGAACAAAAGTTGTAAATGACTGAAATGTGAATTTATGTTTTGAAAATTTTTGAAATGAAGTCAAGAAAGTTATTCTTATTTATTCAAAAAAAAAAATTCAAAATTATTAATTTTATGTAGGCCAACTTGTGGCTTTTATGACAAGTCGAAAATCTACCACAGCAATTCAGGCAATTTAAGGTTAATAAAAAAATTTAGATCTCCTACAATTTCTCTCGTTTCAAATCAGGATAACCAATGATTTAAGGACGTATAATTTAAGTGTGATAAAAAGATAAGAATCGCTTGAAGATTTCGGAATCTAATCCGATTCTCTTATAAATCGGGTATGCTACAGTGAATTTGAAACGTGCTCACAAGAGTCGATTATGTGGCATTAAAAAGCTTCTTTGACGATTAATTAACATTGACATGCCTCTTTCGCTTCGCGTTGGCGGGTCCTGCCATTTCCTGTCGTGGCACCTGGCCAATTCGTTTTCCTTTATTTAGTAATCGATTATTACCGACTCATGCTACATAATTGGGTTCTCCTGATTCGTTCTGTATCGGAGGTTTCGATACAATTTTTCTTTGTCATTCATGGTTGGATGCTGCTGTCCTCGCCAGACGTAGACTAAACTCCTTTACGTTTAGTATATACTAGCTTTTACCCGCGGCTTCGCTCCCGTCGTCTCTGATGTAGGGTAAACCACTTGGGTAAACGACTTCAATATTATTACTAATTTCGATTTTTCTTAATCTTCAGCAATTTATTTTCCCTATTTTCTTAAACTACCCCGTATTAGAGCCAACAAGACGAAAAAAATATTTAATCAGTCAAGCCGTTAGTTAGTCTTAGCCAGACTAACGAACAGAAATTGATTTTTATAGACAGGAGATTTCGATTGCCTTGTTGGTCTGTAGTTACCATTTGTTTGGTGGTAGGCTTTGATCATGGCTAGTGAGTAACATACCGTTGAAGACAAGACAAACGATTTAGCATTCTGCTAAGGAAGCGTATAAAAGAAACCATAGATATTATGTGGCGATTAGGAGTATGGCGTAAAACACACCATAATCATTCCAAATCGGCCCACTACCATCATAGACTGCATCGTCCTTTACCATCAGGTAAAATCAGAAAAGAATTCGATTCAATCAGCATTCCGAACCAGTGGTAGATTCTCGATTCGTCATAAGAGCCACAAGTTGGCCTACATGAAATAAATAATTTTGAGTTTGAGTCTTGAGTTTGATTTCCGTATAGGGTAAAAATAGCTAAATATTGAGTTCTTTCTGTCATGACATTCCCAATAGTTGGCCGTAAGTCTACGCCTTATCTCGGATATATAAAGCCATCACATCTATGCCTGATTTCTATCTGGTAGTGTCGGATTTCCGTCGCATCAGACTATGAGAGTCTAAGAATATAGAGTCTGAGAACACAGAGTGATCAACCTCAAACACTAGACTTTTACAACCCCATGTACCTACTTTTGTCCGTAAATATGAATTACGTGTTGTTATAGTTTTTTCAATTCACGAGAGCTCGTGGCTCATGGTTGTGTGTGTGTCGTATCTGTATAAGTGTGAGCGAGAGTTTGCTCGCAATTGACCGCTCCCACCTAGGCTCCTGACAGGCACGCACACTTTCACAATATGCATGTACACGATTTAACCACAAGTAAAGCTCAAGCACCCTCGTGAATTGCAACGGTACTTAGGTAAGTACCAACATAAGTTACATTATTATGAAACATACTTACGTAACTTTAAAAGCTGTCCACTTTATCTTTCGTTCATATTAACGACAACCGCCATTTTGTGACATAAACATTACAATTGGTTCCCAACGGTTATTGAAGCTAAAAATTAATGTCATAATTTCCTTCATAAGCGGTGGCATTAACGCGCGTCAATAAAACTCTGTGTTTTTAATACTAGCTATAACAGTTTCCTATCTACAAGCACTTCGATTAAACAAACTGGTTCACGTAATGGCCCAGAATAAATATAATTAAGCTTTCAAAGACTGCCGATTGATCTCTCACTACGGTTTCCAAGATTTTCAATTTTCTGGGATCGCCTCTTTAGTTTCTTCATACTTTTTTTGCAACGTTTCGAATTCCACAATTTACCAAGTTCTCTTTACTACTTAGGTACCTTAAAGTAATATCAGATACCAATTACACTTTTCAATTCAGTTTCTTGAAGCCTGTTTCATATTACTTTACTTTGTAACTACCCTCAATGAAAAATAGTAAAATGAAATTCTGAAATATTGAAGTATTTCATACTAAAATTTACTTTTTAAATTATACATATTTCTATATATTTTCACTCAATAAAAATGTGCTTAAAATAATAACGAGACAAAAGTCCATTCTAACTAAATCCTAAGCGTAAAATAACTTTTTTTGTCTCGTTATTTACAATAGATAACTTTGGATCTGACACATCCATTTTCAGCTAAGTTATATTAAACAGCCCTACTTTATATCGAATGTATTTCGTCTATATCAACTCTTAGTGTAAACAGATAACAGTGACTGACCCGTTCTGTATTGGTTCATGGACAATGTTCACAAAGTATAGCTAGTAAGTATTGTTTTTGTATTCAATACGTAATTTAAAAAGAAAACGGAAATTTCAAGAAGCTATTTTCAAATCCTATCTAATATCCCAAAAAAAGTTTTTAATTTTTAGGACTTCCTAACATTTTGCAATTATTTTGGAAATGACACCCAATTAAAGTGAACCCCTTTTTGTATCGCCGCATATCTCTTGACTTAAACTTCCTTGTTATTAGTTCTGGAGCTATCTACTGGTACTTTAGTGTAAACAATCCATAAGTTATTTGATTGATTAATCAACATCCGCTGTGATTATCGTATTGCTCAGTAATAAAGGAGAGCAATCTATTTATTTTCTTTTCTTCCTTCAAATATACTTACCTTTAATAAGGCGCAGGTACATAGTTATTATTGTGGTTATTATATAGTTATTAGTCTCAATTAAATTGAAGAAATGGTATGTAGGTGCCGATTCAAATTAGTTCTGGCAGTGCACTTATGCATACCATTTCAAAATACAAACCAAATTATTATGTGAATTTCCATGTCCGAAACTATATAAGGTCGCGGACAGAAAATGTTTACCACCTTAAGATTCATAATTACATGCACACGTCTATGCCTGACAGTCGATATGCTTACGATATTCTATGGCGTTATAGACCTTACTGCACGCAATGTGATATAGAATCTACTCTGAAAACTGATAAACATCTTCTGTCCGCGACCATAGATGCATAAAAAAATCGATCCGCGGCTCCATTGCGGCGTCATTGGAAAGTAAATCAATAAACAAACACACTTTTGCACTTATAATATATGTAGGAAATAGGAATTAGTAGAGATATCCGAATTTACATTCGGATATCTCTGCTTCCTATTCTCATATTAATTAGACTCATAATAATTTCTTTTTGTGTCTCTTTATTTCATTCTCATTAGAATTACTTCACATCTAGAATACAGGCGGCGCAAGACTGAGATCTGTGAAAGTGCATGTAAGATACCGTTGTTCAGTGGATATCTATTGAAGAAAAAGAATTACCTACTTCAAAATTTGAACTTCTCAATCAATCCAGTTTATGATAAGGAAGCATGCTATAAATGTTTAATCTCGACACCTACGCATCTTTATAATATATAGATAGGCCATTCTGATTAATTACTAAGGTAATAAGAAATGATTGCTCCTATTAATCTAGTAAAAGTCATTAAAATCATGAATCATAAAACTTACATACGCATTCTAACTTAACAGTCCCATTTTATACGATAATTACGTTATAGCCGCTAATAAAAAAGCCCTCGGGTGGAAAAAAAGTCAAGAACATCAAAAAAGTTGCACAATCTTGAGACTTGGGTATTCTACATATACAAGAGACGACTTTGAAGCTGCTATATAATTGGCTTCGGACCAGTTAATAACAGTTTTATCGTCAAGTGAACGACAGGACCGGTCCGTGTCAATTAAATCGCCCTCAGCTGCACTGCGACATGTTATCGTCGATGTTGCCATTTATAGCGCACGACAAAACGCTGTTGTTGCGACACTGACATTTTGTGGACACGATCCTGATTAATGGAATTTGGGAAATTGAAAACATTAACGTAGGGCTCTGAAATAGCCAAAATAAATGCCTCAATATGTATAATAAATGAAAAAAAAAAACATGTTGGAATAGAATAGAAAAGTTGTTTCATTAAAATAAACTTTTACAAAGTGCTTTTCAATCATCGAGAAGAACCAGTAAGAAACCAGTCTGTGTTGTTGCGACACTGACATTTTGTGGACACGATCCAGATTAATGGAATTAGGAAAATTGAAAACATGAATGTAGGGCTCTGAAATAGCCAAAACAAATGGCTCAATATGCATTATAAATGAAAAATAAAACTTATTAGAGTAGATTAGAAAAGTTGTTTCATTAAAATAAACTTTTACAAAGTGCTTTTCAATTATCGAGAAGGACCAGTAAGAACCCAGACGATTGCTCTTTCAAAAACTTAATAACAATATTATTATAATATTGGGTACCTACATGATTCATTTCCTCTCACGTATTGTAGACGAAAGTCAAATCTCGCTTTTTTATTATTTATATTAATATTAATAATCATCTATAAAATAGTAACTTGCATTGTAAACAGTTACTGTTAGAACCCCTTGGTGTTATAATGTCAACTTCGCACCGGAAACATCAGTGTTGGCAGACCTCCCACTAGGTGGGTTGAAGACATATTGACATCAAACAAGTGTGTGGAAATCCATACAAGATATTACAATGGACGCATATCAATTGAGGATGAAAAAGAGAAGAAGCATCCAAAAAGCAATATTATTAATACCTACCTAAGTGTAAAGGATACATGATGATTTTAACTATATCATAATATTACCTAATACAAATCACCCGGAAAGAAACTTATATCAAACAAAAATACTTATAAGTTTTTAAAAGCAGACTCTCTTCGCAATCGGCAAAGCACCAACGGAAGAATGCTACTTTTATGGAGGCGTATACCTATATATTATTTTCTAATATAGACTTGAAATCGGTGGCACAAGAGGCAAGTAGCGATGTTGACACCTGAAATTTGATAGCACGCATGCTTTCTAGTGCAGACGAGTGGCATAAATATGGATGAATATGGAGAGGCACTATGAAGAGGAGAGAGAAAAGAGAGAAGAGAGAGAAAACATATAGATGGTCTGCATGAAGTTATGCAACGCGTGGTGATCTTGGAGTTCTGAGGTGGTTGTTTAAGTCCGTGCGAGCCGGACATACCCTGCCATAAGCCATAAAAAATTTTCCTCTTCAAACGAAAAAAAAAAGACTCTACCAGGCAACGTTAATTTGGCAATTATAATTTAGTTAAAATATTCAAATGGCATTTATATTTATCGAAACGTCGTCGTTTACTGCTAAAAGCTAACCACACGTTGAGAAACAAAGATTGACGATTTTCCGTTGGCAATGTTTGAAATTATACGAGACGGAAGGTGGACGTAATTAGCAGTTTTGCATTGCAAAATATATAGGCGACTATGTACAAATGGCAAATTATGAGGCAAAATATCTGTTAAATGAGGACAGCGTAGAACGTATTTATTATGAACTAGCTTTTGCACGCGGCTGCGCTCACGTTAGGTTCGATTTTTTAAACCCTGTCTTTCGGGGTTGAGTTTTCAAAAATCATTTCTTAGCGGATGTCTAAATCATAATAGCTATCTATATGCCCAAAATTTCAGCACGATCCATCCCGTGGTTAGAGTTGTGCGGACACAGCGTGATAGCTCAGTCAGTCAGTCACCTTTTCCTTTTATATATTTAGACTAAAGACTAATAATAATTATTAAACAGTTCACTTCCAAAGGGTAACCTTTTAAAACCTAACTCTACGCGGAGGAAGTCGTTGGCAAGAGCCAGTTTATATACGTAGTATAGCACATATAACATGTTAACCATATCCTGTAATCACTCTAAACATAATAATATACTAACTTATAGCTATAAAATATTTAAGCAGTGATAGCCTCGTTAAGACTGTGGTCTCCTTTAAGAGGTATCGCAGGTTTGATCCCGCAGGCATGTACCTCTTGCTTTTCGGAATTACTTATGCGTGTCAAACCAATAAATATCACTTATTTCACCGGTGAAGGAAAACATCGTGAGGAAACCTGCACACCTGAGAGTTCTCCATAATGTTCTCGAAGGTGTGTGAAATCTGTCAATTCGCATTGAGCCAAGTTGGTGGTTGGTCTATAACCCTTCCCTGAGAGGAGACCCGCACTCAGTAGTGAGTCGTTGATGGGTTGCTGATGATGATGATGATAATGATGATGATGATGATGATAAAATATTACCTATACCTTAATAGCAAAAGTTCAAACAATTCCCATACAAGAACCTTAAGGATTTAGATAAAATCAGCAACCAGGTGGCAAACGGAACCACAATATTAGTCTCGATTAAAGTTCTATTGCTCAACAGAATGTAATCACAGATAACCGGCACGCAGATAAGCCTGTACCACATTTGAATGGGCGTGACCTCACGACAGCCGCACCCTTGCCTTGCCAGTTACTCATTGTCCGGTGTAATAGTGAAAGGAACGTTTCGTATTTACATTTTGCTTTATAAAAATACCTAAGGAAGGCTAAGCATTACTTTTTTTGATTTCTAGACTAGCGTTTACCCACGACTGACTGCGTGGTGTTTACTTTTTAAAAATCCCTTTGTTTTTCCGAGATAGAAAGACAGTTTTTTTTTTATTTTTTTATTCGATGACAAGATAGCCCTTGACTGCGATCTCACCTGATGGTAAGTGACGATGCAGTCTAAGATGGTAGCGAGCTAACTTGGAAGTGGTATAGCAGTGTAAATTCAACCCATACCCCTAATCGGAATTATGTCAAATCCTTTAACATCAAATCCTCAACTCATGCAAAAAAGCAAATCGATATGTAGCTCTGTTGCAGCGTGATTTTGAACTTTTTGTACAACAGTGTGTTCTGTGGACTTGCAAGTAGAAACATCTGCCGAGATATTCAAATACATACTAAATTGACTTTTTGGTCTTATAGTTCTCGGCTGCAACTTACAATGTTATCGTCATAGACGTATCTGCCTAGCGCATCCAAAACTCAATAAAGACCCTTTAACGAAGACAAATTTTAATTGAAATTGGAGTACATTCGCAAAAGAATCATGAATGGGATGACCTTAAATCGTGTTACAAAAGATTGGTCTGAATGCTATTGAATGAGGCAATTGTATGACACTCCCTATTGCTTGATGAATAAACTGGCGACCTTTGAAGCGTCAATGTGACACAGATATTCTAATGTCCTTAACGTCCCCTTTGCAATACAGTATCCCCATCTAGTCAATACTGGCATTAGGAAGTTGGCAATGGCGTTGCCTATGGCTCTCCTTCTTTTAGTGACCACTGGTGAATAAAGCCAGAATATCCTTCTTCGACCTGACCTTTGTCTGTCTTTTATTCTAACTTGTATAATGAGTTGTTTGCTTTAAATCTAGTCGAGTTCTGAAACTGAGGTTATTGCATGTTTTTTGTACATTTTGTATTAGAATGCATGTGATCCTACACACTTCTGCATAAATAACGATAGAAGTGTCAGCAGGTAGCGCAATAACATACTGCTCTTTTATAGACCAACTAGCTATTGCCCGTGGCTTCGCTCATGTTAAGTTCGATTTTTCAACCCCCGATTTTACCCCCTCAGGAATTGAATTTTTAAAAATCTTTTCTTAGCGGATGCCTACATCTTAATAGCTATCTGTATGCCCAGCGTGATCCATCCAGTGGTTTGAATTGTGCGTTGATAGATCAGTCAGTCAGTGTCAGTCACCTTTTCCTTTTATATAATAGAGAAGATAGACCAACTAGTTGATGCCCGCGACTTCGTCTGCATAGATTAAGGTTTTTAATTCCCACGGGAATAACATTATTTTAAGCTTTAAAATTTAGCCGTCTCCTCTTAGGGAATGGTTATTTTTAAAGCCCATTTTAATACCTATTGCTATGGAGTATGATGAGAGCATAGTTTGCGTGTTTTAAACAATCTAACGCATAAATGGCGGTGTAAATTTGAAATCAGCACGGCGCCTCTTAATCACATCGCGATTTTAATGGGAACCCATATTTCAGTGGCCACAAGGCATACGTGCATAATATTACCTATTTATCTATGTCTAATAAAATTATTGCGTTATAATCCAATGTCCATCTATTATACATATATATTTCTCATTATCGGACAGTAAATGGACAAATGACAGCGACTGGTCACGATTCGATTCACTAAGATGATAGGTATTTAAAATGTTTATAATAATCTATTATATATTATTATATATTTTCTTGTTATAATAATCTACATCTATACTAAAATTATAAAGCTGAAGAGCTTGTTTGTTTGAACGCGCTAATCTCAGAAACTACAGGTTCGAATTGAAAAATTCTTTTTGTGTTGGATAGTCCATTTATCGAGGAAGGCTTTAGGCTATATAACATCACGCTGAGAACAATAGGAGCGATGTATCAGTGAAAAATGTTGCAAAAACGGGGAAAATTATCCATATTTAAAATATATTCTTTTAAAAACTTCTTAATCGCGATCGTAATAACAAAAATTGACGCGGACGAAGTCGCGGGCAACAGCTAGTATGTTATATACAAGCTCACTCGGCCCGGCTTCGCACGGAATTTCTAGTAATGCTTATAATTTGCAAATATAATTCATACCTTTATGCATTTTTAATTAACTTATACTATATGAAACGTATAAAAACTGGCCTCGACATTTTGTAGTAGAACATGCTCTCAAATTGCGCTAAATTTTATCAAAATCGGGTAGATATCGGGACACAGTTCTGTCTGAATTACAAAGGGGTGAAGCCGCGGGCATTTGAACCGCTGGTATTTGATCTTCTATTGTTTTACTACGTCGATATACTAACTTAAATACCACACAGTTTACACACTTCAGTTACCAAGCCGCCGATTATTTATAAGGCTATTAACTACTCGAACAATGTTAAAGAGACCACACCTTCAAACTAGCAAACGGGCTTTGATTTCGAACCACACATTTAGTATGCGGAACCGGAGTCTGCAAGATCGCAACAAATCATGTTCGTGGCATAGGCAATATTATGCAATTAACTGCCTCGTTTGTCTAATGGTTAGCGTTTTCGACTCCGGATGAGGCCCCGGGTTTGATTCCCGGGTCGGACCAAAAAAATGCTGTGGGTTTTTCTCTGTACTAGCCTGGAGTTGGGAAGTTGGTGGTTTATCACCCTCGAGCACGTAAAGCCGTCTTTCCTGCACGTGATCACTCTCCGGTCTTTTCGAATTTCCATCGAACTATGAGAGTGAAGAAATAAAGAGCGCATCTGTGCTTGCACACACACTTGTCATACTTCATACTAATCATACTATCATACTAATCATACTTCATACTATCATACTTCATATCATACTAATTCATACTAATATTATAAAGGCGAAAGTTTGTATGTGTGTGTGTGTGTGTGTGTGTGTGTGTGTATGTTTGTTACTCCTTTACGCCACAACGCATGAACCGATTTGGCTGAAATTTGGAATGGAGATAGCTCATTCCCAAGATTAAAACATAGGCTACTTTTTATCCCGGAAAATTAAAGAGTTCCCGCGGGAATCTAAAAACCTTTATCCACGCGAACGAAGTCGCGGGCATCATCTAGTACACTATAATATCTCCTGCGCAGATGACTAATCTCTGTGGAGATTGGCTGCCGTAGCCGGATAGGTACGATCAGAAGATTATTACTACGCAATTAATATTTTTTAGTATTTATTTGGAATATAATATTTTTTTTTTTATTCCAAATAAATACTATGTAGTAAAATTATTATAAAATTTTTAAAATAAAACAGCCTCAATACGTGGACTGATTAAACAATTGGATTAAAATATATTCAATTTTTCGTTTTATTATAGAAAATATTTTACTGAAACAGGTTGGCATAGACTGTGTAACTGTATAGGAAACCTAAGATAATTTTATGCTTTAATATAGAAGTCCTGCATCGCGATTCAGCTTAATGGATCCAAGGGGCTATGAAAGTCAACCCATTCTTAAGTGCTAATATTAATCTGAACTAAATTACTTTTGGTACAGGTGATAAACACACAGCGAGTAGATATAACAACGTATACAACGATATAATAACGATAACAACACGTACAAAAAAAATGCAAGTAAACAACCTGAACCTCAATTTTAAGCGAAATACATAATACACAATAGTGAAAATTTCTTGTATTTCTCAGTACGACATTTTTTTATCGACTTTAGGCCGTCTAAGTATTGGATAGAATCAGAAGTAATACGTCATACTCTCATACTTTGCGGGATTCCATGATATTCAAAGAAAAACAAATTTCTGTTGCTATAATCCGCCTAACTGAAATATATCTGTAGAGTACAACGTACTGCTCGCGCTGTATACTACCACTCTTCCAGTAGTAGAGCAAATACAGAGGGAAAATGAATATAAGGAGATTATTTTTAAAGAAATTATACTTACACAAAAAACATTTAATGAAAAGGGGTCTCGACCCTCAGAAATGAGTAATAAGAGAGAGAGAGAGAGAGATAAATTCGCTACTCGCTTATGACTTGTGATTAGTTAATAATGCGCAAGTAGTCAACAAATAACGCAGAGAAACCTCAGCTTATAGGTGTGGCTAGAGGCAAGGAGTACTTGTACAATTAAATGTATATTAAAATGTAGTAGTGAAAGGCCGTCTTGAAAGTTGTAATTATAAATGAATTGAGGGTAAACGTAAGGTAATTTGAAAGTGGATTATTATTTTTTTATAATATTCCAAACATTGCGACAGATTCTGTTGATTGCATTCGGAAATTTGCATCATAATCGTCGGTTGCGCCATCATAAAATAATAAATAATTATTGTCAGAAGCTCTAATTTGAAAATATACTGAATGATTTATGTTACGCCGTGCACGGACCGAGCCGGGCAATTTATACCCAAACGGGGCAACATTGTGATACAGTCTAACCAGAATTACTTCTGTCAAACTCAATCTTTGACCTTGCCCCGTGCGTGCACCGCGCCGGTGCGATGTCAAATAAATCATAGCCTATGTTGATACGCTCTATAGGTTCGGAGGGTTACCAAGGCAGGCCTAACATAATAGGGAAAATTTTTACGTATTAACTTAGAAAATATAGTAGTTTTATTTATTTATTTACTATCGGGGGTGGCGGGGCGATAGTATACAAGGACCATCTACAAGTATAATAACATAATAATACGTAATAATAATAATTGAATAGGGCCCTTTGATACAAAACTCATTTTACTTTTAATTTCTGAAAACTTTATAATCCACTTAGCCTATTAATTTTTAATACTTAATATTATTTTATATTGACTTACTACGTACGAAATCAAATAAAAATAATATTTTTAATATTTATGACGTGACTTTCGCTTACACAACTGCCAAGCTTTAATAAAAATTTCCTTGAAAGTAAACTACAAATCTTGTCTATTTGTTAATGAGTATGACGATATCCGTTTTGGACTTATCATTAAATTACTTAATTCCAAAAGTTTTGTAATGTGTAGTTTATTCACGACTAATCGTCATTACTAATGATCCTACGTTATCTAAATTGTTAATTGGAGTATACATTTAGAGGGCTATTTATGTAAACATTTATATAAATAACCAGCCTTTGCCCTCTTCTTTGCCGCTGATAATAATTTAAGGTTAATTTGTCAAACGTAATTTCTGGGTATTGTCAATTAAGCAAGCTTTGGAGAAAGAATCTTTTCTATTAAGTAATTATTTATCAAAGTTTTATTTTGTGGTTTGGTGAAAATTTAAGCAATTAAAGGTAGAGCAATTTAAGCAATTAAAGGTTTTTGGTAATTAATGCATTAACAATAAAGTCATTAGACTTTTAACTTGCAAATTTTATTATTTTGTTGATGAAGTCGTTATCGCCGAAAAATTGAAATTATTTTAACATTGTTTTTCGGTTGTTAATAAGGTATATACAATTTATTATCATAGGATGTGAGGTGTTAGTCTTAGTTATTAGACAAATCACTAGTTAAATAATAATACTAGCTAGTACCTGGTAGATATATAGAGAATAATTCTGTCAATGTTAACTTATTCACCATGTAAAACCCTTGTGGTGTTGTAGGAAGTTATTAGGCGCGTTCGTTTTAATGCGACACGATCCTTTAACTAAACGGCCGCACCTATTAACATAAACAAGAATAATGTACAACGGTTTTCTTCTAATTTTATGGTATCTACGTATCTTAAGGCTTTAACGGTTATCAAATCGAGTTAAAGAGGATTGGAACATTTTACATTATCATACCTATTTACAGTTTCAGTCAAAACAAAGCCTAAACTGTAAATTAAATTAGGTTATATCAACCTTTGGGAGGCTTTGGTCGTGGTTAGTTACCACCCTACCGTTAAAGACGTGCCACCAAGCGATTTAGCGTTCCGGCACGATGGCGAGTAGAAACCGATTAGGGGTTGAATTTACACTGCTATATCCCTTCCCAGTTAGCCCGCTACCATCTTAGACTGTATCGTCTTACCATCAGGTGAGATCGCAGTCAAGGGCTATCTTGTCATCGAATAAAAAAAACCTGTTTCCAAGTCATGTTTTTACTATATTTAAATAATCGCCCTTTTATTTTCATTTCTCGAAACCACATAACCAACCAGCATCGACCGATTCAATGATTCGATCCCGTAAAAGGCAGAACTTTGAAAATTAAAATCGTTTCGAAACCACAACTTGTATAAAATACCCCTAATATCTTTCATTTAAACTTTTTATCTGGGAAACTCGTCTTTGAAACTTCCTGTATAAAAGCCACTAATAGGCAATGTGGTTGAAAAACTTTGCTATTAAACTCGGGAATACCAAATGGCCCGAGAGCGCGCAGGAAATTTTTAAGAAGTCTTTTATTAAAACTGAAGTTTTTTGTGGGTGCTCTACTGGCAATGTTACCCTTATTCTAAATATACCTACAGATTGAAGGTCGAAATCAATGTGTCAATATTAATCATACACGTATTGAGCTTGCAGTCCTTATTATCAATTATTTATTGGTAAATACTTTACATTCTAAAAACACCACTGACCATCATAATTATAATACCTATGGTGGGACGTATGTATCTCTGTATTAAACAAAAAAATCAAATTGACCAAGCCGTTTTGAGTAACTAACAAACAGCAGTTTTTACATATAGCTACATATAGATATATATTTGGATAACAAAAAAGAGCTTTTATTATTTACGGCTTGTCAACTTCTTCGGGTGCCAGGTCTAGTTTACTATCAAAGGTAACGTAGGACAGAAAAGATACAGCGGCTACTTTATCAAAGTTTTAAACTTTATTAACCTCTCTATCAAAATTTCCTACGCGCTCTCGTACAAACATTTCAGCTTTATTCACCGCTCAGTATGGCTAACTGAGCGTGGTTTGTATTAGTAGTAAATGTTCCTGGCTTCATTGGTTTTGAGCGAGTCAAAGGTTACTTAAAATATTTTCCTTATTTTCTCAATTTTACTGGTTTTCTAAAAAGTTAACTTATACTTACTAAGATGTATAGAAAGAGAAATAGTTCTTTCTACGCGAAAAATAGTTTTGCTATTCGACTCTTAGTTGGTTTATTCTTGAGAACTAGATGTTTTAATAAATCCCTTGCAAAAAGATCAGAAATTAGCAAGATGAAGCAACAAACAGTTATCTGCTATCGCACACGTATTAAGTATCTAATAGTTAAAACTAAAGTGTTAAAAAATGTATGTAATGTAAGCATTTTCATAAATCCATTTCACCATTCGCCCAAATATAGAGAAAAATAGAGTCACAATAGCACAACGGTTAAGTTACAGACTGATAGGTCGCAGGTTCGAACCCCACCCACTGCACTATTATCGTACCCACTCCTAGCAAAAGCTTTCTCCTTATTTGGAGGGGTTAGGAGGATATTAGTCAGCTTCAGCTTGAATGGTAGGTATTCTTTAAAAAAATATATGGATGAAAAAGATTTATGAAAATTCTTTGTGAAAATTTGATGCATGGTAGATGTCACTGCATGCGGAATGGTGGTCGATTGAATAAACAAAAGCACTAAAAAAGATTTCTAAAAATTCTATGCAAATAAATGCTAAATCCTGTTTTACATCCCATGCAGTTAAAACAACTAACAAGCGAACGAATTGCACTAAGCTGCAATAGACAGCGATACGATTAGAGGTTGACGCACACTACACTTGCGGATATATTCTATCCAACTAGGTTTCAAGGTATGCGATGTCAAATCAAAGTTTACAACTTTACTTAATATCATGCAACACAACGTGCCTACATCGTGGCGTGCCTGCAAAGATAGTTTTTTTACTACCAAGACAAATCTGATGTCATCATTAGGATGTGGCAAATGCTACCAATCCGCAAACCCCCAAAAATTAGGCCGAAGTCTTAACTACTAGCGTTGGTCATTAGTGTACCGTACACTATGCATAGTGTGCGAACCTTAATACGACCAACGCGTGTGGTCTAACATCACCTGCTTCCAGATACACTGAGTTTATGAACCAGTTAAATGCAAGGGAATTGCAAGTTGGCCATAGCCGTTATAGAGATCTACTTCACAATATTATGCGACTTTTAAAGCAAATTAAAACAAAGATTAATGATATGTATTTAGTTGAAATGATTAAATTCTTGAAACCCCTGATTTCCTTTTAGACTTCAGATTTATGACTTGGAACAGTGGTTGGAAGTCGTAAAGTAATTCAAAGTTCACAAAACGAATTAAATATATATAGTCAAACTAAATGCGAACGCTCCCGACAGGTGAAATCAGAATCGTAACAGTTTCGGTACACTTTTGCATAAATGGATAAGACACCCACTTTAACTATTCATGAACGAATGTAGACGGTCGCTACGTACTCCCGGAGCGTGAATAAATCCCGACAAAACGAAATGTGTTTGCATTACTTTCTGTTGACGTAGAAAATACCGAATACGGTGTTTTGTTACCGAGAAAAATACTATTAAGTGTGATTTATGTTACATTAACTGTTAAGCTCTCCGCCCACTATCCATAAGTTTCTTGCCGTAACCGCACGTGTAAAAATATCTTTATATGAATCAACACAAAAAAAAAAAACAGTACCTGTGATACTAACTACAGCCACTTTTCGGGTGGTGAAAGGTTCTTATCCCAGGCACACACTTCTAGGACTTTATTCTACGGAGTTATTGCGTTTTAAGCAATTAAATATCATTTCCTTTCAAGCTGAAGGAAAACAGTGACGAAACGTGTATAGTTGATAGTTCTCCATGATGTTCTCAAAGGTGTGTGAAGTCCACCAATTCGCACTTGGCGTGGGCGTATAAGTCAATCGTGTTTTTCCTGACACGTACGGTCGTGGACAGAAAATGTTTACCACCTTAAGATTTATAATTACAAGCACACGTCTATACCTGACAGTCGATATGCTTTCGATATTCTATGGCGTTATAGACCTTACTGCACGCGATGTGATATAGAATCTACTTTGAAAACTGATAAACATTTTCTGTCCGCGACCATACATAGCACCTTCATAGTTAGTATGGACGTGTGTAGTGGGCCGAAAACTTTACCCGTGACTTATTACCTGCGACTACATTTTCACTCATATTTTCCGATCCCTAAGGATTTTCCTTCCACAAAATCGGCTAAAATGTATCTGCAGAAGGTGTGTGTACTATTTTCTCCTAGAAATCGAATACTTTGCGTGTGATTTTTCTTTGATTTTTGGAATTAGTTATCTATCCCTTAAACCCTTCGAATCGAATTTTACAACAAGCTATATGCAATTTAAGAAAAAATGAACCGACTTCAAAATTACCGAAATAAAAAATATCTGGAAAGGAAAAAGATTCCATATCTTGAAAACTACTGTAAAAGATATAAAAAAAAATTAATGCAAAAATATTTTTCCGTCATCGCGGTCACCCTAAAAAAGTTGTTGGCGTAGTGTTTTTCCGAAATAGTACGAAGTTTTCTTTCAAATACACTGTAAATTAGCAATATTCGCGATGATGGTAAAAAATTAAAAAAAACATATTTTTTTACATTTTTACAGCTTTCTAAATTAATGCATACCAAGTTTATTTTATTCGACTTATGTTTAAAATAAAAAAAATCATCACGCATGACAGCTTTCAATGTTATCAGCTCTTTGTATATAATTCATAGTTCACATCTTCTTGTCCTTCCCTTCTCCCGTTATTTGGGGTCGAGTCTCCTCACTTTCCTGTGCCAAGTTGCTCGATCTTGGATTGTCGTTTCTGGCAATTGGGCTTGCTTAAGGTCTCTCCTAATAATTATAGACCACAAGGTCGATGGCGGGTGGACCCGAACTCTTTTTTCTTCAGGTAGGTTTAGCTGTATACTACGAGATCGCTGCTACGTCTATATGTCCTATATAGAATACTTCATAGCTCACGAAAAAATTTTAGTGACAAAGGCCTCATTTTCAGGTGCTAAAAACAACTGAAGAGAAGGTCTCTCGAGAGAATGGTGTCGTCGTAACAGCGTCCTGTTACCGAGCACGAGCCCTAACCGCTGCCGCCCCGAGTGGATCAAGTGGTGTACATTGTACACTGACACCATATCATACTACGTACACTTCGTCACTACGTGTACTCATTACTCTTAAAAAAGTATTCTAACTAGTGCACATAAAACCTTTCGCCCGCGGCTTTGCTCACGTTAATTTAGATTTTTTTTACTTCTAAAAATTTTACGAATTTCATTTTATTTTATTTAGGCTAGCTTTCGTATGCGATTTCATCCTCGTGAAGTTAGGTTTTTTTTTATAAATAACAAGATGACCCTTGATTGCTATTTCCACCGATGTTATGTAACGATGCAGTCTTATGGTAGCGGGCGAAGTTGAAAAGGGTTATCACAGTATTAATTAAACTATTATACATATATAAAAAGCGATAAATCGCTTAGCGGCATGACTTTTTTTTTATTATTATACAGTAGGGGAAATCCTCTTGACTTGGGTAGTGCCGGACTTTTACAGGCTAAAACCCCTACTGTCTCCTTGCTGACCATATACCCACCTTGCGGCCTAAAACACGGCAACATTACGGTCTCTTTTTTACGCCCTCAAGGTATTATGTCCTCTTTTTTCTTCTATCTCTTTTTCCTTTATTAAATTTTCAAAAAAATCTTTGGTGACAGAAAGACTGGCTGCATGACGTTGCCATCAACGGTAAGGTGGTAACTAGCCATGACCGATATCTCCCACTATACCAAAAAAGTCGTATATGTTTGTGTTAGTATTTGATCTAGCTACGAAATAATGAAAAGCTCCGATCAAGTAGATAGGTACATTGATTGATTCAAAGCCGACGTGAGATCAGCGCTTAACCACACTCCATTATTCCCGTGATTGCTGCTTGCTCATTTTGCATTAGATTGCCAAGCGTTTTCATTGTGGAGTGTACTACCATTATTAGCTAACTCTTAACTTGAATAAAGAAAACTAGTAGCAGAGCCTTGAATAATGCTGAGATCTTTGGAGCGTGCTCTGGCTTAACTCAGACTTAAGATAGAGTTAAAACGAGACACAAATATGCTCTGACATAAATCTGTCTCGTTTTAATCTTGAGTCTGAGCAGAGTGAAAGTTTGATCTATAGATTACAGTCTTAGAGCTGTAAGTTTAGAGAACCAAATTGAACGACATAGCACGGAGGTTGCTATGCCACAATATGATAATTTCATTATCTTTGCTATAAAATAAACCATCCAAATCAGCTGGCAGTACAACTCACTATCCCTGTTTACTGAGCCGCCTGAAAAGAAAAAAAAAATTTTTAGATCTGGATAGATAGGTAATACAGAGTTCCTTGTAATAAAACTATGACTATTCTAATGAGATATAGTCTTAAAGACGAAATTTAACTATGTCAACACATCTGCTGACTTGCTCATAGCCAGATGGCTGATCGCTGTCTAGAAAAAAATCTTTGCTAATACAAATAGGTACCTAAAACAGATTTTTAATTTATTACTGTCCACAGTCGAAGAAAAGTTTTGCCCATTCATATTCAGCTGAGTCAAACTAAACGCTTAGGTATAGGAGCGCGGTATGTTTGTACCTTTCTCCTTTGATCATTTTGCAATTCACGCTCTTGATTGAAACTAAATTGAAACAAATGTGTAATAAGATAATATCAATGGGCACGATTTAAAGCCTTTGTGTCGATTAAGAAACAATACAGCAATCGGAACCGTTGTAATTGGAAAATTATTGCGGTCTCATTGCGGCTTTGAATCTACGATAAGCTTTCAGAAGGCAAACTATAAATTCCTCGTATACACCACACGTTGATTACACCCTGGCCTTACCTTGTAGGTATATTGTAGGCGGATCAGTCGTATGCGAACGATATAAGTAACAAAAAGAACTGTTAGAATTCCTTTGTGATTCTCACCAAGGATGATCTCTAACACTCTGATGATAAGTTTTTCCTTTGAAAAACCTCATCTCCACTTCTTACTCATATGCCTGCGACTTCGTCCGCGTCAATTTGTTACTATGTAACCTCAAGCCTTGCTCGATAAATGGACTATCCAACTCAAAAAGAATTTTTCAATTCGAACCAGTAGTTCCTGGGATTAGCGCGTTCAAACAAACAAACTCTTCAGCTTTATAATATTAAAGTATTAGATTTGTAGTAAGAGTAGTAACTAATATAATATAATAGAAGCTAATTTATAATAGAATATATTATAATAGCAAATAGCGACAAGAAACCTCAGGAAAAATAAAGAGTTCCCGCAAGTTTTGTAAGAAAACCTAACTTCACTCGGAAGAAAAACTAAAACAATGAAAAATTAAATCAAAGCTAAAGCAGTTCCCACGAAATGTAAATGTGACTATCAGAGCAGAAATGAAATAGTAAAGTATGTGGAGCCATGCGTAAAGAACATTAGTAATAATGCAGGGGGACTCAAAACGTGAACCAACACTTGGAAGAACTGAAGTAAGAATCGGTCAGTTAATAAATAAATCGTGACAAATATGGCAAATAGAAATAGAAATATTTTTTATTCAAATAAACTTTTACAAGCACTTTTGAACTGTCAATGAATCTACCACTGGTTCGGAATGCCTTTCCTGCCGAGAAGAGCCAGTAAGAAACTCGGCGGTTGCTCTTTTAAAAATAAAAAAAATTAAATACAATAGTTAATGAAACTATGCTATGTATACAGTGCTTCCACGATGAAGTTTCCTAAGTCCAATACAATACAAATACAACTAAATACAAATAAATGCATCCAATTCATGTTAAGACGAGTAGCATTCCCGTTGGTGGCACCCGTTCACGAGCATGACGCATGATCCAGTCGTTGCTTCGCTCAACCATATTTGAGGGAACGTAACAACCAGCACTACATGACACCACCACAGAAATGTTTAAAGAGTCCATGACATAATTAGGCAAAGGGAAGATTGCATACTAAAGCGTAATAAATTGACATGTCTTATGTAGTTCTATATATATATATATATAGAATTTGTAGTCGCATCGGTCCTTCAGCATAGCGACTACAAATCTTATATCTCCCTAATCTATGTTTCTATTTGTATAATTTAACATAATTGAGATATTTGTGTACCTACAACAAGCTTACAACCCATTGTAACAGCCAGCTAGCCTTTTGCCAGCGACTTCGTCCACGTAGATTTAAAATCCCTCGGGAACCCTCGGGAAAAAGAGACAGACTGTTTTTGGTGTAAACCTTGTAAGTAAAAAAATGAAAGTCATACATTAAATTAATAAACCAACTAATTAATTTGAAATTCTGACTGAAAACTGTCCAAACCTCAGCTTTAATCGTCATTTAAAGTTTACTTGGTGATTGTAAAATAAGCCCTAAATAATATATTAAATGTAAGTATACAATTTGATACAAGAAGGATATAAGTGAACCAACTTTTGCAAAATTATGTACTTCCACAAATTTCGAAAATCAGCATATTGGTTCACCAATCTTTCACGTTTATGTCAATTATAATAATTTACCTCAAAAGCTTAACAATCCACCTCAAAATAATCGTGAAGAATGTCAAGTAAATCCAATTATTGTACAAAATAAACGGTGCCTCGCCTACCCGCCGTCACGTCAACGTCTCCGCCCACATACACTACATTTACTTTAGCCTTACTTTAGCCCAATTATACCAGATCATTTCTAAAACATTACCTTTCTATTTTGAGGTTATTTACTAAACTTAACATATTGTTAGGTGCACAGGTGAATCTATTTCACAGGTGATTTCCATGAGGTATGGAAGTTTGGATGGCTATCCCAAACCTCGCATACATCCAACCTAAAAAGACTTGTGTCTGGTCATACAAGTATGCTCTTGCTATTCTTTTTATTAGGAACGAAAATCCCTAATCTAAGAGCTTACCCGGCTCTAAGCCCGTAATAATGTCTATCTTTGTCCCACAATCTGTCGTGTTTGTATTTACTATTTAGCAGAAACATTAATTTAGTTTTCAGCGTGGGAGATTTAATATAGACAGAATAGGGCTGAACGAAAGGTCGGTCGCGAAATACTCATTGTTTTTGCCTTGCCCTTGTTATGCTGTGATTAAAACTGAGTTTTCCCAAGAAAGCCCTACCATTATTTCATGAATATCTTCAGCATAGAGGATTACGTGAATAGAGAATGACATCATATATCGGCTAGGCAGCCGGGAAGCCTCGAGTCATCTTTTTATCCTTTCTCAGGACCCGTCTTCGAACAGTGCGCGTTTCTAGTGATAACATATACCTCTAAGAAAATGCATATGAACATAATGGCATGTAGTTTAAAGAAGCGATAGATGAGCCCTCGATCCTTGTGGGAGGTCAGGGAGCCGCAGGGAGCCACTGGTTACATGTAGTATAAGACCGAGGTGTATGAGCATTAGCCCATATTCAAAGGTAAATAAGCCTCAATAGCCCAACGGTTAAAGGTGCGGACTGAAAACTGAAAAGTCGCAGGTTCGAATCCCACCCGTTGCACTATTGTCGTACCCACTCCTAACTCAAGCTTTCCGCTTTTTTGGAGGGGATAGGGGGATATTAGTCAACTTCAGGTTGGCTAATATTCTTTTTATAAAAAAATTAAAATTTACTGTTTAGTAAATTCAATGCCTTCATGGATGAAAATCCATCCAACGGTTGGGATTTTTCGAGAGTACAAAGAATATATACCTAGCCATATAGGCGTGAAAAAAATAATTATAATAACACGAGGCTCGAGCCTCACCCGTTGCACTATTGTCGTACCCACTTTTAGCACAAGCTTTCCGCTTATTTGGAGGGCATAGGAGAATATTAGTCATCTTAAAAAAAAAAAGGTAGAACGTTGCTAGTTGCTACGTACGTTTGCGTAGACAGTTACTACATATTTCGTAATCATCTACGAAAAGTTAAAGGCTAAATGAGCTACAAATGAGGAAGGGTTACTGTTAAAATTATTGAGCAAACTAAGCAAACAAATGACCTGGAGACAGTAAGAAAACTTCAATATTATTAATTAGGTAAAGCATAGTGTTATCGTTCTCTACATCAAATTTCTTTAATGCTTAAGTGCTCATTAAACACTTTAAATTAATACCGGCCATGCAAAGCGAGTTAATAGCTATCTAATGTTTAGAAAAAAAAAACTTTACCTCGCTTTTGTAAAACGTTTTTCCTAATTAGATATTTATATCGCAGTTATAAAGATGCTAATCGCGTGAACAGATTTTGTAAACGTGAAACTCAGCGGTCGGTTGTATGACCACAAATCACAATGGGGTACAAAAAAGCTTAATGAATAGCTGCGTCGCTCATCGCAGCCTTTGAAGCATGTCGCTTGAGGGGACATCGGAGGAAGGAGTGAACCAGAATATATATAATTTAGCGATTTATGCGGCGATTATAATATCTTCGTACCGATGATTTTATTTGTGGTGAGAGTTTTTTCAAGCTTACGTCACTCAATCAAATCTTTCTAATGATCTACTCGTAATTTTTGACGACCTCCCTGGCGCAGTGGTGAGCGCTGTGGTCTTATAACTGGGAGGTCTCGGGTTCGATTCCCGGCGGGGGCAACTTACGAATTTATAATTTCTAAATTGTCTCTGGTCTTCTTTGGTGATAGTGTGTAGAAACCGATTAGGGGTATGGGTTAAATTTACACTGCTATACCCCTTCCAAGTTAGCCCGCTACCATCTTAGACTGCATCGTCACTTACCATGAGGTGAGATCGCAGTCAATGGCTATTTTGTCATCGAATAAAAAAAGCCATATTTAATAGCCATATCATACCTGGTTCAATAGGCAGCCGAAAAAATATTACTCAATGCCCATTAATTTTTTTTAGGTTTGATGGAAAATAAAGCCTTAAAATCTTGACAAAGTGTAGTGTTCACCGCTCTATCTTCAACTTGAACTAGGTAGGTATACCTACCGCCAGCCGAATTAAGACTGAGGTCAAAAAGAGACCGACTCTCTATTCCTTCTATTTCAAGGCATATACTTATTATGTATTTGCTAGACATAATATAGGTTATATAAAATCTTTGCTTGAGTTCGTAAGTATATCGATCGAACACACACATACACATTCACACGCACATCGACTCTGTTCAAAAAGAGAACCGTCGTGGCCAATCAGTGAATACCCAATAGCCCAACGGTTTGAGGTGCGGACTGAAAACTGAAAGGTTGCAGGTTCGAAACCCACCTGTTGCACTATTGTCGTACCCTCTCCTAGCACAAGCTTTCCGCTTATTTGGAGGGGATAGGAGGACATAAGTTAACTTCAGCTTGAGTACACATTACATATTTTGTCATTTTGTCGTCGACGTTGAAGTACAGTGATGCAGGGCAAGGATCGCCACTGAATACGATTTAGTCTTGTTTTCCTCACAAGCATAATAATAGATATGTACCTATGTACACATACAAGCTATTTATACACGCTCATTTAATTACCGGTCAGAACGAAATGAACCTCGCATCCGGTCAATGATTAAAAATTGATCAGATAAAGTGGACTCTGCAATTGAAATGTTGGCGGCAAAAGTTATTTATAGCTTTATTCTGTAGGAATGACTTGAAAATAACAATTTCCCCGTAGCTAGTTCAGCTGCATGATCAATATTTTGATTAAATAAGTAGGTATTCAGAACAAATGTTCTGTTTGGCGGAAAATCAGCGGCATAGGAAAGGGAAAAAGAATACGAATGGAATAAAACGGGAAATAAAAGGGTTAACATTCTGTGGGATAGAAAAGAAGTGGCTATTCATATTATTTTAAAAATACATTATAATTGTGTGCGTTTGATAATTTCGTTTTTGAACTTATTCACTGATTCACAGAAAAAATTAAATAAAAACAACATTATTACTGTATTTGGCGCTTACTACACTCCTACACCCTAGCATATGTCGTGTTTCACACGAGGTTTCGAGTGTTTTATTTTGTCTATCGCGGGGATTTTTTTCTGGCATTCTGCGCACTGTTACCCAACCCTATTTCAACCACCTGTCGTGTAACTGGCCTGTCGTGTAACTGTAAGTTAACTGGTTCATCTTGAGGTAAATATCAGCCCATATTAGTAAACCTAAAGTGTAAAGTGTGAGTAAACTCCACTAGTATGAACTGCGAGTAAATTCGTTTCAAAATGAACATTTGTACTATTGCATTTCAACATGAACACTGGTGTCTGGACATTGGACAATTTATCGGCGCTGAAACAGTCAAAAGGCATCCACTTTGTGATTCATCCAATATTTCCCTCATGCCAATCTGCCAAACCGGGCCTTTCAACCGGACGACTACGATGCGACATCAAGTTTTAATTTATTATTCAGCTTTTTGAAACGAAATTAACCATCGATCGAGGTTAATTTTGATGTTTTTTCTAATCGACTATGATTTTAGTACCTAGTCTATGTATGTATGTTTATATGTATTTATTTGCGTTCCTCTGTAGCGCTTAAACTACTGAACCGATTTTGATGAAGAGATGTCAATAGATTCGTTATGATGGTCCGGGCGATAGATATCATAAGTTCTTGCAATTCACGAGGGCGCGTGGCTCATGGTTGTGTGTGTCGTATCTATATACGTGGGAGCAAGAGCTTGCTCGCGCCTGACCGCTCCCACCTAGGCTCCTGACAGGCACGCACACTTACGCAATGTGCATGTATACGATATATTGATGTTACATCAAATTATCCGTGGTCGGTTTACAGTTTTTAAACTTTTTTCTAGTTTTATTTTTCTTCTACTATTATACTATTCACAAGTCGATAAATTTAAATTGCTCTTAGTTCTATTCTGCCCTCGTCCCGATCTAACGTTTCGGGCGTTCAATTTTAAACCTCTCTATCATTGATTCATCATTCATTTAAAGTTACTGGTATAGTTTTACGCTATTGACAACAGACACAGCTGCCCGTAATTTACCGTGAATTCAACTCTGTAGCTGAAATATAACGTGAAACATGTATGGAAAGATAACACTTTCCATGGAATCTGTGACATGATTGATATTTTGCGAATTCATACGAAAAAGTCGTAGTAAATGAAGTTTTTGATTTAGGTATGCTTTATTGTATTCTACTATTAAAAACTACCTATGCCTGCGACTCCGTTCCCAGTGCAAGATAAACTATACTAAATTAACCCATTTATGGAAGCCGAAGGTTCTTGGACTTTTTTTTTTTAAAAGAATATTAAACAACCTGAAGTTGACTAATATCCTCCTATCTCCTCCAAATAAGCGGAAAGCTTGTGTTAGGAGTGGGTACGAGTACGACAATAGTGCAACGGGTGGGGTTCGAACCTGCGACCTTACAGTTTTCAGTCCGCACCTTTAACCGTTGGGCTATTGAGGCTACAAACCTTATATGCTTATAGTAATAATAATGTCCTCCCGTCCGAATCCTGCCACAGCGGCCAATCACCACAGAGATTAGCCATCTGTGCAGGCGATATAATTGTGCACAAGGGTCTGAGCAAACACAGGTGCACTCTCTACTCCCTCACTCTCAGACTATATCAGACGTCGCCAGTTTTACACGGTCTCCGAGGCACATGAGAACTTCTTGACAGAAAAACCCAATACATTTTTCCCAAAAAATGTATTGGGTTATAATGTATAAATTCCCAAATTTAACAGTCAAACATGCTAAACACTAAACACTAGAGTCTGGACCAACCAGAAGATTCCTTGTGTTTGCATAACTGTGTGACTGTATAAAGCTTGTTGTATATAATTCGCTCATTTGCGACAAGGGTGACATAACTCAAAATTCACCAATTTTAGTGTCGAAAATTTACACTTTTTGCTATAATAACAACATTAGATTGTGACTTAATGCTCTGTCGCTTTGTTGGCCGTTGTGTTGTTTCGAGACCGCAGCATCCACAAAACAGTACTCTCTAACGAGAGAATTCTCTCATCGTCGATTTTGAATTATGTCACTCTTGTTGCAAATGAGCGATATGTAGAGTGTAGTTAACTAACAATAATTTTATTATTCTTACCCCTTCTACAAGAGCGTTCAAACATTTAAGTATATAAAAAAAATTGTCAAATACCCAAAGAAAGACCAAACGAGACAGTTTTTAACCTTGGATACCCAAGTATTCGTATTTATAAATGTTTGCTGCTATCAGTACCTATTTCGACCTATACGCAGAATAGAGTTACTTCTGCAAAATCCCTACTTTACAGGAGAGCGATTTGAAGTTTGTCTTGTCTGTAACTTTTTTCGTTATTTTTCTAGAGAATTGATTCTCATAGTATACTTTTGGAACATTATTATGCATTGATTATTATCAATAAACTCAATGCAAAGCCCATAATTTGGAATTTAGGAGGTTCTATAGGCATACGTGACGATTTTTTGCGGATGTCTCCATGTTCTATATGTATATGTAACCTTATACTTGGGAAAAGTGGTCGTACCATGTCTATATTTAACTTTTTTTTATGGAAATACTAATCTTCAAACGGTCTTATTTGCTGTAAAGGACGAAATATAAATACAAAATAAACAGTGTTTCTTATTTCATAATAACACATTTATTAGTAAAAAAAATTCAACATAATTTGACTAATTTTTTTAATTACTAAGCATGTACCTACTATAAAATTGTCTTACAAAAAAATGTAAAAATTAATAATAAAATAACTGAAAGTACTTTGTATTTTATATAGGTAATACTAGCTTTTGCCCGCAACTTTGCTCACATTAAGTTCGATTTTTCAATCCCCTATTTTACCCCCTTAGGGGTTGAATTTTCAAAAACTCTTTCTTAGCGGATGCCTACGTCATAATAGCTATCTGTATGTCTTTCAGCCCGATCCATCCAGTGTTTTGAGCAATGTGATGATGATGAGTCAGTCAGTCAATTAGTCACCTTATCCTTTTATATATTTAGGAAATTAAATTTAGGAACTATTATGTAAATATGTGAGTAGAATGTATTAATAATCCTACTATAGAAACCTCAAAATGAAACTAATAAATAACTAACATAAAACATAAACATAAATAACGTATTAGGAACTATTATTTAGCATTAATAATAATCCTATTATAGAAAACTCGAATAAAACCAACGAAATAAAATTGCTACAAGGACAATACATAAGTTCTTTCAGGAGTTTTAAAAATAGTACAACCGAATATTGGCAAACAAAAAGATTTAAAAACATTTTCTCTATTTTCCACAATTTTTCTGTGCGATTTATTATTGGCAATCAATAAGAAATCAATCATATCTAAGTTCTTCTTCGACTGAGCGTTATCCCACTAGGTGGGGTCCGCTTTCGGGCATGCTTTTGCTCTCTTTGCCCGATCTTGTGCATCCAATTTTCTTAATTTATTGGCTCTTATATCGGCGCCTACGAGGTCCAGCCAGCGCTTTCTTGGACGGCCGCGAGATTTAGCTCCAGGGACGGCGATGTTAAGATGAAAATTTACATAAATGTACCGCGCAAAATGAAAATTTTAAATCAATCAAAATAATGAATTTGTAAAGAAGATGCGGCACATCATCATCTCTAGAGTCGTTAGGCGCACTGTAAGAGTTAGTTGTAGATGGTGATTGCGTCCAGTGATCATCATAGTGGTTAGAATAAAAGGCATCACGACAATTTATGCGTATTTAACGGAGAAGGCATGGGAGTCGGTACACATTTTGGTGATGATATTCAAGACAAATTCCCAAAGCTAACAGCAGGGGAATTTTCAAAGTTGGACCGAGTTAAAAGTGTTAGGTCTAGTTGTTGCAATTGCAGGCGACGGTAGACATTATTTATTATCTTTTATAGAATTTTTAGCAACATGGTGCAGCTTTATGGCTAGTTTTGTCAGTAGCAAAAACTGGTATTTATTATTATATACCGGCTGCAGTATAGATAATCGACTGTCTCTTACAGTTCCATCTGATATATCAATCTTCCCATATATCAGGGACCTCTTGCCTAATTTTTTCAGCTCCCTGTGGTAGTGCTGCACTGGTAGCATGGGCAGGAGATAAAAGTTTTATCCCCCGATTTTATCCACTGACAGGGGATAAAATTATGTTTTCCCTATGCTAAAGCATGGCGACAGAGGAGAAGGCGATGTATATTTCTATAAGTATATCCACTGAGTGTTATTTCCACCGCTGTGCCCATGCTCGACGGGTGGATAAAGCTAAGCGAGGGGATAAACGTTTTATCCTTTTCCCGGGGATAAAATTTCTCCCGCCCATGCTACCAGGGCTGTTATTGTAAAAGCTCCACTACTGACACTGCCATTTTCTGAAAACAAAAATTAACATCATTAAAACGTTAAAGCAATTAACTACAGAAAACAGATCTAAATAGTTTTATGTAGTTTTTTTATAAATACTTAACATAAAAAAATTTATTAATTTTAGGCTTTTATGGTAGTTTTCAGTTGAATAAGGATATATATCTCAATGTCTAACCAAGAATAAAAGAATATTTACACATATACCTCATAATTTTAAAATAATTTCCCTCGAACAAAGTAACTGGTGCACATTGTCCCAATATATTTTACATGATTTCCGAATAATAAAGTAGTATGGTAAAATAATTAACATTATTGATTACTTATTAAAATGTATGAATTAATGTTTAATAGGTGTAATGAATTGATATTTCTTTTTTTGATTGTTTTTTGTAGTAAAATCTAACATTCCGAGGTATAATGTTCTATATGAATGTGAAACCGTTTAACTTAATTATTTAGCTTTAAAAATATATATATGTAAAAATTATTATATACAACTATCTAAGAGCAATCTATGTATTATAATTACAAAGCTGAAGAAAGAAAATTCCATTCACTTACCTGGAACATCCATTTTTCCATTTTTTTTATCTCCACGGCATTTGTCGTATTACTATATTTAATTTTTTTTAGCTTTAACGAAGGGAAGATCATATGTTTTGAGCATGTATTTTTAATTTTGAGCACATATAGTAAAAAAATAATAACAAAATTAACACGAAAATAGCAGATAAAAGTGCGAGCGTGTGCACACTATCATTTCGGAGAACATGAATACAACTGCAGATGTGACCCTCCGTTCGCGCTGATCAGGACAGTGAATAATGACACTTGTGCTGTCGGGCCCTTCTTCTTTGGGGAAATAAACTACATGTACCTTTATTCGACTGGTATCTTTGGATCTACATAACTTTTTAAAATTTTGATTTCACTAGTAAATATTAGAGATCTTTTTAGGCTTAAAAATGCAATAAAAAAATTTTGTGCCATAATCATATATAACTCTATTCTACGTATAGGTCGATTTATGCCTCAGTTTTAGCTGCAGTCTGCCCACATTATAATATCCTACCAGTGCCAGGTATGAATAATGAAAGATAACCTGAGCCAGCGCAGCTGCAAGCGGCCGGCGCGCGCTCACCTCCTCGAGCGATTTACGCGTTTGTTTATTTATGCGCAGGCTTACGCTGTGGTCGTACCTACTGTATTCGCTATACCAAACAACTATCTACGGCTTCTCTGGTGGGAGGCTTGGCCGTGGCTAGTTATCGCTAAAGATGTGCCGCCAAGCGATTTAGCGTTCCGCCACGATGGCGTGTAGAAACCGATAGGGGGTATGGGTTGAATTCACACTGCCATACCCCTTCCAAGTTAGCCCGCTACTACCTTAGTCTGCATCGTCACTTACCATCAGGTCAGATCGCAGTCAAGGACTATCTTGTCATGAAATAAAAATTAAAAAAAATACGTCGACACTCAGATTTTTCCTTAGCTATTTTTCAATACAATTAATTCAAGAGCTGACAATTCAATTCGATTCTATTTTCGTACGTGTGGGTATGTCTATAGGTATATAAATGCTAGTACATACGTTTATCTCACGAAGTTACGGGCGCTTTAACTACTTGTGGTTACGTCGTGTACATGCACATTGCGTAAGTGTGTGTGCCTGTCAGGAGCCTAGATGAGAGCGGTCAAACGCGAGCAAGCTCTCACTCCCACTTATATAGATACGACACATACACAACCATGAGCCGCGTAACCTCGTGAATTGAAAAAACAAATACTAAATTAATTACTTACTACTATCACCAGAAATTGCCGTAAAACTCTATGAAATTACAGCCGTGCATATGTATAGTCAATACACTCAACACAGCACGTTGGCAGCTCTTTGTATTATCCCTTTTTTTATTTATATTAAATTTTATGATTGTATGTAGGTATATCCCTCACATTGTAGGGATGAATATAATATAAGATGAATAATTATATATATTGTAATACAATATGTGGGTTATAACGTGTAACAATATTCGCGCAAATGAATATTCAGGTTGAAGGTTTGTCATATTTCTCTCACATGTTACCCCCGCAGTAGGCACATTGCAGTTGCAATTGCGTAAATCAATCTCGAACGCTCGCATTTCTATGCAGTTCACTGCATAGTGGGCTGTATCTTTTGTGTTTCCACGGCAAAAACGGATAACTGGCTACAAGATTTCGTTTGTTTAGCGTTCAGACTGATACCTTAGCATAGGCGTGGTTGTTCACGACTGCCGCTGGCTGCCTGTTTATAGCCGCATTTGTTATAATTTCCAACGGATATATTGCGTCACCGGTTAAAGGATAAATGGCAGGGTCATTTTTCTGAGTGGCAAATAATTTTCTGATAAGACTTCAACAGGCGAGCTTATATTATCTCGTAAAAATTTATAGGAAATCTATTTTGTAGCACGAAACCTGTTCGTGTATTCATTTTCACGAACCCAACTGAATCATTTTATTGAAGAATTCCAGACACATCTTGATTTGAAAAGAATCAAATCAAGATGCGTCTGGCATTCTCATTGCCTTTTAGATAGACGGTAAGTAAGAATATATAGTCTTCTCTATGACCTTACATGTGAACTTACTAGCTATATTCATCAGTAATAATCGGAGTGTTGAAAACATAATATAATGAGATAGGTTCCTAATTATGTATTTTAGTCTTAATTAATTGATATAAATTAGTATATTCCTAGACTATATCTAGGTTTAGGTACTAATGACTATACAACGTGTATTGAAACTCCGAAATAATACAGAAGGAGGTGAATGTGCTCATAAAACTGAACACCTTTCCCCAAGGAACCTAGGTAGAAATGTGAAAAAAAAATTGTTAACCTCCCATACTAAATCAATCAGCTGATCGTCAATTTTGTATGGGAGGTCCAAATTATTTTTTTTCACATTTCGACCTATGTTCCTTGGGGAAAGTTGTTCAGTTTTATGAGCACATTCACCTCCTTCAGTATTATTTCGGAGTTTCAATACACGTTGTATTATAGTAGTCGAGTACATAGACTAAAAGCTTTCATTAATTATGTTTTTTAATTAGTGTGTCATGATTTTCCATTTTATTATCTTAAACATGCCCGATTAAGCCCATGCCCAAAATTTCACACCAGAATCTTCCACTTACTGTACACATACTTTAATCGAGAATGCCAGTAGACAATCTACAACAAGCCACTGTTGAATATTATAAGCTTTATGTCTAGAGACATAAAGAGTATTTTTCATGAAATTTGAAATTTCCACGTCGATGGCTGTACTTGTAACATAATCTTGTTAGAATGCCACCCTCTCGGATGCTCTCGTTTTACTTATGACGAGAAAAGGCATTTTTAGTACTAACAAATCGCTTACTTACGCCTTTAACGCGTTTAGCGATAACTGAGAAATAAGTGCTAGTTTTCTACCCGAGAGTTGTTTAGTTCTCTTGTCTTTTAAATCTGACAAAGGGAACATAATTTCATTACTTCGTTTTCTAAAATTGGTTTTACTAAGTACTTTGAAACTGGATGCTAAGCCTGATTACGGCTATAATTGTCTTAGCGTCTTATTTTAAACAGCTGAGCTTCTGATTTTGCTCAGGGGCGTATTTTAATCCCTAATAAATAAATAGCTGTCGTAAACAAGTGAAAATTAAAAATTTAAAATACCCCCGACATATGGAATCTATGGCCGAATTATGTATGATATATCTGGCATCGTGTTATAGCTCTTGCAACTCACGAGGGTACGTGGCTCATGGTTGTGTGTGTGTCGTATCTGCATAAGTGTGAGCGAGTGCTTGCTCGCACCTAACCGCTCCCACCTAGGCTCCTGACAGGCACGCATACTTACGCAATGAGCATGTAGGTACACGACGAAACCACAAGTAAAGCGCCCGTAACTAAGTGAGATAAACGTACTGTACCCAGTTTTCTCCTCTAACTCAATCCTCGATCATCATCTATTTCACACCTATCCATTGCGACAAGTCAATGAACTCAAAAACGCTATATCTGCGGTAAGTTGCTGATAAGTTGGGTTTAACTAAGAATCATCTTGATCACGTCAGCTTTCAAACAGAAAACCGCATCAAAATCGTGTCCATCAATCCATGTTATAACTGAAAAAAAAAAATTGTCGAAAGTCTTTCCGTGATTTCGATGAAAATTTTTCAAAACTCAGAATCATGTGTACCTACTGAATTCTTGGTTTTAGTTTTCGTTAGAATAGTACCTTAGACCCTGTACATTCAAAAAACCTAATTAAAATCGATGCCGACAGACAATATCGGACCGCCTAATAAATGATGGATGAGTACGAATATACGAAAAGTAAATTAATTTTTGTGACGCTCGACAATAAGTTTTTTGAACTACGATATCGATAAATTGAAAGAGTAGCGTGGGAGGGATCGATTTTATTTAATAGGGCGTATCTAATCGGCTAATGGGCTGACGATTGATAGAGGCGACTTGTTATTAATTTATTTGTCTCCCTTGGGACACGAGTTGCGTTGAAACGAAGCGAAATGAAACTTCTTTCACGGTTGTTTGTAGTTAGTTAGATACAATAATTTGTTACAAGTTTCCGAAAAATTGTAATTACAGTTAGAAAAACAAAGTATAGAGAAAAAGAAAATAAAGAGAATAATTAATAAAATAACTTGTATAAAAGTGGGCGTTACTTTGCGGAATACTATTATTATACAGGAAAAAACAAAATTATTTTGTTATAATCCTCCAATCCAGAAAAATCTGTACGGTACAATCTACTATTCGCGCTGTATACCACTTTCGGTAGTAAAGCAGTAGTAAGCATTCCTTAGCACGTTAGCACGATAGCGTGTAGAAAGTAGAAACCGATAAGGGGTAGATATGTACCCCTTCCATGCCCCTTCCAAGTTAGCCCGCTACCATCTTAGACTGCATCGTCACTTACCATCAGGTGAGATCGCAGTCACGGACTATCTTGTCATTGAATAAAAAAAAATATTGGCCCTCAGCTTTTTTGTAACTCAGCGGCCCTCTCCGAAACAAGTTTCAAGTTTTAGTTTTGGGCACCCACTCGACGGAGTGGACGGTGATTCTGATATTAAATTACATGCTCTATTTTGAAGTTATCGCTTTTACAAGACCACCACCAAGTGCTTTGAATGAAACCTAATCGCGTTCAAAGCTCGCCGAACCGCAATATATTCGTTTTACCTAAGAGCGCGACAGCAAAGACAGTGTTACTATAATTATGTTTTTCACGCCTGTATGGCTAGGTATATAATCTTTGTACTCTCGAAAAATCCCAACCGTTGAATGGATTTTCATCCATGAAGGCATTGAATTTACTAAACAGTAAAATGGTTATGTTTTGTTTTTATAAAACCAAAATGGCGGCCACAAAATCCAAAATGGCGGCATGTATTGGTTTGCATTGCGTGGTGGTAGGATGTATTCAGTGATATACGTTATTATATATTTCTTAAGATTTTTTCGTAGACTATTTTACAGCTATTATTCTCCATTTAAGAATTACACTAACTATACCTGAATATTGCGTAGGATCGTTAACTACATATTTCTTGTTAATTTTTCTGGAGTAAAGTTTTTATTTTTTTATTTATATTCTTATTTATAGCTAAGCAATATCACAATTGGATTTTGTTTGTTTTCTATTGCAATTTTTCACACCCTTCCACCCTTCCTGCAGTTAATCCGTCATCGTAGGAAACGTTGCAAAATTTTAACAGACATCATTTTTTTTTTATTCTATGACAAGATAGCCCTTGACTGCGATCTCACCTGATGGTAAGTGACGATGCAGTCTAAGATGGTAGCGGGCTAACTTGGAAGGGGTATAGCAGTGTAAATTCAACCCATACTCCTAATCGGTTTCTACACGCCATCGTGCCGGAACACTAAATCGCTTGACGGTAGAGTGGTAACTAGCCACGGCCAAAGCCTCCCACCAGACCAGACCAGAGACAATTTAGAAATAATAAATTACTAAATTGCCCCCGCCGGGAATCGAACCCGAGACCTCCTAGTTATAAGACCACAGCGCTCACCACTGCGCCAGGGAGGTCGTCAAAAATCATAATATTGCCTCGTTCCATTTTCGTTAACCGGGTAAAATTACCGAGGTTGGTAGTCAATAATTATCTCAAACGCTCTAACCATTTTACACCAAATGCCTATGCAGCCTGCTGCTTCATAAATTTTAATGAAAATTACTAACGCTTATAACAAAATTGCATTATAATATAAACGTTACGTTAACCGTTAAACTTTCCGTACATTTATGTGATAGTTAAACTCTGTGGTTAAACTGTCCATTACATCACAATCTTGTTACAATAGTTTTACGATTTTAGAAGTGACCTACAATACTCATGTGAATATTATTATAATTATTATTCTCAGCATTTTTCTACTTTTTTTTGCATGTATGTAATCTATATTTGTTTGCTCATTTATTTAGAAATTTTGTTTTTAAGACTTAGTCTACCCGGTGCCTCTTTTTTTTGCCTGAATGTTGTGTATGCTTGTTATTGATAATATACATATCAGTCAATGTTGCAATGTTTTTGTGTGTTTGTTTTTGAATGTATAATATGTATATTGTTAGTATACATAATAAATAAATACATAAAACTTAAAACTTATTAGTACTGAAGTTAAGTGAAAATTTGAAGTAAGTTAATTGAATGATCTGCCATTATTGTGATAACCTCTTATCTAATATTAAATCTTCGTAATTATTATTATGTACCTAATAAGTATACGAACCCCAAGTTGACCTATTTACTTATAACATGTCAGAGGTTAAATATTAAATAAAATAAAGAACAATGCCATTTTTCTATCAGAATAAACTTGATACTGAATTGAAAACCCTCGTCGTCGATAACGAGATCCCTTTTCCCTTTCAGATAACAAGCTCACGTGCGTCACTCGCTTTTTATCACATCGACACTTTTCTTCCTTTATTTTACCTTTCTAACGCACCGGGCTATGATACACGGTCACACGGGAGCAACCCGTGGAACTAATATTTCATACTTGTCTACTTTTCGACTCCTCTTTTAGCGTTGCTGATTTGGTTGCAGATTTGTGACAATGAAAAAATGTAAATCGTATTTTATGACGAGTTAAACCTTGTCTGCGATCTGACCTGTAGGGCTAAAATGGGCGCCACGAGAAAATTTTGTCTACACTTTACTCGGCACTTTAGCCCTATACGTATATAGGTCGGCATTCGTAAAACACTGGCAAACGAATTCTTTAACGCTTATAAATAATTCCTTATACCTCGTTAAGAAACTCGTAGGCCACTTTTCGAATTTGCTCTCTTGTATCCCTCATTGTATAGCTTTTTTATTTTTTATTTTTTTCTATTCTTTACTATTTTTTCCCCCGTATTACTTATAATTTTTCTTTCTCCCAGTTGAGTGTTTTTTTCTTTTTTATATGTCAATTCTATCTGTGAAAACTTGTAATTATCTTTTAGTGTATTATTTGGCTAATTTCTTCAAATAGGCTGAAAGTTTTCTTTTAAAATAAAATAAATATACTGGTCTAGCAAGTCTAAAACAGGGGACCTATGGTGCGTTTCGCGACCAGGCCGCGCCTAGGCTGACAAGGGCCTTGGGAACGGTCGCGTCCGGTGCGGCCCATGGTGGCCTGCCTTTACCCATTGATCCATCGGGAGTCGGTAAGATCAGAGGAACGGAGCGGCGCGCTTTCATGTTGAATGACGAACAATAGGCCGCGCCGGGCCAACACGCGCCGTGAGACGGGCGCCCACATGCGTCGCTCGTCCGGCGTGGTCCGTCAGTTCAACGCGCCGTGGGACCCCGGCATAGGACGGATGCGGGTTAACTTGGAAGAGATGTGGTAGTTTTTTAAACCCCATCCTAATCGGTTTCTACGTGGTATCGTATCGGTACCGTTCTCAATAGTTTTGTCTGTATCTCAGATTTTTACTTTCAAAACCTCTGCTGCGCTAAAATTAAAAAAATAAAATTTTATAGCAAATCATTTTGTATAGAAAAAAAGGTATAGTTTGTAGCATCTGTGCGGGGAGGTAAAATATTAATAGCTTAGGGACACTTGCACTTAGAAAATACATACAAGGTTTATAAATATCAGGAATGACCTTACTATTTCGAGTCAGTGATAAGTAATTAGTAAAGTTACTATTAAAGATACTTGCCTATCGAAACACAAGCAAAGCGGGTTGCACAAATTAACATTCGAATGGTCAAATTGTGGAATTGAACTTCTAATAATCCAGTTTTATGCAGTGGCTTTTTGGAGGTTAAATTTTACTATAACTATGACGGCCTTTGACCATCTGACGGCTGAAACCCCTTTGAAATAGATACAAGCCTTGTTCACAAATAATATCATTGACATCAAGGTCTTCCATTTACTAAGGCAATCTATCCGTTACTCCTTTAAAGACATTATTTCAAAGCATCTTTCTAATGTGTACCAAAGAAATGATCACCAGCAAGGAAAATAGATCATAATAGCACACAGCTCTAAGTTTCAAAATTGCTTGACCTATTTTCTCCAAGTCTTGCAGTGTTTGCGGGAATATTGGTAGAATATGCCCGCATAATGCTGCTCGGCTCTTAATATTGGTGGGAACAAACACCACGTGCGTCAGAACGCCCTCGTGTGAACGATGCAAGCAGGATGAGATCCTCGCTTTTGTTTTATGTATAAATATTAACTATAATATTGTCTACCCGTGGGGCTACTGAATTCCTTCTTTCCATTTCTTATAGGATGGCTCCACTTTTGTATCACTTATGTGTATCGTCGTATTGCCGACGCGAAAGCACCACCCGTGTAAGTATTAGTCCCTGATTAGTCCTAAGATTCTGTTATTCATCTATGATATTCTACTAGGGATGAGTTATATTCTCACAAAACAAGCGAAAAACTTGTTCTGAACGACGAAGAGCATAATAGAGTAATTCATTATTAAATGACATGACAAATTACGACAAATATCTGCCATTACGCGCTTCATTTACCACATGACATTGTAATATATCCGCTTCTTTTTATACATATACTGTATTTAGTTATTTATCAAGAATTTAATTCATATTCAAATATTATAACCTGAATGAATGAATGACTGAACTTAAGATAATAGCCTGCCTACATACCTACATATTATGCTGTATAATAATTAATAACTGTGTCTATGTAAGACATCTTCCAGTAACTAGAACTAGTAGGCATAGACAGCAGTGAACAGAGCTGGTGTTGTTTGAATCATCGTTATGCTGGCACTATATGAAAATAGGTTCTGAAAAATGAACCCCGAATTTAGACGAAAAATGTCGCCCAAAACCACAGTAATGGTGTCGTTGCAGCTCTAAAGTATCCTTAATGTGTTGGCGAATAAAAAACCACGTTAAAGTGCACAACGCACACACAAAGCGTATTACCATAATAAAGCCACTGCAGACCACAGATACCTGAAGCTATGAAAAATTAAACTTTAATTTTGAAAAAAGCAATTTCTGAATTTTTTGTCGGCTCTTCACAGCAGAATCTGCTTTCCCAACCTACATGAAATAATAAAAATTACATTTTCCCATTTCAGCTTTCCTGTAAAACACGTTCGCGGCTACTCCTTCTTCCTTTTTCCTGCTTATAGAAATGTCCCAGTGGAAACTTGCCAGAAGAAGAAGATCGATTTGATCGATAAGAAAAGACCGGGTTTCCCTTGAAACAGTTCTACTAAAGGCAGGATATAGTAGTATTCCATGGCAGACAGGTTGCCATATTAACCCTCTATATTCTTCGCACGTTTAGTATTAAAGTGACCGAATTTAAAAAAAACAGTTTTTTGATAAATCACAAAAACGTTTTGCATTTAGGACTTCAGCTATTTATTTCGACAAATGTCACAAGATGTTAATTGTAGAGTTGTTTTCATTTAAAAGAGAGAATCAAGTAGAGTCATTTAATTAAATAAAAAAATTACTTATTAGTTTTTGTGATTCGTCAAAAAACATTTTTTTTTAATTCGGACACTTTACACTACGTTGTCGGGCGCCTTTTTAATCGACTTCAAAAAATGTAGGTTATCAATTCGTTAGTATATAATGTATGTAATATAATTGGAACTGCACAATATTTATTTAAGATGGCTTTCAAACAAATATACAAAATTCTATATTTTATATCTGCTTACATTTACTTCAAGTTAGGGAATAGCAAAGATTTCATCAAAATCTCTTTAATTTAAAAATTCATTTAATTTTTCTTAAAGTATATCTTGTGTATCCTTTCAAAAGAGGCAATAGCGCCAGCAGTGAAGTTTATCGATTCAGATGAAGATGATGACTTGGTAACTTGCACGCTGCAGAGATTTTAAAGAAATAATAATTAATAGTCTTGTCTAAAGCCTACAAACAACAAAGCCCCAGATGGAGCGCATAGAGGAACAAATTTTTAATTCCAACAACGTTCCACTGGGACATGAAAGTTGGAATTTTTGGCGATGCCCGCTGTGAATTCATTTTGAAATTCAGAGATTTTTCCGCTGTTTTAGTCGGACTGAAAATGCTACTTGATTCAAAAATTCATAGTAATTTACATGAAAATTACAGATTTGCATGCGATTTTCCTTGGGAACAAATTACCTACTAGGGAGAGAAGAAAGCTGGTAATTGGTGACAATCAGTATAGCCTGTGACTTAGTCTGCGTGGAGTTAAGTTTCGTAAAATTTCGCAGGATCACTTTATTTTCACAGGATAAAAAGTTAATCACCAGATTCTCAACCAAACCTATGCAAAGAATCCCGTCAATCCATTGTTTTGTTGTGGCGTGATTGGTGGTAAGACAAGCAAATCAACAAACTTTTGTCCAGAGTTTCGTCCGAGCGGAGTTAGGTTAGGTTAGGTTATTAAAATTTGTTTTGCTTTTATTTACTCCTGTCTCCATCTAGGCCTTGGGTAGTAAAAGATACAATAAAAAACCGCATGTGGCGAGATCTCGACGCAGATTGTGCGTAATACCACATCAAAAATCCCGACATTCAGGACGGCCTTGCTTTAATAAGGTCAGCAGATGACAAAATTTATTACTGCTCTAATTTATTTTTTATAGCACTTAAGAGACGTTCCTACCTGAAGTAGCGCTGAATTTGTACTAGTAAAGAAATTGAAGTACCCTGAATTCGGTTCGATTTCTTTGAGTAGGTACGTAGGTCATACTTATTTTTACAGTCTCAATTTTGTAGTGTCATTGATTTATATTTTTGTAAGTACAAAAGGAAAGGTGTCATTGGTTTATTAACCCCCGACGCTAAAACGAGGGGGTGAGTTATAAGTTTGACGTGTCTGTGTGTATCTGTCTGTGGCATCGTAGCTCCCGAATGGATGAACCGATTTTGATTTATTTTTTTTGTTTGAAAGGTGAATTAATCGGTAGTTAGAAGATGGCTGCCGCCACAAAATGGCGGATTACATATTTTTATTTTAACGATTACTGACTAGCGATTAGGATGTTATAACATGTCGGGGGTGGATACTATTAACTTACACTTGTTATTTTTATATTTTGGTAGGTAAGAAGTAAATAAAACTTAAGATATCTAATAGAAATAGAAATAGATATTTCAGCTGGTCCTTAAAACTTAAAGGCAAGTGACATAACTACTAAATATTTTAATAGAACATCTTTTAGTATCACATGTGAGGATAAATAATGCCAGAGTTAAATGAGTCGTAGTAATTTATTACTAGCTTTAGGATGCCTCTTTATATTAGCCATATTGTATGAGTTTTAGTAACTCAGGGGTTCTCACAAGCAATTAATGTTCTTTCTACTCGTAACTTTGACAATATAAAACAAAGAATATTTTAGTGTCATATCTTTATGACCACTTTATTTGTGTTTCTAGATAAATGCTATTACAGCATTGGGGAGTACCTTGATGATAAGCTCAATCTTTAAATAATCCATACAGTTTAAGTGGGCAGAACCCCCGCAGCATCAGGATTGAGGAGTTACCTTGGTAACTGCAATAACTATTCATAATCAACAGTCCCCCCCACAAGTAATCCCCACAGTTTACACCTGTAGTATCAGGTTTGAGGAGTTTGAACCCGAAGTTTTTATGGGACCATCTAGCAAAGTTTTTGTATCGATTAAAAAAGGATTCACCCAAATCGATTTAGAAATCACGGGAATATCGATATACATATACGTATATCGATAGATAGATAGATGTAGGTAGAAAAATACAACTCCTTCTCCTCCTTTTTCGAAAGTCAGTTAAAAAAGTAGCCTAAGTTACTCCTGATGACATCAGCTATCTACCAGTGAAAGTCCCGTCAAATCGGTCCAGCCGTTCCCGAGATTGGCGGCAACAAACAAACAGACAGACAGAAAAAATTAAAAAAATGCTTTTTTGTTATAAGAACCGTATTAATTATTTTCATATGTATTTAGTAAAAAGCTGTTATTTTGAAATCACAAACAGACATTTCAATTTTATTTATTTGCATGTTATCCAAAGTTGAAAATTAATTTCTACCTACCCTCAAAAACATGTGCATTTAGATAAAAAACATCAATAGCGTGTCCGGAGTTCATCGGTTGCGTGTTGTGCCACGACGAAAATGAAACACGAAACCATTTCGCGATTGCATAGCGAACAAAATTACTGCGGGTCTCGTGCAAATAGTGAAAACTCTATAAAAGAAACTAAATGAACCGGCACTACATAGTTATTACATTTCAGGACCTACGGGACTGACGGGAACTTTGAATCTTTTTATACACATTTTTGCCCGATTACGATAAAAGGAACAGTTATGGTTTTGTCTTACTCTAAATATATAAAAGGAAAATGTGTCTGACTGACTATATAGTCTTTTCGTAGTTTTGTCAACTTCTTGTTTCATTTTTAAAATTAATTATATTATATAAAATGGAATCGTGTACGTAATCTAATGACAAATGGTAAAATTTTAACACAAAACAGCAATGTACGTGCAATGTGCACCTTCAAACTGCCGCTTGCGACGCGCCCCAAGTAGCACAGATAGCTGTATAAATACTCACTTTTAGACCTATTTGAAACTCTATGCGTATTAAGACTCTTTTAAGAGTACACTAGTGATCCTACAGCTGCATAATAGCTGTCAGTGATATTTAAACAGCTTAGGCTGAATAAGGGCTGTTTAGTGGATAAAATTACGCCAAATGCTGTATAAGAGGTATTTGTGAACTCTTATTACACTGACTTATTAAGGGGGCACGTGTGAACTATTATGAAGTTAATAGCTATATAATGGATGATATGTGACCCATATTACAGCTTAACATGAATCCACCATTTTATTGTATAACCTCATAACCTATATAAATATACTGATTCATTTTTCAACTTTTATGATGTTTTGTGTATGAATTAGGAATGGATTGCATTAGTTTTTACTTCTCGATATCATAATAACAACTTTTTATCTTATAATTCTTTTCAAAGCACTAAAAATTGTTTATTCAAGTTTTCATCACGGCTTATTTATATCACGAAACTAATTAAAAACCGAATATTTTCGTGGCGCACTTAAATTTTCTTAGGTAATATATATGTATAATGTCAGTAAAATTACATTCCCAATCATTTTTCTTTTATAAATATGAAAACAATGCACTTAACTTTGAATATATAACCACACGTATTCAATCAAATTCAATTCACTCCACGAAGTATATTAATTTGCTAGATTTGTATTATCTATGGTTTGCTACTTCACTTTTACGTCACGTGACATATTTGCTGAATAAAGAGTAACTTGTAATCTTTTACTCAACTTAAGGCTGTATAATTTGTGCCCATTTAAGAGGTATAAGAGCTGTATACGGCCGTATACAGCCCTTATGCAGCTTTTTTATACAGCTTTAAGCGTGACGGGAATTCGTTATTCAGCTGCTAAGCAGCTTTCGTGTGCTACTTGGGGCGCCATGCGAGTGTAGGTATCGGCGTTTATGTTCGCGATACATTGCGTGCTCAAAAATTACAATATTTGTAACCCATCATTTCCGAGATGAGTGGCATTTGTAATTTCATTATAGGCAAGTGTAACTTATTCATAAAGTTTTCGTTATGGTGTCACTAACACCCTGTATATGAGCCCTAACGTGGGCCTTTCTGTGAGAAACCAGATAGGACGGAGGAAAAATAGATTATAGATTGGAAGTCCAGTTTGTATGCATCCACCGCATTGCATGCAGCCGTATGTAAACCGCAATCCGTGCCTCAATTACGTTCTAAAGCCCGACAGATCTGCAGTATGATCTTAATGCGGTCCATTCCCTTCGCGGGTCGATGACCGATAGTCCAGACTTGTTTGCAGTGGTTCTCTTATCAGCGAAGTCCGAACGCGGAACTCTACGGTATCGGTACAGCTCAACAGAATTGCAACTAAGTAATAACATAGTTTAGCGAACGTACAGTCAGAGAATAAATATGAATATGAATACCTATGCAAAATTTATTTTAGAATTTTGTGTACTGAAACTAACACTTCCCGATTTGTAATTACCTAAACTATCTTATTTATATATTTTTAGATTATTTATTTCTTAATATATAAGATATGTAATAATACCTATGCATGCATATAATTATTTATTAGTTTTAAGTACTCACAAGTTAATGGTGCGATAGATGTACCTATGAATGCGCGAAGAATATTTTCTGGCCATAGCCCACTTTCGCAGTTTAAATATTAAATTATATTTACAGAAAGAAGTGTGTCACTGTGAAGGAATACATTATACAACAAGCAAACTTTAATAAATGACCAATGATTGTAGATGTCCGCCAGAATTTCTTATGTGGAAAGGCCATCCTATTTTATACAATTACACTTTGGCGGTCTACACTAGATACAAGATAATTGAAATCGCATCGCATTCGTATCGCAAGTTTATATCATAACAATTTTTTAAGTTAAATTCAGTAAGTTCAAGTGAAATATACAAACTGAAGCCTAGTAGATGACAGATCCCAATAGGCACCCCTATCATGTGATAGAGGCAACATTCATTCATAATTTATTTAATTTCGAGATATACTTGCGTCCAGATAGAAACTGACTGTACTTTTGCAAGACTATTACTATATTTTCAATGCATTTTGCATTTACCCGCTTGTTGCTCTGCACAAGTATGTTACAAAATTGTATGATAGCTAATCTGTGGTAATGTTGATTGTGTGCTATTTGCCTTTGAAGCTTGACAAGTATATCGCAAAGCTATCGCTTATCGCAAAGTAAACGTTTGTTTGTAACGATTGTTGTGAAATTGTTAACGGTCAATTTGGTAGATACATGCTCGTATATAATATACTATATAATAAATATCCATCACATTTCAAAAAAACTTTTGGCTAGCTATTTTTCGGACTTGACTTTACCTACCTAATTTAAAAAAAAACTGCTTTAAAGAAAGTAGAAAATCTGAAAAAATCCTGAAATAAATATCCTTGGAAATGGTATTTACAATAATCGTTTTGTTGCTGTTGCTGACAGTTATCATTTACTTACACTTTTTATACATCTTATAATTAATCTGTGCTTACAATTTACATAATAACTTGAAAAATGACGGATCATCTTACAAACTTTAATCTCCATGTTTTAAACGCCTGCGGAATTCCGTACTTAAAGAATTTTGAGCATATGTTAAAAAATAACATTTGTTTTTTGTATTCGTTATAAAATTACCCTGTTAGAGAAACCTACAAACTATTACCTAAAATTACCTATAAAGTAAATTGAATTGGCTTTCGATGGCCAATAAAAGAAATATTTATCTAAACTAAACAAACTCCTAACAAAACAGACAATAACAAGTAATCACGGTCAAATGTCGCAGTGATTTCTCTTTACATATGTTATTAAGTTCACCTTACTTCTCTAAAGATATATTTTTATTGACGAGTAATTTTATCCTTAAGGTCAGGTTCTGGTAGTCCTAGTATTAATTTCGTAAAAAGTCAGTGAATTTTTTAATATAGGTACTATTTTTGTATAGTAGGAAGAATTGTGCAGCGTAGCAACACCTTGTGTCACGTGGTAGTCTGTCGTACCCTATACTCAGTGAATTTCATGTAGCATTTTGATGTATCAGAATAGTTCCCACTGATTACACATCACAGTGTTACCTTGACGTAAACATGTGTGCATAGACATGAAGGAAAGCAGACCAGTTATAACTACGTTAAAATGGTATCAAGTATTAAAAAAAAGACGTGTGGCACTCGGGGACTGCCGCGGTAAAGCTATTGCATAGCATTTTTTATCAACGCCATCTAGCGGTGAGCCGCTAGATGGCGTTGATAAAAAATGCGCCATCTAGCGGCTCACCGTAGAGGAGTCCCATGTCAGGTTATTTTCGTTACGGAATTTCTGGATTCGGTCTCCACGCTGGCCCGCGATAGAAGCTATGCAATAGCTTAAAAGCTTAAAACACACGCACAAAATGAGACATCGAAATGGCGTATATGCATTATGATGCAGATGTCAGATTTCTGCTGAAGATAGGACTTGAGTCATCTCTACTTCTTTGTTACTGTATGAGGATACCACAAGAAACTGATTTAACTTAAACCGCCTCTGGAGTTGTCTAAAAATTATCTGCAATTAAAGTTGTCTGCATTAGTGTGACAGTCGCAATCACCTCTGAATGAGTGGTACTCTCTCGCTCGCTTTGGGTAAAAAGCGTTGAAAATGCCATAAATTCAGCCAATCAGGTGATTGCAATGATCATTCGAGATGCAATCATTTTTAGACAACCCACAGCTAGTTTTACATGATCCTATATTATCTTGGCCCACAAAATAACTCGTATATCGCGTCGCGTTTAGAAAAGCTAACTCTAATGCCATAGACACCTCTACAACACCCACGTGTCATGCCGACACCCCATACCAAGGTGTAAAGTTCTTAATGCTCCAAAAATGATGGCCCGAGTGATCCCAAAAGAAACTACATTTGCCGTCGTGAACCGCCGTATACCTTTATTTACGACCTGTATATTATATTCAGGTAATATTCTGATGAGATTTGATATTATCAGATTTACATTTAAATTGGTGAAGGGAATGACACCTATTAAAGATCGGCTCTGAGGATATTAATGAACGGAAATTATTTCAATTTTAACCTATTGCATTATCATACTATAGTTTAAAACTCCTTTGATGTTCACTATTTTTTTCTATTAAACTTTATAATTCTATTTCAGTGAACGAAGGTGTATTTCTTTTCTATTTTTCAAGTAGGTAGCCTTAGTTTTTCTAAGGCCTTAGATAACATAATATTTTAAAGCCTATTTAGTATTGAAGTCTACACATTGCTAATAAATCGTATAATAAATATCTTTTTTAACAGTTTTTGATCTATTTAATCAGTATTATTATTTATCAGTTGCTATACCAAACCAGATCTATTAAAATCAAAATTATGGCCATAACCAAATTACCATTATAATATTAATTCGATCAATATTCCAAAAACCTGTTAAAATTTAGATTATAGCATTGAAATTCTAAAAATTATTATCGAAATGAAATCTAGACGCTCTTGTTTTTTAAAAACAGGCTTATAAGGCTGTTTTCAAAAAAATAAATAAATTAATTAGGTACCTAATTACAATTTTAAATTAAAGTCCCTACTTAATGTTTTATATTATTTTTAACACTCACCACAAAAAGAACGGGTGTTACATGTCGGTCCTGAACCATGCAAAATTCACGTTGATCCATTGCTTTGTTGCGACGTGACTGAAGGACAAACCAACAAACAAACACACTTTCGCATTTTTAATATTAATAAGGATTAGTAAGGATAGTAAGGATTAAATTGCACACAGTATACGTCTCTTCAGCAAATTGAAAATCATACCTACAACCTACCTGGAAAGGGGTGATCAATCATATTCAACGCTTTCCGACCCGTTGACGTGATAATAATTTTCTCTTGTGTGTGACTTCACTGAATACACCATACATCGTTACCACCACAAAGGGTGCCATTAAGCGTTGACCAAACATTTATACGATACAGCAGGCCTAATATTAAGTGTAATATTATGATCTCGAAGGAATTAATGGATTTCCCATTGCAAAAACACATTTATTAAATTCGAATTCAAATTCAAAATTCAGAATGGCTTTTACAAGTAAAAACTCTACCACCGATTTAAAAAGCAGATTCTGCTAAGAAGAAGCGGCGAAGAAATTCAGTTCTTCTCAAAACATAAAATGTGAATAATAGGTCCCTATCGTTAACCACGCAATACATTATATTGTGATTATATTAGACTATCTTCTAGGCAGCTGAATACAAAACCGATGGTTTCCATGCACCTTCGTCATTAAGAAATTCAATAATTAATGAAAGAGTTTTTACCAATTTGCCTACCAACCTATACACTTTGATGATTAAAATACTTCGAAATCAGTTGTGAAAATTTCAAACTAGCGTAATTGACGTAGCGTATAGTACAGACAGAGTATGCCGTAGACAAAGTATACTGTACCTACCTATCTAATAGTGCATGACATAAATTTCGAGGAACGCCCTTTTCCTCTTATGACATCATGTCACTTAAGATTCCACCATGCAATCCCGTTCCAAACCTAATCATACTACATTTCCACGACTTACGACATGGCCCATTTAAGACGTCTTAACTAATCAAGTGTATCCAATTGAGCCCATCATCTCAATTGCTCCTAATACGGGATTGCTCACGGCCGAAATACGACGCGAATATTTTTAATTACTCCCCCAGAACGAGAGAGCATTGAACGTTTTAACTTGTTTTTAATTACTGTCGTATAACCGGTCCATATTCAATCAAATTTATGAGCACAAGAAATGTAAAATTTAGGACACGTTCACACGGCAATGTTTTTCTCGCATACCTACCGTATAAGAGATACGTTATGGTGATATTCCATATTGAAGAAAAAAATATATATTTATGGCACATATTTGCTTCATTGGTTGGAACGTGATGAGATTAAAACATCTTCAACTTACTTATATCAGGCTGTTTTTCGGGATATAAAACGAGCATAGTCCGACATTCATTTCTCCAACATTTTTAAAGACGAATGAAGGCAACACCACGTCACCCTTACCGAGAGGTCGAGACCAATTCCTGCAATTTTGCTCCATAACAACACGAACAGCTATAAAAAGGAACAGCATAGGGTAATGTAGACGCGTTGTTTATTTTGTATTATTGAATATATAAATTAACATGGATAAAAGTTGCACTCGTTTTGTTCCTTTTAAAATTCACATACAAATCTAAATATATAAAAGGAAAAACGCTGACTGACTGATCGATACAAGCTTTAGCATTTGATGGATCGAACGGAAAAGCATTCGCTAAGAAAGCATTTTGAAAATTCAACCCTAAGAGGGTAAAATAGGGATTTGAGAAATCAAACTTAACATGAACGAAGCTATAGTTATAAATAGAATCAATATGGAAAAAATAATTTTAAATTAAAAAAACATCACCAAACACCATGTCGAAGGCAGCTGCTACTTGTTTAAACTGACAAAACCAGCAACCCCGCAAATGCACTTTCATATACGAGTAGACCATTATAAGTGGGTCTTTTATCTTCTCAAGACTCAAAATAGTTGAACCTACTGGACGAGAAACAGCTAAAACTCTTCTGATAAAGGTCTCTAGCAACACAAGTTTCTTCCTGGATCTATCTTTTCACAAGAAAAACCAATTAAATCCGTTCGATAATATCGATCCGACATGTAGTTTCTAAATTAAAGCAAAACTATAAATTAAAGCAAGACCCTTAAGAGAAACTTATTTACTTGATACTAACAAGACCACCCAGTTCCTTCCTTTTATCAAGCTGGCACAATATATTCTCATTACTGTCAGAAATATCGAGATATTTTTATTAGGCCGAAATCGCTAACCAATTAATTTCATTATAGCATTCCTCTCAACGCCAGCCTCCGATAACTACTAAGGCATTTTGAGAATACCTCGGTATTCTCAGATTGTTATAAAGGGCTTTGATCTGCGAGCGGAATTTTAATTAAATTTATATCATTATAAAAAAGTATCACGGTCAATCTTTATCGCACTGAATAAATTGAAGACTGTTTAATGAAACATGACTCTTTGTTCATGGTAGCTAATCTGATAATATAAAATTGTAGCTAGATTTATAGGAAATAAAGACGATCTAAAACTTTAAGCCCCATGAGAAAGCTCCATACGATTTGGAAAGCTCAAAGTATAACTACGGGAGCAAAACAATGAGAAGATCCGTAAAAGAACCTGAGTTACCGACATAACTCATCGAGTTGCGTAAAATTGAATTGACAATTCAAAATTAGAAATTATTTATTTCACGTAGGCTCTATATTCTAAGATGATTACAATCATCTTATTAATATTGAGTAAGTAGAGCTGCTATCTCGTTCATTAGCATGTTTCCATCTCAGATTGCATCACCACTTGCCAGGTGACACTGTGGTCCAGTAAACTTGTCGTCGATAAAAAGCGATCCCGAACCATTTAAATCTAAAATCGAATGAGAGCAATTATTTAAAAAAGCAAACTAGTCTAACTCGATTCACCCGCCCATCAAAATAACTTGCACCACCGACCGGTCGCATTTGTACTCATACGATTAGTGCCTGTACAGACGACGGATAAAAATCCGCGCGGCATAATCTGCAGCGAGATAGCCTAATTTATTGGTATAGAGTTACAGTGTGAAGATTGCATTAACCGACACTCTATTGTCACTGGTGTAAATACATTTTTTTCTTTTATTTTAATGTCTTACTTTTTTTAATTTTTGTACATCTGATGTCCAATACTTCGTTAAAAAAACCGCTGCTTCTGAAGTACCATAAATAAAAAAATTGTAGAAAATTTCTACAATGTTTATCAAAAAAATTTACAAAAAAAAAGTACCTACTGAAAACAATTAATGCTGCTTAAAAATAAGCTTCTAACGACGTATAATATGCATATGTTTGATATAAAATAAGAAATCATTAGACAAAACATAGTGTATTTTTATTTTATTAGGTATTCTGTAAAAAGTTTTATTTTGATTTATGGCAGTTTTAAATTATAGCAGTGAAATGTTACGCTTTCCTTTTTTCTGTCACTTTTTCCCTCCAAGCTTTTTTCGCCATATTTCCTTCGTCTGTGCCGCCCCTTATTTACAATCACTCGTTAACATCACATTTTATTTATGTTTCGTTTACAATCACCACCACTCGATCGCATCGATGCATCACACGACAGTTGCATGTATAAGCCATCTTCAACCGGTTTTAAAAATGTCACCTTAAGGTTTTTAGTACATCTCATCCTAAAAATTGAAGTCTCGTAACGTAAGGGATTTTTCATGAACATTCGAGAAAAGGAATGAACGAATTGAATAATTGAAAAAACACCATCGCGAACTCGACTTTACTATTTAATCTGAATAAAAGAATAAGAAAATGTGACTGACTAACTGACTGAAATTGACTGATCTACCGCTATATCACTGGACGGATCGGGCTGAAAGGCATACCTACAGACGGCTATTATGACGTAGGCATCCGCTAAGAAAGGATTTTCGATAACTCAACACCTAAGGGGGTAAAATAGGGGTTCGAAAAATCGAACTAAACGTGAGCGAAGCCGCGGACAAAAGCTAGTAAATTATACATGGCTCAAATTAATTGCTGGAAGGCTCATTACTAGTCCGACTTCTCTCTACAAGTCTATACAGCAATCCTTCAAAAGAACTTGAACTACCGGTTTCGTACATACCTACCAATTCACACAATCATTTACTTATTAATATTTATATTTTATATCCATTGTTTTCGATCGTTTGCGATGTATCACGTGACAGTTTTTCAGATTATGTACCTATGGCTTTTTTAACAGGTTTCAAATTCGTTTAACTATCTATTGAAAATCAATCACACTAATACGAGTATTATAAAGGCAAAAGTTTGTGTATGTGTATGTATCTGTGTGCGCGCGCGCGCGAGCGCGCGCGCGCGTGTGTGTGTGTGTGTGTGTGTGTGTGTGTGTGTGTGTGTGTATGTGTGTGTGTGTGTGTGGTGTGTGTGTGTGTATATGTTTGTGTGTGCGTGTTGGTTTTACTCTTTCACGCAAAAAACTACTGGACGAATTAGGCTGGAAATAGAGACAGAAGATTTCCGCGGGAATAAAAAACGTTGCCCTACGCGGATGAAGTCGCGGGCATTATCTAGTCAGAAATACATTTATCCGCATAATTATCTCGGAGAATTGCATGATCGTGCAAACAACTGTCAAAACCCTACTTTTATTACCACTACCACTACTAATAATATTTACAGCCAGTAACTCTTTCATAAAAATACCAGTAGGTAATTTTTATTTAGAGCTACCGTAATACAGAGCCAATTAAAAACTGTTCATTAACAAACATAAAAAACTTATACCTATCCATTAACTATTCGTAAAAGTTAGAGCAACTGTCTCATGAAAGTATTAATTAAACTTTAATAAAAAGTTATTATAACTACTTCAAGTAGCTAATTAATGTTTTTTTACAACCTATCCACCACGCAGCTACTTATAAAACTTCTGCTTTCATAATAGTTATAATGACCGTATCCCTTAAAAAAAAATTATAGAAACAGAAGTTCGTATATATTTATGATTAATGCAGTTTAATCAAGTATTTAAGTAAGATGCGATGAAGAAGTTTGAGGTTTAAATACTATAGACTGGGAATATTCATCAGTTTGCTTTCCCTTTAACAGGCCGCATAATACTGTTAGAAAAAAATCGGACGCGAGTGAACGCACGCTGCTCATACATTTTGTACGAAACCCCACATACCATAGAAATTTTGCTAGATCGTAAATCTAACGTCTTCTAACGGTCAACGGATGGATAAAAAGAAAGTTTTTTTCTGACATAAATTATTACTATTGTTAGCGACGCGTATTAGATATTTATATTGTTTTGTGTTGCCATATTTATAAATGTAATAAATACGGCATAAACGGAACGTAGTTCGTACGGAGGCAGGGGTGCGGGGGGCAACTGTCAGTTGGTGACACCTAACGTTTGAAAAAGGTCCGTTTGAATTCGCCGCCCGTCGCCAACCGCCCAAACCACAAGCTCCTACGAACTACGATTCCGCCAAGCCCTTTTGCTCAAAACCAGTGTTTTACTTTTTCCATCCGCTACAAAGTGGTCTTCGAACTCGGATCTGAAAGGTATGTTCCAAACTCCACCGCCAAAAATGGTGAACACCCGTAGCACTTTAAGAAAGCAGGCGCTATTGAAAGACCAGGAGGAGGCACAGAACCAGCAAACAGTAAAAACAGCCGTACGTAAAGGTGAGCAAAAGGAACAAGCACCGGTTGAGGAGCCTGTGCGGGTTGCGAGAAAACTTTTTCACGACGATGTAGAACCTGGCACTAGTGGACAGTGTATTGGCAGCCACGTAATGTCGCCGAGTAAGATATCTACACATAAGAGTAAGTCGAGAAAGTCAAGCTCAGCGTCTATCTTAGCTAGAAAGAAACAGCTGGAGCTAGCGGCGGCAGAAGCTAAGGCACGTATTGAGTTGCAACTTATAGATAAAAAGCTTCAAGCTGATATAGCGGCGCTTGATGATGAGTATAGTTCTCATTCGGAGGAGCATGAGGTGCGTAGCACGAATAGTGAAGTGGAGAAATGGTTGGAGCGTAGCCACCATGAACAGTTAGCACAGCCCGTCCAGCTAGATGGTCCCCCTTCGGGCGAGCTGTGCCCGCCCGCCGCAACAGTCGGTGGCACTGAAGGCACTGTTCACATGCTAGCTAGCGCACTGAAGGATTTGGCAGCCGTCTCCAAAAGCCACGCACCGAATAATAAACTACTCAGTCGCATCAGCACTCAAAAGGACCTACCAGTATTTGCAGGTGACCCACTGGAGTGGCTATATTTCAAGCAGGCATACAACGAGTCCACGCAAGTATGTAATTTTACACCAAGAGAAAATCTGTGGAGGCTGCGTAGTTGCCTACGTGGACCGGCAAAGGAAGCTGTCACAGCTTTGTTGATTAGCGCCACTACACCTGATACTGTAATGTCTGCACTTGAACTACAGTTCGGAAATCCAGATTTAATTATCAGTAGAATAGTTCAAGATATCCAAAGACTACCTACCATGTCGCTAGAGTATCACAAAGATATTGTTAAGTTTTCTGTTAAGGTGCAGAACTTCGTCGCAGCGGTAACCTCCATCGGCGAAGACGAATACCTAAAAAACATGAATATCATGGCGGCCGTATTATCCAAGTTCCCGACAGTCTTACTTGCAAAATGGACGGACTACAGTTATCCGCTTATAACCGAAGGATCGAAAGCAAAACTAATTATCCTGTCAGAGTTTTTAAGGGACGAAGCGGTTAAAACTACGAAGACGGCGGTTAATATTAGTTATACTAAACCCGAAAGAAATCAATATAATCGTACGTACACCGAGAACTACCCAGATAAAACTCATAAGGTATTAGTACAAAGCGAGTCTAACACGGAAGATTTAAAATGTCGATTTTGCCGCAGCGGTTTGAAACACAAGTTACCGGATTGCAAGGTATTCAAAAAAGCACTACGGAAAGACAGATGGCGTCACGTTAAGAGGTACCGTATTTGTTTCAAATGCTTGTTAGATACAGAACACGATCGGCAGATTTGTCCCGCGTCTAGTTGTGACGTAAACAACTGTGGTTTGCCACATCACCGGCTCTTGCATTATGAGTTTACGACTAAGAATCCGCAAGGCGAAAAGAGCACGGACGCAATAGAACCGGCTGAAAATCACACAGAAACGCACCAAATAACGCACATTAGGGATAGTAATCGACCAGTGTTACTGAAGGTGATATCTTTACAAGTGCACGGACCGCGGGGAACCGAGACAACCTCTGCGCTTCTTGATTGACGGAGCGACTGTGTCACTCATTAGCTCGGACCTCGCTGAAAAACTGGATTTACGTGGAAACAAAGAAACGATGCGTGTGTGGAGCATGGAATAGCCACACGCTTGAATGCGATAGCGAGATTGTGAACTTGACCGTGTCAAACAGAGATGGACAACTGTTTACGTTTAAGGCTAACAGTGTGCACGATTTGAACTTACCTGCGCAAGATACAACAAATATATGCATTCAGAAATATAAGCATACTTCTGAAATTGAAAATCAAATAAGTCTGCAAAAGTATAAACCACAGATCTTGATAGGACAGGACAACTACCACATGTTACTACCATTACAAGTACTTGAAGGTTTGCCAGGGGAACCGTATGCCACACTTACCCCACTTGGATGGTGTCTCCATGGTTGTACTGGAATGCAAGCTTCTAGTAGTCCGTTGCATTCAACCCTGCTCCTCAGCTCCAATCACTGTGATCTAGATACCAAGACTGAGTACTTACGTCAAAAGATGCATGATGTTCGGGGTTCCTCCACTGTATGTACCCTGGGTGCAACTGTTGCACCACGAGAGGACGCGAACTACTTACGTGTACAATCCAAAACTCACCTGGAGAAAGTTAATAAATTAATACGTAGAAAAATGAAGACTAGCTACGATTACTTACCTCAAACGGAGTCCGCTAGAATCATAATGAGTCATATCTGGTACTTACCTTATTTATCTCGTTCTGAAAACATACAATTTTCAAAACAGCTGTTAATGAAGGATAATCAACTCGTACAAGATCAAGGTCAAGATTTCAAGATAAGAAACTCGACTTATGACTCCATCCCAAACGAAACCTTAGAACCCACGGCAGTAAGGTTCAATTTAGTTTCGGGCAACAGGATACCTACAAGAAGGGATATGCAACGAGTAATGATGTATAGTTTCGATGAGTTCGGATTTTTGTCACCGATCACTATTAGACGAAAGATAACGTTGCAAGAAACCTGGCGTGAACTTTATGCTCAGTGGACCGACGGGCGATTATCGCTTGAAGACATCGACCCGGTATGGTTATCGCGTCATTATCAAGCGGCAACGAGTGCGAGCGAGAGGAAGGAGAATGTACCGAGCGCACTGAATAGCTCGGGAGGCGATGCGCACGCAAAGCTTGAATTGAGTGTATTTTGCTATGCGTTAATAAATGCTATATACGCATGCACATATAGGCGCTGGAAATGCAATAATAGGCAAGCAGTACGGGTCACATTCACTGAAATATCAGGTCAGGATAATTTTTCTATTATTACACTGGAACACAGGATAATGAAACTTACCGGTGAAGCTGACGGGTCCAAGACGGAGCGCGATGAACAATTGCTCACTGGAGTCTCACAGGCGCGGTTGTTTCACGAAGATCTGGAACATCTGAAAAAAGGAAAAACATTAAGTACATATGAAAGCAAATTACTTACCTTGACGCTATTCCGGGACGCGCGGGGTAACCTTCTAATGAGTAGCTGCATCGACGCTGCACCTGGAATCATAACAAGGATGAAGAAACCTCCAGGTAGTCCGCACTGGGGCGGGCCATGGAAACGCATGACTAGAAGCGTAAACACGTCGCTGAAGATTGTTCCTAAAGAACCAGGACCTAGAAAGGAAATGTTTATCATATCGCTAGCAGAGGTGGAACAGAAAGTCAAAAGCCGTCCCCTCACTTATATTATCTTTGTTGAGCCTTCAACTACGGAGGCTATTGCTCCTAATCAATTTGTTTTAGGTACTTCCTCGAACCTGTCATGGGTTGTCGTGGCATTCGACGACTCAGACCTGTTCCTGAGGAGGCAGCGACCACGGCTCAGCTCCAGGTCACTCGCGCAATACTGGCGCGGCTGGATCCTGCGCCATACCTTCCTGGCGCACAGGTCGTCATTGTCGACCCCAATATGCCTAGAGGTGTATGGCCTCGAGGCATACGTGAAGTGTTGCTGCCGGGCGCGTACGAGACGATGAAGGACGAGAGGATGAAGTCGGGGCTGCAAAGAAGACCGATGGCACGCGTCGCAATCCTACCAGTTGGAGTAGAGTGCTGAGCCCAGCACTGGGGCGGGCTATGTTAGCGACGCGTATTAGATATTTATATTGTTTTGTGTTGCCATATTTATAAATGTAATAAATACGGCATAAACGGAACGTAGTTCGTACGGAGGCAGGGGTGCGGGGGGCAACTGTCAGTTGGTGACACCTAACGTTTGAAAAAGGTCCGTTTGAATTCGCCGCCCGTCGCCAACCGCCCAAACCACAAGCTCCTACGAACTACGATTCCGCCAAGCCCTTTTGCTCAAAACCAGTGTTTTACTGTTTCCATCCGCTACAACTATCACACTAGCTTTTGCCCGCGACTTCGTCCGCGTGGAGTTCGCATTTAAAATTCCGCGGAAATCCACCACTTTTCTGGGATAAGAGCCTATATTACTCTCCGAGTCCTCAAACTGTACCCATACAAATAATTATCTGGTGATCATGATCTGGTGCTCCGTTACTGCGTGATTGTAGGACAAACCAAACCAATAAACAAAAAATAATTATAATATTAGTAGGATGATCATTGATCGGTCACTGAAAGACTCCTTAATAAAAACTTAAAAAAGTAGTAAGTTACTGTAACTTACATGATTTAAGATAACTTGCACTTACTGCTCCAGTAAGACAACGAATTATTGTAGCGAAGCGACATCTGGATTGAGAGACGTTCTCTAGATAGTGCTAGTCGCTTCCCACGCTCATGGACGCTTTTAGGGTTGTTCAGTCAGATTCGAGACAACCACGATATTTCTCTAATTTAGTCTGAATTCGCATTTGCCCGAGATTTCGCCTGCATGAAATTAGATTTGCTAAAAATCCCGCGGGAACCCTGGTTTCTCCGGGATAAAAAGTATGTCTGTTAACTACACCCATGCACAAAATCACGTCACCCCGTTGCTGCAGCACCTGCATCTTTAATCTATGATTAATACTGGACAGGCTGCTGTGATTTCTTTTTTGGGCTTACCTATTTGATTAGCGCCATTTTGGATTTGATAGACGCCATCTTTGCGGTATAAGTGTCATATGAAATTATTATAGATTAATAAAGAGGTTGATTATAAAATCATAGACAAATTATAGAGATTGGTGCGCCATTTGCAATATTATTAGTTACAGAGACACTCGTATGTCAGAACGTAATTTTTTTTTTTTTCAAATTGGCTAAGCAAAACATTTTTTTTTGCTCGGTCCGAAGGATGTACTTACTTGTAAGTAGTCATATATGTTCTACATTAACATACTATTACATAAGCTATAGGTATGCCCAAGACATATTTACTTACCATTTTAGCAAATGTGAAACTTTTAAAATAAAAGTTATGGATACCTTATCAGCAAAGGCTGTGGAGAGTTTTCTTGTTAGAAGATATAATTATGGAACACTTTACCTCGTGAATTACTAAAGTTTTTATAGCTTAAAAATCAACGGACCCAAAAGTTGTGGCATTTCAGCTTGAAGAGAGCATGCAAACTTAATTAAAGCAGCCTAACTCTCTCTTAACCAGTTTTTTCACAGTAATTCAATAAATTGCATTCGGCTTCCATCTCATTATATGCCAGGGAACACCTGCCGATGAGTCCCGTTCAAAACAAGTTCAGACCTGTTCGCAATTATTATGAGTTTAACGAGTTGAAGGTTGGTGTAGGCGCCGATGTACAAATCGACCTATACGCAGAATAGAGTTACTTCTGCAAAATCCCTACTTTACAGGAGAGCGATTTGAAGTTTGTCTTGTCTGTAACTTTTTTCGTTATTTTTCTAGAGAATTGATTCTCATAGTATACTTTTGGAACATTATTATGCATTGATTATTATCAATAAACTCAATGCAAAGCCCATAATTTGGAATTTAGGAGGTTCTATAGGCATACGTGACGATTTTTTGCGGATGTCTCCATGTTCTATATGTATATGTAACCTTATACTTGGGAAAAGTGGTCGTACCATGTCTATATTTAACTTTTTTTTATGGAAATACTAATCTTCAAACGGTCTTATTTGCTGTAAAGGACGAAATATAAATACAAAATAAACAGTGTTTCTTATTTCATAATAACACATTTATTAGTAAAAAAAATTCAACATAATTTGACTAATTTTTTTAATTACTAAGCATGTACCTACTATAAAATTGTCTTACAAAAAAATGTAAAAATTAATAATAAAATAACTGAAAGTACTTTGTATTTTATATAGGTAATACTAGCTTTTGCCCGCAACTTTGCTCACATTAAGTTCGATTTTTCAATCCCCTATTTTACCCCCTTAGGGGTTGAATTTTCAAAAACTCTTTCTTAGCGGATGCCTACGTCATAATAGCTATCTGTATGTCTTTCAGCCCGATCCATCCAGTGTTTTGAGCAATGTGATGATGATGAGTCAGTCAGTCAATTAGTCACCTTATCCTTTTATATATTTAGGAAATTAAATTTAGGAACTATTATGTAAATATGTGAGTAGAATGTATTAATAATCCTACTATAGAAACCTCAAAATGAAACTAATAAATAACTAACATAAAACATAAACATAAATAACGTATTAGGAACTATTATTTAGCATTAATAATAATCCTATTATAGAAAACTCGAATAAAACCAACGAAATAAAATTGCTACAAGGACAATACATAAGTTCTTTCAGGAGTTTTAAAAATAGTACAACCGAATATTGGCAAACAAAAAGATTTAAAAACATTTTCTCTATTTTCCACAATTTTTCTGTGCGATTTATTATTGGCAATCAATAAGAAATCAATCATATCTAAGTTCTTCTTCGACTGAGCGTTATCCCACTAGGTGGGGTCCGCTTTCGGGCATGCTTTTGCTCTCTTTGCCCGATCTTGTGCATCCAATTTTCTTAATTTATTGGCTCTTATATCGGCGCCTACGAGGTCCAGCCAGCGCTTTCTTGGACGGCCGCGAGATTTAGCTCCAGGGACGGCGATGTTAAGATGAAAATTTACATAAATGTACCGCGCAAAATGAAAATTTTAAATCAATCAAAATAATGAATTTGTAAAGAAGATGCGGCACATCATCATCTCTAGAGTCGTTAGGCGCACTGTAAGAGTTAGTTGTAGATGGTGATTGCGTCCAGTGATCATCATAGTGGTTAGAATAAAAGGCATCACGACAATTTATGCGTATTTAACGGAGAAGGCATGGGAGTCGGTACACATTTTGGTGATGATATTCAAGACAAATTCCCAAAGCTAACAGCAGGGGAATTTTCAAAGTTGGACCGAGTTAAAAGTGTTAGGTCTAGTTGTTGCAATTGCAGGCGACGGTAGACATTATTTATTATCTTTTATAGAATTTTTAGCAACATGGTGCAGCTTTATGGCTAGTTTTGTCAGTAGCAAAAACTGGTATTTATTATTATATACCGGCTGCAGTATAGATAATCGACTGTCTCTTACAGTTCCATCTGATATATCAATCTTCCCATATATCAGGGACCTCTTGCCTAATTTTTTCAGCTCCCTGTGGTAGTGCTGCACTGGTAGCATGGGCAGGAGATAAAAGTTTTATCCCCCGATTTTATCCACTGACAGGGGATAAAATTATGTTTTCCCTATGCTAAAGCATGGCGACAGAGGAGAAGGCGATGTATATTTCTATAAGTATATCCACTGAGTGTTATTTCCACCGCTGTGCCCATGCTCGACGGGTGGATAAAGCTAAGCGAGGGGATAAACGTTTTATCCTTTTCCCGGGGATAAAATTTCTCCCGCCCATGCTACCAGGGCTGTTATTGTAAAAGCTCCACTACTGACACTGCCATTTTCTGAAAACAAAAATTAACATCATTAAAACGTTAAAGCAATTAACTACAGAAAACAGATCTAAATAGTTTTATGTAGTTTTTTTATAAATACTTAACATAAAAAAATTTATTAATTTTAGGCTTTTATGGTAGTTTTCAGTTGAATAAGGATATATATCTCAATGTCTAACCAAGAATAAAAGAATATTTACACATATACCTCATAATTTTAAAATAATTTCCCTCGAACAAAGTAACTGGTGCACATTGTCCCAATATATTTTACATGATTTCCGAATAATAAAGTAGTATGGTAAAATAATTAACATTATTGATTACTTATTAAAATGTATGAATTAATGTTTAATAGGTGTAATGAATTGATATTTCTTTTTTTGATTGTTTTTTGTAGTAAAATCTAACATTCCGAGGTATAATGTTCTATATGAATGTGAAACCGTTTAACTTAATTATTTAGCTTTAAAAATATATATATGTAAAAATTATTATATACAACTATCTAAGAGCAATCTATGTATTATAATTACAAAGCTGAAGAAAGAAAATTCCATTCACTTACCTGGAACATCCATTTTTCCATTTTTTTTATCTCCACGGCATTTGTCGTATTACTATATTTAATTTTTTTTAGCTTTAACGAAGGGAAGATCATATGTTTTGAGCATGTATTTTTAATTTTGAGCACATATAGTAAAAAAATAATAACAAAATTAACACGAAAATAGCAGATAAAAGTGCGAGCGTGTGCACACTATCATTTCGGAGAACATGAATACAACTGCAGATGTGACCCTCCGTTCGCGCTGATCAGGACAGTGAATAATGACACTTGTGCTGTCGGGCCCTTCTTCTTTGGGGAAATAAACTACATGTACCTTTATTCGACTGGTATCTTTGGATCTACATAACTTTTTAAAATTTTGATTTCACTAGTAAATATTAGAGATCTTTTTAGGCTTAAAAATGCAATAAAAAAATTTTGTGCCATAATCATATATAACTCTATTCTACGTATAGGTCGAAATAACCGTTGAATACATTTTTACTTATTTATTTTTCAAAAACCCTTTTCCAGTTGTTAACCCAAGATACAACCAGAAACAAGTTTTAAAGCTATAAGCTCAATACGAAAAATTGGATAATTATATTGATTTTATTTTTATAAAATCGCTCATTTGCGACAAGGGTGACATAACTCAAAATTCACCAATTTTCGTGTCGAACATTTATACTTTTGGCTATAAAACAACATTACGCTAAGCACAATTACTTTCTAACGAGAGAATTCTCTCATCGTCGATTTTGAATTATGTCACTCTTGTCGCAAATGAGCGAAATGTAGCTTATGTCACCCGGGCCATAATAACGAATTGATTGACACCACGTTCATCAAAATCTGCTCAATAGTTTAAGCTACGGTGGAACATACGTAAATAGACACATACATACGCGCTTAGCTACTTACATACTTACATAGACTTCTCAAATCGTAAACCTTCCTTTTGGCTTTGCAGTAGTAAAAAAGTTCTATCCATCGATTCCTACACGCAGTTTCAGTTAGCGACTTCGCCTTAGAAAAGATTTTCCCAAAATCTTTTCAAAGTGTTATAGTAGGTACGTGTGTACGCCATAACCACATAATTATGTCAATGGTATAAATAAACGAGCAGCAGTAGTAGAGTAGAACTAATTTTTTTAAATGGGGCATGGTATGTTGACAATAATTAAAGGGAGGCCGGAATTCATAATTCAAATAGATTGCGTCAAAATTTCTAAGCTCTCATAAAATGTCCCTTCAATGAAACTATGCATTAGGTTAATATCACATTCGAGACAGCTGTTTATCTTATACCCACTTACAAAAATCGGTTAAACAAAACGTAATCACATAAATTACGAAATTTATGTGATCACGTTTTGTTTAACCGATTTTTTTTAATCGATGACAAGATAGCCCTTGACTGCGATCTCACCTGATAGTAAGTGACGATGCAATGTAAGATAGTAGCGGGTTAACTTGGAAGAGGTATAGCAGTGAAAATTCAAACCATACTCTTTTTGATTGCGATGAAGCATGCAAAGGTAAGATGGCTCCAAACGCGCCCTTGTCTGAGAAGAAGCAACAGCAAACTCAGACGTATCCTGAGTCCTGACGTGTCGTCATTTATTATTAACAGTTTAGTTATATTTCCTATGACAAGATTTACGCTTAAGAATATTATAACGGGAAGAAGTGTTGAAATTCTTTAATTTTTCTTTTGAGTAATAAAATTCTTTCAATGAATAAAAAAGAAATCCTTACAAATATTATGAATGCGAAAGTATGTTTGTTTATTGGTTTATTGGTTTTTCCTTCCATGACGTCTTAGTTCAATGGATGTGATTTTTTTACAGGTGTAGTTGAACACTGAGAGTGACATTCTACTTTCATCCCAGAAAAACAAAGGTTTCCTGTAGAATTTTTAAAACGCAGACGAAGTCGAGCACAAAAGCTAGTAATAGTATAAATGTCGGTGAATAACTAGCCTTAGAGTATATTCAGACTGATTTAATATTAATATTCAAGAGTATTGTTAGTATTGCTAAGCCCGGTCTTGCATTAGGAGCCACGCACATTCGTTCCCTTGTAACTTGAGCCGACATCCCATTTGCATATAGGTACAAGATACACAAGATACCTAAAAAGGCAACGATGTATTTATTATGACCAGTGGGTAGGTATGTGACTCGTAAATGAATTGTTTTAGCGCAATAAACATATCTACTAATTATTTATTTAATTTAATCGGAAAAGGTGACTGCCTGACTGATTTGATTAATATTCTCTTATCCCCTCCAAATAAAGCGGAAAGCTTGTGCTAGGACGACACATATAGTTAGCATTCTTTACTACTTTTGCCCGCGGCTTCGCTCACGTTAAGTTCGATTTTCCAAACCCCTATTTTGCCCCCCTATATTGAATTTTGAAAAATCCTTTCTTATTAGATGCGTCATCCGATCCATCCGGATCTGTTGATCCGATAGATAGATGTTAAATCACTGGATAGTGATTTGAGAGGTACGTTGATAGATCAGTCAGTCAGTCACATGCAAAGACATTTTATATTTAGATAATGGTGTACAGTTGGGTTCGAACCTGCGACCTTTTAGTTTTCAGTCCGCACCTTTAACCGTGGACTATAGAGGTTTCTTTGTGTATTTTTATATGAGAAGAATTTCCACACAAAGTGTTACGGGTCACCTAACACATTTACCGGTTCAGTACACGTTTAGAACACAATACTACGACAAAAACTACTATTACTTACTATTAGAAATACATGCTTACGAACCGTTACGGATAGGAACAAGTCTTCCTGCTATTGTGTTTGGTACAAGTTGAATAGCTTTTTTTGTATGTTAAACATTTTACCTATTTTTATTCTCAAGAAAATATTACACTACTGTAACTACCTACTCCCAGTTTTTGCTCACAAAATGGCTGCAGGTAAATAGCTACGATAGTGTAGCATACATTCGAAATTCCTGAAAATCAAAATTCTCCTTTCCGGCGATGATAAGGCGACCATTCAAGTGAATTTCGATGATCTTAAAGATGTTTTGCGCGTCCACAATCCGGATGCAAACGCAGAAACGGATTTAAAATAAAAAAATATTTACTTTATTGAAATATTTACTGAAAACGTCAAATCAACGTCAATCTTGTATTTATCACTAGGTTTATTAAAAAAAGACGTGTGGCACTCGGGGACTGCCGCGGTAAAGCTATTGCATAGCATTTTTTATCAACGCCATCTATCGGTGAGCCGTAGAGGAGTCCCGTGTCAGGTTATTTTCGTTACAGAATTTCTGGATTCGGTCTCCACGCTGGCCCGCGATAGAAGCTATGCAATTAAAAAATTTTTTTTTTTTTTTTATACATTATAGGCACACGCTTGACCACTACCACACCTGATGGAAAGTGATGATGCGGTCTAAGGTGTAACGCGTTTGCCTAGAAGATGCCTATTCACCCTTTTTTTAAAGATACCCAAATTGTACGTGTTAGGAAACACAGATCTTGGAAGAGCATTCCAGACCCTAGCCGTGCGAATCAGGAATGAAGACTTAAAGCGCTTGGTGCGCGCAGGTGGAATATCAACGACGTAGGGATGGAAGCTCACCCTATGTCTTGCAGTGCGGTGGTAAAAAGGTGAAGGGGGGACAAGATCGAAGAGCTCCTGAGCACACTCTCCGAAATATATCCTATAAAACACCGACAAGCCGGCAACTTTACGGCGGTGATCGAGACTCTGGAGTTTACTTAAAAGTGGTGAGTCATTGCCAATGAGTCTCCTAGCCCGACGATCTACAGCATCCAGTGCTGCAAGTTGGTATTTAGCGGAGCCATCGAAAAGGTGACTGCAGTACTCCATGCACGATCTGACCTGAGCTTGATATAGAGTAAGCAATTGTTGTGGCGTGAAGTACCGCTTGACCTTGTTAAGGATGCCTAGTTTTTTGGCAGCAGTCTTGGCCTTAGCTTCGATGGCTCTTCCAAAGTTTATAGTTGCTGAGATGTCGAGGCCTAGAAGATCAATGTGGTCGGTGATTGGGACGGATACGTTTCGGAAAGTGGGAGCCAGGTTAAAAGGGCTCCGCTTAGCTGAAAACAGACACGCCTGTGTTTTGTAAAAATAATAATAAAATTAATATATAATAATAATAAAAATAATAATAAAATAATAAAATTAATTATTAAAAAATAAAAGTAAAATTATGGATACTCTTTTAAAATAAACTATCCTAACTCCAAAGTTTTCTAATGCACTATCTTCAAAGATAAAAGGAACCAAAGTCAACATTTATATAAGGCTTTTCAGAAATCAATTTTATAAAACTTTTTCACAGAGCTTTTTAGAGTACGAATATTTTAAAGTCGACGCGCTCACGTGTAAACGTAGTTTGCTTAGTTAACTCGAGTTTAACGTGACAGGAGTCGAAGCGAGCTAGCAACCGATTGTCAGTTGACCTAAAAAACTGTTCGAGTAGATGAACACGGGAAAGCTCGCAATAAAGAAACGAAAACTTGTTGCGAACCTTTGCGAATTGTAGTTACCAATAGCGTGAAGCGGTATTAAGTAGCTAACACGAACTTAGAGAAAATACTAATTTAAAGATTAGATTAGTAGCCTATGTCAACGTTGCCTAGGTCCTCTAGTGTAACGATGTAAAAAATCACGCCAATCAGTTGCTCTGTTGCTGCGTGATTGAAGGATAAACCAACAAACCAATAGACCAACAAACAAACACTTTTTCATTTATAATAATTGACACCTTACTTCATAAGCGTTATAATATGTTTGTTTGTTAGTTGTATATTATTCTGTACTTCAATCACGCAACAATTGAGCAAGAGATCAACTTAATTTTTTGCATTGGGTATAGTTGAGAACCTGGAGTATAACATACATTAATACATATGCATATTATCCCGTAAAATTTTTGGGTTCCCGTGGGATTTTTTAAAAACCTAACTGCACAAAACAACAACTGCGGACAAAGTCGAGGATATTGTAAAGTTGCGGTTGTCATATTATACTGAACTATTGTTCTTTATAACAACGGAGATTAAAGTTGAAGCTGAAAACAAATTGTACACTTACATCGCCCAAAATTCTTTCAGACCTTACAGTCCGCCCCATTCATTCCAGACGTGTGCTCCGAAAATTCTAAAGTTTAACCCAAAAAAAGGTTTAATGGAAAATGTTTTTCATAAGTGTGACGACTTTAGCTTTGCGCTATTATATTTAAATGCAACAAGGGCGTCGGGAGTTTTTACCCAAAATACAAAATCACCTGCCTAGGGTCAGCCAAGCAAATTTGTATCTACTTCCATTGGTATAGAATATATTTTATGGCTACACAGAAAAGTCACATAATTTGAGAAACCATTAAATAAAGAGATAATTCCATCCAGAGGGCACCACGCGAATGAATAACTTAAGGCTTAAAGAATAAAGATCAGATTTACATGACATCAGAATTTGTCACTGGACAATACTAAGTACGTGGATTAGGATAAGGGGAAACACGATGTCAGCACCTACCGTTTTGTATTGCATTGTGCTCTAGTGAAACGACTTTGGGGAGAAAGATCTTAAAGGCCACGATAGACTTGAGTATTCACTTGAAATGAGCATTTTAATAAAAGTCACATGAGAGATAAAGCGTTCTAACGAGCATTTCAGCGAATATAATAGCTTTTTTATTTAATTTATGTCACTTTTTTGACATTCGTAAGCGCTTTTGTAAGGCAGAATCGATTAAGCGATTTGCCGAGATTAATACTAATTTTAGACAACTTCCATTTCTAAGACGATATGCCCACAGGTAGATATATCGTTTTAGTTTATTTAACAATTATTACTAAAGTGTGACGATCGTAATCACCTCTGATTGAACGGCGAAAACTCTAGTATGTTTTGTTACAAATTACTCAGGTTTATCAGCACCTTAAGGCTACTCGCATCTTTTCTGAATCATTCACGTACTTCTGACCTGTGGGAATACGCCCGCACGGTACAGATTGGATTGGGAGCCTGGGATCGAAAACGTTGTTTCCCCAACTAGTTTATTGCAGCATTATAGCTTTTCCTTACTTTGATGTAGGTACGACGTACGTGTGTCGTGTACCTATGTTTTTGTGCTATAAAATTTGGTTTGATGAACCAAAAGGTACATTAAATGCTTAATAAAGTACGATGTTTTCTTTTCATGTCGTACCTATGCGACTATAGAACAGGATGAGATCTATACAGATTTGGCTAGCGCAATTTGGAAATTTATAATTTCTGATTTGTCTCTGGTCTGTTCTGGTGAAAACCTTTGCTATAGCTAGTTACATTCCAGTAGGTTGCCACGTTCAAACCGATTTGGGCTATGGCAGTGTAAAAAAACCCAGATTAGTACCTACCCCTTCCAAGTTAGCCCGCCTACTTTCTTATGCCGGGGTCCCACGGCGCGGCGCCTTGAACTGACGATCTGCGCCGGACGAGCGACGCCTTTGGGTGCCCGTCGCGGTCCTAGAACACATGAGAAAAAAAATCACTCGTGTGCACACGACGCGTGTCGGCCCGGTACGGCTTATTGTTCATCATTCAACGGGAAAGCGCCGCCCCGCGCCTCTGAACTTACCGACTCCTGATGGATAGCAACTGGGGCCCAAGTCTGCTATTACAATTGTAGTTACATTGCCTATCAATGACATCCCAATTGCTACTTTTAGCAATTTTGGTAGTCTACTAATTCAATGGCGTCACAATTGTTTACCGATGGTTTGCCACTGACACATCTAGCTTTAAATCTAGCTTAAATAAACGTTTTTAATATGTAGTTTTTTTTGAAACTCATTTCGGGAAACGCTTTTTAAGCTAATTCCAATACCGAGGTATCATTAAATTACAATCTAATTATAAGAAATCGAACGACCATTGTGAATTTAGTAGACTACGAAATTTTGGACCAATGATAATTGTATTGTAATTGTATTGCGGATCAATGACAATGACATGTAAAATAGCAGACTTGGGGCCCTGGTGATGGCAGGTCAGCACGGGCCGCACCGGACGCGACCATTCCCACGGCCCGTCGTCTGTTTAGACGCGGCCTGGCCTGTCTGTACAACGCGCCGTGGGAACCCAGCTTTACACGGTTGCATCTAGACAGACACTATCACCATTCACCACTTACGAAAACATTGAAATGTTAAAAAAAATAATAACCACCGTTTCTAAAAGCAGTCATTTAATGATCACTTTCTCTCAATGCCCATCAATGTTTGTAATTTGGTCAAACCGCTCAGTTCCGCTACATTAGTCCAATTCGTGGATGCTCGTGTGTGGCCAAGAGACATCACAAATTAGATATGGTAATTATTCGAATCACGATTTCGTATAATGCTAAGGCTTGGAAACAAAGTGTTGTGATTATATCTGGCTTTGTTTTTGTTGTCCATATCATATTACGTATAGCTATGATAGTAGTTAAGGTATCTGACAAAAAGCGGGAATTCATGAAGAAATTACGCCATTTGATAACTAATAAACAACGTTTTTCATATTGCTACATCTAAAACTACAGCATTATGGTCTATGGAGAATATAGATTAGATGGATGGATTAAGACAGCATTAGAAAACGTATTTGGCCAAATGTTGGTTAGCGACCTTACAGCTTGAGGACAAAATAGTGCACAGGTCTACACGCAAACACAAATACACTCTCTACTCCCAGTCTCATAGTATTAACACAAAAGAAAAACGTTGAAACCCTACCTAAAGCCGTCTCCAACCGCCCCTATAACGGCCCCTGTCCTCACATCTAACCTATTTAACCACAACACGTCAGACAAACCACCATCTGAACGTGAGGGTAACCATCAAACATATCTAACTACTATTTAATTAATTACTCTCATCTAAACCTACGGGTAATAAATATTCGATTAGGGCGTGATTGCTATCACCACCCGTCAATCAAATACAACGACCTAGACGCGGGAGCATCCAATAGCCGTATGAGTCTCTGGAAGAGACTGAATTAATAACGTCCAAAGCGCTGTATTTATACTAACGGCGCGGCACCAGACTGGCGCCTACGTCGTCAACAAAGTCAAACCACCTACCACTAGTTTTATCAAACTACCTTCAATACCTACATTAATCTTTACTATTTCAATATATCGCTAACACGGCCATCCTACATGGTGACCGCCCCGGGCACACCACGAGTCTCATCAATCATTCTACACTCATCGGAATATTTCATCATGCGACCCCAGAATTCAATCAACATGACCATCCCACCTAAGGGAACTAGCCAAACTTAGGAGACAGATGTGTCATCGTTGAAAGTTGGTGAAAACTGTCCATCATGCGACCCCGGAACTCATTCAACATGACCATCCCACCTAAGGGAACTTGCCAAACTTAGGAGACAGATGTGTCATATTGAAAACCACTTGCACTTAAAGAACATTTAGCTCACTTAAGTGTTCGTTCTCAAGCTCGGGCGCTCGCAATCCAATGTGACGTTCTTCATTCAAATTCATTTATTCATTACTTAAACTGTGCAACACAAAATGTCAATGTCCATGATGCAATATTCCTCATCAACCCTCTTTCTTATCCCTGCTCGGTCTAACCTGACTTTATCTAACGATCCAAATAAGCAATTTCTTACGTTTTAATTTGACTGATTTTAAACTGACAAAAACTTAATGTGGGCAATAATAATTGAACTGTGAACGCGTTCATCCCACTTCTGATATCAACACACAAAAAAAAAACGTTGAAACCCTACCTAAAGCCGTCTCCAACCGCCCCTATAACGGCCCCTGTCCTCACATCTAACCTATTTAACCACAACACGTCAGACAAACCACCATCTGAACGTGAGGGTAACTATCAAACATATCTAACTACTATTTAATTAATTACTCTCATCTAAACCTACGGGTAATAAATATTCGATTAGGGCGTGATTGCTATCACCACCCGTCAATCAAATACAACGACCTAGACGCGGGAGCATCCAATAGCCGTATGAGTCTCTGGAAGAGACTGAATTAATAACGTCCAAAGCGCTGTATTTATACTAACGGCGCGGCACCAGACTGGCGCCTACGTCGTCAACAAAGTCAAACCACCTACCACTAGTTTTATCAAACTACCTTCAATACCTACATTAATCTTTACTATTTCAATATATCGCTAACAATAGACGTTGATTTATAAATCGATGCTCAATAGTCGATCATCAAGTTGATGGAACCGTAATCCGATAGACTACAGAGAGATCATTTGCTGAACGGAATGCTTTACGTGTTCTCCGCAGTACGGGGGTACAACACCAAACTCCAAGCTACTACTGAGAAAAACTCTGCAGCTGAATGGGATAGCCACAAAACCGATGAGGTAGTAAACAAAAAAAAACGTTACTCTCGATACGAAGTACATGAAAATTCTTCCATTCATTGTGCGACGTTGGAATCCAGTCTATTCCTATCCAGTTGACATGCGCGAAAAGCCACTAACCAGAAATTCAATTGAATGGGGCAACTATGTCGCAAGTGGAATATTGGTAGAGCCCAAATTGCTGCACATGTTCGAACATTACGGTATCAGACAGACAGCTTATTAAAAGTAATCCGAAGTGGTGATTCCTATACAAAATAATCAATTTTGTTTTATCGATTTTCAACTGTCATTGTAGATTTTCAATATTTTTTTTTTTGTTTATAAATCGCCCCTGTATTAGAGCGAACAACACAAAAATAAATTGTTTAAATCGGTCAAGGCATTTTTGAGTTTTAGCCAGACTAACAAACAACAATTGATTTTTATATAACCAATTATGCATATAAATATCTGTTTGCAAAAAAAGATGTTAGGTATGGTTAATAATAATTTATTAATTAATTTGGTTACTAGCTTTTAATCGCAATTTTGCTCTTGTCAGCCGCATGGAGTTAGGTTTTTCAAAAATCTACTGGAAACAATTTGTTTTTCCGGGATTTTGTTTCCTAGAAAAAAATAGACTATGTCACTCTAATGGTTCTTATCTACCCATGCTTTTGGATTAATATTAATAGGTATTATGAGGATTCCCCTCGTAGGTCTTATATTTTTTCAACACTTGAGCTGTAAAGCTAAAAACTTAGGATAATTCTGCTTTCATTCCGCCACCAAAACAGTCATTATTAATTTTTCTAATCGATTAAGCAAAAGGTTAATTTGCCTTGCAATTAAAATCCGTGCTTTTATATTATCTCACGTCTTAAAATACAGTCGAAATCTAAGATTCTTCACAACGTTAATTCCAAAGGTAAAAAATATATTGCTCCCGTTCACATCTGCGTCAGATCACCTGCCACAGCTATTCAATCACGAATAACAGGCATGCGGGCTGGTAAAAACTTTTATTTATCATCAGGTACTTTTATTTGGCTCCGGTTGTGTTGTTAAGGTCTCGGAGCCTTCCAAATATTTTTTTTTATCCGAAATAGGCTTGCGCTTGACGACAATCAATACATAGCACTGATGAGGTCTAGGTTGGAGTGCGCTTGCCTAGAAGATGCCTATTCACTCTTGTCTTGGAGGTATTCAAATTATAAGTGGCAGGAAACACGGATGCTGGAAGAATGTCCCACGCCTTAGCGGTTCTTATCGGAAACGTTGAATTAAAGCGCTTCGTTCGAGTAGGTTGAATTTCTCCCACATATAAGGATGCCAACGCTCACGACTTCTCACAGCTCTGTGATAAAAAGGTGAAGGAGGAACTATACGCTGAGGGTAGCCATCGAGGGGGTTTTAGTGGGTAAAACCCCCACATGACCCGGACTCTACCCTAGAATGTAAAAATGGTACCTATGAAAAATACATCGATAAAGTAAAAGAAATGTTTATTACTTGTCGATGACAGCGATGACAGCCTTCTCTCTTCGCCTATTTTAATAATAATAATGTAAATCACTCTTTTAAAAAATATAGATACATAATTCTTATATTTGCTTCATTTGCATGTAATTCTTACATTTAATTGTCAGTGTATTTATTAAAATTTCAAATTTCGGTCTGTTATCTTCCAATCATGCCATTATTATAAACTACGACAATTACTAGTCGATAATAGCATTCAAACCATTTTTGTTGTAAAAAGTCAATAATTATGTTTAATCGACCACATCCGACGCGACGTTCGTGTGAAGACACCGACAGTAACTAATGTGAAGATTGAAATAAAGTTGAAGTCCACTTTTCTCTTTATCGTCTGAACTAATAGATGTCCACAGCTGGGCAAAGGCCTCTTGCAAGGATCGCCTCAACACATAGTCACGTGTCGCTTCACAAAAGTTATAATAACACAGGTACTTAGTTCATTGCTAAAGTAGCTTAACAGTTATTTACTTGAAATAGCTAAACTGATTTTGATCATATTAAGTTAAAACTCTTTATATTTCTACAATTTTAATTACAGTACCTACCTGATTTGTAATCTGCTATAGGAAAGTTCTGAGCAGTTCAGTAAATACCTACCTATTGAATAAAGAGATTCTTTGCTTATTTTTTTTTTTATAATATACTATTTATTCATTTATTTTGTAACTGTTGTGATTATAAATAGAAAAATATCATGTGAGTAACCTTGGAATATCTACCAAGGTAATAATAGAAGTGTAAGACTGTCTGCCGTAGACATCGACATTTTTATTGAAAAGACAAGTCAAAGCGCAACGCCCGGCCCGTACACAATAACCCGCCATCGAGATAAAGTTCTAAAGCAACTCATATCATCAAATCATATCAAATCAAATCCTTTATTTGCCTGATCGCAAGAACATAAAAAGGTATTACAGTCAGTAAAAATTATTCCGTAATCCGCCAAACAAAAGACATACAAAAACATGAAATTAATTACATACTCATACATTATTTTGGCGGTTAACGACAAGCTTTTATCATAATAATATGAATATTGAATTCTCAAGTTATCAAGCTAATATTTTTTTATATTTCCGCGATAAATTTTGGTAAAATCCATGGAATTTCATAGTAGATCCCAACTATAAAGATTTATTTAATACAAAAAGATACATCAATACATTACAAGTGTCGATAAAACTGCATTAGTGTAACACTGTAAACACGGAAGCTGGAACTACCCCAATGCGATATCCCAATAGTTAAAGTTGACTGAAGTACCTATTATTCAATCACTATTGTCGGTTTAAAAGCAATTGAACAATCAGCGGCGCTTGTGATCATCATATTATACTTAGTTGTCAAATTTTTGTGCTAAACATGCAGATCTAACATTTATTTCATTAATAACAAAAATCATGAATTTTTTCCTGGTAATTTGAGTCAATTTTATGGAGTTTGGAAACTCTAGTAATAGAGCATCTCAATGGTTCCCGCTATTTATAAGCGTTGTTTTTTTCATCTCTGCACACCTGCCTTGACTCTCGGGCTGGATTGGCTGAGATCTTCAAGTCAATAACATCGGCCACCCTTCTTGTTTAACCCTTATCTTGTCTCAAAGGAGTTATCTAATCGCCCCCTTTTAGATGCCCTGCTTAAAACAGATGCACGCTGGTCTTGAGTCTTGACTTTAAATTTTTATTAAAAACTTTAATAGAAGGGAGATAAGTGCGTAATGTACGGGCACAAATTCAAAAATCTTCATTCAATATTGGTACGAAAACCTAAAATTAATCTTACAAGAGATTGTGCTTTGGCTTTACTTAAGACATACCTACGGTATCTACTAAAGTGTGAAAGTATATACTTGTCATATATTTTTAGTGACGCAACTCGCAAGCGTATACCTAATTTATCGTGACTTTCAATCGGATATATAATTTGAGGAAGACAAAAACCTTTAATATTTTTATGACAATTTGAAGTGTGTTTAGATAAAAATCTCCACACAGCGCGCTTTGGAAACAGTGGTCATTCCAAGTACGCTGTCAGATAAAGTAGTTGGATTTCATAATCGACTAAACAATCGACAAAGAGCTGTTGGATCCAAACATTTCGCCTCCATCCATTAGTCTTGGTCTAATCAATGCATTTATCTTATTAAGTTTGAAGTATGTTTCATAAATAAAATGATAGGTGCCGGCTGATAACTCTGTTCCATGGAATGTAGAGGTTGCCGTTTGCCGTTGTTAAAGCTTATGTCCTTTCGCACCTACTCATAATATAATAAGCATACTATCCTCTTCCTAGAGTTGCTTTATTTTCTTAAGTTTTTATCGGAACAACGTCATTTTTAAAACTTAAAAAACACTAACAACGTCTCTTTTTAAATTTGGTGGTGTACGACACTTTTCTGGTTTACATATTATCTGGTGACTGGTTTGTATTTTTTTTTTTATTAATAGTTTCTGTTATCCTCCGAAAAGACCAAGGCGAGTAGATAGATTCTATCCATGACAGCTTCAACTTGACGTCTCTCAATACTGCAGTCCCGTCGTGACCACGGTCCATGCAACTGGATCGAAACATAGACAATTCCAACTAAAATAATTACCGTGGTACGTAATAGTAACAAATTATTGTAATTTAAGTACTTGAATATTCATTATCTGCATGGGCCAGCGATGGGTTAAGATCGTCATCTTCAACGTACCGTTTATAGAAGCTATAGTTTTTAATGTTAAAAACGTTTAGTTCGAACAATATGTACCTCAAATATGGTTGAGCGAAGCAATGGCTGGATCATGCGTCATGCTCGTGAACGGGTGCCACCAACGGGAATGGGTCTGCTTTGACTACCCATCTTGACATGCGTTGGATTGGTGTACCTACGTATGCATTTTTGAAGCTTTATTGTGGAGGCACTGTATACATAGAATAGCTTTGTAAAAAAATTTTTTTTTTGAAAAGAGCAACTGCTGAGTTTCTTACCGGCTCTTCTCAGCAGAATCTGCATTCCGAACCGGTGGTAGATTTATGATGTGTCATAAGAGCTACAAGTTAGCCTATATGAAATAAATTAAATTTGAATTTGAACTAAACTTTAGCAACTCTACGATCATAATATAGGAATGTATGTATTGTATTAAAACATTGCCTTCTTAAAAAAATAAGCTTAGCCCGTACCACTTTCAAATATAATTATCATAACTGTATTTAACCGGCAATCTGTCAATCAAGATTACAGTATTAGTCAAGAATAATGATCACATGTCATATTGGAGAGCAGAACAAATCTGTAACAAGTTCGCACGGGTGAAGTCAGGGGCAGGCGCAATGTGAAAATGTAACGGTACTGCTGCTTATGAAATAATGAAATATTTAACTAGAGTACTGCGACCACTTATAAGGATTTCTTACGGATGGAAAAAAACATTGCGGAACCTTAAAATAAATATTTTGCTTCAAAATAAAGCTTTTAACGTAAAATTGTGCTAATTTTGATTGTTGAGTTTCAATTAGTGGTCGAACTAATCGAAGTTTTAGGCATAACGGAGAGATGTGTAGTACTACTCGAAATCGGAATATTCTGTAATTCAGAACAAATTCCACACAAAAAGTGGCCCTACTTCAAACCAAAACGTCGCTTGATTCAAAATACGAATCACTTATAGTCTGATTTTTAATTCCGTGGAATTCTGACGTATCTTAATGTTACCAGAGATTTAAAAAATCCCACAAAAAAGATAATAAATTGAAACTTATACAAATAAAAATCAATGGCCGCACACAGATATATGACAAATGCTTGACAGATAGTTTGGGGTAAAATTTGGGTAAAATCGAACTACAGGTGGTAATACTGTTTTTCATACAAATAGCTCGCTCTATTTATAAAATGACATCTGTCAGAATTCCACCGAATTAAAAATCAGACTATAAGTACGGGAAGATTTGACGTGTGTTCACTTTTCCGCATAGATAATACACTATATCTTTTCCGACTGATGACGCGCTAGACACCACACGACTTTTCTTGGGTAATTTTTTTAACACAGTTACATTTCCTGACGAATTATTTATTCGTAGCCTTTGAATTTCGTAGCCTTCATTATTTGCTTTGATTGTTCACCATGTAGCTATTATAAATGCAGCTCTCTGTTTTTGCTTTTAATTTAGAGTCTTATTTTTGGACACCCTAACCGAGATTGACAATCTGATAACATTTGGCTCCCGCCCTGTCCATAGACAATTAAACAAATGGACGAGCGTAAACGAACTGATTGTTATGATAAGTCGGTTTGACTTCTATAACTGGCCGTGTATTAATTATCTGCTTGGAGAGATCTGGACCTGGTAGTAGGTTGGGCACTGATTGAATTGATAAAAACTTGTTAATGTTTTGAGCATTCTTTCGCTTGTGTTTTTATTGTACTTAATATCTGTATTTAATTGTCAACTTTGTTTGTCTACAAACGTCGAAGAAGACAGCTGATATCGTCTTCTTACGTTCCACCGACTTATCTGTTCGTGGACAGAATGGAAACCAAGGCCGCTATTTTAAAATATTATCATTCCGCTCGATTCCGCTGTCCAAATATAATGGTATTTACTGCTGTCAGTTCTTTTTAGTGCGAGTGCCGTACAAGGTTATGAAAATGCAGTACTAATTTTCTCGTTTTCTTGACTAGCAATATTATACGTTCCACTGGCAACTCCGTCATTTGAACAGATTAGTTGGCGGCACTGTACTTTGATTACCTATTTAAGACTTAAACACTCTGCGGGGCAAATTTGCCATCGCCATCTGAACATAATGAGGGATGGTCCTTAAAAGGGAAAGAAGTGATAAAGTTTGTATGGAAAAATATTTTTTTAAACATGCCGGAAAATTTAGTTTTTACCTATTTCTCTCCAGGTCTTCAACAAAGAAACACGTCGATCCGTAGCTCTATTGCGGGTGATTAAAGAACGAACTGAAACTTACGTAAATAAAGTCCTGAGCTTTAGTAGTTCTCCTATAGTTCAGCCGTATAGAGATTAAACGCCGCTCCAACGTCAATCAACCGGTGATAGCATCAAGTGAAACATTGGTATTCAAAGCGTTCGGCTACCACCGGTAGTCTTTTTGAACCAATCGGAGCAATTAACAGCTGCACATGCCTGGCTAAGCGTTGTGGAAAAATCAAGATTCTCATGACTTGATAGATCGGGAGTACCATCAGGCAAAGCTATGCCGCCTAGCGATTTTGTGTAACATTATGGGCGAGGTATTGTAGACAATTATTATAAGTACGACTCTATTACCATTAATCATTCCATGTTAGGTAATCAGACTGTGCTATCAGGATTCTATATCATCATCTGAACCGATAGACGTCCACTGCTGGACATAGGTCTCTTGTAAGGATCGATACATCACCATCTTGTGTCTGTATCAGAGGTTGCCAGTGACCCGCTTGAGATCGGCCTTCCAACTAGTGGACTTCCAACTCTGCTTCTCTCGATGCGGGGCTCATTTGGTGGTGCCATCCAGCAAGTAGGTATCACCTATCGGGATTCAGGAGTGATAAGCATGTATCTACCTCTAGATTCAGTATTTATAGATGAAGCCCTGAAAAGTGTATGTACTTCCTAGATCCATAAATACAGTCTCACTTTTGCTTATAAGGAAACTAGCACGTTTTAAAGACGCAGAAAAAATCTCGTCATATTTTGTTTAATCACTTATATTCTCTTTTTTCTTCCGCGTAAGTGTAAATAAATTGATAGGAATCGGTATTTATTGTGCAATGTAAGGAACATTGCGACCAAAATGTTTGATTCTTCGACTTCTTCGACTACTTTTCGGATTCTTGACCAAACACTGGTTGAGCTCTCGAGAGGAAGCTAGGCTGCCCATATGCCCTTTGCAATGCGTTCAATAAAATATGTATTGTTAAGTATAAGTAAACATAAAATAAATCACTAACCTGTCTGTATGGTTCCCGTTAGTCTATAAATGCTTAGGCAACTACAAATAACAAACGGTCCGCGGTAAATAATATTTCAACACAAACCATAAAAATCTTATCATTTAATTTTTTCAATTAATCGTCTATAGAAATTCGAAAGAGATAAATCGTAGTATCACGCGAGACACAGAAGACAATGGGATAGTGTATTTGAAAACAATATAAGCCGTAATGATAGAATGGGGTACCGGGACATGATTTATTGATTTCTTCGGCGGCAAACAATGAGGCGGTGTCTTTGGAAATGGTATTGACATTAGATATTATGATTGAATGTTTCACAACGCCGGCGCCCTACTGCTGGAGGCTTGTTTATCGACGATAACTCGAATAGATACTGTCCCGTGCCTACCTATTTGCTTCATAACTGTTAGTTAGTATGCGATTTAACGTTAAGTAACGATGGCGTGTAGAAACCGATTAGAAGTCTCATTTATGCCAGCCCTCTACGAAATTAACCCGCTACCATCTTAGACTGCACCATCCCTTACCATCAGGTGATATTGCAGTCAAGGGCTAATCGAATTAAAAAAAATACTGAGACTGAAAACTGGACAACATTTTTCAGAGTCTCAGTAGCGCAACGGCTAGGCCCGGACTGAAAACCAAAAGGTCGACGGTTCAATCCCTACCGATGCCCTAATGTCATACTTCTTAGTAAATCAGTCTTAAAAAATTTATTTAGAGGGGAGAGCACAGAGGGGAGAGGGAGTTTAAATATAAGTCATGATCATCATGGCGAATATTCTTTAAAAAATGTTGAGGTCCAATTTTACGAATAAGTAACTCCGTTTCTAATCTCCATTGTACAAATCACTGCAAGAAAAAACACAACATGAACTTCTTTTACTGACTTTTACAATCTGCGCAATTATGAAAAATGGAATGAAATCCGAAAAGTCGTCGCCTATTCCCAAAACAAGTTTTACGCTTTATTTTGAAGGAAAAGGAAAATATTAGTCATGCTAAACATGAATGAGATGCAGTAAAATTCAAATACTGAAACGTCTCTTAACTCCGAAGAGAATCTTAAATATTAGATACATAATATTTTGATATTTTGTCCTAAGAGCTTAGAAACATTTCTGTATGCAGCTGTAAGTAGGTAATACCCGAGTAAGACAAGTTGGTGCTCTCTATGATAATATAAACGCTGTCACCAGAGTAATTAGTTTTTTAGATCAGGATAAGTTCATTGATAAAGTTAATATGAAGATGGAGTATTATAGTAAATCATTAAGTTTATACGTCCTAACCGCATTCTGTACCATCTAAGTCAATCGTAAATTGCATTTTCTAAACTGAATTTTATCACCAAAACAACAAATAACGGTATTTTTAAAGTCGTGGTCATTAAGCTTCACATATATTAATGTTATTATCGCCCACACCTACACTACCAACGTTTTTATGGTAGCTTACCTTATTTAGCGTTGTGACCTTATTATAGTAGCGTTTGTCGAACGCTAACATGATAGAGCCTTTTTTTCTTCATATTATGAAGCCCTTAGCCCTTAACTGCGATCTCACCTGATATTAAATGACGTAGCAGTAAGATGCAAGTAGGCTAACGTAGAAAGGGAAATACGTATCGTACCAGAATGCTAAATAGCTTGGCTGCACAGCTTTGTCAGTACGATGGTTGTTGCTATAGTTCCATGGCTGAAGCCGCTCACCAAATAGACAATTTAGAAATAATTTTTCAAAGATAAAAGTAATTTCTTACCTAAAAGTTCCTTACTTTACTTGACGATCAGAGACAAGTTTGAAATTGGAAATAAATTCCCAAACATAAAAAAAAACGTACCTAGTATGTATTACGTAAAAGTTTACATAATCAGGCATTCGTAGCTACTCGGCGACGTCTAATAAAATCTCATACGCAAGAGGCGCTAGTATAATAGAGCCGTAGAGCTCATTAATAAATCCACGCTGCAGGTGAGATAAATTGAGGTATAATGACCAAATGGTTTTACTAGGTATAATCAGTCGGCAAATGATTATGTCATGATTTTATATTTTATATCTTCCGAAAGTCGCTGCACTTCAGGTCAGACCATTAAATAAGCGAAGTTTTATGGTTATTATATCACTTTAATAAATTAATAAAGCCTATAAAAACTTTACAGTTGTGTTTTTAATTAACATTATTAGGAGCACAAAATTTTGTTAAGGTTCGTGGAACCGACAGAAGCAAGCGCTCGACAACTCTCGGGTGCATTTTACCTTCCTTCCTACAACTAGGTACCTACTAATCTCGCTAAAAACTACCTGCGTGAAACCAATCTATTTTATACCTTCGTCAGCATTAATAAGGTTGATATTGTTACATAAGTTTACAGAAGCTATTAATTCTATATCGCTGAATCGACTCGGAGCCGCTCGAGCGTGTTTTCCAATTTGATTCTTTCGACTACCAAAATAGCGTTGACTTGAACTTTTTATGGCTAGAATTTGTTTCGGTGTGACGAAATGTTGCTCTTCGCTACAAAGCCTGTAATAAAACGACACAATGCCCGTTCGATATGTCTCGTGCCACGATTTTGTTCCCGGACAGACTGTCACGCAGTTTTTGCGCCGCTCAACATTTTTTCGAATGAAAACCGCGTCGTTTGATTTATTAAGTGATGGCATTGGATATAAAAAGTATATTATAAATGTGTTCGTTCGTTTTTGTTTACTATTGTAGGTAACGGTAAGCTAAAATGGAATAGATTCGTTTTTGGTTAGTAGTTTTAATTATTATTTTTCTCGGCAGTCCCTTGTTTGCATTTAAATTTTTTGAGCTTTTTTGCTAGTCTCATTTCGTGATTAAAATACGTAGCCTTGCAGATACGACCATCTTGTATTACACTATGTATAGACTGTGTACGTATATGATAATGAAACCAAGCCCCAATATGCAGGGCTTTAATTAAATTTCTGCTCATCTTGCTTGTATTATGTTCGCATAAATTTGTTTTGACGGGCAGAGCTGATTAGAAACTAAATTAAGGGTCCATATAAAACGACTATAGGCAATTTTATTTAAGGAGCCCTTAAAATGTGATATATTTTGTTATGAAGACCGGTTTTAAATTATAAACGTACGATAATAATCGTTTACCCTCGGCGAAAATTACTTTAGGCAGAAGCTCCTTATAGGTAAACATCTACAAATACCTAAGCACCAATAAGCTATAAGATATAAATGACTGTAATCTTTACTACAATATTATAAATGCAAAAGTGTGTTTGTTTGTTGGTCTATCCTCCAATCACGCCACAACAGAGCTACGAATCGACGTAATTTTTAACATTGACATAAATAAGACTTAGAGAGTGAGACCTACTTTTTATCCCGGAAAATCAACGGGCTCCCGCTGGCTTTTTAAAAACCTGTCTCCACGTGGTCTGAGTTGCAGATAAAAGCTAGTCTTCCGTAAATTTGTTAATGCAAATGAACTAACAAAGAGAGAGTACAGAAGTAAGTTATTTACCGTGGCGCAGTATTTTACAGAGTTAAAACTAACTTGTAGCGAAGCGTGGACAGTTTCACTTCCAATCGAGATGAAATTTGCATTTGCGGTCCCGAAGTCGCCAACCTGATTTAAATAGCGTCAGAGGGTTTCCATATCTCGCAAAATTTGAATTGGGATGTAACAAAGGAACAACAGCAATTGCAAAATTACAAGTTGCAAGACTAAATATAAGTTTTAGATGATTTGGAAACTTTTATATTCAATTTCAGGAATCTGTTAGTAACAAAAGGCACTAGGCAGTACACATAAAATAACATAGAAGCCAAGCATGCTTTACCAACGCTACACGAATTTAATTTGTTATCCACCGACGCAGCTTAAATGTTACTTCTAGATAATTCTAAACCTAAGAAACGTAGAAAGAAAACATACTCGTACGATAATTAATATCGCACGAGCTATTTTTAAACTTATAAAGGATGGTCACAACCAGAAAGACGGCTTTCTTCATCATGCAAAAACTGTCACCAGTTTCAAAGTTTTACTGATACTAAAAAACCCTCGAACTGTTCCGTAATCGGAAATCAACCGAGCCCGATACTGAGGCGCTTTTTCTTAATTTTTTTTGGGCGTAAAATACTTTTCAACACACTTGCTCATAAAGTGGCTCCCGGTTCACCGCAACTAGGCACACAATGACACCTCTAACTCAAACTGTGACTTTTGATTACTATTATTCACAATGTGAGTTAAAGAATTTTTTTTTTTAAATTTTATTGGGTGAGTTGCTGTGTTCTTAAAAAAGTTTCTATTACAAAAAAGATCTTGTTCAATAAATAATAAAAATATCGTGTTAAAGTAATGTACCTGAGCAAGCAATCATTTCATACAACTCCGTATTTAAATAGATAATTTCAACATGTACGTGTTTAATAAATAAAACTGTCAGTAACTTTTGTTTTTTTTTTGTAATAAAGAAAACTCGAAATCCCCATTTTGTACGTGGCTATAAGAGAAATGCCAAAAAAAAAGAAACCTCATTCTTTAGTCTATGGCTATTAAAGATTTCGGAAAACTGATTAAATCAAATAAACACCTGAATAGGCTGTATGGTCGTCGATCTTTGCCTGCCCTCAAGAGCAACTCAAGAGGGCGAACAAAAGAACAACATTAATTTTTCCCGCCATTGCGAAAAAATTTTCACAACTCGTTTTCACTTTTTTGTACCATAATGTACTATTTTAGTGTTATTTTCTTCACAAGTGTGTTGAAAAACGTCGTATGATACACGTGTATATTGATGATTACCGTCCTCGGCTACCTTAAGACCCTCACCTGACGGCTCGGGTCTCAATAGCGCCTCAGCGGTAATCACCAACTTTGACACTTGTACCATAATTGTACTATTATCTACTTTTACAAAATTTCCCCGTAATCCATGGACCTGCAAGTTAGATCCCTGACTCCTTATTTGGTTTTTTGACATTTAGTTATGTGATAATTTATTTCTACAACGCAATACGACTTTGTTCTAGCTATGCTTATGCTTGGTAAGTAGGTCTTTAACGTCTTCAATATAATCTACGATCAAGTAATTCAACGTCGTCGCTAATCCCCGTAGATCCTTCTTGGCTCGAGTCTTGATCAATTAATGGACTGACTTAATTAATCCTGTTCACTGTGCGCTCTATGACAAATTAAATAATGAGATAATTTTAAGAATTCCGTAATAAAACAAAAACCTTATAGTTCGTCTAGCTATAAGTCTGTCCCTTAATGTAAGTTGCCACAGGCATTTTAATAAAAAGTTGGGACACACACTCAAATATTGAAAAAAATTATAAAGTGGGTAGCTTGAACTATTACGTGAGTTTTTCAAAAAAATAACAGATAATAAATAATACATAGATTAATAAGAATTTTCTTTTCACTAGCATTTAACTCCGGAAGTCTAGATCCCTTTTTTTGGAAAGAATGGCAGGAATAGTTGAAAAGACTGTTAAAAGTTAGTTACTTTTTTATGTACTACCTACATATTATAAACCGTCAAAGTTAATAACCGTCTGATACAATTAGTATAACCTTTTAGACTTTTTTAAGACTTTTCCCTTCAGGGTCGTTGATATCTTTTTGTAACTACCTTTAGGATTCAGTTGTTCAACTGGACCAGTATTTTAATATGATGAAATAATCAAATCGCTGTCATCACTAATCCCCGGAGTCTTCCCTCGGCTTCACTTTCTATTAAAATCTTCATCAGTTACTGGATTAATCCTTTATAATTAACTGCGCCCTTATCTATCAGACCACTTTTGTATTTTTAGATTTTTGCTACTTTTCTGGCAATTTCATGCTGCCAACATGCAACGAAGGGGCACTTGATCCGAACGCGCATTTGTATTACGGATATGTTTTTTAAATTCTTTTAAAAATTACAGTTACAGTTCTTGACTACTGCTTAATAAATGACGACGATACAGTTAAACATAGAAATGAGCTAGAAGAGGTATGGGTATATATTTCAAAAATAAGTCGTTATGAGGTGTTGCAATACTAAGAATTGTTCTTTGAGTTCAAAAAAATCCGTTCAACATTTCTGTTTCCTTCTGGCTGTTTCATTTGGCTTAAAATAAGCCAATTTTTTTAAACTTGCCTTAGGTCGTAAGGCATTAGTTAGATGCTATAAACTCAATTTTTTTTTAATATAATTTTGGACTGAATATATTATTGTTATGTTTAAAAAAAATTATCTCCTGTCACCAGTCTGGGCAGATTTTTATCTTCACTCTTGATTAAAAGCAGCATCAATTAAAATATAGACTTAACTTATTCTTTGTTAACTCTACTTTGAGGAAATTGGAACTTCTCGCCAACTCTCGCTCAGATGACAGTCAACTTTATAAATCATTTTTATTAGTGCCGTATAAAAGTTTTGGATTTACGGTAGGTACCATAAACAAACCTATTATTATTAGAAGTCTCTATGGTATGTCCTGACAGTTATTAGTATTATATTTTAGTAAATTGCTATATTTTATCAATTAGTAGAACTTAATAAATCAATTTCAATTTTATCAATATTAATTAAAATTTAATGAATGCCTACAATATTTTTTGATGTTTTGTCAAACCGTAAGGCATAACATGGACAAGGCAAATAAAAATATTTAAACTATTCAAACTTACAGATAATATTATACAGATTTTTATTTCAACTATCCGAAATATCTCGTAGTTTATATTGTTTGTAAAATTGTAACGCTCTACACCGCATCTAAATATCATTATTTTCTGCCGATATTTTGGTTTTCTGATTTATGTTCGATTTTTTTATCTTCTTTATTTCATTTTTATTCAATGGTGCACACTCATGACTCCAAAGCAACAAATTAAAAACTTTGTAGCATAAATAAAATACTTAAACCTACTTAATAATACATATAGCTTCAGCCGAATTTCAGAGAAGCCGAATGTATGGGCTAAAGAATTTAAAGGGTAATGTAAATGTTCTAATAATAAAACAAAAATAAGAAATTGGCCTTATCATTTACTCCGTGCTTCTTAGGGCATGATAAGCCGTCGGCTTCGGCTAATATGACCATGTTTTTTTTAATTATTAACCGTTAAAGCTAAGAGTCGAAATCGAATCCTGTAAAAATCGAGTCATAACTCATAAAACTAAAACTAAAACATGTCCATATTATTCCATTGATCTATCGGCGCACAAAAAGTGTTTGTGATTAATTAAATCACCGGACTGATTATAATAACGAATATAAAACGGGTAATATTGAATTATTCCACCACACGGAAGTGAAAATATTTTGAAACAACAATGTTGTTGTTCATATTGAAAATATTACTCCTGCTCACAGTTGCAACCGTAACGGGCAAATATGGTAAGAGATTTGCAATAATCATAAGGACTTTAACTTACTTAGCTGGCTCAGTGCGATCTTACCCTCTGACACTAGAAGCTGTCACTCATGCCTGTCCTGCGTCGCTTCCCGCCAATCGGGTGCATTGAGGCCTTATAGGTATTCTGTCACTTCGTCCACCCAGCGATACCAGGGTCATACTTTACATCATAAGGATTTTTAAAGAATATCATTAATTTATTACACAAATATGTAAAAAGGCAGACGTAAGGTTCTGAAGTGGCGACCTCGCACCGGGAAGCGCAGTCTTGGCAGACCCCCCCACTAGATGGACCAACGATATTATAAGAGTCTAGGGAGCCGATGAATACAGGTGGCACAAGACGAGTCCTGTGGAAGTCCTTGCAAGAGAGAACTTGTCCAACCGTCTATCGATTGATAAAATGAAGATGTAAAAACTAAAATCTAAAACCTATAGACTGCCATGACTCTTTGACTTTGGATTTGAAAAACTACTGGGCCAATTTTAACGCTCGCTTACGTACCTACATACAAATTCTGGGCAAGTTCTTAAAATAAGTATTAGTTCTTGCAATGCACGACAGCGCGTGGCTCATGGTGGTGTGTGTGTCGTATCTTTATAAGTGTGAGCGAGAGCTTGCTCGCGGCTGACCGCTCCCACCTAGGCTCAATGACACTTACGCAATGTGTATGTACACGACGTAACCACAAGCAAAGCGCCCGTAACTTCGTGAGATAAATGTACTATACTTAGGTATTATTTTCTATATTTATGGGCCATTTTTATGCGGCTTTTCGCATCACACAGGTATCATCTTAGAGCAGGTTCTTAGGTTAGGTTATGTTAATTTATACAAAAAAATCCTGTTTTGTAAGATATTGCCATTTTTTATACAGTTCAATCCGAGTCAGAACTTCCGGATTTAAAGTGGCCTAAGAAATACACCTTCCAAGCCACCAAAGTATCGTTAACTTCAGCTCTTGTCGAAGATATCCAATACTGGTAAGTACTTAAAAATATTTTTTTCATCAGTGTTGATTACGAAAATGATAAGTGTTTTTTTATTAGTTTACTCATTTTGTTTTCAACAGGTGCTAGCTTGTATTATCCTTATAATGAGTATAAAGAATGCGAAAGTGTGTTGGTTTGTCCTTCCATCACGCATCAACGGAGCAACGGATCGAAGTAATTTTTTGCTTGCGTATAGTTGAGGACTTGGAGAGTGACGTCTTTTATCTCAGAAAACGGGGTTCCTGCGGGATTTTTAAAAACCTAACTCCTTTCTGAGGAAGTCCCAGGCAAACCCTAGTAATTAATATGAAACAAAAAAGCTATTATCATGAATAGGTCCATGGCTATTATGAATCTTCCCCAAGTGTGCAATATAGGTATGTCACGCAACTCATTTTTATGGACCCGTAGCCAAAGGATGCCAAACTGCCAACGGGACCCTACTAATAAGCCTCCATTGTCAGACCATCCATTTGTCTGTTAGTGGGCTGTCTGTATCTCATGAACCGCAATAGGATAATAGATACTTTTTATAGAATGTGTATTGCAGCTATCGCTACAAATAATAAAAAAGTTCAAAATTACAAAGAGTCTCCTCTCCATACAATTAACTTTTGTTTGGCTCGATCTTAATAATAACTGATATTAAATCTTGTACGTCGCGATGGTACGGATTACGGAACCATTTGCGTGCGGATTCGACTCGCTCTTGGCCGATTGTTTACATAACGTTTTTTTTTAGGCGATCCAAATCAAAATCCAGGTCAGACTACAATAGCGGTGCAGTTAAATCAATTAGGATAAGGGGCAAAACAAGATCGTTAAAATCTGTATTTGGAGTGCAATATGATGTAATTAATTAAATTTTATTAATTAAACCTAGCATAACTTGATACTTAATTGAAAAGGATTTATATAACATAGAACTGTAACGCTTAGCAGCGCAATAGTCGACGCTGTGATAAGCCGTTTTTAGTAAGTCTTAAAAGGCCGACTACGCAGTATCATCACGTTCGCGTTAGTACAACGAACTAACGAAAGGGTGTCATAATTACAATGAAATTGTCGGTTAACGTAACCAGTACAAAAAATAATTACATGAAACTAACACATTTATAGGTTGTTTTGAGCCTTAGGTTTGTAGCGGAACTTTGTTAGAAACTTCTAAGCGTTATAGTTTCATATGGTATAGATATTCAAAATAACTTTCTACTATCGTAGTATCAGCCCTGGTAGCATGGGCGGGAGAAATTTTATCCCCGGGAAAAGGATAAAACGTTTATCCCCTCGCTTAGCTTCCACCCGTCGAGCATGGGCACAGCGATGGAAATAACACTCAGTGGATATACTTATAGAAATACACATCGCCTTCTCCTCTGTCGCCATGCTTTAGCATAGGGAAAAGATAATTTTATCCCCTGTCAGTGGATAAAATCGGGGGATAAAACTTTTATCTCCTGCCCATGCTACCAGTGCAGGTTAGTGACGATAACGATTATCGTCACTAACCTGATGGTGAGATCTCAATGAACTCAATACTGACATAAAATAAAATGAAATAAAATATTTATTGTATTTTGATACAGATTCATCCAGAAACAACAGAGGAATATCTGAATAAACTAATTTGCACCACAACAAAGGGAACATTAACTAAACGAGTCAAACTCGAAGAAGTATTGCCCTCAGCCGGTTACTTCGATCATGTTGGTAAGTTGGTGGGGTTATAAGATTTAACACGATTGATCGTATTCGTATATGTACTATGACACTAGCGTAAAGTGAAAAAAAATTTAAAATGAACCTTAACAGTATTAATTTAAAGTCATAAATTCAGTACAACCGATTTTTCGTATCCGTATACGTAAAAGTATAAGAATGCATGCACGAAATTGAGCTCTAATTCTATGTGTTTATGGTTCATTTTACTTTGACGCTAATGTCATAGTATACGAATACGATCAATCGAATTAAATCTTATACTAACCCCACTGCTATGTAAAAAAAACTGCAATCCTAAAGGCAAATGATGCATTTCGACGACGTAGACTAACAGCAATAATAATCTACGTTGTTGTTAATTAGTAAATTCTTGATTTAATCACAGATTTTATCTTTGTGATGATTTCAGGTAAAGACTTTCTAGATATGGGTGAAGTGGAAAAGTTCGTATTTGAAGATGAAGATACGAATACTAAAAAATATTTGTGGGCCTTTTTGGATCGCGAAAATTCTACATGGATTCCAGTGAGGTAAATTTTATGAGATAGCAGTGATCACAGTGATAGCCTAGTTGGTTAGGACTACGGATTCCTATTCAGGCGGTCACAGGTTCGATCCTACGCACGCACCTCTAACTATTCAGAGTTATTAGCATTTATGCAACTAAACAACAGATGCTATAATTAATATAACCCTTCTCTGAGAAGCGCTCAGAAGTGAGTCGTTGATGGTTCGCTAAAGACGATGATGATGTTTTATGAAAGTAAAATATAGAGCCTAACTTTGGAGTGGAACTTTGTTAGAAAATTCTAAGCGTTAACAACCTAAGTTGTGTATTATACATGGGTATTACATGTGATAGCAACCAAAAAAAATTATGAAGTGTAAATTTTATTTTTTCACAGGATAGAAGATCTCGGATACAACTCTTGGCTGGAAAACTTAAAACAGCATGTTCTCTGGGATATTTTCAATTTTGAAACTGACTTCGATGAAAGCGTGTTTGATGTTGATCAATGTAAGCACCACTTAAAAACTTTGATGCTTAGTCAAATTTTGATAAACTGTAATTGAAAATCCATTTATTTCTTTATTTTTTTAAGATGAATGTGCTCCTAAAGCAGCTGCAATTGAGGATAACGAAATAAACGACATCGATTTATCACTTGTCGATCCCGAAAATGATGATCATGTCAAAGTCGCTTTCAAAAGGCAAGTAAATGAAAAGTTAAATTAAATAATACTGTGATGTAATATGCAGCATGTATAGAAAGTCTTGAAAATATTGAAGAGAAGATAATAGAAACGTGCAAAAATATCAAATACAAATGTCCATGCTTTTTTCATACAAACTTAATTACCAGAGATTATAATGCCTTTACTTGTAATAACCCTATGATTAATCACGTGAGCTTAGTAGATAGGTCTATGCGCTGAGTACGCTACAACAATAAGAGGGCCGTAGATTTGGATGTGTTTGGTGAAAACTAAGGGTGTAGTTTATTCAAAAATTTGTAAGCGCTTCGATTGCAAAACTTACGCTCAAGGATTCTATATCATAAGAATATATAAATCGCACAATATTTGCATGGCCTTTACACGCTGTTTATGTAGTCTTCATAATATTTAAGTATCATTTCTTTTTTTATAACAAGGTTTAAGCAGGAACATAACAGATACTATGAGACCGAAGAAGAGCATGAAATGCGGAAGAATATTTTCCAAAATAATTTGAGGTGAGTGAATTTTTTGGCTTACACTGTTGATATTGAATGTTTTTACTAAAAGTAATTAACTTTTTAAAACATTCAAATATTCAATTTTATAGGAAAGTCCAGGCCCACAACAGCAAGAACAGTGGTTATAAAATGGCTCTAAACAAATTTTCCGATCGGACTCGAGAAGAAAAACAGAAAACTAGAGGACTTCTAAGACGTGGACCAGGAGAAGTTGGCACTCATGCATTCCCATATGATGAAAAGAAAATGTCTGAACTAGCTGAAACCTTACCACCGGAAGTTGATCTAAGACTTCTTGGTTATGTTTCGCCAGTAAGAGGTACACATTTTGAACAAAATGACATTGCTTGAAAGGTTAAAATGCAGTAATCAAAATATCATTGAATAAAATCTATTGCAGATCAACAAGATTGTGGTTCATGCTGGACATTTGGTACAACTAGTGCCGTGGAAGGAGCAGTAGCTCGTTCAAATGGAGGCAGACTTCTTAGACTAGCAAATCAAGCACTAGTGGATTGTGCTTGGGGGTGAGTATTCGCACACAGATTCTTGGTTGTAAATAGGAATTTAATTTTCCACATAGCTCTTATTTCTTGCAGAAATTCCTCCCATGTAGATAAACTGTCCTTTGTGCATATCCTATATTTTATTGAATATGTTTTAGTTTAATACATATTTAGTATACAAATCAATAAGTTATTCTTATTTAAGGGAATATATGGGAAGTGAGTTCGCTCACAAATAACATATTTAAATTGTGACTCGAGTGTACTAAGAAGACTTTTCTTAGCAGTGCGCCAAAAAAAAACCTTTAATTTAATGGTTTAATTTTTTTGTATTATATTAGTCATTATTTTAGTTTCTGCTTTAATTTCTAGTTTCGGCGGCAATGGTTGTAACGGAGGCAGCGATACAGCAGCCTACCACTGGTTGATTAAGTACGGTCTGCCTACAGAGGAAGAATACGGCCCTTACAAAAATAAAGTATGTAAAATTAAACATTTTCACCTCACTAACTCAAAAAGTCACCCTTTTTGAGTTAGTTAGTGCTTTTGCTGTCTAAATCCAGTGAGTAAAAGTCGTTTGCTCACTCAGTGAGAAAAAGTGTTGTCTCAAGAAAAATTCAACACTTTTTCTCACTGTGTGAGCAAAAAGGACTTTTGCATACTGGATTTAGTGAGGTGAAAAGTTGTACGTAGCACACCATAGCAAAGGTTTTGTTTCTTGAGCCTTTGAACTCCTCACTTCACTCAGGATTCTAACTTAGAATCCTTCACCCGCTCGGGGTTCAAACTAAGCACTCGCAACAAAAATGAACTTTGCTATCTTGTTGAACAGATAACTATTTTGTGTTCACTGAAGTAAACTATGATGACCTTTATTGCTCTTACAGGTATTTCAATTTAAAGTATTGTTAGATGTCGCTAACAGTTGCTATAAAACTGATTGAAAAAGTAGATATATATCACTTATTTCGTGGCTGACGTGTGGTTCGGCCGTGGTGTAACGGTTAACACACTCGGGCGCGATTCCTAGAGAGATGTTGGTTTGAATCCCGCCGGCCTCAGAATTTTTGATATGTATTTATAAACCTATTATTGTACCAAAAATCAAATTGTATTTTACTCGTAGGATGGTTTCTGCGCTATCGACAATATGACGACGATTTATAATATCAAAGGATTCACTGATGTTACACCATTTAGCGTCGAAGCTTTAAAGGTTAGAATTGCGTTCTTTTTCAAGTCATCCATATTATTTTCATAGTGTTTTTATTCTGGTTGTACTGTTTTGGTTGCCTGGAAAAGATTTCTTTCTTAGAAATAAGCTTCACATGTGTCCACTTATTCTTATAATACTTTATTTTAACTGTCTATACATAAATAATAAAAATGAATAAGTAAAAATAAAAATAAAATCTATGTTATACATAATAATATGGTTTATGTAATATTTATTCATTTAATATTTTCAAGATGATAGATCGATTTAATATTAATTATTATACAACTTTTGTATTTCAGATAGCCGTACTCAATCATGGCCCTCTATCAGTTTCGATTGACGTAGGCTCATCTGAAAAATTATACGACTATAATGGTGGCATATTCTACGACCCAGATTGGTAAGAATTTATTATTGATCATTTAAAACCGTCTTACTTGCCTTTTAAAGTCAGTATTCTCTTCTCAAAATTACTATCATTATCTTCTATGTGTATAATATACTAATATTATAAAGAGGAAAGATTTGTATGTAAGTAAGCATGTTTGTAACGAATTTGCTCAAAAAGTACTGGACCGATTTGGCTGAAATTTAAACCATACTATTTTTCATCCCGAAAAACATTATAGTTCCCGTGGGACTCCAAAAAAACCTCAATCCACGCGTACGAAGTAGTGGATATCAGCTAGTGATATTATATATGAAAGTGAGTTGCCACTCACTCCTTAATCACGACATCTCAGGAACTATAAAGCCAACAAACTTGAAAAAGTAAATTCCCTCTGGAGCGTGCACACAGCTTATGCAGCAAATAAATGAAATTAAATTAAATATTGCAGTACGACCACATCAGTAGACCACGAAGTCTCACTGGTTGGATATGGGGAAGCTGACGGTGATTCGTACTGGATTGTCAAGAACTCGTGGGGTCGTGACTGGGGCATCGACGGTTACTTCCACATCTCTACCCGTGACCACGCTTGCGGCGTCGCCAGCGAACCCACCTACGCTGTGATATAAACCAAAACCAAAAAGAGATGGAGAGATCTACACCGCATTTATAACCTCTAAGATTGTATCGGAATTTTTTATACCTACTATTTCTATTCCGAATTTTTTTTGTCGCCACCAAATCTGCCTACGCTGTGATATAAACTAAAAATCAGAAAGAGAAAAAGATCACGAAATCAACACTTCATTTGTACCTCCCAATTTCAATCAGAATTTTTCATCCAATATCTACTCCTAAGTTTTTTTTAATTGCAGGTAGTTACGAAATTTCATTTTGCACAGAGTTACAAATATGTAATGTGTGTACAGGTGTCCTTGCACTTTATTGTCATGTTCGAAGCGTCGGCGATGCTTGGATTTTATTTTTTTTACATTGAGAGCTACAACATTGTTGGGTTGTAGGTCTTGTTTACTGTTCAGGTATTTGTCTATAAATAGAATAGTTTTACTTGTTTTTTTTTAAATTGAACAGCCGATCGATCAAATCGGCACTGTTACATTGAAAGTATATTTATGTTAAAAGAAAATAGCTTAGAGGTATGATTCTGTCTCACTGTTCGGATTTTTTTTACAGATTACAGACTTTTTTTTTATTAATTACCCCAACAATTTGATTACTGTAACATAAATGTTTTTTATAATAATAGCTACTTGGTTATATTGTTTTAAATATCAATGTTTTATAGCAAGAAAATATTTTTCTTGAGAGCTAAAAAAAGATAAATTCTCAATTAGGATGCTTTTAAATAATAGATAGATAATCTCTCCATTTTAGTAACATCATGGCTTTACCGATATGTTTAGTGTTTAATTTAAGTCTTATTTATAAGTAGCATAAGATTGCACGTGGAAAATTGTCTGGGATTATTTACGCTAGTAATAAAATAAAATTGTTATCATTAAATATGATATTTTTATTTCGAAAATGTGTGACATCAAGGTCTGCGAGCTTTTTTTTTAAAAAAAATATTAGCCAAGCTGAACTTGACTTATATTCTCCTCTCCCCTCCACATAAACGAAAAGCTTGTTAGGAATGGGTACGACCATAGCGCAACGGATAGGGTTCGAACCTTTGACCTTTTAATTTTCAGTCCGCACCTTTAACCGTTGGGCTATTGAGGCTCGTTGGATTAATGAGTTAAAGAAATAATTGTTACTGCAGCTTAGTTTTACCAGGTAATGAGAATAAAGTTAATTAATTTATTCCATAGAATCTAAAAATTCGCGGTTTTTCGAAAAAATTGAAAGCATACTTTCAAACTATTTTAACCTAAAAAAAAAATGTGTTTTTTTATTTATCTTACCCCGACCAATGGACGGGCATTTATCAGAGTAAGATAAATACACAAACTCATTTTTTTTATTCTAGAAAAAATATATTCTTTAGTGTACAAGTAGCTTTATACTGCGTGCGCGCAGCAATCTTCCCTAATCACAAACACTTTATGCCATATGTTTATATTGATCTTTGATCTTGTATTCCTTTCTCCTATTCAGTAAGATTTGTAAGTAATGTAGACTAATGTGTACCTACGTACGAGTATGTAGATCTACCATGTACGAAACATTTTGGTTAAGGCGTTAAAATGATCATTACCATACAATTTATCAAGTGAATTTCACCTTATAAATTGTCTGGTAATGTGCACAAACGAATAAACATTTATAATACTTTAGGCTTAGAAATTTTTATTGTAGGAAACTATTTTTGAACGCAATCCAACTTGTTACTTAATATTTCTGTGGTCCAATCAACAGAGAACTTATAAATACCGTGAAGAAACTTTATACTTAAGATTCTTTTCGATGAAGAGTGTTAAAGTTTTAACAACTTGTTAAAAGCATTAGTTTGTTGGATGTTAATTTATGTGTATGCCTTTAGCAAAACTTCGCCTTTTAATATACCTATTGAAATAAACAATAATAGAAGCGGATTAACATATAAATATCAATTAAATATCACATAATTTAACGGTGAAAGGAAGACATCGTTTGGCAACCTGCACAACTGAGATTTCTCCAAATGTTCTCAGAAGTGTGTGAAGTCTGCCAATTTGCATGGTGGAGTAGAACCTAAAATCCTTCTCCGAGAGGAGACCTGTGCTCAGTAGTGAGTAGTGCCGTTGTCGTTCTAGCCGAGACAAACCAGCAAGAAACTCAGCGGTTGCTCTTTTAATTTCCACCTCTGTTTAAATTAGAATAGAATAGTATCGTATAGAGTAGACTAATTTTTTTATTCAAATAAACTTTTATAAAGTAGGTACTTTCGAATTGTCAAATGAATCTACCACTGGTTGGGAATGCCATTCCAACCGAGAAGAACCAGCAAGAAACTCGGCGGTTGCTCTTGGCCGCCGTGGCTGAGATTCTGTCGATAGGACATATTTAAGTAACACAGTCGGTAGCTTAGAGTAGGTACCAAGCAAACGGTCCGCCAAGCAAACCTTTCAAAGCTAAAATGTTATGAACGGAGAAAGTCGAACATAAATAGCCACAGATAACTCGTTGTCTACTTTCCCGATGTACTCTATATCTGATCGAGACACTCGTAGGAAGTAATTAGGCCTATTAGAACGGCTGCGTGTGAATTTTCTTTTCCCATCTATATCGTACTTTAGTATCGCATAAAGAATAGCCGGCCCGTTTCCCGTGATTATGGCGCAACAGTACTTGCAGTATACTCGTACATGTAAAGTACATGTGAGTTTGTATCACATCTTTGCTATCAAAGAAGTGATACAAACTCACATGTACTTTTCCGGTCCTACCTATGTAGGTACTCTATGCTGCTCGCGACTTCGTCCGCGTAAACGAAAAACTTTAATCAAGTTTTTCGCTTCTCGCGGGAACTCTTTAATTATCCGGGATAAAATGCCTATAGCCTATGTGTTTATCCTAGGTGTGAGCTATCTTCATTCCAACCAAATCGGTTCATCCATTGTGGCGTGAAGGAGTAACAAACTAACACACACACAATGATAAAATATCAATTGAAGCCATTATCTGCTACCTACGAGTACTAGTAGAGTAATTTTGTGGTCAAAATACTCACACTAATTTAATATGACGCGACTAGGGAATGCAAATCTCGCGAGATTGGGGCTCAAGCGAGATCTCGCGAGATTGTAAATAATAATACTGCGAGATCTCGCCAATTTCGAGATCTCGCGAGATTGGCAGTTTTGTGTGTTTTTTTTTTGCAAATAATCACAATATTTGAATAAATTGGGATAAAAATTATAAGTATTATAAGATAACATTTATTTTCACGAATTTTTTCAATAGAAAAATTATGCATCAAATTGTCTATAGTTTTTTAATAAACTTCTAAGTAGTAAACTTTGACGTACGTATCTATCAAATCACTGTGGAAGCACTGTATACATAGCATAGTTTGGTTACCTATTGTAAAAATTTTTATTTTTTATTTTTTGAAAAGCAACTGCTGAGTTTCTTACCGGTTCTTTTCAGCAGAATCTGCATTCCGAACCGGTGGTAGATTTATGACGTGTCATAGAGCTACAAGTTGGCCGTGTCAGTCCGCGCTTCGAATAAGACTTTTTTATGCTCGAGTGCAATCTCGTTAATCTCGCGAGATCTCGCCCTTTTTTCGTCCGAGATCAATCTCGCTAAAAAAGGCCGAGATCTCGCGAGAACGAGATCTCGCGAGATCGAGATTGCATTCCCTAGACGCGACGTGGTAACAAGTTGTATCTCTGAAAGAGAAAATACTTTAACGTCATCATAACGTAATATTTTTTCTCCATATTTTTCAGATTTTAACTAAATCGCTATCCACATAATTCGGGTTTTCCTCACAAACGCCTCAGGGTAATTTTCCGCATTTTGTAGCCTAACACAATTAGTAGGTAATGAAGATAATATTGTGTAACATATATCACCAACTCCCAGCGGATAATAAAATGTAATAGATAGCTCTAAGGTGATGCTGGGGCATATTTTGCGAAGAAAGGAGGAAAACGTTGTGTCGTCATCGGAGAACCTGAGGGATTACCTAAAAATGACTGCATCAATGGGATGATAAATAAATAAATAAACATTTATTCAGCTCACACAAAAATTAAAGTAGGTAGGTACAAAGTTTGAGTAATACTAAGTGAGATCTACAGACTGCACCCCCACTCCGCCCAGACCCCAGACAGAGCCAAAACGAGACAGATTTACCTATGTCAGAGCATATTTCTGTGGCACGTTTCAACTCTAACCCAAGTCCGAGTCGAGACAGAGTACACTCTATAGATCTCAGCATTAATCTATGTCCTTAAGATATGTTTTTTGCATGGGTGTAGTTGAGGATCAGGAGAGTGGCATAGGCTACTTTTTAATCCGGAAAATTAATGAGATTCGGCGGGATTTTTAAAAAACTAAATCCACGCGAACGAGCCGCGGGCATCAACTAGAAATAAATAAGCCTTTATTCAATGTTATGGCAGCAGCCAAATAAATAGTCAACAATTGCTACACCCTTACGTTCCACGGAAAAACTGAAGAAAAACAGCGTGCAATTCAATAGCCATACAATAGCGCAATAAATAGCGATAGTTCACTGTTTGGCCACGACGGTTCTCTTTTTGAACAACTTCCCATCATTTTTCAAGATAACGTGAGAGCGTGATGGTTTTACCTTAAAATAGACACTTCCAAAATAACAGTACAAATAAATAATGAACACTACCTACTAAAGACATGAAACCGCATGCACTTCACTATAATAGTGCTACTTAGAAACGAATAAAACTCATTAAGGCGGCATCGCACAGCGTCCGTCGTAAAACAGCGCGAGAGTGCATAAACATGGCCCACATTAGCTCCTAAATGGTTCCAGACAATTGAACGCTCACAATACGTCCTTGTTCGTACCGGTAATAAAAAGATGAATTGTGGTGATCGCGCAGCGAGCGACTTAGGCTAAGAGCCTGCCGTTTATTTATTTATTTTATTTATTTATTCCAAAACAACAATTTTTTTAATAGGTATTATAGCTTGGTGTAAACATAAATCCCGCGGTAACTCCTTAATTTTCCGGGATAAAATGTAGAATGTGCTGATCCTGGGTATGTGCTATCTCCATTCCAAATTTCAGCCAAATCGGTTCATTCGTTGTGACGTGAAGGAGTAACAAACACACACACACATTGAGGCTTTGAGGTATTAGGTTGTCATAGGTATCTAGAGTGTTCCTTGCATAATATTTCATCAATATCGGCTCGAGAAACGGCTTTTTTAGTCCGATCTGAAACTCGAACCCTTGGCCTTATGATTCGCAGCCACTAACTTTATCATTTGACAGGTTTAGTTACTTTAACGATCGTCATCTCCTACACTAGAAATCGTTATAACCGAACTCGACGCGGTCGCGACCGCATTTAGGAATATCGGTGTGGTAATTTATGAGCTATAATTGCAGATCAGTGGGCGATGTATTAATTCCAGAGCCTATGAATATCCACATCCCGGGGGTATGTATTGACAGATTGATTTAATTGTTAGAGTTAGATACAGCTGCGACAGAGATTGATGAGAACTTTTACATCAACTAAACGTCTGTCTATTTTTAGCCTGAATAATATATTATTTCAGTAGCATTTGATATAAAATGATCTAAGCAGTTTCCAAATGTACCAGTGAGTTTTTCACTGGTTCTTTTGTTTGATGATGATTAGTCGGGAGTGTTCTTAGCTATGTTTGATAAAAATCGGTCCAAGATGGCTGCCGCTACAAAATGGCGGATTACATATTTTGCCTCAATGTAGATGTTAGGTGTTAGATGATGATCGAGGAAGAGAATCTGATAATAGAGCATAAAACTTGATAAAACTGGTTAATAGAATGTACATGGTCTGGCCATAGATTCACAAATCACACGTCGCGTCAGGGGTATTTTTTTTTTAATTTGACGTCATTGTCTTCACGTGTGATTTCAACTTCAGCGATAATCCCACAATTTCACCCCGGTGTGGAAATTCGAGCTGGACCGTCGTTTCTGACACTTACGTCAACGTATGGAAATATTAAGGAATGTTCACAGTGGGTGACCTCAGTTTTATCACCACTTTATTACTAATGGACAGTTGAAAAGCTTTTGTAATCCGAAACCACGTGTTTAATTTTAGCATTAAATACATGTTATTGTAATCTGCTGACTGTTAACTCGGATAATATTACGACATGAATAACTAATTTTTAAACATACTTTACGACTACGTTTGTATGAAAATGTGTCTACATTTTGTCGAATTTTTATGACGTTTTTATAGATCGTTTTTATAGATGTCCATTTGCAGCTTCAAAGGTATTTCTTTTATTTATTTTTTAAAGCTTCCATTTAGCTAGCTTTTTATGTTTTTATGACGGCATACAAACATATATGTATCGTCTTTTTTTGGTCGAAATTGGTAAATGCTTTTCCTGCTTGTTTTAGTTGGATATGTGAATTTAATCGAACCATTTGCATGGACCGCGGCTGCGACAGGATCATTTAGCAATTTTCAAACTTGATTTAAGCTTTTAAAATGAAGGTGTATTTTTAACCGATTTCAAATAAAGGAGGCGATGCCTAACACGATACGTATACGATAAAATACCAGTCAGAAATGTTTAATTCATTTCAATTTCGAACCAGTTTCAACAATAGCTAAGGCATTCATAATACTCGTAACTGTACGGTGAAAGATAAACTGGAATTAGAACGACCGGCGCCCGAAGACCGCCCACTATTCATACAAGGCACCCAGTCTAGTATCTACTTATACTCGGAGCTTTGAATCGGCGCGCTATGGTAGCCGTATAAAGAGAGGTATCATCTATTTAGAGGCGATAATACCCTGCAAAACAGCCGCAACTAGGTAGACCTCACAGACAACTTTATTTTAATTTTTAGTCGATCATTATATTTTAGTCGATTTAGTTTTTCTATGATTACAGAAAAGTCTTCCTCAGTCCACACACATGAGTTTGATACAATAAGCTCAATGAATGTGGTTATACTATAATATATGTATAAAACGTACTACCAAATTGTGGAATCATCTCCCTTCGACGGTGTTCTCACTTAATTACAATACGGGGTTATTCAAGGGGCGGACCAATAAATTCCTGAAAAGCCGGCAACGCATTGGTGTTGCCTCTGGTACTACAAGTGTTCATGGGCGGCGGTAATCACTTAACATCAGGTGACCCACTTGCTCGTTTGCCAGCTATTTATATTTAAAAAAAATAAAAATGTATCTACACTAGATGTAGTTATATGTATTACGACAAATCTAAAGATCTTTGAGCTTGATTTGTTCAGCTCAGCGATCTGTTTAAGTTACGCTATTTGTATCTGTTCGATCCGTCGTAATGAGCAACAATCGTGATGACCTTCATGGCGAGTCAACAACTTATATCCTTCAATCGGATCCTGTCTGGCCAAATACAGAGCAAATGTGTTACATACCCCTGAAAATGATGCTGGATCTGCTGAATTAGGTATACTGTTGTTCAATATTTGTCTTAATCATACAACGCCACTCTTTTTTCAACCAATAACAAGAGTAAAAGACATTGATATTATGTTTATTTTTATACAACGCCACTCTTTTTTCAACCAATAACAAGTAAAAGACATGGATATTATGTTTATTTTAGATCGATATTTCTAATTATTATTAGGTGGCGGCAGAATTAATCTAAGGGCGGCGCTTTTTGAAGTCTAATATTCTAAGAGGTCTGTAACTCAATGGCGCTACTATTTCTTATCTTCGCAATTCAGCCGGTCGCTAAGGTCTGCTTAGTTTATTTTGCGTCTATTTTAAGTCAAAATTGTAATTTCTATGTAGGTACCATTGGAAAAAAGAGATGAGATGTATGTTCTCAAACTGAACTGAACTGTTTACGAAGATAAATTAATCGTTAAAAATTATTCGAATGTTATTAACGTTCGACAATGCGATTGTATTATTGATTTAAATATCTACAATTTCTTCAGAAAACTAAACAATAAATGGCCAATGATTTACAATGTTAAGTTTCTTTTGTTTTCGGATGAAATTCAACATCTCAGGAACGCGAATTTCCACAATAACAGCACCTATTACAAGTTTCATTTGTTTTTATAAACCAAATTCGATGTCGAGTTCTTTCACCCTATTATTATTATAAATGCGAAAGTTTGGGTGGATGGATGGATGGATGGATGGATGGTTGGATAGATGGATGGATGGATGGATGGACGGATGGATGGATGGATGGATGGATGGATGGTTGGATGGATGGATGGATGTTTATTACTCAATCACGCCGCAATGACCAAACCTATTTGGCTGAAATTTGGCACAGAGATAGATTACAGTCTGGAAAACACAAAAGCTACATTTATCCCGGAAAATAAGAGAGCTCCGCGGGAATTAAAAAATCTTAATCCACGCGAACGAAGTTGCTGGCATTGACTAGTACAATATAAAAGCCAGCGAAAGTATAGAAGACTAGATATATGCGCGCGTTTAATGTGATGGCCTAGTGTGTAGTTTCTGTTGCATATTGCTTATCATGAAAAACCGCGCGTTTGTCTAAACTTTTTAATCTTTGCGTTTTAATATCGAAACTCACGAAAATGATGTAAGTTTTTGGAGCCTGGTAACTCGTACTAGGGTAACTCAGGACGTGCCGGGAATATTTTATGTTGATGGCGAGACCCGCCACGTATTTCTTGTTTTAAAACTGCAGATGTACATTGCTTCTGACAAAATACTGCATATTGCCTCGGCCTAAAGTTCGCCCTGTTAAATATTTGATGAAACGGAAAAAATATCTTCTGCCTACATTGTTGCACTGGAGTGAAAATAGCAGCTTTACAAAAAGGAACTTTAAGAACAATGGACCAAATTATCTGTCCTTGGTTTAATAAAAAACTAACTGATGCTTGCATTGGATAGTGAAAATGTGTTAAATTTTCCTAAGGTCAGCTTAACTCTTAGATTTTGTATTAATTAGAGTCCTTAATAGTTTTTTTTTTTACTTTAGTCCTCATTGACTTATCTTCCGCTACCTATTTACCTTACCAATGTCATTAACATAGTAATAGGTTGTCAACGCCAACATATAGCAATCATGATTTTATGATATTTCGGTATTAACTAATAAGCTGCATTGTCAACCGGCCTACATAGGTATTTGATGTAACGCGTACCTTAATAAATTCTTCTTTTTTGGAGATTTTGGTATGGAAACCCCCACTAACACCTTATCTATATATGTATACAAAATTCAAAGTCCTGACTGACTGACTGACTGACTGACTGAGATATCAACGCACAGCCTAAACTACTGAAGTCAGAAACTTGAAATTTTTACAGTTGGTTCCTTTTATGACGTAGGCGCACACTAAGGAAGGATTTTTGAAAATTCAACCCCTAAGGTGGTAAAATAGGGGTTTGAAAAATCGAACTTAACGTGAGCAAAGCCGCGAGCAAAAGCTAGTAAGAATATACTTACCTTATGGCTTATGACCGCTGCACATATTTTTTATCACTTTTATAGTGTGATTGCTACTTTTTCAAAAGTATTACAAATAGGTCCGTATTTTACTTCAATGCATATTTGTAATACTATAGCATTTTTATATTTAATGAAACTACATACTTACATATAAAATATAAACTTTCCTTGATACTTCCACCATCATGGCCATTTCATAACTGTCTGGATAATTAAGATGCAACCTAGAATCTTGAGAGGAGAAGCTGCTGTAGAGCAAATAGGCTATTGGTTATCGTTCGCAAACGATGACAATCTCTTTGGCAAAGTTCCAAATGACCTGCTTCTGCCTGCTTTACGGTAATGACATGTTCGTCACTGTACGTCATCTATACCTACCTACTCTATACATTAAAGCTCATTTGTCCTATTAAGGACCGATTTCAATTTCACCACCGAAAAATAAGTTTTTTCCGAGCGTAAAGATATGTTTTTGATAGATTTTCAATACAAACGACACTACGACAATAGTGCAACGGGTGGGGCTCGAACATGCGACCTTAGTTTTCAGTCCGCACTTTTAACCGTTGAGCTATCGAGGTAAATTTTGCTAGACCCACAATTTTCATGAATAAAGAGAGGTTATTATTACACAAACGAAGCACGTCGTAGGCGGAGACAAGTTGTTCCTGCGGCGATGCATTAAACCGAGGCACGTGGACCGATGCTCGGATGTTTTCCGAATGTCACGTATGTATGCTTCGTTTCCGTACACTTTGTTTTTCCGATTCATTTTTACTGTTATTGCGGTTTACTATAAAAGTATTATTGGCTTATTTATACTTGGCCAATGGCCGTGCCAAAATTTTCGCACCAGCGTCCTCCTATTTATTTACATGTAGTTCGCCTTTTGACTAACTTCTCGAACGTTTCATCTATTGACTTTATAGAACAGATAAATTTAAAAGTAATGTAAAAGCAGTAGTAGCCGCTAGGTAAGTGCGGTAGGTGTTAAGTGGTTAAGAATCGAGGGTCACTCCTCTGACCTGAAGCTGAAGCTATATTTCTTTCGCCGCATGAAACTCCTCTGCCCTGTCGTGCCGTCAGTGGGTGCAGACTGTAGGCCCTAAAAGTTGAGATGCCAGAAAAAAATTCTTCAGATTTCACCCGCGCGATCGTGACTAAGCGATGAAATAAAACATGCCCGAAACCTGGTGTGAAGCGCGACAGATGCTAGCGTATTGCGCGGAATAGGAGTGTAGTAAACGCCGCATACATCATTCATCATTCTAAGTACTCATAAGATATTCATTTTTTTTAAAATGGTTGTATCGTCTCTTAGTAATTTGTGTCGGAATTTTATTTAAAAATTTGGCTCTGTAATATGCAGCACATTGAAAATAAATGCAAATTGGTTAAAAATTAGACCTAACTTCATGATTTTTTTTTGTCGAACAAACCTTATTTTATGTTTTTTCGGATAGTTAGAACTTGATCTACTGCTGTAAAATCAAATCTGCATTTGAAGATTTCTCTTCTTAATGGCTAAAATGGCTTACCACTTTGTTGCAAACCAAAAATCAACCATGTGAAAATACGTATTAATTCTAACATACATATTCTCGAATTATTAGGTACTATTAAACCATGCAACCACTATTTTGTGTAAAGTTATGATAATATATCTTTCGAGCGACCGGGCCTGACCCACTGAGCTGCGAAGATAACAGACATCTTTGCAATAACTATGCAAAAGGTTTAATTCGAGGCATGGCGGACTGGCGATCAGGGGCCCTACCACCAAATCAAGCAGGCTTATTTCAGTATTGTTTTAACGTGTCATACAATGTGAACCTTAAAAAAATTGGAAATATGATTTTTTTGTATTTTAAGCGAGCAAACGAGCAGGCCGATCACCTGATGTTAAGTGATTAACGCCGCCCATGAACATTAAAATTTGTAGCACCTGAGGCACACCAATGCATTGCTTTTTAGGAATTTAAAATCACAAATAAAAAACAAATCCGAAAATTCATACATTCATTTGTTTTTGAGATTACCCAATACACAGCCAATCATGCAGTGAAATTAAAAAAAAACTTAAAGTGAGTAACATAATATGCCATCTCAAAACAATATTGAAATGATACTACTTTAACGTTGGTGGTAGGGCCCCAGGCTCCGAGTAGTGGGGCGTCCTAATTCTGCCCCAGCATTCTACTGAGCACCGCTATTATGGGGAAATGATTACACTCTAGAAAATATTTCAATGGTAAAATACTAGGCTGACTTGAAAATATAGTTCTACCCATACGTATAATATATGAATATAATATTATTTCAAAACCATTTATTTTTATTAAACTCGTATCACCAGTTTCTTTTTCTTTATCAACTTACTATGTGCTGATGCCTGTGACTTCGTCCGCGTGGATTTAGTTTTCAAAAATATCTCAGGAACTCTTTGATTTTCCGGGATAAAAAGTAGATTATGTCACTCTCCAGGTCCTCCACTATACCTTTGTAAAAAGTCACATCAATCCGTTGCTCCGTTGCTGCGTGATTGAAGGACAAACACACTTTCGCATTTATAGTATTAGTAAGGATAGACGTCAACTGCTGAGCAAACATCTCTTGCATGGACATCCACAGCTCTCAATCTTAAGCCGATTGTATCCAGCGATTCCCTGCGACTCGTCTGATACCATGGGTCATGTAGTGGGTGCATTGCGCTGCCCGGTGCGAAATTACCACTCCAGCACCTTATGCAGACTATGTGAACACATAATTCGAAGAACTGAAGGAAATTGAATAGTGAACAGGCGACACAAGATCGTTTTCTGTGGCAATTCTTGCAAGGGACTACGACGAGTTTGGAAAATGATTGGTAAATAAACAAAAAACAGAAGGCGGTACTCCTTGAGACGGCACGCATTGTGGGGAGGTTTCTCACTCTGGAGCCCTGACCCCTCGCTGCTTAGGTCCTACCCCGCAGCAAGTGCGACCCATTCTTTTTATTATTTTTGATGATGTTATATAATATTTATACAATGTATTTTTGATATTTTTTTTAAAAACACCTAATGTAAAAATGGTGAAAATAAATGATAGAATTTATATAATACAACGTTGTACCTACCAAAGGAACTTGAAAAATTAAACTTTTTTGATGATTTTAAAATATTTGTGGCGAGTTAATCGTTTTCTAAGCAAGTTAGTTCCTTATCATCTAAGCATACCTACATCGCTGTCAAAGACAGCGGCGCGCGTCGTCGACAAAACCTACATTTCACCAAGGAAGGCACATAACCGCCTCATTAAAACAAAAGCCCCTACAAACAGCCTTTACTTCACTTTATGGCTGACCTCGTTATTTTTTATTATTTACACTCTTTCTGTTGTTGTCCTTCGCAGGATAATTTCGCGTTGTTTAACGAAATATTCAAAAGGTTGTTTTAAACCGTGACAACAACACTCGGCGCTCAAATGATCTCGATTTGAGCGCAGAGTGTTGTTTCTGTTTGTAATATTTATTATATTAGTGTAGTGTTATAACACTACATTTTGTAATGTTATATACGTAATAAAAATATTGTGTATTTTTTATCTTTGAAATCTCAGTCGAAACACTTAGGTACTATAGTCGAAACAGATTTACTTATTTTACTTGGATTGTCCGCTATTTCCGCATGTATTTCACTACGTTATCTACGCTATGTCACTATATATTTTTTTGCATACCAGTTAGTTATTTAACTATTTAAGTACATACATGCAAAAAATCAAATCAGATAATTTTGAATAAAGGTTTTACAGTAAAACACTAAAAAGTGAATTAGCCTTAAATTAAATTTTTGCAAAAAAAACTAAAAATACTATAAAAACTTTTACGCTAAATGATTTTATTAAGATTTGATTACGAAAAGTACTTTTCTTTCTTTTTCGAATAATCTCTCCACACACAGCAACGGACGCTTTTACTAAAACTAAAAGAAACTATAAATAAAAACAATTTCCTTACATTTAACTAATACTAATATAGGTAGAGTAAGAAACGTTAATTTACTAACGCAAATAAATCACGCAAACAAAAAATTTCGAATCTTTTATATAACATTGTTATATAACAAATATATATTGTGACGGACCCAGATTCTTTGGTCGTCAGGGTTCGAGTACTTCCTATGTGAATGTATCACCCTCATAAGTTCCAGGGGAAGCAATGCACAAAACGTGCCCTCAACAATAGGCACGCGACCATTGATCACTGCACAGACAAAAGTGCAACTTACTTAACTACGAGTTTTTTTTTTACTTATGCTATGGATATTGAAATAGGACCCGACGATAGTGTTGCAAAATTATCGACAGTTTGCCTATCGATAGTTGACCTCGAAAACTATTCAGGATATCGATAGTACGATCGATATATCGATAGTATTGACACGTAGCAATACTATGGATGGATTGTTCTTACTATTGGATTTGCCTTAACTATCGATAAAATATCGATAGTCTATCGATATTGGACTATCGATAGGCAACATTACCCGACTTTTCATGTCTGTGTCTTCGTGTGACAGAGTCAGCCTTCTACCAAGCCGAGGCTGACTGATTGTTCAGGCCAAAAGATAATGGACTAGAATGCTTATTAGATACCTACAATTTACATACTCTACAAAAATTGTTGACAAACTAAATTGTACAAGTCGTTTCTTGCACTATTCATCCACTAACCCCATAATTTCCGATGGGAAAATCTCTCACAATAAATACGTATATATTCCTTTAACAATAGCCACGTGATCATAATAATAGATTGTAATGCTCCTCAGCAAAGTACTTGCGACCGGTGAAGGGTAGACAGGAGGTCCAAAAGTATTCCAGCATTCCTTCCATTTTTACATCCCGCACCATAATGCGGCCTGCCGCAAAATTTTTTTAGTTGAGTTCTTTGAATCAAAATCCAAAAAAACCATTTAAAAAGAAAGTATAATTTAAAACGTTTGTGTCGAAAGAGACGACGCCTCACGAAACTCATAGAATAGAATAGAATAGAATAGAATAGAATAGAATAGAATAGAATAGAATAGAATAGAATAGAATAGAATAGAATAGAATAGAATAGAATAGAATAGAATAGAATAGAATAGAATAGAATAGAATAGAATAGAATAGAATAGAATAGAATAGAATAGAATAGAATAGAATAGAATAGAATAGAATAGAATAGAATAGAATAGAATAGAATAGAATAGAATAGAATAGAATAGAATAGAATAGAATAGAATAGAATAGAATAGAATGGAATAGAATAGAATAGAATAGAATAGAAATATTTTTTATTCAAATAAACTTTTACAAGCACTTTTGAATCGTCAATGAATCTACCACTGGTTCGGAATGCCTTTCCTGCCGAGAAGAGCCAGCAAGAAACTCGGCGGTTGCTCTTTTCAAAAAAATAAAAATTTTACAATTGTTATTGAAACTATGCTATGTATTCAGTGCTTCCACGATGAATTTTCCTGAGTACAATACAAGTAAAAATAAATACAATACAAATACAAATAAATACAATTCAATACATGTTAACACAGGCAGGCAAAAGCAGACCCATTCCCGTTGGTGGCACCCGTTCACGAGCATGACGCATGATCCAGCCATTGCTTCGCTCAACCATATTTGAGGGAACGTAACAACCCGCACCACACGACACCACCACCAGAGGCGTAACTACAGGGTGGCATGACGGCAAAATGCCACGGGCCCCAGCTGGAAGGGGCCCCCGATCAGAGAGGGCCAGAAGCACAAGATGATCCTAACATTTATAGCCATTCCTGTGATTACGGCTAGTGCCGAGCGATCATTTTCAAAATTAAAATTGATATAAACTAAATTCTTTTGGACAAGAAAGGTTTCGCACAGTGTCGGATTTACCAAAAGGCTGAGTTGACTGGAGCCTAGGGCAGCAGATTTTAGGGGCGGTAAATTTGGGGCCAAAATTTTTATTTATGACTTACAGAAATGAAAAAGATACATATTTGTATAAGTATGTACCTAATTGTCATTAGGTCCATAAACACATATTTTAAAATTTTATAAAATATCTAATTAATTACTGAAAATAGGTACCACAAACAATAACTAAATAGTCTTATAGAGCCGACTTTACCTACGATGCCAGGTGTGCGGCGCATACAAGCGCAGGGTCTCAAGCGTCAAAAGTACAGGACTAAATATGGCGTAGTGCAAAATGCAAAATGGACTACTAAGTACCGTAATGCAATCATAAAAAATTTCGCGCTCACTTCGCTCTCGAAAATGTCGCTTTTACGTTTCTATTGTTGGTGCCAAGTGTGGACTACTAAGTGCCGTAATGTAATCATAAAAATTTTAGCGCTCGCTTCGCTCGCGAAAATGTCGCTTTTAAGTTGCTATTGTAGGTGCCAAGAATGGACTACTAAGTGCCGTAATGCAATCATAAATTTCGCGTTCACTTCGCTCGCGAAAATGTCACTTTTGCATTTCTATTGTAGGTGCTAAGTATGAACTATTAAGTGCCGTAATGCAATCATAAAAAATTTCGCGCTCGCTTCGCTCGTGAAAGTGTCGCTTTTACGTTGTTATTGTAGGTGCCAAGAATGGACTACTAAGTGCCGTAATGCAATCATAAATTTCGCGCTCGCTTTGCTCGCGAAATTGTCGCTTTTACGTTGCTATTGTAGGTGCCAAGAATAGACTACGAAGTGCCGTAATGCAATCATAAATTTTGTGCTCGCTTCGCTCGCGAAAATGTCGCTTTTACGTTGCGGTTGTAGGTGCCAAGAATGGACTACTAAGTGCCGTAATGCAATCATAAAAAATTACGCGCTCGCTTAGCTTGCAACATTTTCGGAGTAACAAGTATGGAATACATAACTGCGCGGTGAAGCCGTTAATACTGGGCTACATCATTGAACTTCAGGTACCAACTCCTCAATCCTGATGCTGCTTGGTAAGGCCCACCTAAATTGTGACGCTTTAGAAACCATCGGTTGTGGATTGGTATTGCAGGTAGTTAAGCATCAAGTATATGGACTAGTGGAGTAGTGGCAGAATACAATCGTAAAAAATTTCGCGCTCGCTTCGCTCGCGATAACGACATTTTTGGTTCTTATGTCATTAACACTTTTGCTGAACAAAAAGCCCGAAAAAAGGAATTTTAATCTTTGAAATTTGGTACTAATACAAAAATTGTGACATACAGTTCAATACGCTCTGAATTAAAGGTTATTAGAAAAACAAGTAATTGTATTCGCGTTTGTATGTACCTACTTCACCTGGTGATTTATTATAAAGTAAAAATATTATAACATTGGTTGAGCTTCTTTATATTGGGGGAGAGAGGGCCCCGTCCGATGAATTTGCCACGGGCCTCAAACGGTATAGTTACGCCTCTGACCACCACAGAAACTTTAAAGAGAGCATGACATACTTAGGCTACCCATGTTAAGGCATCGAATTGAATACTAATATTAAACTACTCATTTTAAGACATGACTGAGACAAATAAAGTGGAAACACCGTGGAACAGAATACAATAAAATCATGTTACACAGGATAAATGTGAATATAAAGCCCAAATTAGACGGTTCACCGTTCATCGTTCATTTTTGCGATGAACGAAGCACGGTACCAGTGCACGCTTTTCTCGCGGAGGCAAATCCTCTGTGTACGGTGAACGTTTCGTGTTTAGAGGGCTCATTTTCCATGACTCGAAACGATGAAACCTCGAAAATGAAACCAAAAATCTCGAAAAATGAACCGTCTAATTTGGCCATTGTTGCCACAGCAAAATAAAATATTTAAGTTCATAAATAAAGACGGGTGGTTATTTATAATCCTTCGACTTCAACGCACTGTTGCGGCGTGATTGAAGACAAAGTAAAGTTCAAGACATACCGCCAACCGATAGAGTTCCGACACGATGGCGTGTAGAAAGCGATTAGGGGAATTGGTTTAACTAAAACTGATATACCCCCTACCAAGTTAGCCCGCTAACATCTTAGTCTAAATCGTCACTTACTATCAACTGAAACCGAAGTCAAGGGCTGTTTTGTTATAACATAAATATAAAAAGAAACAAACACGCTTTCGGATTTACAATCATTAGAGAGTATTTAGTAGTATATAATTATCTTAATCCATCTAGAAGGTGCTTGGTCAAGAATTTACAACAGTTGCATTTCTTTTACTAGGAATCTTCTAACTTAATCTTCCAACTCCTTTGAAAACCAACTTTATAAAATCCTGTTTACGCTATAAAAATTCTATGTACTAAAAAAAGAAAACCTGCATTCAAAGTTTGAACTCACTGTTTCTTGTGAGACAGGCATGAAGAAAACAAAGTAAGTACGTAAGATCTCTTGGAAAAATGCATAGCCACAAAGGAATAAGTTGCAGAATAACTACTATAAAATTTTCTCTCTTTATTTGCGTCTATTTGACCTCATTCCTTGTTTTCCGCTTTGGAAGTAGAAACCGAATGTAGGTATTCCCCCTTGACCAAGTTTCGCTATAGCTGAATTATACGTAGATTAGTTTATTTTCTACTGCGAATTTTCGTTTATTAAATGATTATTTATTAACTTAATATGACATCAAACACTATAGAACTGTAATATAAATTAAAAAAAAATCCTAAATATCAAAAATTAAAGCTTCATATAAAAAATTATATCATCTTAACCACAGGAGCGAGGAAATGTGCCCAGAACGCTGGCTGTGTTCCCCGCTGAATGACTAAACCTTGTTCAAACTTATATGTTGGCCAAGATAACTTCTAGTCACCAGTGGATTCTATGAGACGGGATGATTTTTTCTGCTTGCTTTTACACATTTAATTTTTAAGAACCCCGGACCCACAAAGAGGAGTTCGAAGTTTTAACTACTAGGCCACAACTACCATTACAAAACCTGCCTAGTAGGTAGCCTACCTACCTAATACGGCAAATAATTAAAAAACCTAACCCGAAAACGGGTCCATAAAGGCTCTTCAAGGCTTAATTAATTATTATTAAAATAACTAGTCCTCATGATACAATTTCAATATAACGTGAACCATTATCATGATTGAAAAGTGCAATACCATGAACAAAATCATATTATGATATTATTCCCATAACATTCCCTTTGGTGTTCGTAATTCGCATATATCACACATCGATGGAATGCAATTCTGAAATGTAATTAAATAGATTCGGACTGCAAATTGATCTCGCAAAGTATGTCTACGAATATGAAACTACGAGTACATAATATTATGGTTGCTATTTTTGATTTATTTTATATATCAAATAGTAATTTTAACCTATTCACACATACACTAATTTGGGATTTCAAACCAATTTTCTCTATTGAGTCGAAAGTATGAGTACAGTAAATATTTTAAAATTATTTTATAACTAGCTGATACCCGCGACTTCGTTCGCGTAGATTTAGGTTTTTTATTCCCGCGCGAACTCTCGTATTTGCCGGGATAGAAAGCCTATGTCCTACTCCAGACTATAATCTATCTCTGTGCGAAATTTCAGCCAAATCGATACAGTCGTTGCGACGTGATTGAGTAACAAACATGCAAACTCTCGCATTTATAATATTGATAGGATAAAAGGATTAATAGGACTACGTGTGTTTTTCTGTGAATAACTAAATAAGAAGAAGGTTAAAGCTTAAAGGGTAGGCTTTATTGTAGGGAGTATAGGTACATGTGGACGACTGGATGTACCTAATTGATCACACATCGCGGTACTCGTGGTTGACTCGCCAAGCATAGACACAGCTTAACATTATATATCGATGATTGCCCAAAATCCATTAATCTCACCCGAATTTCAGTCAATAAGTTAGCCTTTCATTTCATTATCCCAAACGAAATTACAAACGATTGACACCAGCAATCGTAATTAGTAATAAATTAACTTGCAATGCAATTCGCATCAATTTTAATCAGTTTTGAGGTGACCATTATTTCACAATCGCAGTTCGGTGATTAATTTAAAATTAAAATGTATTTTTAACGATTTTGTTAATTGATAACTAAAGTTTTCACATTCATTAAAGCCGACTTTTGTTACTTTAATGAGACCGTAATAATTACTCTAACGTCAATAATTATTACTGAAAATATGAAACAAAGATAGGAAGCCAAATTTTTAAAGGAGTATATCGTCGGGAATAGTGTAAATCCGCGTAACTAGCATTAGTACATTAAAATCCATTTTCATACGGTCAAATCAAAACCGCGTAAGTGTCGTAGCGACTAAATTTATCACTTTAAAAGATATCTATTTTTATCAATACTGGGTTAATTTTAAATGTATAGAACACATGAATTAATACTCTCTGTGTAAAAATAAGACACATGAATTAATACTCTCGGTGTAAAAATTAGCCCAATAGCCGTAGAAATAAGAAATTTATAAAGTTTTAAACTTCCCCTGTAAAAACTGTGACTAGTGTTTAGTGCTAGATCCGCGGTTTTTACCAATGGTACATACGCGGTTTTGCACTATCTCCGACGATATCACTATTATATTATAATGTTTATTGCCTAACCGTACAGTTACTTTGGCTGAAGGCGTTGAATCTAGGTAGTAGAGTTTAAGCAACTTTCTAGTCGCCTGCGCAGGTCAGCTTGAAATACGATCGCTTCGAACATGCGATACCCGATCAACTGTGCAGATAATGTTTGTAGGGAATAGGGATAACATGTACATGGCATGTGACAACTTGAATTCACTATGCCTCGCAAAATATAAAGACTTGTAATAGTAGTAGTAGGTAGTAGTGATAGAATTCAACCTGTAATTAATATGTCGTTTATATAATTTAAAAAAAACTTTGTTGAAATAATTATTTTTAAATATTAAAGTGAACCTTTCTACATTTTGCAATAAAATCCACATTTAAAAACATATCTAAGAGTTAACTTTTTTTTTTTCTTAAGCGTTAACTTGTTGGTTTTCCTCCTTCCAAATGCCAACTTCCCCGATAACCTCACCCTTTACGTAAAATACGTCCTGTACATGAAGCTCTTTAAGCAATCAATATTCTATCTACTGTCCTTACTAAAAATTTTAATGCGAAAGTATGTTTGTCTGTTGGTTTGTCATTCAATCACGCAGCAACAGAGCAACAGACCAATATGGTTTTACTCGTATATGGGTATAGTTAAAGACTTTGAGAGTGACATAGGCTACCCTTTATCCCGGAAAAATAGACCCTCTATTTTCCCGCAGGATTTTTAAAAACCTCCAACAAGGACGAAGTCGCGAGCAAAAGTTAATCGTTTGATTGGCGTTATTCAATCACGCCGCAACGCCTTAACCGATTTAGCTGTTTGGCACATAGATTATTATAGACTGAAATAGCACATAGGTTACTTTTTATTCCGGAAAATAAGAGAGTTCCAAGAAAAAACCTCAATACATGCGAACGAAGTCGGGGGCATCATCTAGTAAATAAATAAATATCTAGTTCCCTGTTGAAACACTAAGTAAAAACAACCACGAAAGGATAAGAAAGGTGCGCGTGCGCGCTATCAGCGCGCGGAGGGCACGATCTCGGGCCGTTGTGACCTGCGCACGCGACTGGAAGGCGTACCTACTTATAAATCTCTACCTATAAATAACTTGAATAGGTATAAAGCAGTCTGGAATTCTAGACTAATGACTCGCACACACTTATACCTAGTTACTTATGCAACTATAGCGAGTCATTGCTCTATAATATGTTTTTATTCTATTCAGACCTGGTGCCCGTTATTGTCATTCGTTATTGTATGACATGTCATATAATATCGATCTTATGTTATAGTACGTTCATCTCACGAAGTTACGGGCGCTTTACTTGTGGTTACGTCGTGTACATGCACATTGTGTAAGTGTGCGTGCCTTTCAGGAGCCTTGGTGGGAGCGGTCAGTCGCGAGCAAGCTCTCGCTCACACAGACACGACACACACACAACAATGAGCCACGAGCCCTCGTGAATTGAAAGAACTATACATTAACGTTGTCATTGTAAAATATGTCAAGCAATAAACGTACATTTCTGGACATAGGTTGGTTTTGAGCCGCTTGTATCCAACGCGAGCGACTTCCTGACCCTGTCTGCCATCACTGCACTTTCCGATGCGAAGTCACCATTCCAATAAATTGGGATCCAACGTCTATCGGGCTATAAGCCCCTCTGAATCCCTCATTTCAGATTTGAACACCTAGAGAAACTCTAATTAATTTAACTTACATTACTGATTAACTTAGTGCAGATAAAATTTTATTAGTCAAGCCACTAATAATAGGTAAAAAGAAAGTAAAAAGCGTTAAAAATGATAACAGTCTAATCGTAGCAAACTACGTCATTAAAAAACGGTCCAAAATCTTTACTTAGCCTTTATTTTAACATGGGCTATTTCAAACAAACAATACAAACGAACGATACAATTCAAAATAAGCTACATACCTACTTATCTCAGAAATGAAAGTCACGTATAATGAATTAACATATAAATGCGGCCACAAGATGCAGTTAGGCGCAAGCTAGAATGGCGTGTTCAGTAGTTGATAGTAAATCTACTTTTATTGCCCTATTGTTAGGGATACCATATAAAAACATTAGCGTGGACAAAAGAAACATGACGTATTATGATTTATGATTTAAAAGAGGTTAGTCATAACACGTCATCGTCGTCAATCAAGGATTACTAATTAAGGTAATTCTTATGCTGTGATCTATAGAACGTGCTCTAACTCAACTTAAACTTAAAACGAGACACAAATACGCTCTGACATAAATCTGTCTCCTTTTAGCTCTATTTCAAGACAGAGCTAAAAGGAGACAGATTTATGAGTGAGAGTGCGGTGTATAGATTTTAGCCTTAGAATCTTTATACTTCCTACAAATTGGAACTAACGAGTTTCGGTTATTCTAAAAAACTGGTTGCCCTACTAATTTTTCATTAATTAATTTTAGATATAGGTTCATAATTTCCATACGTACCTTATAATTTCATCTTTCTTATTTTATCAATTTATAGACCTCCACAAGCCGCGGTTTTGCGGCGCCTGAATCCAGCGTTCTCGTTTGATGTCGTTGCTCCACCTAGTGGGGGGTCTGCCAACACTGCCTCCCGGTCCCCGCACCGGGAGGCGCTGGCACCTATTTCATATTCAAAAGTAATAATTCAAATTTTCTGCAAGCATCTTACCTAGTTTAGATTATAAAAACATAATTTTTTAAGTTCTATTACAAGGATTGGTAGTCGCTACGTAGAGATGCGAAGCGACTCCTAATCATTAATCTATGTAAGATGTTATATTATAAATAGGTGCATTTGTCATCTTATCTAGTCTACAGTTATGTTAATCGAAAGGTTTATGCACAAATTATGGCTTAACTGTACCCACCCACGGTGTCATTCGAATCTTGCCGAACTCTCTCACTCCCACGTTGAGAACGATTTCACACTGAGATGGACCGACTGTTTTGACAAAGAACGGCGCTTAGGCATGGTGACCTAAACTCCATATAATAAGGGTCCACTCAGACGAACCAATACAGAAGAATTAATATTATCAACAAATTGTGTTCATGACGTGTGACGTGTTATCGTCTCTGCTATCTGAAAATAATAATAAATAAGGTAGGTACTGTACTACTATGCGGTTCTCAAAAGTAAAATACAATAATTTACATCGGTTACGCATCGGATGTTTCTTTATATTACATCTAAAGTAACATCCGATGTGCAACCGATGTAAGTTGTATTTTGCATTTTACTTTTGAGAATCGCATAGCTGTGCGCTACAAGGCACTGTGAGGTACTCTATAAGGTACTGTATTTTGGTATAATCTATCTAGGTAACCTATACGAAACTAAAAAGTTTTACTTTCACCAAAAAAAGTTAAAAATTCGTACCTTATATCTATTTGCATTCATATCTATGGAGATATTTTGGTAGAAACTTTTCTACAGATCGAGGTGAAAATGAAAAAAAAAGAAAAAGAAGACCCCATCCCGTTGCTGGAAAATAGTATAACGATAAATGAAAACTTAATGATAACAACTAGCTTGTTTTTAGCAAAGTCCGTATACAAAAGAAACTTTTCAAATGTAAGCTATACCCATTTCCATTTGATGAACAATAGGTAGGTAAGGAGGTACTTACCTCCATTAAACAAAAGAACCTATAATATAGAACAAAAAAGAAAGATAATTACTCCTGAATTATCGCCTTTACGTATGTATGTACAACAACACACGGCAGGTACCAATTACCACATCCTCATTCACACGCTCCATACCTACAACGGTAGCACTTTTTGCGCTGAATTAATTAGAGTAATGGTAAAAACTCGTTGAATTGATCACTGAAGTACTAAATCTCTCCGCGTGGTAATGAGATTACGGCGAAAAATATTGTGGATTATAAGCTTTTACTGTAATCACCAGCTTTGTGGGAAAAGGGAGCATAAATACGACCCGAATAATAATACACTTTTATTACGAGTATATTTAGCAGGTAATTGCAATGTTTTCGACCATTATAGCCCTTTGCGCGGGAGATATTGTATTGTAAAAGAGTGTGTGCAAACTGCAAACACAGATTCACTCACTATTTCCTCACTCTAGTCACAGAATAGTTTGTACTGACGAACCTCCTCCAGCTCAATAGGACGGAAATCAAAAACGACCAGAAGTACGCAGGATATCTTACAATACCCTTTGGCCCTGGTCCTAGCCCTTTTTCATCAAGCGCGGGATCGATGGCTTTACGTGTTCTTCGATGCACGGGGGTTACGCAAGGCCTACTTTCTAATTAGATACTAGGTACTGAAAATTTCTTAATTTTTTATTGAAGTGTTAACCTACACTTAAAGGAAATAACCTAATAGATTTATAAATACATATCAAAAGTTCCGAGGCCGGTGGGATTCGAACCCACATCTCTCTAGGAATCGCGCCCGAGTGTGTTAACCGTTACACCACGGCCGAACCACACGTCAGCCACGAAATTAGTGATATGTATCTACTTTTTCAATCAGTTTTATATCAACTGTGTGTGTGAAAATTTCTTGACCAAAATCCAATTCATTTTTAGGCCCGACCCGGGAATCAAACCCTCGGCATTCGCAGTCAAACACGCCAACCACTAGACAACTGGGCAGTTGGATAAATGTAAATACTGTAGATACACACTGAACAAGCAGTAGATTCGGAATATCTGGTCTAGATTCTAGATGTTTGCACTGGAATCCGCATTGAACGCTTCCAGAATTATGCAGCAACTAAATTACTGCATCGTTGAGTTGTATTACCAAGAACTTTTCTCTTAGACTAAAACAGCAAATTAAAGCAACATAATATTATAGTTAAAAGCAAAAACACTGGGATTATTTCATAAAAAATCCTCTCATTGCCTTAAGCACCAATTAAATTCAGGACACAGCAATCAATCTTAAGTACCAAGGTAGGTACAAGATTAGATGCCGAGAGAAAATCCAATACGACTAAACAAAGAATCAAAGCTCTCGTTTCTTAGAAATAATGATGTAGGTCAAGAAAACTCAATAATTGACCTGTTCGACGTATGCTGAATAAATATACAACTTTTTTTTCTTTTCTTCCTGAAAATTGTTGACTCCTGACTAGGTGGACCGACGACATCAAACGAGTCGCAGGGAGCCGCTGGATTCAGGCGGTGCAAGACCGAGCCCTGTGGAGGTCCATGCAAGAGACCTATGTACAGCACTGGACGGCTATCAGTTGATAAAGAAAAAGAAGAAAAGGAAAATATGAAGCATAATATCTACCAACAACCGCAACCTGAGATGCCAACCTATTACGCAAAGTTTACTTCCATTTGTGGCATTATTATGGGCAGCATACTGTGGTGCTATTGTATATGTATGTCTCCCTAGAACAAAGATGAATTGGTGATTGATTGGGTGCGTTACCGGGAACACAAGAATGTCGTTCCCAGGCATAATCTTACTGGAATAATATTATGATACCAACCATGTGTTTTAGCTGCGTCCTCCTAAACAAACAATGGAACAGTTAATTTTAACACATGTGCTGTAATCTTAACGTTATCGTGTGTATTTTGTTTATTTTAACGTTGACAGGTTTATTTCCTTTTATCTCACCTAAAGTTATCAATTTTATTTGCCACAGAATTAAAATTAAAGTAGCTCCTTTTAAAAAATTGAAATTATTAATAACAATAACTTATATTTTTCAATAAGAAATAACAATAAATTACAATTTTCTTAATGAAAAATAAAAGCAAGTTATTATGAATGAATGAATGAATGAATATACTTTTATTGTACACCACACATATTATAAGACAGACACAAAGAGCTTAATAAATAGCATACAATTTGGCATAAAATTTACAATTTACAATTATTATTATTTACTCAAAGAAGAAAAGCAAGATCTGAAAGAAGAGTGCGTCTGATGACTCATGAGCAGTTTTTAAGGGTTCTAGAGCTTATAAAGATAATGTATCATCAAAAAGGAACACATAGGGACATAGAAGAGGTTGATATTTATTAAACTGTAAAAAATCATTGCTTTAAGATCAAAAACCAGAAAGAAAACAGACGAGAGCGTTTGTGTGAAAAAAGACCGCCCGCATTTCCTCTTATGAAAGAGATGCGGCGACAAGACACAAGTCGTCCTATGTTGCCAGACATGTCTTGCGAAGCCAAGCGACGTTGCGCGATATCTCTTAGTCCCCTAGGGAATACGTGGCTTAAAAGGTACAACATCATGTCAATTCTCTAAAAATGATTGCATCATTGTATGTAGTGATCGCAATAACCTCCGATTGGTGGGCACCCTCCCGCTATTGGTTAAAATGCATTGCTGCAGCAAGAATGCCATAAATTCAGCCAATCAGAGGCCATTGCGATCGTTACACTGATGTAATCATTTTTACGGAATCGACATGCAGGATAATGTTGTATTTTGATTTGCCACAGAATTAAAATAAAAGTGGCTTCTTTTGAAAAATTTAAATTTGACGTCACACGATATTTCTTTGTCCCCTATTGAATACGCGGCAGGAAGGTACAACAGTATAAAAATAAAAGTAACAAACAATATTTATCGCCCCCGTTGAATCGATTGCATCGTCACTCGTCTTAATTGGATCCTCCCGATTAAGGAATGTATCCTTGTAAACGACCATTAATAAATTACGCCGTCGAAATACAAGGTGTTAAAGCTGTAGAGGCAGGTAAAGGTTTTATTGAACATAACATAAGAACCGAAAGAAATCTAATTTCGCCGTGTCATCTCATCATGTAGGATTAGATAACAGTTTTTTACTAATATTGCCTGCATCAGATGTTTCAAAAATAAAGACTACTTTTTTGAAAAATATATAGGTAGATACCTACTTAATATGTTTATGATATTTTATTAACATTTATTTTAGCAACCGCCATTATTAATATTCATTAAGCATGCATAATCATTCTACAAAAATAGCTTTGTACCTATGTCATCGATGTATGCGGAAAATGTCACTGTTGAAATCGAGGGAACTCGTCAAATATAGGCTTAAGTGGTTTATTTTAAAAGAATTTTTATGTTTATATTATATAATCAACACTATCAATTTATCCAAAGAAGACTCGAATCACTTTAACACGAGTATTTTTCGTTGAGATTCTTAATACCTAACACAGCAGCAGCCTCGTTTGTTTAGAAAATAAGGACGTATAAAATAGGAGCCGAAAAGTCCTTTCGAATTGGTCGAATAGCCGTTGACTGTCGTTGCGGCTTTGATTAAGCCGCCAATTAAAATGCCTTCCTAACCCCAGACCCCACCTATACCGGGATTAGTGGGAGATCATTAGATTTGCCAACTCGCAGAAATAGCAGTTCGTTTCTTTATTTGTATCTAATACTAGCTTTTGCCCCCGCGACTTCGTCCGCGTGGAATTAGATTTTGGGGTGGAATTTTCAAAAACTGTGACACACGTACTTCTTTATTTTTAACTGAAAGCTCTAATACCAACTATGATGGAAACAGCTTGAAAAATGACGGACTTTCATATAAACTTCCATCAACTATTTAGACCCCTTAGGGGTGGAATTTCCAATAATCCTTTCTTAGTGTGCGCCTACGTCATAAAAAGAACCAACTGTAAAAATTTCAAGTTTCTGACTTCAGTAGTTTAGGCTGTGCGTTGATATCTCAGTCAGTCAGTCAGTCAGTCAGGACTTTGAATTTTATATATGTATATGCCTGCCTCGTTGATGACTGCCAGGTTGGTCTAGTGGTTAGCAAGTTCGATTGCACATGACGAGGTTCCAGGTTCGATTCCCGGATTGGGCCATAAAATGTATTGGGTTTTTCTGTCATGAAATTCTCAGTAGCCCGGAGTTAGGAAGTTGGCGGTGAGTCACTCCCGTGCCTCGGAGAGCACGTAAAGCTGTCGGTCCTGCGACTGATCTCTCTCCGATCTTGTTGGATTTCCGTCCCATCGGACTATGAGAGTAAGGGAACAGAGAGCGCAGATGCACTCTCTATTCCCTTACTCTTAATATATATATTTTTGCGCGCACATTTATGCACTATAATTTCTCCCGCGCAGATAGCTAATATTTGTGGAAATTGGCCACTGCACTGTAGCCGGATTCGGTCAGGAGGACTTATTATTATTGTATCTAATACTGACGATGCTGACGTTACACAACAATTTTCCCACTTAAACAAACCTCTGGTTCTAAACTACTAACTTTCCTTAATTGCTAATATTATAAATGCGAAAGTGTGTTTGTTTGTCGATTTGTTGGTTGTCCTGCAATCACGCAGCAACGATGCAACGGATCGACGGGATTTTTTGCATGGGTATAGTTGAGGACCTGGAGAGTGGCATAGGCTACTTTTTATCCCAGAAAATCAGAGTTCACGCGGTTTTTTTTAAAAACTAAATCCACGCGGACGAAGTCGCGCAACCTACCTAATAAATAATAATGCTTTTCCTTCTACTGACCCATCTCAAATCTCACCCTATTTATACGAGCATTCTATTAGCATCACCCTGAGTCTTCGCCTCTAATCCCGCTTCGTTACAGAGAATGAACTTTTTATACCCAAAAGTTCCGCGATTAAATTAAGCTCAAAGTTGCTGTCTAACCCATTTATTACGTCATCAAATTTCGCGAGCTCCGGTTTTTTATAAGAAAGTGCTAAATAAGACCTTCGGATAGGCCCTTGTAGAGTCACCATGCGTTGCCAACTGTATTAGACAAAAAATTTTTTTTTTAATAAAGCTATTATTCAGTCTCTATCCTTACTAATATTACTAGTGGTTCGCCCCGAACTGAGACCTCGCGATATCCCATAATTCCCAAAAGTTTTAATTATATATTGTAATAATTAACTTTTAACATTAGACGCAATAAAAAAAATAATAGTTGACATAAAACTGTTTTACTGATACAGCGCCATCTATAGTGAAGCATTATAGTGAAGCTATTAGCTTCACAATAATGCTAATAGATGGCGCATTAAAATTAAATAATTTCGTTTCTTTATAACATTTATCTAATTTTAGTATTTGTTGTTCAAGTACAGGATATAACTGAATTTTCAACCAAGTTTCACGTTCTAATATTCAGTAATTCTTGACATATGGCTCAAATTAAAATCTCCACTTTGAAACCCCTCCATTTGGTCAATTTTTAGGGAAAAATTAAAAAAAATATATTTTTGTACTCTGTTCAAAGTCGTCTTTAAAAAGATATATCGCAAGTCTATGTAGAGCAACAAACAAGATTTTACTTCAAATACGCTTCTATGAGAGCCCCCCTGAAATAAAGCTTTTTATATTTTTTTATACAATGTTCGGCTGAAGGCCATCAGTTTACATATTATATTTAAATTTGAAGTAATTACGTTCAGTAATTCAGAAGTTATAGGGCTCTGACAGACATTTAGACGAACACACTTCTCTGTCTAGTAGGCAAGCGCCCTAGTTGACTCAGAGAACTTCGCTTCGCTCGTTCAATAAAAAAAACAAAAATGTGTTCTATAGTTGAGGATCTGGAGAGTGGCATAGGCTACTTTTTATCACGGGAAATCAAAGAATGCCCACAAGATTTTTATAAAAAGCACGTGGATGAGTTCGTGGGTATAAGCTAGTCAGAAATAAAGTTACGTATTTTTAAATCTAGAGTTAGAGAACGCAGCGCGAAGAGTTCTACAGATACTGCTGCGTAAATCATTGCATTGCATGGGTACGAATGTATGGCAAGAGTGAAAATATCTAATTAAATAAAATAAAAGGACAAACGTGACTGACTAACTGACTGATCTATCACAGCTCAAACCACTGGACGCATCGGGCTGTTTGGCATACAGGGATCTATTATAACGTAGGCATGAGCTAAGAAAGGATTTTTGAAAATTCAACCCCTAAGGGTGTAAAATAGAGGTTTGAAAAATCGAACTTAACGTGAGTGAAGCCGCGAGCAAAAGCTAGTCTATTAAAAAGGTTAAAATATTATGGTTCTACAAGAACATATTTTAAGTACCTAATACACACATTTAACTCTTTTTATTAAAATCCTTGTTTTACAAGAGATGTCGTAGTAACCCTAATTCCTTGGATACCTGCCCTATAATAAATTTTCATTAGCGTCGGCGTAGTTTATTCTTTTTCTCGTTGTCAAAACTGAGGGCCAATTAATTTGGTGGGAACTTTCGATTCGTCGCCAAAACTTTGGAATGTTGTATTTTAGCCTTGAATACGCCCTCATCTGTCTGGTCCACGAATAGGTTAACCTACCAGCTTAGGGAATAGTTTTTTTTTTTTGGAAAAATATAAAACTAGTTTTGCCCGCGACTACATCCGCGAGGAAGAAAGTTTTTTAAGAATCCCCCAGGAACCCTTTATTTTTTTAGGGTACCTACCTACCTAAAAAGCGCCTAGCTTATGTCACTCTCCATGTCCTCAGCTATGCACATGCAAAAAGTAAGTAAGCTTTTTATTGTTATAGTATTCTGTATTGACAAATGCAGTTAAATGTTAAATTAAATACTTTTGGATAAAGAGTTGCTATAAACATAAAACAGGCGTTACTATATTTTATCATAGAATATTTAATTAATAGCAGATTGTAGATGTATCGTTAAAGATCTGTCTCGAGAAAGTCCTCAGGCATGTTTAAGTGCATTCTGTTTTACAAAAAAAACTCAGAAAAAAAATACTGCATCGTTACTTACCATCAGGTGTGATCGAAATTAAGGGATATCTTATCATCGAATCTAAAAACAAAGTAGGGACGAAACGGGCGTGAAAATGCATCTGTAATGAAACCTCAGTAGGTACATACTTAATATCTACCACCTACTATGTTAAGTACAAACAAAATAAATATTCTCCTCATGCACTTACCTAGATAAATCTATTGCCTATGTAGGTAACTAAAGTAGTTTATCTTAACGTTAAGTTAACAAACACTAATAAATTACAAACCGAAGGTGAAGCAAAGTTTAAAGTTTAATGGAGCAAAAATTATGCATACAGCCACGTTGATTTAGATTGTACTATACTCTTTGAACACCTGTACTGAGTATCCAACTCATTTCAAAGTGAAATAGTTCCTGATATAACTTCTCGTGCAACTATTGGCTATTGGCCTTTCAATAAATCATTATTCATCATGCAATTTTTTTTATAATACGTAGATATATATTTAAGGAAGCGAAGCGTTTTCTCCGAGTATACTTGGGTGAATTTGCGTACAGTGTTTCTTGGTCTATCTGGCTGTCAGAGCCTTATAATTTCTAAATCAATTAACATAATAACTTCAATTTCAACTTCTAGGATGCGAAGTAAACCAATAGGTACAATTAATAAATTGTCGACTGTGACTCTGACCACTTTTAATAGGTACCTAGTTTACCTAGGGGTTTGGGTTGAATGTATGTACACTGCCATACCCCTTCCAAGTAAGCTCACTACTATCTTAGACTGCATCGTCACTTGCCATCATGTGAGATCGCAGTCAAGGACTAACTTGTCATCGAATAAAAAAAGCCTAGTTTAGTCGATAAATAACTAGCAGTGGAAAAATGGCGTGTATTTCACTTATTTTAGAAGACTCACTATTTAACAATTAATTAATATTAATAATTTAGGTATTTTTAACACTTGCAAGGTCAAGATTAAATAAAAAACGGGTGGATAAGGAAGTCCGAGAATCGGTTTTGATGGTATTAAGAATAGGTTATGTCCAGCAGTGGTGTTGAAGATTGTTGCCTACTTGGTTGACGTCACAGATCGGGTCCTTAGTTGTTTTTTCCTATCTTTACAAATTATTTCATTTATTCTATGTTTACAAATTAGTTACTGTTTTTTATTTAACATTTAAACACATATCGACCGTAGCAATTAACATAGTCGCATGTGAAAAACCACTACTCCAGGGCACGGCCGCTCAAAGCTTCAAATATGTGAAAAGTGAAAAACAGTCAACATATCCAACCCTTGCACTTGCAAAAACCAAAGATGGTTGGTTGATTCCAAAAGTTTCACAATTGGTGGGGGCATTGCTATCCCCATTCTAAGACCCTTAATGCAACAAAACGAAAATCGCCAAAATGTAGATCCGACACTGTTAATTGCTACGGTCGATATAATGTGCCAACCTGGCTATATAAATAGAACTTATACAATATACATACCTGTTAAGTGATTTATCTCATGCAAATTTAACATTTACCTATAGAAATATTACGCTATTAATTACATCTTTATTTTATATAGTTACAAATAATTTTAAGATAATAAATATTGTATTTCATTGCCTTTTAGCTTTAAGTGATTTATTTGTGTGTACCTAATAATAATAATAACAAAAATGTAATTGAATAATAATATTAAACAAATACCAATTGGCTGCGTCCCATTGGTCCGCACAAAACTATTAGCTCATCAATAAACAAAGCGACTTGCGCGCGCCTCCGAATTAAATAAATAGCGGCCTCCCCAGGCCAGTTCACGCACTTCACAACGAGACTTCGAGGCGAGCGCGTCTCTGCGCTCTAACACTTCAACCAGTGTTTTATTTATAAAACCCTCTGTGGCTTGGACCTTCCTAAATCCACCACAGTGTTTGGTCCATCGAAGCGCCGGATATCAACCTGCATTCAAGAATTCAAGAATTTTGAAAATCAACATCAAGTCTCAAGATCGTCGCAGCAACCACTTGAAGAATTTCGACCTATCGTCTCAGAACGATTTCTGCGGGCAGGGAAGATCGTTCAAGAACGCTGCGAGTGGAAGTCAACGTCAAGAAGTCTGCATAGCAACATCAAGAGGAATCCACCGTCGCTACGCGGGTGCATTGAGGCGAGCTCCGGGTAGTAGCCGAAGACCGCAAGAGCGTCGGGAGGGATCGCTTCATCGAGCTACGGACACAATCGTCGCATCTACTACGCACAGTGAAAAGGACATCGACTACGGCTGCGGGGCTTTCTGACGTCATAGAAGACCGCCGACCAAGAAGATCGTTTCACCGCGCAAGTAGAAGACTCAAGAAGCTTCGTCGTCGAGAAGAAGAGGAATCGACCCTTCGCTGCGGGTGCATTGAGGCGGGCCACGAGTGGACGCTGAAGACCGCGAGGCTGCTGGGGACATCGCTTCTTCGCGTGACGAAGATCCATCAACGCGGTTTACCGCGGCTCTCTCGTTCACCACCTAACGGTGCCAAACGGTGAAAGAGAGAGTAAACGCCTTACGGCGGGAGCAGTATACCAGACGGTACTGCCAGTCTCACCTTAATCGGTGAGCTGTAACAGTCTGATCGCGCCGGTACGGTGCACGTAAGCTGGTGGCCTCCTGGAAGGTCTGCTGAGGGAGTTGGGCGTTCCCCCCAATTCCTGAGCAGCCAGTTTTTGCGTGTCACTCTCTGCTGGGCGATTCCCACCTCACCTTACCCGTTTTTTTCCATCCCTGGGAAAGTGTGTTCTTCGGGACCACTCGAACAGGACTGCTAGGGCCGTTAGGGAGGTAGGGTTGTTAGGGTAGTAGGGCTGTTAGGGACAGGAAGACAAAGGACCCGACCGCGATGAGCAACATAGAAACCAGAAGCAAGAAGGCAAGTTCCAAGGAAAGGGACCCGGGCGAGATGGAATCTGGAAGCTCATCCAACACTGGGCAGTCAAGCAGCTCCGAACAGACTACGAGTACAGAGGGAACTACGAGTACTGAACACACCACCAGTACCGATCGAACAGCGAGTACCGATCAAACGTCGAGCACGGTACAATCGAAGGGTGCTAAGAAGAAAGCTACCAACGAACAGTCCAAGAAGAAAACAATGGGCTCACGCGCATCGCAAAGCAAGCGCGCCGAACTTGAAGCTCGATTAATCTTGCAAAAGAAAGAAATCGAGAAAATAGAAGCCGAAGCCGCAGCAGCGCGAACACAATTAGAGCTGGCACAGCTCGCCGAGAACTCAGACTTAGAAGATGAAGTCGAGCAAATAGAAAGTAGTGTGAATGAGTGGATGAACACAGCAAGAATTCAACCTAAAACAACAGATGAATTAGAAAGCGGAACAGACGCTCTAGCAAAGCTGTTAACAAACGTATTAAAACGGCAAGATAACAAGCTAGAAACGCCGCGAAAACCGCCAGCCTATATGAGCGACTTACCACCGTTCGACGGAGACCCAATTAATTGGATCCCATTCATCAAGCACTATACAAGTACCGCGTCATATTTCATCGACATAGAAAATATCGCGAGAATAAGGAAATCTCTCAAAGGGCATGGAAAAGAAGCAGTGAAATCACTACTCTACACTAGCTCCACGCCAGAGAGCATATTAAAAGAGTTGGAAAGAAGATTCGGTCAACCAACTTACATAATAAAAGGATTAATCACCGAACTACATAAACTACCAAGAATGACAGAAGATTTAAAAGGTATAGGTACTTTCGCCAGCGCCGTATTTAATACCGTGGATACAATAAAACAACTCGATCAGTTGGAATACCTATACTCCACTGAAATCGCCGACAAGATAATAGAAAAAATGAGCACATTAGTCAGATTCAGATGGCAAGAGTTCAAATCGAATAGAAGAAAAGAACCAATGCTCAATTTACTATCGGAATTCTTAACAAAGATATCGAACGATTTCGATGAACCCGGTTTCATTGAAAAATCCAAAATAAAAACGGAGCCTAACAAGTCGCGCCCATTTAGAAAAGCGCGTGTAAACGTAGCCCAACACGACGAGAGCGACTCGGACTCTTCATACGACAGCGAGTTCGAAGAAGAAATGCAAATCGTATTGGCCGCCTCCGTAATGGAAAATCCTAAGTGTGTACTGTGCGAGCAAGCGCACGATATATCGAAATGTAATCGTTTCACGAACGAATCGGTCAAAGAGAGATGGGAGACCGTCAAACGACTCAAGATATGCTTCAAGTGCCTAAAGGCCAACCATAGGCATCTAACATGCAAGTCTAAACCGTGTGGAAAGGACGGATGCATCAGAAAACACCATGAACTATTACATCAAGAAAAACCAAATTCTGAAGCGGGAAAAATCGTATCAGTTAACCACATAGGTACATCACGAGCCTATTTGAAAATCATACCCGTAGAGCTAAACGGGCCGAGCGGGTCCGCCACTGTTATGGCCTTATTAGACGAGGGCTCAACAGTGACCCTACTTCTAGAAGAGGTAGCCAATCATTTAGGAGCCACGGGACCCAGAAGAAGTTTGACACTTGAAGGCATAAGCGGTCATCAAATAACGGAGCAGTCGAAGCACATTAAGTTGAGAATCAAAGGTCTATTCTCAAGAAGCTACGAAGACCTGCGAGCGCACACCGTAAATGATTTAAACCTCCGACCTCAAGCAGTGAGAAGAGAAGATATCGCCGACTGCCCACACTTGGCTGATATAGAAGATCAATTGATCTACGAGGGAGTGTCACCGACTTTACTCATAGGCCAAGACAATTGGCATTTAATAGTAACCAGAGACCTAAAGACCGGTGCATCCACGAAACCAGTAGCATCCCTCACAAGTCTAGGATGGATACTACATGGCTGTAAAACAGAATCGATCAAACCGGTACTTTTCATAAACCACGCCTACGTCAGGAAAGAGGAAAACATCGACGAATTAATAAAAACCCACTTCAGTCTAGACTCCTTGGGTATAAGTCCGAATAAACCAAAGAACGACCCCGAACAACGGGCTCTAGACATCTTAGAGAAGACCACTCATAGACTACCAGAAGGCAGATTCGAATGCGGACTACTCTGGAAAAGCGATAATGAAACAATGCCGCTCAATCGCAACAACGCTTTGCGCCGCCTGAAGAGTATAGAGGCCAAATGCAAAAAGGACGAGAAATTTAAAATTAGTTACAATAAACAAATATTAAATCTCTTATCGAGCGGCTACGCCGAACTAGCTGTAAATGAACCGAAGTCACCGAGAACTTGGTACCTACCACATTTCGCCGTCGTACATCCGCAGAAGGGAAAGCTGAGAATTGTTTTCGACGCTGCCGAGCGAACACAAGGGAAAAGTTTAAATGACGCTCTGTTATCCGGTCCAGATTTACTACAATCACTATTCGGCGTCCTAATCAGATTCCGCCAAGGCCCCATCGCGGTAGCGGCCGACATAAAGGAGATGTTCCTGAGAATCCTTATGCGAGAAGAGGACAGAGATAGTCTTCGATTTCTCTGGCGAGAGAGCGAGACAGACGACGAACCAAAAGAGTACCGAATGAAATCCCTTATTTTCGGAGCAACATCGTCACCCTGCTCTGCGATCTACGTAAAAAATAGAAACGCGCAAGATTTCAAGGAAAAATATCCAGACGCGGTAAAAGCCATACTACGTTGTCATTATATGGACGATTATCTACAAAGCTTCGCCACCGCCGATAAAGCATCAAAAATAAGTCGAGAAGTGGACTTGATTCATAGAAGCGGCGGTTTCGAGTTGAGAGGTTGGACCTCAAATTACCCATCCGCCATAAAAGACTTAGCAACGGATCAACCAGACCACGTGCAAATATGCGCTCAAGAAGAATACGGAAAAACCCTCGGAATGCTATGGCAAATCAAAGACGACGCGCTCAAATTCACGCTTAATTTACGCAATACGCCAGATGACGTCATCCACGGTATACGACTACCTACCAAACGAGAAGTCGCGAGCGCCGTGATGTCGGTATTCGACCCTATGGGTCTAGCAACACCGATATTGATTCAAGGAAAAGTCATAATTCAACAACTGTGGCGTACGGGTATAAGCTGGGACGAACCCATACCAGAAGACATGAATCAACCTTGGACCGATTGGCTAAAAAGTTTAGAGTCATTACAAGAGCTGAACATACCGCGATGTACAGACTCTCTAGACGAGGGGGAGCTGCACACCTTTGTAGATGCCAGCGAAAATACCTACGCGGCTGCTACATACTGGCGCACCTCCATAAACAACGAAATCAAAATAAAGCTACTAGCGGCAAAAGCGAAAGTAGCCCCGCTGAAACCAACGTCAATACCGCGGTTAGAACTTCAAGCTGCTCTATTAGGCTGCCGCCTAGCTTCAAGTATTCAAAATGAACTGGACACCACCATAACCAGAAGATATTTCTGGTCCGATTCACGAACTGTTTTAGCGTGGATAAAATCCGACCCACGCACGTATAAGACTTTCGTCGCACATAGACTAGCGGAAATAGAAGACTTAACAACAACTCGCGAATGGAGATACGTACCTACGAAACTCAACGTCGCCGACGATGCCACTAGAAAACCGCCAAAAAACTTCGACATCAATCACCGCTGGTTCAATGGACCCGAATTTTTACTGCTCAGAGCCGACGAATGGCCCGAAGACAAAAGCGATCGACAACCACCCCCAACAGGGGAAGAAAAAGTTCAAACGGTCGCCGCCATCTGTCACGCCGAAACGACGTTACCTGACGTGAAGAGATTCTCGTCGTGGACCAGATATCTTCGAGCTACGGCTCGTCTGATTCAGAGCGTGGATTGCTTCAAAGCATTATTGACAAGAAAAGAACACGTAGCCGCTACAAAACAAATAAAAAAGGACAAATCTTGGAAACCATATCATAAACCTAAGAAAAATAAAACGCTAAAAATTCCCACGGAACCCAACAAAACCGCAATAAATACTCCGAAAAGAATCAAGCTAACAAACGAGTACCTAGAAAAGGCACAAAAACAAATTATTAAAACTATACAAAGTGATAGCTTTGCAGCGGAAATAAAGTGCTTAAAAAGCAATAAACCCGTGAACAAAGGCTCGCGCCTAAAGAGACTAACAATCGTCATAGAAGATGACGTCATGTATCTCGAGACCCGACTATCGGCCGCAAGCGGCTTAGTCAGCACATATAAGAAACCTATCGTGTTGGACGGGAAGCATCCGATCACCCGACTGATGATAAATCACTATCATCAAGAATATAACCACGGAAATCACAGTACCGTCATGAACGAGATACGTCAAGACTACTACATAACATCACTTCGAACAACAGTGAAAATGATAGCTAGAGAATGTCAATGGTGCAAGACACACAAAGCTATACCTACCATACCGCCCGTAGGAGATCTACCAGCCGAACGTCTGCAGCACAAACAGCATCCGTTCACGTGTACCGCAGTGGATTACTTCGGCCCAATAACTATAACCGTCGGAAGGAAAACTGATAAACGATGGGTAGCACTGTACACTTGCCTAACTACGCGCGCAGTGCATCTAGAAATCGCTACGTCACTTTCATCAGATAATATGATCCTCACGTTACGACGAATGATAGCCCGCCGTGGAAAACCTGACCGAATTTACAGTGACAATGGCACGAATTTCGTCGGAGCTAACAAAGAACTTCAATACGAGTTCGATAAAATGCGCGAAAGAACAGAAGAAAAAGGAATTCAATGGAAGTTCATACCTCCTGGGGCGCCACACATGGGAGGAGCCTGGGAAAGGCTAGTACGATCCGTAAAAACTGCATTGACAGCAACACTCAATACCCGACATCCTCGAGAAGAGATTCTTCACACCTTACTGCTGGAAGCGGAACATCTTATCAACTCAAGGCCATTAACAGAGATATCATTGGATCCTGACGATTCAGAAAGCCTAACCCCCAATCATTTTCTTATTGGAAGGTCTAACGGTACGAATCGAGTCGGAAGCTTCACCGATAGCGAACTTGTCGGACCCGCCACGTGGAAAACAGTGCAAGTACTTGCTGACCACTTTTGGAAACGCTGGCTTACCGAATATCTCCCAACGATAACTCCCAGATATAACAACAATCGGGACGGTTTTATAAACCCAGCCGTCGGAGATATTGTCATCATAGTAGATAATTCCCTCCCACGAGGCACGTGGCCCAAGGGTGAAATCGTGGAGACATATCCAGGCCCAGACGGAAAGATACGTATAGTCAATGTTCGTACCGCTGCTGGAGTCATGAAGAGACCCGTTTCACGCCTTGTAAAAATCACACAATCTTCTTCCACCAAAGAATAGTGCTCCAGATTCCATCTTCGCACGAGGGGGAGATTGTTGAAGATTGTTGCCTACTTGGTTGACGTCACAGATCGGGTCCTTAGTTGTTTTTTTCCTATCTTTACAAATTATTTCATTTATTCTATGTTTACAAATTAGTTACTGTTTTTTATTTAACATTTAAACACATATAATGTGCCAACCTGGCTATATAAATAGAACTTATACAATATACATACCTGTTAAGTGATTTATCTCATGCAAATTTAACATTTACCTATAGAAATATTACGCTATTAATTACATCTTTATTTTATATAGTTACAAATAATTTTAAGATAATAAATATTGTATTTCATTGCCTTTTAGCTTTAAGTGATTTATTTGTGTGTACCTAATAATAATAATAACAAAAATGTAATTGAATAATAATAATAAACAAATACCAATTGGCTGCGTCCCATTGGTCCGCACAAAACTATTAGCTCATCAATAAACAAAGCGACTTGCGCGCGCCTCCGAATTAAATAAATAGCGGCCTCCCCAGGCCAGTTCACGATTCCGTTGCTAGCGTTCGCCCCGAGCGGACGTCTGCCCATGCGCCTCTTGAGCTGCCCGGAGTACCATTTTATCGCGAGCCCGAAAGTGTATTGTGACAGTGTTTGTGCCAGCCCGGATTTGCAGTGCGGTGTTGTTCGGACTCTGTCCTGCGTTGTGTGTAGGGTAGTGTAGTTCCAGGGTCCAGGTTCTGTAAGTACACTAGTCTAAGTATACTGTAGGTACACATCTCCGTCACCCAAGGGCGGAGACTCAGCTAGGGTTTTACGCCGTAGGTACCCACCTCCCTGCTCCGGCAGGGGGGACAGCCTAGCTCCCGGGTCCAACATGGACCCCTCCCTCCCCGATCGTCCCGCTTCCGGGCCCCCTAAGGGCCCAGCGAAGCCAAAAAGGAAAGGCGTCTTCGACGTGGAGCGCCTCATTAACGACCTTAAGCGCAGGAGCCCTGAGTACCTGAACATGTTCAGGGAATCATGGGCCTCTCACGAGGGCCCCGATCGATTTGAGGAGATAGCGGAAAGACACTTTCCGTCCTCCTCGCCTATGGAGGAAGACCCCCCCCAGCTCACCCAGGTCAAGGAGCCTAACTCCGCGACCCCCGCCGGGCCTTCAGCCCACCCGATCCCCCAAAAGGTCAAGGAGCCTAACTCCGCGACCCCCGCCGGGCCTTCAGCCCACCCAATCCCCCAAAAGGTCAAGGAGCCTCTCTCCAAGACCACACCCGAGCCTTCAGCTCACCCCATCAACTTATCAAAGGACCCTGCAGGGCCCTCAGTCCCGACCCCTCGCGTCCAGGAGCCTCACTCCGAGACGTCGCCCGCCTCATCTGAAACGGAGGAGTTCACCACCGTACAATCCAAAAGCCAGAAGCGAAAGCTGAAGGCTTCAAAATCCCACGCCAACCCACCCAAAAAGGTGGTAGTAGACGCGTCCCAGCCTTCCCAAGCGGCCTCCGAGGAGGAGTCGCAAGACTCCCCCATGGACGAACCTAGGAAGGAGAAAGTACCTCCTCTCTATATCAGAGAGAAACTTCATTGGCAGCGCATACTGCCAATCATAGAACGCCAGCACATCTCCTTTGAGAGCGCTCGTTCGACCGCGATCGGGATTAGGGTAGATTGCCCTAGTTCCAACGATCACCGTCGCCTCACGACAATCCTCCGTCAGGAAAACATAGGCTACCATACCTATGCCCTCCCTGAAGAACGCGTGCTCCGCGTCATAATCCGCGGCCTCCCCAAGGAGCTTGACACGGAGCTTATCAAGGCAGACCTCATCTCCCAAGGACTGCCAGTCCAGATGGTCCACAGGATGTACCATCCTAGGACAAAAAAGCCCTACGAAATGGTGCTAGTCATCCTTGACCTCACTCCCGAGGGCAAGGAAATCTACAACATTTCAAATGTCTGTCGGTTGACTGGACTCAAAGTAGAGTCCCCGCACAATCGTGGCCGCATGGGCCAGTGCCACAGATGTCAAATGTACGGCCACTCAGCCCGTAACTGTTTCGCCCGCCCAAGGTGCGTCAAGTGCCTAGGGGACCATGGCACCGCCGAATGCCCAAGGACGCAGCCGACCGAGGAGCCCCCTAGCTGTGTACTGTGTGGGAATAAAGGGCACCCCGCGAATTACCGCGGCTGCCCCAAAGCCCCACGGGAACCCAAGCGAAGGGTCAAACCGGCCGGCGGCAAACCTGCAGCTCCCAATAAGCCCGCCCAAACATTCATCCCTGCCCCGGCGCCAGCCGCGAGCGCATGGGATAAACCCCTTCCCAGGGCTCAAAACCCTGCCCCCAAGCCCGCCTCATCAGCGGCACCCCCGACCACCAATACCCCCCCGGCGGCGCCCAGCGCCCCACCCCAACAACCTCAGCCCGCCCAGGGCTCCATCTCCCCCGAATGGCGCTTCATTATGAACGTCATGAAAAAGGTCGACCTGAAGAGACTCAAAGCTCTTCACGACCTAGTCAAAGTAGACCGTATTAGAGCCATGCTAGAGTACGGTGACCTCCTCGATCAGATGCAGGAAATCTCTAACGAAACCCAAAATGGATAATACACCCAAAGGACGAAGTAAACCACACTCCCTGAGTGTAGCGTTTTATAACGCAAACGGCCTTATCGATCAAATAGACGAAGTGCGCGATTTTGTATGTGCACACCAAGTAGATTTTCTCTTAGTGCAAGAGACTTTCTTAAAACCTAGCAGACGCGATCCGAAAATTGCTAACTTTAATATGATTAGAAACGATAGAATCACCGCGAAAGGCGGCACTGCTATCTACTACAGAAGGTCTCTCCACTGTACTCCTCTCGACCCTCCCGCCCTTACGAATATGGAAGTCACTATTTGTCAGGTGAGTATGACCGGCCATCCGACGGTCATACTAGCATCAGTCTACCTACCTCCAACTAAAGATCTACTCGAGAGTGATCTTAAGGCACTCCTCTCCCTAGGAGACTCCGTCATTCTGGCAGGAGATTTTAACGCCAAGCACCAAAGCTGGAATTGTCACTCCCCTAACCAAAGAGGACGCCAACTAGAGAGACTGACCAACCGCCCAGATCTCAATTTTATAGTCGTAGCCCCTGACACACCGACTCGTTACCCTATGTCGGACTCGACCACAGACAGACCGGACATACTCGACATAGCGCTCTTGAAGAACATCGCCTTACAGGTGTGTCCCTTGAGAGTGCTGTCCGAGCTATGTTCAGACCACCGCCCAGTCCTGATCCAGCTAGGACCTCCGCCCACTACTAACCCTCCGACTAAAACGATCGTAGACTTCAAGAAGCTTTCCGAGCATCTTAAGTCACTCGATTCAGTGCACATAGCTAAAATTCCTGACAAAATAGAGACTCTAGATCAAGCACATGCAGCTTCACTGCATCTCACTGATCACCTCCGCGACGCTCTCAGTGTTTGTTCTCGGGAAATGCCAAACGGATTTATCCGTCAACAGCTCCCAGACGACGTGAGAGAACTCATTTCGATTAAAAATGCAGCTCGTAGGGCCCATGACGCTTGTCCGACCGCTGACAACCGGAGGGAACTATGGCGAGTCCAGAGGGAGGTGAAGGCTCGCATAGCAGAACTCCGGGACGAACAATGGGACAGGAAGCTGAGCGAGCTCTCGCCATCTCACGTCGCCTACTACAGACTGGCGCGAGCTCTCAAAGCCGACCCTGTCTCGGCCACCCCCCCGCTCATACGTCCCAACCAACCACTCGCCTTTGAGGATATCGATAAGGCCGAATGCTTAGCCGACAGCTTGGAAGCTCAATGCTCCCCAAGCACCACATCAATTGATAGGTCCCACGTAGAGCTAGTCGATAAAGGCTTAGCTTCCCTCCTCTCTTCTGCCCCTGGAGGCGACCCAATCACCCCCACGACCTGTGGCGAAGTTCGTCAGATCATCAAGGACCTACACGCTAAGAAAGCTTACCTACAACCTACAGTATACCTTAACCTACAGTAAACTGCTTAAACCTACCTTAAACCTACAGTAAACTGCTTAAAAGATGCATTAAACAATCGAGAAAGCTTGACAATATAAAAAAGATGCGTACCTCTCAAAATAAAACCAAAACCATGTGGTACATAATAAAGGACGTAACGAACAAGACCAAACAGACAGACACTAAAAACATAATCCTCTCGACACAATCGGGCATAGTTGAAGAACCACAAGCAGTCGCAAATTTATTTAATGAATACTTCACCTCAGTGGGCAAGTCGTCCTATGATGACAGCTCTAACAACTGTTATCCGCATAAATATTACAATACACAATCGCGATCAATTAATTCTTTATTCCTAGAGCCGGCTACTGAGCAAGAAATACATAAAATTATCCGTGGCTTACAAAACAAACGCAGTTTCGGCGCGGATGACATTCCACCGACATTAATTAAAATGTGTGTTAACGAAATAACCTCTCCCTTGACATTCTTGATAAATCAATCGCTTGACGAAGGCTGCTGTCCCGACAAACTTAAAATTGCAAAAATAAGACCTATTCTTAAAAAAGGCGGGAAACCTAACGACCCTAGTAACTATCGACCTATCGCCCTGTTACCGGCGCTATCAAAAATTTTCGAAAAAACTGTAACAAACCGTGTGTATAGATTCCTGGAAAAATATGGTATTTTGAGTGAGAATCAATACGGCTTTAGGAAAAACCGCTCGACAACGCTAGCTGTCTTTAAATATATACAGGAAATCCTAAACTGTTTAGAAGAAAAAAAGTACGGTGTCGGACTGCTGCTAGATATGACTAAAGCATACGACAAAGTTTCGCACAAAATATTGCTCAAAAAACTATATGATTCGGGTATACGAGGGAACGCTCACCGATGGCTGGAAACCTACTTGAAAGACAGACAACAATTCGTACAAGTGCAATATCGCGATGAACGGACTAACGTAGTTAGCGACATTGAATCGGAAGTACGCGTTACGAACTGGTCTATTCCACAAGGAAGTGTCCTTGGATGCATCCTATTTTTGACATACATAAATGATCTACCTAATATTATGAGACCACACTCGCGGTGCGTCATGTTTGCGGATGACGTATCGATCTTAGCTATGTGTTCGAATGCGACAGATTGTGAAAATATTATTTCAGAAAACCTAACAAACATCCAAAACTACTTGCGTTCTAATAATCTAGAAATTAACCTAAATAAAACTAAGCTCATACAATTCAGGCCACATCAAAAACTACCATTGAATCTAAAGTCACTAACGACTAATACAAAAATTGAAGAGGTTAGTGATTTTACTCTTCTCGGCCTAAACATCGATACCCACCTGAATTGGAAGAGCCATGTTCACAACCTGAGCGTTAAACTATCGCGATTTGTATATGCTCTCAGTGTACTGAAAGCAAATACAAACTACGAAACTGCACTTTCTGCGTACTATGCTTACGCTTACTCTTGGATGCGGTATGGCATAATCCTCTGGGGTGAAAGCACAAACGCAGAGGATATTTTTATCTTACAAAAAAAATGTATCCGCATCCTAGTAAATATTAAACCACGCGAAAGCTGCAGACCTCACTTCCTCAACAAAAAAATCCTTACACTGCCATCCATCTATATAATGGAGACAGCTTTATTTGTAAGAAAAAACCACAATCTATACGAAACTGTGGAAAATGCAAGGGAACAGGAGAGAGCCACACGTCGCAGAAATACTCGTAAACTCGCATACCCCAAATGCAAGCTAAAAATTTCTACCCGCGGCCCATTACATAGATCAACTAATATTTATAATAAAATCCCAAATTATATTACTAATGAGACCAGTGATACGACCTTTAAACGAAAACTTAAGCAGTGGCTCATACAAAATAGCTTCTACGAAATTGATGAGCTACTTCAAAGTAGTAGCAGGTGATAGATACTCTTGGGCCTCAATTGCACGTCCGGTTACGATATACATTGCAAAACAGGTTACAAACTGAAATGTTTATGACTAAGAAAAATACTATTAATTGCATTATACTATTTAATTGGACATTAAAAATGTAAATAGGACTAGACTAATGACAAATGACTTAATATGACCATAAATAACTTGACTAACCATAGCTTATAAATATATATTGAATGACATATTGAACTAATTACTTTAATTTCACTAACTATTATTATTATATTATTACTTGACATCCAAATTTTGAACCATTAATGCATGTGTGTACCAAATTTTTTTCTTTTATTTTATTTTTTTATTTATTGTATTTTTTAATTATTGTATTAATGATTTATTATAACTAGTCAATGTAACTTGCAACGCCCTGACGGGGCTTCATGTAATCCTAGACATTATATTAGACATAGAAGTGGATGTTAGTTAGGATTCATGAATGCAAATAAATGAAATGAAATGAAAAAAAAAAAAAAAAAAAAAAAAAAAAAAAAAAAAAGCTCCCGGTCCCGACTCGATTAACAATAAAACTCTTAAGTTACTCCCCGCTCAAATAATAAACCTCCTGGTTGTTATTTTCAACACTCTTATGATGGGATGCTCCTTCCCCGACCAGTGGAAGGAAGCAACAGTTATAGGTATCCCGAAGCCGGGCAAACCTAGAAACCTCCCTACTAGTTATCGTCCCATTAGTTTGCTCAACACCCTTGGCAAGGTGTATGAGAAAGTAATACTCAATCGCCTTAGGGCCGCCGTTGAGGAGAAGAAACTCCTCAACGACGAACAGTTTGGCTTTAGAGCCAAACACTCTTGTATTCACCAAGCGCACCGCCTCACGGAGCACATATATAGTAATTTCAATCGCTTTAAAACGAAAGGCATCCCTACAGGAGCCCTCTTTTTCGACGTAGCGAAAGCCTTCGACAAGGTATGGCACGCCGGCTTGTTATACAAGTTACACCACCTAGGCGTGCCAGAGAGGCTCGTACGCCTGCTACGAGACTATCTCACAAACCGTACTTTCCGCTATCGGCTAGACGGGACCTTGTCCTCCCCCAGACCTATCAGAGCAGGAGTCCCTCAGGGCTCGGTTCTCTCCCCCCTTCTGTACGCGCTGTACACAAGCGACATACCCAAGTCCCCCAATGTTAGTATAGCCCAGTTTGCGGACGACACCGCTCTCTATACATCCGATAAGAACCCAATCGTAGTCAGAGCCCGACTCCAGAAAGCGGTAATCAGCCTAGGCCGTTGGTTCCGCCAATGGAGGATAGAGGTCAATCCGGATAAAAGCGCAGCAGTGCTTTTTTCTAGGAAAGGCCAAAAATCCATGCCCAAGCATAAACGCGACTTGCTCGTGATCACCCTCTATGGGCGTCATATTCCGTGGCAAGATAAAGCCAAATACTTAGGTGTAACCTTTGATAGAACGATGAGCTTCGCCGCACACATACGCAGAGTCCGTAACAAGGCTCGGTACGTGCTCGGTCGTCTCTACACGATGATCTGCGCTAAGAGCAAGCTGTCCCTCAGACACAAGGTCACATTATATAAGACATGCATTCGTCCAATCATGTCTTACGCGTGTGTAGTCTTTGCACACCTCCCCCCCTCCGCTTATAACAGCCTCCAGGTAGTCCAAAACAAGTTTATGCGCATGGCCACGGACGCTCCGTGGTTCATGCGTAATGTCGACCTCCATAGGGACCTCCAACTCCCCACAATAGCTCAACATTTTAAGCAGCTTTCCAAATCCTATTTTGAGAAAGCTGCCAAACACCCCAACCCACTAGTGGTTGAGGCCTCAAACTACTTAACCGATCGTAACGACCCTCCAGACAAAAGGCGCCCTAAGCACGTCCTTAACGACCCTGACGACCAGATTACGACAGACAACGCACCCTATCAGGTAGGGCCACACACATCGTCAACCTCTGCACAGCGTCTTCGCCGGCGAAGACGAGGTCCCCGTTTTCTAACGTCTCCCGGGCGTGGATCCTTACCACGATCACGGGGGCGTACGGGCTAACTTAGCCCAGCCACTCCCCCCCCATACGTCCCAACGTCATCCTAAGCCGAGGTCCGAGCCTCACAGGAGGCGCCCTTAGGATGACGTTACGCCCCCGATGTCATCGAGCCTTAGGGCTCACCCTCTCGGCGACGCTTCGCGCTCGCCCTCCAGTCCGGTGACGCTGTAACGGCCAGTAGGGCCAGCAGCTTACACAATCCGAAAAAAAAAAAAAAAAAAAAAAAAAAAAAAAGCCAGTTCACGCACTTCACAACGAGACTTCGAGGCGAGCGCATCTCTGCGCTCTAACACTTCAACCAGTGTTTTATTTATAAAACCCTCTGTGGCTTGGACCTTCCTAAATCCACCACAAGTGGGCATGCAAGTTGAAAGATTGTGATATATTAGACAGGATTGGACTAAAAAATTAAAAAATCAGACAAGAGAAGGTATTATTTTATTCATCAATATTTCTAACATTGTGTATTATTAAACTTCAAAACTTATACTAACTCATATACCTAGCGTTTTTGGGAATAATAAAATTAACAAAATATAATATTAGCATAAAAAACTTAAACACTAAATAATGTTTTACAATTACTAAGTATACAATTTAAGTGACCTCTAGAAATAGTAGAAATAAGTTAAGCATATAACTAATCCAATAAACAATAACACGATTCCAAGAACCTGCAAGAGAAAATTATCTATTAATATTCAACATCCATAAAAATCCAATCCAAAATGTTCTGTACTTACGTATAATGCGTTTCAAATGACAATAGGATTGAGAAGCTACCATTTACTGTTTCTATCTCACTCAGTGTAAACCTCATATGAGCAGGACAGAAATATAAAATGGCTGTTTGACAGTCCTATTCATTTGAAACGCACTATAGGTAAATGTTTAATGGGAATTAAGCTAAAGTTATAATGGGTAGGGCATTATTATAGTTTCAAGAACTGTTCGTCATTGGGGTCCTAAGCTGTTGCAGTAGGGACCTCGCACCGGAACTCGCGTAGTGTTGGTAGAGCCCCTCAAGGTAGAGAGACAAAATCAGACGAGTTCAGGAAGCCACGGGATACAAGCGACGCAAGACCAATGCATGTGGAATTATATGCAAGAGACCTTTGTTTAGTAGTGGACGCCTATATCGCTTGATAAAGAACAAAAGATTTACACTTACCTTATTTTGCCATTGTCGATTTCTCACACATTTATCATAAGGCATTGTTGTAAAGGTTACAGAGTTGTAGAGAGGAACCCAGAAATCCGGCAGTAGCCAATATAAGAAGTCATCCATCGCTTTACGAAGTCGATACGATGGACGAGTGACAAGATCTCGCATCTGTAATAAGAAACCAAACCTTTCTGTTCAACAGCTTAGAAGAGTTTAAAGCTTGTTTAAGGCCTTTAGAATATCACCGCCATCGAAGCTTTGGTATAAGTGGTTCGTCTTTTACTTGCGAACCAAAACCGAAACAGCCTGTTCTAACGCAGAGATTTTACAATGTCTGTCTCTTTCCCATACAATTACAACACTATACTCATACGCCAATTAAAGCTCTGTGTGCGATTTCAGAAAGAGATTCATAGGCAGATCTTTGCGTTGGAACTTGGAACAGGCAGTTTCGATTTGGTCATACTATAGCGTCAAGTAATGCCGAAGTTTTCGCAGTATTGCTATTTATACGTGCTATTATTTGGCTATTTAGTCACACCAGTCGTTTGCCATAGATCTAATAGAAATAGTTTTTCGACAAATTGAAGGTATGTATAATTTTTTCTAGAAGATTAAAAAACTAGAAACATTAATCCGTTCCGTACCTCAATGTAATTGTACATAGCTAAATCGCTAATGGCAAAAGCATCACGCCATCTAACATTTGAGAACTCTTCTAGTACGCTTGTAACATCGTCATCATACTTCTCGAAGAGCCGGTCCAGTTCAGTGCAGTCTTCGAAACCGGCATTCATCCCTTGGCCATAGAAAGGAACTACTGCATGTGCTGCGTCACCAATCAGGAGGGCCTTGTCGCTAACGTGATAAGGACGGCACTAAAAAAAGGAAGAAGACGTAAAAGAAACAGTAGTAGATAATAATAAACGTGCTCCCGACCGATTCGGGCCACGGCGGCCAATCTCCACAGAGATTAGCCATCTGCGCTGGAGATATTACAGTACACAAGTGTGTGCGCAAACACAGATACACTCTCTTTTCCCTCACTCGCATAACTATGCGACGGAAAATTTGACACGACTAAATTAAAGCTTTCGGGTAAACTATCCATTTTTGTTCGACCTAACTTTATGAAACTAAGTTTGAATCGTAAAAAATAAATAATAATTTTTGATTGATTACCTTATTACAAAAAACACACTACCAAATTATGAAAACCCACATTATCAGTAATCAATCAACTTTTAAGAAAGGAAAATAAAAGGAGAAACAGTACTATCTACGTGTGTTTACTGTTTAGCATCATTGCATTTTTCCATCCAGAAATGAATATTTGATGTTATGTTACCTTTATGGCAACCAATGCTGATGGTGATCCACCGAAGAAGTCATCAATCAACTTCTTCTCGCCTATAAGTGGTATGGAATCTTGAAAATATTTTTTGAAGAAATCTAAAAGCTTCTCTTCCGAATCGATCTCTTTGAAATTTTTAAATGGCATAAATAGCGTTACAGTCCACGAACAATCTTGATTTGGAAGTGCGATCATCATAAAATTTCCCCTCGGCCAAATATGCAAATAATTTGCGGGCATCTGAAACTAAAAAAAAAAAATAAAGCATTAAAAATAGCTAAATGCTAAACATGAAAAGGTATGTAAATATAAGATTGAAAAACAATTTCGTTCATAAACTAATATTTAAACAACAATTACAATTGTCACTAGCCAAAAAAACTCATAAATCACAACATAATATATGATTATCACACTTGTAGATATGCATAATACATCATTAGGACCTCATATATCATAGAAAATTTGACATCGGAACTGAATAAGTAGCTGTTACGAAAGTCAATATGACGGTATAAATACGAATATTTATATGAAGAGAATCAATTCACTAACGCGCTACGTACTGCCTGGTGTCAACATGCAGTTATTAGGAAACTATCTTAGATATTTTTTGTTTTCTACAGTAATTATACAAACAGAAACAAATATTTTAATGACGTCTAACATCGCAGTGCAAGAAAACCAAAATTCTACAGTGGTTTGTATTGTTAAATTAACAAAGAAATTTATACGCTGCGGGGCTTTGCTTACAATAGTGGACACGACAAAACTAGTAGATCCACTGATTGAATCATTAAGCAACAATGACTGTTATTCTTTTATTTTACGATCAGTTCATAAACACTGGCGGTGCATGGCAACAGAAGTCTATATTATTTCAAGTTCAAATTTTGGAGAATTCGTATCAAGTCTAAATAAATTACAAAACGAAGTTGGATGGAATCCAAGAGCCAAGATTTTCATAACTATAGACGAGTTAGAAAAAGTGGAAATTATTAAAATATTCGAGGTACTTTTAACACATAATATATTTGACGTTCTCTTCGTAAAACAGGATACAAATGGAATTGCTAAGGTTTATAGCTATTATCCTTTTGATTACCAGAAATGTGGTCAAGTATCAAATGATATCATAAAAGAAGAAGATTGCAATAATGTTGAAACTATTGAAAAGAATTCTATGACTCTGGTGAATAAATTTCAGAACTGCTCTATTGTGGTAGCTGCAAGTGAAGACGCAATTAACTTTCTTTTTAAAAATAACACAGACTTCTCTTTCTTAGGTAAAAATGTGGAAGGTATTGAGCAACTTCTGCTTAATAATATCGCAAAATTAGAAAACCTACGGATTAAATATGTATTAGCTGGAAAAGACATGCGGTATGGAGTAGTTTTACCAAATCACACTATCACAGGCGTGTTGAGCTATTTACAAAATAGTACTGTTAGTATAGTTGGAGGCGGCTTTTTTTTGATCAGGAATCGAGTGGAGTTGTTTGATTATATTTGGGGTTACAACTATGCAAATATATATTTATTCACACCAGCATTGGGCAACGAAAATTGGAAAAAGGTTTATCAAGAATTCAGTAGCACTACGTGGATATTAATAGTTTTATCATTTTTATTTAGTACAGGAATAGTAGTTGCTGTACGCAGATATTTTTTGGCTAAAAAAGACGATAAGTTATTACTGGTGATTAAAATGTGGGGATACCTTTATGGAAATCCAGATTTTGGTATATTTCAAATTAAGAAAATGCGTATCTTAATTTTAAATTGGATTTTGTTTACATTTTTTATCACAAGTTTTTACAATACGGCATATTATAGTTTACTAACAAGAAAAGATGTAGATAAATTACGCCCGAAACCGGAAGATCTAAAATCTTTGCCATTCAAACCTTGTTTAACCGATGCTATTCGGACATTCTTCAAATTTAATTTTAATGAAACTTTACCTGGAAAAAGAAGTAGAATTTGTAAATATTCAAAACTATCCATGGATCTAGTGGCAAACAGCACTAATTTATACGCAATTGATATGGATTACAGTTACAAATTAAGAGAATACAGATATAGAGATAGAGATGGTAAACCTAAACTACAAAAATCACAGTATTCAAGTGACATGGTTTTCGCCTTGTATACAAAACGTGGATTTCCTCTTCTCAGACGATTTCAAAGGTACGCTGCTTATCATTTCGAATCTGGCATTTTTCAGAAACATCTAGTGGAAATATATCATAGCAATAAAATATTTCACTATCAATATAAGTCCAAATATAGAAATTCTCGACTCAGCGACTATAAGATCGAATTTTTCATTTTGTTCATTGGTTACTTTATTTCAACTGTGTGTTTTATTATTGAAATCAATAAATGAATTACTTGATTATTTTAAGTATGCAAAAACAAATACAATCAAAAAATATATGTGAAAACAGATCCAAAACTTGGGACTTTGATTCCCGCGATTGGATTGAGGTTTTTAATTCCCGCGAGACATCTCCTATTTTCCAGGGTAAAAAGCCTATGTGCTGTTCCAGACTATAATCTATATCTGTGCAAAATTTCAGCCAAATCGGTTCAGTCGTTGCGGCGTGATTGAGTAACAAACATCCATCCATCCATCCATACATCCAAACTTTCGCATTTATAATCATTATAATAGGATAGGATAAGATAATAATTGATTATGTCCTACATAACGAGACCCATTTATTAAAACAGTCAAAAAAAATTAAGACAACTATCCTATTCAAATATAATATTCAATTATTTAGATTTCTAGATACTTACGCCACCATCTTCTCCGGCTGGTATGCAAAGCTCCAAATAGCCATGCTCTATATATTGCTGGCTGAAGTTAAACAGTGGCTGCTTCATCATTTCCTTACGCACAGCTGAAAATGCACCATCAGCGCCAATGATCAAATCTGCCTTTACTTGTAGTGACTCTTTTGTATCCATTCTAAAAAATATTTACACATTGGCTTAATAGTTCTTTCAATTCACGAGAGCACGTGGCTCATGGTGGTGTGTGTGTCGTATCTGTACAAGAGTGAGCGAGAGCTTACTCGACCCTGACCGTTCCCACCTAGGTCCCTGACGGGCACGCACACTTACGCAATGTACATGTACACGACGTAACCACAAGTAAAGCGCCCGTAACTTCGTGAGATAAACGTACTATAGGTTGATTTACGGCAATATGAAGACTTTATGAACATTCTCTGTACTCTAAATCTGTATGCAGCCAGCTGGTCCCTTAGCACCCTTAGTCGAGCCCATATACTTATGTACACTTTCGTAAAGTTGCTACCTATACAGATAGGTATATCCTATAGCATCCTATGGCTTTCTCAGTGGGTACATGGCACTGTAAAATCCTATGCTCATATTTTTGCTGAAAATTAAGATAAGAATTGTAGCACCTATAAGATGCTACAATTATCTTAATGGCACTTAAAAAATTAAGATTAAGCTAAAATTAAGATAATTGTACCTTAATGGCACTTACTTCATGAATGTTAATGATCCATCCTTTAAATTTGACTTGATCAATTTATGATTGTAATGGCACTCAACATTTTCGAAGTTCTCTGATTCTGTAAAAATATACGAGTAATTCTTTTAAGTTATCAGTCATTAAACTTTTTTAATATTGTTGTTAGGATATTATGCTTGTGTTTCATTTAAGGTAGTTTAAATATAATAAGTACTTACTTATTAGTAGGATGAAACCTCATAAATATTTTTGTTTTTGCATTAGGTATATAGTTAATTATAATTATATGTATAATAATATAAACTATCAATAAATCATTCTGTGTTTTCTTTCAAAAATGTTTATTTAATAAATTAATTTGGTACCTTTTAATAGTATGCTGTTCAGATAATTTCTTCCCACAGAATAAATGCACTGAAAATAAAATAATAATAAAAAATTCATTAAACTATAAAATAATTACATAATAGCTAATTGCTTATACATATATAACAACTATTGCTTACATTATCTCTTTCAGTTTCTTTTTGGGGCTGGTTGGTAGCAAATGTAAGAGGGAAGTCTATTACGGTATGGTGGTGGTAATAGGGTCTATTATGGTACCTACCTACCTACTAATTAATATGGCATGTGGTGTCAAATAGTTACCAAGACATTTTTTTTTTATACATAATCTTTTTTGAATGGATAAAAATCTTCTATTATTTTATTAACATAGCCACTATTATGTAGTAATTTTATATCATAGCGGTGAGTGACCGGGGTGAGGTCAATGCAGTCGACGACGTAATCAGCACACCAGACAATGATACGGTAATGTTACGGTATCTACGGTATAGAGTTCGGCGGTGACGGATCCTACACGCCCTTTAGGTGACTAGAAAATATCAAACCTGGTTAGTCCTGGCATCGTAAGGCATCGCATAGGTGGTACCATCAGGGCGATGGATCATCCTCGCTCTCATGGGGATGCCGTGCTCGTTGACCATGTGGTCTTCGAGACCTACATCCCTGAGTGCCCGGCGACCGCGTATGGACAGCGCTAAATTGATCGACCGACCCCGGGCTAGAGGAGTTTTTCTTATATCTGTCAATGACAAAAGGAAATGATAAATACTTTTCATTTTTTTTTTTTTGAGATAGGCTTGCGCTTGACGACAATTAATAATGGAAAGCACTGAAGTACGCTTGCCTAGAAAATGCCTATTCACTCTTGTCTTAAAGGTACCTACTCAATTTATACGAGGCCGGAAACTGCACGGATTAGAAGTGATGCTAGCCTTGGCAGTTCGTTTCAGAAACGTTGAACTACGAGTAGGTTCCGTATGAGTAGGTATGGATTTCAACCACGTAATGGTGCCATCGCTAACGATTTCTCGAAGTTCTGTGGTAGAACGGTGAGGGGGGTACAAGGTGGTCAAGTTCCCGATAGATTTGTGATTGAATCCTGAATCTATGATTAAATATTTTTATCCCGCGGCTTCAGTCCTTCCATCTACTAAACGTCTTACTACTCGCTATACAAAATTAGGTACCTATCAATTTTGATTTTTCGATTTTTCAGGTTTTCTTTAGGAATTTCCCTTTATTACTCTTTTATTTTTTAAATATATAAAAAAGAAAAAATCGAACAAACCAAATAAATATTCAAATCAGTCAAGCCGTTTTCGAGTTTTACCAGACTACCTACTACATAAAAAACAGAAAAGTCTAAGGTTAGTGTAGGCAGGTGTAAGTAAGTCTAGTTATTTTGTTTCTCATCGAACTGAGAACTCACCTTCTCGGTACTCATATAGTGAAACCCGATGTCCCCTTTTGGCTAAGTAGAGTGCCTCCAGAGAACCCACCTGAAAAAATACCCAAATAATAAAAAGCGATGATAGCATAGGGGTTACGATCCGGGATTCGACAGCCTGAAATCACGCTTATAAAAATACTCTATGTTCACTAGACTCAATGAGAAAACACATCAATCAATTTATTATTTAATAGACAACTTTGTAAGCATCAATATAAATGTACCAAACTATAAAAAAACTTTTTTATAACTTTTGTATATAAAACACTCTAAAGTAGGTACCTACCTAGGGAAGTATTTAGAAATTAAAAATGCAATGTTGTAGTTTGAATTTAATCCGTCGATTAGGTAAAACACCTACGTCGAACAGTTATCAGTTGCTACGTAATTAAAGTAACAAACCAAACAAACCCATTTTCGCATTTATAAAATTAGTAAGGATTAATAGTACATTATGGTACAAGTGTAAAAGTTGGTGATTACCGCTGAGGCGCTATTGAGACCCGAGCCGTTAGGTGAGGGTCTTAAGGTAGCTGAGGACGGTAATCATCAATATACACGTGTATCATACGACGTTTTTCAACACACTTGTGAAGAAAATAATACTAAAATAGTACATTATGGTACAAAACAGTGAAAACGAGTTGTGAAATTTTTTTCGCAATGGCGGGAAAAATTAATGTTGTTCTTTTGTTCGCCCTCTTGAGATGCTCTTGAGGGCAGGCAAAGATCGACGACCATACAGCCTATTCAGGAGTTTATTTGATTTAATCAGTTTTCCGGAATGCGCGCGCACCTTTAATGGCCATAGACTAAAAGAATGAGTTTTCTTTTTTTTTGGCTTTTCTCTTATAGCCACGTACAAAATGGGAAATTTCCAGTTTTCTTTATTACAGAAAAAACAAAAGTTTTATTTATTAAACACGTACAATTAAATACGAAGTTGTATGAAATGAGCAAGCAATAGGTATCTTGGCCATAGGTATCTTTGCTCCCGGTTCACCGCAACTAGGCACACAATGACACCTTTAACTCAAACTGTGACTTTTGATTACTATTATTCACAATGTGAGTTATAGAATATTTTTTTTTTAATTTTATTGGTTGAGTTGCTTTGTTCTTAAAAAAGTTTCTATTACAAAAAAGATCCTACCTATTGCCAAGATACCTATTGCTTGCTCATTTCATACAACTTCGTATTTAAATAGATAATTTCAACTTGTACGTGTTTAATAAATAAAACTGTCACTCAAATATAACTTTTGTTTTTTCTGTAATAAAGAAAACTGGAAATTCCCCATTTTGTACGTGGCTATAAGAGAAAAGCCAAAAAAAAAGAAACCTCATTCTTTTAGTCCATGGCCATTAAAGGTGCGCGCGCGCGAATTCCGGAAAACTGATTAATTCAAATAAACACCTGAATAGGCTGTATGGTCGTCGATCTTTGCCTGCCCTCAAGAGCATCTCAAGAGGGCGAACAAAAGAACAACATTAATTTTTCCCGCCATTGCAAAAAAATTTTCACAACTCGTTTTCACTGTTTTGTACCATAATGTACTATTTTAGTATAATTTTCTTCACAAGTGTGTTGAAAAACGTCGTATGATACACGTGTATATTGATGATTACCGTCCTCGGCTAACTTAAGACCCTCACCTAACGGCTCGGGTCTCAATAGCGCCTCAGCGGTAATCACCAACTTTTACACTTGTACCATAATGTACTATTATATGGCTGTAATATTAACCTACTTGACTTAAAGTTAATATGGGTTTCTCTTTCTTGTACCTAACACATAATACAACCCTAAAAATAAAAATACCACCCATCCACGTCAAGTTGGCTGTCGACCGTCATCAACCGTTACAAAATGACGTCATACCATACCGTTGACAAGAAAATAATAATTGCATTTTTACTGTAACCATAACTATGACGGAAGTTTTCTTCTTTGCAATGCCTTTCATGGCAATAACATCTTGAAAGTCTAAAGGCGTAATTTTTAATTTCTAATTTTTTCCGCTTGAACAAAATCATTTAATTAAAGTAATAGTCTGTGCTATGCAAAACTTTTCCTTTTTTACTCGTCGTAGATCTTAACAAAAATAAATAACTATAATTTAAAGTTAACAAAAACGTAGTTAGGTAGTGCAAAACTTTTTATCTAAACTATGGTTTATTCAGTATTCAGTAGGCAGTAAAATAGAAAGCCTAAATTCAATGGCGTTTGGCTTTATTTTTTTTATTTTAACAACCAAAGAATAAAGATAAATAAAAAGAAAAACTTACAAGTCCTCCACCAACGATAGCGATATTCAACTTCTTTTTTACATTTCCGTTCTTTTTCGACATCTTCTCGCCTCCTTAAATCACACTTTGTCTTATCTAATACTGTCTGTAGCTTATCAGTTATTTTATACAAATTCCACGTCGAATCCTTACGATGCCTCGCAAGCAAACTGAACAGGATCTTATTCTTAGTATATGGTTGCACGTCTTCCGAGCAATAGATAATGTAATAACATTTGAGTAAAGACCGACACTACGATAGTATTGTAAGAGTGCAGTCATACTCAATCAACAATAAAGTATCCGATGTAAGATGGATGTCGAAATAACCAGATTCCATTAGTTCATTGATCATTATTTTATTATGAAACTAGCTTAAGCTCGCGATGTTGTCCCCGTGGATTTAAACATTTTAGAGATTCTTTGGGAGCATTTTAATTTACTAGGCGTAGAAAATATGTAATATGTAGGTCCCCACATGGGTGTAAGGAATTATTTTTATGGTAGTTATTAAATAAATAATAAATAATTTTAAGTAAAAAAACGGCTCATCCAAACAGCCGCGTTCATTAATTTAAACAATATTCCTTAGAAGAACTTTGAACTTCCATATCTTCCAACCGACCAATACCAACAAAAAATCTATAGTTATCTATGAAAGCGAAAGGTCACTGACTGACTGATTAAACACGAGATCTCAAAACGATTGTAGTACGTATAAAGCTATAATTTAGCAAGTAGATAGTTTATAGTTAGGAGATGTCGGTTCAGATATTTGGAAATTCTACCCCTAAGGGGTTAAAATTGGGGTTGGAAGTTTGTATGACATTTAATATTATGACACAAAAATTCGCATTTAGGTTAATAATAATAAATAAAGAACATGTACTTAGGTATATCGAAAGGTTTTTGATATGATAGTTTTTGCTGAATTTTTTATTATTGTCTGCAAGCTTGAAATTTAGAAAATAGATTTCTTTTATGGCGTAGCCATCAGTTTAGAAAGAATTTTATGCAAATCTACCCCTAAGGGCATAGGTCGCACGGGAAACCTTCTCAAACTCACGGGAAATCAGCAATTCCACGGAGACGAAGTCTCGGGCATCAGCTAGTACTAATCTTATAAAACCAAGTTAGTAATTTTATTGTGTAATTCTCTGTCTGCCTAGAGAGACCTTCAAAACCAACTACTTATGTATCCAGAAGTGGCAGTTATTTCGAAATCACACATGGACAGTCAATTTTATTTATTTATCATTTATATAGGTAATTAATTAATTTATGTCTGTTAATGAATGTTTTGTTTAACCGGATATTTCATATTTACGTATCTACCTATCTAATTAATTAATGTTTAAAACCGGTCCAATAATAAAGATGTCAACATTCGGTTTAGTATTAAAATATAGCTACCTATCCACTACCTACCTATTCATTCATTGAAAAATCTGTCACAAATCAAATCTATACAATAAGTGTTGGTTATAATCCTTCAAGCAATAAGTACCTACCTAGGTATCTAGTAAAGCAAACAAAAACCTTCAAATAGTAAAAAAAAAATTACTTAGGTATACCTAATTACCTACCTACGTGAAATTATTACCTTGCCATCGAGAACATACTGGGTATTGAATTACTACGTAAGTAGGTTACCAATATAAGATTACCTACCTATTGCGTGGAATAACATTCTACTACGTACCTACCAAATAATGAATTTAAGACTAGATCGGTACTTACCTAACTACCTAGCTATTAGTATTCTTAAATTAGGTGGATAGGTAGTTAACTCATAAGCATAACAAAGAAAATAAAATAACTTCGAATAGATGCAATTGAAAATTATTACTAAACAAATCGAACCCATTAACCCTATTAAAACAATTACGGCTTGTAGAAGCGAGGGTGGAATATAGTCAAATAGCTCTTCGTTATTCGTTTGTAGTTAAATGTTTGTATTAGTCTACAATTTCGGCAAGTAGTTAAGTATACCTAGTGTTCCAATTTCCAAATAGACTTCTTACTAAAATCGAGCGCAAACCTGTCCATAGATAAACCTGTCATATAGAAGGCGGAAATTCTTTATTCAAATAATATGAAGGACATTGTTATTTCACCATTTGTTTTGAGATTAGGTAATTAAGTACTTTGAACATTTAACTAAATGCTCTGAGATAAGTCTAAGATTAAGTCTTATCAAAAACTATATGCTCTAAGATTAGGTATCATAAATATTCTTATAAATAACATTATTACATTGAAAAAACTACAAATCTAAATGCAAAGGCAAAGGTGACTGACTGACTGATCTATCAACGCACATAGCTCTAATAGCTGGACGGATCGGATTCTATGACATGCAGATAATTAGCTATTATGACGTAGTAGGCATCCGCTAAGAAATAATTTTTGAAAATTAAACCCCTAAGGGGGTAAAATAGGGGTTTGAAAAATCAAATTTAACGTGAGCGAAGCCGCCAGTAGAAGCTAGTTAAAAATAAACGAGTTAGGTATAAGTAGGTATACAAAGTTATGTAAGAATTAGTAAATAATATAGTTAGTTCGCTAGCGTATTCATTCTTATCTACATATTTTACTGACTTACTTAATTAATATTTACTTGTAGTCAGAAATTGGTTCAATCAACAATCACAATCAGAATCAAACTGTGTACCTATTTGAATTTATAATGAACGCCCGCGACTTTGTCCGCTTCTTCAATTCACAATCGACAGTTCTTAAATAACCACAGTTTAGGGGGCAGTACCCCTGCAGCACCAGGATTGAGGAGTTGGGACCCGAATTTTTTCGCAAAGTTTTTCTATCAATTAAAAAGATTCACGCAAATCGGTTTAGACATCACAGAGATATCGATGTAGGTATCTCCATCAGCCAAATCGGTTCATTCGTTGTGGCGTGAAGTAGTAACAAACATTTATACACATACACACACACGCACGCACGCACTTACGCACACACACACTAGATTAAGGATATATTTTAATTCATTAACATTATATGTATGAGGAAAACAGCATGGAAAGTTATAAGTAAGTAAATAGAAAATAGTATTATATTATCATTTAATTCTTAACAATAATTAAATTCACATTCTATATTAATTATAATTTTATTTAGAAACTCATATTCGAGGGCATGGACGTTATGTCCTCTGAGGGACTCTGGCTCGAGCTGAAGGAACTCAATGTCTCCCGCGTCTCCTCTTTGATCTTCAGATGTTCAGTGGTCGAGGGAGGCCGGGGCGGGAGGGACTTGTCCTTTTCTTTGTGCTCTTTGGATTTGTCTTTGCTGCTGTGTTTGTGTTTGTGCTTGTGTTTGTGCTTTTTCTTGTCCTTTTTCTTCTTCTTTGCCTGAATGACAAAATATAATCTAACTAAAAATAAACAAGCATAAAAGTTTGAAAAACTATTGTTCTAACTATTGGGTTTTTCTGTCAAGAAATTCTCAGTACTGGCCCGGAGTTAGGAAGTTGGTGGAGGTGGACACCCCCATGCCTCTCCGGTTGTGCCGGATTTCCATCACATCGGACTATGAGAGTGAGGGAATAGAGAGTGCACCTCTGTTTGTGAACACACTTGTGCACTATAATATCTTCCGCGCAGATGGCTAATTTCGGAGTTGGCCGCCGTGACCGGATTCGGTCGGGAGCACTTACTTATTATTTTCCTAGATGACTTTAGTCTGTGACTTCGTCCGCATGGTTTAAGTTTTTTAATTCCCGAAGGAACTCTAATAAAATGCATGTGTTAAACCTAGGTATGAGTTATCTCCATTACCAGCCAAATCGGTTCATTCTTTGTAGCATGAAAGAGTAGCAAACATACGCACGCACGCACGCACGCACGCACGCACGCACGCACGCACGCACGCACGCACGCACGCACGCACGCACGCACGCACTCACGCACGCACACACGCACGCACTCAGGCACACACGCACGCACGCACACAAATAAACTTTCGCTTGTGATAGTGTGATAGTGTGATGGATACAAATAGAAGTGTTGTCACCTTGGGAGCTCCCAGGTCGTCCTTATCGTGCCGGAACATGCCGGGCTCGAAGCCGACGGGGCCGGACGAGCCCGGAATGCCCGGTAGAGCTACCGCATTGTCTGATACGAACTCGCGCTTTGAATCGTCCTACGAAAACAAAATGGTATTCAGGTATCATCATACAAATATGGTTGAGCGAAGCAACGGTTGGATCATGCGTCATGCTCGTGAACGGGTGCCACCAACGGGAATGGATCTGCTTTGTCTGCCTGTCTTAACATGTATTAGATTGTATATACCTACGTATGCATTTTTGAAACTTCATTGTGGAAGCACTGTATACATAGCATAGTTTTGTTACCTATTGTAAAAAAATTTTTTTTTTAAAAGAGCAACTGCTGAGTTTCTTGCCTGCTCTTCTCAGCAGAATCTGCATTCCGAACCGGTGGTAGATTTATGACGTGTCATAAGAGCTACAAGTTGGCCTACATGAAATAAATAAATTTTAATATTCATTGGAACCCCGTTGGGGCACAGCAGATATTGGCCTAGTAGAGAGACGGGCGCCGAGTTATTCATTAAGAAAATCATTAATTTTATTAAAATGCCTTCAATTGTGCCAAAAAACCAGTTTCGCGATATGAGCAGATGTAGATTTTATCACTGCTTCAAATGTGTGACGAACGTTAATAGTACATTATGGTATAAGTGTGAAACATTGGTGATTACCGCTGAGGCGCTATTGAGACCTGAGCCGTTAAGTGAGGGTCTTAAGATAACCGAGGACGGTAATCATCAATACACACGTGTATCATATGACGTTTTTCAACACACTTGTGAAGAAAATAATACTAAAACAGTACATCGTTAGTATATAGTATAGTATAGCCGTTGGTCGTTTTCTGCCTAACGAGGTTCATATGGGGATCTACTTACACTGTAAACTCTGATGGGCATGTCGTGGACAGTGGTGACGTCAACGTTGTGGTCCTCTTCCTTAATACTGGAGATCGGCACGGGCAGGTTGTCCTCTCGAGGCGGCTCGGGTTTCGGCACCGATTCCGAGGGACCGATGTCTACTTCGTTCTTTACGGGTATCTATGAATCAAGTCATTTAAATCAATTTTTTATTAAATCAATTTAGGGATGGTATCATCATCAGCAACACCAGCAGCAGCAGCAGCAGCAGCAGCAGCAGCAGCAACAACAGCAGCAGCAGCAGCAACCCAACGGCTCACTACTGAGCACAGGTCTCCTCTCAGTGAAAGGTGTGAAAGGAAGTCTCCACCCAATGCAAAATGGCAGACTTCACACATCTTTGAGAATATTATGGGAAACTCTTATGAATGCAGGTTTCCTCATGATATTTTCCTTCGCCATTGAAGCATGTGATAGTTAACTGTTTAAACGCATTTAACTTTGGATGTAAAAGGTGCGTGCCTGGAATCGAACCCGCGAGTGAGTGGGTCCTAATGACTAGTTTATCATTGCTCTAATATAATAGGGAATAAGTTCAATTAAAACTGGCATATCCCTGTCCATGTAAGCTACCATCTTAAGACTGCATCGTCAACTTACCATCAGGTGACTTTGCAGTCATCTTATCATGAATGAACAAAATGAATAACTAGCTTCCTTAGCAAGATTACGCAGACAATAATAAGTCAGTAAAGATAGATTAGAAGATTTAAAAAGAAAAAAAAAGACACATCATTCTACATACTAATTCATCTATCTCTTGCTTGATAACAGGCTTTGGTTCCATCTCCCTCTCCCGTTCTCGCTTTTCTCTATCTCTCTCCATTCTTTCCCTTTCTCTGTCCAACCTCTCCCTTTCCTTGTTGTGCATTTGTTTCATCATCGCCTGAATCTCCGGGAGAGGCACGCATAGAGGTCGCTTCAGGCCGTACAACGTGTAGTACAAATCTACGAGATCGCATCTCAGTCTTGCGTCATTTGATAATTGGCTGTTTATGTTATTCCACAGTCTGTAAACAAAGTTTGATAACCAGTATTGTTAATTTAAATAGATTGACATAATTTTAGTATTTAACTAGATCAAGATAATAGGCAATCGTATAAAATGTGACGTAATATCTACGCTGTTGGTACTACCAATTTTGTGTATAATTAATTATCATAATAACATTGGATCTATCACAGTTATTCCGAAAGCCCACTTGTTCCGTAGAATGCTCATTTTTTATTATTACGCATTTTTATTATTATAAGTGCAAGCACAAATACCTACGTTTTTTATTTTCTTTTCAAAATTCTAATTAAGTTTATGTAAACGAATGCATCTTCACCGATTTCGAACGCGCCTCTAGCGCTAACTTCAGTTCAAGTTCAAGTTCAGTTTCAATGACAGTTGTCATCCGATCGTCGGACGGCTCAAGTTCGCCGTACATACATATATTCGTAACCGACGCGTATCCGCCCCTCGATATCTCATCAATTCGGTGCGGCGCGAGTTCTTTTTCTCAAACAGCCAGCCAAAGCACAAAATCACCGAAGGCCTATGGAGCTGAAGACCTAGGAAGATTGGGGTACCCCATACAAGACAGCTGGAGTCATCACCGGTAAGTGTTGATGCATTCGCCTTTCAGGCCAAACAAGTAACTTTCCACAACACCACTATTAACGGCCCATCTGGTTGGATGGGTTTTCTCCAGCTTTTTTTAATATAATTTAGGCTTGCGCTTCATCAAGTTGATCTCTATAATTAATCTATGATTAACACTGGACTTGCTGTCCCTGTACAAGTGACAGCTAAATTCTGTCACTTGTACAGAGACAGCAAGTCCAGTTCAATCAGTTTGAACCGTCACATTTGACAAATGAGTGTCTGGAACGAATAATGGCGCATCGACCTCCATAATTAATCTATGATTTCATTGATGGTTTCATAGATTAATTCAATTATAGAAGTCGCTGCATCATTTGCAATATTATAGTTCCAGAGACACTCGTATCTGCTTACAGCGCCAAAATGGCTTCAGTCAAGTATGTAGGTCCAAAAAAATTGAAAGCAGCCTCTCCAGTGTTAATCATACATTAATTATAGAACTCAGTGCCATCAAGCCTGATAGAAAACAATGGTCAGGTCTAGTTTGGAGCGCGTATCGTAGTCCAACATACTAACTATAGCCTCAATAGCCTAACGGACTGAAAACTGAAAGGTTGCAGGTTCAAACCCCCACCCGTTGCACTATTGTCGTACCCACTCCTAACACAAGCTTCTCGCTTATTTGGAGGGGAGAGGAGAATATACGTCAAGTACAGCTTGGCTAATATTCTTTTAAAAAGAAAAAAAAAAACACTAGACCAACGAGACAATAGTATCGACGGGTAAAAGGCTAATTGATCTAAGCGACATTTTGTAAAACTTGCAGGAAAACTGATCAAAGTTTTTTTTTAGGAAAAAAAATCATAAAAAAACAACTATTGGATAGTCTTTTATTTATTTAATCTATATATATAAAAGGCAAAGGTGACTGACTGACTGACTGATCTATCAACGCACAGCTCTAACCTCTGGACCGATCGAGCTGAAATTTGGCATACAGGTAGCTGTTAGGGCGTAGGCATCCGCTAAGAAAGGATTTTGGAAAATTTCAACCCCAAGAGGGTTAAATAGGGGGTTAAAAAATCGAACCTAACGTGAGCGAAGCCGCGGGTTAAAGCTAGTACAGTATAAAGACTATACAAAAGTTGTTTTTATGATTTTTTTTTTCAAAAAAAAAAAACTTTGATCAGTCTTCCTGCAAGTTTTACAAAATGTCGCTTAGATCAATTAGCCTTTCACCCGTCGGTATGATATCGAAACAAAAGTAATGAAACTGTAGTTATAGCCAACTTACCTGTGAACAACAGCCTCTGTATCCAGCCGATGTCTTTGGGCGCGTTCGAAGGGCGGCATGGACACGAGCAACCGAGCCAGCCCGTGCCGCACTCCCGGGTCCGGGTCATTCTCCACCGCCGTCATCAATGACGACAAGTCCTCCGGCTTGCCGTCCACGCGGACGAAATCCACTAGGCATTCGAATGCCGCCAGTCTTACGTCTAGGGACAAGGTATCAGGGATATTTACATCATAATTTTTTTTTTAATTCGATGACAAGATAGCCCTTGACTGCGATCTCAGCTGATGGTAAGTGACGATGCAGTCTAAGATGGTAGCGGGCTAACTTGGAAGGGGTATAGCAGTGTAAATTCAACCCATACCCCTAATCGGTTTCTATACGCCATCGTGCCGGAACGCTACGCTACGCTTTGACGGTAGGGTGGTAACTAGCCACGGCCAAAGCCTCCCACCAGACAAAGAGTATATCATGGAAAGAGTAAAAAATAGACAAAGATATAACAAATCTAAAAGCGCATTCATAAATTTTAAAAAGTAAGTTTGTTTGCAATAACAAACAAATTCCTCACTTTTTGAAGTGCTTAAGTTTCGGTATTAAAAAATTGATGCATCCCATTGAAATAAAGTATTGTTGCCTATATTTTGCGTAATTCTTCGACAGTATATACTTACCTAATGACCTCAGCACGCAGACCCGAAATAAAGCACAATACAATATACATATCACATATTGGGGTTGGTAACTTAACATACTTAAAATTACACAATAATATGTATTTTCAAATTCATTATGTTTTAATTAAATATTTTCTACACGTTTTCATTTTAACAAATGGAAGGGATCCAAAATGTCTTCTTATTCTTAGCAAAATATTGTAATTTCAGTTCACATACAGGCACACGCGCACGCGCACGCACACGCACACGCACGCACGCACGGGGTTAAAAATACAAGAAAAAAGACAAATTAAAGACAATTTCAATTTTCAATATACACTTGCGCTTACCTATATACTGTCCATACTGCGCGTACGCTCGGAACACGGACGGGATGCTGGGCAGGTGGCCGCACTGCTGCAGGCGCCTGATGGCGCGCAGGCAGCTCACCGTCACGGTGTTCTTGTAGCAGGGCAGCACCTTCTCCAGGTTCAGCACGCGCGTTATCTCCTCGAGCACCAGCTTGGTGTCCGCCGACAAAGAGTCCGCTGTTATCGGTGCACCCTGAACAATATAATTTAATATGAAATCTTTTTCAAAAATTTTTCAAATAGTTGAGCAAAGCATCTCATGGATCATGCGTCCTGTTCGTGAACGGGTGCCACCAACGGGAATGGGTGTGCTGTCTCCCCGTCTTGACATGCATTGGATTGTGTGTACCTACGTATGCATTTTTGAAGCTTCATTGTGGAAGCACTGTATACATAGCACAGTTTTGTTATCTATTGTAAAATTTTTTTTTTTGAAAAGAGCAAGTGCTGAGTTTCCTCAGCAGAATCTGCATTCCGAACCGGTGGTAGATTTATGACGTGTCATAAATTTTGAATTTGAATTCCTAAAATGAAGGCGTCAATTTCAATAAACGGTTCATAGAAATGAACAATTTACAACATAACGAGGAACGTGTCGCCTATCATATTGATGACAGCGCAAATCAGACCGCGGGCATATGCTACTTTTTGTTACAAACATAAAACTGGAAAGGGATGAAATAGGGGATAAAAGTTGGTATGAAATTCTTTCTCTAGAAAGAACGCAAAGCGTAGGCAAACGAAATGATTTAATGAAAATCTACACCAAAGGAGTTGGAATTTTGGTAGGTATTTTTGTGTACAATGGGGTGAAATAAGGGATGAAAGTTTTTATGAGAAAATTTTAATTATTGTTAATATTGGAAGATAGTTTCTTTCTACAGCGTAGGCAAAAACTAAGAAATGATATAATAAAAATCCACCCCAAAGGGGTTAAAAGGGGGGTTGCTATTCAGCCCCCCCTTTGTTTGTTGGGGTTTGTATTTTTGTGTACCTACATAACTAACATTTGATAGTTGAAGACCTGGATAGTAATATGTTACTGTAGGCTACTATTTATTCCGAAATAACAATGGGTGCCGCAGGATTTAAAAAAAAATACTCCACGCAAACGAAGTCGCGGGAAACGGCTGGTTTTTTAATATATTTGGACGCACATATGCAATAAAGTGTCAACCCACACAACTTATCAATTGAAAAGTTAACTTTATTCTTTTGCATTATGTATGTACTTCATTTGACAAAGTTTTGTGGGTTGACACTTTATTGCATATAGTGCGTCCATTTATCCTACTTACAGGCTGTAAAACAGATATAACGGGCGTGATGGTGGCGGCCAGCGCGTCGACAAGAGATGCCTTGTAGTAGTTGTCCGAGAAATGGTTCTTCGAGTTGTCGTTGTACTTGAAGAGGTCGAGAAGGAATCTGACCACTTCTGGCGGGCAGATTCCGTGTATATTCCTTAAACCTAAACAAACAAATTTAAATTCAAATTCCATTTATTTCATGTAGGCCACCTTGTAGCTCTTATGACACGTCATAAATCTACCACCGGTTCGGAATGCAGATTCTGCTGAGATGAGCCGGTAAGAAACTCAGCCTACTCTTTTCAAAAAGAAATTTTTTTTACAATAGGTAACAAAACTATGCTATGTATGTGTATACAGTGCTTCCACAATGAAGCTTCAAAAATGCAAACAAAATTATTATCACCATTATCAAGATTTCAACTTATAGATGACTTCCACTGCTGGACAAGCCTTTCCCAACATGCGCGCCATGAGAGAATTTTGTCTACCCATTTACACGTGAAATCCCATACAAATTCACGAGGGTAGACAAAATTTTCTCGTGGTGCGCATGTTAGCCCTACTGGTCATTAGCCTTTCTCATTCCAGCCATGTCCAAACCCCCTCTTGAAGCAGAAAAACGAAAACAAAAACAGAAAATCGGATGACGGATCTAAATATATTGCTGTCTCTTTCATAATGTTTCCTGCACAAAGGGATAGACTACATTTAGACCTGTCAATTTATTTAACAGATTGTATGTTAACAGAATTAGCCACAAGGTGTATAACAAAATTAACCACAAACTAACTAGACTTGGTATATTCGTGCCATCCCTATTTCATCGTATTCCATAAAATTTCCTGCGAAAAAGGATAGAAATATATTTGGATCTGTCATTTTTGAGTAGTTTAGGAACTAGCCACGTAGTTATTTTTAGTTTGGATGGAGATACGAAGTACTGAACAGAATATAAAAAGAAAAAACAATCTTACCCGCCATGGCCACTGGAATGGTTTTCTGCAGGAAGTAATGCTGAAGGTTGTCAAAGTTGTTTTGCTTGATGATGTGCGGCGCGGCGAAGGAGCCGAACATTTTGCGGAATATCGTCAACATGGCCGGTGGGCCCGCCCAAGAACTTATCATGGCGTTTGCCACCTGCAATGAATCTTTGTTACAAACAGATCCCTTTGACTACCTCCCTGACGCAGTAGTGAACGTTATGGTCTTATAAAATTGGGAGGTCTTGGATTCTATTCCCAGATCAGGGGGGCGATTCAGACCTGTTCGATAACATACCGTGTCGATGCGGTTAGATATCGATCTCGTATAAAAAAAATTTGTCATGTGATTCAGAGCGTTTGGTTTGAGGATACGATTCGGTATCGACTACGTTATCGACATCGACAAGATACATTCGATAACAAGAGCATTTACGAATTGAAAATATATGTTATCGTACGGTAACAAACCGAATCGATCGATAAATAAGTTATCGGAACGGTCTGAATCGGGCGGTAGGCCGTAAAACGTAATGGGTTTTTCTGACAAGAAATTCTCAGTACTCGCCCGGAGTTAAGTTGGGGGTGAGTCACCCCCGTGCCTCGGAGAGCACGTAAAGCTGTCGGTCCTGCGCCTGATCTCTCTACGGTCGTGTCGGATTTGCGTCCCATCGGACTATAAGAGAAAGGGAATAGAAAGTGCACTTTGGGCACACACTTGTGCACTAAAATATCTCCCGCGCAGATGGCTAATCTCTATGGACCCTGGCCGAATTCGGTATTTTGTCTGGTACCGCCAAGCGATTTAGCGTTCCGGCACGATGGCATGAAGAAATCGATTAAAGGTATAGGTTGAATGTACACTGCCATATATCCCTTCCAAGTTAGTCCGCTACCATCTTAGACTGCATCATCACTTACCGTCAGGTGAGATTGCAGTCAAGGACTATCTTGTCATCGATTTAAAAAAAAATATTTCTACTGTCTCCAGAACATACCTTTGTCAAACAATGAGCAGCTCGGCACCTAATCTTGTAATACGTTTGCTCGTTCTCTATGGTATCTGTCAAGGCCTTCCTCGTAGCGGGCTCCGGATAGTTATGTAGGGCGTCTATGGCCTCGCTCTGAGCTGTGACGTCACGCTCGTGACGTAATTGGTATTGCCACTGGTAGTCGGGCTGGGATATCACCGTACTACGTAGTAGGGACATCTCTGGGTCCAAGCGGATCCATAATACTGGAGAATCGCTGATAAGAGACGATAGATGAAATTAAAGATAATATTATTATGGTTGTTACTTGAATTTGATGTGTTGATTTATTAAAAGTTCCCAGATTAGATTTTAATACAGCACAGCCCGTTTAGTCTAGTTCTAATTTAGTCTATTATGAAAGTATTCTTGTATACTGAAGCATAGGACTGTATACATATAGATTAAGAATAGACTTAGAGTGAAGGAGCTAAAGAAAGAAAGTTATTGTGATTCAAGTGATAAGAATTATTTTGTAAAGGACATTGATTAAAGTACTGTTTTACTATGTTGATGGATTTTATTTGAAATGAATCATAATAAAACAAAGATGTCGGATGAGAATCATAGATCGGCTCTCCAGTTCCGACACCTATACTGCCGTCATAAGGAAAAAAAGCGCATTTGTCATTATTTTCGACATTGAGTTAGACACATATTCGGCGTCAGTACAAAAAAACGCATCTACCAGTACTTACCAGTATTTTAAATTTTGTTTAAACTTAGCACAGTGATAAGTTTAAACAAAATTTAAAAATACTGGTAGATGCATCTTTTTGTTTTTTTTTTTATTCTAAATTTTTAAAGGGTCGTTGAATCTCTTACAGTAAATGAGATTATGCCAGACCCATAATATCCTAATTAAGTTACAACTATTCTTAAAACTAAAACTACCTGATGCCGAATATGTGTCTAATTCAATTTCTAAAATGACAGATGCGTCTTTTTTCCTTATGATGGCAGTTGTTCGCGCCAAAACGCTGCTGTGTGCAAATACCATATACCTATTTCCTTTAACGCATTCTCTCCCCCGCATACCTTTCCTCACCCCCGCTGGATCGGTCATCGGACCACACTCAGTTAAAATCCGACCTCGGCCGTGAGATCTGTGCCAATGTAAGCCTCAATAGCCCAATGGTTAAAGGTGCGGACTGAAAACTGAAAGGTTCCAGGTTCGAGCCCCACCTGTTGCACTATTGCCGTACCCCTCCTAGCACAAGTTTTCCGCTTATTTGGAGGGGAGAGGAGAATATAAGTCAAGTTCAGCTTGGCTAATATTCTTTAAAAAAAAAAAAAATTTAAAATGTAAAAAAATTATTTTCGCTGATCTTCAAAATCACGCCACGCGACCCTCGAACCGCGCCTACGCTATATTTTTTTGGAAAAGTGCATTTTTGGATTCGGCGAGTGCTCCTTCCTCTCTCGCGCACACAGCAGTATATCCACTTACTCCATAGCGGTGAGGTCCATGTCGACCTCCTCGCCGGTGCACAGCGGGATCTTCTTCTTCTTGTTGCGGCGGCTCTTGCTGTGGCACGTGATGTCGGCCTTCACCACGGTGTTCTCGATCTGCAGCGTGTGCTTGAACGTGCCGTCCAGCTCCTGCAGCTGCACCAGCAGCGGCCCCACGTACTTCCTGATGCCGCGCTCGTGCACGGCGTCCTGCCGTATCTCCAGCTCTATTGTGTTCCTGTTAACGACATTTCCACAGCTTACATCTTATCGTGAACGGGACACGGGTGCCACCAACGGGAATGGGTCTGCTTTGTCTTCCCATCTTGACATGTGTTGGATTATATGTATTGCATTTTTTAAGCTTCACTGTATACGTAGCATAGATTGGTTACCTATTGTAAATTTTTTTTTTTTTTTTTGAAAAGAGCAACTGCTAAGTTTCTTGCCGGTTCTTCTCAGCAGAATCTGTATTCCGAACCGGTGGTAGATTTATGACGTGTCATAAGAGCTACAAGGTGGCCTACATGAAATAAATAAATTTTGAATTTTGAATTTTTTTGAATTTTACGAAAGATACCTAATATTGCACACCTAAATTAAAAGTGAAACAACTCAAATAACTCCCCGTCGATCTGTTTCCTAGTACATATTGTACCTATTTTTTTTATATAAATTGATAGTGTAATGTACACTATCAATTTATATCAAAAATTGGTAAACCCTTGTAAGTGCAATTTTAGTTTTACCTGCTCCCCGCCTATTATAAATACGAAAGTTAGCGAGGATTTTTATTACTCTTTCAATTAAAAACTACTGGACAAATTTTGATGAAAATTCACAATTTAGTAGCTCACACACAACACACATCAGAATAGCACATATGATATATTTTATCTCGGAAAATAAAAGAATTCCTGCGGGAATCAAAAACCCCTAATCCGCGCGGATGAAGATCAACTAGTAAAATAACATTAAAACTTCGCCACTTCTCTTCACTATTAAGAATTCTAGGGTCTACCCACCTTTTCCTATTAAACACAGAAGTCAGTTGAAACTTGGCATGCCCTCCTGTGCGTACCCACTGATCGACAAAAACAGCCATATCCTTCCCAGTAACGGTGAATATGGCTTTGACGAACAAATTGGTAGACAGCAGCAGTTGGCCCCAAAACCCGCTGCCAATCTTGGTGTTGGCGGCGTTGGTGGCCAACGAGAGCTGCTTGTTGAACACTTGCAGCAGCAATTCTTGGCCAATCCTCTGTTCCAACATTCGAAGCACCAGATGGGATTTCTTCCGCATTATCTGGACAAAGAACATAACCTTATTAGATTAAGTTGATAGTTCACAATATTTTTTTTTTTGTTGTGAGATTGGCTTGCCCTTCACTAAAATCAATGATGGAAAGCACTAATGAGGTCTAAGTTGGAGCGCGCCTACCTAGAAGATGCCTATAAACTCTTGTCTTGAAGCTACTCAAATTATACGTGGCGGGAAGCATTAAACAAAACCTTAACACTAAAATAATAACAGTAATAATATTGGAGCCTGTCTCCCAATCGAGAAGTCCTGTTTATTACTACCTACCAGGTTCGCATTTCTGACTTTTTGGAGTTTTAAAATAATTAGATACCTAACTTGCTTTAACGGTGATGGAAAACATCGCGTTGAAACTTTATTGGTGAAAAAGTGAAGATGATGAAATTTTATTGGTGTTGATGCGGCTTTATAGTTTAGTCTATTGGAAGGCTTTGGCCGTGGCTAGTTACCACCCTACTGTCAAAGACGTGCCGCCAAGCGATTTAGCGTTCCGACACGATGGCGTGTAGAAACCGATTAGGGGTAAGGGTGGAATTCACACTGCTATACCCCTTCCAAGTTAGCCCGCTACCATCTTAGACTGCATCGTCACTTACCATCAGGTGAAATCGCAGTCAAGGGCTATCTTGTCATCGAATAAAAATAAATAAATAAAAAAGTGGAAAATTACCTCGATATATCTCGGTGACATGGTGTGCACGTTTCGTACTGGGAAGTAGAAAACGTCTTTGAGCTCGACGCGCGCGCCGCTTGCCGGCGGTTGCCAAGGATCTAGTACTATCCCACCATATTGTTCTTCGTATCCTACTACCTAGGAAATTACAAAAAGCTATTAAATAGTGCCTAGATATTGGGCCAATAAGCTCAGCCAATTTGATCAGGGCCACTGATTAAATTGGCTACACATCGCAACATTTTTTTATTTTGGTTTGTCCTTCAATCGCAAAGGGAGCAACAGTTCAAAGTAATTTTTTGCATGGTTATAGTCAACTATAAAGTCTCAAGACTTTGGAGAGAAACAACGGTTACCTTCTATCCCAGAAAAAAAAGACTCCCTCGGGATTTTTTAAAATCTAACTCCATTAAAAATCGGGAAGTATTTGGAAGCATTTTTGGCCACCGTCATTCACCGATTGCATTTGGCCATTGTGTAATGCAGCCATAATAATGAAAAAATTAGCAGATCTTATAGATCATACTCCCACTTCTCACGATAATGAGGATTTTAATACACAAATCTAAAAATATAATGTATTATAAAAAAATACTGCCCACCTCTTGCAATTCCTGGTGTACCCAATACCTATACTCATTATTCCCGAAACATTTCTTAGAGTACAATCCACACAAGTATTCTGGTATTCCTTTGGCCAACCACAAGTCTGACCAATTTTGCATAGTTATGAAACAACCAAAAAATTGTTCGGCAACTGCTTGGGCCATAGCTTTTCTGCTTATATACGTTTGGTCGATGATAGCAATGGAGTGCAGTAGATGGGTGCTAAGTACTGACATAGTAGTATATGCTGTTGCGTCGTCTTCGGTCTGAAAATAATCCATACTATTCGTGCTAATCCTTACTAATATTATGTAATGCGAAAGTCTGTTCGTTTGTTGGTTTATCCTTCAATCACGCAGCTATGGCACGAAGCAACAGATTGACGTGATTTTGTGCATGATTAATTTGGAGAGTGACATAGGTTACCTTTGGCTCTGACGAGGATTTGGAAAGTGACATAATATGCTACCTTTTACCCCAGAAAAACAGAGATTTTCTGCAGACTATGAAAAACCTAACTCCAAGCGGAGAAAGTCGCGAGGATAAACTAGTAATATTACAAATGCGTAAATAACTCTATCTGTTTCATTCTTGCACTTTCTGTGGTATCTTACGCCTAAACCCTTGAAGCAATTTTGACAAAGTTTGTAGGAAGGACATAGGATACTTTTTATCCCAGAATATCAAAGAGTTCTTACATGGGAATTTAAATCGCAGGCATTAGTAATAGTAGCACATTTCAATGTTAAAATAATTGTACATTTTTTATTTTACAAGACCACGCCAAAAAGCAGTCTTGCAAGAAAAGGGAAGACCGTGCAAGATCTTGCATTTGTGGCCGCAGCCTTAGATACTCACTTCATCCACAAATACTTGTTTATAACAAGGATAGGGATATCTGGTTGAGAGTGTCTCTTCATAAAATTCGAACGCCTCGTGTAGGTATCGCACTGTGTTCTTGAGTATTTGCATCAGGTGGGGCAAACAGTAGTGTGTTACTTCATTCATGTGAGGGTCTACATATGTTTCGAATGGTCTGAAAATAATGTGAACTTTTAGTATTTTTGCCAATTATAATTAATGAAAAAATTGAAAAACTAACTAATGAGTTATGGTCATTCCAGCTCAAATTGTTAACTGCAATGCATCTTTTATGTCTACGATTCATTAAACAGATGTCAACAAACATTAAACAGATGTGGTCCAAAGTAGTAATAAAACTAAGAAAGGCTTACCTACAGTTGGACTGTAGGACTTAATATAGTTCTATTCCTAGGGTTTAATTTTGATAGTTCTTGCCAAATTTCTACTTCACTCACTAACTAGGACCATATTTTTTTGCTTTGAACTCTCTGATTTTCTGGGACAAAAGGTGCTATAAGGTAACATCCTACATCTGTCTCATATCTTTCAACCAATCTTTTTTTTTTTAGCCAAGCTGTAGTTTACTAAAATCCTATTCCCTCTAAATAAGCGGAAATCTTGTGCTAGGAGTAGGTACGACAATAGTGCAACGGGTGGGGTTCGACCCTGTGACCTTTCAGTTTTGAGTCCGCACCTTTAACCGTTGGGCTATTGAAGCTTTACGTAAATTATTGGTAAACATATTTTCGTACAATATTAAGTGTGGAAGTAAGTATTACCCAATAGCAACAGCGATGTTTGGCGCACACACCGGTGTATTGACGACATAGTGGAATGTTTTCCGTCTATGATCAGAATCTCTGATTTTCTGGGTTCTTAGAGGTTTTTCTAGGTTCTTCTATAAGGTTAGATCCTACATCTGTCTCATGTCTTTCAACCAATCTTGGCGAGATACCATGCAAGGCATTTCGTCAAGATCGTTTTAACAGTTGAGCCATAAATTGGTATCGGTAAACGTCTCGACCCCTCCGTAAAACAAGGTCTCATCTGCTAAATTCATAACTTGAGATTTGAGTCTTGCAGATGTGACTTTCAATGCTCAAATTTCAAGTTGTGAATTTAGCAGATGAGACTTTGTTCTACGGAGGGGTCGATATTTTCGTACAATATTAAGTGTGGAAGTAAGTATTACCCGATAGCAACAGCGATGTTTGGCGCACACGCCGGTGTATTCACAACATAGTGGAATGTTTTCCGTCTGTGATCAGGCGTGTAAACTACGTCGAGTAGCTCCCCACAAGACACTGCAGTGAGCGCCTCGTCCACTGTAAACTCCAACTTCCACGTGCAAGGCTCTGCAAAGCTGTCCACGCATGGGAACCAGAGACGCGCCGAGTGGCCATAGGTAAACATGTGGGCTGATTTCTAAAAAATTAAGGGTTTAAATGGAAGTAGGAAAAGCAAAATAAACCTAGCATTGAATTATTCATATTTGCTAGAGTTAGCATTCTCAAATCTCAAAATTCGCATTTTCCTGATTTTATTTTTTTAAGGGCTACCTGAAAGAGCAACCTCTCTAAATATATTTTTTTCAGTAAGTTTATATTTTTTTATTCAAACTTTTGCTTTTCTTGGTGTGCAATACATAATTTTCCATACTATTTGTCTAAAATACATTTTAAACAATTAGAGTGCTGCACAGGTACTTATAAAATATTAGGTATTAGAATAAATTACTATTTTATTTTTGTTTATTTTTTCTCTCTATAAGTATACAAACATAATACATATTTTATTTACCTCAGCCAAAGTCCCTTCTCCCTCTGGCACAACAAAGTGCATACCACCCTGAGGCGACTCCAATGAGAACTCAATGCCTATCCTGAGTCCTCTCCCCTCCCCTACTAGATGGGCCGCATCATCTGGCACTTGTACGTGAAGCTCCCCAGAGTTGTGGTCTGGGTCAATTTTTTGTGCAGCTGCTAAATGATGTTGAGAGAACACTTCCAGCGACCTCCTACAGTATACAATAATGATTTATTACTTGAAGAACTGTTATTTTTTTTAAGTAGCTTATAGATTTATATAATGTGATTAACTAGTGCTTGACTGTAATCAAACCTGCAGGGTGAGCATGGGCAGGAGACAAAAACTTTATCCCTAATTTTATCCACGGACAAGAGATAAAATTATCTCCTATCGAGAAATATATAAGTATATCCACTGAAGATATTATTTCCATCAATTTGCCCATGCTCAACAGGTGGATAAAACTGAGCGAGGGTATAAACATTTTGTCCTTTCCCCATGGATAATATGTCCCCTGCCCATGCTCACCCTGCTGATGGCCTAAATTGGAATATGCTTAACTAAAAAACGACTATTGACTTTTAGTTTGAGGGTATCAAAATGGTAGCTAGTCGGAAATATGGAAGCCAGAAAGGCACTCTAAGAATCACTTTTTATTATTTATTTTTAAATTTTACTTAATACTATATATATATAATAATCAAAAATCTAACTGATTAGTATTTTTGGTTACTATTCATTATCCATTTCATATCAATCAAGATTTTTTGTATGGATAATTCTTAATGAGAGCATGCTTAGTAGAATATGACTGATGCTTAAATAATGCAAAAAAATGGTTTTAAATTAGATTTTTGTGTTTAAGTGGAATATCCAAAAAAAATTAATTTAGAACAGTATCAAATGAATTGATACTGTTATTGAAAAACACTTGAGGTGCCTCAAAAGCAAAAGACATTGTAATGATTAAACTTTCGAAATGACATATTTAGAATACTTACGTGTTTGGATCACTTTGGCAAATATCCAAGAAGGGGTCGAAATATTGAAAGTTTGCTTCATACTGGTCATTTAGACAAACACGATATATGCGACACTGCTTAGCATTAAGCCTGATATAACGTAAGTTATCTGTCAGCGGTACTACTGTCAACTCAACAAAGCCCTAGAAATAATAGGAATTTATTGACTTTCACAGGTAAGAGTATAAATTATATATGTAAGTATTGAAGGAATTACAGTAATTAATGTTAAGACTTAATGTTCTGTTTACCTCCAATCAAGATGTACTATTAACTGATATAATTTTTTGCCAAATTTGGTTAAGATTAAAATTTGGTTTTTGGAACGCTTGTTTATTTAAAGCTGTTGGAGACACCAATACTTAGCTAAAATTGAAAGTAAACATTGTATATAAATAGGTAAAGAAGTCTTACTCACAATAACACTTCTCCTCTCAAAACTAATTCCAGTTAAACTGAGGATCTGATGGGCTGTAAAAATAAAATAAAAACATAAACATGAACATTAAGTTTCAAACACTGCAAGCCAACATAATATCTTAGATACTTATAATTTAAATGGGCGACAATTGTCGCCTGTCCGCTCCTTCTTCATGGTTTGTAATAACTTTACATAAAATCATTCATTTGAGTTTTAAGAACATTTTATTTTATAACATTATTTAATTATTTATTAAAAAATTAGGAAGGTATTTCCTAAACCATCAACGACCACAAACAATTATTGACATTGACAACTGTCTACGATTGACAAATAACAATGACATTGATAGTTATTGACATGAACATAGAGAATAAATTTCTATCTATAGACTAAAGAAAAGTAGGTACCTACCTAATAAAAAAAATCACGTTCATGCCGTTCATGCCTTTAGAATAGATAGGTACCTATCTACAGTTGCGTGTACCTGAAAGAGATAGATAATAACCTCTATCCGCGGTTATTACGGAGAAGCTTAAAATAAAGATTTCTTTGTTCTTGGTTTTTATCTTTTCAGCCTAAAAATATGTTTTTGAAGCTGTCTTTTCACTATGGGATGTAATATATACCTATTATAATATCATATATATATATATATATATATATAAACTACCTACCTAGGTACCTACCTAAATCCCATCGCAATTGGCCCAATTCATAGATCTTAAAGTCCTAATGGAATTAGGAAACACCTAATTCTTAGGTTCCTACTACTCTATGTATAAGTTGTTTATGGGTCGACTCAAATTCAAAAGAGCTAGAACCCAGAGCTTAGACACCATTTATAAAATAAATAAATAGAGATGTCCCTACGATAGTTTGCCAGTTCCAAATGTTTACAATCGAATTGATCAAATGATGCTTATCAGTTTTTGAATGACTCTAATATTATAAAATTTTCTTTAAATGATCATTTAGTATCCGAATAATTATGAAAAGCTTTACTCAAAATATTATAAAATTCAGATCATATAAAATACTGAAAATTAGATAACTGATATTAGGTATTTACTGCATACCATAAATTATAATTTATGGTATCTAGTAAATAACTATTAATAATATGTTAACATTGTGTTCATGGTGACGAATCAAACTGATTAGTAGTTATTTTCTGTTACATACAAAAATGTGCAATCTGTAATCGTTCGATTCTTCAAGAATGAATAAATTTCAATTTGAACAATTATTTTCACTAGAATGAATCGAAAACCTACAATCGAATAACATAGTGGAATAGCGGGTTCACTAATGATTAACAAAAAACGTTAAACAAATGATCATTTCACAAAAAACGTTTTAAAAGCTAATGAAATCACAAAGGTCGTATTCCACAAACTAATCATTTTACAAAAGATCATTTTACAAATATTCTATTCGCAAATGTTTTATTTTGCAAATGTGCTGGATGTTAAAATATCATTTTAAAATTTATTATTTCACCAAATTCGCAATTTGGTGAAATAATAAATCCGCCGTATTACATTGCGGCTAGCTGTTATCAAAAACAGGGCCATTTTGAAATGCAATGGGCTACGCCAGAAGACTCGCTCCGTCGCCCCTTCATTCAGCTTCGCCTACTCGACCTTCGTTTCGTTACGGAGGTCGCCGGCTCGCTTCGCTCGCCACCTCCCCCCTTCGCTCCACTCGGCCTCGTAGGCTCGCTTCATTCAGGACCTCCTTCGCGAGCTTCTGGCTTCGCGCTTCATAAAAACACTCTAGGGGTAGGACAGACAAGACTACGTGGAGTCGGGGTTGGCCATTTCGGTTCTGGCGTAGCCCATTTAATTTATAGCGAAGCGCAGCTCCCGCCACAGCCTTGAACAGTTCATTTTATCAAAAAAAAATGCTACATGTAGTTTTACTAATTAACACAATTAAGAAATCAATTGTTTGTCAAATATTATTTTATGAAATCACAATTTGTCTAGTAATTTGTTTTGTCAAGTGAATTATTTGTGGAACCAGAAGTTTTATAATGATCAATAAATAATTCATAATTTTGCTAAACGTTGTTTGTGGAATGACACTTTGTTATTTGTTTTTTGTGAATTGATCGGTCACCGGAATAGCGCGTTCGAATGAAACATTAACAGTTGGCCATCTCTAGTTATGGTTTCAATTTCAATTTCATTTCATCTGTCAAAATAAATAGGGAAAGATTAAAGAAGTGGATTGGATATTACGATAAATAGATTTATTGCTCTATTATTTATTGTGTCCTAAATTAATAACTTCGTGTGAAAGTTTAATTTGAATAATAAACCTGAAAACAATTTTCATGTTTACTTTTGACCTTACCAATCAATATGTGGGACTCACCATACTTGACTTGTTTGGTTCTTTATATATTTTCTTTTCAAATTATCGCGACTAATTCTCGCACTTCGAATATTTGGAAATTGGACGTTGCAGAAGGACAAATTGTTGACGGTAATTCGTTGCCTCAGGTCAGTTGTGTGTGCCATGTTTCTATCTAAGTTTTATATAATCAGTACAATTGATATTCATTATACAGGTCTACTTTACATTTTATACGGTAAACTCGTTAGCCTTGAATAAGAGGATATTTTTATGGAAAAAAAATAACTTACAACATCTAAATTATTCAATATATCTTAAAGAAATCTTGCTTTCACTTTTAAGTACTAGGTACCTTACAAAAAAATTTATTGATAAGTATCTGTGTTATTATTAGTTCTAAAAAATTAAATTTATCGTAAGGCAGAAATAACAATAATATTAGTTTATCTAAAAATACATGATGAGATAATTATATGAATTTTCAGGATGATACTGTTAAAACTAAGATCAGTGAAGAAGATACAGTATTCAATATAATAACATCAACAGTGTACTATGGCAACACATGGACAAAGCATGGCTTTGATATGTTTTGTACAGATTGCCAGATGTATGAACAGCAAAGGTAAAACTTAATTTTGCAATGCCCTTTAATAGAGTAATCTTACATTTATATCCCGCTAAAGAAAAAAAATATTATTTTAAGTGTGCGCTTAATTAATTATTTAGCGGATTAAAAAAAAATTGTCATTTTTGAGTTTCGGTGTTTTACATAGGGGCTGTCGATATGCGAGTACAGAATCTCTAAAGTTTTACCAAATTGTAAGTTACTTTTTAGGGCTAGTGGAGAAAACAGTGACGAGACATCAGCAAGAGAAGCAAATGGCAGCGATTTGGACGATGAATACTTGGACTGTGGCAAATCTGTCAATTTCACATACTATGACAACCTCGTTGGAGTGCAGAGGCGACACAGACATCCTAACGTGCCTGAACCCCAGGTTAAAAGGAATTTTACATTAACTCGGCAAAATAGTTGCAATACAGTAGTAATAGTAATCTAAATAGACCAATGGTTAAAGGTGCAGACTAAAAGCTAAAGTCGATTCCTAGCTATTGCACTATTGTCGTACCCACTTCTAACATGAGCTTTCTGCTTAAATGGAAGGGAGCTTTATATAAGCAAAAAGTTTGTGTCAGGATCACCTGCTCGGATTTTGAAGTGAGCACAGCTAGCTGGAGTGATCCAGCAGGGAACCTTACCCGCAGAATCACGCTAAAAGGGCGGCCGTCGCCTACTTGCAGAGACAATTCCCACTAAGGTGAAGATGATGGAGGGGAGAGGAGAATAGTCAACTTCTGCTTGGCTTATATTCTTGGAAAAAAAAACTAATATAAAAAACTAATATAAAAAAAAAACTAATATAAAAATTATATTCTTGGAAAAAAAAGTCTATGGAAGTTGATTAACATTGGAATCTACTGTTCATAAGTATGCATAGTAGATTCCAATGATCCATCACAGAAGAAATCTCATAGAATGCTCATGATTTTTTGAAAATTAATTGTTAATGTTCTAATCAATGGTGTGGTTTTTGCAATTTTAATTGTTCTTTGCATCATTTGGACTTTTAAATTTTTTAGGTTGCCCTTATATTCACAAAGAAGAAAGCATTCAAGAATGGTGTAACAGAATTGGACATAAATGCACTGGAGAAACGCCTGAAGAAGGCAAAAAGGGAGAAACCAAAGTCAGTGCAGCTTTACAATCAAATCGGTAACTTCTGGAGGATCAAAGGTGACACCAGACAGTCGATCGAGTGCTTCCGACGGGCACTTGCAGTCTCACCGTACAATGCTGAAGTGAGTTTCAATATTTTTCCCATATAATCCACTTCAAGTGGATTCGTTTTTCTAAATATCTTACCAGTGTGTGTGTGTTTGTTCTTCAATCCCGCAGCAAAAAATCGATTTGTCTGGTGGGAGATTTTAGGTGTGGCTAGTAACCACCCTACCGTCAAAGAGTTGCCGTCAAGCTATTTAGCGTTCCATCACGATGGCATGTAGAAACAGTTAATTGGTATGGATTGAACACCGCCATACCCCTTCCAAGTTAGCCCGCTATCATCTTAGACTGCATTGTCACTTACCATCAGGTGAGATCGCAGTCAAGGGCTATCTTGTCATCGAATAAAAAAAAAATTGTTAAATTCTCGCATTGAACAACTTTCTAAAAAAATGCCTATTGATACATAGATGATTTACTTAACTTTTTTTTTACTTTTTTCTTGTAATTCTTGTAAGGTGCTGCTGAACCTAGCGCGGGTGCTGTTCACGCTGCAGTACCTCGACGACGCGATCTACCTGACGCGCCGTTCGCTGGAAGTGCAGCCGCCCGACCGCAGCGCGTGGCAGCAGTACTTCACTCTCGGCGAGATATTCAAGGCGTATGGACACTATCAGGTACATTGGCGTCTGACTTAAGTAATTTTTAACTGAGGAACTAAGATTTTCAATACAAAAACTGTTGATGCCTGTGAATTCGTTCGAGTGGCTAACTTCTGGGATATAAAGTAACCTATGTGTTATTCTAGACCAATTTCAGCCAAAGCGGTTAGGTTGTTGTGGCATGATTGAGTAACAAACATCCATCCATCCATACATCCAAACTTTCGCATTTATAATATTAATAGAATTACTTCATTTGGAATTCAATAGCTGACTGAGAAATTCCACCAGAACAAAGGCCGAAAATTAGACAAACCTATTTGTAGGTTTCACACCCTGTCGTTAAATATCCTACAGACTTCATTTGAACTCGCACATAAAGGGGCCTTGCGCGAGGCCCCTTTATGTGCGAGTTCAAATCTGGGTTACTAACTAGAAACTTTTTTTAATATACATTTCAGTATTCTCTGCTCATTATCATGTGTTCTGCTGTGTGATCCTCTAAAAAATCATTGCTACAGTGTGAAGTTTATTCGCCTTTGATTGGCCGTAACTCACTCGCTACTCATTGGCTAACTGACTGTAGTAATGATTGATGCAGTTTTTACAGAATCGGCATGCAGGATTTGCTACTGTATTCACAAAAATATGGTAGGATTTCTGCATTGATTTTGTAAATAGGTACTGAAAGGTAAGGGCCTCGCGATGCTACTTCAACCGTCTAGATTAGTCGATCCGCGCTACGCCACTGATGGACGCCCTTATTTATGCAGGAAGCAGCTGTGCACCTCAAACATGCGCTGGATTTGCGGCCCGACTTCGAGCCCGCGCTGGTCGCGCTGAAGGACATCGAGAACACACCCGAAGCCACTGTGCACGTGTACACGCTCCTTATCATCATTTGCTTGGTAAGGATAACTAGGAATGATATAAGTCACCCCGAGGAGGCTATACTCATTCCAGTCAAGAAAGTGCTGCTGTTCCTGGTGGCAACGAGTATCGGCGAGGAAATTTAAATAGTGGTGAGCACAATAGACCGGCGACGGTCAACGTGCTACAGGGACTTATGCATAGCCGCAACACAAGAAAGAAGAAAGAAGCCACGCCGCGCAGTCGAATGTACAAGAACATAGGCAATGTTAAAAATGAATTATTTCTTACTGATTACTATTAAAAGTCCGAGGTTCGTGCTCGGGAACGAACCCGCGATCCTCCAAATAGGTTGATGTCTTAGCTTAATCGTGTGCCCCAGGTATACACCTATACATATAATATAATACTCGTTTACAAGTAATACTTGTTTCGTTGAGGCTATTATTTATTTGAATAACATCACCGTCCCGCAGGTGATGGGTGTGCTGCTAGTGATCCTATCGTCGGTGGACTGCGGCAGCGACGCGGACGAGCATAAGACGCAGCGTCACTTCAACCGCGCGATGGCCATGCGCTCCTTACGCGGCGTCGCGCTGCCCGGCGCGCGCAGCCGCAAGAAGGGCGGCTCCTAAGCGCCTGCCAGCCCAACGGATGTACCCGCCCCTGAGTTTACAACCTCTGCAAGTAAGCTTGGAAAAATGTCTACAAACAGAACTATTTTTTTCTTTAATGACAACACTATTAAGTTGTCAAGTGTCATAACCTCTGCGTATGCCCTTACAGCTTGTAAAAGAGTCTACTGTAATATTTTTTTATGACAACACTATTAAGTTGTCAAGTGTCATAACCCTGTTAGTACACAGCTTATAGCTTGGAAAAGTCTAGAAACAGGACTATTTTTTTTAATGATAACATCCTATAATGTTGTCAAGTGTCAACTCCTGCAAGTATACTTACAGCTTGAAAAAAGTCTAGAAACTACTATTTTTTATAACAACACTATTATGTCAAGTGTCATAACCCCTGCAAGTAAACAGCTTCTAGCTTGGAAAAAGAAACTGAACTAATTTTTTCTTTCATGAAAACACTGTTAACTTCTTAAAAGCACTGACTTACCTAGGAACTATCAATTGTTTCTAGGAAGTTGCTAAGCAATGGTTGTCATTCAATTGTTAGTAAAACCGTGAACATTTTTGTCCGACGAACTTTTCTATAGCTATTTATTTTAATGTTGTGCTTATATTAAGATACCAGGACCCTCCAAGGCCCCCTAAAATAAAAGTCCTCTGCGTCAAGGCCCCATATTGTTCCATACAGATTTTGTCTGCAAAATTAAGAATGTTGTTTCTTGCATATTTCGATTGTATACCTTATTAGTTCCTATTAATGCAACGTGTTTTAGTAAGATTAAATAGTTTAAGTTCATTTGTAATTTCTATAATTTGTGAAGTGAATTTTCCTTAAAAAAATTAAAATTATTTATTACATTTGTTGTACTGTGCCAAAATTTTTCAGTACTTTGATAATTTCTTAAATGCGTCATATTCCTAAAGCAAAGTAAATTTTTAACTGTAATATTTATATTTTATGCCAGATTTTTCTTCAGCCATTTCTTACTTTGATCAAGAAACAAATACATAGCGCATATTAATTTTTAAAGTACTTACTGATTAATGCTCAATAATTAATAACAATATACGGCCAATTAAAGGTATTACTAAGTAATTTATTTTAATAAGTTTGTTACGGTCTAATTTTTTTCTTGTTTTTGTAATAAATCAAAATAGCCTAAGAAAATGAAATCAATACTTTCGTTTACTTTATTGTTTTAAACATATTGATACATGTATGTTAAATTTTGGTTACTTTACCTGCCAATGGGACAATGGTCTCTAGTTTATCTTTTATTAATAAACTTAAGTAAAACAAGTGGCGTTATGAAGGTTCCAACTGTCTAGGCATGAAATATAAGTTAGCCTGAAGATTAATCAAGTCCTTCATATTATTGTCATGCCATTTTGTAAATTGGCAAATTGTCGTAAGTTTTCAAAGTTTAGTACAAAAATGCATTGTTGAATGTGTTCCTCTAAGTGCCTGTTAAACATTTTACTGTCGAACATTCATGAGGTTGAACCAATTTGGTTAACTTTAATTCATTTCACTTTTACTTACCTGTTGTAGGCATGACGAAGGCAAAATAATAATAATCAATTTTGTCTTCGACAGAGGTCAAAATCTCATCAGTCGCTTATCAATCAAAATTATTTAAGGAAAAGTTATCTGTACCTAAAACATATTTTTTTATGAGATTAAGTTTAGCCATTAATTTAATAACTTTTTGCTCATTGTTTTTGTAATTTAGTTAAGGTTGTGACTTCCAAAATATTTTTGTTTTTTTTTTACTTGTAAGAGATTTTAAACTCGGGCTAATGATCTAACAACGTACAATATTTATTCGCTTATTGAGCGCAAATATTATGAGTGGGTGACATAACGCTATGTTGCCTACGTAAGTGTTTATCGCTATTGATACCTTTTGGCGAGAATCGACAAGTTGTAGTACTGTTCTGTTAAATCTTATAATTTCGTATAGTACCTTTCTTATCAGAAAATTTCCCAGAGTCATAAAAAAAGCTTTTTATAACTATGTACAGGATGCTAAAACATGTGAAACCATATAAAAACTTAAAAATGTGTGAAATATTTATACACAATAAGTTTCAATAACATTGAGGATATAAGGCCCCCGAGATTGAGGGGCCTCAGTCAGAACTAAGTATCATGACAGGTTGTTCTATCAAAACAGTTTCCATATCAAAATTTATTTTATCTATAATATTTAATAGAACAGTGCTAATGAACAGAGGCTATATGGCTTATTGTACAAAATAATCTTTATATGAAATGACCTGGCCCTCTGCTTCCAACGCTTAAAGCAGTATAATTTCAAAATTGTTTTGATATGTCATCCTTAAATTAAGACTTTATGTACTTTAAGGTTTATGACAACATTATATGACATCTCTAAACAAAATTAAAAGAATCCTGCTTTAAGCCTTGGAATTAGGCCCTAATTGGTCTTGCCATGTCTCATTTGATCTCCGCTTTGTAGTCTTCACCACCTTATTGATAGATTGTATCGGATGTACCTAATGTGGTGTTCCTTATAGCAGTTCGATAGAACCCAAATGTTAAGTTCAATAAGTACGAGGTTTTCATCTCGAGTTTCACTTGTACCTATGGCTTATACAAGATCCTAGTGGACTGTGCTAATAAAATAATTAATTGGTTATTTAATGGAACTCTAATACCTACGTAATATTAACTATTATTCAATAGAAACACACATACAGGTCCGAAATTCCGGTATAAGTAAATCCCAATGTTATTGCGATCTCTGCTATGGGATTGTCTACAAATTATTGCTACATTATGACGATTGCAATCACCTCTGATTTGCTAAATTTAAGGCGTTCTAGCTGTATCAATTCACAAGACTAGACACAAAATATGTCCTGAAGTAATGTAACGTTTTAACTAGGTGTGTATTAGGTAAGTCAGAACAAAGTAAGAGTATCAAAGATCTATAGATTGAAATCTATGCTATCAGCCTATGGGACCTGTGTATTGAACAACCAAAATAATTTTACCACCATTTTGTGAAATTTTAATTGAATTTCAAATTTTGTCACTGTCCACTACCGTCAAATTAATATTTTAGCCTTTAGCCCCTATTGTAAGAGTAATTGTTTATTATTACTAAAGGCTTCCGGCTGTAGGATAACATTGTAAGATAATTTCGAATCAAGAAGAACAATCTCGAATTTCCAAACAAAACTGCTAAAATATATTAAGGAATCGACGAAACTTAAGCATAGGAAGACGCAAACAGTTTTTGGCTCGCCAGTCTTGCGATGTGTAAATGAGCGTAACACTGCAACCTAGTCATTCACTTAGACAAGTTCAGTAGGGTTAGTACAAGTTTATACATCTCGATTACGTTGATAGATTTCGAGCATCGAAACATTATTAACGTTAAAGAACAATGGACTTTAACCGCCTTTTGACATTACTGTTGAAGGAAATATATAATAATATTACACGATACATTTAAAAGCTATGTTTTATTTCATCTTACATTTTTGATGTATAAAGAAAAATCACTGAGTCAATGTCAAAGAATGTGTTCTAATTTTAAACATAAAATATTCATAAAACCTTCAACTGTCAGCGTCCTAAGTGGAATTTTGCGTAATTAAAATCACTGTGGCACTTACGGGACCTTATGAGCACCTCTGTAACACGACACTAGCAAACCAATGACTGACCTTGCCTCCACTCCACTGCCTCGCCATTATTTATCAGCCCGACACGCAGGCGACCATGGCAACGATTATGACGACGCGAGACCCACCGAATTAGAAATGCCTCATCTGCCAAGATAGATAACTTTGTCCCATATAAAATGATGAGAATAAAAAAAGATGCATAACTTGCCTAAGCTGAAGTAGTGAGTAGTGCTACTAAATTATTACCCCGGCTAAATCACCAGGCAAGAGATCTTCCCTTTCTCGACAGACACGACTTTTAAGCAGGCATATAAGTTTTGATTTGTTTAAATGCTGAAAATCTATCATCGCTGTCGAGATGTGCACTCGTACTAGGTACTGGTCTAAAACCGGTGTGTATTTTCATGTAGTGCATGCAAAGTAACTTGTTAAGTGTTCGTAGCGTCTAAGGATTTTAAAGTTGCAAGTCTTAAATTTGGAGATTGGTAAAAATGTACCTGTTTTCAATCGTTCTTTTGTTATTTTTGACTATTTATTACTAAAATACATGATTGTCTTAGCATCTACGTTCGTATTATTTGAGCTTTTTCAAAGATTACTAATTTCGTTACGCATGAGGTTATAAAGTCATTTGAGGTCTCCCCGCGCCCCGCATGCGAGAAATACTAAAATAAAATGCGTGGAGGACGCTTGCGAGATTAATCCGCATGCGAGAGGAATTATATGCATATCTTTATAAAAGCTCTTACACCCTATCCATTTTTTAAAAATCAACTAATCTGTTCCAAAAGAAAACCGTCGTGAGATTGAAGGGCGCAGCTGTGCTTAATTTTTTTTTTAAAGAATATTAGCCAAGATGAACTTGACTAATATTCTCCTCTCCCCTCCAAATAAGCAGAAATCTTGTGTTAGGAGTGGGTATGACAATAGTGCAATGGGTTGGGATTGAACCTGCAACCTTTTAGTTTTCAGTGCACACCTTTAAGGGGGGGGTAAGGTATTAAAATTTATTTTTTTCGATTTTTTTTTTATTTTTCTAATTGAATGCATAATATCTCAAGAAGATTGTGTTAAAATTTCAAGTCGATCGGGGCAAAATTGACGAAATTATGAGTATTTCAGCGTCCGTTGCCAGCCTGAGGTTTTACAGCCCCACCCGCCCCAAATGGGTCTGTTCAGGTAAAGTCGAGTATATTCAAGGCATGATCTATGCATCAGTTAAACGCTGTATGCTGTGCTGAGCAGTAACAAGTGACGGACCTGGCATCGACGACTCTGTGTGAGTATAAAAAAATTGTCGAATTTTATCTTGAATACTTCAGTACGCGAACTTTAAAGCGTTTTTCTGAGACTTGTCATTTTTGAAGTCCGTGTCCACCATAACTAAAAAGCTACTGGACCAATCGTTTTGAAATTTTGCACAGTGTTTCTTCACATAATTCTCCAGGTATTGTCGAGAGCTTTTTTTTTTGCAATAATTATCAATTTTTTTACAACAGCTAATTAGCCGTTTTTTTTAGCGAAAATCTGGTTTTTGGCTTCCAAGTGCTACGAAAAATCGAAAAATCGAAGAAAAAAAAAATCCTCTCGTGAATACCTCAACAAACATCTCCTTTAACGAATGCATTTTGATTTTTTTGTTTCAGATGATTTGGTTGCGAGTTATGATGGACACCGCAAAACAACTTTTTCTCGAGGCGCCTCCGGAAATTCACTGTCACTCGCTCAATTTTTGATATTTTGCAATGAAAATTTAGGAGAATATTGTTCTAATGTTACATTATCATGTATGGATCGACTGAATAAACTAACACCATCTGTATTGCCAAAAAAAAATCTTGAAAACATGCCTTTTTTTTACCGAATTAACCTTACCCTCCCCTTAACCGTTGGGTTATTGAGTCTTAAATTTCCTTTTTTGTTTAGCGGGCAATACAATGGTGCAATAAATTAAAAAAAAACTGGCCACTCCGGTTCTCTTTTTGAATAGACTCTATAGTCGTATACCTTTAAAACTGCTTGATTATCTGGCTAATATTATTATGCAACTTGGCTTGCACTATTCGCCGAAATCTGTCGGGATTAGGGCCTAGAGGCCGTGCTATGTTCGCCTTTGGGCCATAGATTTACATGTTATTTGTGAGTTTCAAGTAATGATATTCATGAATTCAGAAATTATAAGACTGACAGACAGATAAACGGACATTTTTTGGAATTTAAAGAAGCAGTAAATAAAAGCAGATACGTAGAAAATAATGTATTTATTATAAAATGTATACATGTAACTGAAAAGAAATGCTTTTACATGACTAAAGCCTTGGACATATTTTTATCTAAGCCAAAAACGTGTAGTAGGTATTGCTGTTATATTTTTGAAGTGAAATAATTTACAGTTTGCGTTTAAATTATTAGCAGTGTGGAGAATACTAGCTTATACCTAGATAACCAAAACAATTGTCGGTATTACTTAGTAGTAAGATAACTTTGTAACCAATGAATTGTGTTGTTCGCGATATAATATAAGTTTGTATAATATTTAGGAAATAGATTAAGCGACGTCATGGATACCGAGGCGGAATATATCATGCTGTACAAAGAAAGAATCTCCCAGTGGCTTCAAAACGAACGTCTGTATGTACGGATGTGGAGGGTCTTCATCACACTGTAAACAAAAAGTTACTGTTAATGATGTTGCCATCTGCTGCTGCTGTCTGTAATCTGCAGCATTGCTCTGAATCATACAACACACTGTCAAATTCAGGGAGTTGCGAACTGAAATGGATATGGACATTTCAAGACATTTAAGACATTTAATCAATGTTTAGACTTTGAACTCGGAGTAAGGTGACTTAGTTAGTGGGATGTCCCTCCACAAGTCAGGAGTAAGATAGGCGTAAGTAACTGAACCACACTTGCCAGTGACCTTGCATGGTACAGTATGGGGCACATAGTACGAACTTCGAAGTGCTGATGGTTGTTGGGGTCTCATGATGCTAGAATAGCAACTCCAGATTGGGAAGTGTTGGCAGAATCCCCCTAGGGATGAGGACATCAAACGAGTCATAATGAGGTCGAATGTACAGTGGCATACCACTTCCAATTTAGCCCGCTCCCATCTTAGATCATCACTTACCATCAGGTGAGATCGCAATCAAAGGCTATCTTGACATTGAATTAAAAAAAAGTTATGACATCACATAAATGTTGGTGAAAATTAAATTGTTAAGTGATTATTTGAGGGTAGGTCATAGGTGTTTACTAAGGGATTGTAGGTAAAAAAGGGCATCAGTTTTCTATAAGTAGTATAAGAGACAATTGTATGCAACTAAACTAGGGGTAGCAGAATACACATGCATACACTCTGAGAGACTAATTACCCTTAAGCATCATGTAGTGCCAGTCTGAACATATCATGTTCAACATAGAATGAAGTTCCTATAGGCTTCAATACAAACGTTTGAAAGTATGCATGTGGCTGATCATCATCTGTCTGAACAGCAGTATAAACAATTGAACAATTTTACTTATTGATCAACATGTAAATCCTAACTATCCTAATAATATAATAAAAGCGAAAGTGTGTATGATTGCTGAATTGTCAATCATGCAGCAATTGATTGATGTGATTTTTAGGTATAGTTGAAGACTTAGAGAATGATTCGGCTATCTTTTATCCCAGAAACACACGGCTCCCAGGAATTCAATAAACATAACTAGACATGGACAAAGTTGTGAGCAAAAGCTAGTTTTTTTATTTTTATTCAATAACATGATAGTCCTTGACTGCCTCACCTGTTGGTAAGTGACAATGCAGTCTAAGACGGTAGCAGACTATCTTGGGAGGGGCATGGCAGTGTAAATTCAACTGATGGCCAAAGCCTCCCACGAGACCAGACCAGAGAGAATCCAGAAATTATAAATTTCCAAATTGCCCCCGCCGAGAATCAAACCAGAGACTTCCCAGTTATGAGACCACAGCACTCACCATTGCACCAGGGAGGTTGTCAAAAATAGTATTTAATGATGAATTATGTTCTTAAATGAATTCATATGCCCTAAAAATGAACATACCTGCAGTCTACCAAGGACATTGATGAGAACCCCACCATCGAACATGGGTTGTGAATCGACCGACGTTATTAGCCTACCAATCTTTTGAAATGTCAGACTCTGAAATGAATAATAAAACAAATTAATCTTATTATCTGTGAAGGAAAAGGTGACTGACTGATCTATCAATGCACAACTCAAAGTACTGGATAGATTGGGCTGGGATTTGGCATTAAGATAGCTATTATGAGGCAGGCATCAGCTAAGAAAGGATTTTCGAAAATTCAACCCCTAAGTGCAATTACAAGACAAGGACACTTGACAAGAAAAATGTCTTATCTGGTTTATCATACATATTCATATGAGATGTCTTATTCTCAGTATATAACCATAATTCATGGACGATACATGCTTACCAAACCAAATACTAAATCGACAGACAGCAGCATTCTCCTCATTTTTCGATTAAAAAAATATGTAAGTACTGTATTTGCTTTCATATGTATTTAGTAAAAAGCTGTTATTTTGATATTACAAACACGCTTCAATTTTATTTATTTGTATAGATGTAATAGAAGATTGTATAGAACATGATGATTGAAATGATTTAGGACTTACATTGAGTTTTTCCATTATTTTAACAGCACCTTGTAGTTGGACACCCTCAAAAGTCATAAATGATGTTTCAACCTGAAATGGAGATATCATACTAGGTTTTTAGACCTCAATATGAATTACAAAATATAAGCTATAGCAAGTTTATGTTTAACCAAAAGACTACAGTAGCAAGTAAATGATAGTAAAATATTAAAACTAAGTTTATATATATCAAAATTATAAACTTTTTGATAATTTCGGCGGGAGGATTGAGATAACCTAAAAAAAATTTAAACTATGTTCAAAAGGTAAACAATGAACATGGTAAAGTGAAAGCGTTTTTTAGCATGGTTGAAGAAGTTAGAATACTTACATTGTACATATTAACAAGATTCTGTCGCTGTACCGGATCATCAAATAGTGTGTAGTATTGCTGTACAAAACCCTTTCCGATTGCATCGTACTGTGGGTTTAGCGCCATTTGGCTGGTTTATTTGTCCCAAATATCACTTATGCAACTAGTAATCACTTTAATTGTGAAAATCTAGGCCTTTGGGCCTCCAGCATTCCCTTTTAAACACAGAAAGGCAAAAATTTCTCCACAGACACAGATATCAGTCTATTCAAAATTCAAAGTACCTACCTACCCTGTGGACACAGACTATGAGACTAGGGAATCTGTGCTAGGGATGTCGAATGTCGATTAGGATTGTAATTCTTCGATGTTTCATGCCATCGAATTATCAAAACATCGATATTAGATCCTATGAAACATCGATACGTATAGCAAATACAAATAAAACTAAATTGATAGCTAAATATTGTAACATTTGCTCTCCTTTCACGCATGGATTTCCGTGAAAAAGGTTGAATTAAATTATGTCATAGATTATGTCAAATAGAATTAGGAAGTGTTTTCTTTTATAGTTAGCTCTAAAAGTGTAATTTCCTTGATAATTTCAATATAATGTTTATCAGATTTCGATGTCAATCAGTAAAAATTGTAACGACATAATAATTCATCAATACTTACTAAATTGGTGCTTCACCACATTTATATTTCTTTATAGAAATACCAAAAGCATAAAAGTTCTTGATATCGAAAAAAAGTATCGAATACTTATGAAGGTACTCCTATTTACTTGTATCACATTTTTTAAATTTGACTAAGTAAAATACACAACAACAACGCTTTATATTGTGTAAATAGCCTCAATAGCCCAACGGTTAAAGGTGCGGACTGAAAACTGAAAGGTCGCAGGTTGCCGTTGCACTATTGTCATACCCACTCCTAGTACAAACTTTCCGCTTATTTGGAGGGGGATATTAGTTAACTACAATTTGGCTAATATTCTTTAAAAAAACGTATCGATACTGAAACAGCTGAAAATAACGCTTGATTAATTCGGCCACATTGCCAAAAGGGAGGGACACAACCTAGAACAGATTGTGATTACTGGCAAAATGGACGGAAAGAGGCCTTGGGGACGTAGCCCGATGCGTTGGTCAGACCAAATCCGCACCACTCTCTATATTAAGGTATCACCACGAAGCCTTGCATGTCGCAAAAAACTGATAAACATGGTGCGACATCACCCCCATTACTGAGGGTGATATGTTTATCAGTATATGTATGTATGTACTTATGTGTATTATTTAAAAGTTTGTGGCGCTCTGAAGACCAAACGCATGAGCTGATTTTGATGACTCTTACGTCAATCGATTTGTATTTGTTCAATACGGCAACCGCCAGACGCCACATTGTTGAAAAGTGAAAAAATGAAAAAATCTGAACTTGATTTGACTCGTTTAAGATTTGATTCGAGTTACTTGAGTCGAATAACTCGACTCGCCTACGAATATACCACGAATATGTACATTCAGTCTACTGTACGTATGTAGATTGTACTCTATGGTTCGTCTGTTCACTTCTTTTATCTTTTAGTATCTGTGGTGTTTATGATTAGGGTTTGCACCGGAGCAGAATTTCGAGCACCGGTAAAAATCACCGGTGATTTGCCATTCTCCAGAGATTCACCGGAGATCTCCGGTGAATTCAAACATAGATTCAGCATCAATTAAAATGTTTTAAATTGTTACTGTTCTAGTAAAATGCAATGAAATTTTAAGCGCATTCGATATTGTGTGAACTACAAATGATATTAGAAGTATTGTAAAGGTTTTAAATAAAAAAATATTAAGAAAAAAATATTTTTTTTATTGAGACAATTATTATTCAAGTAAGAAGGAAATAATGATAAAGTAATTGTATTTGAATAAATGTTATTAAATAATAAACAATGTTGATCAACAAACTTCTTTTTATTTAAATAAAATTACATACTTGAGTTATGATTCAATAATAACCGGTGAAACACCGGTTTTTCTCCGGTGTTTTAACCGATTACTTTCACCGGAGAATCACCGGTGATTCTCCGGTTATCACTGCATCGGTGCAAACCACTAGTTTACATTATAATTTCTTTTTCTTATTTCACTAATTTATTTTATCAACAAGTATTTCTATACGTATTGTATTTGCTATACGTATCAATTCTCTAAATAAATTAACTCTAATTAAATTAATTACGCATTGAAGAAAGTGACTTATTTATATTTGTTTCAAAATGTCTCTAGCTGATGAGCTCTTGGCTGATTTAGAAGAAAATGATGATGGAGAACTTGAAGCTATGATTGAAAACAAAACATCAAATGATCATGAATTTGCTGTTCCTTTCCCGGTTTTGCCAAAGGAAGAAGAAATAAAAAATGTCTCTATAAGAGAACTAGCTAAATTAAGGCATTCAGATCGCTTGCAAAGGGTATGCTTCCACACAGTCATTGCCTACACTCTACACCTATATTTGATGACCTCTCAGCCGCAGTGGTGGACGAGTTTTTAAGTAGGAGGTTCCAGGTTCCAGGAGGAAATTTCTTAATTTATAATAGTTTTTGCAGAACATGAAGTCCCTGGTTGGGCCGAAAATATTGTTAAGTTTAAAAGACAAGTAAATTTCAGTAGCTATATGAAAGAACATAACATAAGATCAACATGGTTGATTCTTTCCTTTTCTATTCAATTGCAGTCCCATCAGACTTTCAGAGTGAGGGAATATAAAGTACACCCATGTTTCTCATTTTGGAATTCTGATATCAAATCTGACAAGAATTTTATTATTTAGAGCTGTGTCATAATGTTCATGTAATTTTTTAAAATTTCAGGTGATAAAAGAAATTGAACAAAATGTTGGTAATAATAGGAAGAAAATAGAGGTAACTGGTCTTATGGAGTCAGATCCTGAATACCAGTTGATTGTAGAAGCAAACAATATAGCTGTTGAAATTGATGGTGAAATAGGTAGGTTTTTATTGCATTTTTGTACTATAATTTTAATTTGGTGTTATATGTTAGGTCTTCAGCCTCTTTTGGGTTGTGGGTCCATTCCTATGGATCTCTCATTGCATTGCATCTTGGCCCATTTAGAGTTATGTGCATATGAAGCAATTAAATACACTTTTTTTTCCTACCATATAGCCTAGCGATCTATAGCCTACTTGATGTAGGTTAACTTTAAATTACATATTTCATTTTCCAGCTATTATCCACAGATTTGTTCGGGATAAATACCAGAAAAGGTTCCCTGAATTGGAGTCATTGATTGTGACTCCATTGGAATACATCCATACTGTTAAAGAGCTTGGAAATGATTTGGACAGAGCTAAGAATAATGAAACACTTCAGAGCTTCCTGACGCAAGCTACTATTATGATTGTATCTGTCACTGCATCCACAACTCAAGGGTAATGTTTTTCCTTTTTGTTAAACATAATTTACATTTCTTTTGTTGTAACATGATACAGATGACCAGTGTGTCCATTCTCTAAACATGATTGCATCAGTGTAATGATTGGCTGAATTTATGGCATTCTTGCTGCATCAACACATTTTAACCAACAGCGGGAGCAGTGGCGTGCACACAGGGTAGGCATAACGCGGCAAAATGATATAAAATGGAGAAAATCGCCAGTACAAGCTATAAAAACTTAAGGGTAGGCTTTTTATAATTTGTACAATGCCTACCCTCAAGTTTTTTTTAATTCGCACTGAAGATTTTTTCCATTTTGTATCATCTGCCTACCCTGTAGTACATCCTGTGCACGCCACTGAGTGGGAGGGTACCAGTCAATCAGAGGCGATTGTTACACTGATGCAATAAAGATGCATTTTTAGAGAATTGACACACATTTAGGACCAAAGGCATAGTTATTTTCTATTGAGCAATAGAATACAACTTATTCTAAACCGTAGTATCATAATTTTACTATTGTTTTATATGGATGGATGATATGAATAAGATTTTTTACAGGAAATTGCTATCAGACTATGAACTGAGTGAGATCTTCGAGGCATGTGATATGGCATCCGAGTTGAACAATTTCAAATCAAACATTTACGAATATGTGGAGAGCAGAATGACATTCATAGCTCCAAATATAACTGCTATTGTTGGTGAGTGCACTTTTTTCATAAGAATTTTAGGCTAGTTGAACTTCTGGAATTTTCTCCTCTCCCTGTGAAAACTTGAAATTTTTAGATAATGTTGCATATTTTCTTTACAAATAAGAATCTAAATAAATAAAAGGCAAAGGTGACTGACTGACTGACTGACTCAAAATTCAAAATTCAAAATCATTTATTCATACAAAAATATCATTTCATATACAAATGGATTATGCCAACAGCTAAGCTAAAATCGTTAGATTTTGTGTTTTAGCTGCTGGACCTCTTCGTGATCGAAGATTCAGTTTTGATATTTTACAAATTTGATATCATGCTTCATAAAACAGATTGAAATTCATAGAAACATATTAGAAAAAAATAAAATTTTGAAAATTAAAAAATATCAATAAAGTGCATAAATTAATCTTAGGGTACATATTAAAACATAAATACAAAAAATGAAATTGAAATTTATACTAATTTAAAACTACTCAATATGCTTATGACATTGAATAATAAATGTGTGTGTGTGTGTGTGTGTGTGTGTGTGTGTGTGTGTGTGTGTGTGAGTTATATAGTATATGTGACTGTAGCGAATGGATAAATTTATTTCATAATTTTTAGCAATTTTTCCGTACTTTCATAATCAAGTGTTTGCAGCCATGCTTTAACCTTTGCTTTACAACTGTGTCTTGTCAAACAGTGTATTTGCACATACTTGCTTGCTGAATCATATAAATATTTCCCGAGAAAGGATTGGTGCCTTTGAGCAAAACTAGTTCTGCAAGGTGTGACACCACAAATCTTATCTTGCCTTCTTTTTTCCAAATAATTATTTTTAAATTTGTTTTTAGCATGTTGGTTCATTATAGTATTATAAATAAAGTGCTGTCTAACTGTAAGCACCTCACACTGTTGATACAGATCGCGAGTTGGATAGTCGAATGGCCTACAAGTAGCAACTTTTAGGACCAATCTTTGGGCTCTTTCAAGTGGAAGCATATGTGAAGTATATGCTCCTCCCCACGCTGTAATGCAATAGGTTATAATTGATTCACAAATAGCGCTATACACACATTTTAGAGTCTTTGCATCAACTACATGTCTAATATTTCTAAAGATAGCTGAGAGTTTACGAACACGCTGAGTAACTGCATTTATATGTGGCTGAAAGGTCATTTGGCTGTCTATAATAACCCCTAGATATCTTAAACTATGTACTCTTTCTAAGAGCTGACAACAACAGTGTTTATCTCGTGCTATCAGACAAGGGGCCGAATGGGCGTAAAGTCTAAAAGCACCTGTGTCAGTATTTAAAGCGTTTTTTATGCTGAAAGTGATATATTTAGTTTTAAGAACATTAAGAGTTAGTTTATTTTCTGCAAGCCACATACAAACTTTATTTAATCCTGCTTGTGCATTTTCAAATGCTTTTTTCCACGAGTTAGCCTTAAAAATGATTACTGTATCGTCTGCAAATGTTATTATTTTTCCATTTTCAAGTTTCATCTCACACAAATCATTGATAAAGGTCAAAAATAGTAAATGACTGACTGATCTATCAACGCACAGCTCTTACCACTGGATCGATCGAGCTGAAATTTGGCATACAGGTATAATGACGTAGTCATCTGCTAAGAAAGGATTTTTCAAAATTCAACCCCGAAAGAGGTAAAATAGGAGTTTAAAAAATCGAACCTAACGTGAGCGAAGCCGCGGGTTAAAGCTAGTGTTTTAATATGTTTCTTAACCCGAAGTTCCCACGAGCCAAGACATCCCTTAAATTACCATTTACCACTTAGGACATCTTTCTGCTAGAGCCATCTCCTAGTGGAATTTGACTATCATGGGATGTCTTTGCAATGCAAAAGTTTACCACCACGTTTGTGTGAAAGAAACCCAAATATGGTTGAGCGAAGCAATGGCTGGATCAAGCGTCATGCTCGTGAATGGGTGACACCAACGGGAATGGGTTGCTTTTGCCTGCCTGTCTTAACATGTATTGGATTGTTTTGCATTTTTGAAGCTTCATGGTGGAAACACTGTATACATAGCATGGTATTGTTACCTACTTATTGTAAATTTTTTTTTTTTTTAAAGAGTAACTGCTGAGTTTCTTACCGGCTCTTCTCAGCAGAATCTGTATTCCGAACCGGTAGTAGATTTAGGACGTGTCATAAGAGCTACAAGTTGGCCTACATGAAATAAATAAATTTTGAATTTTGAATTTGAATTTTAAGAAGTTAGATATAAAAAGATTTTTTTTCTATCCACTAGGAGCATCTACATCAGCAAAAATCCTGGGTGTTGCGGGAGGTCTTTCAAAGTTGTCCAGAATGCCAGCCTGTAATGTGTTGCCACTTGGACAGCAGAAGAAGACTCTCTCGGGCTTCTCTCAGGCAGCATCTTTACCTCATACAGGCTTCATCTACTTCTCGCAAATTGTTCAAGATGCGACCCCAGTGAGTGTAAAAATCCATTTTGCTCAATTGTTAGAACAATCCTTACTAATATTCAATAAATAAATTTAAATTAATAAATAAATGAATGAAAATAAATAAATAAAACATTTATTGAGACACATTAACCGTGTCCGTTTGCCCTTTGTTAGCAAAAACCTCCTCCAGTAGTTTGAATATATAAAAGGAAAAAGTGGTTGACTGACTGACCGACTGAATAACTCTATCAACTCAGAGCTCAAACCACTGGATAGTTCTGGCTAAGATTTGGCATACAGTTAGCTATTATGACGTAAATATCTGCTAAAGAAGGATTTTAAAATTTCAACCCCTAAGGGGTAAAATAGGGGTTTGAAAAATCAAAGTTGACGTGAGCTAAGCTGCGGGTAAAAGCTAGTTACTAATATTATAAATAAGAAATTGTGTTTGTGTGTTAATTTGTGTTTGCCATGATTTTTTTGCATGGGTATAGTCGAGACTAGGAGAGTGTCTTTTATCTGGGAAAACAGGATAACAGGTTCCAGTGCGATTTTTAAAAAACTTAATTCTTAGTACAACAAGAATTTGTTTATGAAACTTATTAACATGTAAAGGGATGTTTTTTTTTTTGACACAGGAACTACGATACAAAGCAGCAAAGCTAGTGTCTACAAAACTTATCTTAGCCGCGCGAGTAGACGCGTGTCATGAAAGCACTGATGGAGAAATTGGACGTCAACTTCGAGAAAGTATTGAGAAAAAACTTGACAAACTGCAGGTATGTTTTTTTTTTTTTTTCAGCTAAAATACATTCAAATAAATTGCCGCTTCTAACAATCGATGCAACATGGTGATAGGTCAGCTGTGCGATTGTTTAAAATTAAATAATAATATCCTGTTCAAGGTGGTACACCTCCTCAGAAATTAGAAATCAGCCATGATGATAATTTACTAGATGATGCCCGCGACTTCGTTCGCGTGGATTAAGGTTTGATTTCCGCGGGAACTCCTTGATTTCCCGGGATAAAGTTTAGCAATGTTTCAATCCAGGCTATGAACTATCTCAATTCCAAATTTCAGCCAAATCCGTCCAATAGTTTTTTCGTGAAAGAGTAACAAACAAACACGTACACACACACACGCATACATACATACACACTTTCGCCTTTATAATATTATTATAGTGTGATAATTTGGTTCCTGTAGGAGCCTCCGCCAGTGAAGTTCGTGAAACCTTTGCCGAAGCCGATAGAACAGAGTCGCAAGAAGCGCGGCGGGAAGCGCGTGCGCAAGATGAAGGAGCGCTACGCCATGACGGAGTTCAGGAAGAACGCCAACCGCCTCAACTTCGCCGACGTGAGTGTAACGTGGAATATTTATACAGTCTGGTCTGGTATGGTGCGAGGCAGTGGCAAGTTACCAGACATTTCCGATGTAGACGTGCTGCCAAGCAATATCCCAAGTTATTCCAACTAGGCGGGGTCCGGTTTGCCCGATATTGTACATCCCTTTTTTAACCCGCAACAACAAAAAGAGGGTTGTATCTGTGTACTTGTGTGTCTGTTCCCTCGTAGCTCCCCAACGAATGGACCGATTTTTATGCGGTTTTTTCTATTTAAAAGCTGACGTGATCGAGATCGATCTTAGCTATAATTTATGAAGATTTGTTCAGGTGTTCGAAGATCAACAGCTCATTTTTTACTTGAGTAAAGGGTCATAGAGACTTTCACAGGTGCGATTGCAACCTACAGCAGCTGATGTAGTGTTTCCGCTTTAGTGTACAACTGTACAACCTGCATGTACCCATTAATAGCCTTTATTTAGAAAAGTCGTAAAACAGTAATTGTTTTGTGCTAAAATATAAACGCCATAATACTGAAGTTTCGTCTTGAGGTTTACACACGGATTGAATGAGGTTTCTAAAATGAAAAGCCCTTTAAAGGTAACAAAGAATTTAAATTGGAAACGTAATAGCTTCCAGGATTACATCTGCAAATCTCTAAACTTCTGTTTTTATTATGTCGTAACTCACTTCCTTATTATACCTATTACCTACACGTGAACCTAAATTACATTCTAAAGAGTACAGTGTCCCAATTTTGAGAAAAAAAAGACGTGTGGCACTCGGGGACTGCCGCGGTAAAGCTATTGCATAGCATTTTTTATCAACGCCATCTAGCGGTGAGAGGAGTCCCGTTTCAGGTTATTTTCGTTACGGAATTTCTGGATTCGGTCTCCACGCTCAAGGCCCGCGATAGAAGCTATGCAATAGCTTAAAAATCTAATCTATAGTCTGATTTTTAATTCGGTGGAATTCTGACAGTTGTCATTTTGTAAATAGAGCGAGTTATTTGTATGAAAAACAGTATTACCACCTGTAGTTCGATTTTACCCCAAACTATCTGTCAGGCATTTGTCATAAATATCTATGTGCGGTAATTGATATTTATTTTTCTAAGTTTAAATTTGATATCTTCCTTGTGGGATTTTTTAAATCTCTGGTAACATTAAGATACGTCAGAATTCCACGCAATTAAAAATCAGACTATAGAGTCTAAATGTTGTTTAAATGTTTTTTCTTTTACATAATGTTATCTTACGTGATTATTTTACATATTTTATAGAACAAAATATATGAGGAATCTACATTCTATTGGTAGGCTTACATGTTCTACTATAATTTTATTCATATTAAAAAAAAAAACTGGTTCACGAACTTCTTTACCTAATGAACCGAGACTACAGTCTGTCTCTCAATCAAGTAATTGTATAGCAACTAAACATAACCCACATTCTAACAAGTTACCATAAATAGTGCGTTATAAACATAAACTGAATAAAAAAAACATATGTAAGAACACAATCAGACACGATAAAGAGTTATACGGCTTGCGGTAACAAACCAGTAACATGCAAATATTTATGCTCATTACTGTAACAATTACCGATATTCGCAGAATCCTTATACATTTAAAGCGTGGTACACATTAGCGCGAAAAACGTAGCGATTTTTAAAGCCTTTATTCTGACGAAATTTAAAAAAAAAACGGAATAAAACAGTTATAACCACATAGATTCGAACTGCGAATAATGATTATTCAAACATTTAAATATTATCAATGAAAACCAATATTATTTTTTAAAACTTACACCATTTGATAAAATGGAATAATTATAAAATTGATTTGTTGCATTACACACTAATATAAGTGGAAAGGGATAACTATAATTTATCGATGCTTATAAATTTAGAAATTTATTAAAGGTAAAGGGCAACGCGATACTCGTGATTATTTGATGAGCTAAAGGCGTGAGGCTTGATAATAACGCCAGTAACTTTATATTGTGAAGCATTGAGATCGGAATCACGATTTTGTATCGCTTTTTTGACTGTCTGACCTTTTGCTGTGTAAGTTCAAAGCATTTTTTTGAATAAAGTTGGACATGTTGAACTTGATTAATACGACTATTCAGTTTTCAGTCTGCACATTTAACATTTAGGCTATTTAATACATTGTTAATGCGTTTAGCCCAAACATCATCGTTTACGCAGCTAGTTACAGCCTGCGCCTTGAGTTATGAATGAGTATAATGTCAAAGGGATGTTTTTTCACATAGACGATATCACATTTCTGTATTGTGCTTTTGACTATCTGACCTTTTTTTTTTTTGGAATTATATTTACATCATACAGCGTAACGTTTATACAGCGATTATAGCCTACGCCTTATGTTACGCTCGGGGAGTCGCAATACTTTGCAGATGAGTAGAATTTTAAATGGCTGTTTTTTCACCGAGTTCAAATAGACCGGAACTCTAACCGGTGAAGCACGGACGTCCGACCGCCTTGTTAGCCGTCCGATTACTAAAAGGCTGTAAAGTGAAAAAAACTTAATTTTGAGTAAAGTTATGACCAAAAAACGTGAGGATGGTTTCTAGAAATCTACGGTTTGTAATAGTACTAGCTGATGCCCGCGACTTCGTGTGGATTTAGTTTTTAAAATCCCGCGGGAACTCTTTAATTTTCCGGGATGAAGAGTAGCCTGTGTCACTCTCCAGGCCCTCAACTATACGCAAGCAAAAAAATCACGTCGATCTGTAGCTCTGTTGCAGCGTTATTGAAGGACAAACCAACACATTTTCGCATATATTAATAAGGATAAGGATTTACATTTAGTTATGTAATCGAAGTTGAGGCTTCTATAACGTGTGAAAAGCAAGGTTTTTAATGCACAGCTACGAACATTTGGTGTTTTAAAATTAAGTTAACCGTGTTTAAGCACTGGATAATTAACAATGTATCTGTTAGTTAGTTTGAAAAACTGATAATTGTTGGCGTCCCAAGGTCCTGGAAAGCATAGTGTTGTAAGACCTCCCACTAGGTGGACCCACGATATCAGACGAGTCGTAGCGAGCCGTAGGTTACAGGCGGTTCAAGTCCGAGGCATGCAACAGACCTTTACCCAGTGAACTTCTGTCGGCTAATTAAGAAGAAATTTATACCTACTTAACTCAAACTTGAGGAATTGTGACTTTACGGTCCTTTAGAAATCAGACGACAGCAGAGCGTCGGCTGCATATAGAAAATGCTCGTGGCATTTAGGAAAGATGTTCCGCTTAGAAAAGGACAGGTGCAAATCACGTTAGCACCTGCATGCAAATGCGGCTTTGGAAGGATTTGAATACTGAGAGCAAATGAGCAAAACACAACGTACCTACTCGTAGACACGATCTCGTTCGACTTGCTTCTTAACATTCACATTGTCAGGGTTAAATAGTTACTTATTTATGGCTCGTAAAAACATTTGTACTTTAAGATTCATGTAAATTACACATACCTACTAATTACGAATACTATTTACTCAATGTGCGATTTCCTCCACATACTTTGAAAGAACTTAACAAGATAACGAAGAATCGGTTATTTTTTCCTGTAAAATATGTTTGTCAATATGTATACAGATTAGCGAACGTTTTAATAGAATAGAAAAGTTTTTTATTCAAATAAACTTTTATAAAAACTACCACTTATATAGTCTATAGGATCACTAATTCTAATAGGTATGTAGGTAATTTATTTTACTTTTCATATTTACAATTTAACGTCTTCATGATGAGTTGATGCCCGCGACTTCATACGCGTGGATTGAGGTCTTTTAATTCCCGCGGCAACTATTTTCCGGGATGAAAAGTAGCCTATGTGTTATTCCAGTCTATAATCTTTGTGCCTTTCAGCCAAATCGGTTCAGTAGTTGCAAATTGATTGAGTAACCAACATCCATCCATCCATCTATTATAATATTAATAGGATTAATAGGATAGAACAATAGGATTAATAGAATGTATCGAAAGAACAATCACCTGCTAATGCTTCTTTCCATGTACTGTAAAAATATTTGATAGCCAAAAATCCGCTTCATATAAAAGTGGGTCAATCGTGACCCGATAGGCAATGTTATCGACTCGTGCAGATGCAGGGTTATTTATTGCAGCCCACGGATTAGATATTAAATTCACTATGATTTTAAAATCGATAGTTCCTACCTATCTATATGTAATGTTTTTATAATTTCGTAAAACTGTTTTCTAATTTACAACTATCATATCCGTCTTATTCGTGATCATATTTTCAAAGATCTGATTTATTTTTTGAATTACTTATTTAAAATTTTCCGTTAATATAAATTAAGCAGTTGACCATTATTGAAAATAGATTAATATTCGAAATTAATTTTGTAACAGAACTGAGTAAACAATAATGAAATCATTCAAAAAGTTTAAAAAATAAAAAGTTTATGAAATATTTTCTGTCTTCTTCACGGAATATGGATCGACGTCGTCGTCATCTCAACCGATAGACGTTCATTGCTGGTCATAGATCTTGCTCCAGGAACTCCACACAACTCGATCTTGTGCCGCTTGTATCCATCGACTTGTAGATTCAGCAATAGAAATGTTTTATATATAACTTGATATTTTCCTACAGATTGAAGACGACGCCTACCAAGAAGATTTGGGCTACACACGCGGCACAATCGGCAAGTCCAGGACGGGTCGTGTGCGCTTGCCGCAAATAGACGAGAAAACCAAAGTGCGCATCAGCAAGACCTTGCAGAAGAACTTGCAGAAACAACAGCAATACGGGGGCGCCACCAGCATACGGAGACAGGTTTCTGGTACCGCGTCCTCGGTTGCCTTCACGCCATTGCAGGTCAGTAACTTGACTCCGGTAGCCTCTAAACTGTGACAGCCAACCGTGACGTAGACGCGTCGACCGGTTTGGTAGGTTCCCTTCTCAAAAACACAATGCTTATATACTATAAATACTACAAAATCCAATACTGTACTATACCATAAAATACCAATACTATAAAATCCAAACAAAAGCATGGCTGGCAAAAGTGAATGGGTGTAAATATTAGCCCTTTTAACCTTTCGGAGAAATTAAACCTGATTAGAATCACTGTATTCCCATAATCTCGAGTTCGAGTAGAAAATGAACACGATACCGTAATAAAGGTACTTGATAGCATCGTTAACAGCGTGAAACTTTTGCCCCGCATCGTTCATAGTCTGTGGTCGATATACTTAAAGCAGATGGATAAAATTGGGCCCCAACTTCCAAAAAAGGGGGTTAATTCGTCGCAATCTACTCGGCCGCCACATAATTTAAAAAAAGATTGTCTATATTTACTAAGGATTTTAACGTTTCATAGAAAGTTGTCTTTATATGACTTGATCAATTATATTTTTTCCCACAATATTGGATGTACTATTTGCTGCTTTATTATTATTTTATTATATGTATAGATTACCTAATGTGAATTTAATATAGAAGTATATAAATTATGGGGCAACTTTTTCTTAAATAACGCACAAAGTTTAGAAATTTTTATGTGCTAATTAGCAAACAAATAACAAGTATACTGCGTGAGAAAGACGCAGCAAGTGTTAAGAGCTTATAATTATGTAGCGAAAAGAACTTAATTAATGGCTCACGATCCGTAAAAAGATGTCAAAGAAATGTACTGTTAAAAAAGTACATTACATAAACCCATCAAGTATTGTTAGAAACTGTGCCGATCTGTTCGGTTAACGAGTTCCATTGTCATCGTTACTCCATAATGGGACCTGTGCCTTTAGTATGAATTGATGTATCTGAACAACGTTCATAGATTTCGATTTTATCGAAAGACTAAAACGCTGTAGAAAAGTTTACTAAGTCGCTTTATTAAAGGCGAAAACACTACCGATTTATATTTCGCATAGATTCCGCTTGGAAAGTTGCCCTGGCGAACCTTGAAACGGGTTCATTAAGTTAAACTAATATTGTAAGGAACATCTCTAGATATTTTGTGGAATTAGCCCAGTCATTAAAGCCAAAACCCGAAAGTAATTAGTAACTTGATAAAAATTTTAGGGGGTTTTTAAAGAAGGTAAAATAACTTACCGTGTGATTTTGCAGTGTTGTGGGGTGTACGGAAAGGGTTGAAAAGGGGTGAAAAGGGTTTTTTGTTAATAACATTGCCAAAAAAATTAGTAACACGCTGCAAATTTATAATAAGGTTGTTCTTACCGTTTTGTAACGTTTATTAAATTTGCAGCGTTTTGCAAAATACGGAACATTGTTTATTATTAAAAAACAATGAAATTTGTTATTAACAAGGGTAAAAAAATAGTAACACGCTGCAAATTTATAATTAGGTTGTTCTTACCGTTTTGTAACGTTTATTAAATTTGCAGCGTTTTGCAACATACGGAACATTGTTTATTATTAAAAAAACAATGAAATTTGTTAATAACAGGGGTAAAAAAAGTAGTAACACGCTGCAAATTTATAATTAAGCTGTTTTTACTCTTTTGTAACGTATATTAAATTTGCAGCGTTTTAGTAATTAACAATGTTCCGTATGTTGCAAAACGCTGCAAATTTAATAAACGTTTGAAAACGGTAAGAACAACGTCATTATAAATTTACACCGAGTTACTAATTTTTTTTACCCCTGTTATTAACAAATTTCATTGTTTTTTTAATAATAAACAATGTTCCGTATGTTGCAAAACGCTGCAAATTTAATAAACGTTACAAAACGGTAAGAACAACCTAATTATAAATTTGCAGCGTGTTACTATTTTTTTACCCTTGTTAATAACAAATTTCATTGTTTTTTAATAATAAACAATGTTCCGTATTTTGCAAAACGCTGCAAATTTAATAAACGTTACAAAACGGTAAGAACAACCTTATTATAAATTTGCAGCGTGTTACTAATTTTTTTGGCAATGTTATTAACAAAAAACCCTTTTCACCCCTTTTCAACCCTTTCCGTACACCCCACAACACTGCAAAATCACACGGTAAGTTATTTTACCTTCTTTAAAAACCCCCTAAAATTTTTATCAAGTTACTAATTACTTTCGGGTTTTGGCTTTAATGACTGGGCTAAATAAGGAGATATCATATTTATGAAGAAAGTTGATAATTTTATAATAATAATAAGTAATTAAAATTAGTATGCCAATACTTGGCTAAATGAAGCGCCAAAATATTGTACGAGGTATCTACCTACCACCGTATAACTGTCAATCTAGCAAATATACGAATTGAATTAAGTCCATTCTAACTTTGACATTATATTTCGATACATGAAATCTATCAACGTTATCGAGATGGGCAAGCTCGTACTAAACCTACTGCATTATCTCACGTATTCTTAACATGCATACACGACTGTTTTATTCGAAAGATACGCGCCATCTTCTCTTGTAGATTTTTTTGTGAACAAACGCAATTGATCAATTATTACAACTTCTTATATATACAAGTATAGTGATTCTTGAATAAACACGACAGTGTCATTTCCATAGAAATGCGTACAAAAACTGATTGAGTTCTAGAAAATCTGGCACGAAGGATCATCAAACAATTCATCAATCATTTTGCAGCAATAAAGTTGTTAAAGTTATTATCCACTCGGATCATTTGTTATTGGCTCTAAACATGGTTATTTGGTTGTTCCATACGTTTAGGAAAGTTTATTTACTTTGTAATATAAAGGGGATTTTAGACTAGGTTAGGCTAAAAATTGAAATTTTTACACACATTTGCGAAAAGAAGGTTCTCATAATTGTGATAATATAATACGAGTACGTACCACGATAATTGTTCCGGAAACAAATTTTCTCAAATTATTGCTAGGCATATTTTTCTGTTATAAATATGTACTTCTTCGTAACAATGAGTCTATTCATTATCTTCTGTAATCGTGTACTTATTTTTAATTACTTTCAAATCATAATTGCGTTTTGTCTTAATCAGTGATTTTTAGTGGCTGTTGTACACAATCTAGTCTAACCTAAACTAAATTACGTCTAGGTCAGGTCTCGTTTTCACTAATCATACGTAAAACATCCCCTAAGTAAGTGTCTCTTTTACGGAGGTAGCCTCTAAACACAGTCCCATACCCAAAGTCGTTTTCACTTTTAGTTGTTCCCTAAAGATTGGTGAAAACGAAAATGACAGAAATAACTCTACCCTTTTACGCAAGGAGCATTATGCAAAGGATAACACTATTTTTAGACCTGTCAATTTGGTTTAATTAAGAGATTGTATTCAACGGAGCCAGACTACAAAATTGCTTTGAATTTACCCAAAATAGCTTACATTAATTCTAAATAATTGCGCTGGCGAGTTTATTATGAGTTACTTGAGACGCATACTTTTTCTTTTCGGGGAAAGTGTAGGTATGACTAACAAGAATGACAGACTAGCAAAGATATTTTTAATTTTAATATACGTCTACATTTTACACTTTAACTAGCAAGTTATCTATTTTAAAAAATTTATAAAATTACGAAGGCCCTAAGGTCTTGACACAATACGTTATAGTGTAATAGTTCATTGAACTCTGAAACAAAAATGCCTTTTCCAACCATATTTAGAAATTAACCGATTACAGAGAGGTCAAGGTGTAGTTATTTTCTCACTTGAAATCCAAACTAATGCAAAAAAAAAATGAATAGCCATGTTTTTATTTTGCTCTCGTTACGGGGAAAGATACGATAGGTATAATATTAAATCGTAAGAATAAAATTGATTGTGAGCTATTTTCGCATCATGATTGGTTTGCACGCTCTAAAAATCCTTTTAATCTAATGATAATCTTTGAAATTTCTAGCTCATCGCTAATATAATCAATACCTGTACAACAATGTTGTGTTAGTATTTTAAAAGCATACTGCGCCATTGTTAGTTGTGTACACATTGGCTTTCTCGCTGAAAATAGGTTCGCAATCAATCCGAACTTATTTTTCATTGATTCTATGTGACAACAGACAGCATGTCATGTGCTTTATTGATCGAAAAAGGTAGTATAAGTATCTATCGCACAGCGTTGGATTTTTTCATCGGTCTTTTGTAATTTTGAATTTTTTTTTCAGTTTTTTAAATAATAATTACAACATGGAATCTTGTAAGTGACATAGGTCGCTTAATACCGTATACCTAAACTTGATTTTAATTGAAAAAACAAGAAATTGTTCATTTCTTGTTTTTTTTTTTCAATTATTATTTAACACAAAACAAAATAATACGCGTGCGATCAGCTGTTTATAAAAAGTTCAAAGCACTGGATCTATGCGTCGCAAATGGAGGCTTGTAGGTACCATTTCCGACGCGTATTACCTACTGCACGTGTAGGTATCGGCTTTCATTGTTCGCTCAAAATTACAATATTGGTAAGCCATTATTTCCGAGATAAGTAGCATTTATAATTTTACTAGCTTTATCCCGCGGCTTCGCTCATGTTAAGTTCGATTCTTCCAACCCCTATTTTATCCCCTGAGGGGCTGAATTTTCAAAAATCCTTTCTTAGCGGATGCATACATCGTAATAGCTATCTATATGCCAAATATCAGACCGATCCGTCCAGCGGTTTGAGCTGTGCGTTGATAGATCAGTCAGTCAGTCACCTTTGCCTTTTATATATTTAGAAGATTATAGAGATTAAGTGCATTGTACCTATACCTATTCACAAAGTTAACATGTGTCTTACACTCGGTATAATAATATTGTTTTGTATCATACTATTGGACAAGCACATCATTGAAATGGAAATTTATAGACCGTAAAACATAACGATGCTTTCATGAATGTGGATGGGTCGTATCGTTAGTGCCATCTTACTTCTGGAGCCAATGTAATATTTCAAGTTCATTGAGAAAGTAGAAATCTGGCCATACGTCGGCTTAGTCTCCCCTATTTCTCTATTTATTTTTAAGATAACTCTCGGCTTCGACTACGTTGAAAGAGTGTATTAGACTTTTTTGCTATTTTTTTTTCATTTCATTTAAAACAATACAAAATATTTAATGTTTCGATTAGTACATATCTAATTGTTAATGTAAAAGGCTTAAATCGAAATATATAAAAGGCAAACGTGATTGACTGACTGACTGATCTATCAACGCACAGCTCTAACCGTTGGACGGATCGGGCTTGGCACACAGATAGCTATTAAGAGCTTACAGTATGCCAGCGTGCCACGTTTGATCGTCCATATCAATAAAAATATTGAATCAATAATATTGAAAGAAATATATAGTAAAGTTGACGATATAGACTGAATTTTGTATGTTGTGAAAACACGATTGCTAAAAATTTTCTCGATAGAAAAAATTCACAAATTTCCCTCTGAATTTTACAAATAAATCGCAGTAGTCAATGAATACTTTACCTATACTAATAAAACTTAAAATATATACTCAACTTAGTACAATAAGTGTCCTATATGTACTATTTAAAATTAAATAATTTTTTCGTTATTAGAAATGAAATTCTGAAAAATATTGCGTGTGGGCCGACGGGCGACTCGTGTCCACCGCATGAATTCATTCACGCTCCGGCGTTCGAACGGGGAACCCGCGTCGCTTGTTCTCACGCATACCTACCAGAATACGTATATTATCTAAGAAATTATAAGTGTAATAAAATGGAAAATAAGCGGAATAAGAAAAATAAGACGGAATTGGAGAATAGAAAATGCTAAAAACATGAATTGATTACTACAATAATAACTTTTTTGGCTCTTGCTGTGGAATAGGTACATAGTTTCATACACCTACCATCACTAAATATTAAGGTAGTTTTCCCAGTTAGTAGCCACGGTCACATTATTTTAGTAGTATAAACAAAAGACTAGTTATAGCCTATTTTGTTACAGAATGCAAATACATAGCTTCCTAAAGGTCTTCCTTAGGCTTCCTAAGTCTAAGACTAAGTCTAAGTCTAAGACTGAGTCTAAGACTGAGTCTAAGACTGAGTCTAAGACTGAGTCTAAGACTGAGTCTAAGACTGAGTCTAAGACTGAGTCTAAGACTGAGTCTAAGTCTGAGTCTAAGACTGAGTCTAAGACTGAGTCTAAGACTGAGTCTAAGTCTGAGTCTAAGACTGAGTCTAAGACTGAGTCTAAGACTGAGTCTAAGACTGAGTCTGAGTCTGAGTCTAAGACTGAGTCTAAGACTGAGTCTGAGTCTGAGTCTAAGTCTGAGTCTAAGACTGAGCCTAAGACTGAGCCTAAGACTGAGCCTAAGACTGAGCCTAAGACTGAGTCTAAGACTGAGCCTAAGACTGAGCCTAAGACTGAGCCTAAGACAGCCTAAGACTGAGTCTAAGACTGAGTCTAAGACTATGGTCTAAGACTAAGTCTTAGACTAAGTATATATCTATGTCTAACACTAAGACTTAGACTTAGCCTTAGACTTAGACTTAGTGTGAGACTTAGACTTAGATTTAAACTTAGACTTAGTCTAAATCTAAGTCTAATTCTAAGTCTAAGTTTAATTCTAAATCTAAGTCTAAGACTAAGTCTAAGACTAAGTCTAAGACTAAGTCTAAGACTAAGACTAAGTCTAAGACTAAGTCTAAGACTAAGTCATAGTCTTAGTGAAAGACTTAGACCTAGTCTTAGTCTTTGCTTAGACTTAGTCTTTGACTTAAACTTAGTCTTAGTGTTAGACTTATACTTAGTCTAAGTCTAATTCTAAGTCTTAGTTATTAATAATATATAATAATATTAGTTTCATTTTATTTCCATACCTATGTACTAGAGGTTCGTTAAATGTATCATATACCCTATCGTACGGCGCGTGACCCCTGCCGCGTGATGAACTCGTGCGAGTGAGATAGCTGCAACTACGCGGTGCGGGCGGCTGCACGCCGGGCAGTGAGGCGGGGGCAAAATTTGGATTCCAGCTGGCATACTATAAGCTCTTAAGACGTAGGCAACCGCTAATAAAGGATCTTTGAAAATTCAACCCCAAAGGAGATAAAATAGGGGTTTGAAAAATCGAACTTGATGTGAGCGAAGCCGCGGGGAAAAGCTAGTCTGTTAATAAAACATTTCAAGTATTTTTTTAATGAAACATAAAAGTTTATTAGCTTTTCAGGAACTCTAATATTATTTAGAAAAATCGGTGTAGATAATAATAGCATGGATAGGTCTTTAGTATCATGAGCTCCTGGCCACGCACAAAGATGTCCGGATGTCCGAATTGAACCTTAGGTATATATAAATATATATATGGAAAAGGTGACTGACTGACTTAATTATCTATCAACATAGGTACATCTGGCATGTAATGGGCATGTCGTAAGCAACCGCTAAGAAAGGATTCTTGAAAATTCCAGCCATAGAGGAGTAAATTAGGGGGTTTTGAAAAATCGAACTTACGTGAGCGAAGCCGCGGGCAAAAGCTAGTTTCATTGATAAAAGACTAATGATCTAGATAATTTCCAACTTGTTTGCAAGCAACTGGAAAATAGAACTATGTATTTGTATTACAGACGATCTGTTTGGGACTTTCACCGTTTAGGTTTCGCTGTTGGTATTTATGTTATGGAAATGACGCCCTTTGCTGGTTAAACTGCTGACATTCTATTAGATGTAGCCGTAAGATGTTATTGGGTTGTATGCAAATGTACTTTAGTTCCATTGTTGATAGAAAATGTAATGTGATACGAAACCTTGTAACTATTAAATCTATGGATCTGTACTTTCTACTTGTTCTAATAGGCACTGAATGTAAGGAGTTGACTTACTTGGGTTGGTACTAATTGATAAAGCTTGAAAGATTCTACCTATGGTGGTTGATAAAGTTTTGCAGGTGGTAATTTTCGGTTTAAACTTTCAAAATTTTTAAACGCATGTAAATATTCCCTTCCTTTTTGTAAACCTTGCAATTACATTTTAACCCTGGTCTGATGTTGAAATGATGATTATTTCTGGAGCGAGACGAGAATTTCTGGAAAACGAATATTACGAAATCTCAATATTCCAACATTTGAAAACTAAAAGGTCGACAGTTCAATCTCTAACCGTTGCAGTATTGTCGTACCCACTATTAGGAGAGGAGAGGGATATTATAATTTAAGTTAGTTTTAATTTTTGTACGAAGTAAAAAAAATTAAAGGCACAGGGCGCAACATCAGCCTCAGAATTTCTGAGCATTGACAACTGAAAATCTTTAATTTAAGTTTGTGATTGTACATCTAACAATTAGAAAACTCATCTAAATCTAAAAATAAAGGTAGGTAAAATAGATAATCAAGGTAAATCTTTTATTTATTTATTTATATTAGTTAAGTTCAGCATGGCTTTAAAAAACAGGCAGAAAATATGTAATATTCATTATTTGATTGTTATTAAGGGTTTCGAATCTGAAAAGAATGAATTATTTGTTATTTTCACGTTTTTGATTGTTGTTTTATTTATAGATCAAAATGTATCTACTGTTTAACAAAGAAAAGTTTTTACTCAGAATCGCTTAGAGCAAAAACCAAAATAATCCCACACGCCGCGCAGCAATCTGTTCAATCACCCGTAACGTAAAGCTTTGCACAGATGTAGTAGGGAGTTGGTGGCAATTACGATTTATGACTAACTTATCAATGAGATTTTTAATTTTTTATTGAAGTGTTAACCTACACTTAAAAGAAAAAAGGAAATTAGTAGATCGACAACTGTAATGTGTCGCTACTAGATGTCGCTAACAGTTGCTATAAAACGGATTGAAAAAGTAGATACATATCACTAATTTCGTGGCTGACGTGTGGTTCGCCGTGGTGTAATGGATAACACACTCGGGCGCGATTCCCAGAGAGATGTGGGTTCGAATCCCGCCGGCCTCGGAATTTTTGATATGTATTTATAAATCTATTAGGTTATCAATGAGATTGCCAAAGCGCTTACGCTTACGCTTTTGGTGGTTTGTGAAAATTTAAAAAACTTAAATCTATGCTTTTGATTGGTACTTTTATTTTACCTTTTGTATTAGTTTAATATACTCGTACATAATAAATATAATATAGGATTAAAACAATAAAATAATACTAATATACTAAATACAATTAAAATAAATAATCTAATAATTTTTTTCTTCGTAGAGTTTATAAACAAATCCTAAAATACAGTGATTTTAAGTCTCGTTTTAACCTTTACTTACTGCATCTCCTTAATAATGCTATTAGGCTTTCAGTTCCTCATGCCTGCGGTTTTCCAATACTATTATTCTGTTAAAGCCAACTATTCTTAAGTGCTAACGACCTTAGAGAACTGGGTGCCATTACGGCGCACGCTCGCAACCAAAGCCACTTTGCACGGAATCCAGAAATTTTCTTGTGCAACAGGAATGCGTTTGTTGGCCTTGTTTGTATTACTTGACCAACTTGTTGGTCATACTTGTCCAAGTCATTGGTTATAGACAACGCTATAGATCATAGTTTGATAAATATGTCTTGCAAATCTGGCGAATCTAAAAAATATTCATGGTAAATATAACTATTTATATATACAACGTGTAACAAAAGGGTGGGTCAACCCTGAAGGAGGTGAATGTGCTCATGAAACTGAAAAACTTTCCCCAAGGAACATCGGTCGAAATATGAAAAAAAAAAAATGTGGACCTCCCATACAAAATTTACGATCCGCTGATTGATTTACTATGGGAGGTAAAAATTTTTTTTTTATATTTCGACCTATGTTCCTTGGGGAAAGTTTTTCAGTTTCATGAGCACATTCACCTCCTTCAGGGTTGACCCACCCTTTTGTTACACGTTGTATATTCGGTCGTATGTCTACAATTTGTCGAAACCTATTCGAGGGAAGTAATTACCTAGCAGAATTTCAAAATACTATAAGTAACTTATGAAATTGAAAAAATTCGCCAATATGCACTACGTTGTTACCCTTTGTCTTGTTTTGTAAATATATGGAACTAGTTTTTGCTCGTGACTCAGTTCGCGTGGAGTTAGGTTTTTAAAAAAACTCGCGGGAAGCCTCTATTTTTTCGAGATAAAAAGCAGCCTATGTCACTCTCCAATTCCTCAACTATGCCGATGCAAAAAATCACGTCGATCGATCGGAGGACAAACCAACAAACAAACATTTTCTTGTCGATCGATGTAGATTGGGACAAATGTTTGTACCAATGTTTTGATGCGAGTGCTAGTGTATCACCGTTAGGCAGATGGCAATCATTTAAGATTATGCGCTTGCGATGCCGCGGGATATTATGCGGTCCTTAGTAGTCTTTATGATCATACGTGAGCAAAGATAAATGTTTCATAACTCTGGCGCTTTTAAAATTGAAATGTTCATGTTATTGACGTACGGTTTGTTTACTGTGCCTTTCCGTTCAATTATGCATGGGTATGTAACGACAGGCTGTCGACAATAAATGCCAGACTATTGTTAGAACTTGGATTATCTTTGTAATCGGACGAAGGTATGTAGCATCTACTCTGATGCCTGTAGCAACAAACATAACTCTGATTTTGATTGACGCATAGTATCGCTCTGTACTGTATGGAATTATGCTGCACTGTGCGTGTGTGAGTAAACGTGTAAGTCTGAGTTTTCAATGGTTAACTGTGCGTACATCTGTCATATAGGCGTTGTCCTAATACAACGCGAATGCGCGATCATCGCAAGTTCGCGCGAATTTTACTCGTACGAACGCGCGATCAAACATACTGATCTCGAAGAGGTGTCCTAATAGGCATTCGCGCGATGGAACGAAGCGCAGTGGAATCCACGGTCGCTCGCATCGCTTATTCGCGCGATGATCGCGCATTCGCTTTATATTAGGACAACGCCTTAGTATTGAAAATTTTTGGGGAAACGTCAGGATACAATATCGATAGTAATAAAACGAGAGTTGTACTAAAAGTTCAGATTACAGATCCGATACCTCACCTTTAGTACTTCGTCTTTGCTCAATTCTAGCAAAGGAGACACAGTTCTAAAATTAAAATGCTTACCTTCTACCTATGTGTCCGTACTTTATGCATAACTAGCTTTTGCCCGCGACTTCGTCCGCGTGACTTAGGTTACTTTTTTCCGGGGGGAAAGGTCCCTTTCCTTGCCATCAAATACCCCGTTCAATACAAATGTATGAGAAAATAACAAAACCGACTTTGTTTTATATATTAAGGGAGCTTTCCAGTGTGAATTTTTAAAAAATGGTTTTTTTTTTTATTGCTTTTTCGAAGAAGCAGAAGGGATATTGTATGGACCTGGCATCGCTGATTGACCGTAAGTAAACGATTTACCTAAAATTTCCTCACTTGAAACTTTGAACGCGTTTTTATCGAAACATCATTTTTCAAAACGGTGTCCAACTTGGAGGGCAGAGTTTTAAAGCTATTGAGTTGAATTTTTTACACAATATTCTTAACGTCATTGTTTATCGTGCTATGGAAGCTTTTTTTTTTTTTTTGACATCTTCCTATTTTTTTGTAAAAAAAACTGCAAAAAAAAAATACTAAAATCGATACTTTTTGTTCAAACCGGCGCCATTTTTGCAAAAAAAATAATTAAAAAAAAAGCCTCCATAGCACGAAAGCCAATTATATACCGATCAATAATCTTTTTATGTTTTTTGTTTCAGATCAAAATTGTGACCCCCAACGTGGACACCACATCCAAGTGCATTTTCTGCAACAATTGTTTCATCATTTTTATAGATATTAATTAATAAATAAATCAATCTTTAAAAAATTGTTTTGTATTCTTCAATACCCAATTAATATACAAAAAAAAAACCAGACCGATTAGATTATTTTTTCTTTAAAAAAAAAAATCGCGAAAAACAGCGATTTTTTGGGCTGTCACACTGGAAAGCTCCCTTAAGAGTTTTAATCGGATTTAAAATTTCTTTAGTTTTTTACGTAATACTACTACTGGTACTAATAAAAAAACACTCCTTATCTGTTGGGTTCTATCGGTCAAACAAGCTTCATATTAATTTTATAATTTTAATTAAGTTACACCCCCGCTATAACTTTTTTTTGCAAAGAAGAAAGTAGGTAACTATTCTGACTGTATTTCCTATCTAATGTATCAACTGTGGATAAGTGAATTTACTCTCTCTTTTGTAATCACTTTTCTCTTGTCCGCCTACATAAGATTTTTTTGTGTAGTATTATCGATATGTCACTTTTAAGCCGATTCTACACTACTCGTACGAAGCGACCCGCTAAAGCCGTGAGAGCAGCATTTTCAGTACCGAAAATCTGAATGACGTTAGCAGTCCTACTAAACCCTATTACAAAGCCTTAGCTGTCCGTCCATCTGTCCGTCTGTCAGCATGCTGTATCTCATGATCCTTAAGAGGGTACTCTAGTGGGCATTTCTCCATACAAACGTATTCTGCTGTTTTCTTCGTGGATAATGCCTCTAGAGCAATGATTTTTTTCCAAAAAATCTAGGTCTAATTAATACGTGCCCCTATGTTTTTCTTTTTTCCAAAACATTATCATTAAAAAAAATATGACAATCCAAAAACCCGAAAAAAACCCTCGATTTTACCGCCATGTTCAAACGACTATCAGACAAATTTGATAAGTTTTTAACAAAAAAGAAAAACATAGAAGCATAGATATACTCTTCCTCTAAATTTTGATATAAGAATATTTGAGATTTGTCCAGTTTTGAAGAAGGAAACAGCAGAATACGAAACGTCTTTTGGCCAAGGTTTTTGTAGGTAAAATCAGCCCGAGCTGCAGTCGTCCCTTTCGTACTTTACGGGGGTAGGGTGGAGGTGAGGGAGGGTAAGGCTTACTTGTACACTAATAGGGAAGTGACAATTGTCGATATTTTTATCGATACTCTAGTGATGTACTCTGATGTCGATATTTACACTATACAATGATTATTTTATTTATTACTAGCGGACACCCGTGACTTCGTCCGCGTTCCTAAATCACCACAGTTTAGGTTGGCAGAACCCCTTCAGCATCAGGATTGAGGAGTTGGATCCTGGAATTTAACGATGTCTTTACTTGGTCCCTACAATAACTATTCATAATAATCAACAATTCCTAAATCCCCACAGTTTAGGGAAGCAGTACCCCTGCAGCATCAGGATTGAAGAGTTGGAACCCGAAGTTTTTATGGGACCATCTCGCAAAGTTTTTGTGTCGATTAAAAAAAGATTCACGCAAATCGGTTAAGAAATCACGGAGATATCGATATACAGAGGTAGAAAAACACAACTCCTCCTCCTTTTAGCCTATACGATGCCCGATAATATCTACCAGTGAAAGTCCCGTTAAAATCGGTTCAGCCATTCCCGAGATTAGTGGCAACAAACAGACAGACAGACAAAAACTTTAAAATTGTTGTCTTGGTATAAGTACCGTATTTACTTTCGTATGCAGTTAGTAAAAAGCGGCCAAGTGCGAGTCGGACTCGCCCATGAAGGGTTCCGTAGCAGCAATTGCGGTTTACGATTTCGACCGTAGCAATTAACAGTGTCGGATCTACATTTTAACGATTTTCATTTTATTGCATTAAAGGTCTTAGAATAAAAATAGCAATGCCCCCACCAATTATGAAACTTTTAAAATCAACCAACCATCTTTGGTTTTTGCAAGTGCAAAAATTAGGTATATTGACTATTCTTCACTTTTCACATATTTGAAACTTTGAACGGCCGTACCCTAAAGTAGTGATTTTTCACATACGACTATGTTAATTGCTACGGTCGATTTATGACGTATTAAAAAAAACTATTTACTAGATCTCGTTCAAACTAATTGTCGGTGGAAGTTTGCATGGTAATGTACATCATATTATATTTTTTTTAGTTTTATCATTCTCTTATTTTAGAAGTTACGGGGGGGGGGGGGGGGACACGTTTTACCACTTTGGAAGTATCTCTCGCGCTAAAACTATTCAGTTTAGAAAAAAATGATATCAGAAACCTCAATATCATTTTTGAAGACCTATCCAAAGATACCCCACACGAATAGGTTTGATGAAAAAAAATTTTTGAGTTTCTGTTCTAAGTATGGGGAACCCCAAAATTTATTGTTTTTTTTTTTCTACTCTTGTGTGGAAATCTTAATGCGGTTAAGAGAATACATCTACTTACCAAGTTTCAACAGTATAGTTCTTATAGTTTCCGAAAAAAGTGACTGTGACATACGGACGGACAGACAGACAGACAGACATGACGAATCTATAAGGGTTCCGTTTTTTGCTATTTGGCTACGGAACCCTAAAAAGCTGTTCTTTTGATATTACAAACAAACACTCCACTTCAACACAGACAATATTATTTATTTGTATATGTATATATATACTAGCTGATGCCCGCGAATTTCGTCCGCGTAAGTAAATACGAGTACCTAGTTAACTCGCGAAATAAATTGTGTAATGACATAACAAGTTGATAGTAAAAGTTTTAACAGAAAAGTTCTAATAAAAAATGAATTAATGAAATCGGAGTACACGTTAATGAATTACAATGAAATACACATTTTGACTTTCATCCCCTCTCCCAAGGGAACCGTGCTGAATTTCGGGATAAAAAGTATCCTATATTTTACCTCGTAGTATGAACTTAAATCATGTTACGTTTCATTTAAATCCGTCCAGTAGTTTCAGTGTGATGCGCGGCCAAGATACAGACAGACGAAAAATTAAAAAAAAAAAAATTGTTTTGGGCTCAGTATCAATAGTAAAGCATCATCCGATTCAAATTTTCAAAATATATTTATTCACCCGCAGGCGGCCGGCGGGTGAATGTTACGGGCATGGGAGGGGCGAGGGCTCGCGCACACAAATACACTACTCGTACACATGGATAACTCCTGTTGGTCGGGCGCAGCGCGACGGCGATATTTTCTTCAAATACCTATTTTTCAAATTCCTTGGGACTAGAGTACCGTCTTAATAGATAGACAGTTGAAATTTTCACAGAATTTCTGTTGCCGCTATAACAACAAATAATAAATAGTTATTTGTGTTATATGGGCCAAAGAAAATTTTTGTTCCCCGAGGGCGCTATTTTGAATTCAGAGCGAAGTGAAGGATTCTAAAGTAGAATTCTGAGCGTAGCGAGGAATTCAATATACGCCGCCCGAGAACAAAAAATTTGGCCCCGAGTGACACACACTATTTTATTACACCTATGAGAAAAAGCTAGGAGTATCAACCTTCTATGACACTTGACTTATCGAAGACAACAGCTGCTCAAACATTTTTGAATTTCGAGTTTTTTGAATTTCTGCAACGATCGCAGTAGTAATAAACACATACTAAAGCACGAATGCGGACCAATCAGAAGAGAGAAACGAAAACTCCCATGGGACTAAAAATTAAATTTTGCTCCCGCTATCCTGTGAAGCCAATATTCGTTTTTCGAATAGGTATGATGAAAAATAAATTAAAAATTAAAGGGAAGCTCCCTACTAGGAATGTGTTTTGTCCGCCGTTTTTTTGGTACGGAACCCTTCATATGCGAGTCCGACTCGCATTGACCGGTTATTCTTTTTAATTTAAACGCATAATTTATTAGGCTTTATCCAAGTAAGAACAATTAAAGTAGTTCAGTGAAACTAGAATGTTTATTGCGCTATTAGACTGGCCTACTGGATAATTTTAATGTCATTTCTTGAATGAAACAGAATTGTCCCGTTGTAGTAATTAGTTTATACTTAAGCTGCGCTATAAATAATTAAATACTAAATCTACTTTACTAATAACATAATCCTTTGGATCTAGCCGACATTAATTCGTCGAATTAGAAATGTAAATATTTTTTTTTTATAATTGGCCAGATTTCCCCATTTTATTTTATCTTTAGGTGAGATCCATCAAAAGATGCCGTAGAGTTGACTAATAATAATTAATTAACTTGTTAAAGAAATGTATAAGAATTTAATCATAAGTCATTAAGTTATAAAATGTTTGATGTGTTAATTTAATTTGTTTTTTTAGAATAACATTCAATTGATTACATAAAGGTGAAAATGACACGCGTTCATGCCAGCATTAGCTTAATATTTGACTACGAAATGTATGATTTGAAAACGTTCTAATAAATGTTAAATATATACGACCAAATGTAGCAGGGCCCGCGGTGATCGAATCTTCATCTCTCGGAAATTGCGCCCTAAGTGTGTTGATCTTTTTAGACTACAGCCATGGTCCAGCTGCACCCAAATTAGTGATCAAGCAACTGTTAGTAACACATTGTAGGTATCGAACTTTACAAAAGCCCCGTATAACAGCGATGCAGCGATGCGAGAGCAGCGATGAGCGGTAGTACCGTAGTGTAAAAAAATCAACACATTCAGGGCGCGATCGCCGAAAGATGCGGGTTCGATCCCCGTCTTCCCCGCAATTTTTGATATGATTGCTTTCAAGTGTAGGTAAACAGGGAACTACTGTAAATAAAAATTTGATATCTCTTACTATGCCTGCACAAGTATAGATATAGTTTTTGCAATTCACGAGGGCGCGTGAGCTTTACTTGTGGTTACGTCGTGTACATGCACATTGCGTAAGTGTGCGTGCCTTTCAGGAGCCTAGGTAAGAGCAGTCAGGCACGAGCAAGCTCTCGCTCCCCCTGACATAGATACACACACTCAACTATGAGCCACGCGCCCTCCTGAAATGCAAGAACTATATGAATAGAACTAGAGTAATAAGTACCTACTAATCGACTAAGTATTTGAACGTGAATAAATAATTATCTTATTCTATTTGCCATTGTCTGTGACATGGCGTGTTATCACGAGATTTTCTAGGCTACAAATAACCGGAGTCAAGGCAGACCATAGTTATTACAATGACAGTCGCATCGTCTAATCATGCACCCACTGCGACCAACAAATCGCACTTTTACGAACAAACGAAACGTCATTTCCAGCCGTCGTTGCCTTACTTATCTGCTTGTGTATGACGGAGCTGAAACGCGTCTAGTAATCATCTATATCTATACTTATAATAAAACTATAACGGGACGAATTCTGTACATTAAATATATTTTGAAAATTTTAATCGGAGGATGCTTTAATATCGATACTGAGCCCAAAACAAGTTTTTGTCTGTCTGTCTGTGCGCGCATCACGCGAAAACTACTGAACGGATTAGAATGAAATTTGGTGTAGTGGTAGCTGTTACTCCGGGACAATATATCCTGATAAATAATAAGGTTTACATGCAGGATAGGGGATGAAAGTTTTTGTCGATTTTGCTTCATAACTTTGTCAAATCTAAACCGAATGCAATAATTCTTTTTTTTACTATAAATTGTGCACTATTAGAAATATTTTGTCAAATTTTGGTGAAGATCTACTAAATATTATCGGAGATAGGGGACATAACTGTTCGCGGATAGTAGCAAGTCACTCTAAACCTTTTCCACGCGGGCGAAGTTGCGGTAATCAGCTAGTAGATCTAAACGATAATAGCCAGAAATGGCGAGCCAACTACATAGCAACAGCCATTGCTATCAAATTGTATCGAGTTCGCAATTTTACTGCTAATGTCGTGACTGCTTCCACAATCATCATTAAAGTCGCGGCCGACAATGAGACTATACAATATATTGGCTTTCGGAGTATTGACTGCGAAAAAGAAAATGGTTATATAGTTAAAGCGATCTTGACTTTCAAACAGTGGAGGTATTATTTCGTTTCTCGATCGGAATAATATGATGTGTATTAAACCATCTCTTGTGCGCATATCTTATACTTTAGAATCTACCGGTGGTAGATTCTAAAGTATATTCTCGACTTGTCATAAGAGCCAACATTTGGCCTACATGAAATAATGATTTTGAATTTGAATTTGATTTGAAATTGAAAGATTAAAATGCATGCTATATCATTATCATCGACATCTGATGATGATAATAAAGTGGACATCTGATTTTTGAAACAAATATGCCTCGTAAAAAAATTGTTTTATCTTTTAAGGAATTGACTTATAAGTATCATTTTTGTTACAGGGTCTAGAAATAGTGAACCCACAAGCGGCTGAGACGCGAGTGAACGAAGCCAACGCGAAATACTTTTCGAATACGTCCGGATTCTTGTCCGTTGGCAAGAAGACTACGTAACTGGTTGACGCTAAAACGCGCCTAAAACTTATGCGGCTTAGATACGTGGATAAGTTTAAAATGTAAAAATATTGTGAGTCCCACCATCAATTGCTATAATTGAATACTCTGTGACTGTGTGATTTGTGAGCGATATATCATGTAATAAATAAATTAATAAATTGGCTGTGTTTTTTTTTAATTATCAACGACGATTCCCGCGACTTTGTCTGCGCAGAATAAAGTTTTTAATTACTGTGAGAACTCTTTAATTTTCCGGGATAAAATGTATCTCCATTCCAAATTTCATCCAAATTGGTTCGCTCGTTGTAGCGTGAAGGAGTAACAAACACGCAACACACACACAAACTGTCACCTTATAATATTAGCGTGATACCATAATATATCCTTAGTAATGTTATAAATGCGAGTAGTATTTGATTGTTTATGGTCCAATCATTCAGCAACAGAGCAACGAGCGGAGGAGTGGAGAATCGAAGCGATTCGCTTGGGTATAGTTGAGGATTTAGAGAGTGATAAACTTCCTTTTATTCCGAAAAAAAAGCAGAGTTCCCGCGGGAACTCCACTAAGTCCATGCGGACAAAGTTGCGGGCAAAAGCTAGTTATAGAATAAATGAATGCAAAACTGTGTGATAGGACGAGATTCGCGATAACGTTCTAGGTAATAATCTTCAATTGAGTGTGCGCTACCCACGAACGTGTTAATTTGTCTCGTGCGTTCGCTTTAACGAGAAACATGAGCCGGTATGCCCTATTTACCACGCAGGCACATACAATTACGTGCAAACTTTGTATACTTTGTAAGTATTGTAACAGTAGATTCTTTTTCTTTATTAAATTAAGTGAGGGAAGGAAAACCTGCAGGATGTCGCGGGGAATCCGATTAGAGACATGGATATATAAAACTGGACTTGCGCGTCAAGATTGCACGTCCCAATTTCGACCTTCGTTACGCCTAGAGTCTCACAACCAGCAGAGTTTTTCAGTTTGGTAGTAAGTATAATGACACTGATAAATACTGACAAATATACCCATTCGGTTAAACGTAATTCGGCAATAAGATAAAAAATGGGCCGTAATACGTTCGCATTTATAATAATGGTATGAAATTATAATGTGTTCGCACCATGTCTCTGCCACTATTCACTTCTGCATAAACTGCACTTATTTCAGTATAAGTACATACGTAGATACCTTAGCGGGTCTTTCTCAGCATTCGCATCGGATGCACGGGATAATTTTCTTCAGCATACCCACCTACGTACCTCCTACATACTATGTCTACCCATCATCATCCACAGCCTATAAGCATACCTTACTGGACATAGGCTTCCTCTAACAGGAAATGTTCTCTATAATCCTCTATTAGTCTGAACCGGACGGTTTACCGAAGTGTGGTCTCCATGTGTGGACCAGGTCTTTGCCACATGAATGAAGGAATTTGAATTACTTCAGACTTAATTAGTTAAAGAAATTCTACTGGGAACTGCTATTCAAGGCGCCTCTGTCACATGAATGAAGGAATGTGAATTACTTCAAACTTAATCAGTCAAAGAAATTCTGTTAGGATTTAGGAACTGCTATTCGAGGGTGCCAGAAAGGGAACCACACAGAGCTCTTAGCCTTTCTCATCCAGTCCTTCCCACTCGAGGCAGAACCCCTTTACTAAGATACTATACAAACAAACATACTACTATGTATAGGTAGTTTAAATTAAAAATATATGACACCTCGTTATGATATAAAAACACTTTCATATCTCATTATTACGTGGTACTTCATGTGTAACAATAGTTCAAGGACGATGTGCTGCGCTTATGTTTACGCAGTAGGTGAACTATAAATCATACTTAATTATAACATTGTCTTTCGCTTTCACAACTTTTTAATTCGACGAGTTGCGTAAGTCGGTGTGAATTTTCAAATTTACATGCGCATATTAACCCATTAGTAAAATTAAAAATACTCTCTTGTGAATTATCATCTTCCAAATATGTGTAGTTAGATGCAACGAAGTAAAAGGTTTTAAATGAATTTAATGTGTAGGTAAATAATTTAACGCTCACTTGCCGCTTTCTGTTTTGGCAATGACTGAAGTAACTGCCTCGCAATTAACGCCATGCTTTACATGAAATATGAATCAAGCTTCAAGATTTTTACATAGAAGATATTATGCATTTGTATTCAAATTATTCCTTCCATAAGTATAAGTATGTAGATATCTAGTTAATTTTAATGTATACCTATGTATTTTTAAGTGAGAAAAACGATCTCTGCTTACTGAAAACGCGAAAAGCTATTACACGAACTTTAACCTATAAGTAGAGGCAGGTAGGTACTACCGGAAACAACAGACTTCTATTATCTCTGGTACCTACATACCTACGTACAGTTAAGGACGTGAGTTTGACATAGCCTAAATTTTCACCTCGGAGTACAAAGGATTCCTGCGGGATTTTTGAATAACTATTACACGCGGCAAAGTTGCAGGCAAAAGTAAGTACAATCAAAATGAAAGAGTAGGTAATTAAACTAAGAAATAATAATCTTAATTTTTTGGTAGATTCACATACCGAACTCAGAAATACGACCAAGGTGTGGCAAAGGTTTATTTTATAACACTGTTTCGCATTTGAAAATGCGTGGTCGTGCAAAAGGACAACCACTTTTAACGGACGTTTTGTAACCGGAATTTATAGTAAAGGTAAAAAAAACTAACCAATAACCATATTTAGATATGGTAGGTAAAAATGATTGTATAAAATCTTATAAAAATTCTTTAAAAAACCGACTTGTTGTACACAGTATATGCAACAAATAAATGAAATGGAAATGAAATCCAAATCAGTCCAGGCGTATTTGAGTAATCGGGGAACATAGAAAAAAAAATGAGTCCGACAAATTAAGACACCTTTTTTTTTGAAGTCGGTTAAAAATGGCTAATCGGAAGCAGGTGGCAGACGCACATTACGCGATGTGTTGATAAAGACAAGAAATAAGCGTTAACGGTTCATTGAAATCGAAAGAACCATCACTCAGTGAACGTTCATGGTTCCACCAATGTAAGCTGTGCGGTGCGTTCAACGTAGAGTGGACTTGAGTCCGAGAACGGAGAAACAGGTTTGGGGCGAATACATCCCGATCGCGAGGACCGAGGCTGTTCGTAGTTCGCGACGCGTACACCGCAGTGCTCGCCCGGCCGCTAATGCGTTTGCGCGCGCACATACTTGCCAACGAACGCGCTAAACTCCGCGAGCAGCGTTCCTTCACCTGCGACACCTATGACAACATATGATTCAACCAGTGCAATAATAACCGCTTTATTAATCACGAATCTTTAATTTCGCAAAGATTGACATCTGTCTAGAACAGCAGTGTTGTGTTTGTGTAATAGCATGTTTCGTGTGGACTTGCAATAGGTGAAGCCATAGACATGGCTAGTTTCGAGGACCTCTCCTTCGACTGGTCGACGCTGTGCCAGGAGTGCCCCGAGTGCTGGACTACATCAGGTCAGTGACCCCTAGTTATAGTGAATCCTCGGAACTCTTAATTTATTCGGTTTTCTAAAACAAATTACACATAATATGTAAATTTGAAATTTGACCGGTACAATTTCGCTAACTACCCGCCATTTCGCCGAGCATACCTTTCATATTATTTAATTGGGTGTTTCGAGATGATCTTTTTATGGCTTTCACGTGAATCTTAATAATTAATACTAAATTCTGTAATAGCTTAGTAATTACTGTATCTTACGACCGTTACGTTACTCTCGACTGATGGCACTTTTATTGACTTACGCGCACCATGTTTAATAGGTAACTTATACCATACTCACATACTTTGACTTGGATTTAAGATAATACCTACCTATATCATATAATATCAAAACTAATCTCATCAAGGTTGTGAGCCCGTTAAAAAATTATTTTGAAATCTGCATTCTAGTCTAAAATACTAGTCGGGGGTTTAAATAATTTTTTTTTATCTATACTAATATTATAAAGAGGAAGGATTTGTATGTAAGTAAGTTTGTTTATAACGAATTGGCTCAAAAAGTACTGGACCGATTTGGCTGAAATTTAAAATGGAGATAGACTATACCTTGGATAAAACATAGCCTACTTTTTATCCGGTAAAAATTATAGTTCCCGTGGGACTCAAAAAACACCTCAATCCACGCGTACGATGTCGCAGATATCAGCAGCTATCAGCTAGTGTATAATAAAATGATGTTATATAATAATTAAAGAAAAATTAAATGATGCCCTGACTTCGTACGCATTTTAGATTTCTTTAAATCCGGAACATAAAATTATTTTCAAAATTTAGTTTAGTCGTTTTTATTTTCTTTTTATAGCTTTTAAGCTAGTAGAATTGAAGTGTTGGTGTTCAATGATGAAGAATATCTCATTTGTTCATAATATTATCAATTCACAAATCGCATAGTTGTAGTTCCCAAAACCTATATTACAATATCTTTCATATTATATTAGCCAAAATCGTGATAAGTCACAAGATATTCGCTAATCGCTACAACCACGTGCAGCATTGCCGGTCAAGATTATCTTTCTAAGAAGTATCTTAATGGATATAAAAACTAAATTTTTGTGGTTAGTTATTTTAGCCACCATAAAAAAATATTCGGCAATTGAAAACTTGTTTGTAGAAATTATGCAGGTAAGCTTTTTAAGGTCCAAAAGATTCTAATATTCTAAGTTTATTCAATTGAAAGAATTCAACGCGAGCGAGGCTGCACCTACTATTTTATTTAGAGAGATAGCATAAATTTTAAAATTAGTTACAACAATATTATCTGATCGTCTTATTTTAAGCGTTAAAATCAAAATCGAAATGAATTTTCTTAAAAAGGAGGAGGTTCTCAATTCGTCGGATTTTTTAAAAATTATTTTTAGTATATGTTGTTCGATTACTCGAAGACGCCTCGACCGATTTGGAAAATTCTTTTTTTGTTTGAAAGGGTTTACTTTCCAGATGGTCCCATTGTCATGAGGTCAGGATCTGATGATGGGATCCTGGAGAAATCGAGGGAACTCTGCTTTTATAGGCACAATTGATATACTTTGTAGTGGCGTTTGAAGTCGGTTTTGTAAAAAGCATTTTTACGTTTATACTTGTTAACCTAATTTAAAAAAAAGTTTATCAATTCGACATTTATGTATATAATATTACTGAAACTGCATAAAATTCACATATTTGTTATATATATGAGTAGTCGTCTACATCTATAAGTATAAGAAAAATACAAACATATATTTCTTTATTTATATATATAAATAAATAAATATAATATATATACAAAAAATTTTGAAATAGAAATAGAAATAGAAATAGAAATATTTTTTATTCAAATAAACTTTTACAAGCACTTTTGAATTTGAAATTTATAGATACCTACTACATCTTTAAATTTTGTATATTTGTTTGGAAGTGAAAATAGGTAGGTATATATGTCTGTTTGTCCACGTATTTCATCGAAACTATGAATTGGATTGTAGTTATTCTTTTTTTTATTTGCTTACATTTACTTCAACTTAGGAAACAGCAGTTCTAACCTGCATCTATGAAATCAAGTGCCATCCACTGATCGTCGATATGGACAGTGGAAACCAAAAATGCAATTTAAAATTCATTCCGCGACTGAAATGTAAAAATTCTACTTTCTTCTAAAGAAATTGCACGTGGCAACAACACATTTGAGTTACATAAAGCGTAAAACTGATTGTTTTAAAAATACAGCATCGTTTTGTGTATGTGTTTGTTAAATATTTGTTCTATCACTTAACGCGGTACACAGTCACGCTTTCGCATTGACACGAAAACGGTCAGAGCACATTCTGTTGCAGCTTATTTGAATATAGAAGAATGACCTCGTCTTAACTTACTGCTGTATGTTTGGTTTACAATAGTAACATAGATTTCAGGGGGTATATTACTGCCAAGTACCGGAATACAAATCACAGCGTTGGTTAATGATAGAGTTGTCACAGCCCACAAATTATATTAATTTATAATACTACTATGTAATAAGAAAAAACCTCTAGAAAGTCTTTCTATAGTAACCCTACTTTAATTGAAACAAAAGTTAGATAAGGAAAAAAGTTTTAATTGTTATTAAGTGTAATGTATTATTTATATTATATTTAAATAATATTTAATACAAAATTATAATATGTATATTGTTTAAAATTATAATATTTTTATAACTGTCATAATGGTAGTGTAATAATAATTTTATTATAATATTTATTTAAAACTACCTTTCCACTAATTACATATCGTTTAAAAATGCGTATTAAAACTAATCTAAATTATTACATAAAATTAAAGTCATATATGTGATGCTTCAAATGAAATGAAATAGAGAGGACTACGAACATAATTATTTATTTGAGACGCTTCAAATAAATAATTAGGGAATTTTGAAAAGGTTAGGAGTTACAATTAAATAACCCTAGTCTTAATATCAGTAAAAAATAAGTGAAATAATAATTGAATAAAAATGAAAACTTAACTCACGAAAAGACCGGCAGTTTTATTAACAATTGTTATAATATTAAAGAAACTCGATCCTAATTAATTAAAAGTGTTCTCACGACTCCGTAAATAATGTGCTTCTTACTAAGCCATACAAATGTTTCGTCATTTTATTCATCGGTTCTTTAAATAATCTTCAACCTCTAAAGGTAACGAAATTATATTTCATTATAAAATTAACTAATAAAATATATATAAAATGCATATATGTGTAGCGTATGTAAGCGTATATGCTTTATTCACTGCATGCTTGTGAAATACGCATATATTTCACATATGCGTATATGTGAAATAACAGCTAAGAGTACATTGCCCGCAGAAGTTTATAGACATACGAAAAGATACACAATGAAAATTGACGATGAGCTCATTTATTACCAATGGAATGTGTTATACAAATCTTCCAATATTAGCTACGTTTTATGTGTTGAAAATATATTAATTGTCTTGTAATAATAATAAACTGAATCCTACGAAAGGAGGAGGTACGAAAATTTATTTTTCATTGTCCATTAATTAACCAAAAAGTGGTGAGAAAAAATAAATTAAAGATTATTTCATTGTATTATTTTGGTAGTATAGGTATAAGACAATTATGTAAAAGTAAATAATAAATCTATACATATAATAAAATTGTAGAAAAGTGGTGTCTGTACAATGGAAATATATAAAAAAAAGTAGCAGGGGTTGTTATTATATCGATGCCGAACCCGAAATTGTAATTAATTTTTTTTTGTCTGTTTGTCTGTTTGTCTGTGTGTTTGTGCACGCTAATATCAGAAACGGCTTATTCGATTTAGATACGGTTTTCACTAATATATTGTAGTAAGCTTCACTTAACATTTAGTGTTTATTTCATGTCAATCGGTTCATAAATAAAAAAGTTATGTCAATTTAAAGAATCACGGCGAACATTTTTAACGTACAGAGTACGTACTATACGCCTCGCGCCTGAGAGTCCGTGGCTATATAAACCGCGCTGAGAGCCGCGCCCCGAAAAGTCACTATTCCACGCGAACGAAGTCGCGGGCACAGCTAGTAAATAAAATAAATTGTTTATTTTTCAATTTTAATTTTTTGATTTTCAAAAATCTAGTAGGCAAGTACCTATGTGATTAAATGTCAGTACTTCTTGGAGTGTTGGCTTTATACTCGAAGCAGTACTTAGCACAAAGCTTTGCACAGATGGAATTACGGCAGTCTACTTACATAAAACTGCACTTAAACAAATGATGCTTCATTAAATTAAAGAGCGCGTGGGTTTTATTATTCATTGATACTGTTATTTCATACGGTCCAACTCCATCGCTAATAGAACAAAGAAAACATCGTTAAAGTCGATACAAAAGAACTCAATAAAAGCGATTCAATGATAGTTTTATAACATGATTTGACTTGGTTTAACACTATATCCAATGTAGGTAGAATCATGTTAAGAGGGCAATTTTGAGTTATGACATTGTTGTACGGTTTCGTTTCTTAACAATATAGGGTTAAGTGCTTGGTCCCGAAAAGATAACGGGCAATATTTTCCTAAGGGTGCCTCCTGTGAGGCTCGGTCCTCGGTTTAGGCTGACGCTGGGGCGTGTGGAATTATTGTAGGCCTAGATTAGACCGTACGCCTCTAAGACCGTGATAATTATCCACGTCCGGGTGACAAGAGACAAGTAAGAAATCGGTGACCTCATCGGATGCGCCGCGCTGAGGTCTAAAGACCTATTTGACTAACAAGGTACTTGAGGTTGAAACGTGGTGCGACAGAAGTATTAATTAGATTCGAAACTTGTGCGAAAGGGTTGTCGGTTGGTTGGCGGAAGGGGTGACAATGACGTAAAAGCTAAAAGTCCCTCATAAACACCTATAAGTAGTAATGATTATAGTCTTGATATAAACCGTTAAAAATAGATTATATTGTTAAAATGTTACCTATAGAAATACAACTTTGTCTAAAATAGAACACGCTAAGTCAGTTTTCAACAATATCACCGCTTCACGTACAAACATAAATTCGTCAAAAGTGGTTTATTTAAATACTTATTTTAAATACTGCCTTTTCTTATTTGTTTTTTTTGTTACCTTAGGTACTCGTAGGTCATTTGCTTAGTGACATATACAGGGCGTCCCACGGCTATGCCACATGGAGGGGAAGTACCTTAAATATTGTAGATGGAACATTTTACTGAAAGAAGACTTCATTTAAATTTAAAAAACAATTTAAACTGCATTCATAGATTTTTAAATAATTGCCTGGTTGAACCGGGACTCGAACCCGCTATACGAGAAAAAAAATTAACCTGTATCTATATCATACCGATCGGAAGGCTTCATCATAAGGATTATTTTTTGTTAAATAACATAGCATGAGAAATAAAAGGAAGACCATGAATTTTAGCCTTTGATGTAAAATTTTGTTCAGAAAAATGAAAAGCTGACATTGGCGTATCGCATCGACATACAACTGACATGAACTATTACTAATGAGTACCCACTTTAGAAGTACGCATCATTTCCCGATCCTTACTATCCTTACTAATCCTTACTTATATTACCTATAAATGCGAAAGTGTGTTTGTTTGTTGATTTATTGGTTTGTCCTTCAATCCCGCTGCAACAGTTTGCAGCGGGATTGAAGGACATGTCGATACGCCAATGTCAGCTTTTCATTTTTCTGAACAAAATTTTACATCAAGGGCTAAAATTCATGGTCTTCCTTTTATTTCTCATGCTATGTTATTTAACAAAAAATAATCCTTATGATGAAGCCTTCCGATCGGTATGATAAAGATACAGGTTAATTTTTTTTCTCGTATAGCGGGTTCGAGTCCCGGTTCAACCAGGCAATTATTTAAAAATCTATGAATGCAGTTTAAATTGTTTTTTAAATTAAAATGAAGTCTTCTTTCAGTAAAATGTTCCATCTACAATATTTAAGGTACTTCCCCTCCATGTGGCATAGCCGTGGGACACCCTGTATATTTTGAAAAGTAGTTCAAGTAAGTTCGTATTGTATTTGATTATGCACGTACTTAATTAAGTATTTTCTATACTAAGGTCCTACTAAGATCTAACTATTCATAATTCATGTACTAGTTTTAAATACCGTTATTTTACATGGACGTATGAGCCATTATAATATTATCTTGAAGGAGCTGTACTTACATTCCAGTAACTTAAGGTAATTTACTTAAAGGTTGATAAGTGATTACTACCTTCCATAACAATTACTAAATGACGCCACCACGTCATCAGTTGTATCCAAATTGGTAGAGTTAACGGATTCTTCATTCAAGTTATGCGAAACAATTCGCAGCTATCTTCATAATATGTATAGCATGATCGGAATCATCGTTGAAAAGGTACTTTGAAGTGTCGTCCGTTGTCTTGAATGACAACGAGGTTCACATGGTCAAACAACCGTTACTGTAGCCCAATTCTTAGGCCCCACGTTTCCACTATTAGGGCCATCCAAATTTTGTTGCCTTCCTCCTTTTTATTTTATGTTTCCTACGAGAATCATGTAATGTAAGTTTAATTAACTTAATTGAAAACATTAGCCGAGTTGTACCTAGGTCATTCTCCACAAGATCATGCAAGATCTTACATAAGACAATTACTATCTATTGAAACTTCACTACACTTCTATGCATTATAAGTACTTACCTATTATTTATTTTTTTATACTAGCCGCTGTCAGCGATTTCATATTTAGATTTATGTTTACTAAGAATCCAGAAACCCCTTGATGTTATGAGATATTTCGTATGCTGAATCCTTTTTCAGGATGCAAGCCATCTATTTTTGTGGAAATCGGTTTAGCAGTTTTGGCTTAATAATAACAAACAAACAGAAGCCTTAAAGAACATTTCTTTGAGAAATTCAGAAACAGAAATATGATTTGAGTTTCTCGCCGGCTCTTCTCAGCAGAATCAGCATTCCGAACCGGTGGTCGATTTTCGACTTGTCATAAGAGCTACAAGTTGGCCTACATGAAATACTAGACGATGCCCGCGACTTCGTACGCGTGGATAAAGGTTTTTTGATTCCCGCGGGAACTCTGTAATTTTCCGGGATAAAAAGTAGCCTATGTTTTAATCCTGTGTATGAGCTATCTCCAATTCAAATTTCAGCCAAATCGGTTCATTCGTTGTGGCGTGAAGGAGTAACAAACATACACACACACACACACACACACACATACAAACTTTCGGCTTTATAATATTAGTGTGAAATAATTTTGAATTTGAATTTGAGAAAAAATGTGATAAGCACCTTGTAAGGGTTCAATAATAAAATTACTCATTAGGCACAATGAAAGCAGGCCAAATTTATATCATTCCAAAAGTCAAGGTTAACAAGAACGAGTTTTGATTGAACACTTTAACAAATGACAGTCGATAAGTAGTTTAAGATGACATGATTATCCAAACAAGAATTACCGCCAAATCACTTTTGATTTATGAATTCTGTTAAGACAGATTACAACAAAAATTAGTAAGCATATTATGCATAAATGCGAAATATATGTATATATGTATGTTTCCACATATTCGCATTAACTATTCGTAAAAGTAGAGGCAAAGTTTTAGTTGATGAAATCATTTCATTTATAGAATCATCCTTACTAATCTAAATATATAAAAGGCAAAGGTGACTGACTGACTGATCTATCAACCACTGGACGGATTGGGCTGAAATTTAGCATACAGATAGCTAATATGACGTATGCATCCGCTAAGAAAGGATTTTTGAAAATTCAACCCTTAAGAGGATAAAATAGAGTTTGAAAAAAATCGATTTAACGTGAGCAAAGCCGCGGAAAAAGCTAGTATTAAATAAATACGAAAGCGTGTTTTTTTGTTGGTTTGTCCTTCAATCACGCAGGAACGGAACTGCTTTGCATGGGTATAGGGTTTGAGGACTGGAGACTGACATAGAACTTTTGTCCCGGAAAAACAGATGGTTCCCGTGGGGGACTCCTAAAAACCTGGAGGACGAATAATACTTTTTACTTTTTTACTATAGAATATTTTAAGTTCTGAGTATTTTTTAGCCACCCTTAAAGAAATTGATTGGCGTTGTGGAACACAATATAGTATTTCCTTCAATATTGGTTGTATCTGCGTGCTTTTTAATGAATTCATTCATATTAATAAGTATCATAATTGGTAAAACAGTGGATATCTCATTGTAATTTGTATTGTACGAGTAAGTAGCACAAAACCAAGTGCGTGTGGAATGATGAGATTTGTAAAATGTTGTGAGGAAATTGTTTAACGTTCTTTACTTGTTATGTTTTGTTCCATCTTTTTTCTTAGTAACAGTAGGTTACTATGTATGTAGGTTTTTGAATTTCTTTTTTTAAATTAAAATACTAGCTTTTGCCCGCGACTTTGGTCTCTTGGGTTTAATTTTTAAAAATCCTTGATTTTTCGGGATAAAAGTAGCCTCAACTATGTCCATACAAAAATCAAGTCGATCCGTAAATCTGTTACGGCATGATTGAAGGACTAACAAACTAATCACTTAAAATAAAATAATCACGCCGTTATTTCCCACAAGGTCATTCCGTGGAAGAGATTCAATATTTCTTAACGCAATTTTACTCGTACACTTTGAATTCTGTAAACCTAGACGTGATAATCTTCTATCAATCATTATTGCAATAGTTTATTATAAAAGTTTCCAAATTTCAATTACCTTGAAAAATAAAACACCCAACTATAAAATAGGTTCATGATTTTATGCTATTTATATGTAATTTGAAAAAAGGAAAAAGTTTGCAATTTTTTCCTGGACTATCGTAATAGAATATTATAAATTATATTGTTATCAATTTGCATTGTAGATAAGGAGGGGTGAAAATTGTAAAGTGAGAGCATATAAAATCAGAACGGAATTGTGTGCCACCTTGTTATTTCAAAACGTAGTTAAAACTGATTATTTCGCAGTCGCCTTGAGTTACTAGTTATGGAGGTTTAAATGTTTTATACAATTCGTTAAAGGCAATTCTATTCTTTTTTAGTTAAGTAGAAAGGGACCTGTTTAAAATGTTAGGTATATTTCTCTACCGTTACCAAAGATAGTCAATAATAAATTAGAAAAACTTGTAACAAGAATACATAGCCACAGAAATCCGGAATATGTCGTCTTTATTAATCAGTAAAAAATGTGCAAAACTTTGCAAGGAAGATTATGGTATAATATAATACTTATAAATGAGAACGTTGACCATACGTGGGTACCTTACAGATACTAGTTCGACCGGAAGGAAAATAGATAACGAGATTTACCGGTTGTAAAATAACACGCGGATAGCAAAAACTGAGCTTCCATAATGTGTAAAATGATAACAAGTAGTCGGCAATTTTCCTGACCAAACAGGATGTAATTATAGTAATGCATATTTACATTCTGTTTATAATATTGATAAATATTATGATGAGAAAATTCTATTTACTAGGCAGGTTTCAGGACTGCGTTAATCTGGAAGAGATGATATAAGTTTAAATTTTATCTAACGAAGCAGCGGTACAAGCATTCAAAAAAACCACGAAGCTGTGGCGGGAGTTGTAGGAAAGTCTATCTCTGTTTACTGCAGTTTAGACGGTTCATTGGTGAAGTGAAGCCTCGAAAATGAAAGCAAAAATCTCGAAAAATGAACCATCTAATTTGGCCTTTAGGTGTTCAGATTGTGAGATTTACGTTTAATTATATTAGATTGTTGGACAGGTATTAAATTTTCATGAGCCGCACATTGACGTAAATTGAGTTTATTTCCGGTTTAATTTTTCAAATTGCTAAGGTAAAAGTTGAAGATAGGCCTCGATCGTATTTAATGTCTGTGCATCATACTTACATCCGTATTCTGATGATACAATAATGATGGACATTAGTCCACGAGTATGTGCAACGATTATAATATTATAGCCCAGTTATTAATGTTCCAATATTGGATACGACTGCTAATCTTAGTGGAGACAAGCCAGCGCAGGATATTATATTACTACTAGCTTTACCCCGCGGCTTCGCTCACGTTAAGTTCGATTATTCCAACCCCTATTTTATCCCTTTAGGGGTTGAATTTTCAAAAATCCTTTCTTAGCGGACACCTACGTTATAATAGCTATCTACATGCAAAATTTCAGCCTGATCCATCCAGTGGTTTCAGCTGTGCGTTGATAGATCAGTCAGTCAGTCAGTCAGTCAGTCAGTCAGTCAGTCAGTCACCTTTGCCTTTTATATATTTAGATTACTAGCGAACAATTAGTGTATGTGCAAAGTGTGTAGTTTATACGAAAACTTTTAAAGTTTTTCTTCTTTCCTTTTAAAGTTTGACTTAGTTTGAAATCAATAACAAATTATATTTTAATGAATCGTGGATTTGAAATTAAAGCGTTTTAATCGATGCATGTACTTACAGTATGGAAGTGGATTATACATTATAAAAAATAAAACAGATCAGGTGCTAATAAAAAAATATATATTCTTTTAAATAGTATTAAAAATATTTCGACACACGTCAATACAACACGTTTCAGTTTCACATTAGTTGATTAAAGAAAGGTAGGTTAAAGTTAAGTTTATCGAAAAGTCACTGGATTGTAAAAGTCAGGTTCTAGTTGCCTTAGATACAGACTTTTGCGGCTCACTTTCCTTGTTTTAGCTTCGACTGTACTTTTTCTTTAAACACCGTGCTAGTTACACAGCATGCATTTCAAAATATATGTACATTTCTTTATTTTTCTTTCGCACAATTACAATACACCTTTAACAAAAGCCATTATATATACTGAACCGGAAAAGGTGTAAACACAAGTTTTACACGAAAAAAAAACCTCGAGACTTATTGTTCATGACTTTTATAGCGAATCCCTGAGGCTTTTTGTAATCCGATATTTGTCACACTCGTGAGAGACCCAGGGTCGCTCTCGAGCGTGACTATGGCCGCGGTGTCAAGTGCTGAGACTGTCCGCACCTTGCATAAGTGTCATTGAACGCAAGTTGGCGTTAGATACATCTTAATATACCTACAACACATCTTACATCCAGGGTGAACTTTTTGTCGTAAGTCGTAATCGTACCCTTATAGGCTCACTACGTTGTCCGTCTGTCTGTCTGTCAGTTTGTCAAGACTCTTTTTCTCGAAAACGGCTTAAGATACTAAGTCAAAATTTACACTGAATATAAAATTCGATAGTCCCTTTAAGGCCTGAAAATTTCACGCTTCTGACTTAACTCAGTAAACAGCTTAAAAATCACGGTAGCCCCATTATCAAAACACTGTAAGGGACATTTTCCAAAAATCGCTTTTGTTTTTTTTTTCATAATTTTAAGTCTCGTTGTATTGTAAAATCTTGCAAATAACAGAGATTTTGATAACTCTAAACTGTGTGTGTGTGCTTATTTGTTTTTCAGTAATATGTATGATTCTCTCATAATTGGGTAATAAAGCTAATTTACTGCAACTGTATCCGACTATTTCTAAAACGAAATTTTCTATGGAGAGTGTATGGAGCTCTCGTTCATAACGTCATGATTTAGTAGTGCTTTTTGTCTAACAGGAAACTTAAAAGTTCTAAATTTTCGATACTAGTTAAGATATTAAGAAAAAGGAAAATGTCATTGTGTTATAATATTTATTTATCTTAAGTATATAAATTGTTTTTAATCAAATACCCGATTGCCAAACCACACATACAATTATTTAAATTTATTTAGGTACCTACCTAACTAAATTTTATAATAGGTACCTACCTATTTTTGTATCTACTCCTTATTCACTTTCTCTGAAAATAAATCAGATTTGATTACTTCTAAAATAAGATGGCAACGCTACTTTTTTATTTGTGAGTAGGTACAACAAAATACTAAGTTAATAACAGAAACAGGAACAAAAATTTAGATGTCTATGCAATAATGCGATCTAGATGTTGCATAAAGTTTGCTCATTACATAAGTGCAAATACACATGAATAAGAGTATGATAAAAACTCACCCATTACATAGTACCATATGTGCTAACGATTCGTCCAGTTTCTCACTGATATTAGTACCTACCTGTACCTACTTTGTCTGCAGAATTTTGTGTGAGATTTTAGATTGAACAAATGTGTATAACATTTTTTTGAACTGATTTCACCAGGAGGAGAGTAATGTTTTCAAGTGTACTTGTATATGTACAGTGCACATTGTGTTAGCTCGTGTGTCTGTCCGCGTGGAGCTAGGTTTTTAAAGGGATATAGGCAGTTGTGTTACAACCCCGTAGAGCACGTGAAACTATTGGATCTGCGAGATGAGAAGACTGATCAGACCAATCTGTTGGATTACAGAGAACATAATAAATTAATATCTTCACCGTAGAAATTGGCCACCATGACCGAAACATGATCATTTGGTCTGGTGGGAGGCTTTGGCCGTGGCTAGTGAGCACCCTAACGTCAAGGACGTGCCGCCAAGCGATTTAGCGTTCCGGCACGATGGCGTGTAGAAACCGACTAGGGGTATGGGTTGAATGTACACTGTCATACTTATTTCAAGTTAGCCCGCGACCATCTTAGACTGCATCGTCACTTACCATCAGGTGAGATGGCTGTCAAGGGCTATCTTGTCATCGAATAAAAAAATAAAAAAAATAGTATCGACTGCTAAGTCAATGATACGATAAATTATGCTATCAGTCCATGACTAATCGTTCATCGTTACCCCATTCACAGTGGGCATTTGTTTTTATAACAACTTGTCACTTCAATTCAAGCCACGAAGATAAGATCGCATGTAATAATATAGTACAAGCGCCACATTCAAAGCGGTGCAAGGTGAATATCAAACGGGTTACTTGTTACACAGTTATTGTATAGCACCGTGTAGTTACGAACCACATTCCATCATACTGACTGAGGTACCTCCTGCTAAGGATGATTAAATAATACGGTACCTATCAATGATAATAATGCATTCAAGCGTCGTCCACTTCCTAGCGTTTGGCCCGGCTTACGCCAGGGTCTGCTTTCTTGCTAAGATTCTTTCTAAGTGTCAATGCACCGTTTTTTCAATCTGCCTCTGGACCGCAGACAAGGGACGGGCATATTAAAGCACTTGTGACCTACCAGGTTTTGAGGACGGCGCAGTTCGGTCCGAACCAGCGCAGACTAGACTTAGGCTAAAATCTATAGACCGCATTCTCACTCAGCTCACACTCAAGACAGAGTTAAAATGAGACAGATTTATGTCAAAGCATATTTATGTCTCGTTTTAACATCTATCTTAAATCTGAGCTAAGACAAAGCACGCTCTATAGATCTCAGCATTAGTCTACGATACTGTATGCTAAGGCTATCACGAATTTGCGCTGTGTTGCGGATTCTGTCCAAACGAGCAGGTAACGCCATACCTCCATCTAAGCATCTTCATTTCACTGGTCTGGAGGTCGTAAATAGTTTTCAGCTCTGAAAATGCATTTAATATCAACAATTTCAGGTGCACCTAAGAAAAATGACAGGTCAAGTTTTTTTTTTTATTCGATGACAAGATAGCGATCTCACCCGATGTTAAGTGACGATGCAGTCTAAGATGGTAGCGGGCTAACTTGGAAGGGGTAAAGCAGTGTAAATTCAACCCATACCCCCAATCGGTTTCTACACGCCATCGTGCCGGAACGCTAAATCGCTTGGCGGCACGTCTTTGACGATAGGGTGGTAACTAGCCACGGCCAAAGCCTCCCACTAGACCAGACCAGAGACAATTTAGAAATTATAAATTCCTAAATTGCCCCCGCCGGGAATCGAACCCGAGACCTCCCAGTTATAAGACCACTGCGCTCACCACTGCGCCAGGGAGGTCGTCAAAATAGACAAGTAAACAGACCTTGCTAAAATTATTATCGTCTGAATTTTTTGTTGCAGCCAAAGCAGCCAACTCTTGCTTCTGTTTAGTATTCGTTCAAGCCTGTCTCATGGTTATACTTTAAAATAAGCTCCACTGCGAAGTTTCAACTTGCCTAACATAGCTTGCTGCGCCATTGTATCTCTTCGAAAGTCGCTGGGAATACCTAATAGACTTACAAGGTGAACATAATATAGAACAGTGTTGACTGATTGTACCTTCGCTGTAGTACTTTGAACCGCATTCCATTGTAATCAATTGCTGAGCTTAGAAGGCATTTGAAATGTATTACACTGCTTGGAGGGCCTTTGACGTTGATGATCTTATGAGTGCTAGGTTGCTACCAATAGCAAAATAATTCTGGTCTATGTTGTTAAATCTACTCCTCCTTAGCTGAGTTAAAAAGGTAGGTACATAAACAAGTCGCTAAAAATGCGTAAGCGACACGTTGTAAGCATCATCACCATCAGCAGATCATCCAGCCACCCATCAACTACTGAGCGCAAGACTCTCAGAGAAGGGCCATCGTCCACCACGCTGGCCCAATGCGAATTGGTAGACTTCACACACCTTCCAGAACATTATGGAGAACTCTTATGTATGCAGGTTTTCTCACGATGGTTTCCTTCACCGTTGAAGCATGTGAAAAATTGCTTAAAGTCACATAACTCCGAAAATTCAGAGAGGTCCGGGTTCGAACCTGCGACCCCCCGAATAAGAGTCCGCAGTCCACTAGGCTAACATTGTTTTTTTAAAGAAAACATATTATAATCAATCAGTGATTTAGCTGGAGAGGTAAGGTTGAAGGAGATGGAAGGAAATTCGGTCAAATTTATTTGAAAAGAAAAATTTTCAAATTAATACGTGATATCCGCTTTTGAATTTATATTGACTGTCGCGCGTCATCGAACATTTTATGTACAAAGCTGGCAAATATACCTATCCTCCTAATTTGTTTTTAGTAAATAACCTTTAAATCCATTATAATTTTGTTTATAAGGTGATTGGCCTATTGGACAAATTCATCATGACCTTTAGCTACAGCTAGGAACGCTAGCCAGCAAAATATAATAGCATTAACTTAATATTCTAATCTAATCTGTCTAATAATAATTAATTAGGTAGGCTCGAAGCCTGTTTCAAAGAGACCGGTTGCGGTTTGAGCAAATTTTCCGATCCATTTATTATTTATAAACTAAATAGATTTGGTATTTTCCATGGAATTCACTTAAAAATAAATAATTTTCAGACAAACCTACCTATTATTTACCGATATCTTCCAATTTAATTTCTTAGCAGTGGAATTCCTGGATATTCTTTCTTTTTGGCGTCTAAATTACGGGAAAAACATACACCCTCAGCTACATAATGTTTCTAGACCCAGCAAATATAGCTGTTGTAGAATTGTTGTAGATACATTAGTTGGTCAGTTAATACCTTTGGAAAATTAATACAATCATTAAGAAATCTAGGCTCACCAAGCCTTTTTATTCACGTGGCATCTTAAGATGCCTATTTACGTATAACGTAGGTATCCATTTATTGAAATGCTGAGAGAAGTAAAATGCAAGTAAGTGACCTTGACACTTTACCGTTTGTATCAGCGGAAGACGATTGTTAATGTTTAAAGGCTGAAACAAACACAACGCGTAGCGACAGCGTGACGTGACGGCCACTATACGTCAGACGTCTCGTATCAATGTGTGTTTATGATTGGTGATCAAAAGGCAATAAAGAAATAGAGTAATCATTAGTCCAGTAGGACCATGACTATGCCACTTCTTGTATGTAAATAAGTATATTTACATCCAAGAAGTGGCATAGTCATGGTGCGGTCGATGACGCAACCGTCATATTCATGTCTTGAATAATAATATGTATGTACCGAATTAAATGAACACTCACCATGCACAAAACCAGATATCCATTGAACATGTTTGACGTTTGACGTTTTTGGGATGGTTTATGCCAGGTCTGCTCACTGTTATACTATTATGTAGTATAACAACGTAGTTATGCCAGGTCTGCTCACTGTTATACTATTTATGTTTGTGTAAGATATGAACTATGAAGCACGTTGTAATGACAACTTCAGTGCGCAGATCCAAAACACGCTTTAAAATGTGAATGCCTTCATACAGTTACTTGGATTGCAATTTCTAGATGTTGGAACGTTTGTTTTGTTTCGTACCACGCCTTCGCGGTGTGTGTGTTTCAGACTTAAGTTCTTATTACTACAGTTAGCATTGATAAAAAGTACATATACTCATTCACACTGTTATTAGCATCGGTTACTAGTGTACAGTGTACACACATACGATATAATACTTAATACTATTTAGTCCAATTTAGTACATAAGTAACTAATGCGCTCACCAGCTATAGTTCTTGTTTATGCAAATGGAAGATAAATAAAAAATAAGAATAATTAAGTAGGTGCTTCCGAAAAAATAAACTAATACCTACCTACCGACCTTACAGGAAATTAATAATCGTGTTTGGTTATTTTAAATATTACATCGACACGTGACAGGCACTCTCGAATATTAAATCGACTTCATTAGGTCGACTTAACACTTCGCAATCAAGATTATGCAAAGTAAGATAAGTACTTAATGTTATTATGGAATAATATCAATCCTGTTCTACATAGATAATAATATGTGTAATATTTAATGAAGTTAAACTGTGTTTTTTGACAATATTTCTTCGATAAACGTTAGATCATACCAAAATATTGGGGTACTCCCCAATATATTTTATTATTAGGTATTATTAACCATTAGGTATTATTAACCATTAGATAATCGAACATACTCCTAACAACAGAGTGGAAGATTCTAGATAGCGTAATAGGTACTTCGTTTTATATAAGGGCATATAATGGCTATATTATAGCCAATTATGCCCTAATGGTCGCTATAATGTTAATGTTTAGGGGCAGCAGAAACTTTGTCAGAAGGGAGTCTGACGTCAGAAATAAGGCACCTTCTTTGACAATGACTCTTAAAAGGAAAACCAGTTTAAAATGGTATATAATAACACGTGGAAATCCGCGGTCAAATGCTAATTAGACGTTAAGACATGAGAAATTTTCTCGTATATCCGGCGTGCAGTGATTCTTCCCCGATCAAAGTTCATCAACTTTTTTCTTGTTCATATTGGTTCCTTATTAGATGCCTATCAAACTCGGGCTTGAGAAATGTTTTACGTTAGCGATGCAGACAGCTTAATACCACGGTTCTTGCACTGAATACTTAGTAGTTATCCATTTACTAAATTGTTCTTTTTTCCATATAATTATGTACCTACATTTTAAAAGTTTTATGATTAAAGAATCAAAAATAAATAGGTAGGTTATTTGTCGCGATATGTTTGAACTTCGAAATAACATTTTTTTATGCTGTGTGTTGTAATTTGTAACACTTAATATGAATACCACGAACACTAGTATTTTGTCTTTAATAATAATAAACTATCATCTCTAAGTACTAATATTATAAATACGAAAATATGTTTGACGCAGCGACGAAGTAAAGGATCGACGTGATTTTTTTACATGGTACCTACTGAGGAATTTTTACACAACGTTATTCCACACAGACGAAGTCGCGGGTAAAAGCAAGGTCATCATCATAAGCAACCCATTAACATCTCACTACTATTTTCCTTCCCCGGTGAAGCACGTGATATTTAATTGCTTAAACGCACATGCCTTCGAAAAGTCAGAGTTGCCAAGGCTCAAACTTGAGACTTCGCCAGGAGACCACAAACCAACCACTAGTCTATCACAAAAAGCAAGGTTCATAAATCAAAGTAAAAGTTTGTTTTCTATGCGACCTTCACTAAAACTACCATCGATTGACATTAATCGCATAAATTAGGGTTCCGTATCCAAGGTGTGATAACGGAACCCTACTACTAACCCTATTACTAAGCTTTTTTAACGAGGGGGAAATCTTCTTAAAAAATATCCGAAATCCTGGGGTAGAGTCCCGGTTTAGGTGGGGTATATACCCAATAAAACCCCCTCGATGGTCACCCTCAGCGCATATTGGAAGGCTTCGAGATCTCTTATACCGCGTCCGCATGCTTGTGGCAAACGGCAAACGCCAAACCTCTACAAACGTTTGCCTTGAATTTGGGAATCATCCGCACGCTTGCGAGGGCGTTTGTATGTTCTGAACAGGCAAGCATGACGGACGTCGAACTTGTGTCGGCTTTATTATTTGGCTTAAGTTATTTTTACAAATGTTTTAAGCTCAGTATCGATCAATAATCCTAGTAAAATGGAATATGGATGGATGGATGGATGGATGGATGTTTGTTACTCTTTCAGCCACAACTAATGAACCGATTTGAATGAAATGTGGAATAGCGATAGCTCATACCTACATTTTAGCCCGGAAAATTAAGGACTTTCCGCGGGAATTAAAAAACCTTAATCTGCGAGGACGAAG